>OY728134.1:807220307-808568640 GCA_963277665.1 Viscum album | reverse complement strand
ATCCTTATTGAGAAAATTATTTGAATGTTATACTAATGACATGGTTGTTAAATCATGAAAATTATAATAAAACTTGTCACATAATTAAATCATATTCAATAAAATGTGGAAAAATAGTCTGAAAATGAACCCCTTGAAATGTGTTTACTGCATTACCTTAAGAAAATTCCTCATCTCCATCATACACCATTGTGGCATAAAATTCAAACTCAAAAAGATGATGTCCATCCTTAACATGTCACCTCCATGTTACCTCACTAATTTAAGAGGAATTCAATGAAACTTAGACTACATTAAATGATTTATAGTCATAATTGAAGGAAATTTTTTCCCTTCACCAGGTTAATAAAAAAGAGGATAAACTTCAATGGACTGGTGATTGTTAGGAAGAATTCGACAATCTCAATAAATATCACTTAAGTATGTGAGTGTTATGCCACCCATTGAAGAAAGACCACTAATTTTCTATGTGACTGACTTGGAACAATCATTATGCGCCTTCGTCGCACAAAATAACGATGTTGAAAGAGAAAAAAACCTTTACTATCTCATTTGAACCATGATCGATGGTGAGCCTTGGTATTAAAATATCGAAAAGAGATGTCTGGTGCTAATATTTGTGTTCTAGAAGTTTAACACTATCTACCGCACCACAATGAAAATTTTATATTATGATGAAACATGCTTATGTATATTCTTATATGTACAATGTTGACTAGAAACCTATCATGGTTGGAAGTCATCCTGTTGCAGTTTGACATGATTTTCATGCCTCTGAAAGTCATTAAAGGCCTAGTGTTTGCATATTTTCTAGTAGAGAACCCCTTATGAGAAACGACATCATTGGATGCTAAACTAACTATTGAAAAGGTTTTATCTATTAAAGAATACCCCCAGGTCTAGGAGATTCATTTTCAGGGTTCATCTAGATTCCTGAGAAGAAAAAGGATGGAAGACCCCAAGCTCAACAAAATTGTGCTAGGATTCATGATATTATCTCCAACAAAGGTAGTATATCCTTACTACTTTCTGTTAATAGACGGGTGCACAAAAAATGAAGTATAATATCAAGATATAATTGTAGGAGTATATCTATCACTTCATGTATAAGTAAAATCATTGTAGATAAAATGTGATTTGGAACTAGTCATCAAACAGAGTATTGCAGAGCATGAAATCAAAAAGGAAGATCTGGTCTCTTTGTTTGATCGTATCTGAGGACTGATAGCATATTTCTATTCAGGTTTGACATTTTCTAATATCCTCCAATCACCAAATTCCAAGTCTGATGTGTTTGCAAATGAAAACACATCTTTGGCCAATCCAGACCAGGAAGAAATAGTCATCAACATTATGCACCATTGGATGGTATCATTGTTTGATCAGGAAAACATAGAATAAATCAATGATATCAGCCCCATATCTAAACCTTGTGGTCCTACCACCTTCCGAATGACTCCCATTATAGAATATCTCCCAAAGGGAGATATCCCATCAGATTAGGCTATAAAGGAGAAAATATGGAGATGAGAAATTAATTTTGTTCAGTATAATAGCCCAAATCAAAAAAGGGTCATCTATAAGTAGGTACTTAATGGGGTCATTTTTAGATTCATTGATGGAAAAGATACCTCCACTGTAATGAAGTACGTACACACTGGATCATATGGTAAATATCAATCAGGAATCAATCTTTCACATCAAATTCAAAGTCTTGGATACTACCGGCACACACTAACACAAGATTACATTGAATTCAACAATAAAAGTGTCATTATTTCCATGTTCATGCCAATTTCATCCATCAAACCCTAGAGTTAATTCACACTTTTAAGTACTCTTTGCCATTTCCACATGGGTAATGGATGCTGTGGGACCATTTCCTCCTAATACAGCCAAGAAATTCAAGTATATTTTCATAAAAACTGAATTATTTTCCAAATCTATGGAAGATGTACCCCTTAAATAAGTATAGGTAGGAAAAAATTTCATGTTTTTGAAATACAACATTAATTCCTGATTTGATGTCCCTCACACTATACTAATGTATAATGGAACTAATTTATATTCTACTAAGTTGAAGAAATTATATCAGGATTATGGTATCACGACCAACCATTCAACCCTCTATCATGAAGTATCCAATGGATTGATAGAAGTATTCAACAAGTCCCTATCAAATATACTCCAAAATATGGTAGATAAAAATTAGAATTCATGGATGGATAATCTCATTCATTCCCTCTATGCCTACCGAACCACAACACGCACCACTACTGAAGAAACCCAATATTCATTGGTATAAGGGATAGAGGTGGTCCTTCCCATTAAAGATCAATTTATATTACTCCATGTAGCCATATGGTATAAACTATCCATAGAGGAGAAATCCTATAAATGAGTTCATGAATTTGAGAGACTCATTGAAAATAGATCGCATACCATGCACCATTTGGAGATTTACCATAACCAGATTGCATAAGAAATTAATAAGAAGGTTTGCCTCTGGTATTTCCTCTATGTAGAAATGGTGTTGTTCCTCAAAAATCTGATGATACTCAAAAATAAACCTCCATAATTGGGTCTAAAATGGGGAGGACTGTATTTCATACACAAGGTCCACTCTAATGGAGACTATTCCTTATTTTCAATGGATAGACAGCTTATTACCACTCACCAATTCATGATTCTTGAAAAAAAATCATGGAGACAATGTAATTAGCATACTAAGTGCATGATGTTAAACTGTAGAATATAATTTCCTCAATGTATTAAATTAAGCTACATGGAATTTATCATCCTAACCACATTCCCTTAAATTGTATGGAGCTCTTCCCCATAACAAGATGTTAAATTGTGATGTCATTTTCCTTACCGTGAATTTCTAAACTACATGTAATTTATCATCCTAACCAAATTATGATAAATTTTATAGAGTTAGTTGTTACTACCAATGATTCATTGCACATGATTCAGATCTATAAAGGGGGAAGATGAAATGTTTGTGTTCCTATGTGAGAATCTGATCTACATAGGAACTCCCTTCCTCTAAAACTACATGTGCCTTCATTACCAACTCCATGGGATATGTAGCAATGCCAAGTCTTTTTTTCCTAGGCCTATCCACAAACAAAAACAAAAATTACCTTCTTTTAATATGGGTCACACCTAGGTGGAGAATCCCTATCAATAATTATGTGTGTCATGATTCTAATTCCTTGGGATATGTAGTGATTCTCGGATCACTAATTCTGGGACTAGTTAAAACATCCCCCCAATTTCATGATGGTAACATCCTCACTACAAGATGTTAAAATTCATAGAATTCTAGAACTATGTATGGATTGGTTCTCATTAATAAGGGAAACACAGTGATGCCAGGACAATCCATATTTGGGCCCAGCCATAAATCCATTCAACTGTATGTCCCCTTTTCCTGAGTTTTCTATAGAAGTGTGTGTTGTGGAATAGGGAATATTATGTCCTCATTCACATCGGTTAATATCAACTACACTTTTCACTCCCAATTGGAACATTTCTTATCCCTTAGTCATGCAACATGATGTTAAATTGTGCTCCCATCATCCTAATTGCATGAAATTAAACTATAGAATATGATATTCCATTCCCTTAATAGCAAGTGATATAATTCCTAACCGCATGATGATAAACCACATGGAATCACAAGGTTCTCACCTGAGAGGATGTTTCCTTTGGTGTTTTTCATTCACCATGCCATGTTACAAAACTATGTATGGCTTGATTCCAGACCACACATGATAGGTTGGGACACAAAGATTCTTATATCTAGGTCCATCCACACCAAAAGAATTATAAAAAGTCATCTTTCTCTTTTTTCATAGATCATACCAATGAATGGATTTTTATCAATAACTATGTATGGATTGATTCCTTCATTCACAGGATACATAGTGACACCTAAATGTCATATCTCAGGACCATCCATCATCAATGAAAGAAAAAGATTCTCCATCATTGTGTTTGGGCTAGACCAGTACATGGAGGATTCTTTTAAGAACCACTTTTGGTATGATTCTTGCTTTAGCAGGAAACATAGTGATTCCCATATCTCTATTCCTAGGCCCATCCACAATTAAAAAAATAGCTCCCTCCTTACACATAGATCATACATCTATAGGGGATCTTTTTTAGGATCCATATGACTCAATTATTTCTTTGGAAATACTTATAAACACCATTTTTCCTCATTTACATCTGTTCAGCTTCGTCCTTACCACGTTATGTTAAACTACATGGGATATCAAGAACTATGTCTATCTTTATTCTCATTCCAATGATATATGTATTGATTCTTAGGCCCTTTTTCCTAGTCCCAACCACAAAATAATGATAAATAAAAAACCCATATATGAAAATTTATGCAGGAGATCATGAATTTAGGTACCTTATTCAAGGATCCATCAGAGAAATAGAAATATTCCCCGAAATATTAGTCATATCAATGTAGTGGATCGCACATTCCATGGCCAATAATAATCTGTATTTTTCTTACATACCCATATATATACCTTCCATCCATCAAACTATGTTCCCCTTATAAATTTGGATCTTTCTAAACCCCCACGACAATTAGAAATGAGCATTCAATTTCCTGAGGATTCCTTTACATGAATATGAACAATATTCCCTGGTTGGGTCTCCATAAGTTTCACAAAAAAAGGTCTTTTCAACCAGAGTAAAATTAATCCTAAGGAGATGCCTTTCCTAACTTCATATGCCCCAACTACTCCCATGCCCTACATCGATTATCTCAATCCAAGAATTCATAGAACCATGGTTTTTGACTCCCCCTTATGTCTGGAGTATGTCATAATATACTAACCTGATTTTCCTATATTCACTCATGGTTTCTATGAAAATTCATCCCCACAAAAATACACTGAACTATGCTGTCATTTCCCTCAGTATAAGACATTAAATTAGTTGGACCAACATCTTAATAGACCGATAATAAAACTACATGGTATCAAAAACTAAAAACATCTTGCTTCCTGTCGACACACGATATGTAGAGATGGATGAATTTTTACATCCTGGTCTTGCCACCCCAAAATTAAAAATACCTCCACATTGTGTATGGGTTAGAAATGTGTAGAGATTTTTTAATCAATAACTATGTATCAGTTGGTTCCTACCCCTGTGGGTTATGTAGTGACACCCTATATCCATCCTTATGTATAGACATGGGAAACAATGCCCCATCATTTACTATGTATGGGTCAGATCTACATGAGAATGTTCCCGATAAAATAGGAAAATAATTTCCCCTTATCTTCCTAGGAATGATATGAATCATCATATGAAAGTAATGAAATAATTTCTATTTTAATGTACATATGTCTGACCCACACAGGGAACCTTATCATACCTCCATAGGGGAGAGGTTTTCACCTATTCTTGGGAAATTTCATCATGGAATGCCTCCATTCGTGCTCAAGAACCCTCCATTCACAAGCCAAAATTTGTGTCTCAAAAGGTATGAATCCTCGTAACCTTCTCTATCTATCATAAATAGATGGTCATTTCCATGAGAACACCTATATTTGACTTTTCATAGTATTCCCTAGTGGATCTGCATAAGCTTTCCAAAAAAATCTTATCAACCAGAGTAAAATTCGTCCTCAATAGATGGTTTTTTAACCTCTGTATGCCCTAGGAAGTTTACATCCCAGGATAAAATATGGATTTAGAAACCCCTGAGAATATAGCTTACATCCTTTTTCCCCTCCATTCCTGAATATGGTAGAACATTTATGGTCATACTACCATGGTAAAGGTGAATTGTTTCCCCCTTTACTATAGTAGAGTGATAAATCTTGAACATCCTTGTAGTAAGGTGTTAAACATCACCACCCATTTCATGGTTTCATGAAATTAAACTATACCAAGCTTCAACCCTTTTTCATAAAAGATAAATGTAAGTAAGATTGGTCTCTCAATAATGATCAAATTTGATATGGATTCCCTCATGATTTTAATAAACCACTACCTTGATAAACCACTCAATATGGTCTTGAAAAATAAATATTTTTATAAATTCTATAGCCATCAGAAATGGATGTTCATTGTCTCGAGGAAACCTCTATTTAACTATGCACAATATGCCCTAGTTAGTTCTTCATGTGTTTCCACAAAAAGGGAATGTCAACTAGAATAAAATTCATCCTCAGGAGAGGATTTTCCTACCTTTGTACACCTATAGAAACATTGTGTTTAAACCCATTCTTACGGTTACTCCCCATGTACTTTCCCCATATCACTTTTCACGTTGAAAATTACACAACCATGGTCAATAGAAATCCCTCATTCATGTCTAGAACATATTTGGACATTTTAAATATATAATACCCATTGGTTCCCTTCCCCAATAATTCATGGTCAATGTTTTTTGACCTAAATCATCAATAATGGTCAAATATTTCTGACCTACAACCTCAGTAGTGTTAGTCCAGTTTTTAAGACTCTAACTACCTATGAAAAGAGACACAAAACTCACCATGTTGATAACTAGAAAAGGGAACCCCAATTAAAATTTGATTGAGTTCTCTCTAGACCAAATACTTTTAGGGTTTAGGTAAAATCATGATAAGTCATGAATTATAGAGATAAAAAACCAACCAGGTTGAAATCCTGTAAAGGGAACACTTGGTAAAAGATGAGTATGAGATTTATAGACCAATTCTTTACATGGTTTAGTAATAATTTGAGTAGTAATGAATTAAAGATACATAATGCTTTCTAGGTAAAATTCCAACAAAGGGAAGCCTAAGAAAAAGTCAATTTAGGCATGTTAAGCCTACTCGAAAGTGTAATTTGAAAAAAACTAAGGCTATAAAAGAAAAGGAAAAAAATTATGGTTTTTCACATAACCCTAGAAATGGTCAAGAATATTCTCTCTGAGTCCCTTGGATCAGGAAAAAATAAGAGTGTTATCTTATTATTCATTCAAATAAGGACTGCTTGTACATCAAAATAGACTTCTCTTTGTCTTGATTGGAAGACATTCTCATGGGGGGATTTTTTGGGTCCTAAAAATTTCCTATAGAAGAATAAGATGATTCCCTCAATTAAAAAAATTAATGAAACAAGTTTGAAGGATAAATTGAAGGAAAAGTTTTAGAAGGATGAATCCATGAAGGACACATGAAGGAAAAAATCCTTCATAGACCTCCACTCTGAAAGTTGATCTATTACTTCTTGAAGCACCCATTAACTAAATTATTCATAGGATTAGACAATACTAGCGGCCTTGAAAAATGAAAATACGGCATTTTTTGGGGTTGTAACGTTATTTCCATCCCAAAAACCATCATCCTCGTTAACTAAGTAGTTTTCAAGATAAGGTAGCATCACCATCACCCATAAATGATGCCCTTTTTTGACTTAGTCTGTTGTGAGATTCTGGAAAATAAGGATTGAGACCCATCCCACACAAATGGCTATGCTAGTAGATGATCCCTCTATTCCTCTATAAAATGACACCAAGGGTGACCAAAAAAGGGGAACAGGGGATGAATCATAGAGAAAATGATCAATGTGAGGTGTTGAATAAATCCCTCTTGCACTCTAAGCACTTTGAAGATACCATACCGTGAGGTGGCTCTTTGAAACCTCTAACTCATGAACTTTATGTGGAAGAACCTCCAGAGAAGATAATATTTGGAGGAAATGTGTGGATTTGTGCATCATTTTATGAACCCCATATGAGGAATAAATTTCTTCATGGAAGACCCCCTTAGTGAATAACACATCATGGGAAATCCATTGTAGATGACACCTCACAGAAAAAACCTCACAGTCAGAACCTTCGTGGTCAACCCTTCATGGATGATCCTTTACGAAAAACTATTAATTGATGGGACCTTTATAGTCAAACCATCATAGATTATCCTATACATCTAGGCTCACCCAAAACTCCATGAAAAATGGAGAGTCTCACCGTGAAATTTTTGGTATGGGTAAATGACAATTTTTATTGCATCCTTATGCCACCTAACATATATCCCTTAAATTCCATGATTCGAGTTATTCCTTATGAGACTACTAAAACCCAATAACCAACCTTCTATTCTAGTATGATTCAAAAATCCATGGAAAATCAATGTTAGAATGTTTTTTTTCATGACCAGACACATCCTTACCATTCATCAAGCTTTATGTCTTGGGCGATTGCAGATCTTCATAACCACCCTAGTTATCAAAAATGGAAAGTCAATTTCCTGAGGGCACCTTTTCTTTATAGTGCACAATATGCTCAGTTGGATCTATATAATTTTCCCATAAAATTTTTTTTTCAGGAAGAGTAAAATTTGTACTCAGAAGAGAATTTTATTACCTTTATACACCATAATGGATTTCATGCCCCATATCATTTCTCCTAATCTGAGAATCCCCAAAATCATGGTTTACAATTTCCTTACCTCTAATGTATGAGTCATGTCGTAACATCCCAACCTGATTATTGATAGTGATAATATTTTCATAATTTTTCATATGTTTTTCAATGATTTAATCCATTCTAATTAATCAATGTGATCTTATTTGCATCATTTCATATTTTTGGTGAATTTTGGGCTTAAATGTGAAATTTTTTTAAATATGGACATTTAACAGTTTAATGTTGCTTATATTTTTCGAGCATAACTTCTAAAAAATTGATCCAATTCAAGTGATTCTTTTTAGGCTTCTAGTGTTCGTGGGAAACAAAATCTTATTTTGTACCAATATCCCATTCAAACTCCCATAAGCCTAAAAAAATATATCAATGTGAAAAGCTATTCTGGTCGGAATAACAGACTCTACCTCATTCAATGAGGTGTATCTCAGGATAATGACCTTAAAATGAGGTTATTATAGATGGGTGAGAAATCCTTCTCGAAGGGTAATCATCAAGTTAAATTTAATAGAGATTTTCCTTCACTAAGGATGTTATTGAACCGGTCAAAGTGGGGTTGGTGGAAAAGCATTCGGCGGGAACAAAAGTCAGTTTTATTAAGGCAAATATAACTTTTTTAGAAGAGATCAAACTATTTTTAAAATTCTAAGTTATATATACAACTTCATTTGGATCATCTTATAAGAAGGGACCTCAGCATATTTTGGCTATCTGGTGGGCAGAACTGAAGCCAACTTCTGGTATACATATTCTGGAGGATTTATTTTTCTCTTCATTCTTTTATTTCTTTTGTTATTCTTAATATTGTAACGACATATTCTTCCACCTTCTTCTTAGACACCCTTACCATGGTGGGATAATTATTCTGATAGATTGGGTAAGGTTATGTTTTCTCTTTTATAATGTTTTAATTCTTTCACTTAATGGTATGAAATCATTATCTCTTTTCCAAAGTTGGTTTCAAATTCTAAAAATGGTTTTTATTATCTTGTGCTATCATATTTTATTTTTTATTATGTTTTTATTATTTCATTGGTATGTGATCATTATCACCCTCCCCTTGTTTATAGTATATATACGATGAAATAGATAAGGGGTTAGTGGTGATGTACTCGGCGATCATCAGTACGTGTGGGAGGCATAGTGCATATTTTTTATTCTTTATGATAAACAAGACCGGGTCGGGAATTGCATAACGAAATTGAGGGTATTAACTACAGAACTTTTGAAAAATGAAGGAGTGTATAATAAACTAATATCTTGGTAAGGTTTACTCTCAACATCACCATTGACCAAGGGAGTCAGAGGAAGTGATCATGAAATCTCAATTTAATTGTCTTAGAAGAATAGGATTGGATAAATTATAACTATGATAAAATTGAAATTGGAAAACCAACCAAAACCTGATCATCCAATTATTATCACTATTTTTAATCATATGTTTTTTCAATTTTTTTTAAATATTTTACTTTATTTATTTCTTTTAGTTCCTTTTTCATTTTTAAAACCAATCAATTTCAATGATAACCACCACATTCTCTAATTCTAAGGCGATAACTTGATTGTTGTGTGCACCACTATGGAGAAAACCTAGACTAACCACTTTACTACATTCTAACATCGAAAATAATTATTTTTTCCACACCACATGATACGCATGTGTCAAAACATGGCATCATTTCTAGGGAGGTAGTGATACAATCTAATTATAAATATTTGACACTTTAAAAAAAGTTAAAAAATATTTTTCCATGATGTTTTCAAATGATCTATTATTTAATTCATGGAATAATTACCCAAAAGTGAAAGAACCAATTAATATCTCACCCCTTCCCATGGAGGATGGTGTTTTCGTTTTTTTAGACAGGTGAGGTTATTTTTGAAATCAAATAATGAAGAGTGTGCATTCAAAGAATTTATAGCTGGTGTGAGGGATCACATCAACCATAAAAGTTTTGAAGTGATGGACAAGTAGATAGTTGAATTCTCCCATTAAATTCCATAATTTTATAATGTGTAAAAGATGAAAGAAGAATCCCCCTTAGTCTTCCCAGATTTCTCTAAGAAGATCCAAGAATTAGAGGCCCGTGACTACATGTCGTTATCGTTTACTACTCAACTCTAAGAGGTTATTTCCACTTAAGAACCAATTAAAGCCAAACAAACATAAGGAGATCATTTTTTTCATGAACTCGTTATATTTTAATTTTATTGAATATGAATTTAGTATCACCTCCCCTTGTATTAAATTTTCATATTTTATCAACACATATATTTCCTTGGTGGATGAGGAAGAAAAATAATATGCACCTGATGAAGAACATCTAGATCTCTCTGAACTTGATGAACACTTATTAAATGTATTTCAAGGGGATACCAAAGTGGACATGCTTACAGAAAATAGACACAAGTTTCTCAATATGAAAGGGAATAATTTGATATTTGTTTTCATGTTTTAATTTTATTCAAATATAACTACACTTTTATTTTCCCTTTGACTATTCTATTGATGTAGCATACCTTGAGAAATATCTAAAGAATGAATAATAGGTTGTGTAAGTGGAAACCAAGAAAGAGGAGGACTCATTCATTTTCATACCCCCACCATGAATGTTTTATCTCATTCCAATGGGGGTTTATTTGATGTACTATATCCACTGATTCCTCAACAAAAAGGAATAATTTAAAGGTAGAAAGAAAAAAATTTGTTGGTTCATGAAGAAGAAAATTCACCCACCCTCATATTCGTAATAATCAACATAAACAACTCATCTGAAGGTAGTAAAAACCTAGGGCCCACTTGGGGGATTAAAATAAAACCTATCCTTATATTCCCATTACATTTCTATTTTCTTTTATTTTAATAAATTTATTATTTTATTTTCTCTACTTTTGATTTTATTTTTTCATGTGTGCAAGACTAAGGAGCTTAACTGAACATTGCACTACCAATAAGTCAAGTTGTACCTATCCTTTCCACTTACTTTCTTGTTTTGATTCCATTTCAAATATACTTACATGAATTGTGTAAATTTCATCATTTTTGTTTGGGTGAGGGAAACTTTTGTAACGTCGCAGTTCTAGAAGCCACCTAGAGGCACCCCATACCCGGTTGGTCACATAGCCTCAAGCGTATTCTCCTAAATTCTAGAGGTTGCTAACTAGTATTGAGGGACTTGGATGTGATAGTGGGGGAACTATGCCCTCATTGGAAGAGTACATAGCAGAAGTAAACAACACACAATGGCAGAAGCAGTAAATATCCAACAACAGTAAATAGCAGAAGACTGATAAAGAAACAACTGGAGCATAAATATATAAATGATACATGATACATATATTTCTAGGAAAGTAGTCAAACAAGTGAAAATGTTTAATCCATTACTAAACCAAAGTACAAAAGAAAAATAGATGAGAAACTCCTCAGCATCTCAAGCCTCAGCTTGGTCCCATGCTCTCCAGCTCCAATGCAATCAAGTACCCGAAGTCGAAGGGTGTTTTCCATTGTCTATATCTATAGTAATATAATCTTTTTGGGCCCAAAATCATATCCCAAAAAGGGTGTGAGACGAATCTCCATAGGCAACCACCACAAGATCTGTGCCTAACAGTCAGTGAATATATGGTAGGTAAAAGTTCATGAAGCAGTAAACAAGGAAGCACTAAGCAGTAATAATCCACAGTTTTAATCATTCAAAACACCACACAGCATGCAACAGCAGAACAGATAACACAATGGGTAACCCTCTAGGAAGTACCTATAGACTATCCCCTCTAGTCCTACTTATCAAGTACAAGAAACCCTCTGGGCAGCACACACAGTCTCACCCCTCAGATTCAACTAAATTATATACTCTCTGAGGAAGAACTCACCGTCAATTCCCCCTATAGTATCGTATCGTACTAAAGGTTCTCTAGGGAAGCACTCAACATCAATTACCCATGTGTCACGCATCAAGGAACTACAAACACTCTGAGGAAGCACTCAATGTCAATTCCCTCTTTGGTCTCGCATTGTATAATTATAAGACACTCTGGAGAATCCCCCAACATCAATTCTCCCTATGGTCTATACACCAGGTTCTCACGGCCCTGTGTAAGTCAAGCAAGTGTATAAGTGTGAAACATCCAAGGTAAACCTCAAGAACTACTTCGATAGCATTCTACAACACAACAGCATAACAGATGAACAGGCACACCATCCTACAATACTAGGCATGGATATTAAACAGTAGCCTACAGGAAAACAATACCCAAAGTTCAAAACAGGAAAAACATGCATGGGAAAAAACATCCAAAGAAAAAAAATTCACCATATTCACAATCAATTATTATCTAATCAGGCATACCAGCGTAGTAGAGAAACAATAGGGCTAAAAGTTAAACACTCAATACCTCGTTCGTGGGTATTGGGAGAAATTGCACATATAACTCAAAGACTTCCTACATAAAGGCACAAACCACCTATCTCGGGTTTAGGAGATCAATATACTTGAACCTAGAAGCTTGAATCTTCTTAAAACATCATAGATCTATGAAAACATCTAAAATGTTCAACCCACGATAACTTGGAAAAGAAGAGAAAACATGAAAGGAGGTTCCAGCTGAAGGGAGAACTCACTGATGCGATTCCAACACAATCAACGATGTTAGATTCAGAGGAAGGATGAAGGCTTGTGGGCTTGTTGAAGATCCATGGCTTCTCGATGCTCTCGGATGAACGGGACCTAAAATAAGTTCGTTCTGGAAATTAGACGTGACCCCAGTGTTTTTAATAAAAAAAATAATGTACACGGAATGTACTTTTGAAGTACATGGCATGTACTATCCTTTTCCGTACTCCACTTTAAGCGGCCTCCAAGTCACTCTCACATGGCCGTGTATGTGGCTATTACACGGCCAGCACATGGCCTACTGCGGTAAGGAAGTACACGGCGTGTACTCATAAAGTACACAGCGTGTACTTAGAAAATTTCCAGAAACTCCTCTTTTCTCAAAAACTCCAGGAAAAAGAAAAACATACCAGAAAGAAAGGTTCGGGTTCTTACAAACTTCCCCCCTTAAATATATTCATCCCTGAATTTACCTAGCACATTATAGAAGAAGAAACCCTGAACATTTCTGGCCATTGTGCTCGTACATAGGTCTCCCTCTCCCAAGTCTCATCCTGCACCCGCCCGTGCTTCCACAACACTCGTACCAAGGGAACAGACTGGCCATGGAGAGCCTTTGTACTGCGGTCCACAATCCGGATAAGATGCTCCTCAAATGATGCATCCACTTCGAGATCATCCTCCTTGGGTTGAAATAAATGAGATGGGTCTGAAATGTAACATCAGAGCTGAGAGATGTGAAAAACATCGTGCATAGCTTGGTACCTCTGAGGTAACTGAAACCGATAGGAAATCAGCCCAAATCTCTCTAACACCTCAAACGGCCCGACGTACCTCGGCGAAAGCTTACCATATCTCCTAATCCTCTTGTGTCCCAACCTCGGTGTGACACGCAAGAAAACATGATCCATGACCTCGCACTCCAGAGGTCGTCTCCACTGATCAGCATAAGACTTCTGTCAAGATTGTGCAGTAGTAATCCTCTTCCGAATCAACTCTATCTACTATGTGGTCTACTGAATAAGATGAGGTCCCAGCAAAGTTTACTCTCCTGCCTCCATCCAACATAAAGGTGATCGGCATGGCCTACCGTACAAAGCCTCATAAGGGGACATCTGAATATTTTATTGAAAACTATTGTTGTAGGCAAACTCCACAAGAGTTATATGATTCTCCCAAGAACCTCTAAAATCTAGAATGCATGCTCGGAGAATATCCTCAAGCACCTGAATTGTATACTTAGACTGGCCATCTGTCTAGGGATGGTAAGTTTTACTCAAAAGTACTGATGTACCCAAAGCCTTCTGAAGCCCCTTATAGACCTGAGATGTAAAATGGGCATCTCTGTCTAAAACAATGGAGTGTGGAACTTCATGAAGACATGCAATATCATGGATTTACAATCGTCCAAGATCGTCAATGATGAAGGTATCCTTGATTGGAAAGAAGTGAGCAACCTTTGTGAGCATGTCAATGAAAACTAATACCACATCATTCCATCAAGGCAACCTCGGCAACCCTGTCACAAAATCCATCGTGACGTCGTTACACTTCAACTTGGGAATGGGTAATTGTTGTAGAAGCCCCACTGGTTGTTGATGCTCCGCCTTCACCTACTGACAAGTGGAAAACCTCATGACGAAACCAGCAATGTCCATATTCATACCTGGCCACCAATACTGATGGTGTAGATCATGATACATCTTGGTGACACCAGGATGAACTACCCAAACTAAGGAATGAAAGTCCCGGATCGGATCGTCACGTATATTTGCTGACACACATACATGTCCTTGGAAACACAAGATCTCATCCTTGCCTATGGTCCATCTAGGAATAGGGTCCTCTCCTGACACACTCTCCTTTAGGACTAGGCCTTCAAAATCTGATAATTGCCTCATTCGAACTCGATCAAGAAGGGTAGAGGTAAAAGCTACAGAAGATAGAAAAATCTACCCCTATATGTTTTTCACCTCCAAATGTATCTCAGAGAAAAGAGCCATAAGCTACCACTCACTTCTAGCCTCCTGAATTTCCAGTATCTGAGTCCTCCTGCTCAATGAATCAGCCATTGTGTTGCCTTTCTCAGGCGTATAGGCAAGCTTAAAGTCAAAGGACTGTAGGTACTCAACCCACCTGTGTTGTCTCAAATTCAGATCACGGTGAGTTAATATGTACTTGACACTTTTTTGGTTGGCGAAAACCAAAAAATACTCTCCCAGGAGATAGTGTCTCCAACAGATTAAGGCATGAACAACAGCTGCCAAATCCAGATCGTGTGTCAGGTAATTCCTATCATGTGGCCTCAACTTCCAAGACTTATACAAAACGACTCCATCACCCTACATAAGCATATCTCCCAGACCGATACCTGAAGCATCACAATAAACAGTATATCTATTTCCTGGCTCTTGCAAGACTAGTATCGGTGCTGAAGTAAACCTCCCTTTCATCTCCTGAAAGGCTGACTCACAAGAATCTGACCATAAGAACTTCACACCCTACTTGGTCAGACCTTTCAGTGGTGCTTCTAAGCATGAAAATTCCTATATAAAACGTATGTAGTGTCCATCCAGCCCTTGAAAAGTCTGCACCTCAAAGATGTTCTTCGGTTTCTCCCAGGAAACTACAGCTCTCACTTTCTCTGGGTCTACTGATACTCCTGCCTCTGAAAAAACGTGACCCAAGAAGTGAATCTATTCTATCCAAAAGTGGCATTTTGAGAGCTTAGAATATAACTAATGCTCCCTCAGTTTACTCTAAACGATATCAGGATGGGTATTATGGTCGTGTCGAGTGTTAGAGTACACCAAGATATCATCCATGAAAACAACCATGAAAGAATCCAAGTATAGATGAAGAACTCGGTTAATCAGTTCCAGGAAAACTGCAGGTGCATTCGTGAGACAGAACGGCATCACCACATACTCTTATAGACCATACCTGCTCCAGAAGGCTGTGAGAGGTACATCAGATGGTCTGATGCACAACTGATGATAACCAGACCTCAAGTCAATATTTGAGAACACTCGGATTCCTCGAAGCTGATCAAAGAGATCATCAATCCTAGGAAAGGGATATCAGTTCTTGACCGTCAACAGGTTAAGTTTCCAATAATCCACACAAATCCTAAGGGTACCATCTGCGTTCTTCGCAAACAGGATAGGTGAACCCCAATGAGAAGTACTAGGTCGGATGAAACCCTTGGCCTGCAACTCCTCCAACTGTTTCTTGAGCTCATGTAACTCTGGCATAGCCATCCTATAAGGAGGAATGGACACTAGTGCTTCCCCTGGAAAAAACTCAATATAAAAGTATACCTCACACTCCAGAGGCAGACCTGAAAAGTCCCCTGGAAATACATCTCTGAAAAAATTCACCACCAAAGGAAAGTCTAACTGTGAAGTCCCTTGGTCATCTAGATAAAGACTAGCAATCTGGTCTATAACTGCTCCCAACCCATGATGCTCTGGACCCGCTCTGCTCACCTGGACATCCCACTCTCCCTTATGAAGAAAAGATCCATCCTCTGGTGATATGAAACTCACCATGTGGTGATAACAGTTAATGACTGCCTAGAAGGGAACTAGCCAGTCCATTCTGAGAATGACATCATAGCATGTCATCTCTAGGACATAGAGATCCCAAAGGAAGTGACACCCACCAACCTCAAGAGGGCACTCTTTGAACTGACATACACCAGATGTTCTTGTCCCCAACAGAGTGTCTAGTGTCAAAACATCAGCAAAAGAAAAGATATAGAGCCCAAGGTTCTCCACAACAGCGACAGATATAAAGCTATGTGTAGCACCAGTATCTAAAATAGCTGAAGATAAAACCAAGGCAACTAGGATCGTACCTAGAACTGTAGAGGGGATGGGATCCTGATCCTGATGGGTCTACTCCACTACAAAATCCTAGCCAGCTCCATGGCCCTGTGACCCTTCCTGACTACTCTAAGTTGATCCGCCTTGATGTCACTGAGAACCGGGAAACAGGATACCACGGCCACAACCACCACCTCGTATTGAATGGCCAGAAGAACTCTAGTTCCCAGACTGGTGAGAAACTGTTGGTGCTTCTCTTAGACAAGGAGTCATAGAAGAACCCCTATCACTGGCGGCTGGTGATAATACCTGACCGAAATGATAAAGGTGTCCCAACTTGCCACAATATCGTCACTCCATCGGGTCACTCTAGTACTGCATCCTTATATACCTACTTCTCCCACACTGGTAGCACACCACCTGGCTACCAGAAGATGCATCCTGCCTACTCGGATCTCCTCGTGTAGTCTCCCTGCAGCGCTTCTGGCTATCAGCTGGCGGATCACTAACTCTGGATGTCGAGCCGCCCTGGCTCAGAACTCCAGATTCCCTCAGATTCTGCTCCGTGATCAATTCCTGGTTGACAATGGAAGTGATGGAAGTCAACCTGAAGATATTCAACTGAGAGAGGATGTCGTGTCTGAGGCCATCCATGAACTTCCTTGCCAGAAATTACCAATCTCCTCCCAGGAAGGGTGTGAAATGCTGAAGCTCGTTGAAACGATAGGAGTAATCCATAACTGATAGGGTACCCTTCTCAAGGCTCATAAACTCTTGGGCTCGGTCGGCCCTTAGGGTCTCTGGATAGAAGTAGTCATAGAAGATGTGCTGGAACTCCCCCCAATCCATAACCTGCTGATGACCCGCCTGTGAGATCACATCCCACCATTTCTTGGAAGAATCCCGTATCATATAGGTAGTGATCTTGACTCTCCTCTCTGTAGGAGTCTCTAGATGCTCAAAGATCATCAGCATGGCTTTGATCCATGACTCTGAAGCCTAAGGTCCTACTTCCCCTGAGAAGGTGGGAGGATGTTCCTGATGGAAAACCCAAGTCAAATCATCCATCGACGGGGCAGGTGGCGGCACTCCATAAAAAGTATGCATCATCCTCATGAAGCCTTCCCTGAACTATGCATCAGCATTGGTAACAGGTATAACTGCTGGTACCAAGACTATCACAATAGGAGGATCTACAAGTGGTCCCTAATCAGCCATGTCCAGTGTCTTATCACCACCTGGAAACTGGCATACAACTGGAGGACGTCTCGGTGGCATAACTCTGAAAGTTCAAGGACACACCTTAGATCAGAATGATCAGGGACTGAAAACAAGGAGTGTAAGAATAGAACAAGAGGAAGAAAACATTCATGTTTTACAAAACATGACTACACGGTGTGTACAATCCCTACACGGTGTGTTCCCTGAAGTCAT
This sequence comes from Viscum album, assembly GCA_963277665.1. Lineage (NCBI taxonomy): Eukaryota > Viridiplantae > Streptophyta > Magnoliopsida > Santalales > Viscaceae > Viscum > Viscum album. The sequence goes on along the minus strand of OY728134.1, from coordinate 808,550,329 downwards.
TCACATGGGCATTTACTTTTTCCTAAATGGGTCATGTAACACCCCAAACACATGGCATGTTCTCAAAACACACGGCGTGTAATTGAATCCCCTTCCCATGCCTGGGTCCTTCTACACTGTTAACCCACACAGATCTCCTAATATAAGACTACACAGCGTGTTCAAGGTAGACACAGCATGTACTGGACAAGCTTCACCTGGCCCGTGTTGTTAGTGACACGGTTAGCCACACGGTTCAAACTACATGGCATGTTCTTGACAGACATGGTGTGTACGTGAAAGGATAACACTAACTCATGTTGTTCGTGACACAGCTAGGTACCTGGGTCAGACTACATGGCGTGTTCAAGGTGGAAACAGCGTGTATAAGAAGAGACTCCACCAACCCGTGTTGTTAGCTACACGGTCATGTTCCTAGGATTATACTACACGACGTGTTCAACACGGATATGGTATGTTTCCACCAGACTTTTCCTATCTAGTGCCTCTTCTCACATGGCCTAAGACACGGTCAGAGACTACACGGCGTGTACATAGAGTACACGGCATGTACATAGAGTACACGGCGTGTACTTAAGAAAAACTTTTTCTTCCCGAACAGAAGAACACAAGGCATGTACTTAACATTACACGGCGTGTATTCTGAGTTTTCCAAGACAGTAAGCCTCAGAAACTATTCTGGAACCCATAAAAACACTAAAATGAAAATTAAAAGTGCCAAATTCCAATCATTGAAAGCCCATACATCTCACGAATCAAAGTTTGGCATCTTATACACATTACAACATGGAAAACAAGGCAACTATCCACCAAATTCTGGTCCATGAGGGCCCATAACACCTCAAGAACCAAAGTTTGGCGTTTATTTAAGCAAACCTCTACACAAACAATACCTTATCAAACAGTAGGTATTTATATCAAGGAAACTATCACAACAGCATGCATATTTTACACATCATCTATGAAAACAACATTCAATCTCTAATGCATCCTGGATGGCATGACAAAAATTCATGACATGTGATTTCTATCAATTTCCTATATGATGCATGAGATGGAATACCCTCATTTCATCAGGTTGCAACAGAAATAGAACCTCAATAACATCAAAAATAATAGCAAAAAACATGTGAATCACCCAACGGTGAAATCAAATCAACTGTAAAATTGCAAACCATAAAAATTGCAATAAACGAGGTAGATTGGATTTTCCCTGTACACGGGTTAGCTACTCTTGGAAACAGCTTAATACCAAGTACCTATTCCTTACTATCTCTGGATAAAGGCTCCAAACAGTAAGTCAAGACAAAATAATTCTTTGATACCACTTTGTAACGTCCTGGTTCCGGCAGCCACCCAGAGGCGCCCCGTACCTGGTTGGTCACATAGCCTCAAATGCATTCCCCCAAATGCCAGAGGCTGTCGACTACCAGCGAGGGCCTTGAGTGTGATAGTGGGGGAACTATGCCCTCATTGGAAGAGTACACAGTAGAAGTAAACAACACACAATGGCGGAAGCAGTAAATATCCAACAACAGTTTACAGCGGAAGACTGATGAAGAAACAACTGGAGCAGAAATATATAAATGATGTATGATACATATATGTCTAGGAAATCAGTCAAACAAGTCATAATTTTGAATACAGTACTAAACAAAAGTACAAAATGAAAACAGATGAGCAAATCCTCAGCATCGCAAGCCTTAGCTTGGTCCCATGCTCTCCATCTCCAATGCAATCAAGTACATGAAGTCGAAGGGTGTTTTCCCTTGTCTATACCTACAGCAATATAATCTGTTTGGGCCCAAAAGCATGGCCCAAATAGGGTGGGAGATGAGTCCTAATAGGCAACCACCACAAGATCTATTCCTAACAGTCAGTGAATATATGGTAGGTAAAAGTGCAGGAAGCAGTAAAAAAGGAAGCACTAAGCAGTAACAATCCACAATTTTAAGCATTCAAAACACCACACAGCATGCAACAGCAGAACAGATAGCACAACAGGTAACCCTCTGGGAAGTACCCACAGCCTATCTCCTCTGGTCCTACCTATCAAGTACAAGCAACCCTCTGGGCATCACACACAGTCTCACCCCTCAGATTCAGCTAAAGTATAGACTCTCTAAGGAAGCACTCATCGTCAATTCCCCCTATAGTCTCATATCATACTAAAGGAACTCTAGGGAAGCACTCAACATCAATTCCCCCAGTGTCCTACATCAAGGAAATACTGACACTCTGGGGAAGAACTCAATGTCAATTCCATATGTGGTATCGCATCGTATAATTATAAGACACTCTGGAGTTTCCCTCAATGTCAATTTTCCCTATGGTCTATACACCAGGTTCTCACGACCCTGTGTAAGTTAGGAAAGTGTAGCAGCATGTAACAGCCAAGCTAAACCTCAAGAACTACTTGTCTAGCATTCTATAGTGCAAAAACATAATAGAATAACAGGCACACCATCCTACAATACTAGGCATGGATAGTAAACAACATCCTACAGGAAAACAAGACCCAAAGGTCAAAACAGGAAAAACATGCATGGGAAAAAACATACAAAGTACAACAATTCACCCTATTCACAATCTTTTATCATCTACTTAGGCGTACCAGTATAACAGAGAAACAATAGGGCTAAAAGGTAAACATGCAATACCCCGTTCATGGGTATTGGGAGAAATTGCAGATATAACTCAAAGAATTCCTATAGAAAGACACAAACCACATACCTCAGCTTTAGGAGATCAATATACTTGAACCTCAAAGCTTTAATCTCCTTAGAACACCGTAGATCTATGAAAACATCTAAAACTTTCAACCCATGATAACATGGAAAATAAGAAACAAACATGAAACGAGGTTCCAGCAGAAGAGAGAACTCACTAATGTGATTCCAACATAATCAATGGTGTTCGATTTAAAGGACGGACGGAGGCTTAGGGGCTCATCGAAGATCCATGGCTGCTTGACGCTCGTGAATGAACGGGGCATAAAAGTAGTTCGTTTTGGCGATTAGACGTGACCCCAGTGCATTTAATAAAAAAAGAAGGTACACGACGTGTACTTTTGAAGTACACAGATTGTACTTGCCTTTTCCATACTTCAATTTAAGTGGCCTCCAAGTCACTCTCACACGGCTGTGTATGTGGCTATTACACGGCCAACACATGCCTGTTGCGGCAAGGAAGTACACGGCGTGTACTCATAAAGTACACGACATGTACTTAGAGAATTTCCAGAAACTACTCTTTTCTAAAAAACTCCAGGAAAAATAAAAACATACCATAAATAAAGGTCTGGGTTCTTACACATTTTTAGATTATGATTTTCAAATTTCTATATTTCTATTTTCAAAAAAAATCTATGATTTTCTTATTTTTATGTGTTTTTAAAACATTTGAATGGAAATGATTATCATTTCCATTTTTGAAACCCATTTAAATGAGTAAACCAATTTATTCAATGAAACTAAGATAAAATGAATATTGAAAATGACTTTGCTTCAAGTTTAAATATTTTGAAATTTTATGAAAATTAATCTAATTTTTTAATCCCATAGCACATATTACTGTCTTTTTCATTGAAATCACTTTCTCATGAGGCTTCTGAACCAATTTTTAATATTATTTTCAATCACCTCACTTCTTGAGAGAACCAAACCACAATTGTTTTAACCATAATTTGATTTGTTCCTTCAAAATTTGAGGGTTTGGGGTACTTGTGTTTTAAATGATTGAGGAATTTCATTGGTTTTAAAGCCCCATTTTCAAAATAATCCTTTATATAATAGATTTACATACACGTTTAATCATTGTAGCCCATATAATCCATGAACATCCTATTATTTTAGTCACATTAAAAGATAATTTTCCCTATCTAACCTGCTCTTGAAGTGAAATTTCATGATCTAGTTGAACTTAAGTGTGTGGGGGGGGTGTTTTGTTATTATTTCTAATTTTTTGATACTTTGGGAGGAAAATAAAATGCTAAAGATATTTTTTTTCTTAAAAATAATTTTGTTTAATGTTTTGCCTTTTCTAGAGCTTTTATGTATGAGAAGTTGTGTCTTTCTCGAGCTTCCAAAGAAAAAATAAGATGTGCTTATCTGGAGATTAAAAAAAACATATGAGAAGATTGTAATTATTTCTATTTAAATGATGAATGGTGTGAATATTCCATTATTTTCATGATTATGGATATGAATTGATACTACGGGGAGTAAAGAGGAGACTATACCTGAGTGAAAATTAAAATCATACAAATTTTTCTATAAAAGATTAAAACCCTCCTTATTCAGCCATAGAATATTTAACATCAAAATAATACCAACAAAAAGCCATAAAAAATGCTAAAAATTCCTCATAATAATCATATGTCCTTGAATCACAACGGGTGGAGATTTAAGAATTTATCAAGCCTATGGGGACCCTTGCTTGAGTTTGGATGAGAAAGAAATTGCTGAAAAATTGGCATCTGTGTGATAAGAGAAAATACATGAGAGGTAAGTGATTTGTGTGCATGGGAGGATAAATTAAGTGGAAATATATTGAATGATATGAATTAATTACTTGAAATAATGGTTTTTTATAAGTCATTATATCTTTTTTTCTTGGTGTTAAATTGTTGGATCTCAAAGATATGTGTTTTAAATTTACTTTAATTTGATATTGACGTTTACTTGTCCAAGAGTCTAACTGATAACTATGGGGTAATTTATAGTGATAATATTTTCATAATTATTTATATTTTTTTCAATTATTTAATTACTTATAATTAATAAAAGTTATCTTATTTTCATCATTTTGTATTTTTGTGAATTTTTAGCTTAAATATGAAAATTTGTTAAATCTGTGCATTTAGCAGTTTTCTATTTCTTCTATTTGTCGAGCATAACTTCTACAATTTTGAACCAATTAAAGTGATTAATTTTTTGTAGGCTTTCAGTTTTCATTTCTAAAAAATTGTTTTTTGGATCAAGATCCCATTCTAAATCCCAGAAGCCCAAAAAATATATCACTATGAAAAGTCATTCTGGTCGGCGGAATGGACTCTACCTCATTCAATGAGGCATATCTTGGGATAACGACTCCAAATGAGGTTATTAAATATTGGTGTGAAAGGGTACTCAAAGGGTAATATTCAAGTTAAATATAATCGAGAAATTCATTCATTAAGGATGCCATTGAATAGGTCAATGTGGGGTTAGTGGAATAGTGTTTAGTGGCAAAAAAAGTCAGTTTTATTAATACATTCATAACTTATTTGACACGGCTAAAAATATTTTTAAATTTCAAATTTAGATAGGAAACTCCATTTGGAACATATTACAAGAACGAACCTCAACATGTTTCACCCATCTAAGGGGCAGAACCAAATACAACTTTTGGCAGATAGATTATAGAGGATTTATTTTTTTGTTATTTTTTTTCTTTCTTTTGTTCTAAATATATTAATGAAATCTTCTTCCCACTTATTCTCAGTTACCCTTACCATGGTGGGGTAATAATTCTGATTGATTGGGTAAGGATAGGTTTTATCTTTTATAATGTTTGAGTTTAGTCACTTAATGTTATGAAATCTTTCTCTCTTTTGCAAATTTGGATTCAAATTCTAAAAATGGTTTTTATTATCTTGTGTGATCATATTTAATTTTTTATTCTATTATTATTATTTCTTTGGTAAAAGATAAATACCTCCCTCCACTAGGTTTTTGTCTATATACAGTGTAATATATTAGGTATTAGTGGTGAATTACTCAATGATCATTAGTACGTGTGGGAGGCATAGTGCGTATTCTTGATTATTTGGGATAAATAAGACCCCATTAGATTATTTGATAAATCAATTGAGGGTATTCACTAAAACTATTTCAAAAAAGGAAGTATTTTAGAACAAACTAATATCTTGGTAAGTTTTAATCCCACCATCACCATTGACCAAGGGAGTGAGAGGAATCGATCGTGAAATCTCACATTAATCAGCTTAGTAGAAGAGGATTGGATAAATTAGAACAATGATAAAATTGAAATTGCAAAACCAAAACAAAATTAATCACCCAATTATTATAACTATTTTTAATCAAATTATTTTTCAATTTGTTTTGGATATTTTATTTTATATTTTTTTTTCTTTTCTTTCAAAACCAATCAATTTTAACGACAACCACCATGTATTCTAATTTTAAGGTGACAGTATAATTGTTGTGTGCTACCATCTAGATAAAACCTTGGTTAATCACATTCCTACATTATAATATGGGAAATAATTGTTTTTTCCACACCCTATTATAGGCATGTTTCAAAACATGGAACCGCTTATGGGAAGGCAGTTCCACAATCTAATTATAAATATTTTACACTTAAAAATTGTTAAAAAAAAAATTTCCATGAAGTTTTCAAATGATAATTTCTTTAATTCATGGAATAATTACCTAAAATTGAAAGAACCAATTAATATCTGTCTATTTTCTATGGGGTATGGTGTTTCTATTTTTTCAAACATGTGAGGTTATTTTTGAAATAAAATAATGGGGAGTGGGAATTCAAAGAATTCATAACTGGCCCAAGGTAGGGCATGAACCAAAAATATTTTTAAAATATGGCCCCAGAGAAAGATGAATTCTCTCATTACATACTAGAATTTGATAATGTGGAAAATTTACATGAATAATACCCCTTAGTCTTACTTAATTTTTCTAATGAGATCCAAGAATTGGAAAAGCCTAACGGCCTGCCTCTATCTGCTACTACTCAAATTCATGAGGTTCTTTCCACTGAATAAGTAATTGAAGACGAACAAATTTAGGGAGATGATTTTTTTCATAAACTCATTATCTTCTGATTTTATTGAATCTGAATTGAGTATCACCTCCTCTTGCATGAAATTTTCAGATTCAATCAACACATCTATTGCCTTGGTGGATGAGGAAGAAAAATAATATGCCCCTTATGAAGAACATTCGGAGCTCCTTAAACTTGTTGAACACTTATTGGAGGAAGTTAATGAGGATACCAAAGTGGTATTTCTTGAGAAAACATATACACACATTTATTAATTTTATAGGGAATAATTTTATATTGATTCAACATGTTTTAATTTTATTCAAATATAACTACACTCTTATTTTCTCTTTGACTATTATTTTGATGTATAATACCTTGAGAAACTGTTGGAGAATGAATTAGAGGTTGTTCAAGTGGAAACCAAGAAAGAGGAGGACTCATTAATTTTCCTAACCCACCATGAAAGTTTTATCTCATTACCATGGAATATATTTGACTTACTATATCCATGGATTTCTCAACAAAAAGGAATAATTGAAAGATTGAAAGAAAAATTTTGTTTGGTTCATGAATAAGAGAATTCAACCACCATCAGGTTGAGGATAACCAACTGAAACTACCCATATAGAGGTAATCAAAACCCAGGGCCCACTTTGGGGTATTAAACCAATATTTATCATTCTATTCCCATTATATTTCTATTTTATTTTATTTTAATAAATTTCTTATGTTATTTTTTTTACTTTTGGTTGTAGGTTTTCATGTGTGCAACACTTAGGAGCTTAACTCAACATTACACTGCCAATAAGTAATGTTTTTCCTCTACTTTACACTTACATGCTTATTGTGATTCCATTTCAAATCTTCTTATATTCATTGTAGATACATCATTAGTTAAGTATAGGGGAGACAACCTATGTAGATTAAGATTTTCAATTTTCAATTTTCTTATTTTCAAAAAAAAATGCGTGTTTTTAAAAAAATTTGTGTGTTTCTAAAATATTTTAGTTGAAATGATTATAATTTCCATTTTTTAAACCAATTTAAATGAGTGAACCAATTTATTCAATGAAATTGATCTTAAATGAATGATAAAAATTACTTTGTTTCAACTTCAAATCTTAGGGAATTTTATGAAAATTACTTTGATTGTTGAATCTCATGCCACATATCACTATATTTATCAATGAAATTACTTTCATGTGAGGCTTCTGAATCTATTTTTCTTATTCTTTTTGTTTACCTCAGTTCTCAAGAGAACCAAACCATGATTTTTTTACCAGAATTTGATATATTCCTAACAGAATTTAAGGGTTTGGGGTACTTGTGTAATAAATGTTTGAGGAATTTATTTGGTTTTAAATCCACCTTTTCAAAATAATATTTTTTATAATGGTCTACCTTACACATTTAATCATTGTGTCCCTTAGAATCTATGAACAACCTATTAGTTCAACCACATTACAAGACAATTTTCCCTATCCAACCTGCTTTTTAAGTGAAGCTTCATGATCTAGTTGAACTTAAGTATGGGGGTAGATTGTATTTTGTTGTGCTACCTCATTTAGTGATACTTTGGGAGTAAAAAAATATTAATGATATGCTTTTTCTACTTAAAAATAATTTTCTTGAAATATTTTTTTTTTCTGGAGCTTTTATCTAGAAGAAGTTGTGCCTTTCTGGAGCTTGAAAATAAAAAAATATGTTCCTGTATGGATCTTTAAAAAATATATGGGAATATTGACATTTTTTATGCTAAAATGATGAATTTTTTGCATATTCCTTGACTTTCATGATGATGGAGTGGAATTTATATTAAGGGGATTGATGAGAAGACCATACTTTAGTGAAAAATAGAATCAAGCAATTTTTATTTAAAAGAGTCAAAACCTCCTTATTCATCCTCATAGTTTTTCATGTCAATATCCTACCAACCAAAAGAAACTAAACAGTCCTAAAAATTTCTCATGATAAACAGATATCATTTACTCACATCAGGTGGAGATGTAATGTATGAATTTATCAAGCCTATGTGAACCCTTATATGAGTTTGGATAAGAAATAAATTTCTGAAAAATTGACATTTGTGTGATAAGAGAAAATGCATGTGAGGTAATTATTTTGTGTAAATTGGAGGATAAATGAAATGGAAATATATTTATTTATATTAATGAAGAAATTGAAATAATATTTTATAACGAATTATATTTTTTGTTTCTTGGTGTTAAATTCTTGGATCTCATGGATACGTGTTTTAAATTTTCTTTGATTTGATATTGATGTTTTCTTGTCCAAGAGTCTATGTGATAACTATGTAAGAATTTATAGTGACAATATTTTCATAATTATTCTTTTGTTTCTCACTGATTTAATCCCTTCTAAAAAATCAATTTGAGCTTATTTTCATCATTTTGTATTTTTTGTGAAGTTTTGGCTTAAATGTGAAAATTTGTTAAATCTGTACATTTAGTAGTTTTCTATTTCTTTTATTTTTTGATCATAACTTCTACAATTTTGATCCAATTCAAGTGATTTATTTTTATTAATCTTTTGGTGTTCTTTTGATACAAAAGCTTCTTCGAGACCAATAGCCCATTCAAAATCCTACAATCCCAAAAAAATATGACAATGTGAAAAGTTATTCTGGTTGGTTGAATGAACCCTACCTCATTAAATAAGGCATATATTAGCATAACTACCTCCAAATTCTGTGATTCTAGTAGTGTGAGAAATCATATTCTAAGGTAAATCATAAAGAAAATTTTCATGGAGAATTTCCTTTATTAAAGACTCTATTGTACCGGTCAACATGGGGTTGGGGGAATAATGTACAGTGGCCAAAAAAAGTCAGTTCTATTAAGTTGTAAAAAAATTCTTTGACATTGATTCAAATGTTTTTAAATTTTAAAGGTAGATAGAAAAATCCATTTGGAACGTCTTATAATAAGCAACCATAGCATATTTCTGCCATCCAGTGGAAAAAATCTAATCCAACTTATGGGAGACATATTTTGGAGGATTTATTTTTTTGTTCTTTCTTTTCTTTATTTTGTTCTTCTTAATATTGTAATGAAATATTCTACCCCCTTATTCACAGTTACCCTTACCATGGTGGGGTAATTATTCTGAGTGATTGGGGAAGGTTTGGTTTTCTCTTTTATAATTTTTGAGTTATTTCACTTAATGGTATGAAATATTTCTCTCTTCTGTGAAGATGGTTTCAAATTATAAAAACAGTTTTTATTATCTTGTGTGATCATATTTGATTTTATATTCTATTTTTATTATTAATTTGGTAAATAATCATTATCTACCTCCACTAGGTTCTTGTCTACATATGATGGAATATATTAATTCTTAGTGGTGATGTACATGGTGATCCTTAGTATGTGTGGGATGCATAGTTCATATTCTTGATTATTTTGGATAAACAATACCTGATTGGGAATTGCCTAAATCAATTTAACGTATTCACTGCAACTATTTCATAAAAGGAAAGAGTATATACCAAACTAATATCTTGGTAAGGTTTAATCTCACCATCACCATTGACCAAGGGATTGAGAGGAAGATATCGTGAAATCTCACATTAATCGGCTTATTAGAAAAGGATTGGATAAATTCGAACTATGATAAAATTATAAGTGGAAAACCAACCCCAACCGAATCACCAAATTATTATCAATATTTTTGAACATATTCTTTGTTAATTTTTTTTAAATATTTTACATTATTTATTTCCTTTGTTTCATTTATTTGTTTTTGAAAATAATCAATTTAAAAGACAACCACCATGTTCTCTAATTTTAAGGTGACAACTTGATTTTTGTGTTCTCCTCTCTAGAGAAAACCTTGGTAAACAACTTTAATACATTCTAACACAGAAAATAATTGTTTTTGTCACACCCCAAAATAGTCACGTGTCAATTATCCTCCAGCTAATCATGGATTCTATAACAATTGGTCCTAATCATATGACCTTAAACTACAATTCCCCAATTTTTCCTATCCACGTGACATTAAATTTTATAGAACTAGTCCTAGATATGTGACATTAAACTATTGTACACCCTATATAACAAGTATAATATTCCTCATGTGAAAATTAGATATTATTTATGTTCTTATCGTAAGATTTCATATGAAATAATCAGGATATGACCATAAACCATCAAGGCACTCCCATAGTGGTTAGCCCATAGCCTATCATACAGGAGGTGGCATTGTTGCTCCTCATTTCCTTCATTGGGGATGTGTCCAGATTGATCACCAAATATAGTTATCTAGGATATGAAAAAAGATAGGGAATGGGAACACCCATCACCCCCTCTCATTCTATCTATGTTTGGTCCCCAAAACTATTCATTTGTATATGGATCAGGACGTGCAATATTCAGATCCACTACCTCCTCTTGTTTCTCACACCGGGTAAAAATCACATGGACTTAGAAGTTGGTGGCGATTATGGCATCTACATTATCCCAAATAAATACATCTAGTCCTTATCCAAATATATGTGTCCTAAATTCATTCTAACAGGAATTATGTATATATTTAATCCCCAAGAATATATCAAATGGTCCTTCTACATTGATGTAAGCCCCAACCAAAAATCAATGGAGAATATTCCACGCATAAGCCATAATCATGCCTCCTTTAACAGGCTTCCTTTAATGTATAAGTCTTAGTCTTACTGAACTACATGGGATTTAAATCCTAAAAATCTGGGATACATAGGAAGTCTCCCTGAATACCAATCCCAAATCCCAAATACACCCTAATGTTCTCCAAGAATATCCTTGATGGTGTCATATCTTCCCTAGAGACAACATCGCTTCTGGTTTCCTTGGTTCACCTCGCAATATGTCCCTCATCAAATATTGGCTAGGAACCTTCCACCAAGACATCCTTTCTACATGACATTAAAATACATATTTGTTTCCTCATAACACAACTTTAAAAGGTGATTTTTCTAGTAAAGTGTCACCAAACTATGTGGGTTCATATTGCAATCACGAGGATACGTAGAAATCCCATATTATGGGTTCGATCCCAACATCGAAAAAAATAATGTATGCGATGGATAATGATAAACTCAAGAGCACCTTATCACATGGATTAAACCGTCATCATCCCAGTAAACAACCAACTAATACCTAATCTATCCATAATAGGGTAACATTTATAGAGAACCATAGATACATACAGATCCCTCTATTGTTTGAGAACCTCAAATACATGCAGATGAATCCAAACCCATGTATAGTTATAACCGACTACTGCTTTAGGGTTAATTCATAGACACATAATTGGGAATTAACCAAGGATTCATGAACATTACTTAAATCTATTAGAGAGTCCAGAATAGGCAATAGTTTCCCCCTCCCTCAAAAGGGTGTGATGATCCCGACATCACATCATGTCAACCAATGTGAGTTCCTAAGTTCCACTGGTTACGTTTCCCTATAAGTTCCTCCCTTTGGAAATTAGGTCCATGAATCATGGATATAGGTCCATTGGGTGTTTCTAACTCAACAATCAATACACACTAGAGATCATTCTAAAATAGTAGAACACAACATGGATTTTTGAGCAAAACGCACTTCCTCTATAATATCCTGGATCAACAACCACCATTTATCTGTATATCCTTTTATAAAATGCACCAAAAGTGTATCTATTTCCTTTTCACCACATCCCAAGTCAATAAATAAAATATTTAGAGACCTAATCCATTGCTCTACTATAATAGAATTAGTATTCCCACAAAATTATGGACGAATCTAATGTATTAAGTGATCCAACATAGGAAAATCTCACTATGGAAATAGGATTGTCCATTAAGGAGTGGTTATCTGTCATAATATTATTTGGAGGCCCTAATATATCCATTATTATCTCAATTACAAAACTAGAGATATTGGCTTCCAAATTAAGGAAATATCTACAATATCCATGAGTATTGATACCATTTTCCCTTATAGGTGCCAATTCTAAAAATGATATATAATGAATTAGATCATAAAATTATGAACATTAAATGATAATGTATAATTATTAATATGATATAACACATAACATTAATTTAAAATTTTTCTATGTCAATCCATTAATTTTAAACATGATTTCTTTCCCAATGTATATATTTTCAAGTCCGTCTTAATGGTTTGTTAGGAAAATGTGAATTATCCTAATAATATTCTCTAGGAGTGTCCAAAATGTGTGAATTAAGGCATTCATTCAAGCACCAGGTGATGATTGGTTCAATAAAATTTTTCCCTTTTAGATTATTTTACCTCTAGGTACCTATGTGCCATAACCACATTCACTTTTAGTATGTTTACATGGATGTATTTCTTGGAAGAAGCACATAATTTACACCTAAAAACATTATAATGTTCTTATATACATATCATAATAGTATTATAATAGATTTATATTCCCTAATATATGTTTTCACAAACTAATTCCCAAGTACTCTACTAAACTTACTATGATACCAACTGTAATGACCCCGGAACCAATAGCATAGAGCCATTGCCTTACTTAATTACATTTTCATAAATAAAATAAGTCAAATATCGATGGAAAAATATATTAATTAATTAAGGAGAATCAAGTAAAAATATGATTCCCATTTTAAATTGGTAAAATATAATAAAACATAATACATAGAAAATATAATAAAATCCACCCTTGAAACTAATTCAAAGATATCTTCATCATATCTTGGGGAAAGGAAAAAAATATGGGTAGGCTAAAATTCTTAGTAATGGTTAAGTAAAGTGGAATCTATCATTAATCAATAATTATAATAAAAATTGAATGATAAATAACTACAATCATATACAACATAAAGAACTGGATAATACATAACCAATATGGAAAAGTAAATAACTAAAAACAAATTCCATTTAAATTAGTAAACTGAGAAATAAATACATCTAGTTAAAATATCATTTTGAAAATCCCATGGATGAAAATTACTGAATTCTGAATGAAGTAAATTCTTAATTATCAAATTTCATGTTTCTAAGGAACCAGATACCTTTACCATAAAGACAATTCGAAAGACGTTTTAAAAAATACCGTGTAAAAACAAATCTGATTTCGCAAAATAATTCTTCTCATGAGACTAATAATGAATCAAGGGGATTTAATTTATCAATCCTTCACCCATGTACTTCATTTCCAATGAATTACTCATAAAATGAATGATTTATTTTGGTTGTAAAAATGTTCCATATATAAACCTGCATTATGTAAAGGATATATATTTATCAATATTTCCCCAGTAAATAAAATAAAATTTAAATTAGACACTGTAAGTTAGAATGGTATACAACATAAGAAATAATCATATACATTACAAAATAATATAGATATTTAAGAGGTTTTTAATTTACAATTAAAAATTCTTACTATAAAGTGATTACTATAAGAGAAAGATAATAATCACATGACAACACGAGATTATACAATAACTCTTACCATTTGGTTATTTTCAACTAAAATACATGTGGATGAAATAATTCAAGTATATACATAAAATAAAATAAATAAAAAATTATTAATAATATTACATGTCAATGGGGTAGTATATACACCAAAGAAATTTAATTGGGGAAAATTACGAATTATTCTCAATGGAATTTGAATTGAGATGAAATCCCTTACCTAACACATACGTTTGGTTGAACATGGTTTAAAATCTTGTGTAGTGGTTTTAAACATGTTATTAACATATTATAGAACCATATTAATATTTATAATTTAATATTATATCCTTTTATATCATTTTATCTCCCACTCATTAATAATATTTCATAATTCTCACTCTTTTCAAGTGTTAATTTCTTTCTTTTCATATGCATGTTTTTCCACTTCAAATCCTATTACTACACATAGTATAGTGTTTTATTGCCTCTAGAATAATAATCATGACATATTAATAATATTTTTTAATGAATTATACTTTGAAATCACCAATTAATGATAGTTATGACAAACGAAGTATGTTACGATCATGGAAATGGTAGGTCGTACGTACGCATGAGTAACAGCACCATTTTCAATGTTCATTATATAAAGAAGGTAAGTGTCTTTTTAACCACTAAATAATTACAATAATATCATATATATATATATAATATTATTTAATTATATATATCATTCATCTGGTGTCGTTATGGAGAGTGAGTCATATCGCTTTGTGAAGGTGGTACTACACACATATAGGATTGATGTTATCATCTTTACGTGAGGGAAAGTGGAAAAATGTGTGTGTATGTGTGTGTGTGTGTATTACTATTAAATAATGATTAATATGTCATTAATATCATTTTTATGTAATTTATATCACATTAAATCAGTAACTTTGTCTTTATCACCTTCCTTTTGATGTGTTAGTGAACGAAAAATAACATTGCTTCATGAGACGGTAGTCCACCGTACACATAAGTGACATTATCGTATCTTATATGAAATGTAGTGTAAAAATATATATATAATATAATGAATTCATATCATTAAATATGTTTTAAATATAAAATATATAGCATATATCTTTTATCATTCCAAACCTTGAGAGGTGCTACTGGATAAATGAATGACAACAGTTTGCGAGTTGGTAGGCTTCATTACACATGAACGATGATTTCATAACTCATTTCATGGATGTGAATATATTTTTAAGTCATTAAATTAATATATAAATATCTCAGTATATTATAGATAATAATTTTATTATATAATATTTATGATGAAATTTATTAGGTTGAGAATGAAATAAAATAAAAACATTTGTTGAATAATGTTACCTATTCTTTAGGTATCCTCTTTTGTTTTGTAAAAATTCCTTACATGGTTGGATTTTTTCCCAAAATTATGCTTCAATAATGAGAGTAAGAAATTTTGGAATTTATTTTTTCAGGGATCGGATCACCAATATGGCTTGGGTGGTGTGATTAAGTGAGGGGGGTGATTGCCCGTTAATAGTTTAGGAGGAGTGGGATTATTCTAAATACCCCAAAGTATTCACCACTGAAAGGTCTATGTTATCTCTAGTAGCTATAAATTTTATTATTAATTCTTTTGAGGGATTTTATGGTACTAAAAACATCCACTACACAATAGAACGCATGTTTTAAACATTTATTTTCATAACATCCATTTGTTCTTATTTTTACCAGTTTTATTCTTTCACTATGGTAGCTAGTTTTTTATAAAAGGTAAGCTATATATTATGAAAATATTTAACTAATAATAATTAGATAATTTAAAAACACTAATTATAAATATTATATAAAATTTATAAATTACAAATCCTATATGTTTTGTAAAATTAATTATAACACAAACGCATACAATGTGTAAAAACACCACTTTAACATTAACTACACTAAAAATGTTCTTACTATTTAGATGTTAATATATTCATTATAAAATTAAAATGGGTCCATGAATAAAAAATATATGATATTTATTGATATTTTAGAATCACATTATATAATATATGATTTTAAAATTTTTAAATCATTTGATAAAATAAACATTAATATAGAATAACATTTAATATAAAATAACATTAATTTCAATTTTGACAATAATATTATAATTTAAATTTAAAAATATCAATAAAATGAAAGAATTACAACCTATTTTGTGAATATCTATTTAACATGATATATTCATAAAAATAACATAACATAATAATTCAATCAATTTATTTCACTTTTAATCTTTTTAGTACCACATATTTTTTTATTGTTTTCTAAGTAATTACTATGTTGACGTTAATTAATCATCTAAAGCTATTAAATAATATTAAACAAATTTTAAAATAATTATCATGATTAAAATAAATCATTTTATAATTTAAAATAATGTTTATAATATAACAACTATTTTTTCCAATATCAGGGCTATATAGATATAAAAAATCATTGAGGTTCTGTTTTTGTCCTTTTCATTATGTAACTTATTATATAGGTCTATTTAATTTAAAAGTGTCCCAAAAACCAATAAACATAGAGACTTATATTATAAGGGTCTAAATATTTTTGTAAAATAGGTTTTATTTAATTTTTTATTTCATTTAAACCCTTATATTCTTAATTAAACCCCTTGGTAAACGCATTTATACCTTAACAGCAATAATTTATTTTTACCATATTCACTAGTTATTTTTGTAAAAAATTAAGTTTAAATCATTAGACATTATAAATAATGATTATTTAAAATATTTAATTCATTTTTGAAAATTAAATTCAAAGATGTGTAAATTTTTAATTTAAAATTAATCTGGCCTATATAGTGAGTAATATGGTTTTTAAAGAGAAAATGTCCAGTAGATAAATATGATTTTATAACAAGCATATATATGAGTATTATTATAACTACCTAAAATAGATTAATTAATATTAAATTTATCAAATTTTATAATAAATCCATTTCAAATTAAAAATTACTACTATAAATAAATTAAATGAAAATGTTGTTTTTAATTAAAAATCATTATTTTTCACAATTCATAATAAAATGATTTTTTTCAAAAACAAAGCTCAATAATTCACCCCTAGTAAATTTTTATATTGTTATATAAAAATTTAAGCTTATTTTTTATTTAAATGTTAGGAAATTTTTGAATATAAATTTTAAATTAATTTTGAAAAGCGTTGTTAATCTGTCTTTTAATTAAATAAAATTTTTAAAGAAAATTTATATTTTTCTAAATGATTATTGATTTATTTCTATCCAATAGATAACTAATAAAAATGGGTAAATTTTATATTTTCATATTTTATTAAATCGTATTTATACCTGAAATTTTAATAGTTATGTGATATATTCTGTAAATTATTATTTTTTGCATTTTCCAAAAACGGATTTATAGTTGAGTGGGAACTGCACAATTTCCAAATAAAAATTTAAAAATATAATAAACAAAATTCACAAAATTAAATAATATATTTTAAATGGTTGGGTACTCACCAAATTTAAAATTAAATTAAAAGTTACCACAACTCCTCTTTGGACTGCAAACCATGAGATGGTGCCTCGAGCCTTAAACCCCAATGTACCAAATATTTAATCATAGCCCATAGAACTAGATGGAAATACTTGTTGGAGACCCGTTTCTTCGTCACCGAAACCACTAAATCTATGTTTGAAAAAAACATAAATCCATTTATGATTCCACCATAATTAAAGTCACAAAAAGAGACCTCAACCACCACAAACCAGACCATAAAAACAAAAACAACATTGGAGTCGAGTAGAAAATCCATCACTGAATATTCCTGATATCACAAGGATGAAAACCAACAATAAAAAAATCAAAACATCATGAAAATATTATGAAAATAGAAATATTTTAGAATCTCCTCCATAATCCAATCCAAAATTTCACAATACCAAGCATCATTTGAGACCGAACCACACCAAAACACAACCATCAGTGAAATCCGAAACCCAAAAAAAGTGAAGAAAAATGAGTCACAACAGCGGAAACCAAGCACCAGAGCCATGCTACCCAGACGTTCCCTTCACTCTGAACTCACCACTAACACCATCCCTAAACTACCATAAACGCCTTCATACAAGACCGATATGTAGTCCAATAAAATAGGAAAGGAAACAAGAGTAGAGGTGGGATCTTGTGCTAATAGAAAATCCAATAAACCTCAGTACCAATGGATCCAGAACCACTAGAGCACCTTTGAGTCAAACCAAAGCAGAGTTTTTCATGAAGTTTCAATTGATAAGAGCATTGAACTAAAATTTAGGAACACATATCAATAGTAAGTTGACAAAAGAAAAAAAATAGAAAAACAGAATAATAGTGGAATAGAGTACCAAAAGCAAGGATAATAAAGAAACCATAATCAAGAAGAAACCCAATGAAAGAGAAGAACAAAATAGAGAGCTTCCCACTACAAAGTTTAATGAAAGGGGAATCAGAGTGAAGGAGCAAGGAAACGGTTGTAAGAGAGTAAGAGGAGGGATAAGGGAGAAGAAATAATAGATCTCAGGAGAGATATCCTCTAGAAGAGAAAGGCGACATCTATGTAATATATTATATAATAATCTAATCAATATTTTTTTGGTGAAAATTGGCAGTGCATGTAACATAATTTGAACTGTTTGTTGCATGAAACATTATCTAAACAGAGTGTTGTGCATAACTCATGATAAACTCGATGTTATGTGTTATTAAATCTATTAAAGATATTGAATTCATTTAAAAATAAATAAATCATAAATCCTTGAGGATTTATATTATCTTCTATGATAGTCATTTCGTGTTGTATAAATGATCAAATATGATTTTCATATATGTAAGTATCATGGAGTTATATGTGCATATAAAATATGGTAGTACTAATATTTTTATAATAATCAAAATTATATTAAATCGAGATATTGTAAAATTGGTAATGTCAAAATATTGTTATTTTAAATGGTTTTGGCATAAAATGTTATCCATTATTTATATTTTTTGTTCTTATTAAAAAAATTAAAGCATGAATTCTATTTAAATAGAAAATTATAAATTTCAAATAAAATAATTACTAGCTTTATGTGAATTATATTAATTAAAATATAAATATATATTTTAGTGGTTTATATTCAAAATGTGTGGAAATATTTACTTTTGATTAATATAAATGTGGTGTAGGGATGTTACAAAAAAAATCTCATACCAATATACATTTTAGGTCATGATCATGATCAATTCATTTGGTAAATCCTTTTTAGGAATCATTTTATTTATCCTATAAATATGCAATATTGGTATCTCTTAAGGTTATTTCACCATGGATGAGTATCTCTTCATGGATTCCTTATATCATGGGATTTCATTTTAGTGTGATATACCTTAGATATGATATTGTGTGTGGTTTAGATGTTGAATTATAATTTTCAACTATTTGTTTTTTAAGTTGTAAAACCATGTTTATTTTGTTTTTGTGGGAATCCAATAATTATATGAGTCATTAATGATTATTATAAAGTTTATTTTAATTTATTTTATACTTATTAACTGAAATTATTCCCAGGTCCCTATATTTTATGTTTAAGAAATGGTTTCAAGTATATGTGGATCTAGAACTCCCTTTAGGCCTTTCAAAATGATGGATCAAGAGCCTATTTTAGGGGTGTCCTAGAATAGTTCATTACAAAATGTTATTAGAGAGAAATTTTTTATTTGGGATTTAATGATTATAACTTGATTGGTAAGTGTGGGGAGAGTCTAGCTAGCTCATTCTCATTCTACTCTTCATTTCACTATGGTTTTTTAGGTTTTGAATCATGATTTTTATCATGTTACTTATCTATTTTAATTTTGTTTAATTGAGTTGACATTATTTTTTAGACTATATTAAAATTATATGACATCTTATGATATTTTAAAAAATTTTGTTGAAAATGAGAGGTTATATAGGTACAATGTTAACACACATGGTTTGGAGGACAAAATAGGGAATCTATTTTTGGTGATTTTTATCTATTTTTGTTAGATACATGGTTGGGGCATGGTCAGCTAAGGCGTGAAGTTGAACCATACATCGCCATAATCCCCCCATAAATGTTTTTTCGACCCTGATCATTTTTTGTGATTCCCTATATTATATTTTTTAGCACATTTCAATTAGTTGATGAGAGTTTTTAAGATTTTTTATGTTATTTTCTCTAAAATTAAAAATAACATTAATTGAGAAAACATGGTTTTATTGGTATCATCTATGATTCCAATGATGGACATATAGATTTAACACATGATATTGATAATAATATAATGTTTTGAAATAATATAAAGTAGATATTTTAACTATTATTAGTGTTTGATTACATTGAGTTATGATTTTGATTAACTCATCTAGGTAATTAATTATGATATAATGTTTATTTTGATGGGATTATTTAAATATTATGGGAGATTTTGGCTGGGTATTTTATTCCTTATGATTTAGAGTATGCTTTCCTAAATGTTCTCTTAATTATTTGATTGTTCCAAGACATAGTTTTTATCACGGGATGATATTAGTCCTTATAATTGAAAACACTACCCATAATAATATTATAGTTATGAAATTAAACCTATATTTGAATTTATCAATAAATTTTTTTTCTTAACATAACAGTCTATAATCTTTCAAGGCCTTTATATATTACATAATTTGGAAGAACTATCACCTAGAATATTGAAAATATGGTTATGTAGTAACTATTACCATGATGTATGTATTAACATTAGTATGATAACAAATGATGTGTGATTTCTTGTCATCTCATATCAATAAAATTACTAAATCTTATTAGAAGTACATGTAGGATGAAAAAAAATATGGAGGGTTGGTAAGTTCTTAAGAAAACAATCTCATTCAATTGTATCCCCCTATAAGGTAGTTATATTTAGTTCATTTTTATTTTAGACATCTTGGGAGTTTAAATTTCCATCATTTGAAGAAAAAAATTGATCTTTCATCAATATGTTTGTTTGAGTCATTTCAAAAAATTTGATGATTTGATCTTGTAGCCTTGTTACCTCTTTTTTTCTTCATGTGCTAGGAAATTATTTTTCATAATATTAAATATTGATGTATCTTTTTAATTATGGATTTTTTTTATTTATATGGAAGATCATTTTTTATTTCTTATTCATTTTGGAAACCATCAGTAAGATTAGCTAAGAATCTAATTAAATTTCTATATGTACCACCATCTTAGAAAATTTTATAAATTTTGTTTAGACCTATAATAGGTGTCTGTATATTGTTATATCTTTGATATTTTTGTATTGATGTGATTATTTTTTTTATATTTGAGATGTGTAGTGTTTATATGGAATGGGGAAGGAATTTTGATTGGGTCCTATGATGTTAGGGAACTATTTCCTCTATAATCCCTTATCTATAGTTAAAATCTATTGAGTTTCATTGTTTTTATGTTTTCTATTACAATTTTGTTGAATAAAGTGACATGTTGGGGAGACTTATCACACCTAAAATTCAATTAACATTAAAATTTAAAAAATTTATTAGTTTTCATCCATTATGAGGATTTTATAATATAATTCTATTAGATTTGAATGATTTTTATATTGCAGTTCTAGGAGAATGGTTGGAGCATGTTTTCTTCCAACCATGCTACCTAACTTTGAAAGACCAATAATTCATTATTAGTAGTGATTTTCATGATTATTTCATAGTTTTTATAATCACATTTCTATATTGTGAAAATTTTGTGGTCTGTCTAGTGAGGTTTTTATAGTTGGTATGTGGTTTCGTAAATGGTGTGGCCAAAGTGTGTGATATGATTGTGATTAAAAATTATGAAATCACTAAACTAAAACTCTTATATTTTAACCCCAATGACATACGTTTCATACCAAATTTCACATGGCTATCCAAGGATAATAACTAAATGAGTCCCATTCCCTACCTCTCATTGAATCATGGACTTCTCATTGCTTTCCAAGGTGATTCTCAAGTTATTTGATAGAATTTCCTTCCTTCCATCCCCCCTTTTATTTTTTATCATATTCTTCTCATATTTGTGTCATAATAGTTGAACCTTAGATAATTGTGTTATTTTAATGGTTTTGGTTTTTATTTTTAGGCCTTATGGATCTTTTCTTAATACATCATCTAGAATTTTTCATTTGAGGAAATGTTTTTCCATTAGTTTGGAGCATGTTCCTTCCTGAATACCACATTAAACATAAATAACTTATTATATTTTTTAATTTCAATTAACATGTAAATTATACATTTTAAAACATGATTAATGGGAATTTGATCATGATGGACTTGGTGGTTTCTATGTCTATAAAATGGGATTTTGAAAATTAATAGTCTATTTTTGGTTGAAAATTATTTCTATGTTGTTCAATGAAATTTATTATAGACATATTCAAGAAAATTAATGTTTAAAAATAGTTTTTAGGATTTATATTCTTCTAAAAATATTTTTTATGAAGATATAATTTATGAACTATACTTAGTTTTGAAATTAAATGTTCTAACCTTAGTATGGAATGATTATTAACTAGATTTTATAAATAACTGGTTATCATTTTAGAGTTATGAAACATAGTATGAATCCTTTGATTTTTAGTGACATGTTATATGATATTTTAGTTTCATTGTATGCGTTTTGGATGTGTTAAACATGGAATAATTTTTCATTTGGTTGAAAACTATTGATTTCAAATTGTTGAATATCATTTGAAATTAAAATGGGAGATCCATTTTTTTGAGAATCTATATAAATATTTATGGCCTAGTTTTAACCATATGAAAATGGTTTCTGATTTTATCTTATTTACCAATGTTTTAGGATATTTGGTATATCATGGGGGTTGTGTTTTGATGAGACATGGATGATATAGGGATCGATTACATATAGATGAGGTGAGTAGGGTATTCATATATTTTTTGTTATTTCATGTGATTCACATTTTTATTCACATAATCACCTCTATTTGGTTGATTATGAGAATCAAATAGCATAGAAACATGGTATTTGGAAATAACTTCTTAACATGGTTCATCATACATAGTATTGGTATATGTTTCAACACTAACTAAAACCATATATTTTATTGATAGGGAGTAACTTTCTTGGTTTCTATCATTCCCTAGGCATTAATCTTAGTCTCTACATCGATTATGCACAATTTTTTATAAAGGATTGATCGCTACTATTTTATAGTATTCTATGATATCATTACCTTAGTTTACCTATTGTGATTATGATTTTTAGTATATGAAAATGGAGTGTTTATTTCTGTTTGTTTTCGATCCACACTGGTTTGATCAGGGATTTTACAAGAAATATTATATTATAGTGCATTGCAAATGAAGGATTTCAAAGATGGTCTCTTAGTAAAGGAATGGTATTTGAAATGATTGGAGCTTCACAAAAATATGGAGCTTCATGAAGGACATGGAATATGTTTTTATGAAGGCTTTAAGGTTTGCGATGAAGGATTCATGATTAGTGGATGATGTGAGATGAAAATACTATAAGCATCATGATTATGAGAGGATTTGATAAGGATAACTTTTTAGTGGATCTTTATGAAGATAAGTAACTTCCTAAACATGAATGGAGAGCTTCCCTAAAATTAAACAGTAAGCTGGGATGCTTTGCGAAATCCATGTCTACAAATAGGAGGCAACTCATATACATAAAGAATGGAGTTAATTAGTAAAATGAGTGAAGTGCTCGGATTTCTCCAAGTTCCTTTCACGAAGATAATTTTCTTTCAATTTAGTAACTATTCATAAGCACACACTTCAGGAAACTTAAGGTTTATAACTATCTCAAATTAAGGATATTTAGAAAAGGGGGTTTCATGAAGTTTGGGATTATTGAGGTTGTTCGGAGTTTGGTGAAGGATGGTAGATTCACAAAGGATGGTATCATCACAAAAGGTAGTGGTTTCAAGAAGGAATAAGTATATTTGAAATAATATGGGTTTTTGAGAAGGCTAGGATATTCATGAAAAATACTAATAGACTTCAAGTTTTAGTGAACAGTGATTTTGAGTTCATCAATTCAGGAATATGATGCAAGAAGATACTTGTTCTAATCTGGTATAATTACCTAAATTCAAAATCTATTGAAGTGACATTAAAGTTGTTAAACTGAGTAATATTTCTCCCAATATAGTGAGAACGTGGGAGTTTATGGATGTATTATAAGGGAGGTAGAGTGTTATCCCCAAAACACTTCTAAATCCAGTGTGCCTAGTATGATGTGACCATGTCTGAACAATGTTAACCGACACTATATAGTGACGCTTAGTTGATTCTAGTATGACTGAAACACTATCTTCATATGTTCCTTGGACTATCCCTTATTGGTGAAGCTAGTAAAACTGCTTACTTGTGTTTCTATTTCTGCATCTTGGTGTTTGACAATTAAATGATCATATCATATAGATTTTACAGTTTACAAAAAATGTGGGGTGAATATCCTTCTCATTTAATGAAAATTTGACATAATGATTTACCCCTCCCCTCTTAGGGAGGTTTTATGCCCAACAAGTGGTATTTGATTATACAAGTTATATGAGTTAAATATTTCAATTGTTTTTTTGATGGATAATTTAGTGAATGTTAAGGGAGTTCCCTTCATTTATGGAACAAAATTATATTTTTAGATGAATAAAATGATGTATCATTTGTAGTGTATTAGGATGGAATTTATCTTTTATACAACTCATGGGATTCATGTAAGTGATGGAAAGACGTTTCTACCACTGAAACAGACCGAAATATATATGATTTAAATTCCAAATCTCAAAATTATATTACTAGATCACTATCTAATCAAATATATCTAAAGGTATTGAGTTTAAATATATCCATGTCTATGTGGGATAAATTGGAAAATATACATGAAGGAAATAAAAATATGATGGAGACCAAAATTCAGTATTTTCATAATAAGTTTGATTATATGAAAATACATCCAAAGTAAAATTATGATAGGTTATTTAATCACATTACTAATGTTAATGGATCTATTCAAGTATTTGGGGAATAAATTAATAATATTTTTATTATAATTAAAATCATGAAAAGTATTCCATATTTATAAAATCCAAAAGTTTTATCCCTTGAGGAAAGATATTTGTCTATGATATCTATTGATGTTCTACTATGAATTCTGGTGTCATATGAAATTAGATTTGAACCAAAAGATAAAACAATTCTAGTAAGAATAGAAATGAATTCAAATCCATAGAAAAACATGACATCAAACTAATGAAAAAATTACATTTACCAATGATTTGGAACCATTGGTATAGGTCCCCAAACTGTTGTTATAGCCTATACCAATGGTTTGGGAAACCATTGGGATAGGTATATATATATATATAAGTTCTAGTGGAGGTTTGAACCCATAACCTCCATGTTATATATCAATGACTTTACCACTATCCTAGAGTTTCCTTTGAGAGTATATTTGGATAAATATATGTGTGTGTGTGTGTAATTTATATATTGATTTATTAGAAAATATTTTATAAATGTACTCATAAAAAATAAGGGTACTTATCCCAATGGTTCTCAAAACCATTGGGATAGGCCTTTCACAATGTTTTTGAGAACCATTGGGATAGGTTCCCATTCTTTCCCAACTATTTTTCCAAACCATTGGGAAAAGTGGCCTCAAAGTGGGATTTTCCCAATAGTTTTACCAAACCGTTGGGAAAAGTGGCCTAAAAGTGGGCTTTTCCCAATGGTTTGGCCAAACTGTTGGAAAATCCACACCCTTTCCCGATGGTTTTGGAGAACTATTGGGAAAAGTGGCCTCAAATTGGGATTCTCCCAATGGTTTGTCAAAACAAAATGGGAAAAGTGGCATCAAAGTGGGCTTTTCCCAACAGTTTGGCTAAACTGTTGGGAAATCCATACCCTTTCCCAACGGTTTTGGAAAACTGTTGGGAAAAGTAGCCTCAAAGTGGGATTTTCCCAATGGTTTGGTCAAACCGTTGGGGAAGGGGAAATATACAAACTATTTTTACAAACCATTGGTGTAGATTCATTGGTATAGGTTATATTTCCAGTAGTGTCACCAATTTTATTGATGATCAAGGTGATGTGGATGATAAACTTCATTCTTTTTTTCTAAGAATTTAAAGTGATTAAAATATATATTTTAAGTTAATATTCCATTGGGTTTATTTGAGGTTGGTAAAGTAGGGAACATTACATCTTGATTCCCAAGAAGATTCAATGATGTAGATAGTGAATCTGAAAACATAAAAAATCTTCAAATGAGGTTCCCTCAAAACAGATTCATCAAAATATAAAATAAATTAATGAGAAAGTGTCCTGTCTACTATGAAGAACAATATTATAATGACTCTCTAGAGGATTTATAATAATATTCTAAAGCTGATACTAATCATTCTCTAATGGCTATAGTTGAAAAGTTATAACATAAAAATGATGAAGATAATCAGTCGAATTGTATTTTATATATTATGGTGAAAATTGTGTGTGATATATATAATATTGAAATTTTGAAAAACAAATAACAAATTATGGGATCCTTATTGAATGAATCATCAGAGTATGTGGATCAACTTAATTGATAGATTGATCAACTAAAAGGAGTGGTATAAGAACATTTAATAATTCCTGAAAGCTCAAAATAGGTTATGGATTTTAAACTCCATATTTTAGAGTAAAAAAATCACCAAGGACCATAGATAGATAATTTAGGAAAAGGATAATGTATTTATGGGACTTCAAGAAGACATCATAACATTACATAGTAAATCAGGAACCAAATCGAAATCAAGGGAAATAAATAAGAAATTAAAGTTCAAATGATTTTCAGATGAATAGATTCTATAAAGAGCTAAAAATGGTTATTAAGGAGTATAGAAATATATTAATGATCATAAATATACATTAATGGGAAAAATGAAATTGGATGTGATATAGAATCATCAGAGGATGAAAACTAAATGAGATAATTTAAAGGGATGAAAGAAGTTATAAATTTCATAATGGCACCTAATATTCTAAAAGGGATCACTTTCAAACAAACATATAAGAGAGATATAAATAATCTTTTAGTGTCCATAGAGGATATATAGTAAAATACCTTTACAAAATATGGGTTGATGTGGATTATTGTTAGTGAAATGATATTTTCTATTATGAAATGTCAATCTTATGGCTTTCTGGGGCAACCATTTCTTATTATAAAGAGCTAAGGAGCTATCTAAATGTGTAAGCACATGGAAGTAAAAATATAGGAATGAGTCCACATCCAAAATAATATAGAAGAAATTTTTTATTTGGATATTTTTAAAACTATAATAACTATATACATAAAGATATTCACTATATAAAGAGGAAAGGTGGGATCAATAACTAGAGAACTCTAAGACAAGTCAATAATGGTCAACCAAGAAAAATTACCCCTAAAAATATGTAATCTTCTCTGGAAGAAGATAATTATTATTATGAACCCATTGATGTTGAAAATAGAATTTAGAGTCTATCTTGTTTCCTCTACATAATAATTTATAAAATGGAAGTAAAAGAATAAGATTTACAAAGAAAATCCAGAAGAAATTGCTCTCAAAGATATAAAGATAATTATAACCAAGATTATTGGTAGTTTATTCTCATACCACATAATAAGAAAGGAATATTTGATGAAAAATGATAAGAAAAAGGGTATATGGAATAGTGGTATTCATTAATTATGGTTCCTTAAATATTAATTGGAGTGGAAATACATAATTATAAAATGATTATCTAATAAAAATAAATGTTCTTTTTGTGGAAACATTTCATTTAAATCTCCTAAGTGTGACTAAAATCTATGACTCTATACTAGTAGTGAAATTTAATTAGAAGGGGCTCACTATAAAAGGAAAGATAAGTAATTTTATCATGAAAGACTATAGGATAAATGGAAATTTACACCAGGTAGACAGTAAAGGAAACACTTTTTCCATTACCATTAAATAGGAAAACACTGTGGAACTAATAGTTGGGTCACATTAATATAAAATCATGGAAAAAATATATATGATAAAGACTATTTTTTAAATTATAAATCTAAAGATTGAATGAGAAAAGACATGTGGTGCTTGAACGCATAGAAAGATGGTCCAAAATTCATATCATCTGAAGAGAAAAATGTAATCAAATATCCTCGATCTCATTCATATAGATGTTTGTGGTCTAATAAATATTTATAGAACATATTTAGAGTAGTAATTAATTATTTTTATTGGTTCTTATAGTAGAATAGATTTTTTGATGTTAATGCATTATAAACGACATGTGCTTAACTACATGAAGAGATATAGGAAAAGAGTATAGAAGGAAACTATATTCATAATCAATATATTATGATCTCAAAATGGAAAAAATAAACATCCATTGAATTTTAAAAATACCTTGAAAAAATGTGAAAATTCAAGAGCTGTCTTCATTAAAAACACCTCATAAAAATGGGTTCATTGAATGATGAAATGGATAGGTGAATAATATGGACATAAATATGCTGATTAAGAGTTGTGTTTCTCATCATTATTGTTGGAGGACTGTTCATCAAAATCTATTTTTATTTGATTTTATAAACCCACTTTATGGGTGAGTAGGAACTGGAACAAAATGTTCAAAATTAAAAACATTTTACTACACCTGAGAATATCAAGAACAGATTCATCCACATCCGCCGAAGTCAAGTCGCATGCTGCCCAAATCATGAGTACCCCTATCATCGTCACTATCAATCACAGTTGTCGACATCATCATTCAACCACCGCACTGTCAGATAATGTCGGAGCCCGTCGAAGCCACCAAAAACCATCGCACCACCTGGTCTTCGTTCCCCAAAAAACCAGTGCCAAACCAAAAAAGATTGCCAGCCATCAACCATCATCGTCGTCGTCCATCACCACGACCATCACACAACACCACTGCCCTCTCGTCTTCATCACCACTAACATCAACGCCATCAACGTCCAAAACACCAAAGTAACACGTTGTTGTCCTCCATCACCGTTGTCATCCAAACACCACACAAGGGCTCCAGATGCCATCGAAATCAGTCGTAGCCACGGCACATCACCGTCGTGAACAAACCAAGGGCCGAAGAAAACAAGAACCAAAATAAACCAGAAACACAAAATGGAACCATCACTAAACAACTTGTAGAATAACCCAACCCACATTCTCCAAAAAAAAGGGGAAGAAATATGAAAATAAGAAAACAAACCAAAGACGATGTTGATGTCACCTTGAAGGGAGACAACCAGAACACCATCAAAGAAGGATGTCGATTCAGACTACATGAGAAGGACCATCAGCCACCAAACCCCACATCCCAAAACTTTAATAATTTATTGCTCCATATCCGACCAGGAAAGTAGCAGAGAGACTTGAGTTCAGGGCAGATACATGAATGATTGAGGGCTTCAGACGACGACAACACTGCGGGGAGAAACCAGAGACGAGAGCGAACCGACTCAGGAGTACCTGGAAAGCCACCGACCACCAAACCGTAAATCCCAAAACCACTATGAAACAATCACTCCATGTCCGACATAGAGAGGAGTGGTGGAATGCGAGGTCAGATCATGGTTAAATCGGTCAGGGAATTCAAATAAATTCTATGAGAACCTCATTGGAGAAATATAAGAGAATGCATTGATCAATCCAGTATCATTGGTGATGGACCACACCTATAAAACAATGAAGAATAACGAATCAATCACATTATAACCTCCTATAAATTGTGGGTCAAACCTTTTTTGAGTAATCATTAATGAATGAATCATGGGTTAAGGAAATGAATGAAGAACTGGATCATATTGAAACTATCATATTTAGGATATTATTAAGAGACCAAAATATCATAATGTGATCGGAACAAAGTCATTCTTCAAAAAATATTTTTCTAACATGGACATGTAATCATAAACACAGAACCATCGGTGTGTAAATACTATTCACATATTGAAGAAATTAATATTGAATTAAATATTTTCTCTAGTAGCTCAACTAGATCTGATTAGGATCTTCCTAGCCATAACAATTCAAATAGTTTATAAATATTATCACATGATTTTCAACATGGAATTCATAAATGGTGTTCTTGAATAAGAATTATAAATTGGACAACAAAAGGGATTTGAGATTGGAAATATTGGAACAATCGTATGTAAATTAAATAAGAATCTATATCATCTAAACAAGAAATCACATACATGGTACTCTCAACTCGATATTTACCTAACAAAGCTTAAATTTAATATTATAGGTGTCAAAAATAATCTCTATGTTAAAAATTCTCATCATGATTAATTTATGGTGCTTGTATATGTGGATGATATTATATTTGGTGGCTGAAAATATGGATCAGTGACTGAATTTTCTAATCACATGAAATCAGACTTTGAAATGTCCATTATTGGTAAAAAATTTACTTTTTAGGGATATGGATTATTCAATAGAATGAATACAACTTCATTTGTAAGGAAATGTATACAAGGTATCATCTGATGAAATTCAACATGCAAGAGTCATAAACTAATTTTTACTATAATTGAGGTTTGAAAAAAATGGAAAGCATGAGAATAGTAAATATATGGATCACACCTTGTACATGTGTATCATTGGAATATTATTATATTTGAATAAAAAATGGCTACATATCATCTTTAAAATATTTATAATATCTCACTTTCAAAGTAATATTAAAGAAAAACATTTTATAGCATTGAAAATAATCATGAGGTAGATTCAAGGTACTCTCATATTTGGACTTTTCATTATCAAAAGAGGAGATTGTGAATTATTGGCATTTTACAATGCCAAATAGTATAAAAAATTGTGGATATAAAATCAACATGTGGTAGTGGATTCTTCATTGGAAACACATATGTGAACTCATTTAGAAAGAAATAAGAAAGAATATCTCTCAGTCATGTTGAAGGAGTGTATATCACTATGAAAAAAGAATACACTCAGCTATTTTGGTTAAAGAAGAAACATAAAAATATTAGATATGAGGTAAAAAATATGATGGTTATACATTTTGACAACAAGATATTGATCTATCACATAAAAAATCTAGTTCAATTCCCCCATGCTAAACATATTGATATCCAATATCACTATATCAAATGAAACATTTGAACAAGGTTTGATTCAAATGGATCATTTCATAACTAATGATCAAGGGTATTACATTAAGACTAATATGTTAGCAGTAAAAATGTTTGAGAAATGTTAGTTAAACCTCAGAGTTCAGCCACCTCCCATTGCATGAGGTGGTTTAGGATGATCCCCTCTCACCATTTGTATTAACTATTTTAATCTATTTTTGAATGTGATGTATTCCTATTGAGGAGATATAATTTACCGTAAGATTTTTTACCACTAAAATTAAAAATATATTTTCTTTGGGTTTATTTCCAAAGGGGAAGATAAGTGAAATTCAATGAATTTTTGTTTTTCAATTGTTGGTTTATAGGATTTGTCATTGGTCTATTAAGGCATTAAATTATCTTTTACAAATCCCATTTTCTACACTGAACTTTGGCCACATAGAGTTAGAATTATTGTTGGGTTATTTCAAGATTATAAATTTTATGCGAGAAGATGCTGGTTTATTGAATTTATCTATAGATTTCGAACAAACCTAAAGGGGGGTATTTTTAGTACTAATATCTTTCACAATTGGAAATGGAGATGTTTTCTAGTATTTGTCATTCCACACTAGTTTGATCATGAAGGAACCAGGAATATGTTTACATGATGTTTTGAAGTTCTGTAATGAGGGTTTCACGATGAGAGGCAACATCATGATTATAATACAAAATAATTTATTATATCAAAATGCTTCACAAATGGGAAATTTTTAGTCAATATTCAATAAGAACTAAATCTTATTGAACATGAATGGAGATCTTCAATAATAGGTCTTTGTGAGATGTAATGCTTCCCAAAAATATATGTCTATAAATAAGAAGATTATCATCTTATTAAGGAATTAAGAGAACTTAGAAAAAAAATTATTCTCCCTCATTTCACAAATTTCCTTTCATAAAGGGAATTTTTTATGATTCAGTATCTCTTAGAAAACACATACTTCATAGAAAGTATTGTTTATAATAAACACAAAGTAATGCATTTCAAAAAGGTTGTTTCAAGAAGACCAGAAGATTCATGGTTGGTTGGAAGTCTACAATGTCATGGAGCTTCATGAAGACTTGGAGAATCATAAAAGGTAGTGGGTTTGTGAGAGATAATGTATATTTGAAATACACGGGGGTGTGAAGGATAGGTTCTTCGTGAAAAATAGTTGTGTTCATCTATTTTCTTTTGAAAAGTTCATCTAAGTACATCAATCCAGGGTTACAATGCATACAGTGTCTCGTTCTAATTAGGGAAAAAGACCTAAATTCCTAATATAGTGAAGCGGCCTTCAATTTGATAAAATTATTAAGGCTTATCACAATGAAATGATAAAGGGGGATTTGACAGAAGTGATCTGAGAGAGGAAGTTTATTATTCCAAAAAAACGTTCAATGGTAATTTTCTTATAATAAAGTGACCATGTTTGAAGAATTGTAGTCCACACTATCTAGTGAATTTTAGTGAATTATGTTACCACCGACACACTATTGGTGTATGTTCCAGTAACTTGCTTGTAGTTGGGAATCATGTAATTATATTTTATTGTGTTTCTATTTCTACATCTGGGTGGTTGGTAATTGCATGATTTGATCAAATAGGTTTTACAAGTTCCTAAAATTCTTGGTACATGATCCATCACATTAAAAGAAAAAGTTTTCACCCTAATTCACCCCTCCCCTCTCAGGGTGTTCTATGGTCCTACAAGAAGTATTAGAGCATACATGTTATAGGTGTTAAATCTATAATCGTTTTTTCATTATTAATTCAATGAATGTTATCGGAGTTCCCCATATTTATTGAAGTACCATCCATATTTGTAATAATATAATGAGATTTCTTTTACAGTCTCATGGGATGAAAATTCTCTTTTCCACAATTGAAGGGTTTCGGGTCACTGAAGCAACTTACCTTTTTACGAATAAAATAGATAATTAAATTATTTATTCATATACCAAAGATCAAAATTTTTTCACTACAACACTATATGATAAAATATATCTAAAGGTGAGGAGTTTCACTATATCCAAGCCCTTGTGGGAGAAAATAGAAAATAAACATGATAGAAATAAAAATGTGAATGAGCCAAACATATATTTTTCACAATTAGTTTGATGATTTTGAAAATACCTCAAGAGTAAAATAAAGATAGTTTCTTTAATATCATTATTGAAGTTTTTGATCTATTATATGAATTGGGGAAGAAATTAAGCATATTTATATTGTGAAGAAATTCCTAATAAGTCTTCCCCTCTATACAATCCAAAAGTGTCATCCCTTGAGGAAAGAGATATATCTCATATTTCTCTTGATGAAAAACTAAAAATTTTGGCATCGTATAACATGAGATTCAAACTAGAAAATAAAAATATTAAAGTAATATGGGAAATGTAATTCAAATATATGGGAAAAAAATTACATCTCTAAATCTAGTTATTATGGGGATGATTTGGATGAAAAACTTCTTTCACTTTTTTTATAATAATTTCAAGAAGGATAAGGGAGATTTGAAGGGAATATTTTGTTGGATTTGTTTGGGTGTGGTCAAGTAGGGAACATTGCCTCTTGATTTCCTAGGAGATTTGATGATGTAGAAAGTGAAGAATAAATCTTGAAGAATCTTCAAAAGAGGTTCCCTCAAAAGGGATACTTCAATGAATGAATGAAATTACATATAAGGAGAATCATTTACAAAGAAGAAAAAGATAATAATGACTCTTCGGAGGATGTAGAACCATAATATAAACCTAATACTGAAGATTCTATGATGTCTATATATTAAAAAGTAAAATATAAAAAAGATGAAGTTGATTGGTCAATTGGTGTTATAGATCATAATGTGGAACTTGATGGTGATATTAACGAGAATGTAATTCAAAAAATGAAAATTATGAATATGGGAGATTTGTTGAAAGAATAACCAAGCCATCTGAATAAGATTTATTTAGAGATTTATCAACTGGAATAAGAGGTAGTATAACATATAAAAACTCTTGAAATCTCATAAAAGGTTTTGGGGTTTAATCTCAATATTTAAGAGGAATAAAAATTCATCAATGAAGATATAAATATTCAATTGAAAAAATGATAATTTAATTGAGTGCCTTCAAGAAGAATTTTTATATTCAGGAGTAAATAAGAAATTAAATTGAAATCAATGGAAACAAAGAAGAAATTATATTTTGGATGATTTTCATTTGAGGATCTTTTGAAAAGTGCTAAACTTGGTTCGAGATGATTAGATAACTCCTTGAATAATAAAATATCTAAATTTATGTGAAAAGGTTTAATTGGATAAGATAGATAAACATCAAAGGATAGAAATGGGATGAACCAATGTAAATGGAAGCAGAAATATAGAAATATTAATAAGTCACCTAATTTCCTATTATTGATTATTTATT
This sequence comes from Viscum album, assembly GCA_963277665.1. NCBI lineage: Eukaryota > Viridiplantae > Streptophyta > Magnoliopsida > Santalales > Viscaceae > Viscum > Viscum album. The sequence goes on along the minus strand of OY728134.1, from coordinate 808,515,444 downwards.
CTTACACAATTTTAGTAGTGGTACTTATTATGTTATATATTTCTCATTTAGACTATTTTACAAGGACTTTTGTTAATATTGTTTACTTGTATTTATCTTATATAAACATAAAATAATTTTTATATTTATTTAATTGTTATTATATTAAATTATTTTTAAAATGGTTGTCTTAAAATGGTGTTATCATTGCTTATTTTATAAAATATTTTATATTTTAAAAGGTTTCTTCATAAATAGATTTAATTCCAATAATATTTTTTTCCTTCATGGAATGTTTTAAATATTTTTATTTAATTTATTTAGAAACATTAATTTTTAATGAAAATATATTTCTAATTTTTTTATATGAAATTTTAAAATAAAAAGTTATATAATACATTTTGAAGTGTATATTAAAAATTGAATGAATGAATTTGGATTTTAAATAGTATGAATAATATATTTGTCATTTCAGTCATGCCTATATACATTTTAGAAAAATATTATGTTCATTTCACTTGATAAATCCTTCTGAAAATTCCTTTTTTCTAGTCTTTAAGGATTCTAGTCTTTGAAATGGTGTAGGAGAACAACAACAGTTTATGGAAATATTATTGTTCCATTTTATGAATTTATTTTATCATCTGGTTATTTTACGATGGATACATCTGTATTTTCTTTATTCCATATATAATTGGATTTAATTTCAATATATGGTGTCCAATTTAATAATATTGGTTGCATTTTTAGGTTATTTTATGGTTCTGGCTCATTTATTTATTCTTACTTTTAAAACAATGATTATTTTTGTGTCCATGGTAATCTAACTTATAGGCGAGTCATGCTGGTTTCATAGAACTTTTCTTATTTTTGTTCATTTATATTTATTTGGTGAAATAAATCCATTGAATATTTATTTTACAACCCTAATGTAGTTTATAGCTTATGGGATTTAGTAAATTCCCTTTGTAATACCCCATGTCGTGATTAATAATGAAATTAAGAATAAATTTTATTTTTTTGATTCAACTGATGGTTTTTATATTTGGATTTAGATTGGTATTACATGTGAAAATACTTGTTATTTTTTGTATTTTGGATGTGGTTAAAGACCATTTTGGTTTTTTTGGGTGCTTGGGTAAGTGTCATAGATTGGTTGAGTGGCTCATGAGTGGATTTTTCACATGTAGTAAAAATTCATACATTGAACAATGAGTATCATGAAATAAATTGGGTTGTCCAAGGGGTATAGACATCAACCTTAAGGATTTAATTATGTGAACCATGCTTCAAACCGTTAATAGAGCATGATTTGGGCATAGAGGCCTCATACTTTAGTTTATCATAATGTGATAATCCTAATCATATTTTGAATGATGTCTTGGGAGTTTTATTTTATTGGAGAATGTATTTATTTTTAATGTATGGTGTCTCATAATTTATGTCAGTTGGGGGTTATAGAGAGATATATTCTATGGAATTATACCATGTCTATCATTTTTATCCTCTATTAAGTGGTGTACATTTAGGGGTAGTCCAATAGAGATATAAGATGAGTACATCCATGTTTTATGCCATCCCAAGGATCTATAATTTACACTTATTTCATTCCTAATTTTGGGTAGGGATTCTATGATGTTTAACTATATCATGGGTATATCATTTGATATGGATGCGACTATTGTGTGTCATGGATTGAGGATGTACTTAGATGATGAAAAGATAACATTTCTCAATTATTCAATTGTGGTACATCACTATTGTATTTTTATTAGTATTATAGTTAAAATTAGTTAATTAAGCTAATAGAATGGGTGTAAAAACTAGATCTTTAGAAATTATATGATCTAGATGAATGTAAGGAGTTTACCACACTACATTTCTCACTATTTTAGTTAGTGTATGATTCCCTATGTGTTTCTTTGTGTTATGATTATTTGAATTAAATACTAAATTAGTTATAAATTTATTTTGAGTTTTTTAATTAAAAAATTATGTTGTTAAATATTGAATTTGGTTTTTTTGAATTATTTTGGACCTTGTGATGATAGGAGATGTTTTGTAGGACTTTAAAAATATTTATAAGAGTTTATAGACATATAAATAGAATAATTTACTTCCATTATGATGTTGGGATTCCCTTTATCCTATGATAATGGTATTTGGAATTGTTTATTTACACTATGTCATATGATCGTTTTCCTCACCATTGAGTGAGTATAAGCCTTTAGAAACTAATTGCATTGTTTTATTTTAATAAATTATCACACAATATATAAATATCCAATACCATGAGGATCATTGGGAAAAATCATGATTCTGCGATTACTGATGGTGAAGGCCCTAAGGATAATTGAATGCATGTACACAGAATCTGAGTAGTAAAATTTAATTAAATATAGTGATTTTTATAGTCTAATATAGATTCCATGGATTTTATGAGTAGGTATAGGTGAGGAATTATTGTTTACTATCCCAATTATGCCATAATAGAAACCTAAACATATTTAGATCATGTGGGATAGTTGTGATGAGAATGGGGATGGTTTACCACCCCTGATAGCATATATGTACGTTGTGAGTATTCCCTATGTAGATTTGGGATAGTTTAAGTGAGTGGAATGACCTAGTGATAACCTAGAATGTGTTAAAATTATTGTTCCATCTCAAGAGACCTAGGTTGAAGACGAAAAAATATAATTACGATAATGTTGAGGGATGTTATTACATCTAAGTTATTAGAGTTGGATCGGGAGATTAGATCATGATAAAGGAGTTGATGAGTATTGTCCTAACAAATATGAGACCAAGGGGAACCTAGTGAGTTCCTTAGTGAGACATTTACCCTACTGATAATGTGCATGGTAAATGGGTTGTGATGATTACAGGTACTGCCTAGAACCCAAAATGATGTATTGGGCCTCTTGTTGGTGTTATAATGAAAGGTCATGCAGTAGAGTGGATAGATATTATATTTTTAGGTATTGAATGGATAGATAGATGGTATAAAAAGTTATAATATATATATTTATTAGGATTAGAATAATTTCTAATGAGGATTATGTGAGATAAATTGGATTGATTATATTTTCTCTTTTGATTAGGACATTGTGTCTGGTAAAATGTAACATATATTCCATGTCTATAAAACCATCGAGTTTCAAGATGAGTTTGAAATTACAAATACATTATCCTTATAATTTTTTTCTTTATTTTTGTAGGAATTCCTTATATAGATACATCGATGCATTTCATGTTTATGTGGGTTGGAATTCTTAAGAAACACTCCATGAATTTGGATCATGGTTATTTTGGTTGTAATTCCATGGATATGATCCTTGGATTCTACATGTGGTTATTTTATTTCAATTTCTCGGGATATGGTGTTTGGATTAAAATCATGGGTATTCATTTTGGAATTCCTTGGATATGATCCATTAATTCATTACATTGTTATATGGATATAATTTCCTAGGGAACACTCTTAAGAATAGGTTGATGGGAATGATACCATTGGATTTACTAGCAAATTGTCCAAGGAATATTATATTTTCCTAATATTGGTTGGTATGATTATGTGTCATGATCATAGAAACAATAGAACTAGATGGTTGTGGTTTGGGTTTACCCAATGTGTTATGTTAGAATATGAGGATAAATGGTGGTTATTTATTGGTACATTCACACAAGTGATTTATTATACTGATCATATCATTTATTAAATTATACATTTCTTGGTTTTGTATGGGACTATGTTTTTGGTTCCCTACTGAGCTATACTCAAATCCTTCTTGGGAGGTCATGCCACATTAGTACCCATGCATACATCACTGGTCATATGTTCAGGATAGGAAGAGTCTCAAAGTATCTAGATTAAGAAGGATATCTCAAATTGGATTGGTGATCAGGTTGAGGTGAGGCTTGGGGATGGAATTATATCATGATTGTATTTTATATCTTTTAATTATTTATATATGTGATCAGATATGGTGGTGACTGATCATTATATGATTAAATTTTCATTTTCATATATGGATGAATTCTTTTTCATGGTAATATTATATAAAATTATTTTTTTATTTGTGTAAAATTATTGTACTATTATGGATAAAATTTTGTTTTTCTTCTAAGTATTTTTTCTATTTGAAATAGTGGTATAGTCTCCAAGAAATAACAGCCTAGACCCTCACTAATAGTCATTAGTTACTAGAATATGGGAGATGCACTTGATGTCCTAGTGGAGGAGCTATTTTTTGAAGAAAAATTTTGTGGCTATAGAAAAAGGCAGGATGTAAAAATGTTGTATTATAGCCTTCATGTTTCTGATATAATATTTTTTTATAATGTTAAGATTTTTCATACTATTTTTGAAGAATATTTACAAATGAAATATGAATTTTTCAGTGCATACCATACATATCATATAGGTGATTTACAATCACCATTTCTAATATAAATTATAGGTTTCTGGGGATATGTGATTTTTCATTATTAGAGTTATATGATATTGTTATATGATTTAAATTCATGTGACCCCTTTTATTTATGAGGCTACTGAATTATTAAGGTTTTTTATGTTAGACTGATGGCAAGAGGCCCATGTAAATGCATCATATTTCTCACATATGTTTCATAGAAATTTTTTGTTCTATTTTTGAATGATATCAATATAATTTTATAGTTAAAATAATTAATGTTTCAATAATAATTTATATGGTGTTTTCTATTATAACTTGTTGGTGGAATTCTATCGATCTTTACCACATTATATGTTTATTCTAATGACATTTCATGTGGATATATGGGAAAAATTATTTACTAATAACTATTTATTCCCTCTATGTAAGGAATTTATCAAAGCCTTTGTAGGGTTATCATGGAATCTAATTCCATGGTATAGGTTCTAGGAAATAACTTTGGTTATTTAAAGTGTCAATAATAACCTATATAGTGTCTTTCAATATAGTATCCTATTGACATACTATCAAACCAAACCATAAAACTATGGTATACTCATTATAGATCATGTTAGGTATATTATGTTATATTAAAACATTCTAAAATATAATAACATTTTCCTCAATGGGTTAACTTTCATATATAGAGGCTCGATGAGAATTATCCATAGATTTTTATTCATATGGTAGTAGTCTCATATATAGAATCTCAATGAGAATTAGTGACTTGGTGGGAGGGTTACATGGAATTTGTTTATTGTTATGTGTGAGACCCTAGAGGGTGATATTTTCCTACTGGGATTCATTATGACATTCACTATGGAATTAAATTTTTTTGTCCATAATTTATGAGTCCCGACCTATTTGTTCTATGACCAATGAGAAATGTGGAAAGACCTAGAGCCTTGAGATGAAACTCATGATATTGGTGAGATGTGTATTTTTCATGATATGAGTTATATACAAGGTTCACCTATGTTGAGGGTTGAAGAAAATATATGGGTTCCTTGGAGAAATGAGTCATGGGAAAATTATTTTGTTTTGATATTACTGAAAAGGGGTTATATGAGGAGTATGGTATATGAATTTGAGAGCCTTATACATTTTAGGTGAAACACTTATAGGTCTAGTTATTTTGTTTTATGGATGGATTTATAGGGAAGTATAATTATGATTATAGAACATATTTGTAAGATACCACCTTTTTGAGGTACTTACCTTTTTTATTTTTCATTAGACCTACTTTTATGGGGGGGTCTACTTAATTTTTGAACCTTAGTGGTCGATCTTCTTTGAGGATGGAGATAATTTTCATGGTAAAATGATCCAATGTTAGGGGATGAATTTTGGTTTTAATTAATGATTTCTAGTTATAAACCTTTTAAAGTAGATTATAAGGGTTTACCATGATATTAGAAAGATGAATATTTGGTTAATGATTCTATATAGAAGTTAGGATTAATGTTGTGTGTAAATTATTTAAATTCCATATATACATTTGTTAAAATATGTGCAGTTTCCCCCTGGATGATTCTGTGAACTGAGTTCATGAAGTGAAATAAAGACAATCTGTGAAACAAATTCATGTCGTGTAATGTTAAAGTAGGCTTATATTAACCTAAGGAGATGCATTTTTCAGTTTAAAAAATAAATCAATAATTACATTCCATGTAATCATTACATGCCCTTTATTTCCTAGGATAATCAATTTTAATGACATGATGCTCACTGAATTTCACTCTTCTTCACATTCCCCCCACCCTCATTCCCAAGTAAAATAAAAGATGATTTTTGAGTTCCATGTTCTATTTTGGAAGTAACTATTAAGATTTATAATAACTATAGGTTGTTTCACATTGTCTTTTCTATCTATCATTCTTTTACCTCATTATCGTAGTGTAATTTTTTTAATGATATGAAAATAGATGGTGATCCTAACTTTGTGGTATCCTATTCTTCTTGTGATATTATTCGCCTTTTTTCATGTTGGTTTTACTAGCTGGAAGAGTTTTCTTGATTATATGTTAAAGTTATGTGGTCTAAAACCTAACCCAATAGTCTTTTAATTGTTATATATGTGTAATATTGAGATTACACTAACACAATATGGGAATTAATTTGATTTATTAATGAATGATGATAGATCACGTGACCAGATTAATCCTTAGATCCCTTTGGATCCAATGGTATTACGACTTGTCTTGAGGATACGTGTTTGGTGGGAAACCCCTTGATTAATAATTATTGGATAATGGATTAATGTATGTGTTATCATTACATGAGACCTCAGGTGATTTCTCTATATAGATTCACCATGGTGGTGGATTAATTGTTCATTAAGATGAATGTTGAATATTTTATTTAATGATGAATTGAAATTGAATGTAAAAGGGTAATTCATAATATTAACCATTGATGGTTATGATATGATATTGTGATATCATTACTATTATTACAACTTTTCTTATTAATATTACAATTCTTAAATAAAAGGATTAGTCCAGCTTTATGATTTTATTCTTATATAGTGTGATAGGGCCAATTTAATTCTGTAATGCTTATATATAGTGCGTGGATGAGTTTCATGTTGTAATTCATATATAGAGGGATTGTCTAGGTATTATAAAATACTTATATAGAGTTATATGAATAGGAAACTGAAATGATTATATAGTGGGATTTTCCTAGATGTTAAAATTCGTATACATAGGTATTTTCTTGAATACTGTGATTATATCATGGTTTTTGGTTATATTTTTTATGGTTGTGCTACAAGTGAATACATATTTCAGCATGGTGATAAAGAATGTTTATTGTTTTATTATATTATGTTGATTATTTAATAAACCAATTTATCTACTTATTTCTTGAACTTAATTATCACACAGGTTTTGTTAGACATGTGGTGTCAAACTACTAAGTTTTACTCACACCCTATTTGTGCAACTGTTTGTTACCTAATAAGATTAGAGGGATGTAGGTTTGGAAGAGGGAAAAGTATTTTTTGTTGATTATTTATTTTTAGATGGATTGAATCATGGATAAGGGACTAAACATATTTCATGAACACGGTATTTTGAGTTTTTTGTTTCATGTTATTTATTTAGTTGTATTACTTTCAGTATGACATTTAAATATATTACATCCTTTCATTACATTGATAATTTTTTTATCGGTTCTTCAATTTCATCTTATTTGTATGATGTACTATTTACCTATTAATAAAATAATCTTATTATTATTATTAATTTATTCTATATTTTAACTCTGTATCAGGGGTATAGTCACGCAACTATATCCTTTACATGCCCTCTTCTAGTTAGCAGCCTTTGGAATACGAGGAGGCATACTTGTGGCCCCATAACAAAAACTAGTTTTCAATGTGATATAGTTCTGGATAAAGTGATGTTATAAAGTGGTATTATAGAAGCAATTTTTTCTTTTCTATTTCCTTACTATTTGGGTAAAGGTAGAAGTGAGAAAATGATGTTTCAGGGATTGGTAATTAGTATGTGTTTGGGAGTAGCTAACCCATATACAAGGGAAAATTTGAGTGACTCAGGTTGGGATTGTTTTTCATGATGTTCTCATGTTAAGGTTTGATGGTATTTCCCCCATAGTGATTTAAATTTGGTATGATGTTATTATTTCATTATATTTTTACTCATGGTCTGGTATGGAGTGAGATTGGTAAAAATTCATCAAGATATGAACATAGATATATATCATTACATGCATTATTCATGATAGTGAAATATTTATTTAATATAATATATTTTCCATTATGAAATGTGAAATGATATTCATGTTATATCTAATAAATTAAATGAAAACACATTTATGTAATGATAAAATAGTTGTATGCCATGTTTAGAGACACCATAAGCCAATTGTTCTTTATTGATGTCTCGTTCTTAGGTTGAAATTGTATTGATCCATTATTCTATGGATAGTGTTTTCCTTGTAGAGAAAATTCCTTATCATTTTACAAGAGTCGATAATTATGAGAGTGTAAATTATTACACTAGTATTGCAACTACGATAGAGGTTTTTATAGCTTCTAAGTATCATATAGATTTTTAACATTGAGGAATATTTTTAAGGGTTATGCGATACATGGAAAGGTAGACTATTGTAACCATTACTTTGATGTCTGAGATGAAGAGATATTTTAAACTCTAGCATCTTCTTACATTCACTTGGGAGGGATTGCCTAAGGTAATCGATTTTTGGATTGAGTTCATCCTTAAAATATGAAATCACCTCAAGAAACCCACTAGTAGGAGGGTGAGGATTACTGCATACATTATTTATGGACCTTCCATGTGTTGGTGGGATAATCTTGAGAAATATGGGAAACAAGTGGACAAATCTTATAAGGACATCGAGATGATGATTTTAATCAAATTCAGTCTAAAGACATTTGGGTATGAGACGGATTCCATGTTAATGCACCTTATATATGAGGGAATGGTAGTGATAGACTATGATATCCGTTTAACTAACTTTCATCACTTTGTTCCACCTTTTTCTATATATGGGATATCTAGGGAGGGAGGTTTTCAGGATGGGATTCACTATGAGATCAAGTTAAAGTTGAACATAATTCTCTTGAGTAGCTTTTCAAATGTGATAAACCAGAGAGTCATCATAAAATAAAACCCGAGAGAGGCTATGAGAAGTGGATAGGCTATTTTAGTAGGGAGAACTAGGATCTCTTCTTATATTGGAATGAAAACTATTATAATAGTTATTAATAAGTAAACATCAGTTATAGAATCTAGGTAAGTGTTAATCCATCTCAAGACGATATTCTATTACAGTTATATAAGTTTGGTAGGTCAAACCATAAGAGGATTCAGATTTTAAACCATACTTTGGAGTTCCATGCTTTTGATAGGCTAGTAATCTGTATATATTTTTAGGGGAATACAGTAGATGATACATTTTAGGGTTTTATGATAAGTACCAGTGTCTGTAATGGACTCATCTACCCCTCAACAGATCGATTGATGGATTTCCCCAAGATGTTCACATTAAGGTAGGGGATGTGTTACCCTATTGAATGAGTGATAGTATGAGGATTATGGAATATCCCAGGGGATTCATACTGTAGAGAATGGTAGATGAGAAATATATATGCCTGGTATGCAGACTACACTACTAGTGAGGATGTAGGACCTTCTACCATCAAAGGAGTGATTCTTATTTAATTTACATATTCTTGTGTTTTTTGATATAGGGGAATAAAATTAATATTTATACTATCATTTATAAAATAATTTGGTCTTGTTTATGGAATGAATTAATAAACTTTTTACCATTCAAATACTTCTGGGAGTGTGGTCAGATAATATCGATTGTTTCCTGGCATTATCTCAAGAAATGGATGGATATTGTTTCTTTGGGGAACCGTTTGTGCTAAAAATGAATGGTTTCAATTTAATTATTGGTATGGATTTTTTAATTATATACTAGGATAATATTGAATGTTATTTTAGGATATCAACCTTTCTATATATAGAAGAAGGCAACTATTTTCAATAGGTTGGGTAGGATCTTTAGGTTGGTCATACAGGACCAATTCAAGGAATATTGATTTGTATCATAGCTTAGATGGAATACCTTATTCTAGATTATGGTGAAATGTAGTATGATACTATTCCATCAATGGTATACCATTTTCAAGTTGTATTTACTAATGATTTATACTACTTACTAAACAAGTGAGTGATCGATTTCATGATCAAGTTGGTACTGATAGAAGATCATATTTATTTTCCACTTTATAGGATGGAACCAGTAGATAATGAAATATTAATGATCAGTTTTAATATATTGAATCCAAAGGATGCACATAGCCTAGTATGACTCCATGGTGTTTTATAGTTATCTTCTACAAGAAGGATAATGGGAATTTCTATTAGGTGTGGATTATTGTATATTGATCTAGATGAAAGTCAAGAACCAGTATAACCTTTTTTGTATCAGTGATCTCTTTGATCAAATGGGAGGTTTATTGATCTTATCCATGATCAATTTGAGATCAAGATACCAATATTTTAGGGTGATACCATAAAAATACATCATATTTTTTTATGATCATGAATGAATTATTAGTTCATATTGATGTCATATAGGGTTATGAACACATTGATTATATTAATGGAAATGATGATGCATATGTTTCATCTTTTTATGGATGATTTTTTGATACTTACCATCAATGATATTTTATTTTCACCCTATAAAGATAAATATCATTCCCAACATATTGAAATCATCTTGAGTACATTTAGGAAGGTTCATCGTTACAACAAGATAAAAAAATATAGTTTCTAGATTGATTAATTTCCCTTTTTTATGCCATCTAACCGAAAGACAAGAGTTTTAGTGGACCCATAGATTTTTTCAACCATGGTATCTAGGGGGTAGAAAATAATTCCTTTGAGATTATGTGTTTTTTGGTTTTATCATGATGTTATTTGTGTTTTATCTAGGACATATCCTATATAGAAGATCAAGATACCAATTGTTGTGGGTGAGATAATTAAAAATAGATCTAATTACTTTTAGAAGTAGTTATGGATTGTTTTGTTCATAGTGATTCCATTTCCTTTTATGATTAAATTAGTGATATTCATTTAATTGATGAATCATATATTTCATCTTTTTTAGGGATCATTATTTCGGTTTTTTCAATCATATTTTAGTGTAATACCAGTCATCATAATATTATTCACCACATATTGATATCGTCTTTAGTACATTGAAGGAACATTGTCTTTATTCCATGCAAAAAAATGCAGTTTATAAATTGATTAATTTCCATTATCAGTCCATGTAACCTCAAATACAAGAGTTTTAGTGGAACAAAATAAGGTCTCATCCATAGTATTTATGGAGTTTCCAAATAATTTCATCATAATTAAATGTTTTTTTGGGGTTTAGCAGGATATTACCAGTGTTTTATCAAGGAAATATTCTGCCTCGTAGCATTGTTGTTCGGTATGGCCAAGAAAGGGGTGAAGCCTTCTATGTTAGAAAGTTGTGATAAATATTCTTTGGATATGAATAGTATGAAATCATTATAACATATCCTCACATTATATGCTCTAGGTAAAGCATAAACTATGTACTGTGACAGATCCATATTTGGACTCATAGTAGTTCTGATGTAAGTGGCTCAAGTGGTTGCTTACGATTCCAAAAATATGATACTACATGATGGGAATTATCTAACTCATGATCTAGAGTTTTAAATGGTGTTTCATTCCCCGAGAATTTGGAGACACTATCTTTAGTGTGAGAGGATTTTGGAGTACATGGTCTATAAGATCCTCAAGGAAATATTTTTATTGGGGGTCCTAAAACAATGACATAGGTGGTGGGTCAAGTAGTTCCAGTATTTGAACTTAGTGTTGCATTATACATATGGATATGGAAAAATAATTTATGATTCCTTGAGTTGAATGATACATATTGAGTAATTTCATGAGTCTTGTGATGAGTGGAGGATGATTAATTTCTTTTTATACATGAATCTATATTTTAGGATTCCCATTGATGAGAAGTACTAACATAAAAAACAATCATACCCATGTTTTTTTTACTATATCGTGATATATATGTAATATGGTATAGAGGGAGTAGTTATGAGAGAAAACTTATATAGTGGGAATCCACCAGCTAAATGGCCTCGTGGTAGATTCAATTATCCTCTTTTTTGGGCCTAGTATGTGTTCCTATATGCTTGCATGATGTGACAAAGTTGGTGTTTAATTATTGTATATGGGAGGTATATCCTAGTTTGAAAATATTGTATCATGATCTCCATATATAGTTCTAGTTTATAGGAATAATAAGAAATTTTCATGATTTAAGGAGATATGTTTCACCTGTCAGTAGGTGAAAGCCTAGACTTAGAGGCATACTAGGCTATTGAAGCCTCTATCCATTCCATAGTAGAAATGAGATAATTTCACTATGGATTTTTATGATGGGATTATCTTGGAAACGTCACAAGAATGATGCATTATGGGTGATCATGGATCGACCAATGATGGTAGACCATTTCATTTAGATTAGGTATATGATCGTCATTGATGATATATGTAGTCTCTACATGTGGGAGATAGTTTGGTTGCATGGTGTTAAAAAGATAATGGTTTCTGATTGAGATCTTCATTTCAACTCTGACCTCTAGAAGGGTATTCAGAAGGCACTATGATTTCAGGTTCTTATAACTACAACCTAGAATCAACATACTAATATTCAATCTGAATAGACTATTCTGATTCTGGATGATATGTTATAATCTTGTGTTTTTGATTTGTGTGGTTCATGGGAGAATCATTTAGAACTAATGATGTTATTTAATAATAAAAACATCCATAAATTTATCCAAATGGAACCATAAATGAATTTTTATGGAAGGAAATTATGTTCACTTCTTTTTTGGGGTAGAGGAAGGTAATTCATATGTAACACCCCAAGCTTCTATGGTACGCTTCTCTTTGAATAATGTGATAGCCTGTGTTGTACGCAACACCGAGTTCTAACACACCATAACCAATCAAACTAGACGTTATGAATAGTAATACCTACTTTTTGAAATTATATATATTCTATATTTCAAAATGGACTTCATTTTTGGATTTGAAATATCGAATTTAGCCTAAGGTGAAATTTTGGTACTTTTCGGATAACTTTAATATTTTGATGAATAGTGAAAATTACTAAATTTTAATTAAAAACAACTTTTTTAATCAAAATAATTTATATTGATAAATTATTAATTTGAGTGGTTTTAAATTATATTTAGAATATATTTTTACCATTTAATACAATTTTGGTCATTGGACATAATTTCACAATTAAACCGAACAGAAACAAGTATCAATCTTTTAATAGTTATTATATCTTAAAAACACGCTTTTTGTTTTGATAGCGGGAATTAATTTTAAATTAATTTCTGAAAATTTTGTGTTTTGAATTTAGAAAAATAGATTTCATATTTGGAATCAGGATGTTCAAATTGTGTAAATAGGTAACTTTTATTTTTAGACATTTTGAATAATTACTTCGGTAATTATTTTATTTACCATGGTTAAGGGTAAATCCGGTAAATAAGGGTTAAAAACTAATATTATAATAATAATAAATTACCCTAAAACGTGTCCTAGACTTATTGGTTGATACATGTTCGACCATAGGCATCTTTGGGTCGATTTCGGTACCTCATGGAGCCACTTGTAGGTGATAGGGACACTTAATTTTAATTAAGTTAAAATGAATAAAAAAATGACACAAGCATATATCTTTTAGCAAAACAATTTTTACATAGGTTTATATATGTTGGCTATTCGACTATAAATATTAATTAGAAATATAAAAATATTTACTACATAATGATAGTTTATTTATAATTTTTAGACTTTAAATAATTTAATTTATTTCGGACACAATGATGATGCATTAATTACCATAATAGTGAAAAATTAAAATAATTGATATTATAAATACACAAATAAATATAATTTGAGACTTTTTATGAATTAAACTAATTTTCTAAGTTAATATGACATGTTAGGAATGATATAAGTAAATTTTTTTGAAGTAATCATTCTGTTATGAGTTTCACAAAAATCAACTATTGAATAGTGTCAAAATTGACATAAAAGAGTTTTTAAAAAAATATATTATATTATTAATTGATATTAAATTCATAAAAATCTAAGGTTCGGCAAAGAGACTTATATCATGATATGTGTATCATTAATGGACCACTTGGGGGTCTCTTGGATGTATATAGTAAGTTTATTAACCATATAATATAAAAATACAAAGAGACATTGTAAAAGTGAAATTAATTAACTTAGAGTTAATACTTAAAGATAAGGTTAATATAAGTACCCAAACCTGTCTAACTTATATTGGATGAGTGTTTTTCGACCCATCCTCACCTTAAAATTTAAATAATCAACTTTGGAGCCATTAGAAACCGAATATGAATTTATTATAAATTAATATTTCTAGCTTTTCCAAAGGTTCCCCTCACCCCTCTTATAAAAGGGCACTCCTCATTCTCATTTCTTCACACCTTCAAAGCCATTTGGTTCAGCCAAAATCTGCCCAAATACTCTTCCAACTTCCCTCACTACAACCTAGAGGCATTATTTTGATCATAAAGCCAACCTAAAGATCCCTTTTTATCAAATCAAAAGGAAGAACCCGAAGAAGAGGTAATGTTTTCACCACCCCTTTTCAAGTTCCTTTCTTCTTCCACTTCTTCTTACTTTGTTGTTACCATTCTAAAATAATAACTCCAGTATCATATATATACTGTGATTTTATTATAAATATGGTACAACCATATTCAGTATTCTATCCATCCTTTTAATAACATGTCACCATACGTGTGTACGTACGGCTTACCGTCTCCACGTCGTGGTGTAATTGTTATTCAATAAATTATTATTTGGATGGGTATAATAATGATGTGTAATTCATGTAAATAATAAATTTAACATGATAATGATTCTGTATATATGATATTACAACCAATTATATATTATTTTATTATCAAAAGAATGATATTGTCGCTCGTGCATACGTACGGACTACCGTCTCCACGAACGTGATGAGATTCATTCTCCATCATATCCATTCAAGTATAATTCTCATTTGATGATTAATAATAGTATATAAGGACTTGATATCATTCTGTATATGATTAAGATACAACCTATCCATGACAAACATGGCTTACATAACAAAACATATAAAAGAAAATGAGTAAGGTAACACCCGAAACAATAATAATACTAAGATATTATTAACAAATCATTGTTAAAAGATCATATGTGATATCATATTAATATATATGATTTTTTATAATTTAATAACAATTATTTCACAATTATACAGGAGGTTAACCTACCCTCAACCAAGGAAAAGTTCAAGGTAAGGGTTATTTCACAATCTCTTTATTATTCAAGGTTGTTTATATATAATAATCTACTGGGATCTCTTTATCATCCACATCCATGTTTCTTAAAAATGTATTTCAAAACATTTTTACTATTTAAAAAAATATGTGTTAAAGTCATTTATACAATTTTTTGACTTTTTATAAGAGTTTTATAAAGGAATCTTTCTGACATTTTCCAAACAAGGTGCTTTTAACCTTTTCGACAGAATTAAGGTAAGAATGTTTTTTTTAACTTATACGGCGGGTGCGGCTATTTTCCGTCGTTATAAAATCATCAAAGATTCCCTTACAAGATTATAATAATACTTTCAAAGAAAATGTTTCATTTTATATGACTCTTAAATGATTTCAAAATAGAAAGATATATTTCTCTAAAAAGAGTTTTGATTTCATCTATGTCAACATCCTTTGATGGATTTTACGCTTATTTGAAGTTGATTTATTATGATACAAAACTTCTATATTGTATTGAAGGTTTTTTGATATGTTTGAATATGGATGTGTTATTTTTATACCATTCATATTTTATGGATGAAGTATTTACATTTCGTATTCTAGTTTTAATACGAATGTTTATGTTATGTTTAAACCTTTTAATATGGGAATGCATTGGACTTAATATGTGACGGGTGGAGCCCGCTATAGCTCCTCAATGAATCGGTAGGTCTCATGAGACAAAATAGTGTCTTGGCACAAGGCCTTGGCAAAATCTTATTTTTAGTCTTGGAACGAGGCCTTGGCTATGTGGTTATGATAGTCTGACATTATGCATTCCATCATTATGAAAGTGGTTATTGATATTGCATGTGATTATTCGATTAGTAGAATATCCATGTGAATAAGTAAATGGAATTATTTCATTTTAATTTTGTCATACTATGTTGAAGTTCAAGTTTAAAAGGCTTTTGTTTTAGTTATACATTGACTTAAATGTTTATGCTTATTTTTGAAAGTTTCTGCTATATTGTTATCCTTACTGGGCATTTAAGCTCACCCCTTTTCTATGTTTTATTTTTTCCAGGATGTGAAGAAGCAAGTTATGAATGACCTGCAGGGATAGTATGTGGGGATATGAGTGTGTAATATGGAGCCTATGTTGTTTTAGTAGTTTTTCACTTTGTGAAGTAATGTAAAACTTCATGAATATATCTAGTGTTTCCAAGGATACTAAACCAATTTGTATTTCGAGATTTGATCTTTCTTGTGATCATGCCAATGTAATGTAATAATGCACCGACTCTGGGTAACTGGGTTCGGGGCGTTACAGTTCGTATCAGATGAAGTTTAGTACAAACCTTGGAAGCTAGATTTAGATAAACTCTGATTAGAGAACGTAGACCTAAGATGAACTTTGAGGATTAGTATAGAAGAACTTCCTAGAATTTTGGTATTGTAGAGATTTTGTGAGTTTTCCGAGCAATACATCCCTGTCTGGATACGAGCAGGTAGAGGCGGCTCTGGCATAGATGTACCTAGGGGTAAAACCTGAAAACACCACTTTGAGATAGACTCGAACGGGAACTGGTGCACGACAACGGGCCTTGCTGCACTCTTGGTTACGACACTCCCGGGGGATATGCTTAGAATAATTCTCATTTTCTTTACAAATCCTTATGAAGTGTTTATGAGTATATACTTCCTCAAAGAAAACATTTTTATGATTATGGATTATATCCATAAATAGTTCAATTTATGTTAAGTTTTTTATAAGTATGGGATTATGTATTTTGATTCATAAACTGATCTAGATTATTCCATTATTTAGAAATGGCGCCTAGTGGAAGAAATGGAAACCGTATCAATGCACGCACTCCATGTAGGGATTTCCCTCTGACTCAAGATAATTATAGTGGATCTGGTGATGCAACTGGTGTCGATCAGCTAATCACCATACTGGGACAACTTACTCAGGTTATGAATAATAACCTTACCCATATGGAGCACCCTGATCCACAGCGTGGAGGATCAATGTTAGATCGATTCATGAGGCAACAACCACCAACGTTCAATGGGAGTACAAATCCCTTAGTAGATGAGCAATGGATATTTTCCCTAGAGAATATATTTCAGGATTTGGGGAGTAGTGAAAGGGAAAAAACTATCATGGCAGTTTACCGCCTCACTGGAGATGCTGATCAATGGTGGTCATTGATTCAAAATACGAAGGAAGATGATGAAGTATCAAATATGGAATGGAGGGAGTTCAAAGATATGTTTTTAGAAAAATAATTTCCTCGTGACCACCGAGTAGATATGGAAAGGCAGTTTCTGAGTCTGAGACAAAAGGAGGATGAGAATGTCACAAAGTATGAGGCTAAATTTACAAGGTTAGCAAGGTATACTGGAGATTATATACGTAACACAAGAAGTAAGATTTATCGTTTCTTTGATGGGTTAAAACCATTTCTCCATCGAGCATTAGTCTCACAATCCTTCTCGTCGTACGAAGACATTGTCTCATGTGCTATCAAGACCGAAAAGGAATTCTCTAAGTCTTGTGACTTTAAAGCAAAGTAAGAGAAGAAGAGACCTGCTGATAAATCTGGGAATGGAAATAAGGGGAATAAAGGAAAGGTTGAATATCCATCCTATGGTAAATGTGGGAAGAAACACCCCAGTACTTGCTTGAAGGGAATGGGCGTCTGTTACAAATGTGGTGAAAAGGCTACCAAGCTCGTGATTGCAAAGGGAAGAAGGAAGTTACCAATGTTTTGTGCTACAATTGCAGGGAGATGGGGCATTATGCAAATGAATGTCCTAAGCTTCAGGAGAACTTACCTCAGAAAAGGCCAAGGGATCAAGGCCAAGATTATGCTATCACTACTGCTGAGGTAGAAGCTCCGAAAGACGTGGTGGCAGGTAATTTAATGGTTTCCTCAAGTTTAGCAAATGCATTATTTGATTCTGGATCATCGCATTGTTTCATATCTTCCCAGTTTTCTAAGAAAGTTAGATATTTACAATTTCATTTAACAAGGAAGTTGTCAGTTAAAACTCCTAAGGGAAGTATCATTGCAACAAAGTTTTGTGAATCAGTCCCCATTAGAGCACATAAATGTTCTTTATCTGCTGATCTCATCGTCATACCTATTATTGAGTTTCATATAATCCTCTGTATGGACTGGATTTCAGACTATGATGTGAAGATTTATTGTAAGAATAAAGAGGTTACGATTCTTGATGATGATGATAAGGAACACCTTATCTTTAGAGAAGAATTGTCACCACCTAATTCTTATTTAGATCTACACCCAGTAGCACAACTAAATTCAATTATTGGGGAGGAAGATAATGAAATGACTATGTGTGAGGAAAGGAATGTTCAAATAGAGAATGTACCTGTTGTGAAAGAATTTATAGATGTATTTCTAGAAGATTTACCTGGACATCCTCCAAAACGATAAGTTGAGTTTTCCATTGATTTAATTCCTGGATCAAGGCCTATATCAAATACCCCTTATAGAATGGCCACTGTAGAATTAGTTGAACTAAAGAAACAACTAGAGGAATTGAGTAATAAGGGATTTATTCGCCCTAGTGTTTCTCCATGGGGAGCCCCTGTTCTTTTTGTTAAAAATAAAGATGGATCTATGAGGTTATGTATCGACTACAGGGAGATCAATGCTATAACAATAAAGAACAAGTATCCCCTACCACGCATTGATGATTTATTTGACCAACTTCATGGGGCTCAATACTTTTCAAAGATTGACCTTCGATCTGAATACCATCAGTTTTGTGTGAAGAAGGAAGACATTCCGAAGATAGCATTTAGAACCAGGTACGGGCATTACGAGTTTACTATAATGCTTTTTGGATTGACTAATGCACCCTCTTTATTAATGGATCTGATGAATAGAGTTTTCAAGGAGTATCTCGATGAATTTGTGGTGGTATTTATTTATGATATCTTGGTATACTCTAAAACCTACGATGATCACGAAAATCACTTGCGCATTATCTTGAAGACTCTGAGAAGGCATGAATTATATGGGAAGTTTAGCAAGTGTGAATTTTGGCTTCAGGAGATTTCTTTTCTTGGCCATATTGTCTCCAAAGATGGAATCTTTGTTGATCCTTCTAAGACCAAGTCAATCCAAGAATGGCCAGCACCTACGAGTATAACTAAGGTGCGTAGTTTTATTGGTTTGGCAGGTTATTATCAACGTTTCATCCAGAATTTTGCCCGATTTGCTAACCCATTAACGAAGCTCACGCGTAAAGGGGTTAAATTTGTTTGTACAAAAGAGTGTGAAGAATGTTTAGAAGTACTAAAGAGAAGATTATTCAATGCTCCTATATTGACTCTACCATCGGGGAATGATGGGTTCGTTATTTATAGTGATGCATCGAAGAAAGGACTTGGTTGTGTCCTTACGCAGAATGATAGGGTTATTGTCTATGCATCACGACAGTTGAAAATTCATGAACAAAACTATCCTACTCATGATCTTGAGTTAGTAGCTGTGATCTTTTCTTTGAATATATGGAGGCACTACCTCTATGGTGAAAAATGTGAGATTTATACTGATCACAAGAGTTTGAAGTATATTTTCTCACAAAAAGAACTCAACATGAGGCAAAGGAGATGGCTTTAATTACTCAAGGATTATGATTGCACGATACACTACCACCCAGGGAAGGAAAACAAGGTGGCAGATGCTTTGACCAGAAAAGACCATGGAGTTTTGAACGTGATGATAATTGAAAGGGATCCAATCTTTATGGATCTAGTGAAGATGGACATGGGAATAACCAGGGAAGGAGAAACATCAATTCTTTTTCAAATAGTTGCCAAACCATCTTTACTAGAAAGGATTAAGAGTTCTCATACCGATAATGAAGAATTTCAAAATAAGATTAAAGCTGTAAATGATGGGAGACTGAGAGACTTTGTGTATGAAAATGGAATTTTGAAATTCGTGAAGAGGCTTTGTGTTCCCGATATACCTGATCTAAAAAGGGAATTGCTTGATGATGCTCATAGTTCCAATTTCTCTATACACCCTGGGAGCACCAAAATGTATAGAGATTTGAAGGAACATTTTTGGAGGGACAATATGAAGAGGGAGATAGCTGATTTTGTGTCAAGATGTATGGTTTGTCAACAAGTGAAAGCTGGAAGGCAACACCCTGGAGGAGTCATGCAACCTCTTCCCATACCGGAGTGGAAATGGGACAATATTACGATAGACTTTGTCATGGGGATACCAAAGACTCCTAGAAGGAATGATGCAATATGGGTTATTATTGATCGTCTTACCAAGTCCGCACATTTTCTTGCTATAAGAGAAGATCTACCACTGGAACGTCTAGCAAGACTATATATTAATGAAGTTGTGAGACTTCATGGAGTACCCCTATCGATTGTTTGTGATCGTGATCCCTATTTTACTTCAAGATTCTGGAATATTCTTCAGAAATCCCTAGATACTGAACTTCATTTGAGCACTGCTTACCACCCTCAGACAGACGGACAATCGGAATGGACTATTCAAACCTTTGAAGACATGTTGAGATCTTGCTCACTTGACTTTCAGGGTATGTGGGATCAATATCTACCTTTGGTAGAATTTTCCTATAACAATAGCCTTCATTCGAGTATTCAGATGGCACCATATGAAGCGTTATACGGAAAGAGATGTCGCACACCAACCTATTGGGATGACGTTGGTGAAAGAAAACTTGTAGGTCTAGAAATGGTGGAGGAAACAATGGAAAAGGTGAAGGTAATCCAAAATCACATCGAAGCAGCTCAAAGTAGGCAGAAGAGCTATGCTGATAATCGAAGGAAGGATTTGGAATTTCAAGTCGGTGATCATGTTTTCCTAAAGGTATCTCCATGGAAGGGAGTCATACGTTTTGGTAATAAAGGTAAATTGAGTCCCAGTTACATCGGACCTTTCGAAATTCTAGAACGAATTGGGGTTGTAGCTTACCGATTGGCAATGCCGCCAAGTCTCTCCAAAGTTCACGATGTGTTCCACGTATCTCTGTTGAGGAAATACATGCCTGACCCAACGCATGTACTCACCTATGAATAATTAGAACTGGAACCCGATATGTCTTATTGTGAAGAGCCCATCAGAATTCTTGATACGAGAGAACAAGTACTGAGAAACCGGACGATGTGTCTGGTAAAAGTTTTTTGGAGAAACCATAAGATGGAAGAGGCAACGTGGGAACCCGAGGAACTTATGATGAATAACCACCCGAGTCTTTTCATGTGATAAGTATTCTATAAATTTCGAGGACGAAATTATTTGAAGGATGGGAGAATGTAACACCCCAATCTTCTATGGTACGCTTCTCTTTGAATAATGTGATAGCGTGTGTTGTACGCAACACCGAGTTTTAACACACCATAACCAATCAAACTAGCCATTATGAATAGTAATATCTACTTTTTGAAATTATATATATTCTATATTTCAAAATGGACTTCATTTTTGGATTCGTAATATCGAATTTAGCCTAAGGTGAAATTTTGGTACTTTTCGGATAACTTTAATATTTTTATGAATAGTGAAAATTACTAAATTTTAATTAAAAACAACTTTTTTAATCGAAATAATTTATATTGATAAATTATGAATTTGAGTGGTTTTAAAGTATATTTAGAATATATTTTTACAATTTAATACAATGTTGGTCATTGGACATAATTTCACAATTAAACCGAACATAAACAAGTATCAATCCTTTAATAGTTATTATATCTTAAAAACATGCTTTTTGTTTTGATAGTGGGAATTAATTTTAAATTAATTTCTGCCACTTCTATGTTTTGAATTTAGAAAAATGGATTCCATATTTGGAATCAGGATGTTCAAATTGTGTAAATAGGTAACTTTTATGTTTATACATTTTGAATAATTACTTCGGTAAATATTTTATTTACCATGGTTAAGGGTAAATCCGGTAAATAGGGGTTAAAAAATAATATTATAATAATAATAAATTACCCTAAAACGTGTCCTAGCCTTATTGGTTGATACATGTTCGACCATAGGCATCTTTGGGTCGATTTTGAGACCCCATGGAGCCACTTGTAGGTGATAGGGACACTTAATTTTAATTAAGTTAAAATGAATAAAAAAATGACACAAGCATATATCTTTTAGCAAAACAATTTTTACATAGGGTTGTATATGTTGGATATTAGACTATAAATATTCATTATAAAGATAAAACGATTTCCTACATAATGATAGTTTATTTATAATTTTTAGACTTTAAATAATTTAATTTATTTATGACACAATGATGATGCAGTAATTACCATAATAGTGAAAAATTAAAATAATTGATATTATAAATACACAAATAAATATAATTTGAGACTTTTTATGAATTAAACTAATTTTATAAGTTAATATGACATGTTAGGAATTATTTATGTAAATGTTTTCGAAGTAATCATTCTGTTATGAGTTTCACAAAAATCAACTATTGAATAGTGTCAAAATTGACATAAAAGAGTTTTTAAAACAAATATTATATTATTAATTGATATTAAATTCCTAAAAATCTAAGGTTCGGCCAAGAGACTTATATCATGATAGGTGTATCATTAATGGACCACTTGGGGGTCGATTGGATGTATATAATAAGTTTATTAACCATATAATATAAAAATACAAAGAGACATTGTAAAAGTGAAATTAATTAACTTAGAGATAATACTTAAAGATAAGGTTAATATAAGTACCCAAACCTGTCTAAATTCTATTGGTTGAGTGGTTTTAGACCCATCCCCACCTTAAAATTTAAATAATCAACTTTGGAGCCATTAGAAACCGAATATGAATTTATTATAAATTAATATTTCTAGCTTTTCCAAAGGTGCCCATCACCCCTCTTATAAAAGGGTACTCCTCATTCTCATTTCTTCACACATTCAAAGCCTTTTGGTTCGGCAAAACTCTACCAAAATACTCTCCCAACTTCCCTCACTACAACATATAGGCCTTATTTTGATCAGAAAGCCAACCAAAGGATCCTTTTTGATCAAAATCAAAAGAAAGAACCCAAAGAAGAGGTAATGTTTTCACCACTCCTTTTCAAGTTCCTTTCTTCTTCCACTTCTTCTTCCTTTGTTTTTACCATTCTAAAATAATAACTCCAGTATCATATATATACTGTGATGTTATTATAAATATGGTACAACCATATTCAGTATTCTATCCATCCTTTTAATAACATGTCACCATACTTGCGTACGTACGGCTTGCCGTCTCCACGTCGTGGTGTAATTGTTATTCAATAAATTATTATTTGGATGGGTATAATAATGATAATTAATTCATGTAAATAATAAATGTAACATGATAATTATTCTGTATATATGATATGCCATCCAATTATATATTATTTTAATATCAAAAGAATGATATTGTCGCTCGTGCGTACGTACGGACTACCGTCTCCACGAACGTGATGAGATTCATTATCCATCATATCCATTCAAGTATAATTCTCATTTTATGATTAATAATAGTATCTAAGAACTTTATATCATTTTGTATATGATTAAGATACAACCTATCCATGACAAACATGGCTTACATAACAAAACATATAAAAGAACATGAGTAAGGTAACACCCGAAACAATAATAATACTAAGATATTATTAACAAATCACTGTTAAAAGATCATATATGATATCATATTAATATATATGATTCTTGTATAATTTAATAACAATTATTTCACCATTATACAGGAGTTTAACCAACCCTCAACCAAGGAAAAGTGCAAGGTAAGGGTTATTTCACAATCTCTTCATTATCCGAGGTTGTTTATACATAATAATCTACTGGGATCTCTTTATCATCCACATCCATGTTTCTTAAAAATGTATTTCAAAAAAAATTTACTATTTAAAAGAATATGGGTTAAAGTTATTTATACCATTGTTTGACTTTTTATAAGAGTTTTATAAAGGAATCATTCCGTTGTTTTCCAAACAAGGTGTTTTTAACCTTTTCGACAGAATTAAGCTAAGAATGTTTTTTTTAACTTATACAATGGGTGTGGCTATTTTCCGCCATTATAAAATCATCAAAGCTTCCCTTAAAAGATTATAATAATACTTTCAAAGAAAATGTTTCATTTTATATGACTCTTAAATGATTTCAAAATAGAAAGATATTTTTCTCTAAGAAGAGTTTTGATTTCATCTATGTCAACATCCTTTGATGGATTTTACGCTTATTTGAAGTTGATTTATTATGATAAAAAACTTCTATATTGTATTGAAGGTTTTGTGATATGTTTTACTGTGGATGTGTTATTTTTATACCATTCATAGTTTATGGATGAAGTATTTACATTTCGTATGCTAGTTTTAATATGAATGTTTATGTTACGTTTAAACCTTTTCATATGGGAATACATTGGACTTAATATGTGACGGGTGGAGCCCGCTATAGCTCCTCGATGCATCGGTAGGTCTCATGAGACAAAATAGTGTCTTGGCACAAGGCCTTAGCAAAATCTTATTTTTAGTCTTGGCATGAGGCCTTGGCTATGTGGTTATGATAGTCTGGAATTATGCATTCCATCATTATGAAAGTGGTTATTGATATTGCATGTGATTATTCGATTAGTAGAATATCCATGTGAATAATTAAATGGAATTATTTCATTTTACTTTTTCCATGCTATGTTGAAGTTCAAGTTTAAAAGGATTTTGTTTTAGTTATACATTGCCTTAAATGTTTATGCTTATTTTTGAAAGTTTCTGCTATATTGTTATCCTTACTGGGAATTTGAGCTCACCCCTTTTCTATGTTTTATTTTTCCCAGGATGTGAAGAAGTAAGTTATGAATGACCTGAAGGGATAGTATGTGGGGATATGAGTGTGGAATATGGAGACTATGTTTTTGTAGTAGTTTTTCACTTTGTGATGTAATGTAAATCTTGATGAATATATCTAGTGTTTCCAATGCTACTAAACCAATCGGTCTTTCGAGATTTGATCTTTCTTGTGATCATGCCAATGTAATGTAATACTGCACCGACTCTAGGTAACTGGGGTTGGGGAGTTACATCATAGCATGTTAGACCCGGTCTCGTGAAGGATGTGTATAAATAGTTTCAGTTGATCAAGACACTATTTTTGAAAAAGTATAGTAGGAATAAATCTTAGGCTATCCATGGGAGGTTACATCTAGAGTTTGTGGTTGGACATCATGTTTTCATATGGATGTATCCTAGGTTGGGGCAATGTCATATTAGGAAATAGTGAAAGATAGTTCCTAGGTTTCCTAGAATGTTTAATATAGTGTAAATGTTCAATCTAGTGGCATACCAATTATCCCTTACATTTCACTATAGTGACATGCATAAAGTTTTTCATGTGTCCCACATTTTGAGATATTATCTTGGACATTTTCATTGTATCAGTGTTGAGTATGTTGATAAATGTCAATATATATCCATTGAATAGATTCTGATATAGATTTTGGAATTTTTTGGGATGTATCACCAAGGTAGAACCATATTTCTTTTTCAAATGCAACTGTAACATGGTTCTGTTTAATAGGATATATGGGAGAGGGAATCCAATATGTGACCAAATTAGATTGACTTGTTTGCGCGACACCATAGTAGTTATTGTAGTATCTTGGGTATGATATGTTATATGTTTTTAAGGTTATAATATCTCGCCTTTTTTCAGTTACATTCCTATTTTCATTTCCCATTAAACCTTTTTTTTTTGGGTACTTCCATTAAATTTTAACATTGGTGGTTGTGTCTCATTGAGTATGGGGATAAT
This sequence comes from Viscum album, assembly GCA_963277665.1. Taxonomy (NCBI): domain Eukaryota; kingdom Viridiplantae; phylum Streptophyta; class Magnoliopsida; order Santalales; family Viscaceae; genus Viscum; species Viscum album. The sequence goes on along the minus strand of OY728134.1, from coordinate 808,489,229 downwards.
TTTCTTGAAAAAATTACATAATTATTGGGGTTTTAAGTTTTTTAAATTAATTAATTCTATGATAAAATAGGTTAAAGGGTCTTATGAAGGTTTACCATGAATTTGGAAGGCTTTAAAGGTGATTTTATATTTTCTACAGAAGATTGGATTAAAGAATCCAACAAAAAAATTAACACTGGGTATATATATTACATGACATGTAATTCTCTCCAAGAATATTCCTTTAAATAGATCCATTAAAGAAGATATATAAACACACTAAAATTATTTCACATCATTTAATATTCTATAATGGTTAATCTAACCCAAGAAAACTAATTTTTGAGAATAAATAATAAATAAATAATTACATGTTGTGTAATCAGCACACATAATGTATTCTCCAGTCTTATCAATTTTAAATCCATAATATTCATGTAAGGAAATTAAATATTACATGAATCCCTACTCTCTCAAGACCTAGTTGAATGTTGTGTGATTTTGTAGATCCATCTTCCATTCTGGACATCTTTATCAAGCATCATATTCTTAGTAGGTTGTTTTGATTTGGTTTTTCTATATCATTATCTTATCTGTATTTTCTATAGTGTAATATTTTGACTATTTTTGAAATAGGTTTTGATCATTATTTCATGGAATAATATTCCTCTTGAAATATTATAGAGATTAATTCTTATTATCATTACTAGTTTGATGTGATTTCATAATCCTCAGATAAAGTTAGGTGGCCTAAAACCTAACCCTATGGTCTATTTAATTATTATTTATGTGAAATATTCTGATTTATCTCACTCAACATGTGTATTGATTTTATTTATTAATGGATGGTGATAAATCATGTGTCTGGATTAATCCATATACCCCTTTATATCCAATCATGTTACAACCTTACTTGTGGTTACTTGTTGGGTAAGAAAACCATTGATTAATATTGTAATATATAATGAATTAAATTATGTGTTAGGATGACATAATACCTTAGGTAATTTCTTGTTATATATTCCCCATGTTGAGGGATTAATTTTTTATTGAAATGACTGGTGATTATTTGATATTAAAAAGAATGTTAAATTTAAAGAAAATGGAAGTATGTAGAATTAAAAATTGAGCCTTATCATAATATATTTTGATATCATTGATGTTTTCATAAGTGTTGTTCTAAATGATGTAATTAATATATAGTGGTCTTGTCCTAGTTTAATGATGTAATTTGTATATAGAGGGATCATTGATGTTTCATGTTGTAATTCTTATATAGTTGGTCTATCCAAGTTTCATGTGTTAATGCTTTTATAGAGGGCTTGACTCAGGATGATGGAATACCTATATAGAGGATATAATTGAGATTCTGAAATTATTATAAAGAAAACATATCCCATATGATAAAATTTATATAAAGATGTCTCTTAATGGTTATTTTATTTATACCATGGTGTTTATTTGTGGTTGGAATGGTTGTTCCACATGATCATATAAATTCCTCCATGGTTTTAAAAAAAATTAATTATTGTATAATATTTTGTTGATTAATTAATAACCATTTTTATCTCTTTATTTAAAGAGATTATTTATCAGAAATGTTTTGTTTAGTCATGGTGTTTTTGACCTAGTGAGTTTCAATCACACCATGTTCGGGCTATTTTTGGTACCTAAGAAGATTACATAGATATTGGTTTGGACAAGGGAAAAGGTCTTTGTTGTAAACGTTTTCTCACTGGATGGTTTGGAGATTGGAGATGGTACTGAAAAGGGTTTCAGGACCAATTTTTTGGATTATTAAAGTCATTTTATTTGTTTATTTATTTTAATTTATTTTTAAATTTTGATATATTTTAGCATGTCATTACATTGACTATTATTTTATATACTATCTCTTCATTTACTTTGCAATTGTATGCGGAAATGTTTCCAATTTATACATTACTCTATTATTTATTATTAATATTTATGCCTAATTTATTGTAACTATCTTCCATGGGGTATAGTCTCCTCATTATATACTTTACACCCCAATGCTAGTCTTCACTCTATATCGTATGGGGAGGAACAGTTCAAGTCTCATAACAAACCTGATTTGGAAATGTGAGAGAGTTGTAAATTAGGGTATGTTACACTTTAAATTTCATATTATATTTTGGGTGTGTGGAGAGAGCTAGAGTGTATTTATTTGGTTTAGAGAAAAGGACTATTAGTGTGGGTGATCATCTGACATATTGTGCCAAGGGTGAAATGAATTGATATTGAGGAGGATCACCAAAAAGGGATTCTGTTTTAATTTATTTAACTTGATAGAGGATCTAAGTATAATTTTAAACATGTAATCCATGGTTTATTGATATATAGATCATGGGAGAGTGAGATAAGTTGTGTTAATAAGTAGTATTACTATGTATGATGGTTTGTTTTTGATGACACTGAGATTGTGTGTTCCCATTACATGTGTTACTCATTTAGAATGTCGATTAGTGAGTGAAAATGTATAGCATAAGGACCATTGGTATTGATGGAAAACATGGAGGTTTAGTTTCCCAAGTTAATGATGGAATGAGGTAATATTAATTTATTTTATAGGAGACATTAGAAATGTACTAACTATGGCAGTATGTGTAGCACCCCAAACCAGTATTCCTGGATCTTGTGCTAAAAAAATTCATTTACAACTAAATTCACTACCAAATAAGATAGAATGTTCCTCACACTCCCAAAACTAGCTATAAAACACTTTACTTTTATACATATATAGATACAAAATCTATCTCACTAAATACTTGACCGTCTTAATTAAATAAATTTAATAAAAATGATTCATTACATATATTCCTATAAGATCTTGTGTTTTAAATATTTTAGAATTAATACAAAACATTTACTAAAGAAACCCATTTATTTTTTCTATTATTGGTCATTTTTCTTCCATTATTGTTCCCCTTGGAATTCTTGAATTGTGACAGTTCTCTATTTCCAAATTCTTTCCAATGGGTTTGTTCATGGAATCAGAAACACCCAACGGTTCTATATCCAAAGGGACCTACATTCCAAAGGTATGCACTCATTAGGGATTTTAGCCAGTGATACTTAAGAACTCACATTAGTTGAGAGGATGGGAGGTCAGGCATATCACACCCTTTTGGGGAGAATTATTTCCTTCTCTAAGAACATTTTAAAGATTTAATAAATTTTTAGGAATCCTTTACTGATTCCCAAGTATGATGTGGTTTATCTCATAGTTAACAATCAATTGTTATAATTTATATATCTTAGAATATTCTATATGTATCTAAGGATCTTTATCAATGGATATATCTGTATGTATATGATGTTATCCATTGATGGAATCCACTTATGTACTACTTATAGATTTTATGGTCATCATTATGATGATTTTGGTTTCTTATCCACTTTGTGGGGAACTCTAGAGAGTATCATCATTTAGGGAGATAGGGAAGTTACTTTTATGGTGGGATCAAATAGATAAATTATCTTTCTAAATATCCTTGTGAATGGAATCATAACCCATGTAGTTTAGTGCCTCTTAATGGGCCAAATCATACCATTTATGTTTATGTGATATGGACACAACTGTACAATTTAACATCTTATGGAAAGGACATCTAAGAAAAAGGTTCCTAGTCAATGTTTGGTGTGATACATATATTGAAACTTCCCAGGGAACTTGGGAGTAATATGGTTTCCTAGGTTGAGTTAGACCATTCCAATAATATGGCTCAAAGAAAACATGCTTGATTTGGGGTGCTAGGTTTAGAACACTTGGAGGCTTCCAACGTATCCCATTTGGAGGGTAATCAAAGCCCACATAGTTTGGTTATAAAGACCCACACCTATGGAGGCCATGTAGGTTTATCTCTCATTGTAGTAAGACCCATTGAAATGGTTAAATTGGGTTTTATTCCTAAAATGTATTCCTTGTAAAGAGACCATAAGGGATGTCTCAACTCATGGTGGTTTGGAGGGTTGTTTTAGGGCTTACTTATGAGGAGAATTCCCATTGAGGGGTATGGTTTCCCATCTCATGGGTCATATGGTATGGAGCTCAGGCTCCAGGAAGGCATCCTACATATCCCAATTATATTAGGAATTATATTTATCATAGTTCATTGGGCCTCATGGATCATGTGGATGTTATGATCACTGTTAAGCTCTAAGACAGCGTGATTCATGCTTATAGTGAGAAATAAGGGGAAATTGAATTTACCACAAACCACACACTTCTCCACATCCACTAGTGGAAGAATAAGGGGAAATGGTTGATGATTCTAGGGATACAATACTTCCCTCTCATCACATTTCCCTATAATGTGTCCAAGATGTAGAAATGTGGAAGGAAGGCAGTAGGAGAGAGAAAAGAGGGCTTGGGTGCCCACCCCCTCCCTAACCCATTGGCTAGGAGGTGAATATGACTAAGAGTGAAACAACCTGTAAGAAATGATAGGGGATTACTCCATGAGGATTCCCTAAATGGGTCCCATAGTAATGGGGGAGTATGTTATTCCATGTTGAATTGAATATCAAGAACAATCCTCACCCTCCCTACTAGGAACTGGAGGATGTTTGACTCAGAGATGATAAGGTTGGTACATGGTCCTATCCCTAGTTCCCAAGACCGAGAACTATCATAAATGTCTATTTGTGTATATTCATCATGAAAATAATGATACACACTCACATGCACCATGAGGACCCAGACTGGATAACCTGAAAAGTTTGGGAAACCTATGACCATAGGAATACACAACTAAACAGGGGACACATTGGTGTACCACTTACCTTGGATGTGTATGTTTTGAGTCTTTAGTGGTGGTTTAAACTTGGTCCATCTTGGAAAAGTTAGCAAGAGGAAGAGAGGACCTACTATGGATGTCATTAAAGAAGGCCTGATGGGTGGCTCAAGCTAGCTGAAGTGTAGGGTGAACCAAGAGGGCTCGAACAGGGGGTGATCCTTGTAGATAGTCCTGGGAAAACTAGTATCACCTTGGATGATAGACCACTTCAGAGACTACACATGGTTTAGACCTTACTCAAGCCTTCAAGGGACTCCACAAGTGTTCTCTAAAGTGACTTGCATAGTTACCATATTAGGGAATGGTACCACACATTAGCCTTCATTAATCACAGGGTGAGAAAGTTCTTTACATAGGTGTTGTTTATTTTAAACCATGGGAGACTTTTATTTCACTCTCCCCCATTAATACACTCTTCTTTGGGTTTTAGAAAGATAAATATAAGTTTTTGGATGTGTTGAGGGAATGACCAGGGTGAGCAGAGCTATAGTTATCCATTAGGAATTTCTGTTTATAAAAATGAAGTACCCAGGGTCCTATTTATAGGAAAATATAGGACCCTAGGTGAAGGGTGTAACAGCCTGAGATTTTATGAAAAATATTCTTTTTAATTTTATTAATGTCTTGTGTTGTACGCTACACCAAAAGGAGCTTTCACAACACACATCCTTGATTTGCCTTCTATTACACGCAATCGCGACCTTCCTCGATAGCGTGTGTAGTACGCAATACCGAGTTTCACTAAACAACGATATGCTATTAAAATATTATTATAACTAGCCGTTATGAATAGTAATAACCACCTTTTAAAATTTTAGAAATTTTAGCTCTCAAAATGGACTTCATTTATGGATTCGAAGTATCGAATTTAGCCTAAGGTGAAATTTTGGTACTTTTCGGATAACTTTCATATTCTGATGAATAGTGAAAATTACTAAATTATAATTAAAAAACAACTTTTTAAATCGAAATAATTAATAGTGATAAATTATTAATTTGAGTGGTTTTAAAGTATATTTAGATTATATTTTTACAATTTAATACAATGTTGGTCATTGGATTTAATGTCACATTTAAACCAGACATAATCAAGTGTCAATCTTTTGATAGATATTGTTTCTTAAAAACACGCTATTTGTTTTAACAGCGGGATTTAATTATAAAATTAATTAATGCAATTTCTATGTTATGAATTTGGTAAAATAGACTTCATTTTTGAATTCAGAATATGAAATATAGCTTAGGATGAAATTTTGGCATTTTTCTGAAAAACTTCAATTTTTGATGAATAGTGAAACCACTAAGTGGTAGGTTAAAAACTGAATTTTGCACAAAACTTAATTTTACCGCTTCTGTGAATGGAATTTCGAAAATATGACAGACACGGTTGATATGAGTAAGTAAAATGTGGTTCAATGAGATAAAAATAATTTTTTGGTGAATAGTAACTTTTTACTTTTTTTTACCGCGGTTAATAGTAAATAGGGTAACTAAGGGTAAATATGATATTACTATTACCCTAACACATGTCCTAATTCTATTGGATAAGTGTAATTCGACCCAAAACAAGCTTAGGAATAAAATATAACCATTTAGGTCCACCTGGATTAGATTATGACATTTAATATTATTTTATTTAATGAATAGTTAAAATAGTTAAAATCAAAGTTTAATAACTAAAACATTTTTAATATGGGGTTATACATAAGATAAATTCGACTATAAATATTCATTAGAAAGCTAAAAAGATTTCCTACATAATGATATTTTATTTATAATTTTTAGACTTTAAATAAATTAATTTATTTATGACACAACGATGATGCAGTAATTACCCTTTTAAGGAAATATTAACATAATTGATGTTATAAATGCTCAAATGAATGTAATTTGAGACTTTTTATGAATTCCACTAATTTTCTAGGTTACTATGATATATTAGTGTTGATTTAATCAACTTGGTTAGAACATATAATTCTGTTATGACTTTCAAAAAAATCATATATCAAATAGTGTCAAAATTGACACAAAATAGTTTTTAAATCAAATATTATATTATTAATTGTTATTTTATTACTAAAAATCTAAGGGTCATCCAAATGACTTAGATAAGGATATATATATTAATAATATACAATTTGGGGTTCGTTTGGCATGTTATAGTAAGTTTATTAACCATATAGTGAAAGAAAACAAAAAGAAACGGTAAAAGTTAAATTATTTAACTTAGAGTTAAATCTAATTGATAAGGTTAAAATAATACCCTAAACTTGTCTAGATCCTATTGGATGATAGGATTTTGACCCATCCCTACTTTAGCTTCGAAATAAGACCCTTTGGAACCATTATAAACCGATTTTGACTTTAATATAAAATAATATTTTGAGATATTCCTAAGGTGCCCCTCTCCTCCCTTATAAAAGGACACCTCATCCCCCTCCTCCTCACACCAATTTTAGCACTCAAGCTCGGCCAACCCCTGCCAAAATCTCTTCTCCACTTCCCTAGAAACATCCTAGAGGGTCTGGTCTTCCTCAAAGACCAATTTTAGTGCCCTAAGAGGAGGTCTCAAAGAGGCGCTTCAAAGAAGAGGTAACTACCGTTACCAATTCTTTCATCTTTATTTCTTCTTCCACTTCTTCTTCTTAGGTTGTTTCATTATGAAGTAATAACATCAGTATCACTCATATACTTATATGTTATTATAAGTATGAAATAACCCTATTTCACCATCTATCCATCCTACGGAAAAAGAAATCACCGCGCGTGCGTACGTACGGAATACCGTCTCCACGCCGTGGTGTAATCTATTTTCCACCACCACCTTACATGGATGGGTATAATGGTGTAAAGAATAACTATACATAGTTATTACAACATCATATTGATTCTGATATATTTTATAATCCACTCCAATTCAATTCAATATTTATGGAAATGATATCATCGCTCGTGCGTACGTACGGACTACCGTCTCCACGACGCGATGAGATTCATTCTCCATGTTAACCATTTAAGAATGATTATAAAGTATATATAAGAAATAATAATGAAATATATGACATTATAAAGCTACTGGATTTATGTATATATATATATATATGTATGTATGTCATCTACTTACTTCCATTCAAGACAATAAGGAAAGGAAAACAGCGTTCATGCGTACGTACGGACTACCGTCTCCATGAACGGTGTTTTTCATTTCATTTATCTATCTATTATATATATATATATACTGAATATATATGCTATATAAATCATATTTTATATTCTAGAAGTAAGTAAATCATGATATAAGTAATAATAATATCAAGAACAACAAGTCAAAACACCTACGATAAATGAAACGATTTTACCCAAAACGCTTCTTTAACATGGAATTTACAAAAGAACGGGTAATATAATGTCATAAGTGAACCATATATGATATAATAACAATGAATATGATTCTGTAATAAGTCAATGACATTATTTAAATCATTATACAGGAGGTTCGGACACATACGAAGAAAATCAGACCTAAGGTAAGGGAAATATCACAATCTCACTTTTATCTGAGATTGTTTTTACTTTGGTAATTACTGGGGTGTATTTTATCATCCACATCCATGTTTCCTCTATATGTAATATTATTGTTTAAATCCAATTTTACCCTTCGGTGAGTTTTTAGTAAAAAAATATATGAAAGGAATCTTTTGACGTTTTTCATACGAGGTGTTTTTGACTTTTCCGACAAAAGTACGAAGAATGTTTTTTTTAACTTATACGGCATGAATGGATTTTTAAAAAATTATTTCCAAGAAGATTCCTTTACAAGTTTTCAAGTTTATTTTTAATCAACTTATTTTAGTTTAAAATTGTATGATATGTTAAGAAAGGAAAAGTGTTTTTGAAGAAGAAAGGATATTTTCCTCAAGAATGGAGTTCAAGTGTTTTATCAAAATTATTTTCCATCTAAGATAATAAAGGGTTTTGTTTTTATCCCTATTATTTCATTGATTTGATTATGTTGTGATGGAATTATTTTTATGAATTCCTTTATCTTATATGATTTTTTTATGATGTCATGATGTTTCAAGAATCCCATTTTTGTTACATGTGTTATGCAATGAAGTATGATTTATGATTATGTGGCACACATAAGAAAGGATTCATTATAAGATGGGTGGGACCTATATATCTCTCCAATGCATTGGGTAAAGATTTTATATCTCATGAGATAGACAGGGCTGGAACGGTAGGTTATACCGGTTCAGTGAAACAGGACTGAAATGAGGGTTACTCGATTCAGAAAGGGACTTTGTCCACTAAGATAGTCTTGGCAATGAGTCTTGACTAACAAGAAATGATTCTCTATGATTATGTGTGAATGCCACAAAGTTTCATGTTTTAAGTTATGATTATTGTGATTACATTTCACTGCCATGATTTATCCCATGTTATGAAATTATGCTCTCTTTTGCAGGTTAAGATTTCCAAAATGTTATGTTCTTATGAATACGATGTGATTGATATTTCTTTTGTTTACCCTTACTGAGCATTTGAGCTCACCCTTTTATGTTTTCTTTTCCCCAGGATATAAAGAAAGGTTTTAGGTAAAAATAAAAAAGGGAGATCTTTATGGGAGATGTTGAAGATCTTTCACCACGATTAGAAGATTTTATTCCGAGTTTCCAAAGACACTAAACTATTACGATCCTTGTGTGTGTGTTTTTGTTATGTACTAAGTATTCCGCGAAAGTAATGTAATGTTCATGTACATCAAGCTTCAGGTCTCTACAGTTGGTACCAGAGGAAAGGTTTAGTCAACCTTTGGAAACTAGGATGCGAAAGCGTTGGTGAGATCCCTAGAGATATTTCTAAGGTATGTCTAGGGATGTCCCTAAGGATAAGTATACGTATAAGATACAGTCCTAGAACTACGGTAACGATCTTAGAATTTAACCTAAGATGTTAGATATTAAGGGTACTCCCCCTTTACTATGTTGTTTTCCCTAGCATGATTTTTGCCTCTCACAAGATTCTTTTTGTGTTTTAGTTAATGGAGGGAACCAGAAGGAATTCGGTTAACATTGAATCCAATAGACAAATTGGTGACTATGAGAAAACAAATTTTGTAATTCCTAGAGAGAAAGATCTTGTGATTATGCCAAATCAGTCATCGCGATATATGATTAACAAGGTGAAATTTAGTGGTATGACTAATTCATCAAAGAAGAGGAAGATAAACTATTATGCATGTTCGCATGTTGAGGAGCATAAAGAAAGGAAGATTGAGATTTCTAAAGAAGGGAAGAAGAACCTTGAGGAATACCTCAAATGGAGGGACCGATGTTATCTGTGTGGAGAAAAGGGTCATAGAGTGACAGACTGTTATGGAGTTCAATGTCTTATTTGTGGAGAACATGGGCATTACCCAACTCAATGCCCTGACCTAAAAAGTTACTTCTAAATCAAGGAAGGACTTCTTCCAGGACAATCATTGAAGTGGATGGACTGAAGTGTTTATGTATTGGTATTCAAGAATAATGTTGTTGAGGTACTTTTATGATGTATTGGAATATTTATGTATTGGTATAATGTGGTATTCGAAGTGATTGAGGTATTTTTGGAAAAAAGATGATATGCGCATAATGAAGGGAAAATGAGAAAATGAAATATTTGACAGTATTCATGAGCTCATGATTGATATAAGGACTAAGTGATATCATGGTTTGAGTATATAGAATTTTGAGGATTTTGGTATGTGGAAAGTGTTAACTTTAAACTGAATTCATGTTTTCACTAAGGTATTCAAGAGAATACATGATTAAGGACTTTGAATGTTTGGAATGTGACCAACAAAACATATCTTATGATATATGGGGATCGACGATGGTGTTAAATCTCTGGTAATCGTTTTCACTATGTTATGAGAGTGGACTGCAGTATTATGGATAAGCCTAAAGATTGGAATGGATTATGTTGGACATAAGTTAGTATTGTTTAAGGATAGAAGTTTTCTCGATATTATTGATGGGATGTTATAGTAATATAGTTTTAGAAAAAGGACAACCTGCAGGACGGGCGACAGCCCATCGCGTCGGACAAGGCTGTGGAAATCGAACCCACAACCGAAGTGCGACTGGACTTTATCGCCTACCACTGGCCTATAGGAAGTCCCTGTTTAGTAGAAACTAGTTTTATTATATTAAGCTATATGACATATGATGTATAAGTCCATTTTAGGAACCATATATGATTAATCTCACTATAGATCGACTTATGTATATAATTTTTTGCTAACCTTTTGTTTGAGACAGATGGAATGACCCGTCATTCTATCACATGATCTGCTAACACTTCACGAATAACAAATTCAACTTCATTTATTTAATATATGAAGTGGAAATTGTTAAAGGCATGAACAACAGTGAGATTGTACCAAAATAAAGTAAGTATTTATTCTAATTCAAATTCTTTAACTTTAGGTAAACGATCTTGAAAACCAAAAATGTTGTCCTAGTGATCTTATATCTGATGAATCAGATGGTACCCTAGATCGTCACAAATTTATGGCTTTGTGATTGCTGGCTTTTCCATAGCCATGTTCTCTACCACTCTCCATCAGAACATGATGGTTAGATTTCTCTTCCATATCCATATTTTCACCTATGTGGAAACCCAGTGATTAGTTTATTTGGGTAACCGTTACGTTTCATACTTTTGTTTTTAAAGATTGGTTTTGATATTCCTTTTTACGATGTGGGTTTCTATTAAAGAAACTTTCGAATAGTAAACCATTTATAACCCCGACGAATTTCGAGGGCGAAATTCATTTTAAGGGGGGTAGAATGTAACAGCCCGAGATTTTATGAAAAATATTCTTTTTAATTTTATTAATGTCTTGTGTTGTACGCTACACCAAAAGGATCTTTCACAACACACATCCTTGATTTGCCTTCTATTACACGCAATCGCGACCTTCCTCGATAGCGTGTGTAGTACGCAATACCGAGTTTCACTAAACAACGATATGCTATTAAAATATTATTATAACTAGCCGTTATGAATAGTAATAACCACCTTTTAAAATTTTAGAAATTTTAGCTCTCAAAATGGACTTCATTTATGGATTCGGAGTATCGAATTTAGCCTAAGGTGAAATTTTGGTACTTTTCGGATAACTTTCATATTCTGATGAATAGTGAAAATTACTAAATTATAATTAAAACACAACTTTTTTAATCGAAATAATTAATAGTGATAAATTATTAATTTGAGTGGTTTTAAAGTATATTTAGAATATATTTTTACAATTTAATACAATGTTGGTCATTGGATGTAATTTCACATTTAAACCAGACATAATCAAGTGTCAATCTTTTGATAGATATTGTTTCTTAAAAACACGCTATTTGTTTTAACAGCGGGATTTAATTATAAAATTAATTAAGGCAATTTCTATGTTATGAATTTGGTAAAATAGACTTCATTTTTGAATTCGGAATATGAAATATAGCTTAGGATGAAATTTTGGCATTTTTCTGAAAAACTTCAATTTTTAATGAATAGTGAAACCACTAAGTGGTAGGTTAAAAACTGAATTTTGCATAAAACATAATTTTACCGCTTTTGTGAATGGAATTTCGAAAATCCGACAGACATGGTTGATATCAGTAAGTAAAATGTGGTTCAATGAGATAAAAATAATTTTTTGGTGAATAGTAACTTTTTACTTTTTTTTACCGCGGTTAATAGTAAATAGGGTAACTAAGGGTAAATATGATATTACTATTACCCTAACACATGTCCTAATTCTATTGGATAAGTGTAATTCGACCAAAAACAAGCTTAGGAATAAAATATGACCATTTAGGTCCACCTGGATTAGATTATGACATTTAATATTATTTTATTTAATGAATAGTTAAAATAGTTAAAATCAAAGTTTAATAACTAAAACATTTTTAATATGGGGTTATACATAAGATAAATTCGACTATAAATATTCATTAGAAATCTAAAAAGATTTCCTACATAATGATATTTTATTTATAATTTTTAGACTTTAAATAAATTAATTTATTTATGACACAACGATGATGCAGTAATTACCCTTTTAAGGAAATATTAACATAATTGATGTTATAAATGCTCAAATGAATGTAATTTGAGACTTTTTATGAATTCCACTAATTTTCTAGGTTACTATGATATATTAGTGTTGATTTAATAAACTTGGTTCGAACATATAATTCTTTTATGACTTTCACAAAAATCATATATCAAATAGTGTCAAAATTGACACAAAATAGTTTTTAAATCAAATATTATATTATTAATTGTTATTTTATTCCTAAAAAACTAAGGTTAGGAAAAATGACTTAGATAAGGATATATGTATTAATAATATACAATTTGGGGTTCGTTTGGCATGTTATAGTAAGTGTATTAACCATATAGTGAAAGAAAACAAAAAGACACGGTAAAAGTTAAATTATTTAACTTAGAGTTAAATCTAATTGATAAGGTTAAAATAATACCCTAAACTTGTCTAAATCCTATTGGATGATAGGATTTCGACCCATCCCCACTTTAGCTTCGAAATAAGACCCTTTGGAACCATTATAAACCGATTTTTACTTTAATATAAAATAATATTTTGAGATATTCCTAAGGTGCCCCTCTCCTCCCTTATAAAAGGACACCTCCTCCCCCTCCTCCTCACACCAATTTGAGCACTCAAGCTCGGACAAACCCTGCCAAAATCTCTTCTCCACTTCCCTCGAAACATCCTAGAGGTTCTGGTCTTCCTCAAAGACCAATTTTAGTGCCCTAAGAGGAGGTCTCAAAGAGGCGCTTCAAAGAAGAGGTAACTACCGTTACCAATTCTTTCATCTTTATTTCTTCTTCCACTTCTTCTTCTTAGGTTGTTTCATTATGAAGTAATAACATCAGTATCACTCATATACTGATATGTTATTATAAGTATGAAACAACCCTATTTCACCATCTATCCATCCTACGGAAAAAGAAATCACCGCGCGTGCGTACGTATGGAATACCGTCTCCACGCCGTGGTGTAATCTATTTTCCACCACCACCTTACATGGATGGGTATAATGGTGTAAAGAATAACTATACATAGTTATTACAACATCATATTGATTCTGATATATTTTATAATCCACTCCAATTCAATTCAATATTTATGGAAATGATATCATCGCTCGTGCGTACGTACGGACTACCGTCTCCACGACGCGATGAGATTCATTCTCCATGTTAACCATTTAAGAATGATTATAAAGTATATATAAGAAATAATAATGAAATATATGACATTATAAAGCTACTGTATTTATGTATATATATATATATATATGTATGTATGTCATCTACTTACTTCCATTCAAGACAATAAGGAAAGGAAAACAGCGTTCATGCGTACGTACGGACTACCGTCTCCATGAACGGTGTTTTTCATTTCATTTATCTATCTATTATATATATATATATATATACTGAATATATATGATATATAAATCATATTTTATATTCTAGAAGTAAGTAAATCATGATATAAGTAATAATAATATCAAGAACAACAAGTCAAAACACCTACGATAAATGAAACGATTTTACCCAAAACGCTTCTTTAACATGGAATTTACAAAAGAACGGGTAATATAATGTCATAAGTGAACCATATATGATATCATAACAATGAATATGATTCTGTAATAAGTCAATGACATTATTTAAATCATTATACAGTAGGTTCGGACACATACGAAGAAAATCGGACCTAAGGTAAGGGAAATATCACAATCTCACTTTTATCTGAGATTGTTTTTACTTTGGTAATTACTGGGGTGTATTTTATCATCCACATCCATGTTTCCTCTATATTTAATATTATTGTTTAAATCCAATTTTACCCTTTGGTGAGTTTTTAGTAAAAAAATATATGAAAGGAATCTTTTGACGTTTTTCATACGAGGTGTTTTTGACTTTTCCGACAAAAGTACGAAGAATGTTTTTTTTAACTTATACGGCATGAATGGATTTTTAAAAAATTATTTCCAAGAAGATTCCTTTACAAGTTTTCAAGTTTATTTTTAATCAACTTCTTTTAGTTTAAAATTGTATGATATGTTAAGAAAGGAAAAGTGTTTTTGAAAAAGAAAGGATATTTTCCTCAAGAATGGAGTTCAAGTGTTTTATCAAAATTATTTTCCATCTAAGATAATAAAGGGTTCTGTTTTTATCCCTATTATTTCATTGATTTGATTATGTTGTGATGGAATTATTTTTATGAATTCCTTTATCTTATATGATTTTTTTTATGATGTCATGATGTTTCAAGAATCCCATTTTTGTTACATGTGTTATGCAATGAAGTATGATTTATGATTATGTGGAACACATAAGAAAGGATTCATTATAAGATGGGTGGGACCTATATCTACCTCCAATGCATTGGGTAAAGATTTTATATCTCATGAGATAGACAGGGCTGGAACGGTAGGTTATACCGGTTCAGTGAAACAGGACTGAAACGAGGGTTACTCGAGTCAGAAAGGGACTTTGTCCACTAAGATAGTCTTGGCAATGAGTCTTGACTAACAAGAAATGATTCTCTATGATTATGTGTGAATGCCACAAAGTTTCATGTTTTAAGTTATGATTATTGTGATTACATTTCACTGCCATGATTTATCCCATGTTATGAAATTATGCTCTCTTTTGCAGGTTAAGATTTCCAAAATGTTATGTTCTTATGAATACGATGTGATTGATATTTATTTTGTTTACCCTTACTGAGAATTTGAGCTCACCCTTTTATGTTTTCTTTTCCCCAGGATATAAAGAAAGGTTTTAGGTAAAAATAAAAAAGGGAGATCTTTATGGGAGATGTTGAAGATCTTTCACCACGATTAGATGATTTTATTCTGAGTTTCCAAAGACACTAAACTATTACGATCCTTGTGTGTGTGTTTTTGTTATGTACTAAGTATTCCGCGAAAGTAATGTAATGTTCATGTACGTCAAGCTTCAGGTCTCTACAAATGGTCTATATCACCCTAGTTTCTCATGAATTTCAATCATGTAGGCTGTCGCATAGGATAATCATGAAGGCTAGAGTGCAATTAGCCTTCTCAATAAAAGTCTTTTAAGGAACCTAGTCGAATTTCCTTTAGAGTCCATTAAGATTCTCGGCCATCTTGATTTTTATTCTATTATTCTTTCTATGTTATTTCTATTTATCTCCTTTTAATCTATGTGAAAAAACAATGTTTCAAAAAAATCCCCCCTCAGAATGGGATCTGATCGAAAGAAGAGGGTATTACCCTGAGATAAAGGGATAAAAAAATATGGATGGTTCATGCAGGTAATCCATGAAGTTCTTTTATGATTGAAGTAATCTTATTTCTTCTACATAAGTAGTACTATTAGCCAGACTGATAAGGTAGGGTCCCTCTTCTATAAATAGGGTCTTCATTTTAGTATTCGACTCTCGTGACTCTATTTTCATGTCTCATAAAGCTAGTCTCCCAAGTATACCCTTCACTAAATCACTTTTCATGGAATTCATCATTCGTATAGACATGGTATGTACATTTCTATGTGATACATACACCTGGTCAAGTGACTTGGGTGGGGACCAAGACTGATTTACCTACATGAGGCACTTGTGCGAAACACTTGATTGAGTTCATTCCTTTTTCCAAATTTTCTCTAATATTCACACTTCTTCATGAAATTAATTTTTTTTTATGAAAAAATTGTAATTACTTTCAGGTTCAATGTCCTCTAAATGACTAGGGATTTTGATGAAAATGAAGGAAAGATCCTTGAGGATATGGTGAAATTATTTGGTTATGACAACTATGATGCTTGTGATAGAAATCTACACGATTTGGCAAGTCATATGAAGAAATAACAATGTGACCACCCTGAGAGTAGTTATCTACCAATGTATGTCCATGGTCATCTGAAGGATGTCTTGATACCAACCTCAAATAATTATACTACTCTGTATTGGTTTCAAGACAATATGAATTTCACAACAACCAACATTTCCATCGTGGGTATATATATCAGTGTTGGGACATCATCCATAGCTTGTGTTATGCTCTATAGCCAGTGTGTTCTAGATATGAAGCCACATACATTAGAACTGAAGACAACCTACTATTCATCCTTCTTTTTTAATTCCCAAACTGATCAATAAAATTGTTGAAAGAAATACAGGGATTTTTTCCTCGGAAGGTGTGTTAAGCCTTCTTGTATGTGGGCATACTTGGTGAACCAAACTTTTATAGATTTCAGGAAGGAGTTGCAAGATGTTGGGAATTATGAGGCCATGGGTGTAGGGAAAAAATACGTATATAGGAATAATAGGTTCATTCCTATGTTGATAAGATAATGGGTCCTATAGAATAACTCTTTCAACCTAATTCATAGAGCGGTCATCATCAGTTTGTGGGATGTCCATAAAATCTTTAGGGTCCAAATTATTGGATATATATATATATGATGAATTCATCCCTCTAAATGAGATGTTGAATGAAGATGAAAGGGTGCCACATATAGAATGTGAGATGCTAATGATATCTCATGAAAATATGGTTTACGGTCACCATTCAAGTTGGCATCCACCCTGATGTGTGGATGAGCACTTTTCATGACCTAGAGGGGGAAGGACCCCCTGAAAAAGTCCAACTATATGCCCCAATATGGTGAAGAAATGTTCTCTTAGTACATTTTTTCCAACACTGGAAAAGGGGTAGTATGAAAAATGGGGTTATAAGCCTAATTCCAACATTCCAATGAAGACAAATATCATGGGATTTCATGACATGTGGAAAATCACTTACCTACTTCCCTTCCTCGATTCCAATTGTGGCATAAGGACATAGACATTTGTTATAGCGGAAAAGCTGACAGAGAAGAAACTTCTAGGGTTGGAAATGCCCATCCTAGAGAAAATAAACTAAAGCATGCTTCATGTTCATGTACATAAGGATCCATTCAAAATTGAAGGACCATTTTAGGTTTTTTGTGGATTATTCACTACCAACTTTAGAACCAATGCTATATTGATTGGGGTCTAAGTACCTAGGATCCCATTCTGACCATATGTTTATGTTGTTTCTAGTATTTTGCCTCTATCCCTGAAACCCAATGAGACTCTATAAAGGTTGATCCTCTTCAAGTAGTCTAATTTATTCCTGTATGGGAACCACCTACTGGAAGATTCATTGACAATTATAAGGCTAGCGACGAGATAAGATCATATATGATGGCCTTCAATGATGGTGTGTTGGAAAATCGTATTGAAAATGAAGTTATATGTGAGGCCTATGATCTATATAGATTTCCATGACAAGAAAATTTCTTAAAACAAATAACCATATCTCCTCCAGTCTGTGTCCGATCGGAAAAGAATATGATGGTAGCCTGATAGCTCTGGATTCTTACATCCATGGAGTTGACTCAAGAGGTGATCAACCTTCACCTAAAGTGTGCGAAAAATGGGTTGGACTCTTGTTATGTTGAGTTTTGGATCACATCATACCAAAAAGGGGTATTAGAGGGATATGTTCCTTGAGTTGGGGTTGGACCATCAGAACAGCATAGAAAAAGAGGGCAATGGACTTCCGCTCCAAAAGACGTTTCTTCTTCTCCCATAAGGTATATTTCATCCTCTTCAGATGTATGAGGGTGACAAAGTACCATGTTTATAAAAATGACCTCATTCATGGTTTATTCCACCAGATAGAGTCAAAAGTGATACAGCAACTGGTATTGATCCCAGGAAGGTAATTTTTCTCCACCAAGAAGATAGTCAGGTTCTGTTTTCTCATCAGTTATTTATGATGGAGAGGGTCAGTAAACCCATGAAATCCAAATCTGTTAAATAAATTTATGAATTTCTAGGATTTTTTTGGATGCCATATGACTAGACACTACGAAATTTTTTTTGTACATGACCTTCGTTGCTAAAATTATATGGTCACATATTCATGTTGGAGTTTGAATTCCAATGATATGAAGTGACTGAGCCCGACCCGATCTTTACTTCAAGGAAAATCCCACTGAGGTGAGGATTTAAATTTAGGAGCTAGATATACTCATTTATGAAATTGATGAGTGAATTACTTTTATGTGATGGGTGGAGGATATGGAGAAATGAGGTATTGATGAATGGTTTGACAACTCTTATTCTGAGGAATGGTTTTATTATGTCAACCCTAAGGATGTAGGTCCTTATTTCCTCATATATTCTTTTTCTCTTCATTTATTTTATCTGAAACAGAGAACTATTTATGAGAGGAAGGTCATTTTGATTTATAGAGGTTTAAGGGGAAATGAATGAGGTTATTTCACCAGAATATATCCCAATTAGAACCCCCATTGTGGCTGATGAATCACCCCTTTAATTAGGAGATCTATCTCTAGGAATGTAAGAAATGGAGGCTAATATGGTGGTGGAAACTCTATTTCCACCTCTGATTCCTATATTTAAAGAATTTGATGATTTCTCTCCTCTGTTGGAATGGAAAAATAAGAAGGAATTTTGGAGGGTAAAGTCTTTGGCTAAATGTCTAACCAGTAGAAGTAAGTCATCCTAGAGCCACTAATATCTACTTTATCAAGAACATTCTTTTAAACCTCCTTGGATTGCGAGAACTCCATAAATTTACTCTCTCAAGAGACTTATATATGAGCCTTAAAGGAATAAGGAGGGAACTTTGGACTGAGCACATATCCCTACTAATGAGTTTGGTCTCTCAATAGAAGAGGTGTTGAGGGATAAGGATGCATCATATTCTCCTATCACTTCTCCTATCATCGTTGTAGAATGTGAGGAGTAATCTGATAATGTCAAAGTTATATAATAATATTTCATATGTTGATGGATAAATTACATCTATGAAATATTTATGGTTCATCTCATGCACCATAGGACCCTGCAACCAGTGATGTCGACCATACGGCTATCACAGAGGAAGTTGTTTCAGGGTCCTAAGTCAATGGAGGAGGCTGATGTGAAAGGTCATGAGACAAATATTTTAGGCATCTCTACTAGTGATATCACCAAGGGCATGAGATGTCAGAAAATACCATTAAAAATCTTTTAATGAACTTTGATGAAGTATTAAAACATATTAAACATTCCACACATTAGTAGAATTTGGGGAACTTGATAGGGAATTGAATTGATGTGAGTCTTCACTTTTGTGAAACCAATATTTTTATGCATGATTCTCTATTAATGACTAATTGGAATATTTATCTCCATCCATGGAGAATATCATTGTGAAGATTCATGAACAAGACATTGAATACTATATTAGTCCCATTATTGAGGGGGTGGATAGCCCAAGCAGACCTTGAAAGGGGATGGCTTTCAGAGCCTCATTTGGGGAACCCCAGGAAGACCCAGGAGAGTTCCCCTCATCAAGAGGATCTAGCTCATATTTTCGAATCCAGTGGTGCTAGGGAGAAATCCTCCCATAATGATGACATACTATTAGGTAAGGGTCACTATGTACTATGATAATTCCCCATTAGCAGTATTATTTTCATGAAAACAATGATTCTAAATCATCATTTAGGATTATCAGCTTCTGTGACTAGGTCTGAGGGAAGAGTGGTTTTTTCAATTCCTCCAACATCAGATGATGAGGTCAAAACTGTCTTGGAGGGAGCTGACCATTACTCTTATTTGTGTTCTTTGGCCCTATAGTACTTTATTCCCACTAAGTGTGGCTTTAAATCAGACTTACAAATGTATTCTTATCTCATTATCACATGTGGAAGGGAATCACAGATCATCTGGAAGATAATTTCCAAGACATCATTATAATACCTACGTTCATAGCTTGGATGAATTCCAGTTCTATTTTTCTTATGGGGATTTGGTAGATTTAATTACTACCCAATCCACACTACTATGAAGAAGATTGTTCACATATGGGAGCAAGATAATTAGATTGGGAAATAGCTCATAAAGGAAAAACTTCTAGCCAATGATGATTACTTTAAATATGTGTTATCATAAGAGAGTCTAATCGTAACAAAAAAGTTGGAATAATATAAATAGATTATGAAGTAGAATCCCATTCAAGCTTTATTTCTTTAGTAATAATTGGATTTTTTTTGGGAGAACTCTAACAACTCCAACATTCATTGGGATAATTCCAAACAGAAGGGTAAACTACCATTTATACTGCAATAGAATCACTTCACTAGGATGTAGAGACTGAATTCAGTAGTTTTACTAGTCTTAAATGAGTATATGATAGTTCTTGGGAGTTCATTCAATATATGAAGAGTTATATTAACGGTCTCTTGTAAATTTTTATAGAGACACTCTATCTTGTAGATGTTTCTCTTGGTTTTGATTTCATAAATTAAAATAATTTCGTTCTCAATCATCTATACCTTCATACCTATATTCCTTATTTGATCATAACATAATTTTGAAATTTTTTCATGAAAAAAGATTTTATTTTTTTAATTCACAATGATGGGATTGAAAATATACTATAAATGTTTCCTAGGACATGGGTACAAGTATGCATAGTTCGAATTTTTCTAGGGTTATAAGGAAAACCCTATAAAATTTGTGTGTTTTTTATAATTTTATCACTCAATATTTTTCCTAAACAATATTGAGTGTAGGTATAGAGAGCTCCGAAAATTACATCTAGAGTGCCCTTTTCCATTTATCAATCTGGTGACTGCTATATATATTTTAATGGGAAATTTAATGTCATCCAAGATGAACTAATGAGGAAAGTGTTTTAGGTGGAACATATTTGACCATAAATTTTCAAATAATGACCCAAACAGGGCTTATAGTCCATGAATGTTACGAAATTATTTAGATGTCTAGTGGGGAATCTTGATCTACTCTGTTATGGAACTTAGATCTAAAACATGATATTTAGTGAATAAAGGAGTTCTTTACCAAGGATGAAGTTATGGATAATCAAAAAACATATTTTGTAGGACATTGTATGCAAGGTAAATGGAGCGTGTACTGTAGTCAATACTAGAATCCTTTAGCTGAATGGATCTGAAATGTGAGAAACTTATGAAAATATAATAAAGTCATATTACAACATAGTCAGGAAAATAAGTTCTTAGGAATTCCAAAATTCTATTACTGATGGTCATAGTTTAAGATTCACATTTCTCAAGACCACAATGCGTGGTTTTTTCAGAGGGAGGTGATTGATAATGAAGGGAATATCTATATTGGAACTGGCCATTAAAGGGAAATCACACCTATATGAATTTGGATAAAGTAGAGGATGGTACATTTTGTTAGATGTTCAATGTATGGGTGGAAGAACTATTTATGATAAATATGAAGGTATCATACATTTTAATTTCATGTAATCAGGACATTAATCATGTATTTTAATGTCATATGAGGATGATGTTATTCAATGTAGTTTAAAGTTGTATATAAAGGACATTATATTATGAATTTTAATGTCATACAACAAGAAAATCATGCCATGTAGTTAATTTATTGCAATAAAATGACATTAGGGGGAAATAATTATGGTCTTTATCACTAACTAAAAGGGTGATTATTCTCCCATTCATGGTCATTTTTCTTGAAATGCGCTACCATATTTAGTTTTGAGAGGAGAAAGTTGTAATCTGTGATTTTGGGACTTCCAAATTTGAAGAGTGTGTGGAAAAGGGTCTTATGATGTTAGAGAAGGTCTCTCGCAAGGACAAAGTTACCCCTTGTTGATAAACCCATTTTTTTATTGTTTTATGCAATTCCAACTATGGAACATATTGTATAGTCAATAGTGGAATCCATTGGATGATTGGCTCTAAAATTTGTGAGAAACTTATGAAAATACAACTAGGTAATATTACAACATATTTAGGAAAATAATTCCTCATGAATTTTGACATTCTATTTCTAAAGGGTGATGATTTTTTATGCTGATTCAAATCTCCCCAAGCATAGAGTTTGGTTTGCAGGAGAAAAGTACCTAAAAATAGAAGGATCATTTCATGTCAAAATGTCCCAAGGTGTTAGGGGAATAGGTTTTCTATGATGTTATGAGCCATATGTAGGGAATATGGTTCCTGGAGGTTTAGGTCACATGATTAGGACCAAGATATTAGAGAAACAATAGATGGTATATAGAAAAATGTTCTAATATCATTCTAGTATTCTTTGAAAATGAAGGAGGATATTGTAAACCATTGTCTTAGGGGATTTCAGATTGGGAGAGAGTACATGGGACAAATATGAAAGGTTTGACCGATGACCATGAATCTTGGGATTCAGTAGATTGTCATCAAATCTTATAGGGATAGGGGAGGCTTATCCCAAGGGAGAAGTTATCACTATTTCACAAACTTGTTTTTCGGGCAGTTTTATGTAAGGACATATGGGGAACATAGTGTATAGTCAATAGTGGAATTCTTTGGCTAGAAGGATCTAAAATGTGAGAAACTTATTCAAATCCAACAGGGTCATATTACAAAATAAACAGGAAAATAGCCCTCAGGTGTCATAAAATATGCCAGTAGAATTCGAGGAATGGTTATAAAGATCTGAAAATATTCAAGATTATGATTATAATGTGGTTAAGGGATATGTCTTATCATTAAGGAAGTGTTTGGTACTCTATTTTCCCTGATTTGTAAATCACTTGTATAGATATGATTCATATGTAGAATGGGAAAATATTCATTTCCATGGTGGTTCCCCATTTATGAGAGGACCTAAATTATAAACCTATACACACATCTTTATTTATATTCAGAAGAAGTGTAATTTCTTCTTTACCATGGGTTAGGACTAGGAAATGGGGACTAGGGATCACTAGGTTTCTCATTGGAATGAGAATGATGCCACACAAAGTTCTCAAAGAACCCTACAGTGTATCGTCAATGGTCAAGGACATGGTTGATTTCAATTTGAAAATGAATATTGTGGATGGACTGGAGTATAGGACTCGGGTGTCACTACTTATCTTTCTATGGAAATAATCAGGCCACACGTAGTTCATAGACGGATTTTATAGTTTATTATCATGTGATGAGGACATCTAGTGTTCCTTTTAGGGTCTTTCATCTAGGACCATGATATCCCCAATGTGAATTGATGTACCTTACTCATGTGGGGAAATCCTTTAACAAACTCCTAAGCTCATTTGAGCTATGATAGGTGTGACAAATAAGGCATAGTAAAGGTTTCTATTATAGCGCAATAGCACCACAAGTGAAAAATGGGGGTATTTTGATTTTATGGTTTCCATGCTAGGAGATATGATCTATTCATAACTACATATCCCATTTGGATGAGATTCAAGACATAAAAAGTTCTTGAGATCCCATGAAGTTTAACAGGTTGCATTATGGACAAATATGAACCAATGAGAAAGGATGGAAATGTTGCTTCTGGGGTAGGGTGTTAGACCTGGGTGTCCGTATATATCTTTATGGGGAAATAGTAAAGCTACAAAAAGTTCTAAAAAGAAATTCCCTATACATATTTGAATTCATACACAAGGAGTAAAGGGTATTTTTTGGTTTAACTGCGGCTGACCTGATATTAGAGATTTGGGTGTCACTAATTATCTTGTTGAAGTAAGAATAAATCCACACATACTTCATGAAGAGATTCCTTGTGCAGGTTGGATCCTTACATATGGAGTAAGGGAATTTTTTTTATTATGGATGTGGCTAGATTCGATATTGGAGATCTTGGCGTCACTACGTATATTGCTGAAGCAACAATCAAACCACACGTGGTTCATGAAGATAGTTCCCCACGCCAGCTGGGTTTTGATGTAGGGAAGGGGGCTTTAAATATTTTTGAAATTGATGATTGTTCCCATGAAATGAGGTCTAGGTTTCCTTAAGCATTTCATCATAATTATAATCTAGCCATATGTTCTGGAAAATTTCCTTATATAGATCTGGTTCATACACAGGGAAAGGGGAAATTTTATTTATGGTAACGACTAGACCTGAGATTAGAGATTCGGGCATTACTACATATCTCACTATAATGAGAATCAATCCACACATATTTCTTGCACAGATCGTATAGTTTACCATCATATGATGAGGATATTAGTCATGCAATTTATTATCTCATGGAAAGGGCATGAAAAAAGTGGGACTTAAACCAATAAAAGAGGGCCTAAATTCCATTATAGAGTGGAAATGATATAAGTGGTTCTTATATATGGGGTCTTCCCAGTTTTTTATCCTCAAGACTTTCTAAGAGGTCATATCAACCCACTTAGAGGTTAGAGTAATGTGATTGGGACCTATACATGAGATAATGGCCTATTTTTTAGGGACATTGATGAATTTCTCAACTCACGATACATTGGGTGTTTGTTAATGTTGAATGAAAATTATGTTATCCTTTATGTTTAATATAATGTGTTAAGAAAAAATGGAGTCTTTCAATTTTAATCCTTATGAATAATAACTTATGTTAGGAATTTTAATGTCATGTGAGAAGGAAGATGATGCTACACAGTTTACTGTCATGTGGCATAGACATTATAGAATGCCTTTTAAGATCATATAATAAAGACCCACTGCACAGTTTAACATCTTGGAGCTTGTATGTATGTGGTGATATGCAATTTAACATCATGTAGATAAGATTAATGAGGCACTATATAGTTTAACATCATGAAACTAGGATGATTATTCCACATAGTTTAATGTCATGTGGCATGGGTGATGATTCCATGCAGTTTAATGTCATATGGGGTAGACAAATGTGGCTCTATATAGTTTAACATCTTGCAGGTAAAAAGATGATTCCACACAATTTAATTTCATTTGGCACATATTATGATTCCAAGAAATTTAATTTCATGTGTCATGGATGAATTTTGTGTGGTTAAAAAAATATTTCTTCAAGAACCTTGCATTGGTTGGGGTCATAATGAGTTCTATGTCCATTGAGATTAAAGAATATTCTCTATTAGGCTGGACCTTATGTATGGAGTAAGGTTCCTCCCACTATGACTCAAGATTTAGAGACTTTATTCCTATTATCATTAGAGTCCTAAGTACTAAAATTAATTCTCCTTTTAGGAATTAATGAAGGAAAGCCTTGTAAAAATCTTGCACTATCCGATTCTGATGGACTTCCATGTGATGAATATTGTGTAGTCTCTTTTAATATACCCACACTAGTCCATTCAGTCATTTCTAGTATTTTTTGTATATATGATCACATATGGAAAAATGGAGTTTTGGAAACTAAACCTCAATGGTTAGGACTTATTATGCCCCATATAACGGTGAATATGTGGTTTCCCATGTGGCAGTATGGTTCATAGTCTGGTAAGCCCATAAGGCATTAAAGAGCCTAAAAAAGCCAATACTTCTTATATTTTTTCACCATATTCTAGAGTATGTTTGACAAGGTCACTTTTAAAGCCTTTATCTATTAATAAGCCAATGCATGATAGTGGGATTATTGGTTGGATGTGATATTATACTCCTGGTAAATATTTTCAACCTCTATATAACATAAACTAGTGCCATTGTCCAAAAATATATTATAAAGAACACTAAATATGCTAATAATGTTATCATTGATGAAGCTGACAATTCTTTTATCCCCAACTTCTTTGAGGGGTATCACCTTTGTTTATTTGGAGAAGAAATTGGTAGCAGTTAATATATATTTGAACTTCTTGGTTGTAGTTAAAGGGTATATCCCACTACATCCATTCTCCATTTGTAAATTGGATAGGATTATTTTTTATTTATGTAGAAACTCTAGGGGTTGATGGTGGAAGTTTTCATGCACCTGGTAAGAATGAAATTTCTTAGTGAATTCTATGTAATCATGTGTCACAAAAGGCAAGAATAATCCAACTCATCAAATTTGATCATAAAGTCTATATCATGACTGGTGTGCACCAAAGGATCCTATGTGTACTTCCTCCATAAAAATTGAAGTATTTTATCCATCGATGCATCTAAGAATCACTCCATCAAATCCTTTCCTATATAGGACCTTCTGTTGATTTGGGCTACTATAAATATTAAATTTGATTGCTCGCCACAATATTTTATCCTTCAAAGTTCTCTCTAGTGAAAGTACACTACCTTGGAGGTATCCCATGATGGGAATCATCTATCCCTTGGTAGGACCATATTGCTCAGGTATGGGGTTGACTTATTTAATATCCTCTATTCTAACTTGAACAAAAGGTGAGACCATACAATGATGAGTGATGGTGATGAATTTTTCATCCTGATTCGGATCTTCTAGAGTTATAGCTACATTTTCCAATACATCATCCAAGGTATTATGTTATCATGTGCCATGATTAAATGTTGTTTCGGAGGTTAATTCTATCATTAACCCTCACACATTGTCAAAAAGGAGAATTAAATCCTCTATTCTGATGGTGTAATCCCCATTGATGTAATGTCTTGGTTCCGAAATCTACCCAGAGACACCTCATACCCGGTTGGTCACATGGCCTTAAGCATATTTCCCTGAACGCTAGAGGCTTCCGACTAGCAGTGAGGGCCTTGGTTGTGATAGTGGAGAAACTATGACCTCATTGGCAGAGTAAAATAGCTAAAGTAACAAATATACAATAACAGAAACAATAGTAATGCCAAAAAACAAGAAATAGTGAAATATTAAAGAAATAAACAGTTGGGGAACATATATAAAAAAATGATGCATGATACATATGTCTAAGAAAACAACCAAAAAAATTTCAATGCTGGTATAAAAAATAGTACTAAACCCAAGTACAAAAGAAAATAGATAAAAAAAACTCCTCAGCATCACAAGCCTCAGCTTGGTCCAATGCTCTCCAGCTCCACAACAGTCAAGTACCTGAATTAGAAGGGTGCTTAACATTATCTATACCTATAGAAATATAATCTATTTGGGCCTAAAATCATGGCCCAAATAGGGTGTGAGAATAAATCCCAGTAGGCAACCACTACAAGATTTGTGCCTAACAATTAGTGAATATGTGGTAGGTAATGAGTAAAGGAAGTAGTAAACAAGGAAGTACTTAGTAGTAACCAATCCACATTTTCAATGCATTCAATTAATATATCAAGCAATAGCTAATCAAAGTAGATAAACACAAACAGGTAACCCTCTGGGAAGTACTCACGGACCATCCCCTTTGGTCCTACCTCGTAGCACAAGCAAATAGCTAAACACAAAAGGTAACCCTCTGGGAAGTACTCACGGCCTATCACCTCTGGTCCAACCAAGCAGCACAAGCAACCCTCTGGGCAGCACACACAGTCTCACCCCTCTGGTTCAGCTCTATAATAGACTCTCTGAGGAAGCACTTGCTGTCAATTCCTCCTATAGTCTTTTATCAATAACTAAAGGTGCTCTAAGGATGCACTTACATCACATTTCCCTTGTGGCCCGCATCGAGGAATTACAGACACTCTAAGGAATAACTTACGCCAATTCCCCCTATGGTCTCACATCGTAAAAGTAAACATAATATCTAGAGAAGACCTTATATTCATTCTCCCTATGGTCTACTACACTAGGTTCTCATGGCCCTATGTAAGTCAAGAAAGCATAGTAACACGTATCTTCCAAAGTAACCCTCAAGAACAATATAGCTAGCAATCTATAGTATATCAGCATGTCAGATATACAAAACACTCTATCCTACAATACTAGTAATGTTAAGTAAACAAGGAAGCCTAAAAATCTAAGCAAGACCAAACAGTCATAAACAACATGCATGGGAAAAACCCTTCCAAATAATAGAAATTAACCCTATTCACATTCAATTAGCCTCTACACAAGCATAAAAGCATAGTAGGAAAATAACAGGGCTATAATAGTAAACACGCAATACCCCGTTCAAGGTTATTGGGAACTTTTTCACATATAACTCAAATAATTTCAACAAAAATGCACAAAACGCCTACCTTCGTGTTGTAGGATTGATATAAGTGAACCTTAAGCCTTGAATCTCCCAAGAACACTTTAGATCTACAAAAACATCTAAAACGTTCAACCGAAGATAACTCTTGAAAGAGGAAGAATCAGGAAATGAAGCTTTATAAGAAGGAAGAGCTTACCGAGCTGATTCTAACACAACCGATGGTGGTTGATTCGGATAACAGATTCTCGATCAGGATCTCAAAGGAAGATCGGCATCATTCTCTCACTCTCGGATGAACCAAACCTAGAAGGAGGTGGTTCTGTCCATCAGAAAACCCCGGTGAGTTTAATGAAAAGAAAAGAAAGTACAAAGTATGTGCTTGCCTTCACCGACCCCCATATTAGGCGGTCTCTAGATCACCACACACAGCCGTGTGCATGGCCGCTACACAGCCAACACCTGGCTACCCGCGGTAACCAAGTACACAATGTGTACTCATAAATTACATGGTGTGTACTTTAAAAATTTCTAGAAACTCCTCTTTTCTCAAAAACACCAAAAAAGGGAAAAACATACCTGAAAAGAAGATCTGGGTTCTTACAAACTTCCCCCCTTAAAGAAATTTGTCCCCAAATTTCCCTAGCAAGGCAACGTAGAAGTAAAATCCTCAAATAGATCTGGCCACTATGATCGTACATCGGCCTCCCTCTCCCAGGTATCATCCTCTACCTGCCTTTGCTTCCATAGCACTCGTACCAGAGGAACAGACTAGCCATGGAGAACCTTCGTACTATGATCAACAATCCAGATATGTTTCTCCTCAAATGAGGCGTCCACCTCTAACTCAACCTCCTCAGGTTGAAAACATGAGACGGGTCTGAGAAGTAATGTAGAATCTGAGAAATGTGGAAGAAGTCGTGTATATCCCAGTACCTATGAGGTAACTTCAACTGATAGGAAACCATCCCAACTCTACCCAACACCTCAAACGGCCCGACGTACCTCGGAAAAATCTTACCATGTCTTTTAATCCTTCGGTGTCAAAACCTCGGTGTGACATGTAGGAAAACCCGATCCCCAACCTCGAACTCCAAATTTCATCTCTGCTGATCAGTGTAAGAATTTTGTCGAGACTTTGCAATATCCATACTCCTCTAAATCAACTCTATCTTCTATGTGGTCTCCTTGACAAGACGAGGTCCCAGCATAGCTTCTTCTCCTGCCTCCAGCCAACATAAGGGTGATCGGTATGGCCTACCATACAAAGGCTCATAAGATGTCATCTGAATAGTTTCTTGAAAACTACTATGGTAGGAAAGCTCCAGAATTGGTATGTTATTCTCCCGAGAACCTCCAAAATCTAGGATGAAAGCTCAAAGCATGTCCTCAAGCACCTGAATCATATGCTCGGACAGGCCATCTGTCTGGGGGTGGTAAGTTGTACTCAAAAGTACCTGTGTACAAAAAGCATTCTAAAGCCCCTACCAGACTCGAGAAGTAAAACATGAATCTTTGTCTGAAATAATAGAGTATATAACTCCATGTAAGCGCAAAATCTCTCAGATGTAAAACTATCCCAGCTCATCAACACTGAAAGTCTCATTGATCGGTAAGAAGTGAGAAACTCTCATGAGTCTTTCAATGACAACCCAAATAGAATCATTTCTTTGAGGCGACCTCAGAAAACCAGTCACGAAGTCCATTGAGACATCATTCCATTTCCACTCGGGAATGGGTAACTGCTGTAAAATCCCTACTGGTCACTGATTTTCCGCCTTCACCTGATGATAGGTGGAACACCTCATCATGAAACCAGCAACATCTCTATTCATACCTGGCCACTAATACTGACAGTGTAGATCACGATACATCTTGGTGAGACCAAGATGCACTGCCCAAATTGAGGAGTGAAAGTCCTGCATCAACTCCTCATGTATATCTGTTGACACCCATACGCGCCCATAAAAATTAAAGATCGCATCCCTGCCTATAGTCAGTCTAGGAAAAGGGTCTTCTCCTGATATGCTTTCCCATAGGACTAGGCCTTCAGAATCTGATAGCTTCCTCATTCACACTCAATCAATAAGAGTAGAGGTAACAGCTACAAAAGAAAGAAATGTTTGTCTCAGTCTATTGTGCACATCTAAATTCATCTTAGAGAACATATTCATAAGCTACCACTCACTGCTGGCCTCCTGAACTGCCTATATC
Organism: Viscum album; assembly: GCA_963277665.1. NCBI lineage: Eukaryota > Viridiplantae > Streptophyta > Magnoliopsida > Santalales > Viscaceae > Viscum > Viscum album. The sequence continues at coordinate 808,458,304 of OY728134.1, read as the reverse complement.
TGAGTCCTCCTACTCAGCGCATCAGCCACTGTGTTTCCTTTTCAACACGCGTAGGAAAGCTCAAAGTCAAAATACTGAAGGTACTCAACCCACCTACGCTATCTCAAATTCATGTCACGCTGAGTAAAGATATACTTCAGACTTTTTTGGTTGTTGAAAACCACAAAATTATCTCCCAGAATATAATTTCTCCAACAGTGTAAGGCATGAACAACTACAGCCAACTCAAGATTGTGTGCCGGGTAATTCCTCTCATGTGGCCTCAACTGCCGAGACCCGAACACAATGACTCCTTCCACATGCATAATCACGGCTCCAAGCCCGATAACTAATGCATCATAGTACACAGTATATCTCTTGCTCAGCTCTAGAAATACTAGTATCGGTTCTAAATTCAACCACCCTTTCAACTCCTGAAAGGCTGACTCACGAGAATCTAACCACAAGAACTTTTCACCCTTCTTAGTTAGACCCTTCATTGGCATTGCTAAGCATGAAAAGTTCTGTATGAAACATCTATAGTATCCAGCCATCCCTAGAAAACTTCACACCTCAAAGACGTTCTTTGGCTTCTCCCAAAAAACTACTTCTCTCACTTTCTCTGGGTCTACTGATACTTCTCTCTCTGAGATAACATGACCCAAGAAGTGAATCTGGTCCACCCAAAAGTGGAATTTTGAGAGCTTAGCATATAACAGATTCTCTCTCAGTGTACTCAAAATTATCTCAAGATGGGTAGCATGGTCTTTTCGAGTGTGAGAGTACATCAAGATATCGTCCATGAATACCACCACGAAGGAATCCAAGTATGGATGGAACACTCGGTTCATCATTTCCATAAAAACTGCAGGTGTGTTCATAAGACCAAACGTCATAACTACATACTCCTATAGACCATACCTGCTCCGAAAGGCTGTAAGATGTATATCAGATGGTCTAACATGAAACTCATGGTAACTGTATCTCAATTCAATCTTTGAGAACACTCGGGCTCCTTGAAGCTGATCAAAGAGATCATTAATCCTTGGCAAGGGATATCGGTTCTTGACTGTCAACTAGTTCAACTTCTGATAATCCACAAAAATCTAGAGGGTACCATATGCCTTCTTCGCATATAGGACAGGCGAACCCCATGGATAATTACTGGGTTGGATTAAACCCTTTCCCTGCAACTCCTCCAAATTTTTCTTGAGATCTTGTAACTCTGGTGTAGCCATCCTATAAGGAGGAATGGACACCGGTACCGCTCTTGGCACAAGCTCAATAGAAAAGTGTACCTATCACTCTGAATGTAAACCGGAAAGTCCTCAGGAAAGACTTCACTGAAATGATCCACCACTAGAGGAAAGCCCATCTGAGAAGTCCCCTAGTCATCTAGATATAGACTATCAATCTGAGCTATAACTCCTCCCAACCCAAGATGCTTGGGTCCTACTCTTCTCACCTGGACATCCTCTTCACCCTTATAAAAAAACGATCATCCCTCTGGTGACATAAAACTCACCCTACGACGATAGAAATCAACAATATCTTAGAAAGGAACTAACCAGTCCATTTTGAGAATGACATCATAGCCTGTCATCTCTAGGATATAGAGTTCCCAAGAGAGTTGACACCCACCAACCTCAATAGGGAACTCCTCGCACTGACGTACACTAGTCGTTCTTTTCCCTAACGGAGTGTCTAACATCAAGATATCTATAGAATAAAATATACAGATCCCAAGGCTCTCCATAACAGCAATAGATATAAAGCTATGGAAAGCCCCTATATCGAAAAGTGAAAAATCTAAAACTGAGTAAACTAAGATCGTACCTTGAACTGTAGAAGGTCTGGGATCCTGCTCCTGCTGGGTCTGCTCCATTGCAAAAGTCTGGCCTGTAACACGGCCCTGTGACCCTACCTAACCACTCTGAGCTGGTCCACCCTGCTGTCACTGAAAGCCTAGTGACTGACTACCACGGATGCGACCTCCACCTTGACCTGAATGGAAGGAAGAACTTCAGTTCCCATACTGGTGAGAAACTGGTGGTGCTGCTCCTGAACGAGGAGTCATATAATAACCCTTGTCACCAACTTCTGGTGAGAATTTCTAACATAAGTGCTGAATATGGCCCATCTTGCCGCAAGATTGGCACTCAACTTGGTCTCTCGAGCAATGTGGCCTTGTATGCCCGCTCTTCCTGCATTGGTAGCACACCACCTGGCTACCAGAAGAAGTGTCTCGCCTCCTTGGATCCCCACGCGAAGACCCCCTATGTCACTTCCTACTATCAGTAGGAGGAATACTAACTCCAGATGTCAAACTGCCCTGGCTTTCAACTCCTGGATCCCTCAGATTGCGCTCTGTGATCAGCGTCAGGTAGACGATATAAGTGATGGAAGTAAAATAGAAAATGTTCACCTGAGATCGGATGTCATGCCTCAGAACATCCTCAAACTTTCTTACCAGTAATAACTCATCGCCTCCTGGGATGGGTGTAAAGTGTTTCAGCTTTATAAAGAAAAATACTCAGTAACAGAAAGAGTACCCTTCTCCAGACTCATAAACTCTCGGGCTCGATCGGCCCTCAAAGTCTTTGGGTAAAAGTAGTCATAGAAGGAATGCTAAAACTCATCCCACACCATAAACTGTTGGCTTAATACCTATGATATCACATCCCACCATCTCTTGGAGGAATACAAAAGTATATAGGTAGCGAGCTTGACCCTCCACTCTGGAGGTGTCTCCAGATGCTCGAAGATATAAAGCATGGATTCTAACCATGACTCTGCAGCCAAAGGTCCTCTTTCCCCAATGAAGGTGGTAGGATCCTACTGCTAAAAACCCCATGTCAGCTCAGCCATAGATGGGGCAGGAAGAGGTACTCTGTAGAAGGTCTGCATGAACCTCATAAAGCCCTCTCGGAACTATGCATCAGCACCTGTGTTTGGAATGACAGCTGGTGCCAAGACTGGCACAACTAGAGGATCTACAGGTATTCCCTGATCAGTCATGTCAGTGTCTGGTCGTTGCCCTGTAACTGGTATACAACCAAAGGACGTCTCAGTGTCATGACTCTGTAAGGTCAAATTCACACCTTTTATAAAGATTATCAAGGAATGAAAGATAGAATAAAAAGAGGGAACAGAAGAAAGAAAGCATTCAAGTTTTTCAAAACAAGGATACACTACATGTATACTTAACTACACGGGGTGCTACTATAATCCATTCACATGGGCGTGTATATCTGCCAACCCAGGTCATGTAACACCCCATACATGGCGTGTTGTCCTTACACATGGCGTATACTTGAATACTATTCCCCTTCCTGAGTTCCCTTACACGGCTAGGCCACATGGTTCTCATAGAACAAGAATACACGTATTGTTAGTGCCAGACACGGTGTGTACTAGACGAGCTTCACCGACCTGTGTTGTTAGAGACATGGCCGGATACATGGCTCACACTACACTGCCTATTCTAGAGGGACACGGCATGTACTAGGAAGATTTTTTTCAACCTGTATTGTCAGTGACATGGTTGGATTCCAAGGATTACATTACACGGTGTGTTTAAGACTGACATGGCGTGCATTAGAGAGGACTAAATCGACTTGTGTTGTTAGTGACATAACCGCCTACACAGTTCTACAACACAGCATGTACATCCGGTACATGGTGTGTCCTACCAAGGATTCCAAACCCCATGTCCCTACCCACACAGTCTGTGACACGGTTAGAGACTACACGGCATGTACATACGGTACACGGCGTGTACTCAAGAAAAATAGTTTCTTGCCGAATAGAAGAACACATGGCATGTATTCATCATTACACGGCATTTATTCTATGTTTTTTTAGACACTAAGCCTTAGAAACTACTTTGGATCCCATAAAAACACTAAAATGATCATTTAAGTTCCAAATTTCGATCCATGAGGGACCATACTCCCCGCGAATCAAAGCATGGAAACTTACATGTGTCATAAATAAGCATAATAGAGGAATGATCCACAAAATTTTGATCCATGAGGGCCCATAAAACCTCAAGAACCAAAGTTTGGTGTCCATTAAAACAAAACCTTACACCATCCAATACCCTATCAAACAGCGGGCATTTTTATCAAGGCATCTATCACAACAACATGCATATCTAGCACAACATCTATCACAACAACATGTAATTGTTAATGCACCCTAAATGGCATGGTAAGAATGCATGACATGTGACTTCTAGAAAGTGCCTATATGATGTGTGAGATGGAATACCCTCATATCATTGGGTTACAATAGAAATAGAACATCAATAAAATCAACAATAACAGCACAAAACATGTGAATCACCCAACGGTGAAAATCAAATCAACTGTAAAATTGCAAAACCAGAAAAAATTTCAATAATGCGGTAGATTGGATTTTCCCTGTACACGGGTTAGCTACTCCCAGGCACAATTTATTACCAAGTACCAATTCTATCATATCCCGGACTATAGGCTCCAAACAGTAAGTCAAGAAGAAATAATGCCTTTGATACAACTTTGTAACGTCCCGGTTCCGGAAGCTACCCAGAGACGCCCTGTACCCGGTTGGTCACATGGCCTCAAGCATATTTCCCCAAACATCAGAGGCTACCAAATAGAAGAGAGGGCTTTGGGTGTGATAGTGGGGAAACTATGCCCTCATTGGCAGAGTAACAGAGTGGAAGTAATAAATATACAATAGTGGAAGTAATAATAATACCAAACAACAAGAAACTGTGGAAGACTGAAGAAATAAATAGCTGGAGCACAAATATAAAAAAATGATGCATGATACATATGTCTAAGAAAGTAGGCAAAAAAATCGCAATTCTGGTATACAAAAAAATACTAAACCCAAGTAAAAAAATAAAACAGATAAAAAACTTCTCAGCATCACAATCCTCAGCTTGGTCCCATGCTCTCCAGCTCCACAAAAGTCAAGTACTTGAAGTATAAGGGCTCCTTCCCTTATCTATACCTACGGTAATATAATCTGTTTGGGCCCAAAAGCATGGCCCAAATAGGGTGTGAGAGTAAATCCCAGTAGGAAACCACCATAAGATTTGTGCCTAACTATTAGTGAATATATGGAAGGTAATGAGTAAAGGAAACAGTAAACAAGGAAATACTTAGCACTAACCAATACATAGTTTCAATTCATTCAGTTCATATATCAAGCAACAGCAAATAAAAGCAGGTAAACACAAACAGGTAACCCTCTGGGAAGTACTCATGGCCTATCCCCTTTTTTTCCTACCTCGTAGCATAAGAAAACAGTTAAATACAAAAGTTAACCCTCTGGGAAGTACTCACGGCTTATCCCCTCTGGTCCTACCTAGCAGAACAAGAAACCCTCTGGGAAGCACACACAATCTCTCCCCTCTAGTTCAGCTCTAGAATAGACTCTCTAAGAAAGCACTCGCCATCAATTCCTCCTATAGTCTCATATCGATAACTAAAGGTGCTCTGGGGAAGAACTTACGGCACATTCCCCCTATAGCCCACGTCGAGGAACTACAGACACTCTGAGAAAGCACTTATGTCAATTCCCCCTGTGTTCTCACATCATAAAGTAAATAGACTCTCTGGAGAAACCCTTACGTCCATTCTTCCTATGGTCTACTACACCAGGTTCTCACGGCCCTATGTAAGTCAAGCAAGCATATTAATGCATATCACCCAAAGTAACCCTCAAGAACTACATGTCTAGAAATCTACAACATATCAGCATGTTAGATATACAAAACACTCCATCCTACAATACTAGGCATGGTAAGTAAACAAGGCAGCCTAATAGGCTAAGCAAGTCCAAACATTCATAAACAACATGCATGAGAAAAACCCCTCCAAAGCATAGAAATTAACCCTATTAACATTCAATTAGCCTCTACACAAGAATATAAGCATAGAAGAAAAATAAAAGGGCTAAAATAGTAAACACGCAATACCCTGTTCAAGGGTATTGGGAACTTTTGCACATATAACTCATAGATTTTCAACAGAAAGGCACAAACCACCTACCTCATTGTTGTAGGATTGATATAAGTGAACCTTAAGCCTTGAATCACCCATGAACATCGTATATCTACAAAAATGTCTAAAACATTCAAGTGAAGATAAATATTGAAAGAAGAAGAATCAAGAAACGAAGATCTATAATAAGGAAGAGCTTACCGAGGTGATTCCAATGCAATGGACATCGGTCGATTTGGATAACAGACGCTCGATCGGGAGCTCAAAGGAAGATTAGTGCCATTCTCTCACTCTCTGACGAACCAAACCTAGAAAGAGGTGGGTCTGTCCATCATACGTGACCCCAGTGCGTTTAACGACAAAAAATAAGTACACGGTGTGTACTTTATAAGTACACGGTGTGTACTTTATAAGTACACTGCGTGTACTTTCCTTCACAGGACCCCACATTAGGTGGTCTCTAGGTCACCACACATGGTCGTGTGCATTTATGCTACATGACCAGAACCTAGCTACTCATAGTAATCGAGTACACGGTGTGTACTCATAAAGTACACAGCGTGTACTTCAAAAATTTCTAGAAACTCTTCTTTTCTCAAAAAAACCAAAAAAGGGACAAACATACCTGAAAAGAAGATATGGGTTCTTATAATTGACCTAATTGATTACCAACTCTGAGTTTCCTTTCAACTCTAGGTGGATCATCGGCATTTGATTTTCCCATTTTTAGCCTGCAATGAGGGCATGATATTATGCATCATTATTGGTACAAACTTCTGATAATATGAACGGTTACAAGAACACTTCCTTCTCTGTGGAGATAAGAAAAATCTTTAACCTATCTTTTTTGAGTGTAGGGTCTTCCATTATTTTTCATGTTGGGATCCTCGATGCACCATCTAAACCACATTTTTGGTGACTTCCTGATTGGAGAATATTTCTTCATATATAAATTTAGTATTTAAAGATGTTTTTTCTGCATATGGGTGCTTTGCAAGGAAGTCCTCCAAGGCCTAGAATTTCAATGATTCATTAGGCATAAACTTTATGTTGAATTACTTTAGAATAACTACCTACCATGCTATACATCATATAAACATAGGAATACTAAGGAGAAATTTTAATGGATTTCTGTGAGAAATCTTGTGGATCTCATGGTACTGCAGGTAATGCCTTAATTTCTGAATGGTTATAATTAATTCCAAGCATCTCTTATCGATATATGAATAATTATTCTCAATGTTAGGCATGGTTTGGCTAAGATAATAAAGGATATTTACATTCCCAACATCATTCTTTTGTAAAATAAATTCTCCTAGTGATCACCCTAAGCTTGTCATATATAGGATTAGTGTAATTCCCACAACCAGTGGAATCAATATCGATGGTCTTAAGAGATACTTTATGAGGCTATAAAATGCTCCATAATAGTAATCAGTCCACAAATTTGTGACCCACTTCTTCATTATAGTGGTGAAGGGGAAATTATTTCCTGTATAATTGGATATAAAGAAACTAATGTAGGATAAGTTTTCTTGAAGTCATCTCAACTCATTCATGTTTCTAGGAGGTGACATTCCAAGGATAGAATTTGTTTTCCCAAGATCAACTTTTATGATGTGGTGGCGTATGAAAAAACCAGGAAGATTCCCTAAGGTTAACCCAAAAGAAAATTTTAATGGGTTCATCTTCACGCTATGGTGTCGAAGCTTGTTGAAGATAGTCTCTAGGTCAGCCATGTGGTCAGAACATTTTCATGTCCTAAAAACTATATTATCTAATTAGAATTCAACAAACATCCCCAATAAGGTCTTGCCGATGTGATTTATTTCACATTGGTATGTGGTTCTAGAGTTATTCAAGCCATAGATCATTACCTGATAGTGAAATACTCCCTAGGGGGATCTGAAAGATGTGGATTCTTCATCTTTTTTGGCCATCTAAATTTGGTTGTACCCTGAGTATCCATTCATAAAGTACATGGATTGATAAATATTTTCTGCATTAATTAGGAGTTCTGTGATTGAAAATGCGAAGTCATATTTGGTACAATTTAGTCGAAATCTCTTAAATCAATAAAAAATCTGATTTTCCCTTTCTTATTCTTTACTATGACAATTTTGGATAGACATTTTTGATATTTTACCTCTCATATTAAGTTGTACATGATAATATTGTTAACTTCTACATCAATTTTAGAGATTTGATTTGGATGTGTACGTTTGGATGCTTGTATGTATCCCTGATGATCTTCTGGAAAACTCATGTCATGGGTAGCCACCTCATGGTCAAGACCTAGAATCTCTTTTTAATTCTAGGAAAACATGTATTGGTTCTATTTGAGGAAGGATCTATATACCTAATTTTCTTTGGGATTCATGGACGAACTGATTAGAGCGGATCACAGATATTCTTTCATACCAAGATTTATCACTTAGAGTTCATCCATAGTGGTGGTGACACCTTTCTCAAATAATGGAGGGTTGTCCCTGAGGTATTCCTATTCTTCCTCTTCCTCATACATTTCTTCATTCACATCTACTAGTTGAGTGGGTTATGAAGCAAGTTCCACAATGAGAAAAGGGGAGTCTCTAATTAGACATCTTGAAGATGAGGAAAACATTTTGGTCTTGCTTGTAGGAATGAAGCCTTCTTGGAGTACTGAAGGGGAAAAAGGGACAGAGAATGAGCCTCTTCATGTTATGTTATTTTTAGGAAAAATTAATCCATCCAAGATGACCAAATTGGGATTTGTTAAAGCACATGATATGTAATGATGGAATTTTCATTCAATAATTCATTATCACTTGGAGAGTTGATAACTTATATAGTGCCATCTGGCTCATCTGTCAAGATGGATATTACAAAAGTCACTAAATGAGTTCTTTAATTTAGGTCCACCCCTTCGATATGATTATTTTAGATCACATATTCTTCACTTACCAATTTGAAAGGATTTTTTGGAATCATCTCGATGCCATTTGGGGCATTGATCTGAGCAACATCATCAACTATGGATTGCTTTACCCCCTTGTGGTAGAATCCTACATCAACGCGCAGAGACTCACATGATTTGAACAGGGCCTTGTTTCAATGAAATTTCCAAATTTGACCATTGATACAGTATTTATGTAATTGGTGGTTTGACAAAGGAATGGTCACATGCTGATGCATCCAAGGTCTTCCCAATAGGGCATTAAAAGTTTTATCATGTTGAAAAACCATGAACTTTGAGGCAAAAATGAGATCTAGGAACTGTGTTCAAAGTGTGATATCTCCGAGATTTTATTTCTCATTATTTTCATAACCTTGAAACATTACAGTGAAGTAGGAAAATTGAGATTCATTGATACCCAGTTGGTAAAGTGTCCAGACTGGGATGAGGTTGACTCATGAGCCATTATCAGTGAAGCCTCATCAGATATGAAAATAATTTATTTTACCATATATATAAAAGGGTCTGAAATGTCCCTATATGATAGTATACTCATAGAGGCCTATGAATAGATGACATCATATCATTCGGCAGTATCATTCTCTACATGATATACCTCGACAATAGCAACATCAACTTCAAAATTCCTATGGCTTGATAGGGCCTTGATAATTGCTTCTCGAATGGCCTTTATCTAATTCAAAGCATCTATTATTGATAACATAACTAGAAAATGGGCCAATTGGTTAAAGAAATCATATTTATAGTCCAATGTACTACATTTTTCAGCATGGGGATTCTCTTTTGTATGACCTTTAGTAGTTGATGTTCTTGATGTTGATGGACTATCCCATGGGGTAAGAGATATAAGTACTCCTTCTCTCGGTGGATTAGGTCGGCTATGTTTTCCTACTCACTGATGAGGTAGTGGCATAATCTCATGTTGATCTTCCATGATGATCATGTCAGGGAATACCCTTTCATGTGAGCATGAATCCTTTTGTTCCTTCTGAACTTTATAGAGATCTTTACCAAGAGATTCAAGTATGTAGACTATTTGAAATGGGGTATGGTTGAAGTAATGACTCCTAGAATGACCACTTCCTCCCATGTATCCATGACTCTGATGAACACTTCCTATAGTTCCCCAACCATGTGTGGGGAATTTTGGTTCATAATGAGAATCATCACATATGTAGGTATCCATTATGTGAATTACGTTAATGGATCCAAAAATCAACTCATTATTTGATGAATATTATTCCTTATGGGTCGACTATTATTGTTCTATTTTTTGGGGTGGTACCCATGCTTTCAAAACTATAGGAATAATGTCTACTAAAGTCAAAGATTGTATCATATTTGGAATAGGATCATCTTCATATGATTTCTCCTTACTCTTCTGGCTCTGTTAATTTTTGGAGGACTAGATTTCAGAGGATTGAGTTGCTGATGGAATTGGGGGTATTGAATCTAAAGTGGATTGAGGCATATTTGGTTGTTTTAACTTTATTCAGAGAATATCATGAGCGTGGTTGATCATTTTCTTTAACATCTAGTCACCTAACTTTTGTAAACTCTTTATTTTAACCAATTTCCATTAATTTTCATCCTCTGGATTAGTGGTAGAAACATATGCAACCTGATCACGTGAATATTCTAGTTTCACATTCCCATAGTCCACCATACTTTGCATGAGGTCTTTGAAAAAAAATTAGATCTGGTGGCCCAACATTTGATGGAAGGGGAAGTAGTTTGGGAGATCATTTTCACCTTATTTTTAGGGATGCTTGGGTTTTGGAAACCAGACTAATTTTTTTCCAACACCATGTTGATTTATCCAGGGACTCAGTAATTTTTAAAAGAATAGAACTTTTTTTTGATTTCTTCAAATTGTTCATGACTCTGATCTCATTGATCATTCTAGCATGGTGGGTGTTTCCATTGATGCTTGAGAGGTAGAGTTGTATGATATTGTGTGGGCCTTGATGTAAGAGCATGTATAAGGGCATGGTTAAGTGAAACTATTTCAAACTATTCTTTTCCTATTCTCCTTCCTTAAGTTAATGTAATTACATGGGAAATGGATTTAGTCTCAATGTTTAATTTTTCCACCTGTTGAGAAATTGAGGTAAGTTCCCAAAACCCAAATGTGTATTTCATGGGGATCAATGGTGTATGCAATTAATTATGAATATTTTCTATAAATATGGGTAACAAATATCCCTGAGGGAGTGGTATGTTTAAGGAGTATGTCAATACTTTCCACCGAGTAATGAAATTCTATACTCTTTCATTATCTTGTTGTTTGTAGTTTTTGAGATCGAATAATGTTTCCTTATGCAGTGTTGATATGAACTAGGAAAGGAATTTCTAATGGATGTCTTCCCACTCATTAACATATAGAGACTAAAAACTTGTGTACCACACAATGGTTGGTCCTTGCAATGATTGTATGAATCACCAGATCTTCACTGCCTCCTATTGTTGAGGGGTACCCATCATGGGATCACAACAAGAGATGAAATGCATCAAGTACTACTCTAGATTTCTTGATCCATTGATGATTTGAAATATGGGATTCCCAATGTTTGGTGGGGGAATATTCAAATCTATACATTCAGGATACATATTCTTTTATATATGTATTGGCATACATCATTCCTCTATGGTGTCCAATCGATCAATTAATGACTCAATGGTGTTCATAAGAATTATAGGAATGAGTGGTGGTGCTGGAGTCTGGACAGGGGTGGTAGATGGTTTGGAAATTAGTGGAGGCATATCATGTACCTTACAAGGACAACTAATTAGGGAATGCATATAAGGATGCTCCTATCCATGCACTGGTTTCATGTGAAATGAAGGTAATTCATGATATACTGCCGCATGATTCAAATATATTAGTGGTTAGTACCCTACATTGAGCTGATGTTCTGGTTATACTTTAGTTTTCATGACAAACTATATTTTTTGAGGTGTACCGACTAGAAGTGGTGGTTGAGTATCTTCTTGTAGAACATACCTAGCAGGAAGGCTGCCTCAGAGTAATTTTACATTGAGTCTCCTCAATTATTTCTTCTCTTCCTCTTATTAATAAAATATTTCCTCCAGTGAAAGGTACATTGCCTCTTCGTATGGGAGGTGAGAAATGATTTGACCCTTACCTTTTCCAAGTTGGGTGACATTCGAGTAGGTAATGATAGATTGTTTGAGGGACTTACAAAATTCAAGAAATCCTATATTTTTGGGTATGCACACCCCCTTAATTTGTTTCAGTGTAGACAAAATCTTGAACCGAAACTTCCTCTTATAAATCCTCTAAATCTTCCTTTTGTTCCATAGGATCTATGAGGGTGATGTTGATGGAATTTACTAATTCAAAATTTATTGTGGTAATTATATCAGTCTCTCTATGAGACCAACTTCTTATGCACCCTCCAAGAGTCCTTATCCTCTCATTTTCTAATTCTCTATGAACTTTTTAGCAGAAAATAACCTGAAGGGAATCTCAAAATTGTTTAGTCAAGAATTTTACAAGTGAATTACTAGATCATGGAATGAAATTAACTAGAAGGATTCAATCTAATGAATATTCCCTAATCAGTAGAAAACTGATTCCTGCTGAGGAGGTGATTGCTGAGGTTAAAAATCCTCTATTTATGAGCATTGGGGCAGTTCCTCCTCTGATTTTACAACCCTTCAGGCCAAAGTTTATGTCCTCTAGGGTTGTATTAAAAAAATACCCAACCCTATGTGTTGGGGTTTAATCCATATTGTTGTGGCTGATATTACTGTGGATTCTATTCTGATTTTATGGAGTTTTATTCGAACATGGGCTTGGTGTGTCATTTTTTAGGCACTTGGATCAACCATTTCCTAAAATCGTTGTTTTATTCCTAAAATTTTCACTATATTATGGACTACATACTATAAGAGGTATGCTTTCTCTATATTCTCAGATGCTTGATGAAAAATTCTCTCAATAGCCTACTCTCTTCTATAAAGACATTGGTGAGAGTCATTCACAAACTATTCTTGTTGAGAATATATTTTATAATGAAAAGATTCTTTTTGTTGGAGGTGGACTGGGCTATGACATTTCATGACACCACAATTGGTGTGCATTTCTAGTTGGGGATGATGATGAAATGTATCACTCTATGTGCACCTCATCCTCTGATATGAACACTAAATGGGGTATCTAAGATCAGCTATCGCAACCTCATTAATGTGTTTAGTCTTTCACATTCAATGGATCCTTGATGTTTCTCGATCGTTATATGTTGTTAAGACAAGAGATATACCATGTAAATTAGGCATTTCATACCTTTTATTACCTCAACACGAATTTGATACTCATCATAATATAATACCTTTTCCTTTAATGGATGAAGAGTTTTCCATATGTTGAGGTGGATATCATGTATATAATCTTTAGAAAAAAACTCTTGAATACTATATTAAGGGGTGTTAAACATCCATAACATGACTTATATGTCATATTTATCCAGTTGTTTCCTTATTTTTATCATGTCTTTTCATCTTTTGCATGAGGTTCCTATACCTAGTCTGACCAGAGTGTATTATTTCTTATTGCTTTTTCAATGAAAACAATATCAATAGGGACTTACACTTTTTTATTGTAAGGTATGTGACACAAGGTTGGTTTAGAGAAAAAACTTTACCTTAGGGTATCTTTTGGTTGAAAAAGGATTTCACCTACTAATGATAAGGCCTCATACATGACTGGCCTTGTTGTTGCAAGTTCATCACAATAGGGGGGATTTCTATTAAAAGTAAACAACATCATAGAGAGGACTAACATAGTGTATTGTAGAAAGGGGAATACCCTATTTATCCTTTATATTTTAGCCACATGGAGGGATACTGTGGATCTCATCAGGATATGGGCTCTCAAGATCGGTTGGATTATAGGGCTGAAGCAAGACTTCATGGTTAAGCGTTCGATGAGGAACTTAAAAATTACTACTAATGCTCTTGTAATTTGGTAATGGGAGGGTAGTATCTTGAGTTATTATAGATAAGAATCTAATGGATTTCAAAACTTCATTAATAAGTGTATCTGAATATTAGATCGTCTATTGAATTTCCAATATTATCTTATGCGGCTTATTTTTTTATGCATTCTTACAAGAGATTGGGGCCACTATTTGGGAGAAAATGTTATCATTGGAATTTGTTTCTACCTACTTTGGAGTGGCAATTGGGATAGGATGATTACCTCTAATTAGAGATAGTTTATGTTCCTAGGTTGGTTGTCCATTTGGTATGGGGGATTTTCCCCATGACCATCCTAGATGGGAGTAGAGCAGTGTATTTTTTCTAGGGTGACATGCTAATGAGTCACCCCACTTGTGGGTACATTGTTTTGTTTTTATCCCTGGAGAACTTTTACCATCTTTGTTATGGTTTTCTTGAAAGTATTTAGGATGTGGGAATGTATTTTCACCTTCTGTTTCACTATTTCTAGAATATTCTTGTTGTCTTCATCAAATGGAACATGGATATATTCTCATTATGCATCTAGAGTATGTGTATGTGCCTTCTCTTATCCACTCATTCCTACCAGTGGATACTGATAGTACTCATTTGTGGGGGAAGAGAGTTGATTCTACCCCCTATTAATAATTGGGAAATTTTGATATAATTCTCCAGGTTATGCTATATAAGGTTACTGGAAGGATTGGTTAGTGTAGGTAGGTGTATGTTACTTCTTATGGTATGCCTCTAAATTTGATTGGAGGGCTTCTTTGAATGATTCTAAGAGAGTCTTCTAACTTGTTGAATTAATGTGGATGGGGGTATGTTCCCTCTAGAAATTTTCCACAAAATTGGGTTTGTGGGATTTTCCAGATAGGTAAAAGTAGTGACCTTGATCCTCATTGGCCATTTGAGATATCTGATGGGCCTTCATTCATTCCTGGGTTTGAAGAACTTGATCCAGACATCCAAGGAATACACCCTCATCATGGTAATGGTTCATGATAAAACACTATTTTTTGAATATTTTATTGATAATAAATGATATATTTTCCTCCAATTGTTCAAAATATATTCATTTATGAAATATTTGGGATTAGATCATTCATTTGAAAATTTGATGAAAATTCCAGGTTCACCCTTTTAAAATGTATTGTAGTATTTTAAAGATAAATATTTTATTATTTATTATTTGAAATTAATATTTTGTAACAGTATTCCTATTTTAATTTTCTACAACTTTTATTCAGGACACTAGAGATAAAGAGCGCATTTGGATGGAGTAAATGGGCCATTAATTCAATGGTTGGTTGGACTCAACAGAATAGACATGGGTTCTGTATTTGGGTCATATATTATACATCCGGGCTTGTATTGAGCCCAAATTTTGAGGAAAGCTCGGGGACATGATGGGGCACAAATAATCCTTCTGGAAGGCCAGCCAATTCACGCGTTTTGGTGGTAAAATGGTCAGTACAATTTGGAAAAAAATATTTGGACGAATTTCCACATTCACACTTGAAACCACTTGTAACCTCTCCTCCCCTCCCATCTATAAATTGGAGTTTTTCTCATTAGGGGGGGTTGGGAAGTGAATTGGGAAGTTGAGGGAAGAGTAGAAGTGGATACACTCCAATTATCCAACCATTTCAATAAGGGTATCTCTTGAAGCAAGGATCCCTTCGACGAAGCCTTCTTCTCCTTCATGTTGTAATGATTTTGTTTGTGTAATTAGCTTCTTTGTTCTTCTTTTATTTCTTCTCTTTTATTCTGTTTTGTTTAAATTTATTCTTCTCTTAATCTTCCTATTTAGTCTTAAATTCTTTAATAGAATCGTTATTGGGTTATACCCATTATAAACCTTTGCACATGCAAAACTCTTCTACGATGATTACGCCACTCATGAAAGAGTAGTTCTTTTTAGTAATCGATCGACCTCTATCCTTCTTCATTCATTTATTTTGAATCAATGAGCTACTGTAATTCACATAATATGATCCATGAATTGTGTTTTTAAATTACAAGAAACTAATCAATCAATTGAACAATTAATACAAAACACGTGAGGTTTAGATTTTGTGTAAATTGTGAGAGTGCGATCTTAATCGGTAATACAAGACCACACAGGATAAATTTGTAGAGTTAAAATATAATCCCTAAACACAATTCATCCTCATTTCCAGAATGTATATGTGCTCTAATTAACCACAGACCATAAGCTATCCTTAGAACAACAATCAAAGCAGGGTGCTGCGATTGCGTGTTCTGAAGCTAGCCTAGGGTTTAAGTAATTTCATCTTTGTGGTTAAGTTGACTCTCGTAGGGTTCAAGGGATAAAAAATTAGGGGATCATAATTAAGTGGATATTTATTTAAATGATAATGATTAATAAGTGAATTAAGAGGTAGAGTTAGATCGATTATGCCTTTTAAAACAAGTTTCTAAAAAAACATCTTCTTGTTGTGTCATTTTAATCGAAATTCATTTCAAAACTAAAAACAAAAAAATACACAATCTTCTTCCAGCAAACTTATTCTAGATTCATAAAATATAAAAAACCCAAATCCTTTAAAGTAGTGTTTTTATTTTATTCTATTTTATTTTTTTTAGAATACCTTTAATAAGTTGTTAAATTTACTTCCTCCTTTGAGAGACGACCTTAGTCAGCCACTCTGCTGCACCTAAGTACCCCAAAATCACACTAATCATTTGAGGGAGCCCACAATAGCGCTCTTTCAAATTGGCACCATTGCCGGGGAGGCAAGTAATTTATTCAACCATTTAGAGGTATTTCTTTTATTTTTCATTTTATTAATTTCTTCACCTCTCTCTTTCATCTTTCCCCTTTCTCAAGTTTTCATTTTTTTTTCATCCTCTTCTTTTCTTTTTTTGGACCATCAACTCAAACTTCTCATTTTTATTTTACTATGGTACACTTTCTTTATTTTCATTTTTATTTTATTTATGACATGAACTAATCCTGAATATCTCTTATATCTTGACCCTGAGATTGAACGTAGCCTTAGGGATCGAATCATACATTCTCAGTCTACGGGAAGTTTCAATATTCAACCAGTGCGTGAATTCCTCTCTTATGGGAACATCGAAATTGGAATCAATTCAAATTCAAAAATAAAATAGGAACCAATGGCTGGAAATAATGGAAATTAACTTAATAGAACCATTCGAGAATTGGATGCACCTAATATTAACTATCAAAGAAATTGTATTGCATACCCGAATCTCGAATCAGAATTTGAATTGAAATCTGGATTAATTCACCTTCTTCCAAAGCTTCATGGATTATCTGGTGAGTATCCCAACAAACACCTTAAGGAATTTAATGTGGTTTTCTCAACTTTAAAACCAAGAAATGTTTTTGAAGATCAAATCAAATTAAAATCATTCTCATTCTCACTTTATGGAGCTGAAAAAGATTGGATGTATTATTTGCAACCTGAATATGTAACATGTTGGAATGATTTGAAACGTCTTTTCTTGCAAAGATTTTTTCCAGCATCAAGGACCACATCCATTCTAAAGGAGATATCGGGGATCAAGCAAGCCCAAGGGAAGTCAATCTATGAGTACTGGGAGCGATTCAAGAAGTTGTACGCAAGCTGTCTGCATAACCAAATCAGTGAGAAACTCCTCATCCAATACTTCTATGAAGGACTCACACCCATGGAGAGGAGCATGGTTGATGTTGTAGCTGGAAGAGCATTGGTGTACAAGACACCAGCAGCTGCACGTGCATTGATCGACAAGATGGCCCAAACTCCCAACAATTTGGCGATAGAGGTACACCACATGTCAGGGGAGTACATCAGGTAAGTCCTTCTTCTCTTGAAAGTCATTTAATTGATACCAAGTTGGAATAATTGACCACTATGGTGAGGCAAATTTCTTTGGCACAAAAGGCATCCCAACCCCCTCCTTCAAGGCCATGTGGCATTTTCACTGAGACAAGCCACCCAACTGATTGTTGCCCACAACTACAAGAGACAGAGGATTGTGCAGCAGTATTCCCAGGGAGACCGTATCAGCAACAACAACAACAACTATATCCCCAAAAGAAGTTTAATTAAACATACAACCAAGGTTGGAAGGACCAATCGGACATGAGGTATGGCTCTGGACAACAACAAAGGCCACCCTTTCAACAAAACTTCCAGCAGCCCCTACCTTACCAACAGGGTTTCCAACAACCCCAAAGGAGATTCGAAGCTCAAACATCAACAAGTCATCAACAAGGGAATCTCCAACCCAAGTTAGACTCTAACACTGATGATCTTTTGTAACAAATTGTTCTTAATCAACATAATGAGCTGAAGAGTCAAGGTTCGGAGTTGAGGGAGTTGAAGACTCAAATGAGCCAGATTGCCACTGCCCTCTATAATAGTAAGAATTCTGGAAATCTTCCTTCCCAACCCACTCCAAATCCAAAGGGGAATGTTAGTGTCATCACATTGAGAAGTGGGAAGCAAATGAACAATACATTTGCACCTACCATTACACCAGGATTCACCTCAACTCTAGAGAAGCTGCATTCCATACCAACTGATGAGCAATCCAAGGAGAAAGATAAAGGTAAGAAAAAGATTGATGATGTTCCTCCTAAACCCCTTCCTTTTCCAAACAGGGTTGTTCAAACCAAGAAGATGGCTAAAGAAGCAATGAAAAAAGAGGTTTTGGACACATTCAAGCGTGTGGAGATCAAAATTCCTCTACTTGAAGCCATTAAGAAAATCCCAAGGTATGCGAAATTCTTAAAAGAACTTTGTACCAATTGAAGAGGGCACAAGGGAAATGAGAGGATCAACCTTGGAAGGAATGTCTCAGCACTCATTACACCAACTCTAGCAATGCCAAAAAAGTGCAAGGATCCCGGGACATTCACCATCCCATGTACCATAGGGGAGTTGCACTTCTCTGATGCTCTTTGTGATTTAGGAGCTTCAATAAATGTGATGCCTCACTCTATATTCTTTTCTTTACAGGTTGGTGAGTTGAAACCGATGAGAGTAGTGGTGAAACTGGCAAATAGAGCTATGGCATATCCAGCGGGAGTTCTTGAGGATGTACTTGTCCAGGTAAGAGACATGATCTTTCCAGCAGATTTCTACGTGCTTAACATGGAGGATGGTCAGGTAAGTTCTCATTCCCCCATTATCTTAGGTAGGCCCTTCCTCAAAACTGCAAAAACTATCATAAATGTCAATGAGGGTACACTTTCCATGGAGTTTGGAGATGAATTTGTGGTATTTAATGTCATGGAATCCATGAAGTACCCCTCAGAGGATCATTCTGCTTTTCTTATCTCCCATTTTGAACCACCAAATAAAAACTCCATGGAATTTGATTGTCCTATGCTTAGGGAGATTATGAGTATTGGTTCGAGTTTGATGTCTAAGAGCACTTCCACACATGTTGCTGATACACAATCCTCTCTTGGATTTGATTTTGATGTGGATTCATATTCGGATTTTGATCATGTTCACTCTGATTATGACATGGTTGTTGAGTATGCTGATGGATTTGATGCTTTATTCGCTGAATTTGATGATTTATATTCTGATACTGATGCTCTTTGTGCACATATTTCAGTTCCTTTAATGTCTCCATCCATACTACACCCTCCTTCATTAGAACTCAAGCCATTGCCACCAAATCTGAAATAATCATACTTGTTGAGTGGTGAGAGATTACCTGTTATCATTGCTAACAATATCCCTTTTGAACATGAAGAAAAGCTATTGAATATTTTGAGGGAGAACATCAGGGTGATTGGGTGGACCTTGGCTGACATATTAGGTATTAGCCCCTCCATTTGCATGCATAGGATTCTCTTGGAGGATGGGGCTAAATCAGTGAGATAGACACAAAGGAGACTCAATCCCACCCTCCGGGAAGTTGTTAAAAAAAGAAGTTGAGAAATTGGTCGAGGCTGGTATAATCTTTCCCATTTCATATTCTCAGTGGGTAAGTCCTATTCATGTTGTGCCTAAGAAGAGTGGTGTTACTGTTGTTAAAAATGAGAAAGATGAATTAGTTCCAATGAGGGTGAAAAACAGTTGGCGTGTGTGTATTGATTATAGGAAACTAAATCAGTCCACTCGCAAGGACCATTTCCCCCTCCCATTTATTGATCAAATGCTTGAGAGACTAGCTGGTAAAACACACTATTGTTTCTTGGATGGATTTTCTAGATATTTTCAGGTTCCTATAGCTCCAGAGGATCAGGAGAAGACTATATTCACCTGTCCCTTTGGCACATTTTCCTATTGAAGGATGCCATTTGGACTTTGCAATGCCCCAGGTACCTTCCAGAGATGCATGGTGAGTATTTTTTCTAATTTTATTGAGACATGCCTGGAGGTATTTATGGATGATTTTACAGTGTATGGGTCTTTATTTGATGAATGTATAATTAGTTTGGGAAAGTTGTTGAATCGTTGTATTGAGAATAATCTGGTCCTAAACTTTGAAAAGTGTCATTTCATGGTAGAGCATGGCATTGTATTAGGGCATGTAGTGTCAAAACATGGGATAGAGGTTGATAGATCAAATGTAGATATTATATCATCCTTACCATATCCTTCATGTGTGCATGATGTTAGATCTTTCCTAGGGCATACAAGATTTTATCGGCGCTTCATCAAAGATTTTAGTAAGATTGCTCTTCCTATGTCAAGATTACTTCAAAAGGATTCTGATTTTTTGTTTGATGTTTCTTGCAGGAATTCATTTGATGAGATAAAACAATGTCTGACCACTCCACCTATCATACAGCCCCAACAGTGGGAGATTTATTTTGAGATTATGTGTGACGCCTCCAACTTCGCGGTTGGAGCTGTCTTATCTCAGAGGGTGTAAGAACGTTCACATGTGATTGCCTATGCATCAAGGACATTGGATTCAGCCCAATCAAAATACACTACCAAAGAAAAGGATTTTCTTGCTGTCATATTTGATTTAGATAAATTCCATTCATATTTATTGGGCTCTAAAGTAATTGTTTTTTCTGACCATGCAGCTTTGAGGTACCTCCTAAAGAATCCAGATGCAAAGTCATGACTTATCCATTGGATGCTCCTTCTTCAAGAGTTTGACATCGAGATAAAGGAAAAGAAGGGGTTAGAGAATTTGGTGGCAGAACACATTAGTAGGCTTACTCACACACTAGAGGATGACACCTTGGACCAGGCATCACTTCGTGACACATTTCCCGATGAGCATCTTTATTCCATCTTAGGTATGCATCCTTGGTATGCTGATTTAGTGAACTACCTTGTTGCCTCTGAAATCCCTGCAAATTTAAAGAAACATCAAGTCCAAAAATTAAAGAGTGAGTCAAGATTTTATGTTTGGGATGATCCATACTTATAGCGCATGTGTAGTGACCAAGTAATTAGGAGGTGTGTTCCTGATCATGAGTTTGAGTCTGTTTTTCAATTCAGTCATACACTTGCATGTGGTGGACACTTTGAAACCCAATGGACAGCTAGGAAAGTTTTGGACTCTGGATTATATTGGCCTAGTTTATTCCATGATGCCCATGTGTTTTGTAAGTCATGCTCTCGTTGCCAACACACTAGGAATATTTCTAGGAGACATGAGATTCCCCAACAACCCATATTATTCTGTGAGATTTTTTTATGTGTGGGGAATTGATTTTATGGTTCCTTTTCCAAGTTCATATGGTTTCTTGTATATTTTGGTTGTTGTTGATTATGTGAGAAAATGGGTGGAGGCCAAGGACACCAGGACTGATGATTCTCATGTTGTTGTGGATTTTGTGAAGGCATGGATTTTTTGTAGGTTTGGAGTACCAAAGGCTATCATCAGTGACCAAGGGACACATTTCTGTAATCAGAATCTTGCTTCCCTTCTTTGGAAGTATGGGGTAACACACAAAACATCAACACCATACCACCCCCAAACAAATGGCCAAGCTGAGGTTTCAAATCATGATTTGAAAAAAAAAATTGGAGAAAATTGTGCAGCCAAATAAGAAGGATTGGAGAAAGTGCTTGGGTGATGCATTGTGGGCTTATAGGACAGCATACAAGACACCCATTGGTATGTCCCCATTTAGGATTGTTTTTGGGAAAGTGTGTCATCTCCCCGTGGAAGTTGAGCATTGGGCTTATTGGGCTATAAAGAAATGCAACATGGATTTGGCCCAAGCTGGAATCCAAAGGAAGCTGCAAATTAAAGAGCTTGAGAAGATTAGATTGTCTTCATATGAGAACTCAAGGATCTACAAGGAAAGATCAAAAGAAGCTCATGATAGAATGATCCAACAAAGGGAGTTTCATGTTGGAGAGAAAGTCCTTCTATACAGTTCATGACTGAAGCTGATGCCTGGTAAGTTGCGTTCCAGATGGTTAGGTCCTTATATTGTGTCTAATGTTTTTCCTTATGGTGCAGTGGAGATCACACAAGAGGACATTGGAAGGAGCTTTACAGTCAATGGACAACGTTTGAAGAGATACATTGAGGGAATTTCTACTAATGCGGTGGATTTTATCACACTGCATGACCCCATCATCACTTGAGCACATTAGGTCGTTCCTAACCCTTTCACTTTTATATTATTTGTCCTATTTAAAAATTTTGCATTTCATGTGCATATATCATCTCATGGGTTCACATTTAGGACAATGAAATATTTTAAGTGTGGGGGAGGGAACCATTTAGTTTATTAATTTCAATTGTTTTCCTGTTTAAAAAAAACAAACCAAGAAAATTGTGTGTTTTTGAAATTTTTGATCTGAAATGATTATCATCACAATTTGGAAATGCATATCAATAAGTGAAACAATTTACCCCTTGAAACTAAGCTTAAATGAATGCTGAAATGACTTTGTTTCAAGTTCAAATATTTAGTAATTTCATGAAAAATACACTGAATTTTGAATCCAATGCCACATCTCACTGTCTTTATATTTAAAATCACTTTACTGTGAGGCTTCTGAACCATTATTTTCATATTCTTTACATTCACCTCACTTCTTGAGAGAACCAAACCATGCCTCATTTAACCAGAATTTGATTTATTTCTGTCAAAACTTGAAGGTTTGAGGTACTTATGTTTAAATGATTGAGTAATTTGTTTGGTATTAAAGCCACTATTTCAAAGAATCATTTTTTATAATGGCCTACCTTGAACATTTAATCCTTGTAGACCTTAGAATCCATTCACATCCTGTTAGGTTAGCCACATTACAAGCCAATTTTCCCTATCCAACCAACTCTTGAAGTGAAATTGCACAATCTAGTTGAGCTTAAGTGTGGGGAAAGCTATCTTGTGTTGAGATACCACATTCTGTGATACTTTGGGTGGAAAATTAAATTTTGAAGAGATGTGTTTGCTTCTGAAGAAAATCATTATATTGAAAGTTGTTCTTTTCCTGGAGCTTTCATGACAAGTGAAGTTGTGCCTTTTCTGGAGCTTCTAATTGAGGAAGAAAGTTGTGCCTATCTTGAGCTTTCAAGAAAATCATGTTTGAGAAGATTGACATTTTTGTTGCTGAATTGATGAATGGTGAAAAACTTCCATGAATTTTCATGATGATGGAGCTTAATTGATACTATGGGGATTAATGAGGAGACCATATTTAATTGAAAATTAGATTAATGCAATTTTTCTTCAAAAAGAGTCAAGCCCTCCTCATTCAGCCTCAGAGTTTTTCACATATAAATCCTACCAACCGAAAGCCACAGAATAACCCTGAAAAGTCCTCATGATAAACATATGTCCTTGACTCACATCGGGTGGCGATTTAGGAATTTATCAAGCCTATGGTGACCCTTGTATGAGTTTGGATGAGAAAGACATTGCAAAAAAAATTGATATTTGAGTGATGAGAGAAAATTCAAGCGAGGTAAGTGTTTTGTGCATGGGAGGATAAATGAAGTGGAAATATATTGAATGATATAAATGGAGAACTTGAAATAAGTTTTTTTATGAGGCATGATATCTTTTGATTCTTTGTGTGAAATTGATTGTTCTCAAGGATATGTGTTTTAAAATTGATTTTGATTTGATATTGATGTTTACTTAATATGAAGTTTTGCTCAGGAGTGCAAAAGGGTAAGTGTGGGGGAGTTGATAAAACATTATTTTGTTGAATATTTTATTGATAATAAATGATATAATTTCCTCACATTGTGCTAAATATATTCATTTATGAAATATTTGGGATTAGATCATTCATTTGAAAATTTGATGAAAATTCCAGGTTTACCCTTTTAAAATGTAATGTAGTATTTTAAAAATAAATATTTTATTATTTATTATTTGAAATTAATATTTTGTAAAAGTGTTTCTAGATTAATTTTATACAAATTTTATTCAGAACACTAGAGCTAAAGAGTGCATTTGGATGGAGTAAATGGGTCATTATCCAATTGTGGGCTGGACTCGGCAGAATAGACATGGGTTTTGTATTTGGGTCATATCTTCTTCATCCAGGATTGGATTGAGCCCAAATTTTGATTAAAGATCGGGACCATGATTTAGAACAAATAATCCTTCTGGAAGGCTGGCTAATTCACGCGTTTTGGTAGTAAAATGGTAGGTACAAGTTGGAATAAAATATTTGGCTGAATTTCTATATTCACACTTTAAACCACTTGTAACCTATCCTCCCATCCCCTCTATAAATTGGAGTTCTTATCATTTTTAGGGGTTGGGACGTGCATTGGGAAGTTTAGGGAATATGAGAAGTTGATCCACTCCAATTATCCAACCATTTAAATAAGGGTAGCTCTTGAAGCAAGGATCCCTTCGACGAAGCCTTCTTCTTCTCCTTCATGTTGTAATGATTTTGTTTGTGTAATAAACTTCTTTGTTCTTATTTTATTTCTTCTATTTTCTTCTGTTTTGTTTAAATTTATTATTCTATTAATATTATTATTTGGTCTGAAATTTTTCAGTAGAAGCGTTATTGGGTTATACCCATTATAGACCTTTACACATGCAAAACGCTTCAACGATGATTACACCACCCATGGAAGAGTAGTTCTTTTTAGTAATCGATCGACCTCTATCCTTCTTCATTAATTTATTTTGAATCAATGAGCTACTGTAATTCACATAATATGATCCATTAATTGTGTTTTTAAATTACAAGAAACTAAGCAAGTAATTGAACAATTAATACAAAACATGCGAGGTCTAGATTTTGTGTAAATTGTGAGAGCGCGATCTTAATCGGTAATACAAGACCACACGGGATAAATTTGTAGAGTTAAAATATAATCTCTAAAAAACCTTCATCCTCATTTACAAAATGGATATGTCCTCTAATTAACCAATGACCATAAGCTATCCTTATAACAACAATCAAAGCAGGGTGTTGCGATTGCGTGTTCCGAAGCTAGCCTAGGGTTTAAGTAATTTCATCCTTGTGGTTAAGTTAACTCTCATAGGGTTCGAGGGATAACAAATTAGGGGATCATAATTAAGTGGATATTGATTTAAATAATAATTATTAATAAGTTAATGAAGAGGTAGAGTTAGATAGATTATTCCTTTTAAAATAGATTTCTAAAAAACATCTTCTTGTTGTGTCATTTTAATCAAAATTCATTTCAAAACTAAAAACAAAAAAATATACAATCTTCTTCCAACAAAATTCTTCTAGATTAATAAACTATAACAACCCCCAATCCTTTAAAGTAGTGTTTTTATTCTATTATATTTTATTTTATTTATAATACCTTTAATAAGTTGTTAAATTCACTTCCTCCTTTGAGAGACGACCTTGGTCAGCCACTCTGCTGCACCTAAGTACCCTAAAATCACACTAATCATTTGATGGCACCCACAACAGTGCTCTTTCAGTTCACTATCACATGGTGTTGGAGATGGAGATTACTGTTAGGAGCCTTTGATAAGGACCCATATGTCTTTTGTTTGAGGTTCTATGTGGCCTCTTGATCCACCTCACTAATATACCAAAGGTATTGGTTATTTTGTTCTTGGGATAGGCTCCTGAAACTATTGAAGACTACACTCAGCTCTATCTAAATAAGGACCACTGATCAGCATTGACCAGGTGATCGGTGGGGTTTAAAAACTTGAGGGATTATCCAGCATCCTCCATGGTAAGTATTTTACCATATTGATAGTATTGTCAGACCAGTGAGTTTGAGACCCAGCGTTGAATACACTAGGTTGTTATTGTTTCTCTTTGCATGGAAGAATAATTGGTATGAAAATTATCCAATGTGTTCATTTTTAAAATATGGAATCACATAATTGGATTAAATGGGTCTCTTAGAGTAAGTACCTAATAATGTATGACAAAAAACCTAAAAACCTTTTCAAAGTGGAATATCATTTGAGTGAACACATGTTTGATTAATTTCCTTTTCTATCCCTCTTATTTCAAGTAAAGGGGGTCTAACAGATGGGTGAGACTATTAACTTGTTTAAGGATTCACGTCAGGTTCACCATTTTTTTCTCCCCTTATAATTCATGCCTCATGAAGATTTTCTATTTCACAACCATTTCTTATGGGTTTTTTCATGGAACAAGAAACACCTAATAGTTCTATATCCAATGGGAACTGCCTTCCAAAGGTAGGCACTTATTAGGGATTTTGGGAAATGATGCTTAAGAACTCTCATTGGTTATGAAGATGGGTGTTTGAGCTCATCGCACCATTTTGGGGGTAATTATTGCCTAATCCAAGACTCTCTTATAGATTTATGAAATTTTGATGAATCCATTATTTATTCCCAAGTATTATGTGGGTAATCATAGAGTTAAAAATAAATTATTAGCATGTATAGATTCTAGAATCATCTGTATTTATTCAAGGATCTTCATCAATGGGGATATCTTTAAGTATATGAGGTTCTCTATTGATGGTATCCTATTATGTACTATATATAAGCTCTTTTTTGGTTATTATGATGATGAAAGTTTCCTAGACACTCAGTGTGTAATTCCCCAACCCTAGTTACCCAGAGTCGGTGCATTATTACATAACATTGGCATAATACGAGGAATCATGTCCCAAAAGACCGATCATTTTAGTAGCCTTGTAAGTACTAGATACATTCATAAGTTTTACATTACATTACAAAATGAAAAACAACAAAATCATTGTCTCTATTGACCACATTCATATCCCTTAGACTATCCCTACAGGTAAGTCATAATATTCTTCTTCGCATCCTATGAAAAATAAAACATAGAAAGGGGTGGGATCAAATGCTCAGTAAGGATAAAAATATAGCAGAAACTTTCATAAATAAACATAAACATTTAAGGAAATTTATAAGACTAAAACTTAAGCCTTTTAAACATAAACTTTTGTATAATATGGCCAATATAAATCAAATAATTCCATTTACTTATTCACATGGATATTCTACTAGTCGAATAATCACATGCAATATCAATAGACACTTTCATAATGATGGAATGCCTAATGTTGTACATCATAACAACAAAGTTAAGGCCTCATGACAAGACTACAAATAAGATTTTTTTCAAGGCCTTATACCAAGACACTAGTTTGTCTCATGAGACCTACCGATGCATCGAGGAGCTATAGAGAGATCCACCTGTCACTTACTAAGTCCAATGCATTCATCAAATGAAAGGGTGAAATGTAATCTAAACATTCGTATTAAAACTAGCATATGAAATGTCAATATATTTACCACAAACCATGAATGGCATAAAAATAGCACATCCACAGTCAAACATAACTCATTCAATATAATATGGATGATTATATTATGATAAATAAACCTCAATAAAGAATAAAATACACTGAATAATATTGACATAGATGAAAATAGTCATTAAAACTATTTGAGAGAAACATCCCCTTTTTCTTGAAAACATTTAAATGTCGCACTATTTATCAAAGAAGTCGTTTAAAATATATTTTTGAATCAAAGTGTCCCATAAAAATTTTAAACTTTTAAAAAGAATTTTAATTTCAAAACATTTATGTCCATATAAATAAATACTTAAAACCATTTTTAAAACATGGACATCAATGAGAAAGATTTAGTAAAATAAATATTTAAAACATTTAAAACAATATTTTAGTTAAAGAGTTCCTTACCAAATAAGAGACACTTGAATATAAGTAATTGGGGAATAAAATTAATCAAAACATTATAATATCATGAGAATAAAGGTATTCATGATATAATATTTCAAAGGATATTATATACACCATATAAAAGTGAATTGGTGCATAACGACAAATAGGTCTCAAAGGAATGTAAATTGAGATAAAATACCTTATAAAGACCATATACTTATATTAAGTATGAATCAATGAAATAATTATATGTAAAAAATATAAATAAACTCAATATAATTTGATATTCAGTGTAAACCAATCATATTACATTCACACATATTCTTGTAAAAACAAAACCAATGACTTGGATGTTTAACTCAATGAATGGAAATTGAGTTATGATTTCCCATTAAAAGTTCATATCAATGGAATGTAAATTTATCAATGGAGTGATTATATGTATCAAATGTATATCCACAAAAAGGGGAGTGGAAATTACTACATAAATAATAAATAGTTATTCTACACATAATCTTGGAGTAAAATAATCAATGAAGTATGTGTAAAGCCCAATGAGTGGAAATTGAAATTTGAAATTCCCTTACCAATTTGGTAACTTACGAAACATACACCACATGAAAGAAGTATCATAAAATTAAGATGTAAATACACATAAATTAAAGTATATTACATAAATAATACAATCATGGGAAGTACATACACCACACAAATGGAAATAATGTCAATATAGCATGAATCTCACGGGAATAAGAAGTGAGATGAAAACCCCTTACCTTATACTTTTCCTTGGTCGAGGGTATGTTAACCTCCTGTATAATAGTTAAATAATTGTTATTAAATTATATAAGAATCATATAAATAAATATGATATCATATATGATATTTTAATATTTCTTTGTTAATAATATTTTAGTAGTACCATCGTTTCGGGTGTTAACTGATTTGTTTTCCTTTATATGCTTGGTTTCATATGCCATGCTTGTTATGAATAGGATGTATTTTATTCATATCCAGAATTATATTAATTTATTAAACATTATTTTTAATAATAAAATTAAAATTATTTTTGAATGATTATGATGGGGAAGGAATCTCATCGCGTTCGTGGAGACGGTAATCCGTACATACGCACGAGCGACAATATCATTATATTGATGGTGAAATTGTATGTAATTGGATGGTATATCATATATACAGAATCATTAAAATGTTATATTTATTATTTACATAAGATATACTTATTATTATACCCATCCAAATAATGAAGTGT
Organism: Viscum album; assembly: GCA_963277665.1. Classification (NCBI taxonomy): domain Eukaryota; kingdom Viridiplantae; phylum Streptophyta; class Magnoliopsida; order Santalales; family Viscaceae; genus Viscum; species Viscum album. Next base: position 808,429,035 of record OY728134.1, on the reverse strand, counting down.
TTGAATAACAAAATACACCACGACGTGGAGACGGTAAGCCATACGTACGCACGTATGGTGACTTTGTCATTTATAGGATGGATAGAATAACGAATATGGTTTTATCATATTTATAATAACATCACAGTATGTAGAATATACTGGATTTATTATTTTGGTATGGAAACAAAAAAGAAAGAGGAAGTGGAAGAGGAAAAGAACTTGAAAGAGGGTAGTGAAATTATTACCTCTTCTTCGGGTGTTTCTTTTTGAGTTGATCAAAAGGGATCTTAGGTTGGCTTTCGGATCAAATTAATGCCTCTATGTTTAATTGAGGGAAGTTGGGAAGATATTTGGATAGGTTTTGGCCGAGATAAATGGATTTGGAGGTGTGAAATTAAAATAAAGGGAACTACCCTTTTATAAGAGAGGCGAGGGTCACTTCAGGAAAAGATTTAAATATTATTTTATAATAAAATCATTTTGGGTTTCTAATGGCTCCAAAATTATTTATTTAGAATATAAGGTGGGTATGGTTAGAAATAATCTCAAAAAAATAGGTTTTAAACAAGTTTATAATACCTTTTTAACCTTATCTTTTAGATTTAACTCTTAGTTAAATAGTTCAACTTTTACCTTGTCTTCTTGTATTCTTACACTATATGGTTAATAAACTTACTCTAAACTTCCAAGAGATCCAAAAGTGGTTCATTAATGACATATATAATATTATTTAATCCATTTGGCCGAACATTATATTTTTAATAATATAATATCAACCAATAATATAGTATTTTTTAAAAAACTAATTTATGTCAATTTTGACACTATTTGGTATTTTCTTTTTGTGAAAGTCATAAAAACCTTATCACTTCGAAAAAAAATTATCTAATCAACCATAACATGTTATGTTAACCTGTAAAATTAGTGTATGGCAAAAAAAAATTAAATTATATTTATCTTAATATTTATAATATAAACTATTTTAATATTTCATTAAGAAGGTGATTACTGCATCATCATTGTGTCAAAAATAAATTTAATTATTTAATATCTAAAAATTATAAATAAAATACCATTATGTATGAAATATTTTTATCTTTCTAATTAATATTTATAGTCTAATTTATCTTATGTATAACCCTATATTAAAAATGGTTTAGTTAATAAACTTTGAATTTAACACTTTTAAATCTTCTTTAAATAAAATAATAATAAGTGTCCTAATCTAATCCAAGTGGAACTAAAGGATAATATTTTATTCCTAAGGTTGTTTACGGTCTAATTACACTTATCCAATAGAATTAGGACATGTTTTAGGGTAATTATAATATCATTTTTACCTCCAATTACCATATTTACTTTTAACTGTGGTAAATAAAAGTCAAAAGTTACTATTCACCAAAAAATATTTTCATCTTATTGAACCACATTTTACTTACTAATTTCAACTGTGTCTCTCAGATTTTTAAAATTCAACTCACATAAGTGGTAAAATTAAGTTTTATGCAAATTTGCAAATGCTCCTAGAATGTGCGTAAAAGACGGTAAAAATTTCAACAAAATTTTAGACATCTAGTTTTATTATGAAAATGACTCTAATGAATAAAATTGAACTAATATAGCTATTATATATCTATATTGACTTAAATAAATAAAATAAATAATTATTTAAATAAAAAGTCAGTTTTTAAACAATAACACAGTGTTTTTCACTATTCATTAAAAATTGAAATTTTTCAGAAAAATACCAAAAAATCACCCTAAGCTAATTTTGAAATTAAAATTTCAAAAATGAATAATATTTTACCAAAATAAAAACATATAAGTATCATTAATTAATTTAAAATTAATTCTCATTTTCAAAACCAAAAAGTGGGTTTTTAAGAAGTAAAAACTATCAAAAGATTGACATGTGTTTATGTCAAATTTAAATGTGAAATTACTTATAATGACCTACATTGTATTAAATGATAAAAATATAATCTAATTATACTTACAAACCATTCAAATTAATAATTTAAAACTATAAATTATTTCGATTAAAAAATTTGTTTTCAATTAAAATTTAGTATTTTTCACTATTCATCAAAATATGAATTTTATTAGAAAAGTACCAAAAATTTGTCCAAAATAAATTTTTATGTCCTGATTCTAAAGAATAATTTAATTTAATTAAATTTAATATATAAAAGTGTCAAATATTGGTTTTAAAAAGTGTTTTCCATTAAAAGGTGGTAAAATTGCATTTTTTGAAAATTACTTCTTTTATATGAAAAAAAATGAGATTGTTCTTATATTCTGTCTAAAAAACACATAATATGGATTCTAAAATTATATGTATTATATAAATTCAAAATTTAGTTAATACTATTCATAACCGCTTTTTGAACAGCAAGTTTGGTAAGTTATGGTGCGCTCGAACTCGGTGTTGCGTGTAACACAAGCTATTGAATTACTTTAAAGAAAATAACTTACTATTAAATCTTGGGGTGTTAAACAGTAGGGTAATCTAGATTGTATCTTCATCCAGGGATATGGGGGAGTTGTTTTGATATTGGTATTGAACCCATAAATGGGATTCCTACATATCCTTGTTAAAGGAATCAAAACCCACATAGTTTTGTGCCACTTAATGGGGCACATAATTCATTTTAAGGTCATGTGATAAGGACCCAACCATAAAGTTGGATTTCATGTGGCATGGACTATAGAGACCCTCAATTTTTATGAATTAACATTACATAACTTTTCATGAATACATAAAATATTATACAAAAAGATGTCTAAAGACTATACTAGTCTAATGCCTTCGGAAACATGGAAACATAAAAAAATGGTACATAAGTGAGCTATATTATCTCCCACTAGGAACATCATGACTATAAACCCTCTTAGACACATACAACATAATACATAACTTCATAACCTCAGGAATGAAACATAAAATGGGTGATCACAGATGCTCAGTAAGGGTAAACAAGGGAGACATTTAATCATAAGCATAAGCATAGGGGTATGCGAACATGATCATAACATTAAAAGATCCTAACTTGTATATCATAAGATCATAAACATGAATCATGGCATAAAGATGGGTAGTTTACATTACATGAATCATAAGGAAATAAGGACAATAATAAATGAATTCATATCATGGGAATAAGACATGGAATTGTTTCATACATAAATAGGTGATATCATTCCCTATAAATCAATTCATGTTTCTAGAACTTATCAAGGCACTTCATGGGAACTAAATCTATTGGGAGGGACACTATAACATCCTCATTAACGGTCTTTTACTTGTAAGGGATCATCTTTACCCATCTACACATAGTGGATTTGGTTTTCCAATCTTCCTATAGTGTATTGGGTTTCTTGATCTTCCCATAGTGGATTGGTATTCCCCATCTTCCTTCTTCATGGTGACTACACCTACTGGGTGGCACACACCACCATCCCCCATCACAATAATTTCCTTATAAGGGATCAGGTTTCCCTATCTTCTCATATTGGATCAAGCCCGTTGACTTGATTCCCATCATTATCTCATTAGATATAAATCATTACCCAATGCATTAGAGGGAGATATAGGTCCCACCTATCTTATAATGAAATCATTTAAACATGTGAAACAAGATAATAAAACATTCTTCACATCATGAACCATAAAAATAGATGGGTTTTTTAAACATCATATCATAAATTCATGAAATAAAATCTGTAATAATAACTTTTTGACACATAAAAACCTATTGAAAAGAGATAGGTTTCATAATTATATATTAAAATCATAACTCATGAGAATAAGTGGGTTTCAAAATCATATAACCCATGGAAGATAAATGGGTGTCATATGAATCATTCTATAAAAAAATAAACATACAAGAATGAATAGTAATGGAAACTTTGAATCATTTCCTAAAAAGGTATGAGTAACATAAATAGATGTAATCTTAGATGTAAAATATCTTGGAAAGATGTTTTGAAAACATTTCTTGAAGATAATTTCCTTTATTATTTGAAAAAATGATTTTTAAAACATAAAAACATTTGAAAACAAATTTCTTGAAAACAAATTTCTTGAAAACAAATTTGAAAACATATAAAGATAGTTTTAAAATGTTTTGAAAACCATTTTCCATGAAAACTTATAAGAGAATATTTAAAAAGATTTGAAAAAGAATTTCATTGAAAATACATTGAAAATTTTTAAAGGAAGCTTAAAAACATATAAAATTTTTAAAATACTTTTTTTGTGGAAATGAACATAAAATATCATCTTTGAAAACATTTTTGAAAACATAGTTATAGAATTTCATAGCAACTATCTCAATGAATACAAATTAAGAGAAAACTACTTTTCCAATTTGGTAAATCTAAAAACATAAAACCCGTGAGAGAAACATCATGAAATGGGTATGAATATACCCATAAATTAATTATAAATATTTTATAATATATTCATGGTCAATATAATCTCCACACAAATGGGATGAGTGGAAAATAAGGCATAAATCACATAGAAATAAATTAGACTAGAAATAACCATACCTTGTGACTTGACTCTCATCATACATGTTGAAAACCCTTGTATAATAAATATATGTTTACTATAAAAAACCATATTCTTATATATAATACCATATATGGGTTTATTATGACTTTATATTACCCTCTTGTTAACAATTCTATGTTAAGGGTTCACTTTGGGTAATATCCACTTTGTTCTTCACATGTGTCTTAATTTGTTATATCTTTCATCTTTATAATTATATCATGATTTGAAGAATTTAAACCATAAGATAAATATCATGTATATTTATTTTATGTGTATTATAATAATCCATATAATATAGTATTATATAATGGAAGACATTGTTCATGCAGAGGGTAGGTCGTACATATACGGGAACGCCATTTCCATTTTATTATCGTATTGAAATAAAGAAATAAAATGACATATATGAATATATGTATAAATATTATTATTATAGAAGAATTATTATATCATATATATCAAATAATTTCTATAAACACATACTTAATTCATTCCATGTATTGTATGAACGAATCATATCGCTTTGAGGGGGAGGTAGTCCACACTTCCTCAAACAAAATTATCGTATTTTCACCAAATGGAAATAAAAAAAATATATGTCTTGAAAAAAGATTAAATAAGAATAAATACATAATAAATATAATATATGACATATATAAATTATTTTTCCATTATAATTTCTACCATGATAAGCAGTAATGTAAAAAACGACAAATCATCATTTCATGAGGCGATAGTTCACCGTACAGATAAACAGTATGTTCGTTACCCATTAGATGGAAGTGTGTGTAACTATATGTATATACATTATATTATAAAAACATATTATTATATTTAGGATATTGTTTCTATTAAATAATCATTGAATAATGTGAATTGAAACGGTGAATAATTAAATTAAAATGAATAAGCTTGAGGGAGGGTGTTACCTCTTAACCGGGTAACTCCTTTTGATTTTCACTAATGGGATCCCTAGGAAGTCTTTTTAGAAAAAGTGAGTATTCTAGGAGGAACTTAGGGATGTTTATAAGTGTAATGGTTAGTTCTTTTCCAATCATTATTGGTTTTAGATGTTTGAATAATAGGTAGTGGTGATGGAATTTTATAGGGAAGGGAGAGGACACACTTGTAAATTTTGAAAACAAGTTAGGTATACCTAAGTTTTTACATAATAAAGTAATAAAAACCCAAACACAATTAAAAATGTATGTTTTATTTAATAAATATTTCCATCTAATGGTTTTTATAAAAGTTTTTAGGTCATTTTTTCACTTAAATTTAATGTTTATCCCATTGTTAAGATTAATTTTACATTAATAACTGTAATTATTTTTAACTACATTCACTAATAATTTGGGTAAAAACCTAATATTAAATTATTAGAAATTATAAAGTATTTTGATCCCAAATATTAAATCCATTTTTCTAAATTTTGAACATAGAAGTGGCATAAATTAATTTAAAATTAATTCCACATACTGGATGATAATATGGGTTTTTAAAGTTAAAATGTTCAAATGTTTGCTCAATTTTTATACCTAATTTCAAGATGAAACTGATTATAATGACATAAATTTTATTAATTGAAAAAAAATCTAATTAAAATTTTAAATAAATTTAAAATATAATTTATCCTTATAAATAAATTAGTTTAAAAATCATTTTTGAATTAAAATTCATTATTTTTCACTATCCATACAAAAATGAAGTTTCTTAGAAAAATCTAAAAAATTATACCTAATCTATTTTTGACATTATTAATTCAAAAATTAAGTTTAATTTATTAAATAAAATTTCAAAATGTGTCAAATATTCATTTTATTATTTTTCACCGAAGGACGTGAAAAATGGTTCATTTGAAAAAATAGTATTTTTAAATATATAAAGACATTACCAAAAATTATATTTTTCATTATCAGTATGTTCCATTTATGTAAAAATATTATGAAAAATATTTTAAAAGTATTTATTACTAATAATATTACTATGTTTAACATCTATGTTATAACTATCTCATTTAATTAATTAGAACAATAAAATGATGTTTCATTGAAACTCAGTGTTGTGTGTTACATACTCCAAGTAAATGTTGTGTTTAGAACAAGAAAAGTGAGTATCAAGTGAAAGGAATATTTGACTTAGCTAAATGTAAGACGTCAATGAAAAATAATTCATTTGAAAAAGAGGTCCATAATAACTCGGGGTGTTACATTCTACCCCCTTGAAAATTAATTTCTCCCTCTAAATTCATCATTCAGGTATAAACAAATGAGGATAATTCTTATTCATCTTATCATAAAGTTCCCACATACCATCCCATAACTGGTGATTTCTACACAAAACAATCATGAGGTGATTGGTCTTGTTTCATAAAACTTTCACTATACGATCCATTATTTCAACTGGTTATTCCTTGTAATAAAGATCTTGCCCCAATAGTATAACCTCTAAGTTCAGTACATGTGAAGGGTCCGGTATATAATTCCTCAAGAAAGACACATGGAACACATCATGGACTTGATAGATATTTGGATTAAGTTCCATGTGATGGGATATTATCCTGATACAATCATAAATCTCATAAGGACCGATATTCTTGGGGTTAGTTTCCCTTTCTTCCTGAATTTCATAACCTTCTTCCAGGGTGATATTCATAGAAACAAATTTTCACCAACTTCAAACTCTAGATCACACTGATGGTTATAATCATAACCTTTTTTTCAACTTTGATTTGTCGTTATATGTTTCTAAATGTCTCTAACCTTATCTACCATTTCTTTAGTGATATTTGGTACCAATAGATTTCATTCTCCAACCTCATCCTAGCACATTGAATCTCTGCATTTAATCCCATAAAGGTCTTCATAAGGTGACATATAAATGCTTGATTAGAATCTATTATTGTAAGAAAACACAACTAGAGGAATTTGTTGATCCCAAACACCATTAAAATCCATCAAACAATATCTCAATATATCCCCAACAGTTTGAATTTTTCTTTTAGACTTTACATCTTTCAGAGGATGATAAGAAGTTTTGAAGATCAATTTTGTATCCAGTTCTTGATAAAGACTTTTCTAAAACATAGAGGTAAACTTTGGATACTAATACAATACAATGGAATTTGGTACTCCATGCATCATTACCACTTCATTAATGTATATCTTGGAATTCTTATCTAGATATAAGTCTTCTTTGATAATGATGAATGCGCTGACATGGAAAGGTGATCAACTACCACAAATATAGAATTAAACAATTTAGAGGTTTTTGGGAGTCTAATGAAAACATCCATAGTGATGATCTCCCATTTCCATTTTGGTATGGGTAATGGATTCAACATCCCTTTAGACTTTTGTATTTCATCCTTAACTCACTAGTATACCAAGCACCAGGATACAAACTTTGTGATATCTCCCTTCATTCCATCCCACCAGAATTATTCATTCAAATACATATACATCTCCATACTTCCATTATGAATAGAGAATAAAGAACTATGATCTTCCTCTAATAGAACCTTCTTCAAATATGGTTTGAAAGGAACACATACACAATTCTTGAACATTATTAATTCATCCTAATCAAGGTTAAAATCAGGAACATTTTTAACTATCTTTTTTATCTCTACATCTTCCTTCTATGCCTCCATAATCATCACATGGATAGAGGGTTGAACATCCATTTTAGAAAGAAATTATTTACCACTTCCTTTAATATTTCTATCTCCATACTTTTCAAATCCAAAAATATTGTATATTTTGTGATTCTCATCATATATAATCTAGAATGATCATTTTAACTCATCATCCACCTTTTTAGCTTTCCCTAGGTGGTAATTTATTGAGGAATCCTAATAATTTATCAACTCTAATGATCTTCTTTGTCTTGTGTTAAACTCCTTTTATGTGAATATATATTTTTGAATTTTGGGATCATTATATATATCACACTTTTATTCATAAAGATAATGCCTCTATATATTTAATTCAAAAATTACAATCGAAAAATCAAAATCATTAGATGGTTAATTTTTCTCATTAATCATAAATTACTATGAGGCATAAGTGATAAAAATGTTATTCTATAAAAGAACACATCCCAATCCTTCATGGATTAATCACTAAAGATAAAAAACCCATCTCCACTACAGGGTAATGTAATAATAGATGCACTAACCAAACTTCTCTTTATCTCACTAAAATTTTCCTCACATTTATATGTCCATAGAAACATAAAAACCTTCCAAGTTAACTGAAGGACCCCAGAGCACCCTAAGAGGGGAGGGGTGAATCAGGGTGTGAACTTTTTCTTTTTAAACTAATGGATCTTATTCCCACATTGGTAGGAACCTGTTAAAACTATCTGAATAGAAAGTGAAGAATAAAAAACAATCACACGCAAATAAAGGATACAAAAAATTTCACTTGGTTCACCACTAAGGGATATGTCCAAGGAGCATACACTGACAGTGTGTCCGTCGTACCAAAAACCACTAATCTTCACATGTTGTGGGTTACAAGATTTTAGCACAGTCATCCTGTGATAGGCGCACTTCCTTTAAAAGTTTCATAGATAGCTCACTTCTTCCCTCATATCTCTTCTGCTGACTCCCCTTGGCTCACTTCCTTGGAGAGGTCTTCACCCGGTTTATTGACTTGAAGGTCGCTTCAATGGTTTATCATTAATTCATGCATGCTCAACTGTAAATGGATGCTCTTTTGAAGTCCAATAATAATGCACATATGTAATTTATTTTCTCATACACTTATATGTTATTAAGATTAATTTCAAAAATTTATTTGGCCAATTTTAGGCTTCCTTGGGTGTTCCGCGTACTGATGTAGTTTTCGCATACCACAAATGTTTTCACGTACCATCCATATCCTCTGCATACTATCCAAATCCTCCTAGAACCATCCAACTCCTCCGTGAAATACAATTATCCATGTTCCTACCTACTCCGAGTACTACTCCACACCTCCGCATACTATCCTGCTTCACATACTACCTTTCTCCACCGCTTACTAAGAGAGCTTCCTACTCAAACCACACACTCTTTCGTAGACTATTTTCCTTAGGCGGATAAGTCTCTCCATGTACCATCTTATCCTCTATAAATCACTTTGGACTTCTCTGGATTTCTTCCCAAAATTTTAATCTCTAATATCCTCTCTTAACAAAGGGTATTATTATTCCTCAAATAGTCACCTAACTCCACAAATTTTGGCTATCTGATTTACCCAAATTTTCAATGTGGTAAAATCTTCACGCTATCAACGTACGGTTAGCCTCCACCACGTACCACTCCTATTTCGTGAACCATAGAAATCCTGAAAACCTTCATCATTCCATGAACTACATGCCTTCATCATGTACCATCGTTATAAAACATTTTTTGTTTCAAACTTCATCATTTTGTGTACCACATTCCTTCCCTATGTGCCATTGTTGTGAACGTTTTTTCAGTTCCATGCACCGCTTCGCATACCATTCTCGCTACCTCCACCACGTACTGCATGCCTTCATCATTTATCGCACGTTGTCACCAGGTACTACATGCCTTCACCATGTACTGTCGGCCTTCACCATATACCGTTGCTAAAAACTGCTTCCAAACTACTAAATTTTTAGGCCCAAATAATTAGAAAACACTGAGAAAATGCACCACCTTCAATACTACTTTCAGCCTCAAATGTATGAACCTATCCTTTTCAAACTCCCTAGTCATCCATGTGAATATTTAAAACAAATACGAACCAACCTCCATTATTAGAAATGACCAACTTTGGTTCCAAAAATATCCCCCTTTGGGTTTGTTGGCAATCTCCAGATAAATTTACTAATGCGCCATCCACGATCAAAACCTGAATCTTCAAGAAACAACTCAGCCATCACTCTAAGTCTATGTGAGCAGTGCTTGGTGTTGAAAACAAGATAGAGGGATTTAATTTAGTTCTCATTATTTTCTTTTCTCTACCTTCATTGTTGTAGTTATGTATTTTTCTTGTATCCAAAAAAACAAATCACTTTCCATTGAATTTATCCATTCTCCCCCATTGACAATAAACCCAATGATCGGTATTTTAACATTGTATATCTTAGAACATACTCCCCATGGATCATATCTCCCCCATAAACCTACTACACTTCCACAAAAATATTAGAATAGTTAAAACAACTAGGGATAGTGGAATATTGTAACCACCTTATGCACTTGGAGGTGGCTGAACACCGAGGTTCAATCGATGTTTCTCAAACGCAGCTGCTGATAGTGTTTTCGTCATAATATCATTCACTTGCTCATAATTTCCCACATGGTTCATTTTGATCATGCCTTGTTCAAATTTTTCCCTAATGAAGTGATATCTAATATTGATATGTCTTATATGAGAGTGTTGAACATGATTCTTCATAAGATCAATTGCGCTCTTGTTGTCATAGTAAATCACAATTGGTTGTTTCACCTCATCACCAATGTCACTCAATTGTTGCTTCATCCAAAGTAACTAAGTGAAGTCCTTGGTAGTAGATATATATTTAGCTTTAGCAGTACTACGTGAAGTACTTTCCTATTTTTTTCTTAACCATCCCACACATTTCTTCCCAATATAGAATTCTCCACCACTGGTAGACTTTTTTTCCACTACATCTCCAGCCCAGTCAGCATCAAAAAATGCTGATAGTTCACCATCTCTTTCTATAGAAACGTATAGCCCATAATTATGTGTACCTTGAATGTATCTCATGATTCATTTCACTGATTCCATATCTTATTCTTTAGGATTACTCTAAAAGTGGGTCGCAAGGAAATTTGCAAAGACAATATCTGGTAATGTCGCCATCAGGTACAGTAGGCTTCCAATGATTCTTCTGTACATGGTGGGATCCACAGGAGTCCCTTCCTCGTGCTTTCCCAGCTTTGAACCAACTAAAATCAGAGTCGACATTGGTTTGGAATCGTGCATATTGAATTTATTCAATAGATATATTTCATGCTTTTCTTGATAAATGAAAGTGTAATCCTTCTTCTGAAGTACCTACAACCCTAAAAATTATGTGAATTCACCAATCATGAAAATTTCAAATTTGGATTTCATGTTATTGGAAAATTCATCCACTGATCCATGTCTTCTTACAACAAAAATAATATCATCAATGTATACTAATACCATGAACTAATCCTGTTGAGATTTTTTCACATAGAGATTGTGATCCACTCCTCCTCTTTCAAAATCAAGCTTTCTCATATAAGAGTATAACTGAGAGTACCATGCCCGTGGTGCCTATTTCAATCCATAAAGATATTTCTTTAATTTTCAAACCTTCAGTTCATTATTTCCAATAAATAACCCTATAGGTCATTTAATGTAAACTTCTTCTTACAATACTCCATTTAAGAATGTTGTCTCGAAATCCATTTGATACACTTTATAATCTTGTTGGATTTCCATGGAAAGAAATAGAATAATTGACTCCAGTATCACTATGGGAGAAAATTTCCCCGCAACATCAACGCCTTCGATTTGTAAATATCCTTTATAGACTAAGTGCGTCTTATTTCGGATCACATTTCCATGTTCATCAAATTTGTTCTTAAAAATCCACTTCATACCAATAACATTATTATATTCAGGTCTTTTAACAATATCCCATGTTTTATTTTTGTCAATATGATATAACCCTTCATTCATTGCTTTCACCCATGACTCATCCTTTGCAGCCTCTTCAAATGAGGATGGTTCCAAAATTGATAGAAATGTAGATTGTGCATTATTCTTCATTATCAGTGTCTGTGTAGGTTCTTTTTGAACCCTAATAATGTTGGATTGATCAATCTATGCTCTTTGATTTCTCATTTGGGGTTCAACCAAATTCTCTCCAACTATGGATTCCTATTATGATTCTTCTTCAGAGTCAACATTATGATGTGATTCTTGAGAGTTTTTCACACCTTCCTCTACCTATATATTATAATTTGTTCGATGTTCACATTTTTCCTCATCTTCAATCATATCAACATAGGAATTCCTTGAAGCATTCAGGTTTTTCTCTTCAATGATCTTTACATCACTAATTTCAACAATTATTCCCAAGCACTTATTGAAACACTTGTAGGATTTTTTTTCATTGAGTATCCAAGAAATATTCCTTCATCTGCATTGCCTCCATATTTTCCTTGATTTCCTTATTTGTTTCAGATAAGAAATTTACTTCCAAAAACATGAAAAAATTTCAAAGAGGGCTTCCTTACATGACACAATTCATATAGTGTATTTGTTTCACCCATATATAGCCCTATTCGATTTTGAATATACATTGCAGCTTGTACTACCTCTTTACAGTAATGTTTAGGAATATGACTTTCAATCAGCATAGTTCTGGCCATGTTGTTTACCTGTCAATTCCTACGCTCAACAACTCCATTTTGTTATGGAGTCCTCACAGCTTCCACCTCATGTTGTATCAAATGAATCTATAGGTAATTTTCAAATTCAATGGATGTGTATTCCCATCCATTATTAGACCATAGGAATTTGATCTTCCATCCATTATCATTCTCAGTGATTTTTCGATAGGTTTTCATGCAATCAAGCACTTGTAACTTCTTGTGTATAACGATCACACATGCCATTCTACTGTAATCATCTATAAAAAGAACAAAGTATCTCTATCCATGGTTTAGAGAAACATTTATCAGGACATATACATCTGTATGGATGAGGTCTAGGAGATTTTATGCTCTCTTCTTCTTTGGCTGGTAGGAACTGCAGACCAGTTTCCCTTTCATGCAAGCATCATAGGTCTTCTCTCATTCATGCTTCAGATTAGGGATATCCATTACTATCTTTATCTTAAATATCTTTTCTATGACTTCCTGATTTATGTTCCCCAATATATGTTTCCATAAGTTGTTTTCATCTCCAACTATTAGGTAGAAAATGTTCTCTTTATTGTCAACCTGATATAAGTTTCCTTATTTTCTACAGCCTTTCATGAGATAATTCCCATACTTTCCTCTTATAGTACAACTATTCTGATTGAATGTCACAATAAGACCTGATTCATAGAGTTAAATCACACTAAGAAGATTGTGACACCAACTTTCCACATACAAGACTTCAATTTTCTTCAGCTCTATATTAGCTAGCTCAGTACTTCCACTATCTTTTATCTTCAAAGCACCATCATTACCGAACCTCACTATTCCATCAACCTTTTTCTAGATATTCTTTAATAGGTATGAATTACCCATCATGTGGGATGAACATTTGCTATCAAGAATCTAGGGGTTGTTGTTATTTGTAGCTTTGAGGGATACTTTTGCAAAATTGGACTTTTCAAATTTCCTCTTTTCTTTCAATGAGATATTGGATTGAGTGTAGGATGTTGATAGACTTTGAATTATCTATTATATGTACATGGGTTCTTCATATTAAAATTCCTCTTCTAAAGGAGAAAACCTGTTTTAAATAGAAACACTATCTGTTTGACTTGTATTGACTAGTCTCTAAACATTTAAAGAATTTCTTCTGTCATACCTCTGCCTACAATACACAGCTTTAGGTCCAAAGTTAGAATAGTAAAAACAATATTCATAGAAATAATTTCTTCTATAAGAAGTAGGATATTAATATGTTCTCCTTTTTTGAATTCCTAACTCTTCCCCATTCATATATCTTTTTGCCTCTTTGCAGTATGGTATGGTATGGCCCAGATAGCCACAAGATTAACACTTCATGAGAGGAAATTTATTCTCACGTCTATTTTTCCTCATTCCTTCTTCCTCAGGAAAATAGCTCGAATACCAATCATTTATATAAATTTGAGTATAATCTTAAAATCTACTTTTATTTTGATTTATTGGTTTCATTTTCAGTACTTCTAGTGGCTTTTCAACATGATCAACTTTCATCTTGCTATTATTCTGGCTCACTTTATTTATAGCATTTGACATTTTGGCACCGCAACCAATTACACTATTTCCCATGCATGTGGTTCTTTGATCACTCAAGATCTTTTAAACTCCATCAGAACCACTTTTTTCTCTCTCTAGTAGCTCAGCATCCAAGAACCTTCCAAATTGTATTTTCTTCTTTTCTTATTTTGAAATTTATTCACTTTTGAGTTTACTTCTCAGAGTAACAACTTATTCTTAGAGTCCCTCAATGGTATTGGAATTCTAATCCAATCTCAAGGTAAGGTAATTAATGACCTTTTCTTGTTCTTCAATTATGAGTTTTAGTTCCATAACATCATCAGTGCTTTCAAGGATTGATTATTTTACTTTCACCAATTCTTCCAGTCATTCAATTTCTGCTTCCAGCTAATCAATATATTATGATGATTCCTCCACCATTACTTTCCAATTATTGAATATCTTACATTTAATCTCAAGCTTACCAAAATATTCCTTAAGTTGCAACTTGGGATCATAATTAGTATTAAATTGATTATCTCTAGCTTTATCTATCAATGGTTCTGACTTTTAGATGGTATCCATCTTGGAGGCATAGTTTCCAATCTTAACTTATGGTTCTTCTTCCTCACAAAATTCATTATCATTATCTTCATTATCGTAGACAAAACTCTTCTTCTGTACTTTATTTGAAAATTTTAAGTTTCCCTTTTTGAAGATTATTTTTTTGAGGATTTTCCATGTTTTCAACTTCTCTTTCTTCATTATCAAATTTTATTGAGCACTGAGAGGAAATGTTCCCAACTCTTTTACAGTGAAAACAAGCCAGAGGTAGCTTACCTGCAAATTTACATGTTCCCTTCTTCAACTTCTTGAAAATGGGAGAAAGAGTTTCGTTTTCCTCATCATATTCATCACCGCTATCTCCTAAAACTTTTAGTTTTTACATGGCTTTGAATTCCATTTCATTTCTCACATGAGTTTTAGATTCTTCTGGTTTGATTCTCATTTCATAAGATGATAGATTTATCAAAAGATTGTCCACTAAGAGTTTGGATAGATCTCTTTCCTCAAGGGATAACACCTTTTCATTATAAAGGGGTGGAAGTATTCTCAATATTTTCTTCACTATTTCAATGTCTTTGATTTCTTCACCAAGACCTCGTATTGCTCTTACAACTTCAGTAATTCAATTGAAAAATGAGTCTGCATTCTCATCAGGGTGCATCTTCAGATCATCAAACCTATTGTATAGGACTTGTAGTTTTTCCTCCTTCACTTTGATATCTCCTTCATAAATATTCTCCAGTTTATCCCATATTTACTTAGTAGATGTGAAACTCATTAACTTTAGATAAATCTAATCAGAAAGGGATGTAGTGAGATCATTTTGTGATTTTTCATTAGCATCAAGAAATTTCTTGTTTGTATCTATCATCTACAGTCCTGTAGAATTAGTGACTTATATTCCACATGTAGTGGAAATAAGACTTCAATTCTAAGAGATATTAAGTGAGATCTCATCCTATTTTTCCATATTTGAAAATTACTTCCATCGAATAGAGGAACTCCCCTAACATTGACTAGATTCTCCATGATAGACAGATTCAACACTAGAAACCTCCCTCTGATACCACTTGAAGGACCCCGGAGCACCCTGAGAGGGGAGGGGTGAATCAAGGTGTCAACTTTTTATTTTAAACTGATGGATATTGTTCCCACATTGGTAAGAACCTGTTAAACCTATTTAAAGAGGAAGTTAAGATTAAAAAGCAATCACACACAAAAAAAAGGACACATCAATTTTACTCAGTCCACCATTAAGGGATATGTCCAAGGAGCATATGCCGACAGTGTGTCGGTCATACCAAAAACCACTAATATTCACAAGTAATGGGTTACAAGGTTTTAGCATAGTCACTTTGTACTAGGCGCAATTCCTTTATAAGGTTCAGAGATAGCTCACGGCTTCCCTTGGATATCTTCTACTAACTCCCCCTAGATCACTACCTTGGAGAGGTCTTCACTCAGTTTATTGAATTGAAGGTTTCTTAAATGGTTTAGCATTAATTAATTCATCCTCAATTGTAAATGGATGCTCTATTGAAGTCCCATAATCATTCACATATGTAATTTATTTTCTTGTACGCTGATATATTATGAAGATTAATTTCACAAACTGATTTGGCCAATTTTAGGCTTCCTTGGGTGTTCCGCGTACTGTTGTTGTTTCTGTGTGCCACAGCTATTTTCACATACTGTCCAACTCCTACGCATACTGTCCAACTCCTCTGCTAACCGTCCAGCTCCTCCGTGAACTACACTGCTCTGCATTCCACCCTAATTCGTGTATTTCTCCACACCTCCATGTACTATCATGCTCCGCGTATTGCCTTGCTTCGCCGCGTACTGCGAGAGCTTCTTGCGCAAACCATGAACTCTTCCATGGACTATTTTACTTACACGGATGAGTATCTCCGCGTATCGTTTTCTCCTCTGCAACCCACTTTGCACTTCTCCATATTTCTTCCCAAAATTTTAATCTCCAATATCCTCTCTTAACAAAGGGGATTACTGTTCTTTAAATATCCACCTAACTCCAAAAATTTCGGCAATATGATTTACCCAAATTTTCAATGTGGGACAATCTTGACTCTATATGGGTATGGTTAGCCTCCACCATGTACCGCTCATATTTTTTGAACCACATCAATATTGAAAACCTTCATAATTCTGCATACCGCAAGCCTTCACCATGTACTGTTGCTGTGAACCATGTTTTGTTTCAACCTTAAGCATTTAGCATACTACATTCCTTCACCACGTACCATTGCTGCAAACTATTTTTCATAAGGGTGTCCATGGGTCGGGTTGGGTCGGGTTGAGGGCTATTTTGGACCCGACCCAAGCAAAATAGGTCGGGTCGGATTGGGTCGGGTCAGATATGTTTTTGGATTCAGACCCAACCCGACCCAACCCATCTCAAATTGGGTTGGGTCGGGTCTGGTTGATCGGGTTAAGGGAAAAAAATAATTTGGTAATTTTTTATAATCCCAACCACAGGTTGACTGAGTTACGATAAAAAAATTGTTCAGTTCTTTTTTTTATCACCCTGTGGGTTGATCGGGTTACATATTCCTTTGCTTCATCTTCTTCGCCACACTAGGGAATTCCCGTATCCTCCGCCCTGTAATAAATCAACCCAAAAAAACGTCAGTCTGTGAATCGATGGTGTGATGTGATTAGCTTTCCTTCAATTAGTTATCAAGGTTTGAGGAGGTTTAAGGTGAGTCCAGGAGGGTGATGAGAATGGAGTAGTACCTGACACCGATAGATTTGGCACCACACAAAGTCGCGATGGAGATGGAGGTGGTGGAAGAGGCAGGGGGTACAGGCAGGTGCGGCATGGTGGATACACTGCTCGGTGAGGGCGAGAGAGATGTTCAATGATCATTTTCTTAGTCGATCCTCCACCTTCGGATCTTAGAATCTTTAAAATCATTCAATATTCCTTTGGTTTTTTGATTTTTCTTTAGTTTTTGTAGCAAAATCGAATAAAATCTAGTTATCTTCATGTTTTTGTTTGTTGATCGGGCATTGTTTTTCTGTTGATTTCACATGTCTCGGTTCCTTTGAATTTATTTTATGTTTTTCTTAGAAATGTCATAAAATATTTAATCATCTATGAGATTAATAGAGTATTCATGTAATGGTGGGTGATTTCATGGACTCAATGGATGGTGTAGAATAGGAGAAATACAGTGGTGTGGGGCGAGTGTGAGGGGGCATTGGGTCGAGAGGAAGGGGAGAGGGATAAGTCTAAAGAGGCAACTCACAGTAGTCAGGTTGGTTGGGTCGGTTTGGGTCAATTTTTTCCCAACCCGTGATCTGACCCAACCCGACCATGATATAACCCAACCCGACCCAACCCATGGTATAAATTTTTTAACCCGACCAAACCTGAACCGACCTGATCGGGTTGAGTCAGGTTGGTCGGGTTGGGTCGAGTCTGGACACCCCTAATTTTTATGTTTTGTGCACCGCTTCGCGTACCATTCTCACTACCCCCATTGGGTACCGTGTTCCTTCAATGCGTACCATGAACCATCACCGCGTACTGCGCACCTTCACCACATACCTTTGGCCTTCACCGCGTACCGTTGCTATAAACTGTTACCAAAATCCCAATTTCTGAGGCCCAAAAAATTTGAAAATATTGAGAAATTACACCACCTTCAATAATGCTTTCAACCTCAAACGTATGACCCTATTATTTGAAAAATATCTATTCATCCATGTGTAGATTGAAAAAAAAACACAAAACAACCTCCATTATTAGCAACGAGAATCCTTGGTTCCAACATTAACATGGTTAGAGGATTAGTTAGTCAGGAAACATTATCCACATATTTTCAATAATACGCTGCTAAACTAAGAAAACTACAAACCTCAGCCACTATGGTTAGTCTAGGACAACACTAAATAGCCTCCTTCATTTATGGATCTTCTGATATACCACCTTTTGAGATTATGTTACCCAAAAATGAATCATTTTGTAGTAAAAATTCACACTTTGTAAATTTTTCATATAGATTCTCCTTTCATGCAGTCTTTAGTGCAATATAAATTGATCTTTATTATCCTCCTTTCTCTCTTAATAGATAATAATATCATCTTCAAAGACTAAAAAAAATCATATTGAGGTAATCTATAGATACTATATTCATTAAATCCATGAAGATATCAAAGGAATCAGTAAGACCAAAATAAATTTCTATATATTCATAGTGTCCATACCTTGTGTGGAATATCATCTCTAGTATGTCCTCCTATTTGAACTTCAATTAATGATATCCAGAACAAAGTTAAATCTTGGAAAAGTACTGATCACCATGAAATTGATCAAAAAACCATCAATATGGGGAAGAGGATACTTGTTATTGATTGTGATATTGGTCAACTTTTGATAATCAATGCAGAGTCACATTGATCAATATTTAATTTTCACAAAAAGAATTGGTTCACCCCAAGGAGACACACTAGGTCAAATGAATCCCTTATTATGGTTTTCTTGGAGTTTCTTCTTTAATACCTACAACTCAATTGGTGAAATTATATATGGATCCTTTGAAATTGGTGGTGAACCAGGTATGATTTATATTGAGAACTCAACTTCACATTTTTGTTGAAGGCTACACAACTCTTTCAGAAAGACATCCACAAATTCCCAAAAAATATTCATACAATCGATGTTGATTTTCTCCCCAACAATTTTATATAAACAATCCTTTTGAATAGGAATTAAGACTCACATGTTGGATGTAATCTCTAAAGTAAGTTTGTATTTATCACCACATTTATGGATGGTAATTGGAGGGCTTGAAATTCCAAATGTAAAATCCCTTCCTGGACAATTGATATGGGATTTATGTAGATAAATTCAATCCATACCTAAGATGACATCAAATCCAACCAAAGGAATAATGAAATGATTTGAAGGAAGAACATTCCCATAATCTTCAGCCAAAGAGGAATCATAGACATGAGATGTAACCATTATACCATTAGGGTTTTGTACTACTAATTAAAAATCTAATCATTTTAGTGGAATCATAAAACCCTTAGAATGTTCTCTGTATATGAAAGAGTGGGTAGATCCAAAATCAAATACGACATTAGCAGTTCTAGATTGGATTGTAAGTGTAACTTTTACCATGTCGTTATCACACCCCTTGTCAGAAATAGGTATCATATGAGATTTTCCCTTTTCAATTGGTTTATGAAGTTATTGACATGGATCATCATCACCAACCCTTAGGTTTGGGCACTAGATGGAATAATGCCCATTCTCCTTAAACTTGAAGCATTGTAGTGTGAGAGGTGCATTCTATGTAGATTTTCTTATATTTTCATCATTTTCTAACTTCTTCCCATTATTGCATAAATAAGTTTCCATATATCCTTCCCTTCCGCACTTAAAACACATATTCGAACCCATAACACAATTCCATTCTTTCATATTTCCACACATAGATCATAAAGGAAGGCTCATGTTCTTCTCATCATGGTTTTTAGATTTTCCTTTGAACTTCTTCTTCCTTTTCTGGTCAAAACCATGAGATTGATACGAGAATCCAACCTCCATTCCAAACTTGATTGAATAACTCATAATCTCTTCATATCTACTAATGTATCTTATGTCCAATGCCCTTTTGATGCTTTTCATTATGCCACTGAAGAACCTATCTACTTTACATTCAGGTTGGATGATAATTTCAAATGTGTACCTTGCAAGTCTTTTGAAATTAGCCACGTAGGTACCGACAGATTAATTATCCTTCTACTTCAACTAAAGGAACTCATTTTACATCTCCATACAAAAAAAATTAGGAAAGTAGTTATTTAATAATATCTTATATAACTCATCTCAATACATTTATTAAACTTCATCATGATTCCTCATATTCCGGATTAAAATCCACCATTGTTTTGATAGACCTTCTAACTGATAAATAACTAGAATTAATTTCTCATGATCTAAACATTGAAAAATAGAGAATATCTTTTTGGTGGTATTGATTAAGTGTTCAACAACAAGTGGATTAGAATGCCTTCTGAAATTAGTTTTATATTCCATCATGAAGGTCTCTGTATAACATTGTTACATCCATTACTCATTAGGAAGCTCATCATGATTCATATCTTTTGAAAGTTGTGTGAACATAGTAATGAGGTTTCTTATTCCAGATCCCATAGTATTTAGATTCTTATGAGAACAATCATTTCATTATCCATTTCAATCACCAGGAATGTGGTTCCTTTAGGTTCCATCCATTTACTAAAACCAAAATTGTAGAGTAAGAAACATTTATCATAATGAGGAACCACATAATCATGAAAAACCATATATAGGATGTCTAAATTATAACACCATACTTAATCTATAACACCTTAGGTTTATCATAGGTTATTCATATCCAAATTATATATAAATCCATGATGATGGTTTGTGAATAGTTTATGAATTCCCAAATCATATCCCCTAAGAGTATCAAAATAGGTCTTCATTAAGGCATGTTTTCATGTACCAGATTACCCTAATTTATATTTGGAACATATTGTTTTGTATTTTACTCCTAGGTACACCTATTATAGAGAAAAATCCACTTTTAATATCTAGACATGGATTTATTTCTACAAAACCACTTATTATATCCTTTACCAAAATTCTAGGACATTTTCCTATAATTTTCTTTATACTTAGAATTATCCCTAGACATTTCCTTAGGGTTATCACTAAGGTTTTCTCAACCCCTCTTCCAAATGTTAACTAATCCTTTTCTCTGATAAAAACTATAGTGACCCTTTCTTTTCATAAATTAACATTAAATAAAATTTTTGGAATCCATAAAACATTATACAAATAGACACCCAAACACCATAATATTCTAGTGTCTTTGGAAACATGGAAACATAAACGTTGGTATATAATTGATCAAAATTATATCCCACTAGGTTCTTCATGACTATAACCCTTCTTAGACACATTAAACATAGTACTTATCCTTATAAACTTTAAAGGAACATAATAAGGGGTGAGCTCAGATGCTCAGTAAGGGTGATCAAGGTATACATGTTAGCATAAACATAATAATAGGGGTATGTGAATGTGATCATAACATTAGAATATCATACCCTATATATCATAAGATCATAAACATGGAACATAGAATAATGCTTGGAAGTTCACAAGGAATGAATCGTAAGGAAATAAGTAACATAATCCATGAAATCATATCAGATGAATAAGACATAGAATTTTGGTATACATAAATAGGTGATATATTCCCATTAATACAAGATGAATTTTTAGAACATATCAACGCATGTCATTAGAACTGAACCTACTTGGAGGTAAACAGCACTATCCCCACTTATAGTTCTTTCCTTTTAAGGGGTCATGTTTCCCAATAATACCATAGTGGATAGAGTTTCACCGCCTTCCCATAGTGTATTATGATTCCCCACCTTCCCATAGTTGATCGAGTTTCACCATCATCCATCTTATGGTGATTACACCTACTGGGTGGGACACAACACCATCCCTAGTCATTGTCCTTTCCTTATAAGGGATCAGTATTTCCCATTTTCCCATAGTTTATCAAGACCATTGGATTTATTTAAATCATTATCACATGAGATATAAATCTTTACCCAATGCATTACATGGAGAAATAGGTCCCACACATCTCATTGTGAAATCATTCATACATGTGCCACAAGATAATAAAACTTTCACCACATCATGACCCATAATAAGAGATGGGTTTTATAAACATCCTATCATAATCCCATGAAATTAAATGGGTTACAATAAATTTCGATCACATCATAACCTATGTAAAATAGATATGTTTCATAATCATTTCATCAAAGAATAACCCTTGAAAAGAAGCGGGTTTCAAAATTATATAACCTAAGGAAGAGAAACGAGTATCATAAGAATAATTTAATCAAAACATAAACCATTCAAGAAAGAATATGAATGGAACCTTTGGATAATTTATTATAAGTTCATGAGTAACATCAATTTTTTTCATCGTTGATGGAAAAATAAATTTGAATATATTTTTAAAACATTTCTTGATGAAAATATAATTTCTTCTCTGAAAATAGATTTTTAAAACATTAAACCTTTTGAAACCCATTTTTTGGAAAATGATCATGAAAATTATAATGAAATATTTGAAATCATTTTGGAATCATTTTTCTTTAAAAACATATAAAAATATTTTGAAAATGTTTCGAAAATAATTTTTCCATGAAAACTTATTAAAAAAGCTTGAAAACAATATGAAAAAACATTTCATTGAAAATACTTTGAAATTTTTTAAAGGAAGCATGAAAACCATAAGAAATTTATAAAATCATTCTTCATTGAAATTTATTCTAAAATATCATCCTTGAAAACATTTTGGAAAACATGGTTCTTGAAGTTCATGGCATGTGTCTCGAAGAAGGAAAATTGAGACAAAACTAATTTTTTGATTTGGTAAATCTTGAAACATAAACCCCAATGAATAGAGATAAGGAATTCAATGTGTAAATACCCATATATTTAGTATTAAAATCCTATAATATATTAATTCGTAGTATAATCACCACACAAAAGATATGAGTGGTGAATAATGTGTAAATATCACAGAAATAAAATTAAGACTACAAATCACTTTCCCTTGTGTCTTGACTCTCATTGTACTCATTCAAACCTCATGTATAATAAATATAATTTTATTATATTGAAACATATTCTTATATATAATACCATATATGGGTTTATTATGAATTTATATCACCCGATTGTTAACAATTCTATGTTAAGGTTTTACTTTGGGTAGTTTCTACTTTCTTCTTCACATGTGATTTAATTTGTCATATATTTGGCCCTTGTACTTATATGAGGATTTCCAGAATGTAAAACATGATTTAAATATCATGTATAATAATTATATGTGTCGTATAATAATTCATTTAATATAGAAGTATAATATGGAATACATAGTTCATGGAGACGATAGGTCGTCCATATGGATGAATGTCGTTTCTATTTTATTATCATATTGAATAATAGATATAAAATGAAATATATGTATATATTTATATATTTATATTCTACTATAATTATTATATCTTATATATCATATAAGTTCAATAAATCCATACTTAATATATTCCTTATAGTTTATGAATGAATCACATCACTTTGAGTGGACGGTATTCTACACTTCCTCAAAAAATCATCTTATTTATACAAAATGGAAAGTAAAATATATATATATATATTGAAAAAGGAATATATAAGATTAAATAAATAATAATTATAATATATAAACATATTTTTCATCATAATTTCTACCATGAGAGACGGTAAAAGTAAAAATGAACAATTATTATTTTGTGAGGCAGTTGTTCGACGTACACATAAATAATATGTTCATTACCCATTATATGGAAGTGTGTATAAGAATAGGTAGAACCATTATTATAAAAAAAAATATCAGTATATTTAGGATATTGGTGTTGTTAAATAAGCATTTAATAAGTATAATTAAATATTTATGAAATAAAATAAAAGGAAGGAGCTTGAGGGAGGGTGTTACCTCTTAATCATGTAACTCCATTTGTTTTTCACCAAAGGGATTCCTTGGAAAGATTTCTGACCAAAGGGAGGCTTCCAGGATGAAGTTAATATTTTGAGAAGTGTTTTGAGAATATATTATTCTAACTTATGTGGTTTTATAGGTGTTATGAATATGTAGAGGTGGTGGCCTTTATAGGTAAGGGAGGGGGCACACATGGCATTCCTAAAAAATATAGTTTTACCCCCGTTTTTTCATAAAAAATCATAAAAACCCAATACGCCTCAATAATGGAAAGTGTATCACCGAAATATATCTAGAAAATCATATTTGTACAAGTGGTTATGTCATTTGGGCCATTATATTTAAGTATTATTCCATTGTTATGCTTAATTTTAACTTAATAACTATTATTAATTTTAACTACATTCACTAATATTTTTGGTAAAAAAATATGTTGAACATATTATACATTATAAATTATTATTATGAAAAATATGGAATCCATTTTTATAAATTAAAAACACATAATTGGGAGAAATTAATTTAAATTTAATCCCACAGATGGGACAATAATGCAAGTTTTTAATGTTAAAGTGTCCAAAAGTTTACTATGTTTTTATACCCAATTTTATAGGGAAATTAATTATAATAACCTAAATTGGATTAATTAATAAAAATATTATTTAATTAATCTTTTAAATCAATTTAAAATATAATTTAACTTTATATATAAATTAGATGAAAAATAATTTTTGAATTAATATTCAATATTTTCACTATTCACCTAAAAATGATGTTTGTCAGAAAAATCTAAAAAATTACCCCTAATATAATTTAGAACTTTTAAATTCAAAAAGGTATTTTATTTTTTAAATAAAAAATATAAAATTTTCTAAAATTTATTTTATTTTGTTTTATTTTTTTTCATCAAAGGACATGAAAACAGTTCATTTGAGAAATTGGTATTTGTAAACATATAAAGACTTTACCAAAAATTATATTTTTCATTATAATTATGTTATATTTATATAAAACTATTATAAAAAAATATTTTATTAGTAATTTTTACTATTCATATTACTATGTTTAATATCTATTTTATAACTATCTCATTTGAAAAAATTATAACAATAAAATGATGTTTCGTAGAAACTCAGTGTTGCGTGTTACATATGCCATGTCAGTGTTGTTTTTCTTGTAATCCAAGTTTTCATTGTGTGAATGTAATGGTTGACTTAGTACAATTTATGAAATTAATTAATAATAATAATTTTGAAAAACAAGTTCCATAAAAATTTGTGGTGTTACGAGGACGTCTACACGGAAGGTGCCTAGTTAAATTGTGGTGTGGGACTTATTCCAAAGTAGCCCAGGGAACCTGGGAGGAATATGGTTCTTGGGTTGAATTACACACCACCGAGAATATGGCTTAGTAAAAATAGGGTTTATTTGGGGTTTTGGGTTTGGACCTCATAGAGGCTTCCTACATATCCTATTTAGAGGGGAATCAAATCCCACATATTCCGGCTATGAGGACCCACACATATGGAGGCCCTATAGTTTTATCTCTTAGGGGAGTACATCCCTTTGAGATTATTAAATTGGGGATTATTCCTATAAATAGTTCCCTAGAAAGAGACCATGAGGGATTTCTAAACTCATGGTGGTTTGGAGGATTTTTTTTGGGATTTCTTATGATGAGGATGCACAATGAAGGATATGGTTTCCCATTTCTTGGGTGATAGAGTATAGAACTCGGGTCTTAGTAAGGGGTCCTACATATCCCAGTTATGGAGGAAATTATAGTTCTCATAGTTTTTTGGGTTGCATAGATCATGCAGATGTCATGATCATCATTTTCCTCTAAGCCAACATAAGTCATTCTCGATGTGATAAACTTAGGGAAACAGAAGATCCAAAAAACCATACACTTCTCATCCACTTTTGGTGTAAGAGGATGGGGTGATGGTGGAAGAGGTTGGGGCTATGACACTTAACTCTCTTCCCTTTACCCTAAAATTGGTCGAGGGTATTGGAAACGAGGATGGAATGTGGTAGGAGAAAAGAGACAGGGCTCAGGTGCCCATCCCCTCTCTGACCTAATGTCCTGGAGGAAGAGAGGATTAAGAGTGAAACCTCCTATAAGGGAATATTGGGGCTTACTACAATATTGATTCACTAAAATGGGTCTCATTGTGGGGTAGAAGGATTTCATTCCTTGTTAAATGGAATATAAGGTGT
This sequence comes from Viscum album, assembly GCA_963277665.1. Lineage (NCBI taxonomy): Eukaryota > Viridiplantae > Streptophyta > Magnoliopsida > Santalales > Viscaceae > Viscum > Viscum album. The sequence goes on along the minus strand of OY728134.1, from coordinate 808,402,190 downwards.
AATCCTCACCCTACCTTCTAGGAACTAGAGGCTCCATGTCTCAGAGATGAGAAGGGTATGACATGGACTTAACCCTAGCTCTCAAGACTGAGAACTCCCTAACACAATCCCTGGGGTAACGGTCCTCATGACCATAGGTTAACACACTTACATTATCTACTAAGGACACTGACTGGCAACCAAACTTGTGTGAGAAACCTCTGAACATAATAATAGACATCCAAATGTGGGACATGATAGTGTGCCACATTCCATTATTGTGTAATTCCGAAGTCTTTGGTTGAGGTTTAAACTTGGTACCTCTCAAAAAAGGGATCCAAATGAAGAGATTCCTGTCATTTGTAGCTTTAAAGAAGGTCGTATGGGTGGCTCTCGCAGTCTGAAGGATATGAAGAACCAAGAGGGATCACACAGATGAGGGGGTGTTATCTGCACAGTTAGGCCTAGGAGAAGTGGAAACACCTTGGAGATGGACCACCTAGGAAACTAAACTTTGGTGAGACATTGATCAAGCCTTCAAGGGTCACCACATGTGTTCCTAAAAGTGACTCGCGTAGGTCCCTTGTTGAGGAAGGGTGCCACACACTAATCTTCATTAATCATGGGATTAAAAAGTTCCTCACATAGGTGTTGCTTATTTTGAACCTTGTGAGGATATTAGATTCACTATACCAATTTAATCCACTCTATTTTAGATTTTATAAAGCTACTTAGAATGTTTTAGAGGGGTTGAGTGAAGGAATAGAGCATGCAGATCTACAGTTGTCCTTCAAAAATCTTGGTTCTTAAAAATTAATACCACAACATCCTATTGATAGTCTAATATAAGACCCTAGTTTTAGGGTCCACCTCATTCTGGTATCTCACATAGGTAGATCACACATATTGATGTGCAAGCTAATATTACAAGTTTGCGTGTAGGTGCCTTGTGTGAGGATGTTGTTTTAGGGCACCTAGGTTTATTCCTTTTAGAGGCCTTTTAGATCCTTGGAATTCTTGATTTTTCTTCTTTTCCTATTACTACGGTATTTATCTTTTTATTCTTTTCATCTAGATAACAAAATAGAGTTTCAATAGATATAAAATACAATTGATCTATAAAAATATTTGAACATCTCCCAAATATATTCTCCATTGGAGATACCATTATAGACAAATCAGCAATATCAATTGTCTTTATAACCTAGGGATTTGGAAGCCTAATAAAAGTGGTTATCTCAAAACTAAATAAGGGTAAACATAAGCTATAACAATCAAATGTCATAAGTGACTATAAGATGAGTATATTGGTATAATCAGGATACAAAAGAAACATATACCAAATAAAAAATAGATCATAAATCTTGGTATAATTCACATAATAACATACTAAATGAATCATATGAGTATGGTAATATAAGTCAATAATTATTAACCAATATATAATATGACAAAAATGTTTAACATATTTTAAATATGGGTCCCACATTATAAAAAGTGGCATTATATTCATTATTCAAATAATCAATAACCATTTATATGATAAACTTAATCATACTTGCGTATACATTTTTCATTATATATAAAATTTTATCCAATTTATTGGACAATATAGGACCCCCACCCATAAATATCCATACATAGGGTGCTATATGAAAATAATTTACATATCAAGTCATAAATAAATCATTTATAAAATGGGATTCATAAAACATTCAAATAAAAATCAGCCAATTTCTAAAGAACCCAAGGAAATTTATTAGTTGTATATCCTATTCAAGTGGAATCGCATAAAAATAATTCAATCATTCAATCGTTAATCATAAAAAATATAAAAACATTGAAAAAAAATTGGTATCAAAATATATTCAATACATTCTTTGAAAATACCCATCAATCTAGATAATTAAACATGTGGTATTTTCACTATTAATATGATAGGTATATAATGAATTTAATAAATTTGATAACTAATTGATTTATAGAATCCAGTTTCACACCCTTCAATCAAAGGAAACAAAAATAAGGAATTCATATTGCAATGGAATTTGAAAAAAAAAATCATATTCATAGAAGATGGTTATCCATGACACAGTTAGTGAATGATCATATCCTTCTCAGAAATCATCATTAAAAAATACATCAATATAAGTAATAATAATGGTTAAATTTAATAATATCCTTAATCAAGAGTATGATATGTTAAATTAAATTTACTTATATGAATAATAATTTTTAAGAGTTTTCTAAAAATAATATTTGAATAAGAAAAAACATTGATATTTTAAAAAAATTATAAAATAAATAATTTAATGATCAATGAGAAAACATAATTTCTTTTTAAAACCATTATTAAATAGAGGTAATGATTCATATAAAATAAAATTTCTATATGAAATATGTATTCACATGAAAAACATTTAAAAATATACTTTTATATTTTGATGAAATTGACCCATAAAAAAACATTTAAACTTTATTTTTAAAATTTATTTGAGTTCAATTAGTATAGAATGAACTATATAAATAATTAAGGAATTTATAAGGAAATTATTTAAAAATTAAATTAATATAGATAATGAAAAATTGAGGTTCCTGAATGATAAAAGAGAGTTGGTCTATTTAACTTACAAAATTTGTTTGGGTAAAATTTGAGTCAAGGGAAAATGAAATTTTAATATGATATATAGAACTCCATGAATAAATAAATGAATTAATTTAAGGATTTAAAAGAAATGAAAATTACCCATATTTATTGTGTTTCATATAAATTATTTATTTGAAAATAATTTTTCCAATGAATCTCATGGGATTTGAGTATCATTTTAATTTAAACCCCTTTCAACTTTATTATCCTTTGAATCAAAATTCTTTTAAAAGGGTCCATTATATTTCTCTTAAAACCCCAAAGAATATGGTAAACTAAATACACTAGAATATATTCACAATATATTAATTATATCATGGTGAACACTAAGAAATATATTTAGAGAAATTTTATTTAAGAAAAAAACCCCTTGATACCTTAGAAACATTTGCATAAAAACCCCTTCAACTTTGTGAGTTGAATTGAAACAATAAATAACATGGATAATGAGATAATCAAGATGAAAAATATTAATGTGTTAATATGTAAATAATAATAAATAATACAATGTGTATAATAAAAAATATGTCCCAAGTGGGGTAAATTGGATACAAAAAACCGTTACATTTATTATCATCGTCCACTAAATAAATTGAATTTATGGTAAATAAAACTATCTTAATAATATATTTTAAAAACATATTATTATATATAACATTTTATAAACATAGTTTATAATTATTCTCTATATTTTTATTATTTAGTTTTATCTATATTTAATATGAGGTGTTTGTAATCCTTATACCTTTTTGCTAATTTTTTATTAGCAGTGTAGTTCTTCATTATTATTGAAAATATTATTAGTCAATGTTAATTCAAGGTGCATTGGATTTATGTTTATTAATTATTTATAATGTTTTAATTATATTTTTTTATCTATAAATATGAAATAAATGATGAGTATATTTTCTTAAAGTTTTAATAAACTGAAATTGTTGTCTTAATTATTGAGTTTAATATTGACATTACCATTCCAAATATAAACTATAATCATTAATTTTTTATTTATATCATATATTATTGGTAAATTTTTAGTTAAATCCATCCATTTTATAATTTTATATCATTATTTAAGTAGGTGGTTAGACATAACCATACATGAACATAAAATAATTGATGGATTAATATGATAATGAAAATGGTTTCTTTTAAAATAATATCATTATTAAATAACATTGATGATATTATTTGGATATTTTTAACTAGGTGATTCATATTTTAATATATTTTAATACATATGATGAAAACTAGTTGACAACATGATATGTTACATCATCAAGGAGGTAGTCTATACAACACACTGTTTGTGTTTTCATTTCTCAATGAATGAGACGAAATGAAGGTGGATTATAATTTTTTTCATTATATTCATAATTATCTTATATATTTCACATTTATTTTAAAATTTCACACTTTTAATTATTTATTAGAGTGTTTGGTTAAAAAAGGATGTCTTCTCTTTGTGGAGGTGGTAGTCCACACTATAAAATAATGAGAGTATTGTTTTTTCTAAATAGAGAATTGTAAATTTCATTAAAATTCAATCCTTCAAAAAAACTAGTATACTATAAATAATTATTTTATAATTTATGAATTATAAAAATAGATTTGTTAATCAAGGAGTGAATATAAATGATGTTAGGCGGAATAAAGCACATGCGTTCAGGACTTGGGCTTCCCCTTAGAAAAACCTAAAGAAATGTGGGTCATAAGAAAATATATTATGACCAGGGACTTAAGGAAAAGGAAGATGATATCCGGTAAGGAATAAGATAATATTATCTTGGGGAAACTAAATTTTTAGCATGGTTATGATGGGTCGGTGAGAGGCCCCTTTATAAGTGGTTATAATGGAATTTTGTATAAATATTTCAACTCAATATAAATAATGAAAATGTTTCACCTATAATTATGATTCTAAAATCAATAATAAAAGATTAGGGGATGAGATAATGTTGATAATACCTCAAAAATTCATTTTTATAAAAAAATTTAAATATGTATATAAGTTCTTTACTCATTGAATTATCTCTTTTAATATTTTCAATTTTATAGTGGTAACTAGTTTTTACCAAAGTAAATCAATTTTAATGTCTAAAAATAAAATGGTCCTTCAAATATACTTTGGACATACCAATTAAAAATATGATTTTTTACATAATATATATATATATATATAATTAAAATCAATTTTAACATTAACATATGTAAGTATAAAATCCATTTTTAGAAAAAGTTTATTTTATAGTATAAAATAAATGTGTAGGATAAAATTATAAAAATTATAGATTTGAAATATATAAATTAGTTTAATATAAATAAAATAATATTTATTTTCATTTTATAGAAACTAGAAACCAAATTGTACTAAAATAATACTAAATGAAAAGTCCCAAATAATTTGTGATTGGAAAATATTATTCAAGACATTTAAATGATAACCATAGGTTTCCTAACTTTCAAATAATACCCTTTTTAAAATATAATGTTTTATTTCTTAAATAATTCTCGATTCAATTAAAATGATATATATCCTTCTTTCTCATTCTTTTAATATTATTAAATTTTGATTTTTTGGTAAAACTATATATTTCAATATTCCCAAAAAAATAAAATTTTAAAAACAATTCCCAAATAGTTATCTTATGATAATATTATTATTCTAAGTAAAAACATTATTATAATTTCTGAAAAATAAAATTATAAAATAATTATTATTTCTAAGTGAAAAAATATAAAGAAAAACTATAATTTTGAAAATTTATTTTTATCAATTAAGTGTTCATTAAATTATTTCATATCAATTTAAAATTTAAATATAATTAATATATTACATAATATATGATAATATTATAATATTATAAAATTTAATTTAATGGGATAAAATAAAAAAAACATTTTTTCAACCAAGCCTAAAAGAATTAAAATCTTTGGACCTTGTATTAATGATTATAGAAAAAGGAAACAATGGAGTTGATTTGGTAAAACAAAGGTAATTTCCCAAATCTGAAAAAAAAACAAAAAAAATAATGATCGTAAAATAATAGATCATTTTCATAATAGTTTTAATAATCATCAGTATTTTCCTACTTCAACTATGAACTATATTGATATTAGACTATGTATATCTCGTTATTGGTCTATTCGTTATCTAGAGTGAGAAAAGATTTTGATTCCTTACAAGATGAGCTAGTAGTCATGTTCCTTGAGAATTTTTATTATCCATTGATTGGAATATTTTTAAGGAACATGATTTATACCCTCGCTACCAGTCACCTTTTTCTATCCATTTGTAATATAATCCATAAAAGAGGCATAGCCTCTACTGGATTAATCCTTGAGGGGAGTGCTATTATTCTCCAATTAAGTGACTACACAATAGTCATTTCCATTTTCAATTTCATATATTTCTCCCTACTTATTATAAATTTGAAAATAATTGAAAAAATTATGAATCACTAGATAATTATATGTATTTTTGTTGAACATTAAGATTCTTGAGACCGCCTTAATATAGATCCTTTATAGATAAATCAGTTTATACTGGTTGGACTATGGATCCTTGCCCAAAAATATCCGGATATATATGAATATATACTAAAACCAAAAATTGTATATCCTCATTAGAAGTTTTTCCAATTGGATTCCACTCAATACCATGTTTCTGATTCTCATCACCCTCCTGATGATAATTACAATGATCAGGTGAACCAATATTATGATCATGTCCATAGTGGTTCTTAGAGACACATCTCCTACTCCCTTATTCAAAATTGCTCTAATTTTATCAGATTTATAATCTGTTCTGTCCCCTTTAGGTACCAATTCCTCAGAAATAGATGGACCAACATGATCCGAAATAGTGCCTAGATATTCCTAGTGTTTCTATTGAGTAATGTTTCATTACTCCAGACTCCATCAACATTTTTTCTACATATATATTCACTATTACATTTAAAAGATCATGTTGAATAGATCACATCCTTCTGTTACATATCCCTCTTTCTCTTTATCATCTTTCATCCATCACAAAAAAAAATTTCTTATCATATTTTATTTTCATTTCAAGATCATCATTTTGAGTTGAAATAATTCCATTATTAGAAAGTGTAAAATAATGATCAACCACTATATATATCTTTGTATTTTATCCAAATTGAACCTCCTATATATCCTCACCTATCCATATTAGTATACAAGTCACGGATACACATCAAAAAAGATCATTTGTTTCTAGAGGACACAATTCAAACCGAATACATGAATATATACATGGGGTTTTTTTGTTTCCAAATGAAATATTAAATTTGGAATCCCCATGTTTGATACAAAACATACAATTTCATAGAAGTATTAGGATAAAAACCTATGCTCATTTTTTCATATCCATGCATGCGATAGAAGTATAAAGATAATCTCATCAGATTTTAATGTTTATCCTGTATTCAAAGTCCCATGTTTTCAAAATTCTATAATTAAGATCATCCACCCACCATAGTAATGATACTAAAATAAATAAATACCTATAGAGGATAAAAAACATAGAAAGTGTCATCCTATTAGTAATTTCATCCACATTGTCAAGAAAGTGGGCTATCGATCCCCATAAAATTATATTATCTTAGAACCCTATTTTGAGAGAGTATGAATATCTTAAATTTACATTGATGTAATAAAAGTATCCTTCAAGGATGAAGAAGGGGCATGATTACCTCTGTTTATGAACCCACCTTTGGAATAGGGCTGTTGAGGGTCACCCCTATTAGAAGATAAATTTTGATGTCTTTTGGGAACACCATGGTTGCCTCAAAACCCTATCCGCCAAGAGCACCATCAAATAAATGTGAGATACCCACCAATACTTCCATAATACACTCAAATTACTTCTTCATAATCTATAAAAAACATAATAAAATAGTTATTTGAAAAAAATATTTTATACTAAATTATCCTTAACAAAATACCATTAAAATTAATTTTGTATTTCCAAAATTTTAATTTTATTCATCCATTGTGAAGAAAATATATATTTGGATTTTTTAAAAATATAATATCTTATTTTAATATTATTATTATTATTATTAATATATAACTTATAATTATATATTTATAATATATTAATATTATAGGGATGGCGGAGAAAGGGGTTACTTGCATGAATAGGGAGTCCACTTGCAAATCGGATCTGAGGATGATTCAATGAAATCTAGGGAAGTGCAGATCAACTCGATTTTTTGGGGAATAAGGATCTATTTTATCTTTGTGAACCCTAGAAAATATCTATCATAAAATTATGAGATACCCACAGAGTCTTCTAGACCAATGAAAAATTTTGTGGATGTTGTCAAATCAGTAGTGAATCTGTCTTTCTAGACATTGGTATCCCCTCGCTAGGAAGGATCATATGGAAAGTCCAGGTTGCGCTTGTCTCTACCAACCAGGAATCTATTGAGGAAAGGATCAAACTATGAAAATTCTCTATCACTTCAACAGTCTCGAATCCTAATGGTGACAAGACATGGAGGTTTAGTGACCATGTTAATAAAATTTCTATGGATTGGGGATTTGGGGATTGGAAAATGACTAATATGGGAATGGGATATTTCCACATTGTTTTTACCACTAATGAGATGAAAATACATGCATAGAGCTTTGGTTACATTCCATTGAAGCCTCTAATTCATAGTATATAGGAGTGGGATCCCAAAATTGATACACTAAATGTGAGAGACACTCACATGCAGATATGGATTCGAATATGTGAGCTAAATTGGCTTTATTGGCACCGAATAATTTTTCAAGATATTGAGTCTTCTGTCAGAAACCCAATCATAGATGATAATAAAATGGATAATACAAGATTAGAACACTATACCAAAGTCTTTTTGGAAGTGATCATGGCTTCCAAATTTGTTGAAGAGGTAGTTCTCACCACACGGGATGATAGTATGAAGCTGGAAATCCTTTATGAGAGGAAGCACATGTTCTGTAAGGACTGTAGCTTATATGGACAATTAAAATATGAATATATGAATTTAATATGTCTAATTTTTTTAATATATGAAATATAAAAGGGAATGATTACCAATCCTATAAAAGATCCAATAATATAAGTAAAAGGAAGATAAGATACTCCAATGAGCCTACAGGATGGTGCTTCTCATTCTTATACTTTAAAAGATTCTCCTGCATTGGAACCTAATGTGGCTACAATTGTTGTAATTGTTGATGTTGAGGGTATTGAAAAGGTACTTAATATTCATCAAATTGATATAAAAAATATTATGATGTAAATTAATGTTTCATTTCAGTCAGAAAGTGTATCAAATGCTCCACTCACTCTTGGAGGGAGCGTCCGAGCTGATAATAAGGTGGAAGGCCTGTCTAAGCCCCCTTCTGATGCATAGATCACCGTGGGTTTCACTAATCCCAACACATAGAATAATGACTAGAAAATATCTAATGTATGTGCTGGGTAAGACATGCGGTCCATGGATGACACTCAACCAATTCAACTCTTTATATAAGAACATCACAGTTCTCCAATTTCCTTTTCTATATCAAGAAGAAAACAAATAATTGGGATGGTGATGTTGAGGAAAGCTTTAATGAACAGAAGGTTTCTATGAGGCACCAGCCACCTCATGCCATCATAGCTAACTATACTCTATTGGGTGTGATGTTCCATTCTGATAGCCTTGATCAAGAGGCGGTGCATGAGGAAGGTCATGGAGTAATCAGGATGACTGATGTCAGTAGCCCGAAGAAACCCATGAAGAATACAACTGCTTCTACAAGCACTCAAATCAATCCTGAAAATTATTCCCAAATTGAGGATATGGATCATCAGAATGATATAGAGGAAGGATTATCTCAAGTGTCCTTGGGAAAAACATTGAAGATAATAGACCTTCAGGATGCCTCTATGGGTATTGATCAATCTTTTAATAAATTCATGCCTCTTAGTGGAAGGATATGTGATGATGATCCGTCTGAGACCCCATAACACCCCTCTGAGAAGGCTGATGTTTGTTTGGATTTTATGCTTGGTAATGATAAATTCAAATGAAAGGCCAAGAATAAAATAGTGGATCAACCAAGGAAGGCAGGGCCTCAAACTATGGGAAAAACATCCCTCAATAAATAAATATCCTCTTTTGGAATTGACAAGGTCTTGGGAACTCTCCCAAGGTCAAGGCCTTGAGAAATTTCATTGTGACATACAAAGCCTTGTTTATTTCTATAGTTGAACTAGAAAACTTTTTTGAAAAATGGGATTACTTTAAATGGGATTCAATTGTTTTATCCTTTGTCTCAAATAATTTAAATGAAAATAACAATGAAACTCTTTGGGTTCTCAGGCATGACATCATTAGCCTTCACTCTTGAATTATGAATCAACGGGTTTTTTCAGTTGATGTTATAATTCATGGGGTTTTCATCTCACTTTAATTTTTTTATGCCTCCAAATTCTATATCAAAAGAAAGACTCTATGGTAGGATCTTGAAACCTTCTCTACTCAGGTGTCGAAGAGCTGGGTTGTCATGTGTGTATTCAATACTATCCTTAGAATTGATGAGAAAACTGTCACCCACTTCAATAGATTAGTGGCCCCTAATTTCTCCTTGTGTATTTAAAAATTTCATTTTAATGATGTTCTAATTGTGGGAGAATATTATACTTGGATCAGGTATGGTCTCAATGGGTGACAATCCAGTAAGTTTTACATATTCCTTATTCAAATTGATGATATAAATGATGTCATAATGGTCTATGGACTGATTCTACCTATGTGTCACTCTAATCATAACCTAATTTTAGTGGACATTTTAACTAATATGGTAAGAAAATATCCCCTTCCTTTTACATTCAACAACGCTTGGCTTGTTGTGCCTAGATATAGGGTGGTCATCTCAAATTCTTGGGTGATTGACTCTATTTGCATATATCTTGTAATATTATCTAGAAATATAAAAAATGTGAAGAAAATGATCAATGAATAGAGCAATGAATCATTCTCAAATTTGTACAATCAAATTAATTATATTGAACAAAATCTCATTCAATGTAAAAGTGCAATCCAGAGTGATTATATCCCTTATAAAGATGAGATTGAGGCCCTTTCTCACCATGATGACATTCTTATCCTTTCGTAAAGAATATCCATCAACCAATACAATGTATAGTGGTTAAAAGAAGGGGATAGGAACAAAAATTTCATTCAGTGTTTTAATAGATAGAGGAAGACCAAGATAGGTGGTACTACTATTGAAATTAATGGGTCTTTATTTAACTTAGAGCTTGAAATCTCTTATATTGTGGTAAATTACATTTCTGATCATTACTCAGAGAAATGAAATCATGGTATATTGAATTTTATTGATAATATTTATGCCACCATTGAAACTCATGATAACAATATTCTTTTTTAAGCTCTAATAGAGAAAGAAATCAAGGCTATACTTTTCTCCCTGGATATTGATATTATGGTCAGGCTAGATGGGTTTACTAATAAATTTTACATGTTCTATCGGGGCATTGTGCATCATAAGGTCATAAATGGTGTGATAGATTTTTTTCAATCATGCACCCATGCCCTATGGTTTCAATGCATGCTTTATTTCATTACTTCCACAAAAGGAAAATGCCTTAGGGATCAAGGACTTTAGGCCAGTGGAAATTTCAAAACACAATCCCCAAAACCAATAGAAATATTATTTCCCTATGTCTTAGACACATTGCTAGTGATCTGATAACCCCCAATCAATTCTTATTCTTACCTAGATTAAATATTCATAATTTTCTCCTTATGGCATTGAAATGTGTCAACATCATGAAGAGGAAAGTTAACAATGGAATATTTTCCCTTAAATTAGACATTTCTAAGGCCTTTGATACTATTAATTGGAGCTTAATCATTGATATTCTCAAAAAACATGGCTTCTTTGAGTCTTTCATCAAGCTGGTTAGCACCATTCTAAACAGTTCCATGTCATAAATCCTATTTAATGGCTCACATAGAGGATATTTTCATTGCTCTATGGGGTCTGACAAGGAGACCCCCTCTCCAGAATCCTATTTTCCTTAGCAGAAGAAAACTTAAGTGTTTATCTAAATGATCATGTGAAAAGTGATTTATATAGGAAAATTAAGGATGTAATGTATCTCTTCACCCCCTCCCACCTTCATTATACTGACAACATTCTACTCTTTGGGAAATCTGAAAAAGGTACAATTATTTTTATCCAAAAAATATTTTCTCATTATAGGGAGATCTCTAGATAGGTGATAATCTAGAATAAGTCCTCGATTGTGTTTGGGAATGGGATGACTATTTACAGGCATAATAGAATTTCCAGGAAACTTGGAGTGAGGAAACAAACTCTTTCCTTTTTGCATTTGGGGGTGCCTCAGTTTTTGGGATGTGTTAAAAGAAGATACCTTGAAAGCATATACTCCAAAATTATTTCCTAAATGGATAAATGTAAAAGGAAAACCATTTCTCAAGATGGAATAATTTTTCTTGTGAATTTTTTTATCACTTTAATTTCTTCCTATGCCTTTTGTGCTTATATATGGCCTCACAATCTCAATAAGGAGCTTCAGTTGTTGATCAAGAACATTATTTGGATTAGATCCATCTTTGAAAATAAACATATCACTATTTATTGGAAAGAATGCATCAAAACCACTAACTTGGGGGCATGAAAATTAAGGATATGAAATATTTAATGATTCACTTATCAGCAAATTCACATGGACTTAGATGACATCCAATGATGTTTCTTTGGATTTTTTGTCCCATATATTTATATCAAAGATACATATTGGGCATTATATGTATGTTTCTTCTTCCATCTAGCCTGCTATGAAACATTCCTATCATGGAATCATGAAATTCTCAAAATTTCTTATCTTCAGGAGTTTTGACCTCAATTTTTGGACCAAAAAATGGATGTACAAGCCCTTAAATGAAATAATGGAGGTTCCTCCCCTCATGAAAAACCTCTCCATCCCTGATATTTATCAGAATTCAGACCTAAATTATTTTCTATATACTCAAATCCAGATGCAAGTACATCATTACATCTTCACTGATCATGAAATCTTGGTCTTGACCCCTTAATCCAATGGCAATTTCAACTCAATGGAATACTATCGGTACATGTGTGATGGATCGAACCAAACTCCCCTATGTCTACAATCTTTCAACAAGCCTTTCATTTCTCCTTTGAATTATATATAGCTATGGAGGGAAAGGAAATGACAGAATCCTATATAGAATCTCCTCTAGAAAATAGGGATACACATTGCTAATGTCTGGTATCTATGTATGCAGGATGATGAAACCATTCAGCATGTTTTATACACTTGCATATTCTCAAGGAGAATCTGGAAACACCTAAAGGTTGTGTTTGGTATCTATATGTCGCCGGACAACCTGGATGGATTCATGACTACTATTACTACTGCTAAACATAACGACCAGATTCTTGATCTTCTATTCACAATGGTGGATATTGACTTTGCCTTCATTTGAAATGCATGAAACAACATTGAATTTGTGAATCACATTCATTCAATGAAAGAGTTTATAAATGATGTGTACAGGGAGGTCTTGGTATCATCCAAATTTCAAATAGGTTCTATGAACCAAAATCACCCTAATTTAATTATTCTAAAAATTCATTGTGTTCCTGTCAGGTTTAGGAAGCATATGATTATGAAATCAATTAGACAGATCCCTCCCATCTCTTCACGGATGAAAGTGAATGTGGATGGGTGGCTTAGAGTACACCAAGACCATCAATATATGTTAATATCTTCCATACCCATTAGGGTATTGTTAAAGGATGATTCTATCACTATATTAGAATCTATTCCACAATTTACACCGAGCTATGGGTGATGATTAAATTTATCAAATATGTTGTACAATATGTATGGAGACATATCTAGGTGGAATCTGACTCTACCACAATAGTTCACATTCTAAATACAAGGTCCAGGAATGTCCCATATATAATACTTCCATCATGTATTGAATGTCTTCAACTTCTTGATAGTCTTCATTTGTATTTCATGCTTATAGGGAGGCTGACCAAGTTGTTGACACTCTTTCCAAGAGATAAATCATGAACACTTCCTTAATATGGTCATTTTTTACTCTAGAATTTTTCTCCCATCTTGTTGATATGAATGTGTATGGTGTACTTTACTCTATCCTTTGTAAACCATCTTGTTCTACCACTTTTTCTATTTTGTTTTAATTTGATAGGGATGGAATTTTCCTCTCCCTAAACCTTTTTGAATATATTAATATTATATTTTTTTCATTGAGGGTTATCATATAATAAATTTACTACTAAAATCCCCAAAGGTCATTATATGTATTGTTTACATGTATGCTTGATGACTATGTTTTTAATTACTCTCTTTCTAGTGAATATATTTCTAATAAAAATAATTATAATTACCATATTTCATTCTTATATAAATATTTACTTGATTTATTCACTCCATTCAAACTTTATTAGTCACCCGTCTTATTTTTATAGATTTATTTATTAGATCTCACAATATGCATTTTTATATAATGATTATCTTTCTTATTATATGATATCTTTGGATGTTGGTGATCTTAATGGGTGAATATGTTCTAATAGAACATCATATATTAATGATATAATTCATATCAATTTAGTTATAACTTTTAATTTATGCATGTTGAAATGATGTAATAATTCTTGGTGAGTGATAATCAATGGTTTTTAATACATAGATTCATGTCCTTTTATTGTATCATTTTATATTGATTGAATAAATTTTGGTTAGTTTAATTCATATCATGTATGAATTATTACATAATCTATTTCAATTCCTATAATGAAATAGAAAAAATTATTTTATAATAAAAAACTTATAGTTATTTTGAATAATATTCTTCCTAAAAAAATAGGGTGTAAAATTAAACACCCCCACCCTAATTAAATTATATTCCTGTAATTTTAATTATCAAAAACTAATAATAATTCATATGGTTATATAATGATAATCAAAACTCAAGATATAACATGTATGAGATAAAAACTATTCTATATTAAGAAGGACTATGAGACATATATATTTAACTATAATAGTCATATGTTAATATTCTCATCCATTTATTCAAAATTTTCCGTTATAACCATATTAGGTGTTTCTACAGACATTCCTTTGAGAACATAATTTACATGATTTTGGGACCAATGAAACATTAAAACTAAAATGTTTTTGATAATATCTAATATAATCATATTATATGATATTATGAATACTAAAGACCCGTCATATGATGAATTCTTAAAGGAAACCATTATTTTTAACAATTATACATTTATTTCAATTACGTTACACTTGGTTCATCCTCTAACTCTCTTAGTTCATACTGGGATTCATAATTTTTTTCTCTCATACTCCTTAAACCAATCCGTTAATTCAATTAATAAATTATTATTTTTCATAATTTCTTATAATGAATATGTTGTTATCCAAATAATATATCATGGGAGTGTCTAGTCTGGTTTCCCATATTATATCCCTCATCATACACAAGAGTGAAGATCAATTCAATGATTAACAATCTTTATTCATGGTGATTACCCCTAGGAATATCTTTAACACCGTAGTATCAACTATCCAATATCTTGAAAATGATAAAATTTCAAGGAGAACCACCCAATAAATTTATTCCCTAAACGTTATGATGGTCTTCTATACATAGACTAATTAATTATACTAATCCCTGAGGTTTTAACAAAATTTAACTTATCCTAATCTCTCAACTATTCAATATCACCTCAACCAAACATAATATTTTACATACCTTTGAAAATATGACAACCCATAAATTACCAAACATTGATGAAAACCCTAACTCGCAAATTATCTTCAACTAATCACATCATAGTCTTCAAGGTTATTTAAACCATTCTATGATACAAATTAATTCACCTAAGACCCGCACTCATATATTTGAAACTAAAAATTCATTCTATAAACATTGAATTTGATACCAAAATATAAAAACCCATTACCTACACCCCTATATATTTTTCTAAAACACGTTCTTTGAATACATATATTGATACAAAAAATGACACCCCACACATATGACCATCTCAATTACATGAATTTAAATAAAATATTTCATTACATACACTCAATTGATTATTTACCATAATATTTTTTGAGAATTAAGAAAAATAATTAACTAAAAAAACCATCTCTTTTTCAACTAAAAGTAATTTTTACACTACATAATAAAAAACAAAATGTATAACATGGTTTCATCCTCTCCAAGAAATGTTATCCATATAATATACTCTTATCAAAATTTCATAAATATTACATTTCATTATAACATGGGGATATTGAAACATAAGAAAAGGGTTGAGATCATATTCTCAAAATGGGAAAACATGAGACAAAATAATAAAATATCATGAGTATGCATAAGATGAACATATGATAATAATTAAGATATATAAGAATTTTATAAAAAACAAATAATTTATTATAAATTGGGGAATAATTATTGAATAACATATGACATGAATCAAAATACATGTAATTTTTTTTAATACACATGATTAGTGATAAAATAATATACAAATGAATAACATTAATCATATAAAGAACATACTATAATATAGATAACATTTTTTTCTTATGAAAAAATAGTAGCTTCCATGCTTATGAGTAATATAAATGTAGTCATGTATAATTTTATCATAAGATATTAAATTTTTTTCATCACATTAGGGGGTGATATAGGAACCTACCCATAAACATCCATACTTATGAGTAAAACATTATAATAATTCACTAATCATATCATAATGAATCCAAGGAAGTAAAATGGGGTTTATAAAACATTTAACTTAAAATAAATAACTTTTAAAGAACCTTTGGAAGGAAAATGGGTTTTGTGTCCTTTTGAAATGGAATCACATATGTAATTCATTCATATTTCAACTAATAATCACAAAAAAAATAAAACCATAGAAAATAAATGGGTTTCATAATATATTAAACAATATTCTAGGTAAATAAAATCCAATCAACATAATAATTCATACAGTATTTAAAATGTAAGTATCAATGGTTTATAATT
The DNA here is from genome assembly GCA_963277665.1 of Viscum album. NCBI lineage: Eukaryota > Viridiplantae > Streptophyta > Magnoliopsida > Santalales > Viscaceae > Viscum > Viscum album. The sequence continues at coordinate 808,385,408 of OY728134.1, read as the reverse complement.
ATGTGAATAATTTATTGAATCAATAGATATATGGTAGCTTGGTGAAAACTCTTCAATAAATGAAATTTAAAATAAGATGTTCACAATGCAATGGTTTTAAAGTAATATTTATTCCAATTCATGGTTACTTGATATGATCAAAAAAGCCAGTGACTGATCATATATTTGATAAGATTGAAATTTATAAAATTCATCCAGAGAATGATGGTTGATGGTTAAATTTGAATAATATCTTAGACCTTGAATATGATATTTCATAGGATAATGAAATAGATGAAAAATATTTTTAATAGGTTTTAATAAAAATCAATATAGAATAAGATACTCATTGATCATTAGAAATCATTTTAGAAGAAATATTTTATAAATCTAAGAGAAAAATAATTTATCTTAGAAACCTTGAAAACATAAAAAGAATTATTAATTTAAAAAATAAAATGTTGATGAAATATGTGATCACATGAAAAACAATACAAAGTGATTTCTTCACTTTTTGATGATAACGACCCATACAAAAATAAAAAAATTATCAAATTTAACATGTATGGTTTAGTAGAAAATGACATTAATAAGTTTTTTATTTGTATATAATGAATATATAAAAAGTATCAAATTATGATTAATAATATAAAAGGTAGGTTCCTAGACAAATATAAGATACGAGGTTGGTTTCACCTGTAATAATTGCATCATGTTAAATATGATTCAATAAGAAATGGAATTTTTAGGGGATGTAGGACTTTGTTAAAGGTGGCCTGGTGAGAGATTTCTAGGATTTATTATAGGGTGGGGACTTGTTGCATATTGCTTGTGCAACCAAGATTGTTCTTATTCCTAAGGTGGGTAATCCTTAGTCTATTGATCAGTATCGGCCCATTAGTATGTGTAATATACTGTACAATACCCTGGCCATTATTCTAAATAAAAGATTTTCTATTCACTTGGATTCTTGGATGGCCCCGAAACAACATGAGTTCATTAAAGGGAGGTCAATACAAGGTGCAATAGGTGTGTTCCATGAAATGGTTAGTGGCATCAACAACAGGTCCTTCGGGGGAAATTTGGTGGTTAAGCTAGATGTGAGAAAGGCCTATGATAGGGTGGAATGGGTCTTTGTTCTTAGAGTCTTGACTAGAATAGGGTTCTCAATTTGGACTAGTGACCTAATTTTCTATTGTTTTAGCTCGACATGGATTTCAACTTCTTTTAGGGGTAAGAAATTTATGGTTTTCAAGACCTATCGTGGTCTTCAACAAGGGGACCCTTTGTCCCCCACTCTTTTCATTCTCTCTCAAAATTATTTTAGTTGCTTTATTAATCAAGGACTCAACATCGGTAAAGTTATCCCTTACCATAATAGGTATGATACAAGGGGTATATCACACTTGATGTTTGTAGATGACACAATTGTCTTTATCAATGGTAGTAGAAGATCTGTGCAGGGGTTTAATGGACTTACAGGAAAATATTGTAAGTGGAGTGGGTAGGTAGTGAACAAAGAGAAAAGTTCTTTTTATATAACTAGGAAGTTCTCTAAAATGAGGGTGAGGGATGTGGGGGCCATTTTGAGTATGGAGAGAGGCTCTTTTCCCATGGATTACCTTGGGGCTCTGGTTAGTCATTCCTCTCTTAGGGTCCATCATTTTGATAAACTCATAAGAAAAATTTCTGGGCAAATCTATAACTGTAAAAATAGATTCCTATCCTTAGAAGGTCATATAAATTTAGTGAATAGTGTCTTGGTCTCCATTACCATGCATATTCTCTCTACCCTAGAGGTTCCCAAAAGTGTGATTTCCAAACTAGATAAGATTATGGTGTCCTTTATATGGGATGGGAATATGGAAGGTAGACATCATTGGGCTTTGGAGAAACGTCTTGCAAGACCTCTCTCCGAAGGGGGTATCAACCTGAGGAGTGTCTCCTCAACCATGCAGGGGCTTCATGCAAATCTTGTGTGGGAAGCTCTGGAAGGTCGATCCCTTTGGGGAAGGACAATCCAAGACATATACGACCAGAATATGTGTGATCAAAGACTGTGTTCCTCTAGGATATAGAATATGATTCATCCTTTCATGGAGGTTTTTCATCATCACTCTCAGTGGTTAGTGGGAACATGGAACATCAATTTCTAGGAGCAAGATTGGGGGGCGGGTAGGTTGTATTTCCTAGGCTACCCCACCTTGTACATATCTTTTAATGAGGCTAGTGGTTATCCTCTATTCCTTCAGGACATTCTTCATGAGAATAAGCACGTTGTATTCAAAAGTACTGTTACCAGTGATGATCCTAATAAACTCATATTTACAGGTTCGATGTCGGGTATTTTTTCTATTAAGGATTTTGTCGATGTGAAAAGGGGTACGTCAAATGAAGACCTGTGGGGAGTGAATCTGTGGTGCAAGGAGATTCCCTCCAAATTAAATTTTCTATTGTGGCATGTGAGGAACAAAGCACTACCTACTGATGAAAATTTACAACATATGGGTGTGAATATGGCTTCTAGATGTTGGTTTTGTAGGTCCTATAATCATGAAATAGTGGGTCATATTTTCTATGAAAGTGAATGGGATAGAGGGATTTGGAAGACCTTAGGGGCGTTCTTTGGATGGGATGCGTCTGGAGGGGTGCAGGAAAGTTTTCTTAGTTTGTGGTTCATGGGTACGAATACCCATGGGGCTGAGAGGAAGGCTAGGACTGTCATTATTATTACTGGTTGTTGGACTATCTGGAAGGCCTGAAATGTGGTGCGTCATAATCAAATCTTGAGACCTCAGGTAAGTGTAATCTTCAGAATGAAAAATACTCTTCTGGATTTGGTTCGACTATGCCTCGATTTTCAATCAGCATCATTGGTGAAATCATTTTTTCCGAATCTCTCAAATGACAACTAGGATGATATTTTAGGGCAAGGAAGGTGGGTTTGATTTCATCCTCCATTCTAGGGTTTCAAGCTCAATACGGATGGGTCTCTTCTCATGGGGGATATGCATGGGGGTGGGGTCGTGAGAGATCAAATGGGTTCAGTTATTGTAGCATTCGCAGCCTCTTATGGAAGAGGTGATGTATTACAGGCAGAGGCTATGGCCATGGTGACTGGGCTGGAGGTATGAAAACAAAGGAAGATCAGTCTTAAGATAGCAGAGGTGGATTCCATGGTTTTGTGTAAAGCTCTGTTAGGTAAGGGCAGTATCCCTTGGAACATCGCATATACTATCAGAAAATGCAATACGCTCATGGGTAATCACATGGAGGTATTTCAAACATGGTGGGAGGGGAACATGGTTATAGACTTTTTGGCATCTATGGAATCATCAAATCAAAGTGTGTTTTCTTTCTTTTGCTTGGGTTATTTTCTTAAAGAGGGGATGAAATTTACTTTCAATGATTCTCTAGGTTTAAATTACTTTATAACACCATGAGTTTTTTTTCTTGGGGTTTTTTGTACGGTGGCCTTTTCAAAATAAATAAAAATGTTAATTTTCAGTCAGTCATAAATTATGAAGGTTTTTAAAAAGAATTCAAATTACCCTGATGGGTTTTATTTTAAAAATAAACTTTCTTTAAAAATAATATTTTAAATAAATCCCTTATTATTGGATAATAATTTTAATTAAAAATAATATAATCTTTATTAAAATTGTATTAAAATAATTTAAACATTGAATATTATATATACCATAAAAACACCAGGATTGTGTTATAATATATTGATTAGGTAGTAATAAAACCATTTTAAGGATATCATAGTTCATATTAATAAATTACTTTCTTGAAATTATATTTTAGACATAGAACCCCTTGCATCCTTAGAAAAATTCCAGTCAAAACCAATGATGGATTTGATTTCAAATGAAACATTACATAAAATGAATAATGAAAGGATCCTCATACAAAATATAAATGGATAATTAGATACAAAATTATAAATAAAACATGGTGTATAATACTAAATATGTATTGAGGGAAAAAGTTTCAGAAAAAAAATACATAGATTAATTCACGACATCCACTAATGAACATGAATGTCATTTATAACAAAAATAACTATATTAATTATCCATTTAAAAACATTATTAATATCAATAATCATTTTAAAATTTCAATTATAATTTTTCTATATGTTTATATTTGATAGTAATTATATATTTTCAGTATTGGTGGTCAGTAGTCATGATCATTTTAAAGTAGCTTATATTAGTTGTGTTGTTATTCATTCTTATGAAAATTATAATCATACCCATACAAAAATATTATTTTCTCTAATTATTTATATAGTAACACTTTCATTATATTGGAGTTTTTTTTGAAGTTTATAAATATGAAATCAAAAATGATCACATTTCTATGATTTTTAATGAATGAACGTTTGAATCATAATATATGATATTAAAATAAATGATACAATTTCAAAACCAAAATGAAATAATTATTTTAGATTTTATTGAATTTATAATTAGTAATTATTTTCTCATAGTCATCTACAATAATATTTTATATCATTATTCAAGTAGGTTCTTAGATAGACAGAATCATGAGAATACTATAATTAATGGATGATTATGAGTATAAAAGTGGATTATTATGGTGTAATGTCATTATTAATGAATAATAATTATATTATATAGATAATATTGAGGTTTAAATTTATATACCTTCATATTTTAATAAATTATAATTAACCATGATGAATAATGGGATATGTAACTTCATGGAGGTCTTGATCTATATAATGCTTAGATAACAGTATCATTTCTCAATGATTGATAGGGAAATAATGTGTGTTAAATTTCTTATATTCATAATAAAATTTAAAGTATACATTCCATTATATATCCAAAATATCAACAATATAATCAGTGAAAATATCTAGTCATGAAATAAAATGTAATATGTTGCTTCATGTATGTGGTAGTATGAACAATGCATAAATGACTATATCATTTTTTAAAATGAAAAAATAGATTTTTTTGTTAATATTTATCAACATAGAAAAATAAAATAATGTTTAAAAAGTAATATTTTTATTATATAGTAATAAGAAAATTACATTTTTTAATTTAATATTGAAAATAAAAGAAGTTATAAGAAAACTGTTTTTCTTTGAGGAATGTAAGCATTTAATTTTATTTTGAAGAATTACATTTATTCATTTAAATTTGACCTATATATTAAGGATTTATTTAGGAGCAGTCAAGGTGTGTTTAGGGTCTATAACTTGGGATATTGGAGGAAATAAAATGTTCTCGTGTTTAATAAAAATTTTGATACCCAGTCCGCAAATTCAGACACGCTATGGGGGTGATGCAGGGATCTATTGAGTGGATCACATGAGATACACATATTTTTTATAACCATGTGATTCAGGATATGCATGGTGGTCACCCAGAGTAGTGGGGGGTTTCACAGGGAGAGCATGGTTGGGAAAATTATGCTCCAACAACTATGTGGGTAAGTCTTCTTAGAAATTAATTGTCACATAGTTTATTACATGATTTATAAAACCATCTGGGAAACCCATGTGCCTCATTAAATTTAGGAGATTTTACCATTTTCTCCTCTATATCTAAATCCAATCATCCCTTTTTCTTTTCTTCCTCTACTAAAATTAACCCTATCATCGTATCCTTTGATGATCTACTCTCATGACTAAATTCCATTCCTTTGACTATCCTCTCGGCCCAACCTCCAAACTAAATTATGTCTATTTTATTGGATTCCCACTAGTAATATCTTCAATCTATTATCGCATTTCTTTATCTGTATATCTATCGATGATGCAATTTTGGTACAAGATCATATTCCATGTTTCAGGGTGTTGACCTTTTTTTCTGATCCATGTTGAACCAAGGGATGATACAGGATGAAGAATCAACTACATGAATAAGGTATTTGGTCTATGAATTTCCATCAACATCTTTCCTTTATAAATAGGTTCCATTTTGTGCACACAGGTTTCACCAGGTGTTGCTTATAAAATTATTATGCCTTTAATATATATTGTTTAAGGTGAATTCATTTTCCTTAAAGGAACCACTTGACTCAATTGGAGTTTATGACCTAAATTTTTTCCACCACAAGTAGGGTGCACTATTTGTTATGCCTTTAGTGGCCCCTTTTGGGATTAATAGTGATGTCATTAGGGTGATTTTGATTTTATATTTTGTAAGATATGTGTTTCATCTTACTAAATGAATATCTAAATTATTATATGGAATGTATATATATTTATAGATATAAAATGGCAATTTAAATGTAATTTAATTGAAAACATATATCACATACTTATTTCACATTATTATGTATGATGAATAGTAATGTAATAAACCTAATGAAAATAAAATTGACATGATTATTGCATGGACTAAATTTATTTTTGATATAATAGATTTATAAGGATCCAATTACATATTTATAGTTTTAATTTTTATAGGAATGGTCAAACTTGATCCCATATTGGATTTCTAAGGGAATCCTTTGATCATTCAAAGGATTATATTTTGATTCATTAACTGATTGAACTATGAGATATCCACACAAAAAATAAGATATTTGTCTCATTACCTAAATTCCTTAATGATGTACCAAAAATTCTCCTATATCCATTCTAGATACTAAAATACATTAGATACACTCTGTGGATTCATATTTATGTCTATGGACATGAGGCTCCATAGATTCCACCATTTGGCCCTAGACATGCATATCACGTGATTAATATAAAAGAGATCCTTGGAATCAATTATAATCTTTTATAGTTGAATTACTTAGGTGTACCACTTGGATTAAACTCAAAACCTTATAGATATACTTTGTAAGTTACCACTATGAGTTGTCTTGATCTTTGAGTTCAAGAATTCCTTAGATTCTCCATGGATCCTATTTGATTATAATCTTTATTAATACTATATGATTGATAATATATTATAATTATTAACCCTTAACTAATAATTATTGATACACATGTTCAGAGGCACCACCTTGGGTTGAATCAAATATGGGTCATTTACATTAGCATTTCGTTACTTTTATATACCTTCACACAATTAAAGTTTTTACTCAAATATTGGATTTTTATAGATGTAGTTGGGGTAGACTAATGGGATTTATCTCAAACCATATCTGGGATTCCATTAGTATCATAGAATATTATATGATCATAGGTGTTGAAAAATGGAAGCATACCATCTTATATACCTAACACCTTAGTTTCTTATGGGGTGTTTGTAGAAATGATTCATTTCTCAAGGTTATTGGATAATTATTTCCCTTAGATTATTTTATATATCATGTACTCTATTTTATTCCTACTTCTATGTCTACATGTTTTCCCATTTTGTATGTACAAGCCAATATCTTATGTATATGATACAATTTACTACTTTTATGATTATTTGTTTCTTTAATGATTTCACTTTTTTTACTTCTGAGTTATTCATTATTATTTTTTCCTATTTTTTATTCATCTCTCTTCACCGTTATGATCCACTCTATCTAGATGGAATTGTATCTCCACAAAAAAACCTTAGGCCCTCATTGCTAGTTGATATCCTATGGAATAAGGGAAGGTGACATTGTGTCCATGTGGTAAATTGGGTCTGGTTACTCAGGAGTTAATCAGGCCTGAGACACCACAATGTGGTGTCAAAGGGTTTTATTTTCAAGGGTTATTACTTGGTAAATATCGACAAAAATAATGATCTTGATAGAACTTGTTCATAATTAGTTTTTAAGAGTAACTAACCCACACCCATGGAAAATTCATAATTTCCATATAATGGGAAATTATCTTTCAGTATTTCCCTTATTATTATTGATATATCTTTAACCTTTGTGTGATGCGCATGAATAGTGTTATTTGTTTTTCTTTATGGATATTCTATATTGTCACTATATATAAAGGATCATTGTTACATGAATCATCATAGTAACCTAGAGATTTACGTTCAATGTATATTACATTCCATAAAATTGTATTCCATTTCATACATTTCCTATGTTTTCTATGATTTTTGAGTGTTAATTGATTAGGATATATTCCTCTACCACTAATATTTTCTATATTGAAATAAAATTGGTTGTTAAATATGAGAGCATAAATGATAATAATGTTTTCAAGTATATATTTTCTGTGGCGTATTAAATATCCAATTTAGACCAATGTATGTTATATAACCTTGTATGAATGGAAATAACATTGGATATAATTATATCACTACCAATTGTAACTTATAAAGAGTATGGGAATTTATAAATTTCCATGTTTAATTTTTCAAATAAATCCATTATACCATTACATGTTAAATTCTTAGACCATATGTAAGGGGAGAATTATGTAATTAAATGGATGTAAATTTTAATTTATAATTTTTATGGGCCTTTATGAAATAAGAATTAAAATAAAATTTATTTAACATTGTATTAAGAATAAAATCATTTACAAATTTATGATATAAGGTCAAACATATAAATAAAATTGTTTTCTATAAATACATATTTGAAGTGAAACATAAAAATTGTTCTTCTAATTAACATGAAATTGACCCTCCATATTTCAGAACACTTTTAAACAAATAAAACATGATTTATTACCAATAAACAGGCCACATATCCAAGTAGTTGGGATTTTATTACTTAGGTAATGATCCAGCATGTTTATCTTGAAGATTTATGAGAATGTTGGTTATTAGGCCTTGAGTATTTCCTCTCTCAAGTTGAGATCTCTCTTAGTACATTATTGAATCATGTTATGAGGATTGTGCTTGGTATTTGTAGAAGTTATTCCACCAAGATGTACTCAAGTCATGCACCAGGATCATGGTGACGATCATTATCTAGAAGTGGTGGGTCCTGATCCCCATGGGTTACTTCCAGTTGTGCCACCTATGGCACCACCTACTATTCCCAAAATAGAAACTAATGCTCAGTTTTGAGAGAGTTTCCTATACTTTATTCTTTCTATGTAGGGTGCTCCATGACCTACACCTATAATGTATGATCATAAATGTGATTTCTAGTAGAAACATTGTACCATCTTTTTGGGGTATAATGGTCTACAGGATACTGAGTCATGGATAGAATCAATTTATCAATCATAGATATCTAAGAGATGCATCCAAAGAGGATGTTATAACTTTCCAGCTATATGCTTCATGATTCCCACAAGCACTAGTGGGATGTGATTACCTTGGATGGTTCTCCTTATGAAATTTTCAATATTGATTCCATACATCCATCAAATATTAATTTTTTACTTCAGACGTAGAGATATAACTAATCTGGGGAGTTCATGCACCTGAAGTCGAGTGTTATGTCTATCATGGACAAATCATTGTGTTTAACTATGAATCAATGTTTTTCACCACTTATTTATTATGATGATTTATCACATGAGAGATGCTTTTAGAAGGGATATAGTATACCATATACTCTCTTGTGAATATCTTTCATGTATTTACCATTTTTTTATTGTGAATAATGTTCTTATCACCAAAAAAACATGAGGGAAGCTAATAGTATAAGGCACTGAGGGTCAACATCGAAGTAGGATAGTTGTTCATCCAATAGCTGAAAATAATAAACATGAATTTTCTAATTATAGTAGTGTAATCTAATCTATCCACATTTTTAAACCTATTTCATTCCATTAGTTTTGATGGTAATGTAATGTGATACCGTAGTGTGATAGTGAAATGTTATAGTTCCATTCTTACATCCAGATTGAACATGGTCAATGACTAATCTAGAAAAAATTACCTATTTATAGTGGAAGATGAACCACACTAGATATCCCTTTAGGAGTAGTATCATTGACTCCATTTTAGGGATGAAGCATGAGTATCAATGGATTAATAGACCGAGAATAAGGTCTTGGATGAGGTATCTAGAATTCTGATTTTCAAAGCCATCTGAGTGGATCTCCTCATGTAATACATCTATAGATATGGGGTGTGAATCAGACCAATTAAAACCATTATATCATATATCAAAGGATTAGAGTTCATGACCATCTACTATACAAGATAATATTGTAGTAGTCTCCACTATCGTATATACTTTGTCTAAAATAGGTTCCTCTCACTCATTTATCTTTGTATCGATAAAGGAATGTCTTGGGGTAGAAATTCATTGATTTTTTTAGGGTGATGAACATGGGCACACCATTTAGTGTATGGTTAGATGGTAGATGACTATTCAAGGACTTCCCCATTGATGTAGGTAGTTATCACTTCATAGGGGACCTCTTCATCCCCTATATAAAAGGATTTGATGTTATTCTCATGGTGGAATGAGTGGTCCCTTATCATGACTATGTATACTACTATCAATACATGGTATCGTTCAAATGTCTAAAGGGTTATAATTATCTTCAGATGGGTTTTTTGGATGTCAAGAAGATTAAATCTGAACTAGATAATCATGGTCTTGGTAGAGTGAAAATCCAGACTGATTTCCTCTTTATGGAGTATCATGGAATATTTTTGGTTGATTTTTCTCTCATGGTGGATCATTTCATTGTAGTTTTTCGAGATGATTTCTCTTTAGTAAATCCTAAGACATACATATAGTTTAAAATTAAGCTCGTTCCATGAGAAAATCCAGTATCTATTCTTCTGTATAGGATGGAAACTACTGAGCTCCATGATCATAATATATAGTTGGAGGATTTTAAATATATAGGTTTTATCTGACCCAGTATATCTCCTTGAGTTCCTCCTATCCTTTTAAAAATAGAGGAAGATGGAACCCTTAAAATTTTCATGGATTACCAATGAATTAACAAACTTATAGTTAAGAATTGGAATATTTTTCTTTAAATATATGATCTCTTTAACCATCATTGGGGAGATAGAGTGTTCTTGAATATCAACATGATGTCAAGGTATAATCAGGTGTGATTCATGAATTTAGACATATGATTTATGGATATCCAAAATCGATACAGTTAATACGAGTATATGGTTATATCATTCATTCATACAAACACGCTCACTATTTTCATATACATGATGAATTTATTTTCCAACCCCTACATGGATTCCTTCATCATGGTTTTTGTTGATGGTATCTTTTTGTATTCTCATACTCTAAGAAACCATTCCACACATCTTGAGATTGTATTGAGTATGCAGTGGTAGAATCAACTATATTATATGGTCCCAAATTGAATCTTCTAGATTCACAAGGTTCACATCTTAGGTAATATTATTATTGAATATAGAGTATCAGTTGACCCATAGAAGGTGAGTGTAGTGGTTTTTTAACTGAAGTCCAAGAACATGTTTGATATGCAGAGTTTCCTAGGGATTTCAAGATATTGCTGCAATTTCACATAGGATATTTCATTCCTTAATACACCTCTTAACATTATAAGTATGAAGGGTGTGAAGTTAGTCTATGATGAAGCATGAAAGAATTACTTTTAGTAGCTGAATAAAAGACATAAATCAACACTGATACTAATTATTCTAGAGCCTATAAAAGGGTATATAGTGTTTTTGGATGCATCATGCATCAGGATGGGTGTCGTATGGATGTAGGATGATCAATTTGTTGCATAAGGTTCTCACTAGTTGACTCATCACTTGTGAAATTAACTAACACGCAACCTCAAGCATGCAAATGTATATCATGATTTGTGTTGTTGAAGTGATTATATAATGGGAGATAGATTTTTTGTGTTTATGGACCATAAGAGCCTGAAATATAAGTTCAAATAGTGTGATTTAAATATCATATATTTAAATGGATTTAATACATTATGTCATTTGACTTTTAGCTTGATAATACACCTATAAAGGGAAATGTGATTACTGATACTTTCAGTTGTAAGACTCAAATAAAATCTATTCATGATGCTTATGATGAATGAAAGTTGATTGACCTGTTTTAAGTGATTCGTCTAGAGTTTCAAGATATTCATGTGGGGAATTTTATTATATCCCCAATAGTTACCTATTTACTACTGGATAGGGTGAAGAGATTTTAGTTTATAGATTCTGATGGTTTGTTCCTAAGGGAATTTATTTCAGATTATGAACCAAAATTATTTTTATGTAAATAGAGATGAAATCATTCATGTCCATGGGAGTATCTAGGTTCCTACAGACATGTAGGAGGATCTGATGTGAGGATACCAAGATTTTATATGGGTAGTGAACCTTGAAATCTCCATGATGTATCATGATATGCACACCCAGTACCAGTGGCTTTGATGAAATGGTAGATTGAAAGTTTAATCACTAGGTTTTCCTCAGCCACTACATGAAGGTGGAACAATAGTGGACTATTGGATTATTATAGATGTTAACAACCCCATAATAGAAATGGGATGACCTAATGATGTATTTTTTGACTGATTTATCAAGGTAACCTCGAGGTAGTGACACCATTTTGTTATTCATGGACCTACAAAAGATGGTATCCCACTTCCTACATATCTTGGTTATTTTCAAAGTTTTTGAGAAGGAAAACTGTATTTATAAGAGATTATACACCTATACGGGGTCACTCATACTCTCATTTAATATAGGGAAACTATTTTCAAATTCATATTTTGGTAAGGGTTGTAGAAAACTCTGGGTACATAGGTGCTTCTAAGAACAACATTTAACCCTCATATTGATGGCCAGTCTGAATAGTCTATAACAATGTTATAGGGCATTATTTGAGCTTGTTTCCTTGATTTATTCAGTATATTAGAGATTCATATTCTCCATATCGAGTTTTTCTAGGATAATAAATTTTAGGAAAGCATTAAGATGGCCCTATATGAGGCCTTATATGGTAGGCCATTTAGTTCACCTCTATACTAGATAGAGGCAGGAATGGTAGTGCTACTAGGTGCATGTCTAATTCAGGAGACTTTGGAGGAGGTAATGCTAATAAGGAAGCATATGGATACTTCTCAGTCTATATAGATACATTTTTAATCTATCCTCCAAATCATGGTATGTTTGTTGTGTTGTATATCCATCGGTAATCTCTCTAATCATTTGTCCCCTATAAAAGTTTGTCATTCCAATGAAGTATCTATTTTTATTCAATCTCATATGACCTGTTTTTAAGGATATCATCTATTATTTCATTTTGATCTGATCTAAGCCAAAATATGGGTGGATACGTGATGAGGCATCTAATACTATTATATGACAGGTGGTCTATGACATTTTCCTTGAGGTCCCATATTTTTATAAACTTTTGCATTGTGTGCATGCTAGTTTCACATGGCATTTATTCTAAAAATTTTATGAATTTTATTTAAATAATTTACAGTGTATTCTAAGTCCCTAATAGAACCTATTGACATAATTTTAGGTTATGAACTCAATCTTTACCACTCCCTATGAGGAACTTTCCTTGTTATTCTGTCAAAAACCCTTGTTGGGATTTCCTAAGATGCTATTTGGGTGAACTCTTGATAACTTAATATTTATATTGTTAAATGGAATGTATATGTATTTATTGATATCGCATGCCCTTGTAAATTTAATTGAATTGATAATTTGTTTCATTTATTTATTTTACCCTATCACATGTCATGAAATTTAATGGAAGTAACCAAATGAAAATGAAATTATCATGATTATTACCTAACCTTATATGATTTATGATATACTAAATGTATAAGGTTCATATTTAATATTGAAATGATTCATTTTTTTATGAATTTCCAAACTTGATCCCACTACGGATTCTCGGGGGAATATAATGATTACATAGAGGAATCCATTCTAATTCATTGAGCTCATTTCCATAGGTGATTCAAACTATAATTTTTTTACATTATCTAATTACATGAATTCATTAAAAATGTACCAACCATTAACTAGAATCCTTTATAGATAATATAATTACATGGATATAATTCTTTGATTTTTTGTTTATTTCTACGAACAAATAGCTCCATGGATTCACCCCATTGGGGCCAATCATTCAAATCCTGAGATTATTGTGGATGAGATCCATGTACATGGTTAGACACTTTTGTTGACCTCACCTGTTTTGATAATCTCAATCATGTATTCATATGTGTTGAAAATCCCAATTATGTTTTCATTCTCTATGATATTTTTAAGTATCATTGATCTATACTCTAATTCTTTCAAATATGTGATCAAACCAATAATAATTTTTAAAATAGTCTTTGGAATATGTTAATCCTCATTTATCCATGTTCATACAAGTTATAAATTGATTCTAACACAATAGGATGTGTTCTGCATAAAACAGATAAGTAATCTACCTATAGCTACTGATAAAGAGCTACCGGTACCCAGTCTACCGATAGACTTAGTCTACCGACAGACAGAGTCACCGATATACTTAACACAGAGCTACCGATGTGCTTATAAATGTAAGCTACTTACAGACAGCTACCGATACAAACATAGAGCTACCGGTGTAAGTATAAATAGCAACCGATGGAATAAGAGTCACCGATAGACGAAGCTACTGACAGACTCATAGCTACCGATACCGACGCATTGAGCTACCGACGCATGGAGCTACTGACGCATGGAGCTACCGACGCATGGAGCTACCGACGCATGGAGCTACTGACGCATGAAGCTACCGACGCATGGAGCTACCGATAAACAAAGTCACTGATACAAGCATATACCAACCGATGCATAGAGCCACCGATAGAGTCAAGGCAACTAATGAAATTGAGCTACCGATGTTCAAGCTACCGATGCCCAAGCTACCGATGCTGATTACCTACCGATCACTCGACTCACTGTTTGAATTTCTTTATTTCCTATCTTTATTTAATCTATCTAACGGTCATATCATGTACATTTTAATGATTTGTCAAATATCTGATAAAGGTTGTCGGATGTCAGGAACCCGTACCTCGTACCTGCAGAAAGGAAATCTTTCCTGTCCCCTGTTGCCCGTGAGATAAATACGAGAAGACGACACTGCCCAACAACAACAACAAAAAAGGAAAAGAGAAGTGCGTGTGGTGGATGGAATATACCAGAAACACAAGAACGAGAAGAATCAAGAAGCTCATAGACAATCAAGCATACTCGAGAAGTGTTCTGTGCATATAAGAAGAACAATGAAGAAATTCAACCACTACATTCTCACTGTCTGTGAACCTGGAGCATACGACACTCTGTTTCTCAAACAGAAACGAGAAGAGGACTCAGACTCACTTCTGATCGAATCCAAAGGAGTCCAGAGCTACACTAAAATCACCAGAACCATTTCTAAACTCTACATCTCTTGTTCTGTGGTTTATTATTATACATTTCGAGCAGTGTGTGTTATCTGCTGTATCTAACACATACATTGTCTCCTGTACTTAAACTGAAGGATTTGTAAATCCT
The DNA here is from genome assembly GCA_963277665.1 of Viscum album. Classification (NCBI taxonomy): domain Eukaryota; kingdom Viridiplantae; phylum Streptophyta; class Magnoliopsida; order Santalales; family Viscaceae; genus Viscum; species Viscum album. The sequence goes on along the minus strand of OY728134.1, from coordinate 808,370,070 downwards.
TACCAAAGTCTTGCATTCTTTCTTTCCCACGAATAACAGTGGTAGAGGTCTTGGACCTGGACAGTTGTAAACTGTTGAACCCCGATCCAGGGTGTGGATCATTTTTATATAAACTTTTGAGAGGACTAAGTCTCGGCTTGAGACTGAACCTCTTGGTTACATTTGTTGTGCCATCTCTTTCAAAGTTTTATTCCGCTGCTAATCACTTTAAAACCAATACTGTTTTTAAAGTTACTTTGATAATTAAATTAGCAAGTGTTTATGTTAAGTGTAGATTAGTAAGTTAGTTTCAAAAGATAATCACACACTCCTGTGTTGATTAACTGGGAATTAATCAATCCCTTGAGAATCTAACATAACCTCTACTTTAATATAAATTCACTACAGTTTAATTTATTATTTTATTTGGGGGTCTTTAAGACAGTGTTTTTTAAATACAGAAATTTTAATTGGTACTCAATTCACCCCCCTCTTGAGTAAACCACTCCGACCAACACTTGGTATCAGAGGATTGAAAATACTTTCTAAAAGTACTCTGCTTTTGAACTGTGATTGTAGTTGTATTTTAAAGTTCTTAAAATTTCTGTTATATCTAAATTTTTATCTCTTTAAAATTTTCTCATCATGGACAATAGACTTGAGGGTGCTGCTACTAACCGGCCACCTTTCTTCAATGGAACTAATTATGCTCAGTGGAAACTGAAAATGAAAATTCATCTAGAAAGCATAGGTTTTGATATTTGGACTGCTATTGAATCAGAATACAAAATTCCCACTACTGATAGATCTACTTGGGATGAACCTATAAAGACTGCTTACAATAACAACTGTAAAGCTATGAATGCCTTGTACTATGCTCTAGGAGATGAAGAGTTTAATAGAATTTCTTCTTGTAAAACTGCATATGAAATTTGGGATACCTTAGCTGTTTCTCATGAAGGAACAACGAATGTTAAAGAAATGAGATTGAACACTTATACTATCAAGTATGATAATTTTAAAATGAAGCCTGACGAACCCATTTCTAACATGTATCTCAGGTTCAATGAAATTGTCAATACAATGATCTTGCTGGGAAAGGATGTCTCGTCGAAGGAACAAATTATGAGAATTTTGAGATGTCTACCTGATAGATGGAGAGGCACATCTGTCTCAATCAGAGAATCATGTGACATTGCTGCTCTACCTGTCAAGGAACTAATTGGCAAGCTGATGATGTATGAAGAAGATCTTAAAGTGAATAATGAGGAAGAAAATGAACCTCCAAGAAAGTCTGTCGCTTTCAAATCTTCAACTTCAAAGAATAAGGACAAAGAAAAGCTTCAAGCTGTAGTTGAAAGTTCAAGCTGTGAAGACAGTGAAAGTGATTCTGACAGTGATGCTGAGATGGCTCACATTGCTAGAAGATTTAAGAAATTTTATAGGAAAAAGAAGTTCTTCAAAAAAACAAATTATAAGGGTAAGTATGATCACCAAGGTAAATGGAAAAAGGATTGGAAGAAGAATGAAAAATCAGATGATGTTGTCTGCTATGAGTGCAAGAGAAAAGGACACATTAAAGCCGAATGTCCAAAGCTGAAGTATAAAAAGAAATATGAATATAAGGACAATAAGTTTAAGAAATCCATGAAGGCTACTTGGAGTGCTTCTGAGGATAGCTCTACTGAATCTGAAAGCTCTGAAACTGAACACAAAAATAAGGCAAACATGTTCTTTATGACAAACACTTCTCAGGTAACTGCTGAAACTCCTGCTTTAAATTATTACTCTGGAGATAATGCAGAATCTGACTCTGATTCTGGAACAATGTCTAAAAATGAATTATTTGAGTACTGTGATATGCTGGAAGAGACATGTAATGAACTTAAGGATAAATACAAGTCATTAAAGAAACAACATTCTCTCACCACTACAGTTAAAACCGAACTCACTATTGAAAAAGAGAAAAATGCTCAACTGTTAAAAGAAAACACTGAACTGAAACTGTCGAATGAGCAACTCAAGAAAGACTTAGAGAAGTTCACCAATGGAAAAAATACACTAACACAGATGCTAGGAAAGCAAATGGCACCTAAATATACTACTGGTATAGGATACCAACCTGGACAAAGGAAAATTTCCAAAACTAGATTCATTTCTAAATCTGGACAGAATGAAGGTAATTCTGGAACTTCATATGCTTCAACCAGTTATATACATAGCTATGGATCTAATAAAGTTTATCTTTCAAAGAATATCAATTCTACAAATTATATGAGACCCATTAGACAAATATGGGTACCTAAAGTGTTATTGGCTAACCTGTCTGGACCCAAGAAAATCTGGGTACCAAAATCATCTCCCATCTGAATCGGTTTTGTAGGGAACTTGCTTAAAGAGCTCCTGTAAAGAGACCTGGTATTTGGACAGTGGATGTTCAGGACATATGTCAGGAGACTTCTCTTGTTTTAAGAGTTTAATAAAATTTGATGGAGGCTTTGTCACTTTTGGTGACAACTCTAAAGGAAAAATCATCGGCCTAGGCCAGATTGGTAACACCGATTCAATTTTGATTTCTAAAGTTTTATTTGTTGGTGGCCTTAAATACAATTTATTAAGTATTTCTCAGTTATTTGATGATGGTTTTCATGTTAAATTTGAAAATGATTCTTGCAAAGTTTTTAATTCTAAGAATGTTTTGGTATTTTCTGCCTTAAGAAATGAAAATGTTTATGCTGTTAATCTGAATTCTTTAGCTAAGCAGAATATTACTTGTTTGAATGCTTTTCATAAAGAATCTTGGCTTTGGCACAGAAGATTGGGACATTGCAACACTCACTCACTTAGAAAACTCTCTAGAAAAAACCTAGTTAGAGACCTACCTAAATTAGAATTCCCAAATGATAGAGTGTGTAACCCCTGTCAAAAGGGAAAACAACACAAAGTTTCTTTTAAATCAAAGAAAGAAGTTTTGACTTCTCAACCACTTGAATTGGTTCACATGGATTTGTTTGGACCATCAAGAGTTTCTAGTTTAAATGGGAAGCACTATGTTTATGTTCTTGTAGATGATTTTTCTAGATATACTTGGGTATATTTTCTAGCTCACAAAAGTGAAGCCTGTTCTTCTTTTGTTAAATACTCTAAATCTGTAGAGAACCTTAGTGGACTTAAGATTAAAACTTTGAGAAGTGATCATGGTCGTGAGTTTGAAAATCAAGATTTTGAATCTTATTTCTCACACAATGGCTATACTCATAACTTTTCTTCCCCTAGAACACCCCAACAGAATGGTGTAGTAGAAAGAAGAAACCGAACCCTTCAAGAAATTGCTAGAACCATGCTCAATGAATATGACCTGACTATTTATTTTTGGGCTGAAGCTGTTAATACAGCTTGCTATGTTATTAATAGAGTCTTAATTAGACCTGTTCTTAAGAAAACCCCTTATGAATTGTGGAACAATAGAAAGCCTAAGGTTAATTACTTTAAAGTTTTTGGTTGCAAAGTATTTATTCTGAATACTAAAGATAATCTGGATAAGTTTGCTTCCAAAAGTGATGAAGGAATTTTTCTGGGTTACTCTATTTCAAGTAAAGCCTATAGAGTATTCAATAAGAAAACTAAATGTGTGGAAGAATCTGTTCACATCAAGTTTGATGAAACTGATCCACATGAGCCTAAAACCTCTCTTGAGAATATTGAAGAAGACTTATCTGTTCTGGACCTTAATGATAAATCTAAAGAACCTGTTATCAAAACATCCAGTTCTGGACTTTTTCCAGAATCTGCTTCTGTTGAACCCGAACCTATAGATGAACCTGAAATTTCTAGTCCAACCTTTACCAGATCAACGAGGATTCTAAAGAATCATCCTTTAGAAGCTGTTGTTGGTAATCTTGATAGAGGAACACAAACTAGAGCTTCTCTAAGAAACCAGGTTGAACATCAATCTTTTCTTTCACAGCTAGAACCCAAAAATATCAATGATGCTATCAATGATGAATTCTGGGTAATGGATATGCAGGAAGAATTAAATCAGTTTGAAAGAAACAAAGTCTGGGAATTAGTTGACAGACCTAAGGACACTTTGACAATAGGCACAAAATGGGTTTTTAGAAATAAATTAGATGAATCTGGAAATATAGTTAGAAACAAAGCTAGAATAGTTGCACAAGGATATAGTCAAGAAGAAGGTATAGACTATGAGGAAACTTTTGCACCTGTAGCTAGACTAGAAGCCATCAGGATCTTACTTGCATATGCTGCACATCTGGATTTAAAGTTATATCAAATGGATGTGAAAAGTGCATTTCTAAATGGTTTTATAATTGAAGATGTTTTTGTAGAACAACCACCTGGATTTACTAACCCCCATTTTCCAAATCAAGTTTTTAAACTTTCTAAAGCTTTGTATGGTTTAAAACAAGCTCCACGAGCTTGGTATGATAGACTTAGCAATTTCCTTATTTCAAAAGGTTTTACTAAAGGGATTGCCGATCCAACTCTTTTCATTAAAATAATTTATAAAGATGTTTTAGTTGTACAAATATATGTTGATGATATTATTTTTGGATCTTCTAAACACTCTTTATGTACTGATTTTTCAAAAATTATGCAAAATAAATTTGAAATGAGCTTAATGGGAGAACTTAAGTACTTTCTTGGATTTCAAGTATTTCAAAATGAAAATGGTATTATTTTGAATCAAAGTAAATATACAAAGGATCTTTTAAAACGTTTTGGTCTGGATAGTATCAAGGAAAGTGAAACTCCTATGAGTACTACCTGTAAATTGGACACAGATGAAACTGGGAAACCAGTTGATCAAACAAATTACAGAGGTATGATTGGTAGTTTACTTTATCTTACTGCTAGTCGACCTGATATTATGTTTAGTGTGTGTATGTGTGCTAGATTTCAAGCTAATCCAAAAGAATCTCATTTGCTTGCTGTTAAAAGAATTTTTAAATATCTCAAACACACGGTTAACTTAGGTTTGTTTTACCCAAAAGGACAATCCTTTGAGTTAATGAGTTATTCAGATGCTGACTTTGCTGATTGTAAGTTAGATAGAAAAAGCACATCAGGAACATGTCATCTGCTTGGAAAATCTTTAGTTTCTTGGTGTAGTAAGAAACAGAACTCAGTTGCATTATCTACTGCCGAAGCAGAATATATAGCTGCTGGTAGTTGCTGTGCACAAATTCTGTGGATGAAACACACTCTTTTGAACTATGGATATGTTTTTAAACATGTTTCAATCAAATGTGATAACACCAGTGCAATAAACATCTCTAAGAATCCTGTATCTCATTCTAGAACCAAACATATAGATGTAAGACACCATTTCCTAAGAGATCACTATCAAAAAGGTGATATTTCTCTTGAATTTATTAGCACTGAACATCAATTGGCTGATATTTTCACTAAACCTTTAAGTTCGGATAGGCTAAGTTACATAAGACACGAATTGGGAATGTTTAATCATCACCGATGTGAAAATTCTCACTGATGTGAAATTCTCACCGATGTGAAATTCTCAATGATGTGAAATTCTCACCGATGTGAAATTCTCACTGATGTGAAATTCTCACCGATGTGAAATTCTCACTGATGTGAAAATTCTCACCGATGTGAAATTCTCACTGATGTGAAATTCTCACCGATGTGAAATTTTCACTAATGTGAAATTCTCACCGATGTGAAATTCTCACTGATGTGAAAATTCTCACCGATGTGAAATTCTCACCGATGTGAAATCCTCACCGATGTAAAATTCTCACTGATGTAAAATTCTCACCGATTTTTTTTCTTCACCGATGATTAACTCACACCGATGCAATTTTTTTTTAAACTTCTGTCTGCCGCCAAGAATACGAATCGTTTTATTTTATTTTATCTTACTCTATTTTAGTCATTTATTTGGAAGTCCTAAATGATAAAACTAAGTCTAAGCCACTTATTACCTCACCGAGCTCAAAATCTCTCACCTTCGAACCTTTGCTCCCAAATCGGCCAAGAACCCTAAACCCGCGATGGCAAAAACTAAGCTTCCTATCGTCGGAGATGAAAGTGTAGAACCAAACGCTAAGAAGCAGAAGACACAGCATAAAGCCAGTGTTAGTGAAGTCAGAACTAGATCGGGAAGGCGACAACTGAATCCTCACTTGCAGAATAGAGACATAGTAATCGAGAAGGAACTGTGCGTGGAATGGCTACTGCCTAGCAAGTCGTTAGTACTCGAGATTCTGGAGGACCAGAAATGGGTGGATTGTTTCTCGAATAACAATGGTCCATACTACCCAAAGTTGGTAAAACAGTTCTACGAGTTTGTAACCTTCGAGAAGTCTGAAAATGAGAATCGGGTAAGCTCCTTTTTAAATGGAAAAGAGATGTCTTTTTCTTCAGTAGAGTGGGCTGAGTGTTTAAAAGTACCACATGAAGGTGTCTCTGGGTATGTATCAAGAGCAATTCCACCCAGCAGTGACATCTTTGATTATGAAACCGCCTTAAAAGAACTGACCGGTAATGGGAATCAAAGGCAAGTGGTTGCTGCTGAAATGGATGGAGAGAATCGACTGCTCTTCAAGTTTGTTCAGCATGTGTTGATACCGAGGCGAGAAGATTTTGAAAATATGAGATATCAAGATATCTATCTTCTTCATTTGCTAAGACATGGTGTAAAAATCAATCTGTGCATATTGTTGCTGCTTCAAATGGAAGACATGATCAGACCAAAGTCAAAGACTAATGCTTTATTCTTTGCCAAGTTGATTTCAGTAATGATAAAAGTGAAAGGAATAGCTGAGTCTCAGGATGAGACAGTTGTAGTCAAGAATAATTTCTGCATCACCTCGACTGTTTTAAGTACATGAAAATTAACTGGAACCCATGGAAGGGAGAATGGGTCAGTGATGATCAGAAGATATATGATAGGTTTAATCCTGTGGATCATCCCTCAAGACCAAAGGATATGAGAGATCCGAGTCTGAGACCTGATGAAGAGGAACCTGTTTATAGTAATGAAACAGAAGAAGAAACAGAAGAAGAAGAAGAAACTCCCATGGATGTTGGAGGAGATCCAGACTTGCCCCCAAGTCCTGTTGCAGAATTGGTTTATTCTAGGAAAGGAAAGGTAGAGGAAATTTTGTCTACTTATGAGGAAGACCAGTCTGTACCTCACCAACAAGAAGAGGAAAAGGAGAATGTATCTGAATCGTCTGCTTCTGGTAGGTTAAGTATGAGTCCTTTGATTGGAAACTCAGCTATGCCGACTGCTGAAGTAGAAAGAGATACAGAAGAAGCTGTACCTGTATCAGAAGATCTTCTAGATGCTGCACCGATGGAACTTGTAGTAGAAGATTCTGATGAAGAGAATCCAGCACTGAATGCTGTTGTGATACATGAGAATGCACCCATTGAGGGGGAGCATCAATCTGTTCTTGGAAATGTTACAGTAGCTGTTGAGTTTGGAGACTGGGAAGAAGACCCAGGGTTTATAGTCTGTGGATTGGATTATCCAGATTCAGATAATGAGATGTCTGTGAATAGACCGAAGACCAATTATGATCTTGCTTCTGAATTGTTTCCAGATAATGTGGTCAGATTTCATGATCTGAATAAGCTGAAAGAGGACCTCAAAACCAGTTTTGTTGAAGAAGTGAAGTTAATGGAAACCTCCCTTGCATCCTCAATTCAATCAATAATGACTGATTCTGTAGTCAGTTTGGCCTCAGCAAGGGGATCTGCTGCAGTTGTCTCAAATGATTTTGTCTCTAAATCTGATCTTGAATCCATGAAGAATGAGCTGAAAGAATCATTCAGTGTATCAGTTGTTGAGATGAAGCAAAGCTTTAATGAAGAAATGAAAATGTTAGAGAGATCCTTCGAGCTATCTCTGGCTTGTAATTTATCTTCTTTTGTGTCTGAGCTTATGGAAGAAGTGAAAGAGTGCCAGACTCAGTCTTCTAGAATCGAAGCAGATCTTGAAGCTCTCAAGACTTCAATTGCTGCTTTGGATTCTTATATGAGCTCCAAGTCTCAAGCTGACAAGGACCTAGCTTATGTGAAGAGTGTAGTAAGCCAGTTTGTCTCGGTGTTTGAAAGTTTCAAAACCTCAGTGAAGGATCATGTTCAATTACAGGACTCTCAAGTTCAAAGCCTAATCAGTGGTTTGTCTAAGAGTTTCAGAGAAACTGTTTCCTTCTCTCTTGGCCCTCTCACATCCAAAATATTAGTTGACCTGAATCAAGTTTGAGCAATGTTGAAGGAGGAGATTGGTTCTATTTCAACCAGTGGCTCTGTGGACTCATCCGAGTTGAGCCGAGTGGTGCTTTCTACAAGAGATTCTGCTAGAGAAATAATGAAGATTGTTCAAGATTATATGAGAGAAGCCTCTGCCTCTCAGGAAGCCATAAAGAGCAAAGTGGACTACTACTTCACCAGAATTTTCACCAAGCATCAACTCGAACACCACTTCAAGCTGATGTTGGAAAACATGAAGCTACCTCCAGTCACTCAAGCTTTTAGAGAACAAGTGAGCAAACTCAGACAATTGACTCCTGCCTTGGAGAAATTCTTGGAGAACAAAGATGATTTCATCTCTGCTATGGAAAGAGGAGGAGGAATTATTATGGATTTTAGAAATCTGTTGCTGCCCTTCTTGCATGTTGATGCCAGACCAGTCATCATACCTTCTGCTTTTCCTGCTTCTGCCTCAGCTGCTTCTACAGTCCAGCTGACTCCTGCTCAAGCTATTCGAAGCCTCACACCAATGATCACCCAAAGACCTTCAACCTACAGGCCTGACTCTATGTCAGTGGCTCAGCCTCCTTTGATCTTTTCTGGCATTCCAAAACCTTCACCTGCATCCTCACCACCCGAACCTTCTTCTGATCCCAAAGGAAAATCTCACGTGGAATATGTGGATTGATCCAGTGGCCAGGATTTTTGATAGGAATTCATTTGTATTCTTTTTTTGTACTTTCTGACTGCTCTAATACAGAAGAACTCTTTTTACTTCTCATGTTTTATTTGTCTCCTATATATGCTTTCCCACTTTTTGATTATCACAAAGGGGGAGAACAAAATGAGAGAATGAGGGGGAGAATAAAATGAGAGAATGAGAAATATTTTCAATGGAGAAAAATAACCTTCTTTTCAATTTTATCTCTGATATTATTATGTTACTTTTTACCTTCGGTACCTTATGATTGTTACCTCTGATAACTTATGTCTATATCATACTATTTCTATTATCTCTGATGCTGTTTTCTCTGAGAAAATTGTTTTGAATATTATACTCTTTACTATTATATTTTCACTATGTTAAATGCCCATATCATAAATTGTGATTATCAAAAAGGGGGAGATTGTTGAACTCACCTGTTTTGATAATCTCAATAATGTATTCATATGTGTTGAAAATCCCAATTATGTTTTCATTCTCTATGATATTTTTAAGTATCATTGATCTATACTCTAATTCTTTCAAATATGTGATCAAACCAATAATAATTTTTAAAATAGTCTTTGGAATATGTTAATCCTCATTTATCCATGTTCATACAAGTTATAAATTGATTCTAACACAATCGGATGTGTTCTGCATAAAACAGATAAGTAATCTGCCTATAGCTACTGATAAAGAGATACCGGTACCCAGTCTACCGATAGACTTAGTCTACCGACAGACAGAGTCACCGATATACTTAACACAGAGCTACCGATGTGCTTATAAATGTAAGCTACTTACAGACAGCTACCGATACAAACATATAGCTACCGGTGTAAGTATAAATAGTTACCGATGGAATAAGAGTCACCGATAGACGAAGCTACTGACAGACTCATAGCTACCGATACCGACGCATTGAGCTACCGACGCATGGAGCTACCGACGCATGGAGCTACCGACGCATGGAGCTACCGACGCATGGAGCTACCGACGCATGAAGCTACCGACGCATGGAGCTACCGATAAACAAAGTCACCGATACAAGCATATACCAACCGACGCATAGAGCCACCGATAGAGTCAAGGCAACTAATGAAATTGAGCTACCGATGTTCAAGCTACCGATGCCCAAGCTACCGATGCTGATTACCTACCGATCACTCGACTCACTGTTTGAATTTCTTTATTTCCTATCTTTATTTAATCTATCCAACGGTCATATCATGTAAATTTTAATGATTTGTCAAATATATGATAAAGGTTGTCGGATGTCAGGAACCCGTACCTCGTACCTGCAGAAAGGAAATCTTTCCTGTCCCCTGTTGCCCGTGAGATAAATACGAGAAGACGACACTGCCCAACAACAACAACAAAAAAGGAAAAGAGAAGTGCGTGTGGTGGATGGAATATACCAGAAACACAAGAACGAGAAGAATCAAGAAGCTCATAGACAATCAAGCATACTCGAGAAGTGTTCTGTGCATATAAGAAGAACAATGAAGAAATTCAACCACTACATTCTCACTGTCTGTGAACCTGGAGCATACGACACTCTGTTTCTCAAACAGAAACGAGAAGAGGACTCAGACTCACTTCTGATCGAATCCAAAGGAGTCCAGAGCTACACTAAAATCACCAGAACCATTTCTAAACTCTACATCTCTTGTTCTGTGATTTATTATTATACATTTCGAGCAGTGTGTGTTATCTGCTGTATCTAACACATACATTGTCTCCTGTACTTAAACTGGAGGATTTGTAAATCCTTACCAAAGTCTTGCATTCTTTCTTTCCCACGAATAACAGTGGTAGAGGTCGTGTGTGACCTGGAAAGCTGGTTGCTGTTGTACTGTTTCCCACGAATAACAGTGGTAGAGGTCTTGGACCTGGACAGTTGTAAACTGTTGAACCCCGATCCAGGGTGTGGATCATTTTTATATAAACTTTTGAGAGGACTAAGTCTCGGCTTGAGACTGAACCTCTTGGTTACATTTGTTGTGCCATCTCTTTCAAAGTTTTATTCCGCTGCTAATCACTTTAAAACCAATACTGTTTTTAAAGTTACTTTGATAATTAAATTAGCAAGTGTTTATGTTAAGTGTAGATTAGTAAGTTAGTTTCAAAAGATAATCACACACTCCTGTGTTGATTAACTGGGAATTAATCAATCCCTTGAGAATCTAACATAACCTCTACTTTAATATAAATTCACTACAGTTTAATTTATTATTTTATTTGGGGGTCTTTAAGACAGTGTTTTTTAAATACAGAAATTTTAATTGGTACTCAATTCACCCCCCTCTTGAGTAAACCACTCCGACCAACAACTTTTAATGTGGAATGCCCTGGGTTTACCACTGATATTACAATCACACCCTTATATCCAAATTACATTAGTTACTTCTATGAGTTGGCTTGACCCCTGAGGCCAACGATACCTTTCTTTCTCCTTGGATCCTATTTTATTATTATGATCATCAATACTCCATGATTAGAAGTATATTATAACTCATAACCCCTAAATAATAATTAAAGTTTCACCTATTCAGATAAAACAGTTGAGGATGATGAAGGTATGGTTTAATTACATTAGTATTTATTTACTTTTATATACATGCATACTATTATTGTTTATACTCACAAAATGGATTTTTGTAGACACCATTGGTGGTGGCCTTATAATATTTTTTTCTAAACCAGTCCAGTAAACCGTTGGTAGCCAGGCATATTATTTGACCAAAGGTGTGGACAAAGGGAATCATCCCTCTTTAAACCCTTTAATTTTTTTGGATGGTATCTTGGTAGCAGGTGATATAGCTATTTAATGGGATGCATGGATAGTTGTTCCCATTATATCTTCCTGCTACCATGTATTCATGTTTCTAATTTTTAGAGAAATTACATCATCTTTTGTATATGATACAATTTACTGATTTTGATTATTATTTATTTCATTGATACTAAATTGTGTTTTTCTACATTATTCATTATTATTATGCTTTCTTTTTTATTCATATATCTTCAATGGTATGCTCCACTATGACAAAAGGGAATAGTATCCCCATGGATGCACCCTAGGCACTCACTACTAGTCGTTAGCCTCTAGCATATGAGGTGACATTCTTGAGGCCATATCACCAACTATTTTTAGTTACTTAGGATTGAACGAGGTCCTAAACATCATAGATGTTATGAAAAAAATTACTAATGTTGTGTAATTAGGTTTCATTTGAAGGAATAATTCAAAATGGTTGTGTTAATCAAATATATTTTTTTCCGAGGGTCATAAAAATAAATAATATAATATTGGAAGAAAACTGGGAATATTTTAAAGGTATAAATGATTTTTTTTCCTCTTACAAGAGAGTTTAGGGGCCCCCAATTATATGTGTGTAACAATGTATTTTTTTATAAATATTACAAATTAACATAAAGGGAGAAAATATTTCACAAATTAATAAGACTTGAAAATGGAAACTAATTTAGTGGGGTATGATATTATTTTTGGGAAACCCCATAAATTCATTTGAACACATGCTTTATACATGTTCCTTTGTCTAATTTTCTTTGAATATTCACTTTTATATTTGTTGATTTTACTATGGAAACAAGTTTTTACCCATCTAAATAATTATTTATGAATTAAAATAAAATTTTCATTGTTATATAATGTCTACCTAATGATTCCAAATACTAAATCCAATTTATTATATAAAATTTATAACTTCAACAAAACTAAATTTCAAAATTAATTCATGTAATGTGTAAAAATCTATTAGTAAAACAACTAAATTTCTATCATTAAAATTTAAGTGTAGGATAAAATTATCAATTTCATTGATTTTCATGATATAAATTGTTTTTTATAAAACAAAATAATATTTATTTGTGTTTCAATTCAATCTAAATCAAAATTTTATCAAATTAATATTAAAAAATAACAAAAAAATATTTGAAAATATTACTTAAGTCCATAAAAATATAATCATAGGTTTTCTTCATTCACTATGGAATATTTGTAAATATATAATTTTATATATTAAATTAATATTTTATCTATTAATATATTTTATATGCTTCCATTTATTAATTATAATAATGTTTACAATTTTAGTATCAATGATATTTTACACTATTCACCTAAAAATCAACTATTTCAGAAAAATGTAAAAAAATTATCAATATCTATAATTATTATTATTTGTATATAATTAACACAAATTTTTTAATATTAAAATTATAAATTTAATATATTTATTAGTTAAATTAAAATAGAAAATAAAAATAAAAAATTTCTTTTATTCAAATATGACATTTCCAAAAGCCAATTATTCTAAATATCAATTCATATAAATTTTATATTCATATAATATTAATATTTTGTTTATATGTAAAAATATTTTAAAATTAGTCAAATTAATTTATTGGTATAAAATATATTACTTATAATAAAACTGTTCTTTGAAAAAAAAATATAACTTTTCTACTAAATATGCATTAACAAAATAACATTAAAATTAATTTTTTACATTCTAAATTTTGATTTTACTACTCCATTGATATTAAAACACTTATTTAATATTTATAAATACATCATATGATATTTTAAAAATATTATTTTTATTATTAATGGGTAACACATAAAAATATATATTTATGATATTTCAAAATTATATTTTTGTTTCATTGAGTGTTTTCATATTCATAAATTTTTATTATAAATAAAAAAATAAATATACCTAATACATACATGTATATACAATGAATATATTCTGAATGACTATATTTCTAATGATCATATTTACCATGGAAATATATTATACCTATTATATATATTTATATATATATTCTAGAATCATACATTCTATTCTAACTTCAAACATATCATATATCATTAATTATTTTAATTTATGATATAATAATATGATTTCTCATATAATAATGTTCTTCCACATTATTGGTTTCATATTTCTATTTGTAATCCTCATGGGTGTAGATGATCTGATCAATATCATAGTGTTTACAATTTTATTATTCTGTATTTTTTGTCCAAAATTAATTTAGGCACTTTTAAGGGTTTTAATAATTCATTATGAGTAATAATCTATCATGGTTAAAATATGGTTTCATTTTTTTGTAGCATTTATCTACAAATGAATTAATGGGTGTTAGTTTTATTCATATCTTGTAAGAAAAAATTAAAAATATATTTCATTTCAATTGATAATATATAAAAAAATATTAAAATAATTAACATATAGTTATTGGAAAAAATATTCTTCCTAAATAACTATGGAATTATAGTGTGAGTGATATGGGTTAATCATATTCACATATTAATAGGATAGGTGAGTGCGGCTCCGCATGATTGGGAAATGTGAGATGATGGAACCTGTCAAGGTTTCACACCATGTGTGGTATAATAAAATCCATATGGTGGGTAGTGCACCATAGGCTGTTGGATAGTGTGAAGAATTTTTCATAGAGAAATTCGGTAACTATCGAGGATGATATATCTATTAGTCAAAAGTGTGTAGTGATCAATGATTCATATTAGTTCTTGGTTATAAGTGGGATGGGTATTTCTAGTCATTTCATATAGTAATGGATGGATAATGAGATATAAACATATAACCAGTGATGGTGGGGTTGTGTATGTGATGAGATCAGTTTTTGGTTGGACAATTTAGATTATGGATATTGGTGATTAGCTAAATTAGGAAATAATCACATTGGTGACGAATTCATGATATAGAATTCATATTCATAATTAAAAGAAATATGTTATTTGGCATTAGTCTTAGGATGGTTTTGATGTGATCTAAGAGTGTTCTGAATTGATGGTATGTTTTTTCATAGGCTAAGAGAATTGTGGTGGATCTACTAGGTCAAGGATCTAACCATCTAATTACATCATGATAATGGTTTTTACTTTTTTTTGGCTACTAAATGAACATATGATTCCTTTTGGAGTTAAGGAAGTGTAATTGGGTGATGTGATGGTGTGTTGGTAGTTGAATTTGATAGTTTTTTTAAATGTCATCCACAAGTCATCTAAATAGTGGTTTCATTTGAAATGGGAATATGTGGGATGGAAACCACATCATATACATTTTTCTATATAAAACAATTGTCTATTGTGGAAAATTTGGAGTTTTTCTAGAAAATATTAATTTTTGAGACCTTCTATTTTGATAAGTGTGGATTTTTTAGTAAATGTGGAATTAGATATGTGGATAGTTTCTAAATTTAAACATGTGAATTTACATATGATCAGCTATGGTGGGATGGAAACCACATCTATTGGGTCATTCTACCTTGGTAACTATCTATCGGTAGGTGAGTTTGATGGTGGAGAACACCATGCCTTGGAATCATATTTTATGGGTAGTGGTCTTGGTTGGGGAGAACCAAGATCCTTGAGATGAATTGATCAGTGAATCATGGGTTATATCGGTATACTTGCATTGTAGTGTTCCATATAAATGGTTTGTTTATGGTGATGGTTGATTTTCATATTTATTAATATATAATTTTCATCATGTATGGAGTTATTATATAGAATCATGGTCTACATTATGTAGTAGAATGTGGGGAACTTGGAATAAATTGACAGATTGGTTAGATGGGGATTGATTATTGAACAGCTAATGAGACACCATATGGATTGGAATAGGTATGATGAGAAGATTATAATACCATGTGTCTATATGGGTTATAAAATTTAGAGGGAATTCAATTTTATGATAACTTTGAGGGGTTTATTTTGAATATTTTGATTCATATCAGAATTTAGAGTTATAGGGAATCCAAAGAGATGTCTATTGGACCTGGCTTGATAATTTTTTGATGGTACGAGTTAAAAAAATAAGCATTGATGACAGTTTGAGTGTAACAACCCAAAATTTTAATTAATATTTGTTTCCTAATTTTGTGTGTTTTTTTATTTTATACTCAATAAAACTATATTCTTTAATTAATGAAGTGAGTATAATTAAATGAGAGCGTTGGGTTTCGACTGTTATATGACCATTGGTCAATATGACCGTTGGATGCTAAACTCTTAACGTTACAATTTTAGTTTATAAATACAAGTGATCTTGGTTAATTGACACAGAAAGAAGATTTGATGGCCTCATCCAGTAGAATCGGGTCGTTCGAAGCCCATCTGACGGAACTTGGGAAGGAGGTAGAACCACTGGGCTTTGCTCTGGACCAAGCCCAAGCCTAACTTCATCATGTGAAGCTTGAATAGAATCACCTATGGGAGAAGTTTAAGCTGATAGAGGTCACCACTCAGGCAATGTTGGCTGAGCCACCCCAAGATTCTATCACCTTAGCACACCTTAAACTTAAGTCTTATGCTGGTATTATAAGGGGCTATGTAACGAGACCTTAGCTGCTTTGTGTAATCCTTTGATATAAATAAAATTGTTATTTCTTTTTATGGTAAAGTTTTTAAATTTCAAATGTTAGGATAAATATAGGATGTATATTATTGATGATTTTTTTTGGAAAAAAAAGGGATATTTTAAAATATTTATTTAAATATTAAATAATTAATAATCTATAATGATTTTAAAAAAATGGTCTTCTATAGTTGTGTTCAGTAGGAAATTTAGAGTCCAATAAGATCAACTTAATTTTTGGTGAATAGTAAATTATGAATAGTAATTTTATGCTTATGAATAGTAATGTGACAAAATGGAATAGTAATCTCACTTAAGAAAGTATTATTATATTTTATGCACCTTGATTAGGTAATGTGATTCAATAAAAATAAGTAAATAACTATTTCAGAAATTATTAGTTAAGTATTAGTTTTTTTCAGGTGAATGGTGTTTGTATTTAAAAATTAAATTAAAAATATTTAGAAAATTATATTCATAAAATGGAGTTCATTTCTGAATTTAGAGAATTGATATTATGTTAAGGTGAATTTTTGGGATTTTTCTGAAACAGTTGAATTTTCGGAGAATAGTGAAAATACAGTTTTGAGTTTCGGGTGTTTAATGACATCATTAAGGATGTAATAATTATATAATCATTCTGGTAGACTTATTAATAGTAATATATAGTATTAGGTGTCCCAAGTGTCCAATACCATGGGCAAGCCCATGGTTTTTCCAATACCACCGATGAGGTGTCCCTTGGAAATTAATGATTTGTTCCCTCACTTATCCTATAAATAACAAGCCATTACCTCATCCATTTCAATAAAAAATCCTCCTCAACAAATCTCTGATCTCTTTACCTCCCAAGGAGTCCTCCCAAGTTTCCCTCAAGCCTCCCAAGGTCCTGAACTTCAAGCTTTCAAAGTTACTTTTCAAGGTAAGGGAATCTTTCACCCTCCTCTTTTAAGCCAAGACTTCCTTTATGTTGTGTCTTCTAGTTTCCATCTCTTTATATCGAGGGTATGTTCTTATATGTTCTCATTACTTTAAATTTCATGTCTAATTTTTGAGATACCCTTTCTACTCTCATCAATTTTTTTTCTGAATTTTTAAGTGACATTGTTAGACTGCCGAATTTCTCGTAAAAGAAATCGCATCTTCTCGTTTCCTTCATGTTTCCTTTTAATGTGGTATGTCATTCAAATATCCATACCATGATCTTATTATGTACCCATACTATATTATGAATTATTTATTATTTTGGGAATCTTTTCCCCTCTCTTTTTAATGTTTTATAAAACCATGTTATATAGTCGTTATGCTGCAGAAATTTCGCCTCAAAATTTCTATATCTTTCCCTCAAGAAATTCTCTTGTTTTATTTATGTGAATACACAGACTTATTTCGTTTATATGGGTTTTAATAAATATATAAATATGATATATTTTATTCTATAATTTACATGAATATAACCCTCACTCCCTTTCCATGGGTTATAAATTACATAATGATCTTATTTTTAATAACTTTTAAAAGGCCACGATCTTTAAATGAAACCCATTTCTTTTATTCTCCATGGGTTATTTATGAAATGTTTGATTATGATTTATGTGCCTCACATGAAAATAAATACATATTAAGGGTGTGACCTGATATCTCTCCAATGCATTGGTTAAATAATTAATCTCTAGAGATGACAAGTTTCACAATACCTTGGTGAATAACCTTGATAATTTTTATGACACCTTGGGAATGAACCTTGGTGATATGTTCATGAATGTCTAAATAAAATGTTGTAGCCAAATATTCAAGTTATTATTCATGTAATTTTTATCATGATATTCCTATTCTTCCATTTCTCATGTCTTTATTATTTTTATCATGGTCTTATTATTATTTCTCAAGACCACATGTCAATTGTTTCACTTGTTTTCCGTACTAAGCCTTCTGCTCACCCTTTCCTTTGGTGTATGTCTCCAGGTTATGAGATGCAGTAATTGTACTTAGGATAAACTTATGATGAAGCCTTACAAGTGGATTATAAGAATTTTTTATGTTGTTTTCAATTTTTATTGTTCCTGATTTCCAAGACACTAGACTTTAAAGATCCTCTGTTTGTAAAATGTTATGAAAATTTATGTATTAAAAAGTCGAGATTTCATAGTTGGTATCAAAGGTAGGTTTAGTTATTTATGGAAATTAGTCTATTAAAACTTTAGGATTAATCCTATAGAAAATTTTAAATATATAAAATATTCCTGGTATTTTTGTGAGTATTCAGTAAGTGGTTTATCAAGAAAATACATCCATGTCTGGATACGAGCAGGTAGAGGCGACTCTGGCACAGAGGTACCTTGGAGTGAAAACTACAACAAGGAGTTTTGGGGTTGACTCAGGGTATCCTGGTACATGACAATGGGACTTGTTGTACTCTTTATTATGACACTCTTGTGGGATATGTTTGATTAATTGCAAGCTTTTTATGAATCATTATGAAGGAATTATAGAGAAATGTATTTGTTTAAGCATGAATTTTTAAGACATAAAATCCTTTATAGTTAAAATATTCGTAAATGAAATAAGTTTCTCACTAAGGTTTTACTCTTTTATAAAATGGTGAGCAATATGAGGAACCGTGCAAATGGTGACCACAATGGACCATGCTCTGAAGGTCCTCCGATGGAAGCTGGAATGGAAACATTCATGCGAATGATGAACCAACTGACTCAAGTTATGGAAAATAACTTGAATCAAGATGAGAGACCGATCTCACCACAAACGGAACAACATTTTGTTGAGTCCTTTATACATCAATGACTACCAAACTTCAGTGGGTCGACTTACCCATTGATTGATGAGTAGTGGATCAGCTCTATCAAGAAGATCTTTTCTGTGCTCCACTATTTAGAGCAAGAGAATGTCACCCTAGCTGTCTATCGCTTAGAAGAAGAAGCTAATAAGTGGTGGGAACTGATTAAAAACAGGAGGAAAAGAGTGGAGGTTGATGCTATGGAGTGGGAAGAGTTCACAGGGATCTTCTTCAGTAAGTATTTCACTCGTTCCATGAGAAAAAGAATGGATAAGGAGTTTCTCTATCTGAAGAAGAAGGAGAATGAATCTGTGGGAAGCTATGAGATGAACTTTACAGTAATTTCCCATTATACCTAAAGCTTTTTCATGGATCATAATAGTAAATTTGATAGATTCTTCGGTGGACTGAGACCTCATCTGCGGAAGAATCTAGCCAACTGAGAATATGACAGCTATGAGGAGATCTTATGGAGTGCAATTAAAGTCGAAATGGAGTTTGGTGAGATGCAGTGGTCTCATAAATCAAATGACAAAAATAGATCAATGGATCCCAACTTAGGGAGGACCTTTGATCAGGAAGGAGGAGGAAAGCAGGTACAAAATACCGTGTGTAATAAATGTGGGAAGAAGCATTCGGGGAACTGCTTGCTCGAGAATGGGAAATGCTACAAGTGTAGAAGAGATGGCCATATTGTGAGGAATTGTTGTAGTGAGTTGAAACCTCAACTTATAAACACAAATGACAAGGGGAAGATAGTACAGGCCCTACCTGATATCTAGTGTTTTAAGTATGGAAAACTTGGGCACTTTTCCAATCACTGTCCAAATCCGAGGGCAGTGGAGGGGAACCCCCATCATCCTCAACAAAGGCCAAGGGAGAAAGTTAGTGATTTTTCTATCATGACAGATGAATTTGAAGCTATGAATGATGTGGTAGCAGGTACTCTTGTTGTTATCTCCAAGCTAGCAAGTACGTTGTTTGATTCTGGTTCTACGCATTCCTTTATTTCCTCTAAGTTTGCAAAGAATTTAAAATCAACCCCCAATTTTCTAAAAGTAGAGTTATCAGTCAAGACTCCTGGTGGGATTATCCAAGCATAGTCAGTGTTTAGAAACTCTAGTATTTAATTTAGTGATCACAATCTTATTACAAATCTAGTAGTCATTCACATGCTAGAATTCGACATTATACTAGGGATGGACTGGATCTCAAAGTATAATGCTAATATCAAATGTATAAGCAAGGAAATCTTAGTAGTCTTGAATGGAAAACCTAAATTTATCTTCCAAGGAGAGATATATCAACCTGATATTTTTCTAAAGGAACCCCCTATATCCTTCTTTATCGAGTTAATTGATAAATAAGAATAAGGAGATGAGAGTTTCGGGATAGAAACTATCACCATCATCTAGGAATATGTTGACATATTTCTTGAGGAGTTACCCGGACCTCCCCCAGAAAGAGAGGTAGATTTCTCCATTTAACTCATACCTAGATCTCATTCAATATCAAAGACCCCTTATAGGATGGAAAATTTGGAGCTAGACAAATTAAAGAAACAACTCTAAGATCTTTTGGAGAAGGGGTTTATCTGGATGAGTGTGTCTCCTTGGGGAGCACCAGTTCTCTTTGTGAAGAAGAAGGATGGATCGATGCAACTATGCATTGATTATAGAGAACTGAATGGGATCACGGTAAATAAAAAATACCCCCTTCCAAGAATTGATGACTTATTTGACCAACTTCATGGGGATCAATTCTTCTCTAAGATTGATCTTTGATCTAGTTATCATCAATTAAGGGTGAAGAAAGAAGATATTATGAAAACTGTCTTTCGATCAAGATATGGTAATTATGAGTTTGTTGTTATTCCCTTCGGATTGATTAATGCACCTACTATTTTTATGGATTAGATGAATAGAGTCTTTAAGTACTACCTTGATAACTTTTTGGTAGTTTTTATTGATGATATTCTGATATATTAAAAAAGTTGTGAGGAGCATGAGGATCATATAAGGGCTATTTTTCAAACTCTGTGGAAGGAGAGTATTTTTGGAAAGTTCAGTAAATGTGAATTCTGGTTACAATAAGTCACTTTCTTGGGGCACATTGTTACCAATGAAGGAATCATAGTTGACCCTACAAAGACAAAATTTATGGAGGAGTGTCCTCAGCCTACAATAATAACTGAGATTCGAAGTTTCCTTGGATTAACAGGATATTATAGGAGGTTTTTGAAAAAAAAAATCATGACTTTCTAATCCATTAACCAAGTTAACTCAAAAAGGGGTCAAGTTAATCTGGAAAAAGGAGTGTGAGGAATATTTCCAAGAGTTGAAGAAGAGATTGGTTACTGCACCTGTGTTAACTCTACCCTCAAGTAGAGAAGGATTTGTTATTTTTAGCGATGTATCTCTCAAATGGATTGGGTGTGTCCTCATGCAAAATGAAAAATTCATTTCTTATGTATCTCGATAGTTGAAGAATCGTGAGTAGAATTATCCTACGCATGATCTGGAGCTGTCTGCGGTCGTTTTTGCTCTGAAGATTTGGAGGCACTATCTTTATGGGGAGAAATGTGATATATACACAGATCACCAAAGTTTGAAGTATATTTTTACACAAAAGGAATTGAACATGAGACAAAGGAGATGGTTGGAACTTCTTAAAGACTATTATTGTTCAATTCGTTATCATCCTGGAAGAGAAAACAAAGTTGTTGATGCATTAAGTAGAAAAGACATAGTTGTTCTTTTCATGATGAGAATTCAAAGAGATCCATTGATCAATGACCTAGTAAAGTTTTACATGGGAATTATAAAGTAAGGGACATCATTAACCCTAACCCAAATGATTTCTCAACCGTAATTACTAGAGAAGATCAAGAAAGCTCAGAAAGAAGATCCTTTGTTATAGAAGAAGTTTGAGGCTATGAAGGATGGGAAGTTTCCTGAGTTCAATACTGATCAAGAAGGTGTACTGAAATTTCATACAAGACTATGTGTTCTATCACTACAACAAAACCGATTAAGGCTAGTGCCACCCTTTATCAGCGCTAGCGAAAAGGCACTGATAAAGGGGGGTACCTTTATTAGTGCTAAAAAAAGTGGTGATAAAGGGTACCTTTATCAGCGCTAAAAAAAGTGCTGATAAACGTACCCCTTTATCAGCGCTTTTTTCTAGAGCTGATAAAGGTACCCCCTTTAACAGCACTTTTGTTTAGCACTGTTAAAGGGTACCCCTTTATCAGCGGTTTTTTTAATAGCGCTAATAAAGGGGGGTCTTTATCAATGCTTTTTTTAAAATAGATGATAAAGGTTCTACTTCCAAAAAGAATTATTAAAAAAATATATTAATATTTAAATATATAGATGTAGTTATATTGATATAAATATAATATAAGTTTTTTAAATATAATTTTAAATATATTTTAGATAAGTATAAATATACAGTTACACTTAATATATAAGATATTTAGTGAAAATGTCTTATAAAAAATTAAAAAAAATATTTTTAATTAATAATTTTCTAATTATTATAGAGTAATAGTCATTTAATAACAATTTGAAGACTAAAAAAATAAAAATTAAAATTAAAAAAAGATCCAAAATATGTTGAAAACGCAACTCGAACTTCAAACTGTCATAACTTTTGATCTAGGTGTCCGTTTGAGCTCTACCACATATCAAATTGAATCATGTGACGAGCTCTACATCGCTATGACCATAGAGAACCTCGGTCAAGGTTTTTTTGAGTCCAAAAAAGGCCTAGAAGGCCTCTAAAACTGATTTTTTAGTCGGGGTACCCCGATTTTTTAACATTTTGTGGATTTTCAGCCTCGTTTAAGGTGGAATTTTTGGATTTTTTTAGTGGGGATTGAATTTATTCCAAGGTATTACATTCGTATTGATATTATGTCTTTGAAATTTTATCATTTTTTATAATGAACTGCTATTTATAATCAAATATATAACAATATATACATATTTTTTATATATTCACACATAAAAATTTAATTATAAATATAAATAATGAAATATATTTACATATAAATATATTAGATTTATGTAAATAATAACTAATATCCATTTTATTTAAAATACAAATATATGAATATTTATATACCTATATATTAATCTAACTATATATATATATTAATATAACTATATATATATTAATATAACTATAAATATATATATTAATATCACTATAAATATATATATATATATATATTAATATAACTATATATTTATATTAATATAACTATATATATATTAATATAAATATATATTACTATAAGAATAAATATAACTAAATATATATATAAATAAATAGATATATCACTAATAGGAGAACAAATCAATATAGGGGAGTGGCAAAGGCTTCAGGCGCGTAGGGGGGAGGTCTCGAGATCAAATCTGGGTGGAGGTAGGGACACGCGCACATGGGTGAATCTGGGGCTAGCGCTGATAAAGGGTGGAGGGGTGCATGAAGCTGCTAGAGGGGGGCAGAAAGCATTGTAAAAGGGGGGCTCAAGCGCTATAAAAGCACCCCTGATTGGTAGGATTTTTTTAAAAAAATTATTTTATTTTTTTTAACTTTTATCAGCGCTAAAAAGAAAGCGTTGATAAAGGACCCTTTTATCAACACTTTGTTTAGCACTGATAAAAGTCTCCTTTTATCAGTTCTTTTTTTAGCATTGATAAAAGGGGTCTTTATCAGTGCTTTTTGGATCACTGATAAAGGGGACCCCCCCCCCCCTTTATCTTCTCCGGCATTAATAGTTCTTTTCTAGTGCTGTTAAAGGCCATTTTTAGCGCTGATAAAAGCCATATTTGTAGTAGTGAATCTAGTCTGAAAATAGAGAGGGATTTGATGGATGAAGCTCATAGCTCTACTTTCTCTATACATCCTGGAAGCACAAAAATGTATAGGGACCTTCGTGATCTTTAGTGGTGGGATAATATGAAAAGGGAGATTGTTGACTACAATTAAAGGTGCCTATTATGTCAGCAAGTGAAGGCAGATCGACAAATTCCAAAAGGGGTATTGCAACCACTACCCATACTAGCATGGAAGTGGGACAATATCACTATGGACTTCGTCACTGGTCTCCCGAGAACTTCCAAAGGAAATAATGAAATATGGATTATTATAGACCGTCTCACCAAGACTTCCCATTTTATATCCATTCAGGAAGATTTATCTCTTGATCAACTTGCAAGGATTTACATGGACGAAGTGGTAAGGCTACATGGAGTTCCACTTTCTATCGTATCTGATTGTGATCCAAGGTTCACATCAAAATTATGGATAAGTCGTTAATATGATATAAGCACAGAAATAAATTTTAGTACAGCCTATCACCCCCAAATGGATGTCCAATCTGAAAGGACTATTCAAACACCCTAGGACATGCTGAGAACATGCTCAATGGAATTTAAAGGTGGATGGGATCAACATCTCCCTTTAGTTGAGTTCTCTTACAACAATATCTTCCACTTGAGCATTCAAATGGAACCCTATGAAGCTCTATATGGGAAGATATGTAGAAATCATACTTGTTGGGATAAAGCTGGTTAGAGAAAGCTTCTTGGGCCTGATCTTGTGCAAGAAATGACAAACAAATTCCATGTCATCCAATGACACATTAAGACTGCTCAGAGTCCACAAAAGAGCTATGCCAACAACCATCAAAGGGACTTGGATTTTGATGTTGGTGACAAGGTCTTTCTTCGAATTTCACCTTGGAAAAGAGTCATGAGGTTTGGGAATAAAGGGAATCTCATACCTAGGTACATTGTCCCCTATGAAATCCTTGATCGCGTAGGAGCAGTGGCCTATCGGTTTTCACTTCCTCCAAATCTAGCACAAGTTCATGATGTCTATCACGTATCCCCCTTAAATAAGTACATACCTGACCCTTCACATGTACTAAATCCATAGGTGGTACAACTGGAACATGACCTCTCTTATGAGGAGTAGCTGGTGGAGATCTTAGATCGTAGAGATAAGGTTCTACGCAACAAGACTACCCACCTTGTTAAGGTGTTGTGGAGGAACCACAAATGCAAAGAAGCCACATGGGAACTAGAGGATTCTATGAGGCAGAAGTATCCACACCTTTTCTCTTCAGGGATTACAAGTTAAAATTTCAGGGACGAAATTTCTTAAGGGGGGAAGAATGTAACGACCCGAACTTTTTATTAATATTTGTTTCCTAATTTTGTGTGTTTTTTTATTTTATACTCAAAAAAACTATATTATTTAATTAATGAAGTGAGTATAATTAAATGAGACCATTGGGTTTCGACTGTTATATGATCGTTGGTCAATATGACTATTGGAAGCTAAACTCTTAATGTTAAAATTTTAGTTTATAAATACAAGTGATCTTGGTTAATTAACACAGAAAGAAGATTTGATGGCCTCATCCAGTAGACTCGGGCCATTCGAAGCCCATCTGACGAAACTTGGGAAGGAGGTAGAACCACTAGGCTTTGCTCTGGACCAAGCCCAAGCCAATCTTCATCATGTGAAGCTTGAACGGAATCACCTACGGGAGAAGTTCAAGCTGATAGAGGTCACCACTCGGGCAACGTTGGTCGAGCCGCCCCAAGATTCTATCACCTTAGCACACCTTACACTTAGGTCCTATGCTGGTATTATAAGGGGCTATGTAACAAGACCTTAGCTTCTTTGTGTAATCCTTTGATATAAATAAAATTTTTATTTATTTTTATGGTAAAGCTTGTAAATTTAAAATGGCTGGATAAATATAGGATGTATATTATTGATGAATTTTTCGGAAAAAAAAGGGATATTTTAAAATATTTATGTAAACCTTAAATAATTAATAATATGTAATGATTTTCAAAAAATGGTCTTCTATAATTGTTTTCAGTAGGAAATTTAGAGTCTAATAAGATCAACTTAAATTTTGGTGAATAGTAAATTATGAATAGTAATTTTACTCTTTTGAATAGTAATGTGACCAAATAGAATAGTAATCTCACTTAAGAAAGTATTATTATATTGTAGGCACCTTTATTAGGTAATGTGATTCAATAAAATAAGTAAATAACTGTTTCAGAAATTATTACTTAAGTATTAGTTTTTTCAGGTGAATAGTGTTTTTATTTAAAAATTAAATTAAAAATATTTAGAAAATTATTTTCATAAAAATATAGTGAAAATATAGTTTTTGAGTTTCAGGTGTTTAATGACATCATTAAGGATGTAATAATTATGTAATCATTCTGGTAGACTTATGAATAGTAAGATATTCTATGAGGTGTCCTAAGTGGCTAATACCATTGGAAAACACCATGGTAAAACCCATGGTTTTTCCAATACCACCGATGAGGTGTCCCTTGGAAATTAATGATTTGTTCCCTCACTTATCCTATAAATACCAAGACATTCCCTCATCCATTTCATTCCAAAATCCTCCTCAATGAAGCTCTGGTATCTTTACCTCTCAAGTAGTCTTCCCAAGGTTCCCTCAAGCCTCCCAAGGTCTCAAACTTTAATCTTTCGAAGTTACTTTCCAAGGTAAGGGAATCTTTCACCCTCATCTTTTAATCCATGAATTCCTTTATGTTGTGTATTCTAGTTTCCATATATTTATGTTGAGGGTATGTTCTTATATGTTCTCATTACTTTCCATTTCATGTCTAATTGTTGAGAGACTCTTTCCGCTCTCATCAATTTGGTTTCTGAATTTTTAGGTGATGTCATTAGACTGCCGAATTTCTCGTAAAAGAAATCACATCTTATCATTTTATTCATGTTTCCTTTTCATGTGATATGTCATTCAAATATCCATACCATGATCTTATTATGTACCCATACTATATTATTAATTATTTATGAGTGTGTGACCCTTTTCCCCTCTCTTTTCAATGTTTTATAAAACCCTGTTATATAGTCATTATGCTGGATAAATTTCACATCAAAATTTCTATCTCTTTCTCTCCAGAAATTATCCTGTATTATTTATGTGAATACCCAGACTTATTTAGTTTCTATGGGTGTTCATAAATATATAAATATGATATATTTGATTCTGGAATTGACATACATATAACTCTCTCTCCCTTTCCATGGGTTATAAATGACATAATGATCTTATTTTTAAGAACTTTTAAAACGCCACGATCTTTAAATGAAACCCATTTCTTTTATTATCCATGGGTTATTTATGAATTTTTTTATTATGATATATTTGGATCACATGAAAATAAATACATATTAAGGTTGTGTCCTGATATCGCTCCAATGCATTGGGTAAAGAATTAATCTCTAGAGATGACAAGTTCCACGATACCTTAGTGAATAACCTTGGTAATTTTTATGACACCTTGGGGCTGAAACTTGGTGATATATTCATGAATGTATAAATGAAATGTTGTAGCCACATATTCAAGTTATTATTCATGTTATTTTTATCATGGTATTCCTATTCTTCCATTGCTCATGTATTTATGATTTTTATCAAGTTCTTATTATTATTGCTCAAGACCACATGTCAATTGTTTCACTTGTTTTCCTTACTGAGCCTTCTGCTCACCCTTTCCTTTGATGTATGTATCCAGGTTATGAGATGTAGTAATTTTACTTAGGATAAACTTATGATGAAGCCTTAAAAGTGGATTAGAATAATTTTCTATGTTGTTTTCAATTTTTATTATTCCTGATTTCCAAGACACTAGACTTTAAAGATCCTCTGTTTGTAAAATGTAATGAAAAGTTATGTATTAAAAAAGTGGGATGCCA
Organism: Viscum album; assembly: GCA_963277665.1. Classification (NCBI taxonomy): domain Eukaryota; kingdom Viridiplantae; phylum Streptophyta; class Magnoliopsida; order Santalales; family Viscaceae; genus Viscum; species Viscum album. Next base: position 808,342,148 of record OY728134.1, on the reverse strand, counting down.
TATTGAGTGTCCCAGAAGTTTATTTTTTTGGATGTTGCATCATTTCATGTCACGAACCAAGGGGTTCACATCATGAATGTGGCTATCTGAGGGGTGTTTTTGTCTACATCATGGATTTCATGGTGTGAACTACTATTGACTCCATGAATATATTTAACTAAGTGGATGTATCCCTCTTCCCCATGTGTTTCATGGTTTCACCTCTACATGACACCATCAATGATGTGTTGAGTAATTTTTTTTAATATGAGTAAATATTCCTTTTGTCATGGGTGCTTTCTTATGATCTAAGTGAGGGTGGGGTTTGGGTTGATCTATTTTTTATCATCTCCACCCCCATGAATCCTCTTATAAATACCCTTATAAAATGGGTAGATTTTAGTGCATTCTAGAAGTCATTTATGGTGATATATTGCGTTTTTGTTGTTGTTCATGTTTTTAGTTATAAAATATAGTTTATTTCTCCTTTTTTCAGAAGTTATTCAGATTCAGGTGAATTATTGCAAAGAATTATGATGAATTATTCAATTTTCATCATTTTTATGAATTAATTCATATTTTATGATTTCATGCTCATTTTTTTATATGTATTTCATGAAATTTTCATCACATCATGGTTAAATGGTATGAGATTTATGGTAGATTCATGTGTATTGGATAGAGGATATCATGATATAAATATTTCAGGTCATTTCATAGTTTTTTTAATATGGAATAATAATTTTTGAAATTACATATTGTTTTTAGTTTAATTAAAGTAATTCTATGTTGTAATTGGTGCAAAAATTGTGTATTTTTCTTGTCTTAGTTCATAGTTAAAGTTAGTTGTGGATTGTACCACATTCCCATGGTTTTGGAATGTGGATGATTTCTTGTGAGTGTTTGGTGTTCTTCCTAATTGAATTAAATAAAAAATTAATTACAAATTATTTGGAATTATCTAATTAATTAAAAATAATAATTAATTAATTTTGATTCATTAGAGTGTGTTTGGGCCTCACGATGAAGGGTGATGGTCAGTTGGACATGAACCAGGTGGGGAAGTCATATGTTGTTGAGAAATATAGGAATTAGTTTCTTATATAACATAGTTTGTCCCTTAATTGTAACCATATGGTATTTGATATTTTGTATTTATACTACTGAATTTCATATGAGGTTTTTCCACCAAGTATTGAACTATTTAGAAATAATTGATTTTTTTTAAATGAATTGCATTAATATGGGAAAATAACTTTAGATATGAGGGACCTTAGGTTTTGGCTAGATGACTTGGTCGTTGATAATAATTTCTCTAATCATATATGAATTCAATATGATATATGGACCTAGAGTGATGATATTTAAATGAACATAGTGATTTTCTTAGACTTGGATAGGTTCCCAAGAACCCTTAGGTTAGTTTGGGTGATGAATTCTAATATATTAACACATGTATTCTATGTAAGAACACTATGATAACATAGAATTAGTGTCCTGGTAGTGATGACCATGGGGTGTGTCTTACATTATCATTAGTATATAAGAACCAAGTGTATAGGCATTGCAAATATTGTGGATGGTTGATTGAGGTGACCAACCTAGTGATGACCTAGAAAGTGAGACAAGTGTTATTCTATCTCTTTAAAATTAGTCCAATGAGGTCTTAATTGGAATATCATGATAATGAGAGATGATAATTGTCACGACCCATCCTCGGGGCCCGTGCCGTGACTACCCCAAGCCCGCCTTCCATAGGCCAGGGGCTGGCGACTAGCACCAAGGCGTAAATCCTGGTAAAAAGGGAAGGCATTGCCTTTGAAAAGTAAACAAGCACCACAGAGTAAGCAAGCGGAATAGTAAACACTAAGTAAAAACAGAGTACAACTAAAAGTGCGGAAAAGTAAATGGGCCAGTATACAAACCCAAACTGAAGGTAAAGTACAACTCGAAAGGGAAAATAGCAACTATAAAGTAAAAGCCGCTACACCGAGCTGTCCACTGGAAATCTCACCTGAAGGGTGGGTACAGATAGCTCCACTGCTCCTCGGGTCCCACCGTCCGCTCCGAGCACGTCCCGCCAAGTGGTCCACCTCCAGGTACCGTCCTGCTCTCCGAGCCTCAACCACGATCAACATTGTCCGTCGTCTGCAACCAACACAACGTAGTGCGGGCATAGCCCGTGCAGGGGTGAGTATAAGCTACTCAGTAGGGACCCTGAGACCCCCGAAGGTCTCCCAAAATCCACAAAGGATAAACCAAAAAAGAAAGATACAATCACGAAGTAACAACCGACACTGCTTAGGTATATGCCCATACATATACCTAAGTCATCAATTCCAATACGCTTCAACCTTCGAGCCCAAGTACAACTCAGTCCACACAGGAAAGTATACGTATTCCACACAGGAAAGCAAAACGTAATCCACACAGGATAGCACAACACAATCCACATAGGAAGGTAATCAGGATTCAACTCACACAGGTATACTTCTTCGAAAGACGATAGAGATGATCACTGATCCATCTAAGTCATCGGACCCACAAATGATCGATAGGTACTAACCCCCGCAAAGACCCACACAGGATCGGACCCACACAGGATCTGTAGGCGCTGGTTCACACAGGACCGCTGAGCGCTGACCCACACAGGATCGGACCCACACAGGATCGGTAGCACTGATCCACACAGGATTTCTGAGTGTTGTAGTCGTCGTCGTCGAATCCACTGAGGATCTATGCACAGTCGTCGTCGCAGTCACAGTAGCAGTCGCAGTCAGCTCTAGGGTTCCCGCACACAGCAAGCTCGTTCGGGAGGGTCCGCTCCACGAGCCGAGAGGCTGATACATCAACTGTCACAAAGTCCAAAGTTGATGTATCCAAAAGTTCTGTATCGTCAAAAGGAACTCAACGCAACAGACGGCGCGTCAATCGGACGCTCGGTCTGAGAGTTATTAACTTTTTCGTCCCAGGGGCCCGGTTGGTTTTTAAGGAAAAACCAACCTGACCGTACTCCACATGCGTCCAAACCTCGGGCGGAGTATTCCAAAAGATCCATCTCACTAAGAGGAACTCAACAAAGCTGACGGCACGTCAATCGGACGTCCGTAGCTCAAGATATGAGCGTTTCCGCTCCGAGGGCCCGGTTGGTTTCGTGTACGAACCAACCCGGCTGAACTCAAAGTAATCCGAAACCTTGAGTGCGATATAACGAAATGACCGTCTTGATCCAAGGTTCGTTTCTCTGCTGATGGCGCGTCATTTGGAGGTCCTTATCCTGAGATATAGGCATTTGAACCTAAGTAGTTCGGTATCGGGGGTTTCGGGCCCGGTCCGACCCGGCCCGAGACCCCCCGGCTGGCCCGAACCGGGTCGACCCGCCCCGGACAGGGTCGACCCGCCCCGGACAGGGTCGGCCCAGACCGGCGCGGCCCGGCCTGGACCGGCGCGGCCCGGACCGGCCCGGCGCGGCTGGGCTCGGCCCGGCCTGGCAGACCGGCCAGGCGCCGGTCCGGCTCAAGGCAGCGCGCTGGGCGCGCTGCCCGCTCGGCCTTCGGACGAGCTGATTGGAAAAACGGGGGGCGCTTGCCCCCCCTTTGTAACTGCGCCCCCCCCCCCCTCTTAATGGGGGGCTGTTCAACTGGCCGGGGGAATTTAATTCCCCCGGCCTTCCCCATTTCCGGCCGGCTCCTCCTCAACGGGACCGGCAGTGGCCGGTCCCTTTCCGGCTCCGACACCGGCGGCCCGGCTGGCCACCGGTCACCTTGTTCCGCCATGTAAAGGAACCGGCCGCGGCTTTTGTCGTCCGACGCAGTGCGACGGCACCGCGCCCCTCCGCCGTGGCCCCGTTCCGGCCGCGGCGTCCTCGGTTTCCTTCGACGTGGCGCGACGGCATCGCGTCCTTGAATTCCTTTCCACGGCGCGGCGCGACGGCACCGCGCATATGTTCCGCATGAAACCACATGGTGCGACGACACCACGCTCCTTCGTACCAACCACAAATAAAACATTAAAGAAACAAGGAGGAGGGTCGGCCGTGTTTGTGCAGACCGGCCCCCTCGCATTATTCTATAACAATTAGTCGAAAACCAAGAAATTCGATATGCCAGAATCAAGAATGGAAAATAATTCAAAATAAAACCCCTACCTCAATTTCAAGAGCGGAGCACGTCAACGAGCCATGGAAGACAAGCATCGCGTAGGTCGGGCGTCGCGGGAATCGAACGTTGATTTCGTTGACGTCGAGGTACGTCCGTAGAGGTAGCATCACTGGAGAAGCTTCGTAAGCTGACGGAGAAAGCCTGAGGAGAAAGTGGCGTCTCCTTTCGTTGACATGGGAATAAGATCGAAAGAAGCGGCATCGTCGATCTTCGAAAACACACCGGCTATGAAGAAGAGAAGAGACGACACGTCTTTCTCTTCTTATGGTGACGGCGTTCTTCGTCGGAGCCGAAGTGTTCTTCGTGTTCTTCGTCAAGGTTGAAGAAGATGAAGAAAGCTTCCCAAATCCTCTCAAGGTGGCAAAGGATACTAACCAAAATAAAATAAGTCTAAGCCTTATTTTATTTACACATCCAATCCACTTTGAATTTCAAAAGTTTGAAATTAAGTAACTCTTCTTAATTAATAACACAAGTTGTCAAAAATTAAAAGAAAGGAGTTATTGGGAGTTTAAAGGGGATTTGAAGAGTTAGGGTTCGTGTGGGACCCACCACACTTAATCCTATCAAGGGAGGTTAAGTGGATGTGGGTCCCACCTCTAACTCCCTTTGGGAGGATATAACCAACATGGTTTAAAAATAAATTGTGTTTCCACAATTTATTTAACATCATTTAATTTCCCCAAAACTAACTCTCAACCCACATAAAACAAAACCTCGGAAAAGGTATCCTTAAGCGAATATCGGCGCTGTGAGTTCATCGGTGCCCTCAGAATTCGATTCCGGGCACCGGTTCAAAAGTTAGAAAAAACCCGCTCGTTCGTTCACTGAACGTACCCGAGCCAAACTTCAGAAATTGATTCCGGGCACACCGGGCCTCGGAATCAGGTGCCGTCAGAAACCGCGCTCTTGTAAAATTCTAAAGAAAATTAAGAAAAAAATTTCCTTGAATTTTACGGGTCTTTACATTACTCCCACCTCAGGGCTTTACGTCCCCGTAAAGATACATCAAAACTAGGGAAACAAATGAGGGTACTGAGCACGCATCTGAGCCTCCCGCTCCCAAGTTCTCTCCTGGAGATTCCCGTGTTTCCATCTGATGCGTACTAGAGGAATCAACCGTCCACGTAGGACCCACTCCTATCGATCCTCGATCTCCACCGGGATCTCCGTAAAAGTCTCCCCATCATCAACGTCAAGCTCCCCATGGTCAATGATGTGCGTCGGGTCGTGCACGTATCTCCTCAGCTGAGATACGTGGAAGACGCCATGCACCCGGTGCAACTGAGGTGGTAGAGCCAGGCGATAAGCCACCTCGCCTATCCTGGTGATGACCTGGAATGGTCCGATGAAGCGCGGAGTTAACTTGCCGTCTCGGCCAAATCTCTGTATACCACGTCGAGGTGAGACCCGCAAGAAGACGTGGTCGCCATCCTCGAACTCTAGTGGCCTCTGCCTCCTGTCAGCGTATGACTTATGCCGGCTCTGAGCTGTCCTCATCCGCTCTTGGATGACCTGGACCTTATCTGTCATGGCCTAGACCATTTCTGGTCCCACAAGTGCTGACTCCCCAGGGTCAGTCCAGCACAAAGGAGATCTGCAAGGTCGGTTGTACAACGCCTCGTATGGTGTCATCCTGATGGTGGAGTGATATCTATTGTTGTACGCAAACTCCACCAAGGGTAGGTGTTCCTCCCAGCTACGACCAAATTCAAGGACACATGCGCGGAGCATGTCCTCGAGAGTCTGAATGGTCCTCTCCATCTGACCATCCGTCTGAGGGTGAAAGGCTGTGCTCAGACGTAGCTGCGTCCCAAACACCTCCTGCAACCCCTTCCAAAGCCGGGAAGTAAAGCGAGCATCTCGATCGGAGACAATAGATGATGGCACACCGTGAAGCCGAACAATCTCCTGAACGTAAAGTCATCCCAAGCTCTCCACTGAGCCCTGCTCTCGGATGGGTAAGAAGTGAGCCGACTTGGTGAGTCGGTCGACAATCACCCAGATGGAGTCGTGACCTCTGGAAGTGCGTGGAAGTCTAGTCACGAAGTCCATAGATATCACGTCCCACTTCCACTCCGGAACCTCCAAGGGTTGTACCAAGCCTACTGGTACCTGATGCTCAGCCTTCACCTGCTGGCAGGTGAGGCATCGAGAAACGAACTCTGCCATAGCCTTTTTCATGCCCAGCCACCAGTGTTGTCGTCTGAGGTCCTGGTACATCTTCGCCACTCCAGGATGTACTGCCAAATAAGAAGTGTGAAACTCTCTCAGCACCTCCTCCTGTAAAGCGACTGGTACCATGGTACATCCTCTGAAAAGGATGTCGTGCTCTGCTCCAAAGGAGAAACCATCAGGTGCCTGTCCTGAGGATATCTGTGCACGCTGCATCTCACAGTCAGTGTCCCCTCGCTATGCCTCTTTGACCCGCTGCAGTAGTGTAGGAGTGACTGCGAGAGACTAAAGGAAGGCTGCTCCATCTCTATCCACAAAGGATATCTGTAAAGAGGATAGCTGCTCCGTCGCCTCCTCAAGTAGCTGAATGCACGTCCTCCTGCAGAGGGCATCGGCTACTACATTCCCCTTCCCAGGAGTATAGACTATCTCAAAGTCATAGTCCTGGAGGAACTCGAGCCATCGCCGCTGTCTCAGGTTCAGGTCCTTCTGCGAGAAGATGTACCTGAGACTCTGGTGGTCAGAAAAAGACTGTAAAGCGCTCGCCCATCAGATAGTGTCACCAGGTCTTTAGAGCGAAGACCACTGCTGATAACTCCAGTTCATGGGTAGCGTAGTTCTGCTCATGAGGCCTCAACTGATGTGATCTATAGGTGATCACTGCCCGCTCCTGCATCAGGACACAACCGAGTCCGGTCCCTGATGCATCGCAGTAGACTACGTACCCTACTCCCTCCTCATGCAACCTCAAGATAGGTGCGCTGGTCAATCTCTATCTCAGCTCCTGGAAACTCTGCTGACATCTGTCTGACCACACGAAGGGTTTGCCCTTCTTCGTTAAAGCTGAGAGTGGTGCCGCAACTCTAGAGAAGTCTGGCACGAATCTCCGGTAGTATCCAGCTAATCCCAAGAAACTCCGAACCTCTGTCACGCTCCTGGGTGGCTCCCAAGCTAACACTGCCTCGATCTTTGCAGGATCCACTACAACTACCGCCTCAGAGATGACGTGTCCCAAGAAGTGGACCTCACGTATCCAGAACTAACACTTAGAGAGCTTACCATAAAGCTGGTGCTCTCGGAGTGTGTCTAGTACAACCCGTAAGTGGTAGGCGTGCTCCTCCTCAGTCGTCGAGTAAATCAAAATGTCGTCGATGAAGACCATGACAAATCGATCGAGGTATGGATGAAAGATCCTGTTCATGAGGGCCATGAACACTGCTAGAGCATTGGTTACGCCGAATGTCATAACCAAGAACTCATAGTGGCCATACCGACATCTGAAGGCCGTCTTCTGCACGTCCTCGTCTCTAACTCTGAGCTGATGATAGCCTGACCTGAGGTCTATCTTTGAGAACCACCGTGCTCCCTTGAGCTGATCAAAGAGGTCATCAATCCTCGGTAGTGGATACTTGTTCCTCACTGTCACTTGGTTCAGGCGAGGATAGTCAACACAAAGTCGCAAGCTCCCGTCCGCCTTCTTGGCGAACAAAATCGGGGAAGCCCAGGGTGAAACACTGGGTCGGATGAACCCCTTGCCCTGCAATTCCTCCAACTGTACCCGTAGCTCTCGAAGCTCGGCGGGGGCCATCCGATATGCTGGAGTCAATATCGGGGTTGTCCCGGGGTACAGGTCAATATAAAAGTATACCTCTCTGCGAGGAGGTAGCCCTGGGACGTCTTCAGGAAAAACGTCCGCAAACTGATCCACCACTGCAGGAAAACCAGGACTCCGCACGTCAACTGCTCCTAGGATGAGGCTAGCCAACTGATAATTAATGGGTTGTACTCTCCTCTTCGGAAGTCCATCCTGTGCTGTGAAGGATCCCTTCTCACCGGTGAAGGTGAACCTGCTCCCGTCAGTGCGTACACATCGCACCTTGCGCCTAAAACAGTCAATCTGTGTATGGACCGTAGATAACCAATCCATGCCCAAGATGACGTCGTAAGGCCTCAACGCTGCTACAAGAAGATCCCAGCCAAAGATCTCGCCTCCTAGAGTAAGCTCACACTGTCGGCACCAGTGCGTAATCGTCGAGTCTACTCCCGTAGGAGTCTCTAGCCGTAAGGATCGAGCCAACGACTCTGTCGAAATCTCCGAGCTCCGAACAAGGGTAGCGGCTATGAAAGAGTGACTCACTCCTGTGTCTATAAGTACTGAAGCAAGGGTGGAATAGACAAAGATAGTACCTCGAATCATCTCGGGTGCGCCGTGGTCGTAGGACTCTGCTGCCTGGAGCTGTGCCTGTCTCTGCCCGCCAGCTCCCTGTGGTCGAGGTGGACCTCTTAGTGGTGGTGGTGGTAGAGCCTCAAAGCGTCGCCCACCACCTGTTGCTCGGCCAGCTCCCCTACCTCGTCCGCCTCCTCCCTGCGGACCTCCACAGTCGACCCTCTGCCTCTACCTCGGTGGTCCCTCAACCGTCTGCTGCTCCTTGGCACGGCGAGTCGGGCAGTCACGAGCCATGTGGCCCTGCCCGCCGCACGAGTAGCACTGTATGCCACTCGAAAGACTGGCTCCGCGCTGTGTGCCCCGCACTACTGAGCCAGTGTCCTGAGGTCTTCTGCCTGAGGGTCTGATCTGCCTGGACCCCTGAGTCATCCGTCGACTGCCTGCTGCAGAAGACTCTGCTATGTGCTGCCCTGCGGTGGGTCTCGGCACTGGTGTATACTCAGCAAGAAAACTCTCGATCAAAAGGGCCCGCTCCAGTACTCCCGTCTGAGTCGGAATGCCGAGAGAGATCAGCGATGCCCTGATCTCGTGTCTCAATACCTGCTCGAAGGTCCGGTCCCGGAAGAATGGGTCCCGTACCATGTCGGTCGAGTAGGACGAGAGATCAGTAAATCTCGCCGAGTACTGAGCGACCGCCATGTTGCCCTGCCGCAGCTGAAGAAGCTCCTGAATGCGCACCGCACGGAGGGTGGCTGGGACGAACTCCGAGCGGAAGAGGCTCTCAAAGTCCGTCCAAAGTAGAGATGCCTCATCGTGCACCTGGAGCATCAAGCTCCACCATCGGCCCGCTGCTGTGTGCAGTAGGCTCGCAGCGAGGATCACCATGAGGTCTGCTGGTGTCCTCACTAGCCTAAAAACTCGTACGACTGCCTCCAGCCAGTCCTCGGCTGCCTGGGGGTCCGTCTCCCCACGGAACCTGGGCGGTCGCTGGCGCTGAAACTCATGCAGTGCGCTGAGGCGACGTGCATCGTCAGCGGCTGGTGTTGGAAGTATCGGGGGCTCGGCGGATAAAGCTACCGCCGGTGCCACTACTGACAAAGGGCCCTGCACCGAGGCCTCGTCGCTCGGTGGGCTGTCGTCACACTCGACTCTCGGAACCCTAGTTGGCTTCCGTCGTGGGGCCATCCTGAAAAGGAAACAGGTGTGCCACGGTCAGAACAGTATACCTGGTGAGCTGATATAAAGTAATCACAAATAAAACTTGAAACACACATGCAATCAATGTTTTCGTGCATTAAGTCAGAAATCAGAAGTCAGGGTCCTGGTGTACAGATACGTCGGCCACCGCACCAACACTGGACTCCCTGGACTGATAACCACACTCAATACGCTAAACATTATTGCTTCACATAGAAAATATTAGAGTTCGCGGTAGAATCGAACTCCTCTGATACCAATTGTCACAACCCTTCCTCGAGGCCCGTGTCGTGACTACCTCAAGCCCGCCTTCCATAGGCCAGGGGCTGGCGACTAGCACCAAGGCATAAATCCCGGTAAAAAGGAAGGCATTGCCTTTGAAAAGTAAACAAGCACCACAGAGTAAGCAAGCGGAATAGTAAACACTAAGTAAAAACAGAGTACAACTGAAAGTGCGGAAAAGTAAATGGGCCAGTATACAAACCCAAACTGAAGGTAAAGTACAACTCGAAAGGGAAAACAGAAACTGTAAAGTAAAAGCCGTTACACCGATCTGTCCACTGGAAATCCCACCTGAAGGGTGGGTATAGATAGCTCCACTGCTCCTCGGGTCCCCCCGTCCGCTCCGAGCACGTCCCGCCCAGTGGTCCACCTCCAGGTACCGTCCTGCTCTGCGATCATCAACCACGATCAACGTTGTCCGTCGTCTGCAACCAACACAATGTAGTGCGGGCATAGCCCGTGCAGGGGTGAGTATAAGCTACTCAGTAGGGACCCCGAGACCCCCGAAGGTCTCCCAAAATCCACAAAGGATAAACCACAAAAGAAAGATACAATCACAAAGTAACAACCGAAACTGCTTAGGTATATGCCCATACATATACCTAAGCCACCAATTCCAATACGCTCCAACCTCCGAGCCCAAGTACAACTCAGTCCACACAGGAAAGTATACGTATTCCACACAGGAAAGAAAAACGTAATCCACATAGGATAGCACAACACAATCCACACAGTAAAGTAATCAGGATTAAACTCACACAGGTATACTTCTTCGAAAGACGATAGAGATGATCACTAATCCATCTAAGTCGTCGGACCCACAAAGGATCGATAGGTTCTAACCCCCGCAAAGACCCACACAGGATCGGACCCACACAGGATCTATAGGCGCTGGTTCACACAGGACCGTTGAGCGCTGACCCACACAGGATCGGACCCACACAGGATCGGTAGCCCTGATCCACATAGGATCGCTAAGTGCTGTAGTCGTCGTCGTCGAATCCACTGAGGATCTCTGTACAGTCATCGTCGCAGTCACAGTAGCAGTCGCAGCCAGCTCTAGGGTTCTCGCACACAGCAAGCTCGTTCGGGAGGGTCCGCTCCACGAGCTGAGAGGCTGATACATCAACTGTCACAAAGTCCAGAGTTGATTTATCCAAAAGTTCCATATCGTCAAAAGGAACTCAACGCAACAGACGGCGCGTCAATCGGACGCCCGGTCTGAGAGTTATTGGCTTTTTCGTCCCAGGGGCCCGGTTGGTTTTTAAGGAAAAACCAACCTGACCGTACTCCACCTGCGTCCAAACCTTGGTCGGAGTATGCCAAAATATTCTTCTCACTAAGAGGAACTCAACAAAGCTGACAGCACGTCAATCGGACGTCCGTAGCTCAAGATATGAGTGTTTCCCCTCCGAGGGCCCGGTTGGTTTCATGTACAAACCAACCCGGCCGAACTCAAAGTAATCTGAAACCTTGAGTGCGATATATAGAAACGACCGTCTCAATCCAAGGATCGCTTCGCCGCTGACGGCGCATCGTTTGGAGGTCCGTAGCCCGAGATATGAGCATTTGAACCTAAGCAGTTCGGTATCGGGGGTTTCGGGCCCGGGCCGACCCGGCTCGAGACCCCCCGGCTGGCCAGACCCGGGTCGACCCACCACGGACAGGGTCGGCCCGGCCCGGCCCGGCCCGGCGAGTCTGGGCTCGACTCGTCCTGGCAGACCGGTCAGCGCCGGTCCGGCTCAAGGCAGCGCGCTGGGCGCGCTGCCAGCTCGGCCTTCCCCCGAGCTGATTGGAAAAACGGGGGGCGCTTTCCCCCCCTTTGTAACCCCCCCCCCCTCTTAATGGGGGGCCGTTCAACTGGCCAGGGGAATTTAATTCCCCCGGCCTTCCCCATTTCCGGCCGGCCCGACCTGGCCGGCCGGCTCCTCCTCAACGGGACCGGCAGTGGCCGGTCCCTTTCCGGCTCCGACACCGGCGGCCCGGCTGGCTGCCGGTCACCTTGTTCCGCCGCGGCCCAGAACCGACCACGGCTTTTGTCGTCCGGCACGGTGCGACGGCACCGCGCCCCTCCGTCGCGGCCCCGTTCCGGCCGCGGCGTCCTCGGTTTCCTTCGACGCGGCGCGACGGTGTCGCGTCCTTGAATTCCTTTCCACGGCGCGGCGCGACGGCGCCGCACATATGTTCCGCATGAAACCGCATGGTGCGACGACACCACGCTCCTTCGTACCAACCACAAATAAAACATTAAAGAAACAAGGTGGAGGGTCGGTCATGTTTGTGCGGACCGACCCCCTCGCATTATTCTATAACAATTAGTCGAAAACCACGAAATTCGACATGCCAGAATCAAGAATGGAAAATAATTCAAAATAAAACCCCTACCTCGGTTTCAAGAGAGGAGCGCGTCAACGAGCTGCGGAAGACAAGCGTCGCGGAGGTCGGGCGTCGTGGGAATCGAACGTTGATTCCGTTGACGTCGAAGTACGTCTGTAGAGGTAGCATCGCTGGAGAAGCTTCGTAAGCTGACGGAGAAAGCCTAAGGAGAAAGTGGCATCTCCTTTCGTTGACACGGGAAGAAGATCGAAAGAAGCGGCGTCGTCGATCTTCAAAAACACACCAGCTACGAATAAGAGAATAGACGACATGTCTTTCTCTTCTTATGGTGACGACGTTCTTCGTCGGAGCCTAAGTGTTCTTCGTGTTCTTCGTCAAGGTTGAAGAAGATGAATAAAGCTTCCCAAATCCTCTCAAGGTGGCAAAGGATACTAACCAAAATAAAATAAGTCTAAGCCTTATTTTATTTACACATCCAATCCACTTTTAATTTCAAAAGTTTGAAATTAAGTAACTCTTCTTAATTAATAACACAAGTTGTCAAAAATTAAAAGAGTGGAGTTATTGGGAGTTTAAAGGGGAGTTGAAGAGTTAGGGTTTGTGTGGGCCCCACCACACTTAATCCTCTCAAGGGAGGTTAAGTGGATGTGGGTCCCACCTCTAACTCCCTTTGGGAGGATATAACCAACATGGTTTAAAAATAAATTGTGTTTCCACAATTTATTTAACTTCATTTAATTTCCCCAAAACTAACTCTCAACCCGCATAAAATGCAACCTCGGAAAAGGTCTCCTTAAGCGAATATCGGCGCTGCGAGTTCATCGGTTCCCTCTGAATTCGATTCTGGGCACCGGTTCAAAAGTTAGAAAAACCTGCTCATTCGTTCACTGAACGTACCCGAGCCAAACTTCGTAAATTGATTCCGGGCACACCGGGCCTCGAAATCAGGTGCCGTCAGAAACCGCGCTCTTGTAAAATTCTAAAGAAAATTAAGAAAAAATTTCCCTTTAATTTTACAGGTCTTTACAATAATCCCTTTATGTGGTATATTTTTTCAAAAGATGAGAACGTGATAGTGGAGATCATGTGGGGTGTCCTAGCTATGATGAGACATAGGGTACCCAATAGGTTCCATAATGAGATGTTGAATCTACTAATGATGTCTAAGGAAAATGAGTTTCCAAGATTTTCAATAGAACGTCAGAAACTAAATCGATGTTTTTGTACTATTGTGTCTATGGAAATCATATTTCATTTAATGGTGAGGCTAATCATTTCATTTATGGTATAGGTTCTAGTAGATGGATCACGTTTCATGTTATGCTATATGAAATTAGTAGTGTGGGATACACTACCCACTGAGATATATATAACATACATGTGATTCCTTATATGTTCAAAATAGATTAAACCTTCATGCCTAGTACTATATTTCATAGATTCTAGATAGGTAAATCCCTTTATTTTCTAGAAGTGTTTAGAATTCAATGTACATGTTTAATGGATTTATTTTCATTTTTTTTTTCAAATAACTTGGGCACCCTCCTTGGTTTAGGCTCATGGGAATTTTGGTTTTAATTTTATGGGCATGCTCCTTGTATTAGGTTATAATACCATGGACACACTTCATGGATTTGAATCATGGTTTGTTCTAATTTAATGAAATGGGAATACTCCATTTATTTTTATTATAGGTAATCCGGTTGGATTTCAAGGACACACTCCATGTATTTGGCTTATGGTTACATGATTTGTATTTCTAAGGTGATGCACTATAGAATATAGTGTTGTATATGATAATATTTTATTTACATGTAAATTATAATAGGAATTATACATGGTCATGTGAATGGTTTAATGATTACATGATATTCCTAGAGACACCCTGACACTATCCAAAGTTGGATTGGATCAATAACTAGTGTCATGTTAAATCCTGATGATTGAATGTAACATCCTTTTAAAATTTTCAGGTGCTCATAGACCCCCTATATTTATTATTATTTGGTTGGGTCTCATTTAGTGATACTTTTTGTAAAATTTTGAAAATTTTCGAAGGATCTTTGGTTGTGCATGGTTGGAATATAGTTTTCGCAAATGATTTTCCCTGCTATAGAAAACTGTGATAACCTAGGTAGTGGGGGTTTTCATGGTTGGTGCACAGTTTGACATACAGTGTTCCCACCTAGTAAAAACCAAGAACAACTTTATAGGGGTGAAAGGTTAGGGTGCATGGGTTGGAAATCTATGGGACCCTACCCACCTATTCATGTGCGCTGGTTTTTTTATTCTGAAAAATATTTAAAAATTCATGAACAACCCTTTAAAGCTCATGTATAGCCCCACTTTCTCTTGGATTTATTTTATAGGTCATGGATGCTCTCAAGGGACCATTTTGGCTCCTCAAAACCCTATGGTAGATCTAATAATGCTTAATTTTATTTAATCTCTTCATTGTAAGAGTTATTCTCTTGTTCCTTCACTCCAAATCTATTTATTTCTCTGGTTTACGGTTTGTAAGATCTCTAGGTTTTTGGGGGATCTAATATTCATTGTTTTATATCTAGAAACTAGGTTTAATTATATGATCTTTTTTGTTGATTGTCTTCATTGGAGTTTCCCATTGTAGGTTTTGTGATTTTTGATCCATTGATCCTAAGGTAGGTGGTTCCATCTATGTTTGGCCATTTAATTTATCCTATAATTTCACAATTGTTTTAATTTCTTTCAATTAAATTTTTAAAATACAATTTAATGTGAATTGGTATTTTTAAATTATTTCACATGAAATTGGAGGAACCCCCAATTCTATTGAGTTAGGATGTGATTATGGAAATTAAAGGAAATTGTGAAATTAAATTATGAAGTTGATTTGTAAAATTTATTTCAAATTTGTATTTGATAAAAATATATTAAATTTTTTTGATAAAACCCCATTTTTTATCATGTAAAAATGAATTAATTGTTTAAAAAATGTGTCTTTTATTTTAAATAGAAATTGTAATATTGTAATGAAAAATGGGGGATTGTATTTTTAATAGTTTTGAAATATGTTTCCCATTATATTTTTTTATTTGAGAACATGAAAGCCTATGTAGTTTGTGACTTATTGAGGAAAAAACTCTAATGATTTTTATAACTATATCAAAGAATAGTGTAGTAGGTCACATGCCTAATGGGATTATGATGAGTCATATTTTACCAATGCCTAAGAAATGTGTGTAAAAATATTATTGTGATCACCCATTCGACTAGGTGATGATCCCATAACCTGGAACTATCATACCTATTGGAAGATGACCATGTTGCTCAATAGTTTTTATTTTGATATATATTCCATTTTTTGTGAAAATTATTTACATATTTTAAGTGAATTTATATAAAATATTTAATTTAAAATGGTTATTACTAATTTTTTTTGAAATGTTTCAATCAATTGATATGAATAACATGTTTTTTTAAAATATGATACTCTATTTCCATGCCTGTTTTATTTAAAACTAAGACCATTTATTAGATTACTTTATTTTCATCTTATTATGGAATCCTTGTTGATACCATACTAGGATTTTAACTCACACCCAATCTGTGCCTTTGGGAATTTGTAGGTTTCCTCCTACAAGGTTCGAGCAAGTGGAAAGCACCGCTTAGAGGTGGTACTTGTTGTTGATCTTTTTTCATTGTTCTACTATGTATATTTAGAATTGGGTTGTTTGACAAGGATTATAGTATTTTGTGGTGGTATTTTGGATTTATATACCTATTTCACTTCTGGTATTGTTCTCCCGATGGAGTTTTCTTTTGAGCATATTGACCTATATACGTTTCTTTCATTGTTTATGTGGAAAAATATTTCCTAGTTTTATCTTGTATAATGCTAGGTGTTATACCCTAATCCATGAGGATAGGGAATCCCTTTGGAATATTTTGGGATCAGATTAGGGATTAGGGTACTGGGGTATCTTTGATGGCTCATGAATAATTGAAATTAATGGTACAAATTAACAATCATTCCTTGATGTTAGAATGCAGTTGTGTATTCTTATAGTGACATAGGAGGTACTTTCGAATGATTGTATGGATATCTCTCATAGTAAAGATACTTAAGTCACCAAGGGTGGTTTGGTAAATACATAGTGAGGATCAGTTCAATACTTTTCCATTCTTTTTTTTGGGTAGTATAAATCCAAATAATGGTTATCTATATGTTAGGTTTAATTTTCCTTATTTCTATTATCTAATTAACCTTTCTAAGGCCATTAAAGTTGTGTTTTTATATTTTGTATCATCATGACTCTAACAATATGTATGAATGGGATCTAGAAGGAATCTATCAATGAATTACACTGAGAAAACCCTCCCATGTACCTGAGTCTAGATGATGTTGTAGTTCATGTTTTCTAAACTCTTGGAAAAGAACCTGCAACTATTCTTGTACTGGATCTAGTTGTGGAAACTCATATGGATGAATTTAGAATTAATTCTTAGGAATTACTACCTTAGAATCCTCCTGTGTTCCAAGGTTCAAAAAATAATCAAGAGGCTAATGATTATTTGAGAACGGTTGATATTTTGTTTGAGTTCTTTGAAATTATTGATTCAATCAAGGTGAAATGTTCCACCTTAAAGCTATAGTAACCTATAATGAGATGTTGGGAAATTATTTTCATGGAGAAGAATAAAAAAGGAATAGATATTGAGGGATTTAAATAACTTTTCATCAACTTGTAATATCATAGTTTCTCAAACTCAAGCAGGATGACAAGACCATGAAAGAATATGAAAATCACTTTGTTGAGCTTTTGAAGTTTTCACGGGAGAATGAATCAAATGAGAAGAAGAAGAATCAACAATTCAATATGGGAATTTGATATTATATTCATTCATATTATTTTGTACTGAAGATCTTTTCTTATGATGAGGTTTTGGATAAAGTATTGATCGATGAGATGGACCTTTCTAGTAAATCAGGGTTGAAGGGAGTCACTTATTATCCCATCACTACTTATTTGAGTGCCCATAAAGGAAAGATTAAGCATGATGATTCTCGTGGTAGTTATTGACAGTAGGATTTTTCTACACCTCCTACAATTCCTGAGAGAGTAACTTTGATTTTATACCACTAAGGAAATATAGGGCATTGGAAACAGTTTTTCAATGAGGCACCACTGTTAGGTGGTTCCTATGGATTCTCAGGTCACTTAAATAATTTTGGTCATATCAATTCTACTCCACATAGTGGCATAGGATCATATTAAACAAAAATTAGTGTGGTGAAATCATTTTCTTCATGAACAAATGGGTTCCAGCAACATGCATATAGAACAAAGCTTCTTTTTGTAGTGGAAGAGTTTCTAGAGGATAGATATATAGATACAGCAACCATGGGAGGTACCATCACTATAGTTTTATTATTAGTGACTTCTTTATTTGATATTAGTGCATCTCATTCAATTATTTCAACCCATATTGTGAATTTATTTAATATTTCAACGGATAATTGTCTTATGTATTGGATATTAATACACCCCTAAGAAGGAAAAAATAAAATGGTCTTCATTGTCCAGGTAGTGTCTTTTCTATATTAAAA
Source organism: Viscum album (assembly GCA_963277665.1). Lineage (NCBI taxonomy): Eukaryota > Viridiplantae > Streptophyta > Magnoliopsida > Santalales > Viscaceae > Viscum > Viscum album. The sequence goes on along the minus strand of OY728134.1, from coordinate 808,324,261 downwards.
ATTGATATTGTGTGGTATTTTCTGGTTCATGACATTAAATTTCATGAAATTGTTTTTTAGACGGATTGAATTATTGCAAATAAATCCCAAATTGATTTTTATCTTTGAGAGGCCTCCTTTACTGTGCCCAATCACATATGTATTATCTTTCTAGGGGAACGATACCTGAGGATGAGTAGAGAAAAACCTTATTATTCATATTAGGGGAATGTAATATCTATTTTCACTTTTTATATGGAGTGATAATCTTTGAGTGATGATCTCCCTTCATTTTACATCCTGATTCACAATGATTTTTCTTATAACTTCTCCGGTTTTTCATCATTAAGAGATGTAGATTTATCTATTTATTTATTTTCTTGGTACTTAGCCTATATCTATTCCTTCTTACCACATGAAACTAGCTGAAATAAAGTATTTGAAGACTCATCTAGATTATCTTTTAGATAAATTCTTTATACTTCTGAGTGTCTCACCAAGAGGGCACCATTTCTATTTACTAAGAATGGTGTAGGTTCACTTTTCCACTGTGTTTATTACCAAAAACTCAACCAATTTACTGTAAATAAAAAGTATCCTTTTCCACATAACAATGATTTGTTTTACATGTTAATAGGGTTGAAGTGGTTCTTGAAGATTGATATTCAATCTGGTTATCATCAATTGAGAATAAAAGAATATAACGATTAGAAAGTTGCCTTTTGGAGTAGGTATTTCCATTATGAGTATCTTGTCAGGAATTTTTTCTAACCCATGATCCATAATTCTTCATGGAATTAATGAAATGGATATTACATGGGTATCTAGATACATTTATGGGGGTCATTTTGGATGAAATTCTTGATTAGTCTATGTATGGGGGGATAATGTATGTTATCTGAGTGCAGTTGTGAAATTTTTTAGAAAGCACTGACTTTATGCCAATATATTAAAATGTTATTTATAGATTTGGGAATTTATGTTCTTGGTATGATTTTTTTCAGAATATGGTATATAAATTGATCCTGATAAGGTAAAAGCTATTATGACATGGTAACAATCATGTAATTTTCTTTAGATGGATCTTAAAGAAAAACATCTTGATGATGGATTCTGTAGCAGTAGAGATTATATGAATTATCGGGAGACCACTACTGAGTGATCTATCTCCATGAAGGGTACTCTAAACTTTCAAAATCATTTTGTTGTATCATTATTAGTATGAAAATATATTATGGGTGATTTTGATAATTCTGAGTATGAAGTGAAAATAGGAACCTCGATGATGTTCTATGTCAAGCGGTGATACTTCTTGTGTAATGGTATAAGATGTGGCATTTTTTATTTTGTAAGTTTATCTTATACATTACAACAGGTCACATATAGGAACTAGTGACCATTGGGTTTTCATAAACCACATCCATTATGGACTTAGAAGTGGGATGAGATCTCTATAGACATTGTGGTTGGGTTTCCATGTACCTTGATAATGTAGAATGAGATATGGGTTGTGAATTATAGGATGACTAAATCAGCTCACATCTGACCCATTAATCATATTACCAAATTTTATGATCTTGTAAATAACTATGTTAATGTGATTGTTAGTTTCCATGGAGTTCCTTCATTTATTGTCCCAGATAGTGATCCCCATTTTACTTCTTTCTTTTGTATAGGCCTTCAGGAAGCATTGGGATCTTCGGTTTGTTTGATCACAATATACCATCCTCAATCAAATATCCAAACATAAATAGTTATAAAAATTATTGAGTATATTCTTTATGCATACATCCTCTATTTTTATGGGGCTTGGGATGACCATTTTGGTACTGGTTGAGTTTTCTTAAAACAATAGTTACTAGTCTACAGTCAAAATGGATCCTTTCAAGGCCTTGTATGGCCAGACTTGTAAATATCGGTTTTGTTGGTTGAAGATTGGTCAAATTTCCTTAGTGGGAACAAGATTAGATCAAGAGGAAACAAAAAATATTCAATTGATTCATCATATATTTTTTATGGAACATAACTAGTATAAGTATTATTCTAACCATCATCATATACCATTGGATTTTTCAGTTGGTGATCAGGTGTTCTAGAATGTTTCATCATGTTTGTCTCATCTAAGGCTTACAGGTGAAAGGGAAGCTTGATACTCATTTTTTGGGACCATATTAGGCTTTTGAGTATGTGGGGAACATGTATTATCATTTATATCATCATAAATAACTAATATTGATACATAATTTGTTCCATATATCTTAGAAATGAAATTATCTATCTAATCAACCTCATGTTCTGAGTTGGAGTGATATCGACATCGAGTGTGATTTATCTATGACTGAGGATCCATTCAAGATAGTTTATTCTGAAATAATGGTACATCATGGGAGGATTATTTCATTGTTTCAAGTGATATGGTATAATGGTTATGATACTAATGATACTTGGGAGAGAGAGGCACTGATGAGAGATCAGTGGCCTCATCTTTTTTACATAGAAGCTTCTTAATAGGATTTTTAGGGACATGAAATTTCTTTGATGGTGATATTGTAACATCATGTTACTATTTTTAATATTTGACCACATATTTTGATCATGACTTTTCATGGTCTTATTTAGGGGTACTTCGTGTGAAGTTTTGATAATTTTGGAATGGTCTGGGGTTGTGCATGGTTGGCGCACCATTTTCCCAAACCGTACACCCTGGTAGTGAAAAATGTGAAAAACCTACAAGTGGGGGTTTACATGGATATCCATCATTTTGAAAACCTATGTGCCTACCTAGTTGAAATCATGAACCAAATTAAAGTTTATCAGGATTAGGGAACACATTTTGGAAAACCATGCGGCCCTACCCAGCTAACAATATGCATGTGTTTTATTTATTTTGAAAATTATTTAAAAATTACTGAATCTCCCTTTTATCTCCTAATAATCCAAAACATCTATTGGATTGATTTACTTGGTCATTAAATCACTCAAGGACCCATTTTTTATCCTTCAAACAATTTCCCAAGATGATCCATGTAAGGAGAACATTGTTCGATCTATTCCTAGTAAGATTTCTTACCCCATTCCATCTATCATGATCACTTCCTCTCTCCTCCTTAGGTCTTGTTAGATATATATTATATTAGAGTATAAAATATATATTTTTTTATATCTTTTATCTATGTATTATTCTTAAATCATCATTTCAGACATTCTTTATTAGAGTTTCTAGTTGCGGGCATTGTGATTTGTGATCCCGTGATCCCATGGTAAGTGGTTACATATATGTTTGTCCAATTAATTTGACCTATAATTTCAATATTATTTTAATTTATTTCATTTAAATTATGAATATCCAATTCAGTACAAATTTTAATTTTAAATTTATTTGGAATAAAAATTTAGAAATCCCCCAATTCTAGTGAATTGAGCTATAATTGTTGAGATCGATGGAAATTATGAAATTAAAATGTGAAATTGATTTTTGAAATTGATTTAAATTTTGAATTTGAAAAAAAAAATAGATTAAAATTTTATGATAATAACCCATTGGATTTATCTTTGAAAAAAATAAAAAATTGATTAAAACTTATGTATTGGCTTATAATTAGAAATTGGAATATTGATATTGAAAATTGGGAAAATGTATTTTGATGAGTTATGAATAAAATTTTTCATTATGTAATGTTGTTTGAGAACATGTAAACCTAGGTAGTTAGTGAGTTATTTTGGACCACAATCAACTGATTCATTACATGTATAAAAAACATAGTGAAGTAGGAAACATTCCAAAAAGGATAGTGATGAGTCCTTCTTGACTAGTGTCTAAGATACATGTGAACACATATTTCCCTGATCACATATTTCTGTGTGCGAGGATCCCATAACATGGCACTATCATACCACTTAGAATATGACCATGTTTCTCATTTTTTATTATTTATATATATATTCCATTTTTTGTAATATTTATTTACAAATTCCTTATGAATTTATATAAAATATTTATTAATCAATTTTTATAAAAATGTTTTAATTAATTTAAATGCATAACATGTTTTGTTTTAAATATGAAACTATATTTCCATACCTGTTCTATTTAAAATTGATATAATTTTTTGGTTTATCTTATTAGAATCTTATTATGGAATCAATGGTGACACCCTACTACTCTTTTAGATCACACCCTACCAATGGATTCTGGTGTTTCTAGATTTCCTCCTTCTGGGTTCGAGAAAGTGGAAAGAACCAGTTGGAGGTTACAGTTGTTGATGATATTTGGATTTTTTTGTTCTTTACATTGGGATTTTGGTTTTTTATCTTTTTTTACTGTACTTTTTGGTTGTACATTGGGTTTATATACCTATTTTACTTCTGGTACTACTCACTATGTGGAGTTTTCTTTTGAGAATACTAACTTGTATTGTTTATTCATCTTCTTATGTGGAGAAATTGTTCCCAGTTTTATCTTGTATGATGCCAGGAGATAGTCTCCAACCCATGGTTATTAGGAACACCATCCATGATATGTCAGGATCCACTTTACTTTCATTATACCTGGGTATCTTGGTTAGTTCATGGAATCAAAAGTGGTTATTTATTTATTATTATGATAAATTTATTTATTCTTTAATGTATAAAAATGTGACACCATAAATCCATTGGTTATGTATAGGACCAAATTAATGGTACCCTACTATGTTGTAATCACATCTTGGTCGGGTTTCTATGGAACTTGGGTTTCTGAGAAGACTTCATTAAACATAGGTTCATGTTAGGAAAAGGAAGATAAATGTTGAATCAAGTAGGATAAACCTGATGGGATTTGATATGGGGATATAGTGAGGCATTTGGATTATAGTCTAGCTACTACGTCATTGTTTTTGTTTTTGTTTTTGTTTTTGTTTTTGTTTTTGTATATGAGATATTCTAATTGGGTGAGAATTCATTTAATTTTGGAATAATTGTGGGTCAGTATGACTTCATGCATCCACTAGTTTTTTTATATATAATAATTAGTTTTTTTCATCAATATAAATTTATTGTATTATAGTGTATGTTATTTTTTTAAAAATTATGTGTTTTTTTAAACTATGATATATATTTATAGCATCCCTATGGTAACACCATAGACACCAACTACTAAATGGAATAAACTTTCATTTGGGGAGGTGAGTTTGAGGTTGCAGTGGTGACTTAAGTATTTTGAGAACCATTTAGTGGTTTTAGACTAGGGGACAAAATTACTCCCATTTTTTCCTTTCCATAGGCTAGATCATGATCCCAATTCAAGGGTGGAATGATATGGTTTATCAAATCAAATGTATCATCCCATGATGTATTTTTTAAGATATTTTAGGTCATAGTAAGAAAATTTTCCATCTAAATGAACATAGAAGACCTGTTGGACAATGATTTAACTAAATATAGCACCAATAATAGGTGAGTGATGGTGGGATGAGAATAATTAATATTAGAACTAGTGCATGTGGGACTTAGTTGGTGATAGTTCCCAAGAAAAACCTACTTTGTAATTTAGATTAAAATTATTTTCAATGTAATAAATAGTAATAAATGTATATTCAAAAATTTATTATTCTTCTATGAAAAATTAATGTTGTATGTTCTAGAGTATTATTTCAAGGAAAATTCATATGAGTTCACTGCTATGATGAAAACTATGATGTTCTATGATGGTATACAGAAGCCTATATTCTATGGTTTGAATAAAATTATGTAATGGGAAACATAGTTTATTTTATTTTCATGTGATTTATATTCATATGGATATGAGATTTCATTACATGAAGTTTATTGATGGTAATATCTGGGATAAGAGATCATGTGGATAGACCCGCTGATAGGAATTATATACACATAGATCTCATTGGATATTCATATATGAAAAATGTTCAATTTCTCTAAGAAATAACATTTTAATTAATGAATATCATGAATAATGTACTTTTATGTATTTCTTATAATAGTGAAAATATATTCACATAGTGATGTAGGGTAATTTTTGGGTGTTATGAGTGATATGGATTTAATGGATAAGAAAATATATCATTTGATCATTCCATTTTATGGAAGATAATATCTTATCACTTTTGATTGGAATTGAACTATAGAACTAAAATTCAATGGGAATTATGATTGAAAGTTTACTTAATAAAGTAAATGAAACTTATATTGAGAACATAGGTTGATGAAATGATAATTCTACCTACTTGATTTGATATATTGTGACAATGGTATTATATTACATAGTGATCATTCATATGTGGTTTTTGTCATTGTGACATTAACTTTTTTTCTCTATGGGTATCATTATGTGATCCTAGATGTGGATCATAGACTTTTGGAAATCTATCCAAATACCATTGAGTAATATTCCTAGAATTTCACACAATTACTATATCAATTAATTTAAATTAAATATTATTTTAATTTAACTATTGAAAAATTGATATTCTCATTTTTGAGGAATTATATTTATTCAAGATTTTGGGATCTCTAATTTCTGATCAACATATTTATATGAGTTGAAATTAATAGTTATTTGATAAATTATTGAATAGAATATATATTTATACCTTGTATTGTTATCAAGGAAAATTATGATATTAATTTAGTCAATATATATATATATAGTTCTATGAATGTTAAGTAAATATTTATTTTCAATTTCATGAATATAATATTTCATAATTTAATGAAAAAATATATTTATTTTTTATTCAAGGTTTAGTAAATGACAAGGAAGTCGGAAGAATTGTGTTAACATTTGAGTAATTATAATATTATAATCATAAATATAATTTTAATAAATAATTTATTTCTTATTTGATTAAAATAATAATTAATTTTTTTAAGTCGATGCATTCCATGATTAATAATTTATAATAATACTTATTATTATTATTATTATTATTATTATATTTATTATTTTTTGGTTCCAAAATATGCGAAGAGGAGAAGCAAACTCAAAGAGGAAACCAACTCCATAGAGGTTTTCTCGTGAAGCCTGTTCGCGGAGCCCCACAGCACTGCGGTCGGCATGAAGTTGCCTCATTTTTTAAGCCACCACGGAGCAAAGAGGTGGGAGGATCCACGATCCCAAAGAGATTTGTAAAGCCACTGCGAAGAAAAGAGGGGGGAGGCTCTGTGATCCCAAAGACGTTTGCAAATCCGCTGCGGAGAAAAGAGGCATGAGGCTTCACGATCCCAAAGACGTTTGTGAAGCCGCCGCGGAGAAAAGAGGGGGGAGTCTCCATGATATCAAAGACGTTTGCGAATCCACCACGGAGCGAAGAGGCAGGAGGCTCCACAATTACGACAAAACACCACGTGGATTCGCGTCGAACAATCCCTACTTCGCACAGCCTCTTGCCTATAAATACCGAGCTCCCCTTGAGCCCAAAGGATGGATAATCCAACCTTTCACCTTCTCAACTCTCAAATCATGCACCACTTTATGCTCTTTGAAAAAATGATCTCTTCATGGGACTTGAGCATTGTGAAGTACCTTTCCCTTGGCTTAAACACAACCCCTCTTCAAGCGGGGATGCCCTTTATGGAGCCCATGGGCCTTCACAAAGGAAGAAGATGCCTAAGGGGACTCGGGTCTTCATAAAGCACTCATACTTTGTGAATTACCTTCCATGAACATGTGAACCACAGGATAAGGCAGGGTCACCATGCTTCGCAGTGCTCTGCTTTGCAAGTCACCCTTGCTTTGTGAAGCCCTACTCTGCGAGAGCCTTTTTTTCTTCATGAAGAAACCTCCATGTGAACCTATGCCCTATTCCTAGGCTAGGCCACCCTAGTTCGCTAAGCATACCCCTTTATAAAAACCCTCCACTATATGGAGCACCAAAGCTTCACAATGACTCTTCCTATGATCCCCTTTGCTCTACAAACACTTTTCCCGTATGACCCTCTAGGTTCATACGAATTGATTTCAAAGTCCCTTGGGCGGTCCTTCACATTGCATTGCTTAGCCTCATGCTTCTTCACATAGGCATGCTAACGGCTATTGCTTCTTCGCATAGCCACGCTAACATGGGCCCCTCATTGGATCACTCCCCAACAACCCCTCTCCACGTCATTGCCAGTTCCTTCCTTTCACCAAGGGTTAAATCATGCCAGTTATGTAAGTCCTAGGGGTGCGGAGTGAACCCGCCTCATCCGAACTACAGGACGTTAAACTTCCAAGAACCATCATCCTCATCACATGACGTTAAACTGTGGCCTCACCTTGTGCCATCTACACGAGGTGCCCCACCTCGAACATTCTTCATGCCTGCTTGTCTCCACGGGATTGAGATCTTCCTCACATGGAATGATATTTTCTTTGTTGGAGCGGTGCCTATCTGCAGGGAAGGGAAACCATTTTGGTGTAATCCCCTATCCTTTCTTGTAGAAGTTAGTATTCCTGCTCCCCCTCCTCTCTTCCATTCCAAATACCAGAGGAGAGATGGGCATCGGGACCTTCGTTATCCCGTCCCTCTCCCTCTGGGATTTGTCGCCAGTGGGCCTCCATCTTGGAGTAAGTCCCAATATCTATCTCCTTGGGCTTCTAACCTGCATAATCCTATATTTCCTCTTTGGGCCTCTAACCACATGTAATCTTCATTCCACTTCCCACAGACGCACCATTCATGATGTGATCTCTAGGTCTCTACTGCCTCTTGTTTCTCACACTGAGCATGACTCACATGGGCTTAGAGTAAGCATTGACTATGGCATCATAATTGGGCCACCTTATCATGTAATCCCCAATCCCCCTCCCGAACTATGTGGACTTTGATCATTTCCAAGTCAAGGTATATAGGAAGCATCCCTGAGGTTCAAGACCAAAACCTACTCATCCCGACCCCTTCACATTAGTTCAAAAAACCATTCTAAACTACATGGACTTTGATCCTTGTCTCCTAGACGAGGTACGTAAGAAGCCTCCCTGAAGTTATAGCCTAACACCTAATTGTCACGAACCCTTCGCGTCAGTTCATACTCATCTCGCATGATGTTAAACTGCATCCTCCCATTTAGAGCTATGTGGACTTTGATCCTTGTCTCCTAGACAAGGTATGTAGGAATCCTCCCTAAGGTTCAAGCCCAACGCCCATTGGTCCCGACCACTTCACGTTGGTTCACCTCGTCCCACATGACGTTAAACTATACACCCCCTTCTTATCTTTCATGATGCTAAACTATACCTATTCAAACTATGTGGGTTTTGATCCCTATCTCTTAGGTAGGGTATGTAGGAAGCCTCTATGAGGTTCAACCCCATCCAGCGGTAAGTCGTTGTGACCCCATCCAGTGGTAAGACATTGTGACCCCATCCAGTGTAATCCATTGTGACCCCATCCAGTGGTATGTTGTTTCACCCCATCCAGCAGTAAGTCATTTCACCCCATCCAGTTTTAAGTCATTTCACCCCATCTAGTGGTAAGTCATTGTAAACCCAATCCAGTGGTAAGCCGTTGTGAACCCAATTCAGTGGTAAGCCATTGTGACCTCATCCAGTGGTAAGCTGTTGTATTCCCCTTTGTTGGGACCCATATCTTCAGTCCTCCCCCAGGGCATCAAACCAACTCGGGCTGCTAACCAGGTGTAAGCCCCAAACATCATCTTTGGGTCGATGTCCTCTGTGCACACCCCAATTCCAAACCACTCTGAACTACATGGAATTTTATTCCCTTCCATGGGGATATGTATAAAGCCTCCCTGAGGTTCAAGCCCATCATGCACATCTCATCCTAGTCTTTACCTCAAGCCTATGTGTTTTGGGAAGGTCATGTCCCAACCTAGAGGTTCCACTTTCTCCGGGTCCCATCCATGTGTCCATTCTCACGGGCCACCTCCTCAGGTGTCCCATCACCCCACCGAACTACGTGGACTTTGATTCCCTACAATGGGGATATGTAGGAAGTCTCTTCGAGGCTCTATCCCAATATCACCATAGTACTCACGTCGGCTTCATCTCACTCTCCATACACTCTCAACCATCCATATCCATCTTGATTCTTACCCAGGTCGTGAAATCCCGGTGAGATCATGTCACACACTCTCTTGTTGCTCCTCACAGCAGTCGGGTAACTAACCATGAGTTAGCCCCAACATCATTGTTCACTCTAGGGGTTGTACCAATCTGATCCACTCTTATCAGTGTTCCAATCAGTATGATCCATCTCCGCTAGATGTTAAACTCGCGGCATAACCTGTGTTAAAAATGGGAAGATGAGGAAAACCTCAGAGAAATTCCTATTGCATATAATTCCCTGCATTTGACGTGGGATGCCTCGGGCTTCCGTGCCCTCGATAAGTCCTATCATAAGGGGAAGAAACCCAGATGCATCAGTGTTCTAGTGTCCAGAAATGCTAGCAATGTCCAATGTGACTACTCCCCCGACCGAAGGTTGCTGCCCTGACCAGACCCCTTGGAATGTCCTGACAGAAGCAACCTAATTAACCAGCATCCATGAAGACATGGCACTAGGAAGAGTTTCAAGAACAACATCTTAAGTACATAATGGATAACCAGACTAGGTAACGAGCTCCGAGGAGGAATCCACAGAAGGAAAAACCAACATCCCATCATCCCATTTCGATCAAGGAGAAAAAGTTCCTAAACAAGTGACAGATGTCGCCCACCTTTAGAAAGTGGGAATGCGGGGCAACAGCTGCGCATCCTCTTCAGGGTATGGATGTGTGCCCTGGCGAAAACATCGAAAACATAAATGGTGAACCTGATGTGAATTTATTCTCCTCAATGTAGATATTAGTAGCGTTCGAGATATCAGTGGATTAGTGTGTCACCGGATCCATGTATCTAGCGCCAGGTCCTACCAAGAAAATAGTGGGATTGGCATAAAACTCGCCAGAAATTGGGGCAGTTGAACATTGGACATCCCGGTATGCGACATTGTCATCATGGATCCTTATTACCATCTCTGGAAGATGTAATAGTGATGGGGCACTGTATGTCGATTTCCTTATTTAAGAACTAATGGTTTAATCACCTTGCCTTCCAGGACCCAAGTTGTCGTACCAGGAAATCGACAACGGCCCACCTACTGATGTAGGGGAAGGGGCAGCGTTAACATAGAAATCCTGTGTGGCATCATTTCCCCCATGGCAGCCTCCACGTCCACAGCTGTTGGGTTCCCACGCCTCATATCCCCTTCTGAAATCATTCAGATAAGGGTGATAAATGACCTCGTTCGACGATATGAGGAGGAGGGGATTATCCCAACCCAGGATATGGCCTGTCAAGACTTAAAATATTATGTGCCTCATCACAACCGCCACCTCCAAGGGACACACAGGGAGCCATTTCTCCCCATGCCGATGCATAACTATTTAAGGATCCTCTCCATGGAATGTTTTGATGACTCCCTCCCCTATGCCAATGAGGTATGGGATGTCCAGGTCAGCCCGGCTGGGATCCTATTCTAGGGGCTCCCAAGAAGGGCTCCTAGCAGGCCGCGTCAGCACCACCACCTGGCCCCATAGGATGAAGAGTAGGTAAGTTATGCGTCGACACCACTGACCCCAGTCCGGTTGACCTGACACCAGCATTGGGCCCAGGCTAAGGAGGTCGCCCGCTGAGGAGTGTCAACATCAACGACTATCATGGCCCATGCCACCGCTGATGTATACCATTAGTCCCCTATTTATGCTGAGCAGGGGCACTCAAATTTCTGGCCTAGATCGAGGTCCCAACTGCCCCACAGGCAGGTTGGGTCGACTCTCCTGGTCACTGACGTAGGTAGCGCCCTCTACGGGTCGACCCGTGGTAATGACACCCGGTACAGAGGTCCTCCCCATACCATCACGAATGAGAGCATAGATCCATCCTGCCCCCAATATCGGCATGGAGGTTCTCCTTGTGTCGGGTTCAATCTGAACGAGGGTCCTCTCCACTGTAGTGATGCTCAGTACAGAAGCCTCCTTCACACCCACGACCTCAGGTATGGAGTCATTCCTCCTATTACAGGTCGTCGGTGTGAAGATGCTACACATCGAGCCAACCGTCAGCATGGAGGTCTTCCCCATGTCCTTGAAACAACTAGTAAAGGTTCTCCTCGTCTCGAAAATCAAAGAAGTAGAGTTTGACCTCACCTCACGAGCACCCAACAAGGAGGTCCTACCAGTGTTCATCTTGACCAGTGTGAGGACCCTTCTCGTACCAACACTGCTAAAGTAAATAAGCATGGAGGCCCTACCCATGATCCTACCTGCTCCAGTACTTCCCGTGGAGATTCCCTCTGCGTGTCAGCCAGTGGACATGGAGGTCCTCCCTATGTTCCCTTTTACATCTGTCCAGGTGTTCCCCACACCCCATCTCCCCCAGATGGGAGTCCTCTCTCTTCCTCAGCACCAGTTCGGCCGAAGTTCCACCTTGAGCCAAAAATCTACACTATCCCAAATATCCATCCTAGGGTAGGACGGCGAGTCGCCACTGCTATAAAAAGAATGTTGGGAAGATACAGACCACAATTAAACCTGTCTGCTTCTCAGATTCTGAGGCAGAATACGATTCGAAAAAGGAACCCTCACCTTGATCCTCTGTGTCAGGGGTCGAAGCAAGGACAAGGCATATCAGCCTCATACTTCCAGAATGATAGGTTCACCGGATCCCTACCTCCCTCCACAGATAAATCCAGGAAGAAAAATATTTGGCACCTCCCTAGGATCTGGCCATAAAATCGCCACCATCATTTCTAGGAGCACTCTTTACCTCAACCAGAGATCACAGAGAGTTATTATGGGGACCAATGGAAGAAGAACAACAGCATGGTCCACCACCAGCAACCATAGTCCATGTGCTGAAAATTTTGGTTGCTAGCCTATCTTATTGGAATGTGGTGGATAAGTCACTACACTCTTCGTAGGATAGCCCAAGATGCGGTGGCTTGTCAGCCTTCTCACCATATTCTCCACCATCCAGCCTACCGTCTTAGTGGTCTGATTCATTACCACAACCGGTTCCCCATCCACCTCTAGTTGATGAGTGGGGCAACCAAGGGCCAGACCTCGATTCTAATTCGAGGAGCTTATGGGATATTCATATGGCAGACCATTTCCCTGAGATGTTTTGTCCAGTTACAGCATCGAATTTCGGTGCACTGAAATCACTCACCCAGGTGAAAATTGGGTGATTTCACTAAACCCTCTATGTGATGCACTTCCGTATTCATTATTAGTGAGTGGATTACCCCAAGATTTAGGCACACTTCAAAGACCTTGGCCAACAATGTTGTATGTTCAACTTGGTTGCACTCCTTGTGGCCCAGCACCCTGAGTCACCCAGTTGCCATAGGACCATCCAACAATGATGTGACCAGAGCTTTAAGTTCTTTAAAGAATTATCAAGGAGGCTTCCCCCCACATGCAGATCCATGGTTGGGGTAGTATACTGCCCTCTATTTTAGTTCTATTTGGCGCCAGCCCGACCTGCTAGACGATATTGACGATATGCCTCCAGGTAGAGTCATGGTTAAAATGGATGATCTATCAGAGGGTGAGAATGAGATGGAGCTCCTTGATAGGGACTTACCCCCTGGGGGAGTTCCACGGCTATTGGATCTGTTGGGAAGAGTTACTCTCCAGTAGAGGAATCTATTGGGTCTTCTCATTCCCACTAAGTCATTAGTCCTCAGTTAAAATCCCAATATGGTCAAAGAGTATCTCAGAGCCGGAAAACCCTCTGACCCGTATGGCTCAGTGAAGAAGACAGAGGATGATCCTGAAAGAGTCGCGTTGCATTAATAGCTCACAAATCACAAAAAGATGGTCAAAAACCTCCTTGATGAACGTGTCACGGAGTAGTGGACAGACTACAGTGATCCTCGGCTGGGGCAGCAGGGGTAGGCACAACTTCCCCCTGGATAATTGCCTCCAGGTGACCCTAACCATCCTTCCCACACAGATAGTATAGAGGCTGGAACATATGTCAAGATGGAGTGGTATGTGTCACCAAATCTGCTTGAGCAGCGTGATAATCCTCAGGACCCGGATCAGGTTCCCCCAGCTACTCTATGGGCCATCCCACTAGCCTCTAGGCCTTCTTATCATGTTGAAGAACCTTCCAATGCACAGGTGGTCAGGGATCCTCTTCAAGATAGTAACCCCCTCCCAGATGATCCAATGGTGGCACTCATTTCCTACCTCAAGGCGTTGGAGACTCGATATGTGGCAATCTCGACTGATGGAAAGTTGTATTCGGCATGGGTGGATGATATGATAGCACCCATGGGTTTTAGAAATCCCACTTCTTCCCCCTTTAATGGGATGGGTGATCCTCTACAGCATCTGGACTACTTCATCTCAAGGTGTGGACCCATGTTGGGAACTCCAGCACAGCAGGAGGCCACCAAACTCTAATGTTTCATACAGACATTGGAAGGGTTTGTGTTTTTCTGGTATAGCTAGCTACCCATTGGGTTGGTCGCCAGCTGGGAATACCTTCATAGGCAGTTTCTCTACCATTTCAGCTCTACCACCCAGAATACAAGTATTGCAGACCTATTCAAGTGTAAGCAAAGGCATGATGAGTGCATCGTGGAATTTGTCGCCAGGTGGAAGGGCCTTACCTACTCTTTGGATATGCTACTGACTAAGGAACAGCTGCTAACGATGTGTGTAGGGAATTTCAAGACTAAACTGGTCCCCTCTCTCATTACCTATAATTGCTCCCAAGGGATTTTGAGACTTCTCTGATAAGGCCCAGCGTCTAGAGGAAGCCTTATAGTAGGTCAGGAAGGCACGTCCATTGCCTCCTGCAATTCTCATGAGAAGAGATTCTAAGGTTGATCCCACCATGATGGACCAAATAGAGGTCCCCAGGAAACTAGAGTTATTACCAGTGGAGCCCCCTCCATAGCCCTGTAGGGGCCCTCCACCTTAGGTGCAGCCTTCGGCCCAGCAGTGCCCACCTCAGAATCGGTAGGCACCCCTGTGTAACGCACCGCCACCACCCAGGCGAGATAACTAGGTTCCACATCCTCGACAGGCTCCTCCATCCCCTAGTCAGGGCTAAGCTCCCAGATCCCCCTTCCTAGATAGGAGAAATCAGACCTACTCAATCAATGAGGCTCAGGTCCCCGACTATTTCCGAAGCGCATTGGAACAGGGACTTCTACGTTTTCCAGAATGCAGGAGGCCAGAAGAGGCGGATCTCAATGATCACCCCAACTACTGCCCCTATCACTGAATCTTAGGGAACACCCTAAAATAGTGATATGTTTTTAAATATTGGCTTCAATACTAGGTTGATAACAACATAGTCAGGTTAGGCCCAGCTCTGGTACAGGTGGCATGTGTCTTCGTGAAGCTAGACCGCATTAGTGACAGCGAAAGAGAGTGGAATCAAGTTTCTAATCACAAATCCCAGAAGTATGATGACTGTATGGATCATAAGATAGTCACATGTTCTCATGGTATTATCCATGAACACCTTAGTTGACCCAAGCCTTCAGAAGCTGCTACATCAACCGCAGCTACTACTTCTGCATCGTCATCTCATCCTTCCTCTCCCCAGAAGAGCAGGCATTGACTATGCAATGGGAAACAAAGTCCCCCAATAGTGTCATCATCATCCCATACTATTGGTGACTTCATAACCCCAGAGATGGAAATTATCTCCAGAATCCATCTAGTAGCAGAGGATTCTTCAGGTGACGATCAAGGGTATGCTTCAGTTAACATCGTGGAGCTGGTAAACCCCTACATGATTTCTGATGGTAAAGAATGTTAGAAGGATCCTCCCAACGTCCCTAGACATCACCATAATTGATGGGGCCTTGTCCATATGGTTCATCAGAGTTCCTCGGTTAGTAATTCTAGCCAGGTTGTGCATGCCACCAAACTAGACAGCAGGCCCAATACAGAGCTCAGCACGCGCATCCTTCACATCATGTGTCATCAGGTCTGCCTTCATCTTCATTTGTGTTGATTGATCAGGTAGAGCTACCCCTACTACATCGTGATCATCCACGCTCTATTACAGAATGGTCTCAGTCATCTGTCCCTTGTCCGGTAGTCACTCTATAGACTTTGACTAGTGAGCAATGGGATGTTCCCAGCACTAGTCAGTCGTTGGTTCATCCAGAAGGTCCAGTCATTCCCCCTAAAACAGAATAACATCCTATAAGAATAAGTTCATGCTTGGCACAGAAGTATGATGTCCTCAAGAATATTTCCATCATTTATGAAAGGCTCTCTATCCTTAAGTCTCTTCACCTATTCGTGGATATTCATGAAGCCCTTATCGGGGCTTTAAGAAGCCCCTTCCAGTTTGAGATAGAGGTAGTGGCCGCAGAAGCCTTCTATGTTGAGGCAGTCGAGCATGATGAATGTTAGGAAATTATCTCATTCTCTAGAGAAGATGAAGGCTCTCCCATATAGGGGAACATCCACCCACTGTACATCACCATCCACTTCAATGGTGTGGAGGTTTGTCGTTGTATTGTCGACATAGGCTCAGGAATCAACCTTATCCTGACACGGAAACTTTGAAAAATGGTGCTATCCAAGGATGATCTAAGTCCCTCTAACTTGAAAATACAAGGTTATGATAGGACAGAATAGACATCGGTTGGAAAGATCTTTCTGAAGACCCAGTTCGGTGGTCTGGTAGCCAACACTAAGTTTATGGTTGTCTCGCAGGACACTACTTACAATGTGTTGATGGGTAGGTCATGTCTTCACCTTCATGTGGAGATCCCTTCATCGTATCATCGGTACCTTAAGTACTCCCTTAATGGTCGAGTGGGTGTAGTCTAAGTTGATGCATATCCCTTCACCTCTTGTGAATCCCACTATCTGGATGTTGACTATCACAAGATCAAGGATAAGAAGATTTAGGCTAACGAGGTTAAACATGCTACGGTTGTGACCGAACTATGGATAGATTTGGATGATGCCTGCATCTTTCCAATCCACTGATTGGAGGATATGACCCTAGATATGGGACAATGATTCTTTGTTTCTTGAACAAGAGGGGAGAAAATTCCCAAGTCTAAAAAATGTTCGAATATCACTACATATTCCTACACAAATCAGGCTCGGGTGATTATAGATCCCCCTACCCTCATAAGGTATTAGGATGTTCGCCCCATGGAAACAGAAATATTCCATACTAGTTTGTTTTGTTGGGTTGGGATAAACTGGCTCAATAAAACGCGTCACCATTGCTTCGATATTATCAAGCGTGGCCCCTTGGCCTGAAGACTATATGGGATCAAATTAACAGCTTTTATCATTATGGTTTTGATAGCACAGGAGCCCCCTGATGCAGTGTCTATCACCGCCTAGGTTGGCACTAGTATCCCGTCAGGATCTGTTAACTAATAGAAAGCTCCTCCCATTGATTACCCCTCCTACTTAAGTGAAGAAGATGATTTAGAGTATGCTTCTCCTGCTTTCGAAGAGGGTGTCTCCACCATGGTCTATGAATTGGTACAGGTGAACCTTGGTAGTGAGACGAATCTGAAACCCACATTGATTAGTGCCTCTATTCCTGTTGAAGAACAACAATAGTACGTGGACTTTCTGAAGTAGCATCATGATGTGTTTTCCTGGAGTTATGATGCAATGCCAGGACTAAACCCTCAGGTCTCCTTCCACTGCCTCGGTCTTCCAGTGAATCATCGTGGGTTCAAATAGAATCCCAGAAATATACACCCTTCTCACGGTGCCATGGTTGAGGTCGAGGTTGATAAGATCATTAGAGCCAACTTCATCAAGGAGGTCCAGTACCCCAGATGGTTAGCCAACATTGTGCCCGTCGGGAAGAAGAACGGACAAATCAGGGTCTACATTAACTTTTGGGATCTCAACTACCACTGTCTGAAGGATGATTTTACCCTTCCCATGATGGAGTTTTTGATTGATTCCACCGCTAGGTTCTAGGACCTCTCATTCATGGATGAGTATTATGGGTATAACCAAAACCGAATGGCCCCTAAGGATGAAGAGTCTATAGCCTTCAGGGTGCCACAATGTACTTTTTGTTACCAAGTAATGCCCTTTGTTTTAAAAAATGAAGGTTCCACCTATCAGCATTCCATACATATCATATTTAAGCTGATCCTCAGGATATTGGTGGAATTCTATGTGGACGATCTGGTGGTCAAATCTCACTAGCGCCAGGACCATCTCAAATATCTTGATAAAGTGTTATGATTCCTATGATCCCGCCATCTGAAGATGAACCCCCGAAATTGTGCCTTCAGGGTCACCTCCGGAAAGTTTTTTGGCTTCATTGTCAAGTACAGGGGCATTGAGATTGACCCAGATAAGATCAATTCCATAAGTCAGATGTCTCCTCCGAGCAACATTTGGGAGCTTCGATGCTTTCAAGTCCAATTGGCCTACATACGCCAATTCATCGCGAATTTTTCCAGAAAGTGTAATTCCTTTTCTTGGATCATGAAGAAAGGAATTTTCTATCAGTGGGACAAATAATATCATACTTCTTTCGAGGAGATTAATCAGTATCTGTTTCAGGCTCCGGTCTTAATGCCACATATTTTCAGAAAACCACTGGTCCTTTATGTGACCACCCTGGAACGATCTCTTGGTACCCTTCTCACCCAGAAGAACAACAAAGTAATAGAGAATAGTCTCTAATATCTCATCCAAATTCTCCTTGACATGGAGGCTAGATACTCCCCTATTGAGAAGAGATGCCATGCGCTGGTATTCGCAATGCAGAAATTATGACA
Organism: Viscum album; assembly: GCA_963277665.1. NCBI lineage: Eukaryota > Viridiplantae > Streptophyta > Magnoliopsida > Santalales > Viscaceae > Viscum > Viscum album. The sequence goes on along the minus strand of OY728134.1, from coordinate 808,305,551 downwards.
CTACTTGCAGCATCATGAGGTACAGGTGGTGTCCTGAGTAGATCCGCTGAAGTACATCCTGAACCACCCCATGTTAAAATGTCATCTAGATCAGTGTTTAGTGATCCTCAAGTAGTTCGACATCAGGTTTGTCCCTCGGAATTCTATCAAAGGGAAAGTATTGGTAGACTTCCTTGCCGCCCATACAGATCCCACAGACCATTCTCTAGACCTTTATTTTCCTGATAAGGAAATCCTCTCGATAGACCAATCTATTCTGTGTTGGAAAATTCACTTTGATGGTGATTCTCAGATCCCTGCTGGTAGAAGGCTCAATGACCCCAAACTCAATAGAGTGGGACTATGTATCATCTTCATCACTCTAGTACAAGTTGTTTTGTCGTATTCATTCATGCTATCATAGGGTTGTACCAACAATGAGGTGGAGTACCCAGTTCTCATCACTGGCCTCAATCTAGCCCTTGAGATTGACGTTCCCCACTTTCATGTGAAAGGGGACTCTGAACTATTCATCAAGCAAATCAACGGTGACTATATTGTCAGGAATCCAGAGCTCGTACCACTGTTGGAACGCACCCTCCAACTGATGGCCTAGTTCCCATCTCGTTCATAAGTTACCCATGCCCCTCAATCCCAAAACAGTTGAGCTGATGCCTTGGCCAGCCTAGCTACATCTCTTGTAGAGCCTGAATAGGATGATTTGATTATACACAAGGCACACTAGAGATTAATCACCCCCGTCACTCCAGATGACGATGATAGCCCACAGGTAATCCACCTTATCACCGTCACCTCCATGTTAGGACCCCCAGGTCCCCTGATGCAGTTTTGGAAGTAACTCTTGACTGGAGGACCCCCTTTATCAAGTACCTACAACACAGCAATTTCCCAGTAGATTGATCTGAGCGTGAGAGAATCTGATGTTGTACATTGAAGTTTACTCTCTAGAGTGGTCCCGGTCTTGATTGGATACTCTACAAGTGCGGGTTTGATGGGGTTATCCTCTGTTGTATTCAAGGAGTTGATATTTATCAAGTCATGTAGGAGGTTCATGTCAGTTTCTATAGGTATCCTCAGACCAGGCCAAAACTATCTCACCAGATCTGAAGACTGGGGTATTTTTGGCCCTCCATGATCCATGAATGCATCGAGTTTTCCAAGTGGTACCATGCGTTCCAAATTTACACCAACTTTGTGCATTGGCCACCATAGCCTCTCCACACTACCAAGTACACTTTTCCATTTACGGTCTTAGGACTTGATGTCATGGGACTATATCTACCAGTGACAGCTCTCCAGTGCAGGTTCATCCTGACTGCTACAGATTTATTTTCTAAGTGGTCAGAAGTGGTTCCACTCAAGGAGGTCAAGGCCCATTATATCATTGAATTTTTGAGCTCCAATATCATATACCAATTTGGGGTACCTCATGCCATTATTACTAATAATGTCACCAATGTTCGGGTAGCTGAGTTTAAGAAATTGTACGCCAAGTACAACATCCGTTCTAACCATACCTCCTGTTATCACATGCAAGAAAATGGGAATATCAAGGCATTCAACAAAACCCTCTCTAAAATTATGCATAAAATGGTTGGTCAGAACAAGAAGAGTTGACCAGACAAACTCCCCAATTCCCTCTGGGCTTATCGGACAATGACTCGCAATTCCACATAGGTGACCCCATACTCCCTGGTGTATGGAACAGAGGCCATCCTGCCCATCAAGATTCAGTTGGCTTCATTATGAACACCTGTCTATGATCAACAAGCACAAGATAAATTAGTTGAAATCTATCTGGATGAATTGTAAGCACTCGATGACAATAGGCTTCATGCCCTACACAATCTGGAAAGACATGAGAACAATATAGCTAGAGATTTCAACAAGAAAGTTCGCCTTCTATCTTTCTTTCAAGGTAACATGGTGTTTTCCCTAAGGACACCAATGATACCTTGATGGAAGCCAAAAAAATTGGATCCCAAATGGGAAGGACCTTATATCATTCACAAGGTTTATCCCAATGATGAATACTCCCTGGTTACCATGGATGGTAAGCGTATAAATCCTCCCACCAATTCCAAGTTTCTCAAGAAATACTTTGCCTAAGAAAATGGGGTCCTTCATGACCTTAAACTGTTATATCCTGCATGAAATTAAACTATATTTCATCCTGCAGAACGTTAAACTATATGTGGTCCTACATGACCTTAAACCATTACGTCCTAAATGACATTAAACTGCTTTGTTGTCCCACATGACGGTAAACTGCAAAATGGTCCGAGCTCTAAGACCTTAAACTAAGATCTCCCCACCACCATCATCCTGCAAGACCTTAAACTGCAACTTAATAACTATGTATATATTGATTCCCATCCTCATGGGATACATAGGAATGCTTAGATGCCTTGTCTTGAGTCCATCCCCAAACTCTTCTCTTTGAATACCCCCTGGTGTAGTTCTCTTAGAGGGTTCGTCATGGTGTAGTGTAGGATTCTTTGGCCCCCACTTATGTCGGGATTACGATGATCTCACCATGCGCCCTTCCTCATTCTTCTATCCTCTCACGTCCTCACCGCACGATGTTAAACTGTATGGACCTTTTTAGAACTATGTGTGGCTTGATTCCCAACCTTATAGGATACATAGGAATGCTCAGACATATCATCCGTAGGCCCATCCCCAACTTCAAAATCTCCCATTGGGTCAAAACACATGGTGTGGAGTAGGATTTTTCCCTCATTAACATCGAGTTAATCATGACCACACCATGTAGTCCCCTACTTGGAGATCTCTTCCTCTTCCGTCATCCTCCATGACATTAAACTACAATGGCATATTCATGATTCATGCATCCCCTTTATTTGGGATTATAACATATTTCAAATCCAAAAGGACCCCTGAATGGCATGGATGCTAGTCCCAAGGGCTCTCATACAATTTCGGGACAACGTCCTCAAGGATTTCGAGTGAAAATTGATACAAGTCCTGTATTATGAATATGGTTAGCAGTCAACACTCATTTTTTGTTATCATTTCGGGTCACACGATATGGATGTTGTGTTTCAAACGTGGTCAACAACCATCCTCCATCGTTATCACCTACTCTATAAGTCCCAAATGTTGGGTGTAGTGAATCATTTTGTCCTGTTACCTCTTCAAACATTTGTCCACTTTCGGCAGGATTTTTGATATGGTCGGTATAGACCCTGCCTGATTTTATTCTTTCATTTCCATACCCTCATGTGTTGAGGAGATCCTAGTCATATTCCTTGTTTCCCATACCGAGCATAGCTCATGTGGGCTTAGGATATTTGGTAAGGCCATACCCGCATAAGGGGTCATGTTTCTATGGCTGACTGGGACTTCCAACCTCAGGTCCCTTGACCCTTTCGGCCCCCTAGCCCAAGTTCTCATCTAGGATTGTGCGGTGTAGTATGGACTTACATCCTCATTCATTTCAGTCTATTTTTTTCACACCACACATATCCCCTTGAGACATACCTCCTTCATCTATCATTCTTTCCGCAATAATAGGTCCTGCCATGCTTCATGTGACCCATCATTTGGGTTTCCATCATCATTAACATCCAAAAAGGACCCCTGAATGGCATGGATTCTAGGCCCTAGGGCTCTCCTACCATTTTGGGCCAATGTCCCTAAGGATTTAAAGCGACAAGTTGATACAAGTCCTGTGTTGAAAATGTGGTCAACGGTTGATGCTCAATTGTTTTCCCCCAAACCCCGATCACACAAATACAGATATTGTGATGAGAACATGGTCAGAAATTATCCTCTATCATTATTTTTGTTTTTTGGTCTTCCACAGGCATGATGATTCTCCATCTCCACTAACCTATCCCATGCCCATGACATTAAACTAGGAATCTCTGGTCTGAGCTCTATGACCATAAACTAAGATATATAACATCATTTCCACATGATGTTAAACTGCACGATATATCCAGAACTATGTGTGGATTGATTCCCATCTTCATGGGACATATAGGTAAACCGAAACATTTTGACCACAGGTCTAGCCCAGGTTCATCTCCCATTTCTCTTGGACACCTGGTCCGAATTATCTTTGGAAATTGTAAATGGCATGGTGTATATGGGATTATGTCCTCGTTCACATCGGGTCACTCGCCATGTCATACACATTCCTTTCATCCTCTTCTTGCAAGATGTTAAAATACACCTTCATAACCACATGTGTCTTGATTCCCATCCTCATGGGATACATAGGACCACCCGAATATCTAGTCTTCGGTTCCAGCCCTGTTTCTTAAGAATCTCCTCATCTTTCTGGCCCTCTGGCCTGAATTTCTCAGGAGGAGGTATATGGTGCAGTATGGACTCTATGTCCTCAGTCACGTCGGATTTTTAATAGCCACGCCACATAGATCTCCCTCCTGAGATCTCCTCCTTCCCCTATTCTACACTCATCTTTTCGAGTCGGCTTCTCTTGAATTGGGTCCCTCAACCCTTATTGGCAGTTCACCAATGTTCCCAAGAGCACTCTAGTTTAGGACCTAAAGTGTCAGATTCTACCTAGACATGCTATCACTCATTTTTTAGGCTTTGTGTTCCCATTAATTTGGGATTTCATCATCTTTCACATCCAAAAGGACCCATAAAAGGCATGGATACTCAGCCCAAGGGCTCTCCAACCATTTCAGGACATTGTCCTCAAGGATTTTGAATGAAAAATTGATACAAGTATCGTGTTGCAAATATGGTCAGTGGTCGATGCTCATTTGTCGTTCTCATTTCAGGTCACATGATATAGTTGTTATGTTTTGAACATAGTCAATAGTTATCCTCCATCATCACGCCAACCCTGTCAATCCCTAAATGTTGGTTGCATGATTCACATCATTTTCCACTCTATCATGTCCAAGTGGAATTTTGGCACTCTTAGTACTATCCCTCAGTATGCATTTTCACATTAAGAGGAAAAATCCATGGTAAAGCGACATTCAAGGATCCTCACTGATTTCCCCTTTCATTCATTCCACATATTGCAAAGACCTTCTCTTCCATTGTTTCCCACATCGACCATAGCTCACGTGGTCTTAGGGATCATATCAAGGTTTGCGCTCACTTGGAAGATTTTCACTTATCTATGGTATAAGCTCTAAGACCTTAAACTAAGATCTCCTTCTATGTCCTTTCCGTAAGGTGTAAGAACCGTAACTCTCAGAACTATGTATATCTTGATTCCCATGCTCATGGGATACGTAGAAACACCCAAACATCTCGTCTTCAGGTCCAGCTGAGGTTCTACTAATTACCTCTTCTGTTCATCCTTGTGGCCCTGACTTTCATGAATTTTTGTGGTGTGGCGTAGGACTTACGTCCTCATTCACGTCAGGTTTGCAATAGCTACACCACGTACTCCCCTTCTAGGAGCTATTCTCTCATTCCCCTCATCCCACAAGATGTTAAACTGCACCCTCAAAACTATGTATGGCTTGATTCCCATCCTCAGGGGATATATAGGAACACCTAGACATTTTGTCCCCAGGTCGAGCCCTATATTTTATGACCTTTTCTGGCCCCTCGGCCCGAGTTTTCTTCCCTATAATTATGTGTGGTGTAATGTAGACCTCATCCCCGGTCACTTCGGGTATTCTTTATCACTCCATGCATATCCCCCCAAAATGGGTTGGTCCTATCATATGACCCTAAACTATGACACTATCATCATGGCCGCACGACAAAAAAATGACACCATATTGTGGTGTTGTCAATTGAGGGGACATCATGTTTGGTATTAGTCACCCACCATACCATTTTTCAATACCTACTTATGGATTGATTCTTGTATCGAAACCTGGACTCTCCATCCTAAGTTCATCGCTTTGCAAAAAAATGAACACACATCTATCCTAAAGTACAAACAAGATATATCAAATTCCACTTATTTTGGTGTGTGGGACAGACCCACACGACCTTATTATCCCTGGAACTATTACCTTACCATGACATATCCATAACTATGTATGGCTTGATTCCCATTCTCATGGGGTATAAAGGAACACCCACGCACTTTACCTCGGGCCCAGCCTAACTTTCATTTTCGTGCCCTCGACCTAAAACCTCCCCAAGGAACACATAGTGATATGGACTCCATGTACTCATTCACGTCAAGTTTTATAATTGCCTCACCATGTGTCTCCCTCATTACTTACTATCTCTTGTCTGAGCTCTAAGACCTTACACTAAGATCTCTGGTATGATTTCTAAGACCTTAAACTAAGATCACTTTACGTCATATCTGTAAGGCGTAAAGACAACACCTCCAGAACTATATGTGTCTTGATTCCCATCCTCATGGGATATATAGGAATGCCTAGACATTCTGTCTTTAGGTCCATCCCCAGGAATTTTAAATCCCCCCCTCTTTTTCGGCCCCCCAGCCCGAACTCTTTCGAGAACATGTGTTGTGACGAGTACCTCTTTAGATCTTATTCACATCAGGATATGCACCATGCCACACGTTCCCATTCTGGGTAACCATGTAACAATAGATATACCCTGAACAAGTTCAATATTCCCCATAAATAACTATGGGATGTGCCAGTTCCCTCGTCAGAGAGGATTTCCTCTACCAACGTTGGTCTCTGACCATGCCGGGTTTAAGAACTGCATTTGGCTTGATTACCATCTGTATGATATATGTATAAACACCTAGGGATTTCGACTTGGGCCTAGCCTCAGGGTTATTAACCCTTCTGGCCCTTCGGCTCCAATCTTGGTCTAGGCAATATGACCTTAAAACTATGTGCACCTTATGCACTAGGTGACATTTAAACTATGTTTGTATCACCTTTACTGGTATGAAATAAAACTACAAGGCACTCTAGGTCCTTATTAGAAGGGTCCTATTCATAATTAAGTTTGATCCCTGATTAGACCGATGCACCGCCTAATGTGTTTTCATAATGGTGGCATAATTTCAAGAGTGTTGGACTCTATTCGAACAATCTGTCACTCCAAACTCCACGCTTTGCATACCACTTATTTGTAAACTCATCCTATTTCACATCTAAAAGAACCCCCTAGAAGTATGGATGCTCTTCCTATGTCTCACCTACTGTCCTGGGCCAATGTTCTGGAAGACTAATGGATGACATTTTGAGTCAGGCCCCATGATTCGAACATGCTCAGTGGTCAACCCTCATTTTTTATCCCCGTTTCAGGATAAAGTAGTAAGGATGTTGTGTTTTGAACATGGTAGATAGTTATCCTTCATTGTCACTAAACCTCCATAGTGTCCCGAGTTTTGGGTATCGTCATTCACACTTTCCACCCCCCCCCCATGTTCGGATAATTCCAACGCACATGGAGTTGTCCTGCTCGTGCACTATAGCACATTGGGAGAATGGCACTTCGAAGGTTCTGAGAATTTAATACTCCATTTATACCTCCCCATTTCTTCTCAGAAATCCATATTATTTTTTTAAACCCTGGATGCCCAAAACTTGGTTGGTACTCTTATATTCAGATGGAATAATGTGGTGGTCATCCCTTGTTTCTCACAGCGAGCCTGACCCATGGGAGCTTAGGGATTGATCACTGGAAATTTCACAAATATAACAGATGTTTTGAAAAAGAAAACAAATAATGAAACTCATGCATGCATCTAGTATAAAAAATTAAATCATGAAAGTACGTTTGAAGGTTTTCATGCATTACAACACCCAAGGATCGACCCCTCCCATGGACGGGTTTACCCCTTCAAAAGAGCATTGCAACTCTACCAGTCTCTAGCTTGTGGTGTCTAGGATTCACTGTCTCCTGTTTAGTTCCCACTCCTCCTTGACATTAATGGGTCATAGTTTGTCAGCCGCAATCTGGGTCTGCTCCTCATCGATCTGGATGATAGCCATCTCCAAGGAGTCTTACTTCATTCGTTCTTTGACCTCTTTCAGTTGGGCCTTTATCCAAGATATAAGCTCTAGTTTCATGTTGAGAAAAGTAGAATACTCATCTACCCAGACCTATAGCTATTGGATCTCATTTTCATCCTCCTAGAGCCTCTTGATGTTCACCACATTTCTCTGTTTCCAACTTACACCAAGGCCACAGTCATACTCCTGAATCTTCTCCGCCATGAGATATTGGATGAGCGTATGAGGACATTGGGAATCCACTCCCCCATCACATAGTTCATGCATCCAGTATTGAAGCCCCCCCATATGGTCTATCCATTGTGATTGAGGGGTATCCTCAATGAAGTGCTTGATCAACATTCGTGACTGACGACAGACTATTTTTCTATCCTCTTCATCAGAGGTCATATCGTCCTAGTTCACGGGGTCGGTAGGTTAATATGCAGGAAATTCCACCAATAACTCATCATAAGGGTCTTCATCAGGTGTCCAATCAGGTAGTTCAGGAACCATGTCGTTTGATTGATCCCCATTGTCAGATTCCACCTCAATGACTTCAGGTGCGGCCCTGCTGACGGTCCCACCTGTGATCAGGAGCACTACAGCTTGGCCAGTCTAGGTGTTCTCTTCCAAGACCACTAACATCCCCCTAGTAAAGGAACTTACAGGAGCTCCATCCAACCTTTCCAATGTGGTCCACAGCATTTGAATAATTGTGCATACATAAAGTGCATAGACGTCAGTTGACCTGATCAATGGATGACGGTTACAAATTCCATAAAGGAGACTTACATAGATCAAATAGATGGCCTCTCTCCTATGATATTTTCATTGGGACCCCAAGGCGTGGCCCTCCGTATACTGTTGGGAGGTCCAAAAATTAAGGAAGAACCACCCTAGGTGTTACATCCCCGCTAAGTGCGGTAATCGTCGTAGTCGTGGGCTCAGATACCGAAGTTCCCACAGTTGCATCTACTATTGGGAGGGAGGGAGTTTTGAGTATGAGGCCCATCTACACAGTTCAAATGTTGGTAAGAATTCCCAAATGACCTATATGAAGACCCTAAGGAAGTGATCTAGTGTTTTACCTTGAGAGCCTCTATGAACTCTTCACGTTCTGGGTCTGAGTCACCGACCTCACCCTCCTCTAGAGAGCTCCCTCTACCAGCCTCCTCCCCCTAGGATAACTCATATGATTCTTCCAGTAGAGGGAAGAGCTCTCTTAATTCAGTGGTATATAACTACGGAGGGGTTGTTCGATCCAGAAACACCTTTACCCAATCTTTCATTAGATGCGGAGCACCCCGGGAGTGCACAAAGTCCTCCATATCATCCAGATATTGCTCCCCCTCTGCCTGGGATACTGCAAAACGAGCCCTGACAAGACCAATCCCCAAAAAATACATCCTTAGATGGTTCAGGTGTTTCCACATCTTGGACAGGTTGAGGAATTTCCTTTTGACATCCTAGATGTCCCAAACCTCTGGGAATACAGAATTCTCTGGATGTCTATATGGTGCAATTGCTTCCCCAGAGCCCGAGTGGATATCATGCGGAACCCCATAGGCGGCCTCCCCTCTGGATAACTCTATCCCTCTAAGACGGATGGATCCACTACTACTACCTCCCTTTCGATCGGTGCAGCCCTAGATGGCACTACAGCCCCGCCACCACGATATTTCCTCGTCGCCTTCTGGCCCCGGCCTCGGGGTTGGGGAGGCACACCGTCACTGGCCCAGATGGTTTGCTGCTTCCGCATCTCCCCTAGGTAGGCCGCTTCCCAGCTCTTGGCGTACTCCTTCACTAGCCCAAAGAAAACTGTTGGTGGAGGTATCTTGTTCCGCATCTTCACATCCTCCCATGTGAACATGAGCAACAAATTCCTCATCACACACAGGTGATCCTCATGGCGCACCCCCAAGTAGACCTGCAGGTCAGCCGCTGCATACACTGAAACTACCTCGTGAAACAGTGTGGGGTGTATAGCTCACAGAGAGACTCTCGTTCAACCAGCACCACCAGGACTTCACCCCAAAAGGACAGTAGGTAGTACCTATGCTCTTTTGTTCCCTGAACATCATTAGTGAACACACCTGTTGGCAACAGGAACAGGTGGAAGTTGGACTCATCTGCCTTCTAGACCCGGTTTAGCACCAACTGTGGGGTCAGCTTGGTCAAAAATCTCCCTATAGCATTCAAAATGGCCAGGAGGAAATTCAATCCTAGAGGGGAAATGGGGTTCGTATATTCATATATACCCCTGACATGTGCTGCTATCCACCCATACAAAAGGTGGAACAGCCCGCATATCCTCTGTGGCTTCTTCCCCTCGCTAATATGCCACATCATCTTACACAACTTAGAGAGAATCAGGATCCCAAGGTTTACCTATCCCCATATTGCCAACATATATTCCATAATTAATGTGCTCAGTAGCATTCCCATGTTCATGTCCCTCACTGGCAAGATCCAACCACAGATAAGCATCGCGATGAATGCAGCTAACCTAACCACTGGTTGCTGCTCAGTACTGATGCTGAATACCTAGGTTTTCCACTAGTTTTCCTCTAAGAGATGCTAGCATGAGTGATCCTTTCCTCGTTAAACCCCCTTTAGGCAGGTCCAAGGCCTCATAGTAAACTGTCCCTCTTCAGGGAAATTTAGGAACTGCTTGAACCACTTCCTGAAATGGACGTCCCTCACTGATTGTTTTCCCTCCCCTATCATCAGGTCCATCAATGCCCTTTCTAGTGGCGACATAATCTCTGGGTCCTCCCATGAATTCACAATAGAGAGAAACTCATCATACATTTCCCCCATTATCAGGACCCCCGAGATCTGGTGTAGGTCCCATAGGCTGATGTTGACCTCTCCATGGTGCAAATGAAACGCGTTGGTCCTCGACGACCATCTTCTCACAATCTCTGGAATCAACTGCTTCAGCTAGTAGATGTGGAATTGAGAGACCCATGCTTCCTCGTATAGGCCCACTCACCTTAGATATACCCCTAACTCCTCACACTAGGCACATACCCAGTAGGCCCAGGCCCAATCATCCATGAAATTTCCGCCCTAGCGCAGATCCCACTCATCGGTCAACCCCTTCTCTGGGTTCCCTAGGGATGCCTTTAGGATGGTGTGGCACAGTGGGGGAGATGTCTCTAGCTGAAACGCCTTACCATCAATGTCATTCATGTGGTTTTATAGCCAATAAATGTTGAAGGGTGTGAAATACTCCCAAGTATGGATGTCGGCTGCCCTGAACCACTGGCACTAGAACGGCGTGCTCCTGAACGAGTTATCTGGTTCATCCCTACTCTCTTTTGGAATGAAGACGTCATCCCTCAGGCCAAAGCCGTATAGGGGCAGCATTTTTCATAGTGGGTAGTTCTTCTAGCTCTCTGAAAGCAGTTTTACAAGATAATCGTGGTCTGAATGGCTTCGAATGAATTCCCCGATACCCGAGCTATTCACCATCTCTTCCCTATGGGCAGTATCCGCAAGTACCCCCTAGCAGCTTCCTGATGAGCCATTTAGTCTAGGTTTTTTGAAAATTTTCTACTAGATCACGGAGCTCGATCAAGAATCCCAAATCGTGAAGCTCGATCATAGATATGGTCCATGGAGTCCTGCCACAGACTTTGCAGACGTAAGCTGCAGAGCGCACACTTGCAGAGTCAAAGGACTCGTTGTGCACCGTGAAGTAGAAAGGCCTAATTCGTGGAGAGCAATCTCAGAGAGCACGGAGCTTCGTGAATCAAGAGCAAAATCACCAAAACATGGAGATGAGAAAGGAAAAAATATAGGTCATCCTCCCATATTTATTGGCGAAGACCCCTTGTACTTCTCATTGTATCTTGCCGCAGAGAGCTTTGCGGCACTCTCAACCCGCACGTCACCTCTCTGCATCGTCACCCTTCTTGGCGAGCCTAATTGGAGATTGGCCTAAAAATTTTGGCAATTGGCACTCAAAATTAGACCCTCTTTTTCCACTAGGCTCCAAGTATGAAGGGGGGAATTTGTTGGCACCAAAATATGAGAAGAGGAGAAGAAAATGCAAAGAGGAAACCCAGTCTATAAAGGTTGTCTCGCAAATCCTGTTCATGGAGCCCCGAAGCACCGCAGCCAGCATGAATCCACCTCATTTGCGAAGTCACCGCAGATCAAAGAGGTAGGAGGCTCCATGATCCTAAAGACATTTGAAAAACCACCATAGAGAAAGGAGACGGGAGGCTCCGCAATCCCAAAGGCGTTTGCGAAGCCACTATGGAGCAAGGAGGTGGGAGGCTCTGTAATCCCAAAGACATTTTCAAATATTCCACAGAGCAAAGAGGTGGGAGGATCTGTAATCCTAAAGAAGTTTACAAATCTGTTGTGAAGCGAAGTGGTAGGAGGCTCCGTGGTTACGACAAAGCACCACATGGCTTCGCTCTGAGCGATCCCTGCTCCACACCGCCTCTTGCCTATAAATATCGGTCTCCCCTCGAGCCCAAAGGACATATACTCTGACCTTTCGCCTTCTTATCTCTCAAATCTCAAAGAAATTTCTTCTCTTTGAAAAAATGAGCTCTTCAAGGTACTTGATCATCATGAAGTACCTTTACCTTGGCTTAAATAGAACCCCTCTTCAAACAGGGATTCCCTTCGCAGAGCCCATGGGCCTTCACAAAGGAAGGAGATCCCTAAGGGGACTCAGGTCTTCGCAAAGCACTCATGCTTCATGAAGTATCTTCCATGCACATGTGAACCACATTATAAGGTAGGGTCACTGTGCTTCGCGAGGCACATTGATTCACAGTGATCTTCTTTGAAAGGTACCCTTGCTTCGCGAAGCCCTACTCCGCGAGAGTCCATCTTCTTCGCAAAGAACCCTCCATGTGCACCTATACTCTATTACTCGGCTAGGACACCCGAGTTTGTAAAGCATACCCCTTCACAAAGACCCTCCACTACATGGAGCACTAGATCTTCACAAGGCCTATTTCTGTGAGCCCCTTTACTCTGCAAACCCTTTTCCCATATGACCCTCCAGGTTCATACAAAGTTATTTCAAGGTCCCTTGGGTTGTGCTTCCCATTATGTTTCTTAGACTCATTCTTCTTCGCATAGTCATGCTAATAGCCATTTCTTCTTCTCATAGCCATGATAACATGGGCCCTTCAATGGATCACTTCACAACACCCCCTCCCTAAGGCATTACCAGTGCCTTCCCTTTACCAAGGGTTAAAGCGTGCTGGTTATGTAAGTCCTAGGGGTGCGGAGTGAACCTGCCTCATCTGAGCTGTAGGATGTTAAACTGCCAAGCACCATCATCCTTAGAACATGACGTTAAACTGTGGCCTTACCTCATGCCTTCTACGTGGGGTGCCCCACCTCAGACATTCACCATGACCACTCATCTCCACGGGAGTGATATCTTCCTCACATGGAATGAGATCCTCTTTGTTGGAGCAGCGCCTATCTGCAGGGAAGGGCAACCATTTTGTTTTAAGCCTCTAGCATTTCTTGCGAGAGGTAGCATCCCTGCTCCCCATCCTTGCTTCCATGACAAAGACCAGAGGAGAGATGGGCACCGAGACCTTCGTTATCCCATCCATATCTATCTGGGCTTTGTCACCAATGTGCCTCCATCCTAGAGTACGTCCCAATCTTCATATCCCTGGGCTACTAACCATGTGTAATCTCTTGTTTCCTCTTTGGGTCGCTAACCATGTGTAAGCCTCATTACACTTCCCATAGATGCACCTTTCATGATGTGATCATCAGGTCTCTCCTGCCTCTTGTTTCTCACACTAAGCATGACTCGCGTGGGCTTAGAGTAAGAATAGACTATGGAATCCTACCTATCCCACCTTAGAATGTAATCCCCAATCCCCCTCTAGAACTATGTGTACTTTGATCCTTGCCAAGAAAATGTATGTAGGAAGCATCCCTGAGGTTCAATCCCAACACCTACTGGTCCCAACCACTTCATGTCAATTCAACAAACCATTCTGAACTACATGGACTTTGATCCTTGTCTCCTAGAAAATGTACGTAGCAAGCCTACCTGAAGTTCAAGCCCAACACCTAATTTTCCCGACCCCTTCACATAGATTCATACTCATCCCACGTGACATTAAACTATATCCTCCCATTCTAAACTACATGGAATTTGATCCCTGTCTCCTAGACAAGGTACATAGGAATCCTCCCTGAGGTTCAATCCCAACACACATCAATCCCAACCACTTTATGTCGGTTCACCTCGTCCCGCATGACGTTAAATTGTACACCCCCTTCTCATCCCGCATGACACTAAACTATAACTATTCGAACTACGTGGGTTTTGATCCCTGTCTCCTAGGAAGGGTACGTAGGAATCCTCCATGAGGTTCAACCCCATCCAGTGGTAATCCGTTGTGACCCCATCCCATGGTAATCTGTTGTGAACCCATCCAACAGTAAGCCCTTGTGACCCCATCTAGGGGTAATCCATTGTGACCCCATCCAGCAGTAAGTCATTGTGACCCCATCCAGTGGTAAGCCGTTACACCCCATCCAGTGGTAAGTTATTGCACCCCATCTAGAAGTAAGCTATTTCACCCCATCCAGCAGTAATCCATTTCACCCCATCTAGAGGTAATCTGTTTCACCCCATCCAGTGGTAAGCCGTTGCACCCCATCCAGTGGTAACCCATTGTGAACCCAATCTAGCGGTAAGCCGTTGTGAACCCAATCCAGTGGTAAGCCGTTGTGAACTCATCCAATGGTAAGTCGTTGTAGTCCCCTTTGATGGGACCCACATCTTCGGTCCACCCCCAGGGCATCAGACAAACTCGAGATGATAACCATGCGTAAGTCCCAAACATCATCTTTAGGTCGTTGTCCTCGGCGCACACCCTGATTCCAAACCACTCTGAACTACATGGACTTTGATTCCCTGCCATGGGGATATGTAGGAAGCCTCCTTGAGTTTCAATCCTGTCACTCATGTCTCATCCTAGTATTTACCTAGAGACTATGTGTTTCAGGAAGTTCATGTACCAACCTAGAGGTTCCACTTCCTCCAGGTCCCATCCATGCATCCATTCTCATGGGCCCCCTCCTCAGGTGTCCCATCGCCCCACCAAACTACGCGGACTTTGATTCCCTGTAATGGGGATATGTAAGAAGTCTCTTTGAGGCTCAATCCCAACATCACGGTCACCCTCGTGTTAGCTTCATATCACTCTTCATACACTCTCAACCATCTATATCCATCCTAATTCTTACCTAGGCCACCACATCCCAGTAAGATCATGTCACCCACTCTCTCGCTGCTCCTAGAAGTAGTCGGGTAACTAACCACGAGTTAGCCCCAACATCATTATTCACTCCAGGGGTTGCACCCATCTGATCCACTCTTATCAGTATTCCAATCAGTCTAATCTATCTTCTCTAGACGTTAAACTCACAGCATACCCTATGTTAAACATGGGAAGCTGAGGAAAACCTCAGAGACATGCCTATGGCATATAATTCCCCGCATTCGACGTGGGATGCATTGGGCTTCCGCGCCCTCGAGAAGTCATGTCATAATGGGAAGAAACCCAGACGCATCAGTGTTCCAGCGTCTAGACATGCCAGTGATGTCTAACATTACTACTCCCCCGACCGAAGGTTGCTTCCCTAACCGGGGCCCTTGGAATGTCCTGACAGAAGTAGTGTAATTAACCAGCATCCATGAAGACATGGCACTGGGAAGAGTTTCGCGAACAACGTCTTAAGTCTATAAGGGAGACTCAGACTAGGTAACGAGCTCTGAGGAGGAATCCACAGAAGGAAGAACCGACATCCCATCATCTCATTTTGATCAAGGAGAAAACGTCCCTGAACAAGCGACAGATGTTTCACTCCATTGGAAAGCGGGAATGAAGGGCAACAGCTGTGTATCCTCCTCAGCGGACGGATGCGCTCCCTAGAAAAAGAATAAGAAACATTATCATTTTTAAATGGAATATGGATTTTATTGAATATATTATTTTTATAATGATATTTAAGAAATTATCAACAATAAACCCCATCTATATATTTTTCTATGTTATATTATTTCTTTTATTTTATTAATTTTTTATTGTGCATAACGTCCCATATCATAAATAATTCTAGTATAGAATAATATGTTTAGGTTTTCACTCATGGAAATGAAAAATACTTCACA
Source organism: Viscum album (assembly GCA_963277665.1). NCBI lineage: Eukaryota > Viridiplantae > Streptophyta > Magnoliopsida > Santalales > Viscaceae > Viscum > Viscum album. Next base: position 808,289,468 of record OY728134.1, on the reverse strand, counting down.
TCTTCCCTCCCTCTCAAGGATTAGAGAATAACATAGATAATATTTTTAACCCAAAAGATTATGTTTTGATGAAGAAGAATAATGTAAGGCAGACATATTTCTTCTGCTACCAACAGGAGTTCTGTCAGTATTGTTTATAGATCTTGTAGAACATGTTGAAACCACATGAGGTATTATACATTGGACCCTCTTATAATAGTGATGGTACAACTTAGGGCCAAACATATCAAAATATTCATCAGAGAAAGATATCATGATATATGTATTTTATATTGATAAATTAAAAATAAATATCACATGAATGATTTTATACTATTATATTGGTGATTATTTTTCAATTATCGTTTTTTATATTTCTTTTACATGACGATTTTTCATCATGTTCTTGAATATGATTACTTAAATCCAACAAAATCCATGTTGGGTATGGGCCAACGCGTGGTTCAATAGTGCTTGGATCTTACATATTTGGGTTTGAGAGCACAATCATGGTATATGACCATAACATATGGAAGCCACACCCAAAGTAATATTAATAAAAAAATAAATAGAATAATAATATTATTATTAAAAAAATTAATAATAATATGGAATGACATAGATTTGTGACACGTGTATTAGAATATAAAATCATATCCTTTATTAACAATCTATGACATAGCCATCATCACATAGTAGACAGATAGACCCTATAACATAGTGTAAGGAATAACCTCCCATGTCACATAATATAACATATCATGAAAAAATAATTTAACCTAATTAAATTTTAGGGAGATATAATTATTTTCCAACACATAATATAATGATAAACCATACCCATGTGTGCCATATGAAGCTAAAATCTTTCATAATTCCATAATAGAATAATTAACCAGGGTGAATGAAATGGTTTTCGTAAAAAAATTATAATACTGATAAATAAATAATAATTAGAAATAAAATGGATTATTCCCTTAAAAAATATCCCAAATGAAACATAACAAACATTAAAAGATATTTACATAGAAGAAATATAACAGAGAAGAACATTGTAAAATAGTTTATAAAAAAAAGTTTTCATTTATATTTGAATAGCCATTTTTTCTAAAATTTAATATTTTATAAATCAATGTTTTTAAAAATAAAAAAAATTAATGAAATTTATGTTGATAAATCATAAAATCATGAAACATATGATTTAAATGAATAAAGATAAAAACAATGGGTAAAAATGAGTGATTGAGAAGCACAATGGTGGGGAGATAAAAACGATACAATTCATAACATTTCAAGTAAGTAAAAATTATAATAAAGGTTCCTTAAGAAATTATTGATGTTGAAATAATTAAATCCATGAATAAATTTGAAGAATACAAACATGGAGGAGAAATATTCTCTATGAAAAAGTTTTATTAAAGATAATTCCACATATATAAATGACTTTATAATAATTATGAATAAATGTGGGGATATATGGTTAAATTAAATGTAAACACTAAAAATGACCATGGGTGAATAAAATAAAAAAGAATTTACTGGTAAATTAAATATAAATTTCCTAATTTAAATTTAGAGGTAAATAATCTAATTTTGAAAGAGAGATTAGAATAGAAACCCTTACAATTAATGCTAACACTAAAAAATTAAATTTAACACCCTATATTGTAAAAATTGACAAATGTATATCATATTTGATTTATTTATTCATATATGTTGTCTTTTATAAAACTCAATTATGAGAATATATATATATATAGATAATACTTAGTTACTGTTTATTTTCATCATCGTCTGTTAGTAGGTTTTATCATTTTATACAAATTTTGGGATTGTGATAAAGATAACCACTCTCTAAAAAAGCTATTATTAAAAAAATATACAATAATCATATTATTTTATTGATTTATATAGTCAGATATTTATTTAATGCATGTAATGGGAATGGATCAAAAAAATTGATTTCACAACATGACTGTGTTGGGTAAATTTATCGATAACTACGATATAATTAATAATAATCATTTATTTTATTTACTATTCTATATTCATAATCATATAATAACACACATATTAGTATCATCTATTTCTAGAAACATGTTATTTTATTTTCATTAATGATTTAAATTGTGAATTTAAAATTACATCATTCATGTAGGTGATTGAACTGAACTATATAAGAATATGATATTCTAATGAATGAGTATTATTATAGAGATTTATTATAGTAATATAATTTTTAAATAATAATAATGATGTTAATAGTATATAATTTGAGTGTATAATTATATTTAAAAATATTCAATATGATAAGTTAATTTAAATTGATAGAAAAGAACTAGATACTTACTTTGATGGAATCACACTTTCACATAACGACACCCTTTATAATGAAGGATTCATGCATCCTTAATGTTAGCATAATAAAACAACCATTGAAGAGTAATTTAGGAGGGGAAATTTGGGTATTTATTATTCAGGAAATGTTTTTATTTATGTGGTGCTGGAAGGGTTATAGAATGGTCCTTTTATATATTAGTTTGAGTATGATTGTTTCAATTTCACATTACATAATGTTTAGAGATGGTAATATTTGAATGAATATTCAACCATTAGTAGAAAACTAAGGTGATAAAATATTACCAAAATAAAAAAAAATATATTTATATAATAATAATAAATCATTTTAACCCAAAACTATATTTTATAGATTTTTTATCTTACTAATTTCATTCACTATTCACCTTGGTAACTTATTTTTTCCTTGACAATAAAATAGAACTACTTATATAAATTTGATTCTCTGATTCCAAAAAATATCCATTTTATCAAATACAATTATGAAGTATTTTATATATTATTTTTAAATAATAATATAAATTATTTATAAAAATAATTTTTAATGAATAAAAACATTTTCTTATATAATTAATTATTGAATTTACTTTTTACAAATGTTGTTTTATTTATATAATTTATAATATTTATTACACATGGTAAATATATTATTTATTATTATTTTTTGGTTTCTCTAAATTTTGTATATTCCCGTTACAATATTTTCAATATAAACATTTTTTATATTCATTCCTAATGGTCATATTTAGTTCCAACAATCATATAATTGTAATATTTAAATTATCACTACTATATATAGACATAAATACTTCATTAACATTCATTGACCCTATATTTTATCGCCTAAAATTTCATTTATATATATAATATTTTTCTTATTTTATTTTTATAAAACTGATATTATCATTAAGGAAAACCATGAGTATAAATATTTACTATTCATGGTATTTTTATTTACATGTTTTTTATTCATGGAATGTATATCAACTATAAAATCATAATAAATTAAAATAAAGATTGATTAATTCATAACTCTATTAACCCTAACCAAAATTTAATTATTCTATTTATGAGACTTGGGATGACCTATGATGATTTATAGAGTGATAATCACCCAATTATATAATGGTATGTGTATTAGTTTCAACATCATCATCGACTTCTAGCATTCATCCCTAACACGTTGGAAGAAATTGGGAGACAAAAAATTAATATGTATACTCTATATGCTCAATATTTATCTTTTATTACTATAAATTATATTTGAGATCTTTAAAAATCATTTTCCATCCAAGAAAAAAATGATGGGATAAATACATCATCAAATAAATTTATCAATTTTATTATAATTGGGAAAATATATATCTCATGAATATTATAATTGAATCATTATCAACATTTAACTTTTATTTATATCTTATATTATTTTTTTGTTCTATATTATATGTACACATATCCCCCAACTTTACATTGAGGTTCAGTTGAACAGTTTTTTAGAAAAGATTCATTTTTTCAATTCTACTTGATTTATAGGTATATTCTTTTCAAATTCCTGAGTATTTGGTCTATTTAAATCCTAATTACTGATATAATAATGTGATCCTTCCTACTCAAAGAATATACCACCTTGTTGTACATTCGACGGTAGTATTATATTGGTCATTCAAAGTATTTGATCAACTATAACAATCTACTTTGGTCAATGTTCAACTCTTTATATGAGAATACACACTTTAAGATGTTTTTATTAGTATATATATATAACTATTTTTTCCATAGAGATAATACATCCACTATTTTATCAATAAATTAATGACACATGATACAAGTCACACAGTACAAAAACTTTCTTACTTTCCCTTAATTAATGTACTAAAAAAGTTATAACCATTTAATTTTTCATTAAGACGGCCCCCAAGTCATTATTTTATGCATCGATTTATATCATAAACTTAGTTTCACTACACATTAGTGTTGGTATAGGTTCAATGACCATCATTTTATTAATCTCCTTGTATTTTCATCATATTCATTTATTTAGAGGAAACTGAATGTATTCTGAGTTTACATGCTTAATTGATTATATATTTTAGAGAAATTTCTCAAAAGTAATTGATATGTTCATGTAAATAAAATAAAATAGATTATATATTCTATAGTGATTGTTTAGGTCCATTAATTAATCAAACCTATATTTTAAGGATCCATATATATAACCCATCTTATGATTAAATTACAAAAGATTTATAATTTATAAAAATTAACAATTTCTAAATTAGTATATAATTTTATGTTTATTAATATAATATGTGCCAATATAAAATGTTTTAAATTTTCTTCCATGATCCTATAATAGATAATTATATCATCTATATAGACTATCAAAAATTGATTTTGGTATTTTTAAAAGTATATATTCATTAATTCCATTAAGTTAGTATGGGAATTTGTATATAAAAAAGGAATCAACGTGAATTCAAAGTGTTTATATCCTGTAAATAAGGGTGTGTTACAAATATATTATCATTTCAACCTTAATTTATATTATATGGATTGATATTCACCATTTTAAAAGTACTGAACCTCTCACATTTGATCAATCAAGTCATCAATACAAGGTAGAGTATAAATTTTTTATCTTGATCTTCTTAAGTTCACAATAATCAATGATTATATTTTTATCCATACTTAATATTAAAAAAGTTGAATAGTGTACGTCATGGTGAAGCGCTTGGGAATTTAAAATCATTATCCTGATATTTTTGTATCTTATTTTTCAATTCCATCAATTTTTTATGATTCATTCTATAAAGAATATTCAATATAGGAATAGGGTAAGGTATGAGTTAAATAAAAAACTATACCACATTATTTTTGATAATAATAAGAAACATAATATAAATACATTAATATATCTTATCATAATCAGAAAATAATAAATACTGATCATATCCCAATCCATTTGAGCTAAATATCCCGTATTATCAGTTATCATGAGCTATACACAGTTTGTAATTTTCAAAGGGATTTCCTAGTCATCCATGTAACGATAGTTGATCATTGGATGATTTGGGATATTAAATGTAATTTCCAAATATTTAAAATGGATTAGGGATATATCTTGAGATATCCAATTGATTCCCAAAATTACATCAAATTTGACCAAATATCGAATAAAAATCATTTCTAAAAGAAAATTCACAGAAACATTAATCGATGAAGAGTTTTATATAGAGGATACAATCTACACACCACTAGCTATTTTCAAAAAATATTAAATATCTAATTATTTTGGTGGGTAATTAAATACTCAATAAAACATTCTATATATGAATGAATTGACCAAACTAGTGTCAAATAATTTTTTATAGTACTTGAGTAGATGATATGTGTACCTTACCACATTGTATTTTTGATCCACCTCAGAAATAGTGATCAGAAAGGCTTCCCATGTATCCAATTTCATTATATGTTATTATAGTCTATTGTAATCACTGACCATTTCATTGAAAAATTGGTATTTTTAATTACCAAAATAATTATAATGGAAACATTTAAGAGTAGTTGATATATTATTTTGATCATTATTTTAATAAATTATATTGGTCAGCATATTCTGATATCTTAATCTTTCATATACCAGATGGAATTATTTTCCATACATGAAACACATTCATATTCCATTAAGGAAACTCCCTGAGATATTCTCCCCAAATTTTCAAAATAAATGAAATTAAATTTTATTTTCTACATGATTGTTTTCATTTTAGTTTCCTAAAAAAACTCTATCTACCAATTATTATCCCCATAACCATGAGTATAATAGTCACTAATTTATATTTCAACCTTAAAACCACAGTAATAATATTTCTTAGAGATAACACATTATATTATATAAAATCATTTTGTGGTAAAACATTTTAAGATATTACTTAAATGTTAAAATCTTCATTTAGGTTTAATGATAAAAATAGAGGAATAAGTGGAATTTGTTGTGTATTATCATGTATACGTATAAATAGATTCATCATCCTTTTTTTGATACATTCTATCTCTATATTAATACAAAGAGTTCTAGGAATGTAATTTTGGAAAAATATTTTTAGAAACTCCTTCAATTCCTGAGGGTTGAATTTTCACTTTTCCCTTGAATTGTTAATGACAGTTCACTATGAATACTCTTGACCCACCAATAATTTTAAAAAACATTTTCATGGTCTGAGAAATAATTAAAAGAGGGTATATTTTCTATTAAATTGATCTATTATTCAATAATTTGTGTATTACATAACGCACTAAATGACAATGAACATTTTGAAAATAATTTCTAAATTTTCAGGTTTTCCTCAATGGATTTGTGTGATAAATGATATTTACATTATTAATTATAACTATATATTATTTTGTGATAGTTTAAGAGATATGTTTTTTTCATTATCATATCTTGTTACATTTTAGTTAGGATAATCATTGCATTCCCAGAGTATTTATTATTTACTTTGTTCCTCCAACTTTCAACCATTAAATAAAATGAAAAAATGTGTGTGTGAGTATTGAAAAAATAAAAACCATATTTATAAATAATATAATAAAGAAATATAATATAATCATATATTAACCGATGAAACGACTATTTCAACTTATGGCACTTCTAGTAAACACTATATCACTATTGGTATAACCTTTGAAGATTTTCATTTTATCCTCTTATTCATCATTATATTCTTCAAAAAATTAAGTGAACATTGATTTTATACCTCTATAACCACACAATTTTAACATAAAACTTCCTTTAAATGAGACAAATGTTCTCAATAGCATGCTACACACACAACACCAATAAAAAATTAAATCACAATATGCATAGACAATTAAAAACTAGTCATTGTATTAGAAATAATGAATTGGGGTAACAAATTTACTATTTATTTATAGAATGAAAATAAATTTTAAATTAAATATAAAATAAATTCAATTTAATAATATCAATTTATGCCTTGAAATTTATTTTTATAAATATTTAGATTTTAGACTATATAATAATTTTTGAACACTAATGATAAAATATATTTGATGTAAATAATTTTTTAGTATAATATTATTTATTAAATGGTAGGAATTTTTTATTATAATGGTAAACATTATGAAGATAATATTTTCATACAAAAATAGTTTTTGTTATATTTCATCATTTTATTTAAATTTTAATTTTTAACTTTTAGAATTTAAATTTTAAAAAATGAACATAATATTTGGATTCATCATAGAAGAATTTTAATAAGATTTTGTTTAGGAATAATCAAAAATGATTTATTTTTAGTTGAATAATAAAATAATTATAATTCCATTGATATCATAGATTTCATGATAGTTGTAATTAAGAACACCATTCCAAATGTCATAAGAAAAATCATTATGGCCAGAATGGGATACTTAATAATGGACATTATAACTCAAAATAAGATTGGATTCATCTCTAAATGGAGAATATAAATTTTTAATTTCTTCACCCTATAATGTATCAATCATATGAGTAATAAAACAAATTTTGAGAACTTTTCCCTCATAAATGACATCTCTAAAGCCTGTGAAACCATAAAATTGATCTTCATTATGTATTTCCTTAAAAAATATTCCCTCTCACCTACATTTATTAAACTCATAAGAACCACTCTTTTTATACTTCATGGATTAATATTCTTATAAATGTATCTCCCTTTGGGTTCTTGTAATGCTCGAGGGGTGTTAGGAAATGTGAAACTTTCTCGGGCCTTTTATTGTTGATAGATGAAGACCATATGAGAAGATAAACTAATAAACCATTTCATATTCAACTCTACAAAAGAATTGAGGTTGTTAAAATTATTTTCTCACCATATCACCTTTATTATGGTGATGATATTCAACTACATTAGAATACCTATAAAAATTTGGCATCCATTAATGTTATTGTAAAGACCTGTAATTTCTATGTAAATTTTTTTTAATTAAATGGGAATTTTACGAGTCCGCAAAAATTGACGGCGTGTGATTCTGAGGCTCGGAGTGCCCATAATGAATTTTTGAACTTTTGTTTGGGTACGTTCAGTAAACGTACGAGCGGGTTTTTCCAACTTTTGAACTGGTGCTCATAATTGAAATCATAGGGCACCGTTGAACTCGCAGTGCCGGTATTTGCTTAAGGAGACCTTCACCTCGACCACAGTAGGTCGAGGGTAGAAGTTAGTTTTTGGGATTTTTGTGGGAAAATAAAACTAAAATTATTTAACATTTTATTTTTATTCCTAAAACCTCCCATGTGTGAGTTATGATGGTGGGGAAAACCCGAGCATAAACCCCCATTTCAAATTCCTATAGGTGGGGACCACTCGACCCCTCTTAATGGGGGAGAAACCTCTCAACTCCCTCTTTAATGAGGAGGAGCCTCTTGAACTTCCCCTACATTAATTTTTCCAACTTGTGAGTGTGTACCAACTTAATTTATTCTTAAGTTAAATTATATTGGCATTGCCTTTCCTTTGGGTGAGCAAAGGAGAGAGCTCTTAGAGGATTACTTTCTTCAATGAAGAACGCCAACGAAGAACTTCTTCTTCAAACGAAGAACGCCAATGAAGAACTTCTTCTCCGAATGAATAATTCCATCAAATAACATTCTTCGGAATCAAGCAAGAGGACAACGCATGAACCGACAATTGATGAAAATGTCGATGACACCGATGTTCGTCTTTTCCCAACGATTCGTCTTCTTCTTCGCGACCTCATCGACGTCATCAAGCGAATGAGGTAGGGGTTTATTTCTATATGATTATCACTTCCCATGTACTCCCCTTCTAATTCTTTTGCGGGTTTTGGAATAGATACTGACGAGGGTTGTGGGGATTTATGTTTTTAAATATCTTCCATACTCATTCTTGATTCATGATTACGTTGAGCCGCTTGCTACAGCTCTAATGCGGAGAGTGCGGGCCAAACACACATGGCCCTTCCTCTCCGCAAATCTTGTGGTGATATGTGGAGTTATTTGCAATGGAGGAAGATGACAACTGGAGCGGTTTTTTGGCACTGATGAGGCATGAGAACAGTAGTCGTCACCTCCTCCGGCCATGATGAAGGCGATGGCGCAACGGCGCCGCACTGCGGCCACCGCCGGCCCGTGGCGCCGCCGCCCGCAGCCTCTACTTCGCTCTGCGGCTGAACCACCCTGCGGCCGAGCTGCCTCCCTGTGGTCGAGCCACCGTCCACAGCTGAACCCCTGCAGCTGAGCCACTGCCCTGCGGCCAGACCGCCGCTCCGTGGCCGAACCACCCCACGACTTCACCGTCCACAGCCGAGCCGACCCGCAGCCTCCACCCTCCCGGCTGAGCCGCCCCGGACGAGCCGTCCCGCAACCTTAGACCTCCCGGCCGAGCCACCCCTCACCCTCGCGGAACCCCCCGGCTAAGACGCTCGTGGCCTGCGCCCTCCCGGTCGAGCCGTCCTGTGCCCTCGCGACACCCCTGCAGTCGAGCTGCCGTCTGCGGCCGAGCCGACCCACGGTCTCCGCCACCCCGTGGCACCTACGGCCTCCGTGGCCCCTCGCGGATCTCATGGCCTACCGGACCACCCAGCGGGCCGGGTCAACCCGGTACAGGTCGGGTCGGTTCGGGTCGGTCCAAACGGGTCGGACCGGACCTGGACCTGATACGAACCTATACTTTACTTGGGCCATAACTTAGGCACCGGATGTCAGTTTGACGAACCATCAGCAGCGCTGGAAATCTTGGAGCGAGACGGTCCCTTTGAGTATACCCCACTAGAGTTTTGGGTAAATTTTGGGTACGTTTGGGTTGGATCGAGCACGAATCCAACCGGGCCCCCGAGACTAAAAGGCTAATAACTCACAGACCGGTCGTCCGATTGATGCGTCGTCTGTTACGTTGAGACCCCTATGACATGACGGTCCTTTGAGATACTTCCTCATGGGACTTCGTGTAAGTTGGATTATCAACCAGTGACTTGTGGTGTGGATCCTCCCGAAGACGAGCAGGCTTAGTGCAGGAACCCAGTAGCTGGCTATGACGAGAAGAATGAAGAGCGATCCTGTGTAGGTCAGCACCTAGTGATCTTGTGTGGGTCAGCTCCTAGAGATCCTGTGTGGGTCAGATCCTAGCGATCATGTGTGGGTCACCTCTGAGTGATCTTGTATGGTTCATCTCCTAGAGATCCTATGTGGGTCATCTTCTTTACAGAGTAAGATGATTCAGTAGTTACATCTAATCACCTTTACTATTGTACTTAAGTTATACCTGGTATGATCTGAGTTTGTACCTGTGCAGTACTTTCCTTCATGGTAATACCTTGGTGGTATTCTCCAGTGTGTCATACCTTTGTGGTACTTGAATTTGGGGTTTTCCTTCCTTTGTGGAATATTTGAGCTTTGGGATTTTGGGTTGGACTCTGTGTTTACTCATGATTGAGATGGGTATACTTGATAACTTAGTTATATGTATGGGAATATACCTAAGTAGGGTTAAAAGTTGACTTCATGCTTTGAGTTTTATCCTTTTGTATTTTGTGAGACCCTGATGGTCTCGGGGTCCCTACTAAGTATCGTTATACTCACCCCTGCATGGGATATGCCTGCACTTTGTTGTGTTTGGTGCAGACGACAGATAGCATTGATCGAGACTGAGGGTACCAGGACTGGACGATGCTCGGAGGTGGACCATACGACGTGTCGGTACGAAGAGGAGACGGGTGGACGTGGAGTGCTAAGGAGGCGATCTGTACCTACCCTTCAGGTAGGAACCTCGTAGGATGACCCAGTAGTTATCTTCCTCTTTTTTCAGTTATATTGTATTTCAGTTTTACTTGTACTTTCCTGTTGGGCTTGTATTCAGGCCCCTTTTACTTACTGCACTCACTCTGTTTACTGTTTAGTTTACTTGAGTTCGTATCTTGTTGTGTGCTTGTTTGCATGTGCTTATAGGTTATGAAGGAAATGCCTTCCCAGTTTTAGGGAATATGCCTTCGGTGCTAGTTGCCAGCCCCTGGCCTATGGAAGGCGGGCTTGGGGTAGTCACAGCATGGGCCCCAGGGGACGAGTCGTGAAAAATTGGTATCAAAGGAATCGGTTCTACCATAGAACATAGGAATCTGATCTTTCTTTTAATGGAAATAGTTTTAAGTGTAGTGAGTGTGGTTATCAATTTAAAAAATCCAGTGTTGGTGCGCCAGCCGATGTATCCATACACCAGGACCCTAACTTTTGATTTCTGACTCAGTGCACAAAAACACTAATTGCGTGTGTGTTTTCAAGATTCTTCTTTGTGAACTCTTTGATTCAGCTCACCAGGTATAACTTATTAACTGTGGCACACCTGTTTCTTTTCAGGATGCCTCCATGCAGACAGCCAGCTAGGGTTATGAGAGTAGCACGCACTGATAGCCCACCGAGCGACGAGGCCTCGGTGCAGGGCCCTCTTCCTGTAAAGGCACTAGTGTAGGCTCCAGCGGTACCATTACCCATTGGTCCACCGATGCCACCAGACCAAGCAGCAGATGGTGCACGCCGCTTGAGCGCGTTGCACGAGTTCCAGCACCAGAGGCCACCCAGGTTCTGGGGAGAGACGGACCCACAGGCAGCTGAGGATTGGTTAGAGGTTATAGTGAGAGTCTTCTGATTGGTAAGGTCACCAAATGATCTCATGGTGATCCTTGAAAGAGAACTGTCATGGGCGCCCTCAAATGATTAGTGTGATTTGGGGTACTTAGGTGCAGCAGAGTGGCTGACCAAGGTCGTCTCTCAAAGGAGGAAGTAAATTTAACAACTTATTAGAGGTATTCTAAAAAAATAAAATAGAATAGAATAGAATAAAAACACTAATTTAAAATATTGGGGTTTTTTATAGTTTATGAATCTAGAAGAAGTTTGCTGGAAGAAGATTGTATAATTTTTTTTTGTTTTTAGTTTTGAAATGAATTTCGATTAAAATGACACAACAAGAAGATGTTTTTTTTAGAAATCTATTTAAAAGGAATAATCGATCTAACTCTACCTATTCACTTTATTATTAATCATTATCATTTAAATTAACATTCACTTAATTATGATCCCTTAATTTGTTAAATCCTGAACCCTACGATAATTAACTTTACCACGAAGATGATGTGAATTTAACCCTAGGCTAACTTCAGAACATGCAATCGCAGCACCCTGCTTTGATTGATGTTCTAAGATTAGATTATGGTCAGTGGTAAATTAAGGCACATATCCATTCTGGAAATTAGGATGAATTGTGTTTAGGGATTATATTTGAACTCTACAAATTTATGTCGTGTGGTCTTGTATTACTGATTAAGATCGCGCTCTCACAATTTACACAAAATCCCGACGTCGCGTGTTTTTGTGTTAATTGTTCAATTGCTTGCTTAGTTTCTTACAATTTAAAAACACAATTCATGGATAATATTAAGTGAATTACAGTATATCAATGATTCAAAATAATTAAATGAATAGGGTAGAAAATAGATCGATTACTAAAAGACTACTCTTCCATGGGTGGCGTAATCATCGTAGAAGCGTTTTGCATGTGCAAAGGTTTATAATGGGTATAACCCAATAACACTTCTAATCAAGAATTCCATCCCAAAGAGGAATATTAATACAAGAATAAATTTAAACAAAATAGAAGAAAAAGAAGAAATAAAAGAAGAATAAAGAAGTTTATTACATAAATGAAAACATTACAAAATGAAGAAGAGAAGGCGGCTTCGATGAGGGGATCCTTGCTTCAAGAGCTACCCCTCTTACAATGGTTGGAGAATTTGGGTGAAACAAATTATCCTCTTCCTATAATCTCCTAATTCACGTCCCAACCCCTCTAAATGAGAAAAACTCCAATTTATAGAGGGGAGGGGAGGATAGGTTACAAGTGGTTTCAAGTGTGAATGTGGAAATTCGGCCAAATATTTTATGCCAACTTTCACCGCCCATTTGACCACAAAAACGCGTGCATTGGCCGGCCTTCTAGAAGGATAAAATGTGAGTATATGGGTCCTCTGTCTCCTCTACAAATTTGGGCTCAATACAATCCCATATGAAGGCGTTATGGCCGAAATACAGAAGCTTCTCCATTCTGGCGAGCCCAGCCCAACTTTGACTTCATGGCTCATTTTCAACAACCAAATGAACTTTTTAGCTCTAGTGTCCTGAATAAAAGTTGTCGATAATTAAGTTTGGAACACTTTTACAAAATTTAAAATTCATATAATAAATATAAAAATATTTATCTTCGAAATACTACAGTGAACTATAAAGGGTAAAACTGGAATTTTCATCAAATATTCAAATGAATGATCTAATCCCAAATACTTTCTAATTAAACATATTTAACACAATGTGAGGAAATTATATCATTTATTATCAATTAAATATTCAATAAAATAGTTTTTTATCAACTCCCCCACACTTACCCTTTTGCACTCCTGGGCAAAACCTCATATCAAGTAAACATTAATATCAAATCAAAACCTATTTTAAAACACATATCCTTGAGATCAAACAATTACACCCCAAGAAACAAAAGATATAATGCCTCATAAAAAACCATTATTTCAAGTTCTTCATTTATATCATTCAATATATTTCCACTTTATTTATCCTCCCATGCACAAAACACTTACCTCGCTTGAATTTTCTCTCATCACTCAAATATCAATTTTTTTGCAATGTCTTTCTCATCCAAACTCATACAAGGGTCACCATAGGCTTGATAGATTCCTACATCACTACCCGATGTGAGTCAAGGACATATGTTTATCATGAGGACTTTTCAGGGTTGTTCTGTGGCTTTCGGTTGGTAGGATTAAGATGTGAAAAACTCTAAGGGTGAATGAGGAGGGCTTGACTCTTTTGAAGCAAAATTGCATTAATCTAATTTTCACTTAAATATGGTCTTATCCTCAATCCCCATAGTATCAATTCAACTCCATCATCATGAAAATTCATGAAAGGTTTACACCATTCATCATTTCAGCATAAAAAATTTCAATCTTCTCAAACATGATTTTCTTGAAAGCTCCAGATGGGCACAGCTTTCCACCTCAATTAGAAGTTCCAGAAAAGGCACAGCTTCACTTGTCATGAAAGCTCCAGAAAAGGCACAGCTTTCAATATAATGAATTTCTTCAGTAGAAAACACATCTCTTCAAAATTTAATTTTCTACCCAAAGTATCACAGAATGTGGTGGCAAAACACAAGACAACTTCCCCCACACTTAAGCTCAACTAGATTATGCAATTTTACTTCAAGAGTTGGTTGGATAGGGAAAATTGGCTTGTAATGTGGCTAACCTAACAGGCTTTTCATGGCTTCTAAGGGCTAAAAGGATTAAATATTCAAGGTAGGCCATTATAAAAAAAGTATTCTTTGAAATAGGGGCTTCAATACCAAATAAATTCCTCAATCATTTAAACATAAGTACCTCAAACCCTCAAGTTTTGACAGGAATAAATCAAATTCTGGTTAAATCAAGCATGGTTTGGTTCTCTCAAGAAGTGAGTTGAATGTAAAGAATATGAAAATAATGGTTCAGAAGCCTCACAGGAATGTGATTTCAAATATAAATACAGTGAGATGTGGCATGGGATTCAAAATTCGGTGTACTTTCCATGAAATTACTAAATATTTGAACTTGAAACAAAGTCATTTCAACATTCATTTAAGCTTAGTTTCAAGGGGTAAATTGTTTCACTTATTGATATGGATTTAAAAATGGTGATGAGAATCATTTCAGCTCAAAAGTTTCAAAAACACACAGAAAATTGTAAAATAAACACACAAAATTTGAAAAACACACAATTTTTTTTTTTTGGTTTTTTTTTAACAGGAAAGCAATTGAAATTAATAAACTAAAAGGTTCCCTCCCCCACAATTAAAATATTGCATTGTCCTCAATGTGAACCTATGAGATGATATATGCACATGAAATGCAGAATTTTTAAATAGGACAAATAATATAAAAGTGAAAGGGTTAGGAACAGCCTGATGTGCTCAAGTGATGATGGGTTCATGCAGTGTGATAAAATCCACTGCATCAGTAGGAAGTCCCTCAATGTATCTCTTCAAACGTTTCCCATTGACTGTAAAGCTCCTTATAGTGTCCTCTTGTGTGATCTCCACTGCACCATAAGGAAAAACATCAGTCACAACATAAGGACCTAACCATCTGGAACGCAACTTACCAGTCATTAGCTTCAGTCGTGAACTGTAGAGAAGGACTTTCTCTCCAACATGAAACTCCCTTTGTTGGATCATTTTGTCATGAGCTGCTTTTGATCTTTCCTTGTAGAGCCTTGAGTTCTCATATGATGATAATCTAATCTCCTCAAGCTCTTGAATTTGCAGCTTCCTTTGGATTCCAGCTTGGGCCAAATCCATGTTGCATTTCTTTATAGCCCAATAAGCCCGATGCTCAACTTCCACGGGGAGATGACACGCTTTCCAAAAAACAATCCGAAATGGGGACATACCAATGGGGGTCTTGTATGCTATCCTATAAGCCCACAATGCATCATCCAAGCATTTGCTCCAATCCTTCCTATTTGGCTGCACGGTTTTCTCCAAGATTTATTTCAACTCACGATTTGAAACCTCAGCCTGGCCATTTGTTTGGGGGTGGTATGGTGTTTATGTTTTGTGTTTCACCCCATACTTTCGAAGGAGGGAAGCAAAATTCCTATTGCAAAAGTGTGTCCCTTGGTCACTGATGATGGCCTTTGGTACTCCAAACCTGCAGAAAATTTTAGCCTTGACAAAATCCACTACAACATGAGAATCGTCAGTCCTGGTGGCCTTGGCCTCCACCCATTTACTCACATAATCAACAGTAACCAAAATATAAAAAAATCCAAATGAACTAGGAAAAATACCCATAAAATCAATTCCCCATACATTAAAAATCTCACAGAATAGTATGGGTTGTTGGGGCATCTCATGTCTCTTAGAAATGTTCCCAGTGTGTTGGAAATGAGAGAATGACTTAAAAAACACATGGGAATCATGGAATAATCTAGGCCAATATAATCCAGAGTCCAAAACCTTCCTAGCTGTCCGTTGGGGTCCAAAGTGTCCACCACAAGCAAGTGTATGACAGAAATGCAAAACAGACTCAAACTCATGATCAGGAACACACCTCCTAATGACTTGGTCACTACACATGCGCCATAAGTATGGATCATCCCAAACATAAAATCTTGACTCACTCTTTAATTTTTGGACTTGATGTTTCTTTAAATTTGCAGGTATTTCAGAAGCAACAAGGTAGTTAACTAAATCAGCATACCAAGGATGCATACCTGAGATGGTATAGAGATGCTCATCAGGGAAAGTGTCCTGAAGTGGTACCTGATCCAAGGTTTCATCCTCTAGTGTGTGAGTAAGCATACTCATGTGGTCCGCCACCAAGTTTTATGACCCCTTTTTTTACTTTATCTCGATGTCAAACTCTTGAAGAAGGAGCATCCAATGGATAACTCGTGGCTTTGCATCTGGCTTCTTCAGGAGGTACCTCAAAGCTGCATGGTCAGAAAAAACAACTACTTTAGAGCCCAATAAATATGAACATAATTTATCTAAAGAAAATATGACAGCAAGAAACTCCTTTTCCGTGGTTGTGTAGTTTGATTGGGTTGAATCCAATGTCCTTGATGCATAGGCAATCACATGTGAACGTCCTTCCACCCTCCAAGATAAGACAGCTCCAACCATGAAGTTGGAGGCGTCACACATAAGCTCAAATGGAAGGTCCCACCGTGGGGGCCCTATGATAAGTGGAGTGGTCAAACACTTATTTATCTCATCAAAGGAAGTCTTACAATAATCATCAAACACAAAATCAGAATCTTTTTGAAGTAATCGTGACATAGGAAGAGCGATCTTACTAAAATCTTTGATGAAGCGCCGATAAAATCTTGCATGCCCTAGGAAAGATCTAACATCACGCACACATGAAGGATAGGGTAAGGATGAAATAATGTCTACCTTAGATCTATCAACCTCTATCCCATGTTTTGACACTACATGCCCTAAGACAATGCCATGATCTACCATAAAATGACACTTTTCAAAGTTCAGGACCAGATTCTTCTCAATACAACGATTCAACACCTTTCCCAAACTACTTAGACATTCATCAAATTAAGACCCATACACTGTAAAATCATCCATAAATACCTCCATGCAGGTCTTAATAAAATCAGAAAAAATACTCACCATACATCTCTGGAAGGTACCTGGGGCATTGCAAAGTCCAAATGGCATCCTTCGGTAGGAAAATGTTCCAAAGGGATAGGTGAATTTAGTCTTCTCCTGATCCTCTGGAGCTATAGGAACCTGAAAATATCCAGAAAATCCATCCAAGAAATAATAGTGTGTTTTTACAGCTAGTCTCTCGAGCATTTGATCAATAAATGGGAGGGGAAATGGTCCTTGCTAGTGGTCTGATTTAGTTTCCTATAATCAATACACACATGCCAACTGTTTTTCACCCTCATTGGAACTAAATCATCTTTCTCATTTTTAACAACAGTAAAACTAGTTTTCTTAGGCACAACCTGAATTGGACTTACCCACTGTGAATCTGAAATGGGAAAGATTATACCTGCCTCGAGCAATTTCTCAACTTCTTTTTTAACAACTTCCAGGAGGGTGGGATTGAGTCTCCTTTGTGGCTGTCTCACTGGTTTAGCCCCATCCTCCAAGAGAATCCTATGCATGAAAATGGAGGGGATAATACCTGATATGTCAGCCAAGGTCCACCCAATCGCCCTGATGTTCTCCCTCAAAATATTCAAAATCTTTTCTTCATGTTCAAAAGGGAGATTGTTAGCAATGATAACAGGTAATCTCTCACCACTCAACAAGTATGAGTATTTCAGATTTGGTGGAAATGGCTTGAGTTCTAATGAAGGAGGGTGTAGTATGGATGGAGACATTTAAGGAACCAAAATATGTGCACAAAGAGCATCAGTATCAGAATATACATCATCAAAATCAGAGAATAAATCATCAAATCCATCAGCATACTCTATAGCCATGTCATAATCAGATTTCACATGAACAATGTCATAATATGAATCCATTTAAAAATCAAATCTTAGAGAGTCTTGTTCATTAGAAACAGGTGTGGAAGTTCTCTTAGACATTAAACCAGAACCAATACTCATAATCTCCCTAAGCATAGGACAATCCAATTCCATGGTGTTTTTACTTGGTGGTTCAAAATGGGAGATAACAAATGCAGAATGATCCTCTGAGGGGTACTTCATGGAATCCATAACATTAAATATCACAACTTCATCCCCAAATTCCATGGAAAGTGTACCCTCATTGACATTTATGATAGTTTTTGCAGTTTTGAGGAAGGGCCTACCTAAGATAATGGGGGCATGAGAACTTACCTGATCATCCTCCATGTTAAGAACATAGAAATCCGCTGGAAAGATCATGTCTCTTACCTGGACAAGTACATCCTCAAGAACTCCCGCTGGATATGTCGTAGCTCTATTCACCAATTACACCACTACTCTTGTTGGATTCAACTCACCAACCTGCAAGGAAGAGAATACATAGTGAGGCATCACATTTATTGAAGCTCCTAAATCACAAAGAGCATCAGAGAAGTGAAACTCCCCTATGGTACATGGGATGGTGAATGTCCCTAGATCCTTGCACTTTGTTGGCATTTCTAGAGTTGGTGTAATGAGTGCTGAGACATTCCTTCCCAGGTTGATCCTCTCATTTCCCTTGATCCCTCTTCGATTGGTACAAAGTTCTTTTAAGAATTTTGCATACCTTGGAATTTGATTAATGGCTTCAAGTAGAGGAATGTTGATCTCTACATGCTTGAATGTGTCCAAAACCTCCTTTTGCATTGCTTCTTCAGCCATCTTCTTGGTTTGAACAACCCTGTTTGGAAAAGGAAGGGGTTTAGGAGGTACATCATCAATCTTTTTCTTACCTTTATCTTTCTCCTTGGATTTCTCATCAGTTGGTATGGAATGCGACTTCTCTAGAGTAGAGGTGAATACCGGTGGAATGGTAGGTCCAGATGTATCGTTCATTTGCTTCCCACTTCTCAATGTGATGGAACTAACATTCCCCTTTATATTTTGAGTGGGTTGGGAAGGTATATTTCTAGAATTCTTACTCACAAGTTCATGGAGGGCGATGGCAATCTGACTCATTTGAGTCTTCAACTCTCTCAGCTCCGAACCTTGACTCTTCAGCTCATTCTGTTGATTAAGAACAATTTGTTTCAAAAGATCATTAGTGTTAGAGTCTACCTTGTGTTGGATATTCCCTTGTTGCTGACTCGTTGATGTTTGAGCTTCGAATCTCCTTTGGGGTTGTTGGAAACCCTATTGGTAAGGTGGAGGCTGCTGGAAGTTTGGTTGAAAAGGGGGCCTTTGTGGTTGTCCAGAGCCATACCTCATGTCTGACTGATCTTTCCACCCTTGGTTTTATACTGTATCAAACTTATTTTGGGGATATGGTTATTGTTTTTGCTGCTGAAATGGTCTCCCAGGGAACACTGCTGCACAATCTTCTGTCTCTTGTAGTTGTGGGAAACAGTCAGTTGGGTGGCTTGTCTCAGTGCAAATGCCACATGGCCTTGAAGGAGGGGGTTGGGATGTCTTTTGAGCCAATGAAATCTGCCTCACCATAGTTGTCAATTCTTCTAACTTAGTATCAATCAAATGACTTTCAAGAGAAGAAGGCCTTACTTGATGTACTCCTTGAACATGTGGTGTACCTCTATCACCGAATTGTTGGGAGTTTGAGCCATCTTGTCGATCAATGCACGTGCGGCTGCTGGCGTCTTGTCCACCAATGCTCCTCCAGCTTCGGCATCCACCATGCTCCTCTCCATAGGTGTGAGTCCTTCATAGAAGTACTGAATGAGGAGTTTCTCACTGATTTGGTTATGTGGACAGCTTGCACACAGCTTCTTGAATCTCTCCCAATACTCATACATTGACTCCCCTTGTGCTTTCTTGATCCCCGAAATCTCCTTTTGAATGGATGTGGTCCTTGATGCTGGAAAAAATCTCTGCAAGAAAAGACGTTTCAAATCGTTCCAACAAGTTACATCTTCGGGTTGTAAATAATACATCCAGTCTTTTGCAGCTCCATCAAGTGAGAATGGGAATGCTATTAATTTGATTTGATCTTCAGAAACATTTCTTAGTTTAATGGTTGAGCAAACCACATTAAATTATTTCAAATGTTTATTAGGATCCTCACCAGAGAGGCCATGAAACTTTGGAAGTAAGTGAATTAACCCAGATTTTAGTTCAAAGTCCGATTCGAGATTTGGGTATGCAATACAATTTGGTTGATAGTTAATATCAGGTGCAGCCAATTCTCGAATGGTTCTATTAAGTTAATTTACATTGTTTTCAGCCATTGGTTCCTCTTTTATGTTTGAATTTGAATAGCTTCCAATTTCAATGTTTCCAGAAGAGAGGAATTCACCAACTGGTTGAATATTGAAACTTCCCGTAGACTGAGAATTTCTGATTCGAGCCCTAAGGCTACGTTCAATCTCAGGATCAAGATCTAAGAGATCTTCGGGATTAGTTCATGTCATAGATCAAATAAAAATGAAAAGAAAGAAAGTAAACCATAGTAAAATAAAAATGAGAAGTTTGAGTTGATGGTCCAAAAAGAAGTGGAAGAAAATAAAAGAAGAAGAAGAAAAATCAGATTGGGTAAAGAAGGAAGAAAGAAGAGAGGAAGAGAATAAAATGTAAAATAAAATAAATACCTCTAATTGGTTGAAATAATTACTTGCCTCCCCGGAAACGGTGCCAATTTGAAAGAGCGCTGTCGTGGGCACCCTCAAATGATTAGTGTGATTTGGGGTACTTAGGTGCAGCAGAGTGGCTGACCAAGCTCGTCTCTCAAAGGAGGAAGTGAATTTAACAACTTATTAGAGGTATTCTAAAAAAATAAAATAAAATAGAATAGAATAAAAACACTACTTTGAAATATTGGGGTTTGTTGTAGTTTATGAATCTAGAAGAAGTTTTCTGGAAGAAAATTGTATAATTTTTTTTTTTTTAGTTTTGAAATGAATTTCGATTAAAATGACACAACAAGAAGATGTTTTTTTAGAAATCTATTTAAAAGGAGTAATCGATCTAACTCTACCTATTTACTTTATTATTAATCATTATCATTTAAATTAACATTCATTTAATTATGATCCCTTAATTTGTTAAATCTCGAACCCTACGAGAATTAACTTTACCATGAAGATGATGTGAATTTAACCCTAGGCTAACTTCGGAACATGCAATCACAGCACCCTGCTTTGATTGATGTTCTAAGATTAGATTATGGTCAGTGGTAAATTAAGTCACATATCCATTCTGGAAATGAGGATGAATTGTGTTTAGGGATTATATTTGAACTCTACAAATTTATCCCGTGTGTTCTTGTATTACCGATTAAGATCGCGCTCTCACAATTTACACAAAATCCCGACCTCGCGTGTTTTTGTGTTAATTGTTCAATTGCTTGCTTAGTTTCTTATAATTTAAAAACACAATTCATGGATCATATTAAGTGAATTACAGTATCTCAATGATTCAAAATAATTAAATTAAGAGGGTAGAAAATAGATCGATTACTAAAAAACTACTCTTACATGGGTGGTGTAATCATCGTAGAAGCGTTTTGCATGTGCAAAGGTTTATAATGGGTATAACCCAATAACGCTTCTACTCAAGAATTTCACCCCAAATAGGAAGATTAAGACAAGAAGAAATTTAAACAAAACAGAAGAAAAGAGAAGAAATAAAAGAAGAACAACGAAGTTTATTACACAAATGAAAACATTACAAAATGAAGAAGAGAATGAGGCTTCAATGAGGGGATCCTTGCTTCAAGAGATACCCCTCTTACAATGGTTGGATAATTTGGGTGAAACAAATTATCCTCTGCCTCCAATCTCCTAATGCACGTCTCAACCCCTCCAAATGAGAAAAACTCCAATTTATATAGGGGAGGGGAGGAGAGGTTACAAATGGTTTCAAGTGTGAATGTGGAAATTCGGCCAAATATTTTATACCAACTTGAACCGCCCATTTGACCACAAAAACGCGTTAATTGTCCGGCCTTCCAGAAGGATCAAATGTTCGGATATGAGTCCTCTGTCTCCTCTCCAACTTTGGGCTCAATAAAGGCCCATATGAAGGCGTTATGGCCAAAATACAGAAGCTTCTCCATTCTGTCGAGCCCAGCCCAACTTTGACTTCATGGCCCATTTTCAACAACAAAATGAACTCTTTAGCTCTAGTGTCCTGAATAAAAGTTGTCGATAATTAAGTTAGGAACACTGTTACAAAATTTCAAATTCAGATAATAAATATAAAAATATTTATCTTCGAAATACTACAGTGAACTATAAAGGGTAAAACTGGAATTTTCATCAAATATTCAAATGAATGATCTAATCCCAAATACTTTCTAATTAAACATATTTAACACAATGTGATGAAATTATATCATTTATTATCAATGAAATATTCAATAAAATAGTGTTTTATCAATCCTTGCCACCAGCCTTCTACAGGAAGCAGCAGGCAGATGATGGAGCTTGATGCTCTAGGTTCACGACGAGGTGACATTTCTCTGGGCAGACTTTGAGAGCCTGTTTCAGGCAGAGTTTATTCTAGAGACTCTTCGCGTGGTGTTCATACAGAAGCTTCTTCATCTGCAATAGGGCAGAATGATTTTAGCTCATTACTCGGTGAGGTTCACTGACCTCTCACACTACTCCACAGATATGGTGTGGGACCCATTCTTCAAGGCCCGGACCTTCAAGAAAGGACTCAGGTGGGATATCAGGGCTTTGATGATCTCACTCAGCATCCCGACGCAGGAGGGGGTGTTAGAGCGAGCCCACTTAGTGGAGAGTTTTCTTGCTGAGAAATCACCAGCAGCAAGACCCACCACCAGTCATTTCATAGCGGAGTCTTCTGCAGCTGGCAGCAGACAGATGTCACAGAGGTCCAAGAGGACCAAACCTATAGGTGGATGGCCGCATGACTTAGGATCGGTTGTGCAGGGAACCCAAGGTGGATCGATTCATGATAGGAGCGGGCAGTGTTACACATGCAGCGGACAGGGTCACATGGCTCATGACTATCTGACCCGCCGTACGAATGATCGCTAGACGGTCGAAGGACCGCCTAGGCAGAGATAGAGGTTCAACCAAGGAGTTCCGCAGGGAGCAGGAGGATGTGGCAGAGGAGCTGGTCGTGCAGCTGGCAGTGGGCGACGATTTGAGATGTTACCGCTACCACCACCAGGAGGTCCACCCTGACCGCAGGGAGCAGGTGGATAGGGGCGATCTCAGCTCCAGACAGCTGAGGCCTACGATCATGGCTCTCTGGAGATGATACGAGGTACGATATTTGTCTACTCCACCTTAGTTTTAGTACTTATAGACACAGGTTCCAGTCATTATTTTATTTCCACTACCCTCGTTCGGAGCTCGGAGGTTCCGATAGAGTCGTTGGATCGATCCTTACGGCTAGAGACTCCTACGGAAGTGGATTCGACAATTACGCACTGGTCTCGATAGTGTGATCTTACTCTAGGGGGTGAGAGATTCAGCTGGGATCTCCTAGTAGTGACGTTGAGGCCTTACAACATCATCTTGGGTATGGATTGGTTATCTATAATCCATTCCCAGATTGACTGTATTAGTCACAAAGTGTGGTGTGTCCACACGGATGGGACTAGGTTTACCTTCATCGGTGAGAAGGGAGCCTTTGAAGAATAGGATGGACTTACCTAGAGGAGAGTGTAGATGATCACTAATCAGTTGGCTAGCCTTACCCTCAGAGCAGTTGATGTGGATAGTCCGAGTTATCCTATAGTGGTGTACCAGTACGTAGATGTCTTCCCTGATGATGTTTCGGGTCTACCTCCTCGCAGAGAGGTAGACTTTTATATTGACTTGTACCCCAGGATGGCACTGATATCCACACCAGCATATTGGATGTCTCCTGCGGAGCTTTGTAACCTGCAGGTATAGCTAGATGACTTTCAGGGGCAGGGATTCATTCAGCCCAGTGTTTCACCTTGGGCAGACCTGATTTTGTTCGCCAAGAAGGAAGATGGGAGCTTGAGGCTTTATGTTGACTATCGGCACCTAAATTTGGTGACCATGAAGAACAAGTACCCACTTATGAGGATTGACGACCTCTTTGATCAGCTGGAGGGAGCATGGTGGTTCTTGAAGATAGACCTCAGATCAAGCTATCACCAGCTCAGAGTACGAGATGAGGATGTGTAGAAGACGACCTTCAGATGTCAGTATAGCCATTATGAGTTCTTGGTTATTCCATTCGGTGTAACCAATGCTCCAACAGTGTTCATGGGACTCATGAACAGGATATTTCAGCCATACCTTAATCGCTTTGTAGTAGTCTTCATCGATGACATTCTGATCTACTCGACTACTGGGGAGGAGCATGTTTATCATTTACAGGTAGTACTAGACACACTCTGAGAGAACCAGCTTTATGGTAAGCTCTCGAAGTGCTAGTTCTGGGTCCGAGAGGTTCACTTTCGGGGACATTTCATATCAGAGGCTGGAGTTTCAGTGGATCCAGTGAAGATTGAGGTGGTACTTGCTTGGGATCCACCCAATAGTGTGATGGAGGTATGGAGTTTCCTGGGGTAGGCCGATTACTACCAGAGATTTGTACAATATTTCTCCAGTGTTACAGCACCACCATCAGCATTGACGAAGAAGGGGCAACCCTTTGTGTGGTCAGAGAGATAACAGTAGAGTTTTCAAGAGATGAGGTAGAGGCTGACTAGTGCTCTCATCTTGAGGCTTCCAAAGGAGGGCGTAGGGTACGTAGTCTACTGTGACACATCAGGGACCAGACTCAGATGTGTCCTGATGCAGGAGCGAGCAGTTATCGCTTATGGTTCTCAACAACTGAGACAGCAAGAGAAGAATTATGCTACCCATGACCTGGAGTTAGTAGCAGTGGTCTTCACCTTGAAGATATGGAGGCACTATCTAATGGGAGAACGTTTTACAGTCTACTCGGATCACAAGAGTATCAGGTATATCTTCTCTCAGAAGGACCTGAACCTGAGATAGCAACATTGGCTTGAGTTCCTCCAGGACTATAACTTTGATATAGTCTATACACATGGTAAGTGGAACGTTGTAGTAGATGCACTCAGCAGGAGGACTGGTATACAGCTGCTAGGTGAGGCGACGGAGCAGCTGGCCGATTTGTAGATATCCTTTGTGGATCAGGATGGAGTAGCTTTTCTTCAGTCTCTTATAGTCACTCCCCCACTTCTTTAGTGAGTTAGGGAGGCGCAGCATGGGGACGCTGACTGCGAGGCTCAATGTGCTCAGATATCCATAGGTCAGGCACCTGATGGATTTTCTGAAGGTGGGGAGCACGTTATCCTCTTCAGTAGACATACCATGGTTCCAGTTTCACTTAGGGAGGAAGTGTTGAGGGAGTTCCACACATCCCCTCTAGCGGTACATCCAGGAGTGGCGAAGATGTACCAGGATATCCGATGACAGCACTGGTGGACGGGAATGAATAAATCAGTAGTAGAGTTTGTCTCTCGATGCCTTACTTGTCAGCAAGTGAAGGCGGAGCATCAGGTATCAGCAGGCTTGGTTCAGAATTTAGAGGTCCCAGAGTGGAAGTGGGATGGGATATCCATGGACTTCGTGACATGACTTACACGTACATCCAGGGGTCATGACTTGATTTGGGTGATCGTCGACTGACTCACCAAGTCAGCCCACTTCCTTCCGATCAAAGAGCAGAGTTCAGTAGAGAGCTTGGGACTCCTCTATGTGCAAGAGATTGTGCGGATACATGGATTACCCTCGACGATTGTCTCTGATTGTGATGCATGTTTTACTTCATGGATATGGAAGGGGTTGTAGGAGGCTTTCAGGATGCAGCTTCATTTGAGCACCGCCTTCCATCCTCAGATAGATGGTCAGACTAAGCAGACCATTCAGACCCTCGAGGACATGCTACGTGCTTGTGACCTCGATTTCAGTCGCATCTTGGAGGATCACTTTCCATTTTTGTAGTTTTCATACAACAACAGTTATCACTCCACCATTGGGATGACACCTTTCTAGGCATTGTACGGGCGACCTTGCATATCAATTTTGTGTTGGAATGACCCGGGGGAGTCAGCACTAGTGGGACCAGAGATGGTACGGGCTACCACAGAGAATGTGCAGATCATCCAGGAGTGGATGAAGACTACACAGAGCAGGCAGAATTCTTATTATGATAGGAGACGGAGACCTCTAGAGTTCGATTATGGCGACCATGTATTTCTATAGGTCTCACCTCGATGAGGTTTGCGTAGATTTGGATGAGGTGGAAAGTTATCTCCGAGGTTCATCAGACCTTTTCAGGTCCTTAATAGAGTTGGAGAGATGGATTAACGCTTAGCTCTTCCACCTCAGTTGCACCGGGTGCATGACGTCTTCCACATATCCCAGCTGAGGAGATACATGCATGACCCTTCTCATATCATCGACCATGGCGAGCAGGATGTCGATGATGGGGAGACTTTTACAGAGGTTCCAGTTGAGATTGAGGGTCGATAGGAGCGGGTCCTTCGTGGGTGGTTGATACCTCTAATGCGCATTCTTTGGCAGCATGGGAACCTCCAGGAGAGTACAAGGGAGCAGGAGGCTCAGATTCATGCTCAGTACCCCCACTTGTTTTCCTAGTTTTGTGATGTCGCTTACGGGGACATAAAGCCCTGAGGTGGGGAGAATGTAAAGACCCGTAATTTCCATTTAATTTTTTTTAATTAAATAGAAATTTTACGAGTCTGAGAAAATTGACAGCGCGTGATTCTGAGGCCCGGAGTCCCTGGAATGAATTTCTAAACTTTTTTTCATGTACGTTCAGTAAACATGCGAGCAAGTTTTTCCAAATTTTGAATCGGTGCTTGGAATTAAAATCTGAGGGCACCGTTGAACTCGTAGCACCGATATTTGCTTAAGGAGACCTTCACCTCGACCGCAGTAGGTCGAGGGTAGAAGTTAGTTATTGGGATTTTTGTGGGAAAATAAAAATAAAATTATTTAACATTTTATCTTTATTCTTGAAACCTCCCATGTGTTGATTATAGTGGTGGGGACCACTCGAGCATAAACCCCCATTTCGAATTCCTAGAGGCGGGGACCGCCCGACCCCTCTTAATGGGGGAGAAACCTCTCAACTCCCACTTTAATGAGAAGGAGCCTCTTGAACTTCCTCTACATTAATTTTTCCAACTTGTGTGTGTGTTCCAACTTAATTTCTTCTTAAGTTAAATTATATTGGCACCGCTATTCATTTGGGTGAGAAAAGGAGAGAGCTCTTGGAGGATTGCTTTATTTAACGAAGAACGCCAACGAAGAACTTCTTCTCTGAATGAAGAACACCAACGAAGAACTTCTTCTATGAATGAAGAACACCATCGAAGAACATTCTTCATAATCAAGCAAGAGGACGACACACAAACCAACAATCGAGGAAAAAACCTATGACACCGACGTCCATCTTTTCCCAACAATTCATCTTCTTCCTCGCGACCTCGTCGACGTCATCAACCGAACGAGGTAGGGGTTTATTTCTATATGATTATCACTTCCCATATACTCCCCTTCTAATTATTTTGTGGGTTTGGGAATAGAGATTGATGAGGGTTATTGGGATTGATGTTTTTAAATATCTTCTATACTCATTCTTGATTCATGATTACGTTGAGCCACTTACTACCGCTCTAATGTGAAGAGTGCGGGCCAAACAGACATTGTCCGTCCTCTCCAAAAATCTTGTGATGATAAGTGGATTTCTTTGCGATGGAGGAAGATGGAAACCAGAGCAGGTTTTTGGCACTGATGAGGCACAAGAATGGCAGTCGGCACCTCCGCCGGCTGCGACGAAGGCGACGGCGCAACAGCGCCGCCCTGAGGCCACCGCTTCCCCACGGCCTCCATTCCGCTCCGTTGCTGAACCGCCCCATGGTCGAGCTGCCACTCTGTGTCCGAGCTGCCGTCCACGGCCAAAGCCCCACAGCCAAGCCGCTGCACCACGGTCGGACCGTCGCTCCACGGCTGAAGCGCCCCGCAGCTTCGTCGTCTGTGGCCGAGCTAACCCATGGCCTCTTCCCTCCCGGCCGAGCCGCCCCGGCCGAGCCATCCCGTGGCCTCCACCCTCCCGGCCGAGCCGCCCCGGCCGAGCCATCCCACGGCCTCCACCCTCCCAGCCGAGCCACCCCGCACCCTTGCGGCACCCCCCGTCTGAGCCTCCCACGGCCTCTGCCCTCCCGATCAAGCCGCCCTGTGCCCTCGCGGCACCCCCGCGGCTGAGCCGCCGTCCGCGGCCGAGCCGACCCGCGGTCTCTGCCACCCCACGACATCCAAGGCCCCTTGTGGCTCTCGCGGCCTGCCATACTTCCCAACAAGCCAAGATGCACCATGGGTCGAGCTTGACCCAGTGGGTCTGGTCGGGTTAACCCGAACTAGGTTGACCCAGGCCAGGTCGGGTCAGACTGGACCTAGACCTGATATGAACCTATACTTTACTTGGGCCATAACTTTGGCACCGGAAGTCTGTTTGACAAACCATTGGCAGCGATATAAATCTTAGAGAGAGACAATCCCTTTGAGTATACCCCACTTGAGTTTTGGGTAAATCTTGGGTACATTCAGATTAGATCGAGTATGAATCCAACCGGGCCCCTGGAACTAAAAGGCTAATAAATCACAGACCAGGCATCTGATTAACGTGTTGTCTATTGCGTTGAGACCCCTATGACATGGAATCCCTTTAGGATACTTTCTCGTGGGGATTAATAGTAGTTGGAGTATCGACCAGTGACTTGTGGTGCGGATCCTCCCCGAGACGAGCAGGCTTAGTGCGGGAACCCAGTAGCTGGCTATGACGAGAAGAATGAAGAGCGATCCTATGTGGGTCAGCACCTAACGATCCTGTGTGGGTCATCTCCTAGCGATTGTGTGTGGCTCAGATCCTAACGATCTTGTGTGGGTTAGCTCCTAGCGATCCTATGTGGGTCAACTCCTAGCGATCCTGTGTGGGTCAGCTCCTAGCGATCCTGTGTGGGTCAGCTCCTACTGATCCTGTGTGTTTCAGCTTCTAGCGATCTTATGTGGGTCAGCTTCTTTACATATTAAGATGATTCAGTAGTTATATATGATCATCTCTAATACTGTACTTAAGTTATACCTAGTATGAGCTGAGTTCGTACTTGTGCGGTACTTTCCTTCGTGGTAATACCTTGGTGGTATTCTCTAGTGTGGCGTACCTGTGTGGTACTTGCCTTTGTGGTTTTCCTTCCTTTGTGAAACAGTTGAGATTTGGTATTTTGGGTTGGAATCTATGTTTCCTCATGATTGAGATGGGTATAATTGATAACTTAGGTATATGTATGGGCATATACCTAAGTAGGGTTGACAGTTGACTTCATGCTTTGAGGTTTATCCTTTGTGGATTTTTTGAGACCTTGAGGGTCTCGGGGTCCCTACTGAGTATTTTTATACTCACCCCTGCATGGGCTATGCCCGGACCTTGTTGTGTTTGGTGAAAACGATGGACAACGTTGATTGAGACTGAAGGTACTAGGATTGGATGGTGCTCGGAGGTGGACCATACGGCGTGTCGGTACGCAGAGGAGACGGGTGGACGTGGAGTGCTGAGGAGGCGATCTGTACCTACCCTTCAGGTAGGAACCTCGAAGGGCGACTCAGTAGATTTCTTCCTCTTTCTACAGTTGTATTTTATTTCAGTTGTACTTGTACTTTCCAGTTGGGCTTGTATTCTGGCCCCTTTTTACTTACTGCACTCACTTTGTTTACTGTTTATTTT
This sequence comes from Viscum album, assembly GCA_963277665.1. Taxonomy (NCBI): domain Eukaryota; kingdom Viridiplantae; phylum Streptophyta; class Magnoliopsida; order Santalales; family Viscaceae; genus Viscum; species Viscum album. The sequence goes on along the minus strand of OY728134.1, from coordinate 808,259,179 downwards.
ACTTGAGTTCATATCTTGTTGTGTGTTTGGTTGCATGTGCTTACAGGTTATAAAGGCAATGCCTTCCCAGTTTTAGGGAATACGCCTTCGGTGCTAGTCGTCTGCCCCTGGCCTATGGAAGGCGGGATTGGGGTAGTCACGGCACGTGCCCCGGGGGATGGGTCGTGACAGTTATATTCACACACTATGAGGATGTGGCTTGGAAATCCATTAGAGGGAATTAATTATTTATCATATTTGGTAATGTTGTATCAGAGACAATGAAAACATGAATTATAGTAACCTTGGAGTGAAGAGTGGGGACCTCCCTTTTACCTATCATGGTGTCCCTCTTTTATAGGGTAAAATCAAGAGTTTTTATGTTGAAGAAAATTTCACCTGAATTTCCTACCAGGTGGCCAGGGATAATGGAACGTTAATGTCCCAAGAAGGAAGAGTGTGCTTGGTTATCACATCCAAATTTGTAGATAATGACTGAAAATGACTTTTTATTGATAAAAGAGATCAAGAAAACAAACAAGACCACTCCAAATCATGGAGGAAGGAAATGATGGAGACCGAGGGAATCCCTAGTTACAAAAACATTACAATCCTCATGAAAGGAGCTTATGAAAGAATATAAAGCAATTCTAACTCCCGGAGATCCTTTGTTTGAAAGAGTATCCACGGAGAAGTTCCCTTCCCTATACGTATGCTTGACGCGAATACCCTGTTTTATATAGCTTTAGCAATTTCTAATGAAGTAAGCAAGCTCCTAAGGGGCCCTAACTTGGCCCTAGATCAATCGGACCAGCAAGGCTGAGTCGGATTCGACTTCAGAAATCTCAAAGTTCAAGCTTTTGCACAACATAAAACTAGTATCCATGGCCCTTACTTCCACTCCCAAAGAGGTACATGTACCATAGAAAGCACTAAAACCCATAAGAATAGATCCCTGGTAATCTCTTACCAGACCGCCACCCCTCATCACTCCAAAATAGTAGGATCCATCAACGTTAAGTTTCAAACCAGAGGCCGGAGGAATCCATTTGATCCACAACCCCTGACTGCTTCTACTAATGTTCCCAGATCCAAAAACCCATGGGAGCAATCTTCAAAGGGATAGAGCTATCCCTCTTCCCTTCAGTGGCGCCTCCAAGTCGGTAATAAGAGCTAAAGTCCACACCTAAATCAAAGGGACCGAGTAATGTCCGCCATTCCTAATTTTTTTCTTTCTTCACAAATAATCCAGCAGCACACAGCAAAAACCACCGCTAGAGACTTTGACTCCCTGCCTGGCTACGATGCTCCCTGGAACCAGTTCACCAGAAACTCCTGGATAGAGTCCCCATTGCACTGCAAACCCAACCTACTACCCATGAAAATCTAGATACCCATATCTAATTCCCCCGAGATTAAAACATTCCACGAAGACTCCTATTTGGGAGAAATACAACATTGACACTCAGAATCCAGAACCACACCTTTCTTTTGGATGTTCTCATCAGTAGGTAATGCACAGTTTCTTAGCCTCCAAATAAGAAAGTTCATCTTGTTGGGTAATTCCTTTCACTAAATCTTAGAAGACCACTCATACGTACCTCTTCTCACATGACTCATAAGCTTGAAATCCCCATTGTTGAAATCATAGGATGATGAATCGGAAAAAAAACCCACCTATCGGGTTCATCAATCAGTTGAATCCTCATATAGATTTCCTTCTACTCCTGTTTCAAAATGGCATCGATGAAACTCAGATAAAGGCTAATCTCTCTGAATGATAAATTGGGAACTGGACAGCCGGGGAAAGCCAACTTCTCCCTAGACTAGTTGGAATACCAGAAATTGAGGTCCCCATTGCCCACCACCCAGCGTCCCTTATCTTGAAGCTCCTCAAGGTAGTCCATCATACACCGAGCAAGGTAAGACAACCCCCTGTGCTGCTCAGACCAAACTTCCCAGTCATCCCCACAGTGGTTTTTCATAAATTTACCCCAAAGTAAACCTCCCTCCGTGATCTCCCATGCCATATGGGCCTGCATGGCGTGCATCATCTCCTCAACATTGTAGAGATTAATGCCTCCCTCATTGATAGGCCTGTCCAAGCTGTGCCAAGCTACCAGTGGCATTTTCCAGCTTGATTAGAATCCTAGAGGAAATTTTTCATTAGTTTCTCAAGTCTTTCAATTTTCCCTTTATGGGGTTTAATGATGGCCTGAACATGCATAGGAATCGATCCCAACACACTGTTAATCAAATTTATACGGACTCTAAACGAAAGAAATTTATTCTTACAGCTTCTTATTCTTCTGTTAATCCTATTGATGATGTCACCAAACATTGATCTTTTAATCCTTCCATTTGAAATAGGGGCCCCAAGATATTCCATTGGAAGTTGGCGCCTTTGCATACCAATACACTCCTGAATTTTATTGTTGTGGACTCTAGAGCATTTGTTGGAAATGAACACACTGCTCTTCCCCTGATTAATGTTTTACCACTCAACTTCCCATACACGGAGATTATATTCATGAGACCGATGAATAACCTATGCTTGGCATTGATGAAAATGAGAATATCATCAACAAACATCAAATGAGATATCATTCCACTACCAAACCTGTTTTTGTATGCTATCAAGGATCCATTTTCCAGGCCCCTCAGGATATTCCAAGACAAGGAATCTTGAGCCAGGATGAAGAGATATGAGTAGAGGGGGTCTCCCTACCTGCCATCGTGTACCATTCTAAAGAACCCAAAACCATTACCCATCAAATATATTGAGATCTTTGAAACCCATCGCTTTGAGATTCAACTCATCAACCATCTCCTTATAAATGCCTATCTCCCCTTGGATACGATGACCCAACACAAAACCATGTTGTTCCTATAAGATAAGCTTTGGTATGAGACCACTTAGCCGCCTATTCAAAATGTTGGAAAGAATTTTGAAGGTGAAATTATAGAGATAGATGGGTCTAAACTAAGATAGGTTTGTAGGGTCTTTAACCTTGGGTAACATGACAACTCTAGAAGCAAAATTTGCCATTGAAAGAGTACCACCTCTAAAAAAATCCTGAACTGCCTCAATCACATGGCTTTTGATAATACTGCATGATGTGACGAAGAACAACCCAGGGAAGTCATCTGGCCCAAGGGCACTCTCCTGTTTCAAACTGAACGCTGCATCCCTTATTTCTTCTTCCCCTGGAACTCCGATGAGAATCTGGTTTTCTTCCTCTCCCAACATACTCGGGATACAACCCATAAAATATTCATCCTGAGACTGATCACTATGATCATTATCAAGGGCCTCCCTCAGACCATCCAATAGACCCTGAAAAAAATTTACAGCCATATTACCTGCCACTACCACATCGGACATAAAAGAACCATCATCACATTTCAGGTTAATCCAACTTGAAACCTTCCTCCCTCTAATACAAGCTTGAAATAAAGAAGTATTACGATCTCCCTACTTAAGCCAAATGGATCTGGAATTTTCCCTTCAAATCCTCTCAATTTTAAGCAACGATTCTGCTAGAAAATTTTTCTTCTCGGTCAATAGCACGAAGGCATCATCATCCCATCTATTCTATAAATCATCCTCAAGATTCTCAATATCCTGCTTGATATCCTCTAGGTTGGATCCCCCTTCGGACATGGATATCCAATCCATGAGATCACTTTTTAGGCGTCGAAGGCACTGCATAAGACCCAACCATGCAAATCCACTCACCAGTTGGCCCCAGGAGTCGATAACCACCTAACGAAACCCCTTCAACTAGTTCCATGTAAGGAATAATTTGTTTCTCATTCATATCCTCTTTTACAATAGAAAATATATAAGGGAGGTTTTTCTAAAAATTATTGAATTCAATAGTCTAGGATCAAAATTCCATCAGTGGGTCACCTCTGTATGGATAATATGGAGAACATCAATCATATCATTTTTATCTTCCTATTCATCTTCATGTTGTGGAAATACATTATGGGGTTGTTCGACTATGAATTTGGAACTAAAAACCATATTTATGAACTACTAAACTCCTACACAATGGATACCTGGAGTAAACATGTGTGAATTCTTCTTATTATAGCTAAAAGATCCATTATTGAGGACACATGGATGGCCAGAAATGGTGTCCTCTTTGTGAATCAAACCCACTCTCTTTATATGGGGATATATGAAACACACAGGGGTGTCATTACATTCTCCTTGAAAAATGGTTCTTTGAAAGAAAATTCTCTTATCATTATATTATTTGGATTCTTGATGTACATTGTAGGTAGAGGAGACAAATTACTTTGAAATATATTCACTGAATTCCACCAAACAGTTTGTGGATCACATTTAATTTTAATGGAGTTTCTTTAACCATGACTAGTACCTCATAGTGTGGAAGTGTATTATGTACACACCATGCCTTTATCAAGGACCACTTCTCCAATTAAATTATAAATTTAACTTCTAATAAAGCTAAAATTTGTTCTGTTATTCAAGCTCCCATGAATTTAGATCATCATGAAAGGAGATATCTATGGGTTGAATAAGATTAAAAATGGTGTTTATTCTCTCAAGAGTAGAACCAGAAATGTTCCATAGAATGTGTTACCCCATTGGATGAAATTACTTCAGTACACTAATCACCTAAACATGATGGTTTTACATGACTACAAAGTTACTAATCAAGTTGTGGATATGTTTTCAAAGAGGGTGATCATGTAGAAGGTCCCTATCAGTTCATTCCATACCCATGATTTATGCTCCTTATTGGTTGATACAGAAAAATGGGATGTGACCCACTAACACTTTTTTAAAACCCCATGTAATGATTGATCAATTTCCTTAATTTCATTCTTAATAAATATTAGGGTCATATTATATGGGTCCTTGACCTTTTCGATAGAATATGGGTATGAATTGGAAATTCATGATACCATATTCGATGATCAGATATGCATTATATAAGCGACTGTATAATTTTTAAAATGTGGTTTTTAAATTTTGAACCTGCATTTAACATTTTCTAATGTATGTTATATTTATAAAAAATTAATCATTATGACTTTATAATTTTAAAATTAAAATTTAAAACTTTTATAAAGTTAAAATAATAAAATCTATTTGAAATATAGAATTATTATTTCTATATTATATAATAAGTATCGGTTTAATTTTATTCCTAAAATTTAAAATACAATGTAAGAAACTAGTTACCTCGCTAAAAATAAAAAGGGTTAAAGGGGGTTTATCAAAAAGGGAAAGACCATAAACATGTTTAGAACATGAGTAGTAATGGGTAGTTGAGGCCTCTAAATAACTTATCTCTTCCACCAATAAATTATTTCTCCAATATTGGATCTAATTTCTTGGAGTGAAATCCAAATATTAAACAGTTTTTTGTATTTAAAAAACATCATCAATTTTCACTTAAAAAAGAGCACCCCTCACTTGAATTACACTCACACAAAATCCCACATCCATTATACAAAACACTACCCAACCATATAAAAATAATTCATTTTCACCTTCATGTGGGGTTTTTCATCTCAACATACCTTCTGTAAAATGCTTAATCCTATTCCAATAATAGATGATCCAAGAACTTAGGTACAAATTTATAGTTACAACTTTCTCATCTATATTTTATTATGTTCACTTATTCATCATAAAAATCAACTAAAATATTAAAATGGTAAAATTATAATAATTATTATACTGGTATTATATTATAATTATTTTATAAATTAACCATCTTTTGATTTTCTATTAATAAAAAGAAAATCATAATTCATGTATTGTGCGGACTACAACCTAAATGAAGTAATATGATTTGGTTTCCTTCAATTTGTTACAATGATGGAATAATATGAAATTTAACATATAAATATGATATTTATGAATGAAATTTTATTATGAAATTATAAAAACTTATTAATCCTTTTCTTCAATCTATTGAAAATGAAATCACTATCCATGAGTATGTTAGTACTATAGCCTCCATGGAACGTTTGATTTCCATAGTTTATTTTCATCACAACTATAAATGAATGGTGATTTAGATGGGTTTAATGAATAAATATTACTTTTATGATATCATTATGGTACTAGTATGAAAAATTTTAGGTCTTTTTAATTATATGATCAATAAATCGTCATCATTAATTCAATCATATAAAATAAACGTAAAATGTGAGAAACAATTTTGTTCATATTATGGAATATTTTCATATCAATTACTTATTGTATTACATCCTTACAATTCTAATATATCACACTAAAAACACAAAAAATTAATATTATTCTTCTATTATAAATATATTAAAACTAAATACAACATAATGATATATTAATCATTTTATGTTCTTGTTTAAGTCGGTTTAACCACATACTTGATCATTGTTATAAATTTATATCATGGATGACTATAGGAAAATTATTCGAATAATATTATATAAATATTTGAATAATTATTATTTTTTTATAATTTAAACATTATAATTATATTCATTAATTAATATAACTCTATTCATTTATTAAGATTCACAGATACATGATCATCGTTAATTTTAACTTTAAGGATTGTAACACAAAAACGTGGAATGAAGTTATAACCTTATGAATAGCCTATAACATCTATTACAATTCTAATAATGATCTTATAATGATATTATTATTGATAATAAAAAATAATAACAACATGTTTTTGAAACATGTTCAAAATGATCAAAATTACTTACACCCTAAATATAAAATATATTAAAACTAACATGGATTCATATAGAAAATTGTTATAAATGAATAGTATAAATGTAAAAATTATGATTAATGATATAAAATAAATTAATATGATATATATGTTTGATATATAAGAGGATAGAGTATGTTCAAGGAATCTAGGATAAATGTAAGGGTTTTTTTTATCTCATTTTCATATCCATGAGACTTATTTGATACGATGCCTCATCAATTCCATTATTTGGTCTGATTTCTATATACTGAATGCCTATTTTCATGTTTATGAAATTCATGGGGTTATAATATTTATATTTAATTCTTTATCTAAATGGTATTAAACTTAAAATATACCAATATTGGAAGTGTTTTGTTGGTCCCAATTATGATTCTCTGAGACAAAATATATCTTCTCAGCATGCTTTCATTGTATGGTGTATAAAATGATGATTGATATATTATCATCATACCTTTAAGTATTTTATGGTATATAAAAATATATTTAATATTAAATTCTTCAATTTTACATTGATTTAATTTCTACCTCAGTAGTAAGAATTTTTGGAAACTCAACATTCATTCATTAAGCAATAATCATTATTTTGACCATTTTAAAATAACTTTGTTAAATCAAACCATTTATTTTATGATGTGGTATTTAAACGTTATTTTATATTTATTTACATCCCTACCACATAATTTTTAATCAAATACTTTTTTTTATTTTGAGTATGCATCCCATAAGTCTTATTGATAACTCAAATATCCTTTCACTAAGTTATAATGTTTTATATTGAACATTGTTCTTCAATGATATAGTTCTCCCACCATAATATTTAATTTTTGGTATTTTTTTATTCCTTTTTAGGGAAATAATTTTTTAAAACAAACTATTTTTTATTACTCATTTTTACATTTTTGAGTTTCAAAAATTTTATTTTCAAAATATAGAAGAGGTTGCATTCATAATCAATTTTTTATCATTAGATATAAATTTACATTTGAAAAATATATATCATTTCCAAGAATCCATTATTTTTTATTGTTTTAGAAGTAATAGGTTAAAAAAATATTCCACTTCTCCTTTTTTTAAATAAATTGTGATATGTAATATTTTATTTTATGTATTTAATAATAATGGTTTATAAATGATCCTTTATGATTTCAAATCCATTTAAAATTTCATAATAAAAAATATTTAAACTCATGGGATTTATGTTACATGATTTATTCACTAATAGATATGTATATTTATAAATTTAGTTATTTTAACCCAAGGTATCAAACAATATTATTATTGATCCCTTGTTGTGTGATATCATTCAATAAATTCTTTTATAAGGATTTTTTTTCATAGAAGTAAACTTCCTTATGTGTTTCCTTTATTACACTCAGTATATGTTCACTTGAATCCATACACCTTAATTATATGGATGTAATATGAATGTTATTATATATTAAATATATTTTCTATCACCATATTTTACTTTCCCAACCTTCCACTATGAATAGGAATGGATTTTCATCCAATTCCATTACATTTTGACTACATTGGTTCCTATTTATTTGATTGAATATTATTCACATAGATGTATTATGTCAAATAATTGTGGAAATTATTGACTTAATTATATAACATTACACTATATGGTTTTAGATGTGGGATGCTTACATAGAATTTTATTCAGTTTATTGACTGAGGATATTTCAAAAATATGTATATTTGTTACATTGATATAGATTTTTATTGATTTATAAGGAAATATGAATCTGTATTGTCAAACCATCCATATTCATTCTCAAGATGGGTTCTGATCATGCTATCCATTTTTTGGCATATAGAAAATTATTGGAATTTAGTTTTTTATAATCCAACGAGGTTGATTTTTAGAAAAGACGATTATGTACTTCCTAGTCTATATATCACATAAAAAATGTATTGGAATTAGTCAAGTTATGGGTGGGTATGACCTTATATATTCCCTAGATGAATTATTAGGTCTCATGTGAAAAATTTATTTAGGTATTCAGTTTAGATATTCTGGATTCATAGTGATGTCCTGATGGTGGATTAGATGAAAATAATGATATCTTGAAAATAACACAGATTGAAAGACTAATTTCATTATTGAGGCATTGATGTTATGATAATTATTTCCATTATTATTAAGTATATCACCATGAATTCAATTATTTTCATCCTTGTTATATTTTAATTTCCATTTCTATCAATAGATGTTTTATGCCCTAAATTAATGTTTATTATGGAATTATGAAGATTATTTTTCCTTCTATGATATTTATTCCATGATTACCTAAATTTTATGTTTTCCCTTACTGAGAATTTGGGCTCATAAATTCTTATGTTTCAATTTCCTCCCATAATAAAGGAACTTATTACAAATAATATGTATTAGAGTGCAACATGTAGGGTAAATTTATGGGACATGTTGATGATTTATTATAGACTATTTTTCCTATATAGTTTTAAAAAATATTATTAACCAAATGGCCTGAAGGCCTTCATTTTTTATTATTTTTGATAATCCACCTTTCAAGGGGTGAGGTGGAACCCTTACAAGGCCCGAAGGCTCAGAGATAATTACATGACCTGTAGGTCTTAGAGGGAATCACCCAGAAAAGACAACTTGGAACTGCTCCTCCCCATCATATGTCATGATGATCAGCACTCCACCTTTACAGGGTTGGTTGGCTAGTTGTCCTATGCAATGTTTCATAGTCCTGGTACTGATGGAAAAGCCATACCCTCTCATTCCTCCAATTACAGTTATCTCAACTCTAGTGAATATGCCTACCCTGAATCCTCATCTGGAGCCTTGTCCCTTGTATTCTGACTGGTACGTATGCATAATCACGTGGCCCCAAGCCCTTGGGGTGGAACTAAGGCCTTAAGGTGGCCTGAAGGCCTTGAGAGACAACTGGACCGAAGGCCTTGGGTAGCCCGAAGACCTTACAGGACCCGAGGACCAAACTGGTGGCCCGAAGGCCCATATGGATGAATAGTTCTGACTATTATAGTATCGAACAGTACTTTCTATAGTACTACTACAGTAACCTGGAAATATGTCTCCACCTGGATTTGATCTCGAATCTCTTGGATGCACTTACCGAGTCCTCACCAACCGGTTTGAGGCTCATGTGCATAAAAAATCTTATTATTTGAGAAAAAAATGGTCATTATTTATATTTTTTTCTAGTTTTATAATGATAGAAATATATAAGTTCTTGAGAATATATGTAATTTAATATTTTCATGAATTCCTTTAATTCTGGAAAAAAAATTCTAGGAATCTGCAGTTGGTATGAAAACTATTTTGTAAAGTATGTATTTATGAGAACCGAATATGGTAGAGTTAGTCTAGGGAATCCTAGTTGGTATTAGAGGAGAGTTTATGTAGCTATTGAGATTAGTATATCATTTTAAGATAATTTAATTATTGATAAATTGTGGTAGATAATAATTTTATTGGTATAGAAAACCCTTTTAGATAGTATATGATTTAATGTTAAGGTAATAGTCTATATTTTATTTAGATATTATGATAAGATAACTTTAGTAAAATCCATATGAATATATATTTATTTATTGGATTATATCCTGTTATTTTGGAAAAGTCTTGAGTATCTTATTTTCCTAGAAATAACATCACATTATTGACATTAAATCTTTATGGGGGGTCATGCATAGATGCACCTAGTTCTAAGAAAACCGGAAATCATGGATTGTGCTATAACTCAATCGTCACCTATTGCACAAAAAAGAGACCAAACTGTACACCTATATTGACACTACTAGTGTATATGATTTGGTTAATCATTTTCTATTTATGAACCACAATGAGGAATTTATTTTCTTGTTACTTTGAGTGATTATATGTATGTGAACCCCTAATCAATTAGTATCCTATTATGAACCTATAATAATAGAGTTTGAGTTATGGATGTTATATATTGAGTGATATAGTATGAATTGGATGATATATAGGATAACAAGGATGATAAACATTAGTATCCATTGTGATAAATAAATCAAGGGATACCCAATGCTACCCCTACCACTGGATGTTGGTCATAAAATGAAGGGATGAATGTACACTAATCCTCTGCTTAAGAGGTGTTGAAGTTGTATTGGATTCAATTTCTAGACACCATTTGTGTATAGTAAGTTTTAAATAAGTTTTAAATCACTTCTATGATGATTTTGATATAAAAAAAACTTCTAGTGGTATGTTTACTATAAACCATGTTGAAGTTTAGGGAAATATCTTTTCATTCATCAGTTAGATGGGATTGATATGAATATGGTAAATAATTAAATATTTCATCATTGAATCAATATTCACTGAACCATTCACAGAATACCTAAAATAGATTCATTAATGAAAAATTGAAGAAGGAAGAGACCTCAATTAATTTTTTTATAGATGTATATTAACTACAATATAAAAATGAAGACAATAATGAATTATCTTTTCATCACCAATAAATTCACTACCACCATTTACATGAATTTTTTATTCCAAAGAAATTAAAATTACTATTCCAATTTGGTAAGTAGAATACAAACACCCACCATCATCACTAGCACAATAATACTTGACAATGAAACCAAAATGTGGTAGGGTGCCCGGTGAAACTGATGTTGGGATCAGCTCAAGATTCTATTTTGATACTCTGGAGTATGAGATCCCATATATCATGTTCTAGAAACAATGTGGAACTTTCAAGGACCTTTATGATAATATGATTAGCCACCCAAAGTGGATGTGGAAGAAAATTCATCCCCCACCAACCTTAAATAGGGATGTTTCAATAGAGAATGTAATATAAGTACCGGTGCAATAAGGGAGTTAAGATATTCATGGTTATTTTTTGAGGCAGGTGACATAGGTGATAGATTCATAGAAGATGGATAAGGTTGGAATGGTGGAGGTGCATACCCTGAAAATGTCTATAAGGGGTATAAATATGGATTACAATTATACTTTTGTTATGGATGATCATTTTCCATCAACATAATCAATAGGCCTCAGTTTCCCATGATGCTTATAGGTGGAAGAACCATGGGGGATGGTAAATGGATGTGTGTGGTAATCTGCACATCAAAATTCTTACTAACTACCAAAATAGTGAATTACTTTTCATACCAAAATTTGATAATATATCACTATATGATTTACTATAAATTCTAGGATAATTAAAATATGAGTTATTACCCAATAATGAGAGTGATTTTTTCCAAATTGTTAAAAAGAATCTCAAAATATATAAATTATTTTAGTTGAGTTTTATATCATTCCATAGGTTTTTAGTTTTAATAACTCAAATTATATCTATCTTATGGATACCATTATATATTTTTATATAAAAAATTAAATCATTATAGAGAAATATATTTAATAGGGTATAATTTAACTAGCATATATTTTAATAAATTACATCCTTTAAATGAGCCAAATGTGTTTGATTGCTTTCTCCATACACAAGTCTGAACTAAATAAAAATCATGATATGTGTATATATTAAAAAAATTAAATTTAATTATAGAAGTAGATAAAAGTAACCTCTTTATTAAATAGTTATATAATGTAAATTATGTTATCTTTTAATACGAATGAAATTTAATTAGTATAGATAAAATGATTAATATGATCATTTTATATATAGAAATTTATTTTTTCTATATATTTCTTTTTTATAAAATATTTTAACCTATGATTAATAATGATAAAATATACTTGATATAAATAAATTTTTAATAGTATTTAATTAGTAAATGATAGGGAATATGAATGATAATAGATAATATTCTAAAAATAGTATTTTCCCATATCAATATTTTTTTCATTTTTTCTAATATTTTTATTTAGTATTTATTTTAAAAAATATCATATTTAAATTATGTCAAAATGAAAATTATTTCATGAATCATCTAAGTAATATTTTAATAAAAAAATAAAAAAATTGAATTTTGGTGTATAGTGAAAAATAACATTTTTACATATAAAATTACTTTTTTGAAATTATTAGTAAATTTTTATGGATTGGATATTCATAAGACATATTTATAAGAAAAAATTAGTGTTTTATATTTGGATTTTTATTTTGAAAAATTTAATGGTTTAGACCTTTATTAAAATTCCTTTAGTATTTCATGAGGATCAATGGTGTTGAGGAGGAGTTTGGTGGTGTTTTGGAGCCTAAGATAGGACCTTATGGAATTATATTAGTCTCCACACCATGGTGGTGGGAATAGTAATTATCAGAGTTAAGGTTGAGGACAATCTAATTTGGTATGTTAGTTTTCGAGCCCTGGGAATGTTGAGCTAGTCATGTGGTGGTTGGTGCAACATAAGAATCGACACATATTCTCTAGTTGTGTTGGATATGGTGTGTCCTATAATACAAAAGGGACAACTATAAAAATCCTAGGGTGGGGGTGGTTACAAGTGTGGTGTATTGGGATACCACCTATCTAATACAGTTATTGGTTCTCACCACTCCATATTTGCTAGAGTGGTGGAGGAAATATAAAGGAATTTAGTGCCATGCTATGGTGGCTGGTAATGGAAGACATCGAAGGATCACAGTTTGAACCACATAGTTCTCAAGAAATGGTGATGGTCAAACATTATAATTAATATTCTAGATATTTGAGGAACTAGGCTTGGGTGATTCAGATATCCTTTTGACCAAGGGAATGATAGCTTGGTATGAGGTCACTATGTTATGGTGGACTCCAATGAGCACTCCTCTTTAAATAGAGTAATTCACCTCACCCAACATACTTCCCTTGCTTTTACTTCAAAAATATGAAAATTACAGACACTCGGTTCCATCATTACCATTCTCTTAGTGTTTAATAATTCCTTGGAACTGAAAGGAATGAGTTAACTTAATTCGAGGTTCTTTTTCCTCATCATTCAACTTCACTCTTACTTTTGTTTGGGTGATTATTTTCAAAATTCCATCTATTATAGGGTATATTTATGATCATATTTTTTTCTAGATTAAAGATACTAGGTTTTTGTGAATCATATTTCAATTTTGGTGGTGGATGATGCTCGATAATCCATTACATATCTTAGAACATTGAACATATTAATCGATGTAAATGATTAGTTTCTTCTCCATATTTTTATATTAAACTACAATGTTAGTATTATTTAAATATTTGGGTATATGTGTAATCAAACTTAATAATGATTAAATGGAAATAAATAATGAATTGTTTTTTGTTGTAGTGATAAAATGTGTTTTAATTGTTTTCAAAGTTTGACACTTTATTTTTAAGATAATGTGATATCTATATCTATGATATGGTATAGAAAGTTTTTTATTCTTTTAAATTGGATAATGATTGTAAAGATAGTAATGTTTTCTAGGTCTATAATAAATTTTATTTTGTAATTGTTATCTTTATTCCTTATAATTTGATGGAAATCAATCTAATTCTTAAAGAGTGCATAACTGACCCATAGATGTTAATAGATGTTTTATAAGTTTCCTGAGGTTGTATCCTATGAAAAATTAATCAGTTAATGAAAAATAAAACAAATAAATTTTTTTCCAATGATAATGTTTTTGAAATGAGTGTACCCATTGTATTATAAAGGATGGTCACCTTGGTTGGGGAAATAATTATCTCTTAACTGTTTTTTGTTTTCCTATAACCTTATGTGAATAGTTTATATATGAGACTTACTATGTGACGTAATGTGTGCCGGAGATGGGATATGGGTTTCTGAGAATGGGTGTGGATTTCTAAGATTGTGGAAAATAATTTTCTCCTATGATAGAGAGATGGATGGTGATATCAATAGCAGATTATGAGATATCACTAAGATGGTGGAATCAATTGAATATGGGCTTTCCTATTGTTTTTATACTAAACCTAGGTTGTGTACTTTATAATGAATCCATGATAAATACCGTATGGTCAAGTTTCATGTTTCTATCTTCCATTTCCCATTACATAAAAAATCATGTTATTCTTGATTTTTTTATCTTTTTTGATATATTAGTATTAATACAAGTGTACCTAGATTTATAGATTGATAATGAATTTTAATGAATGTTATGATACATTTGGTTGTGGAATTAATGTAATTATGAATCATGATAAATATTTAGAAACCATTGAAAAGGTTGGTTCATAAATGGAGGTAATTTAATTTGAACAGTAATTAATGAAAATATTGAATGTTTAAGGGAATAAATTAATTAAAATACTCTTTAAATGCTTATGTTCTTATATGAAAACTATTCCTTTATTTTGGTAGCCATGTATCCTAGTGACTATAGCTGCAATTTATGTTAAGGGTACATAGTTTCATATAGTTAGGTTTAGGAGATAGATAAATATATACCACTATATGTTCTGTTATTTCATATAACAATCCAACTGTGTTATTAGGATAACTAAAAACATTAGACTATTTAGCATGTTTTCCCTAATATATAGTTTGGTGGGTAATAGAAGGATGGATACCTCCATTGTCCATTCCCTCTTCTCCTAATAGTATTATGTTCTAGTATTCATGGTATTTACCCTTCCCATATATATGTGAAGGGGGCTATAATGTTTTTTGGTTATTTCATACACATATATCTCTATATATAGTTACATTATTATTATTACAAGTATGTTGTGTATGGGTTGTTATGTCTTGAGGTAAAATTCAATACATAAGTGCTTTGATGGATCCAAAAAATTAATCAGTAACTATCTACATAGCTTAATTTTGATGATGATATAGTTTGATACATGAGGTGAATAGTATATTATAGATTCCTAGGTGATTTTGGGTGTGATTAAACTTTTGGATAGAGATATATTATAAAGTTGGGTGTTTGGGAAGGGTGGAATACTGTTGGGCATGTGGTAACAATGTACATTAATTTTATATTACCTTTTATATTATATTATTAACTGTATATGATACATAGTTAGGGATCCATAGTGAGTTTGGGAACATAGCATTCTTATTTATGTGACTATTTAGTTTTACTTGTTTATTCAATGGGACTTAGTATGATTTATTAATATTTTCCATGGGAGTATATGAGATGGATCCTCCATAGTATACCAATTATGCTCACCTTATATATATATAAACAATTTTTCATTTCAACAGGAGATGCTTGGTTATTCGGTGGGACATGACTAGATCATATAGTGGGTTGGGGGTGGTTTAGGTTTTGAGGTTTTTTTCAAGGATTCTATTCAGTTATCATATTTTCATTTTTCAATTTTTAGTTTTCATGAAATTTCAAACTTGTATTGGGATCTCTTTACATTTTTATGAGGAAGAGTTGCATGATGGTTTTTTTTCATTCCCCATGTTCTCTTTGGGGGTTATGCAACTCATTGGTGTGAATGATATAACATCAGTCCTCATCACAACCCCACGGATTATTAGAGGTGGGTTTACTACATAATTACCTCCCTTATTACATTTTTGGACTAGGAGGGGTACCATTAGGGGATATGATCATGGAAAATAGATATCAATGGTTAGGATGAGGTATATGATAGATCTTGGAGGTAGTAACTGGTGAGGACTGCATGGGTTAGTTTAGAAATAGTGTCAACTAATCGTGCAATGTAATCAAGGGAGAAAAAATAGGACATGGGTGTTTAGTGGACCCTATTATTTGATGGATGAACCTTCATTTTCATCGCTCTAACTAAATGAGGTGAAACTATTTGTGAGGTTGATACATAATAATGTATCATGAATAATTCTTTTTTATATAATTTTTTGAAATGGATAGTCCTTGGTATTATGTGGAAATATAATTTAATTATTAATCTCAAATATTCTATATTCTTTGATTTTTTTCTTTTTTAGTAATGGATTTGGGTCGATGTCTTCATATAGTTCATGCTAAAGATGTTTAGTGGGTTGTGCCAGTAGATTTCATAGTTTTTTGGTTGATAAGGGAAACACATGGAGGAGGAAACTCAAATAATTTTAGTTCTATAGTTCATAAATATATGAGTGATCTATTTTAGATTAAGTGGAATAGGACTTGTTAGTGTTGGTGGATATAAAATTCAATTCAATCAATGATGGGAATGAGAAATGAGTTTCATTGGTAGGGATGATGCTATATGGGGAATCAAAGATGTGGTGGTTCATGTTCCTCACGTAACATTTGGAGTTGGTTGTCTTATGGGATATCTTTCAAGAATAATTATAAGGAGATTTTCTTTCTTCATCCATGAAAGAAGGTAGTCCCCATGAGCTATTTACTCTTGTATAGGGAAGTTACATATTTTTGGTGTTTAGGATGTATTTTAAAAACCCTCTCTTACATACTCAAAATATTCTTCTAGGTGAGGAGGTTCTGTTAAGGAATTTAGAGGAGGATTTGTGTGTATAGATCCAGTGCCATGTTACCATGTTTATGATTCCATCATATTTCAAGTTATTGGGGAGAGTAGAGGTTATTGAGAGTATGATATAAATAACAATAAAATCACATGAGGGGAGTTTTTAAGATTATCCATACAAAATACATACAGATTTGGGTTCCATGTTTCCTAGATATAAGGGTTTTCAGATTGTTGGGGTCGGTCTCATCGTTCCTAATTCAATTATCCAGTGGTGGTTCCTATCAGCCCCTTCCAAGGGAGAATAAAATTTATTTTTATAGAGTAAATATTCATTTATAATGAGAGTTTGAAACCATTATAAGCTAGAATCATACAGCTACAGATATACTTCAAGTTCCACTTTTTTTGTATTTATCGCCATTGATGTAGAAACTAGGTGATCCATCATTCAATCAGAAGATTTAAGTTGGAGAAGTTAGAGTATATCCTTGTGATTCTCCTCATAATCAAATATTAGAAAACAATCATGGAGATTGTCATCATCTAGGTCAGATAGGTAATGAAGTAGGTTGTGTCCAACTACATGCTTTGAAGTTTGAAGCATGTGGTAAGCCATAATTCAATCTAGGTACCTTTTTCATGTTTTCTATATGATTGAATTATTTTTTGTTTTAGGAGTCACACACTCCTTTATATAAACTATAATTGTCCATGATTTGAGGCTTAATTTGGATAGGCATTAAGTTTCCTTGTTCTTGATTATTAAAAGTAAAGTTAGATCACATTTTTGTGGGGTTTTTAGAGACTGTGAGCTACTTCTAGGGAATCATCGATTTTAGGGATATTTTTTATTTTTGAGGATACTATCATATAATATAATGTTTCACATGAACTAGTTATATTCATTGAATTTTATCATGGATTTCATTATGAATTGGGTTTTTCTTTGATGTTAAAAAAGATTAATTCATGTTAATTGTTGATCGAGACATCCAAATGGGTTAAATGTTTATTACATAACTATATTTCATGATGGATGATTTGATTATGATTTCACTGATGGTTCATCTTGTATTTTTTCCTATTATTGTGGAATAGTACATTGATATATTTTATGAGGTGGTTGTGGTGTCACCTCCTCAATGAGAGATCATGATTGGGATAGAGAGACATCTGTGATCATCTACAATTTTTATTTATCCATATAATCCAGCTCATTCTTTATTTAAAAATCTATTGATATAGATAGATGATATATTTTTAGGAGTTTTTATTGAGCTTAGCATGTCACCTTGGGATACCCTTGTTTCATTTTTAAATAAGGTCAATGAAATTATGTGACTATGTGAAGATTTTCATCTCTAGAATCTTGCGATAGTGGAGAATCAGAACCATGATCCATGGAATTATGATGTAGATGATTACCTTAAGGTTTATAGTTGATTCTTACAGATTTATATGTGATTATAATAACATTATATGTGGGGAAAGGATGAGGATATTATGAAAACTTATTTAAAATACCATTATTGGAATTAAGAGTTTTATTGTGATGTATTTAGTGTGATAAATACTCCATTATTTTTAATGGGGATGATTATTATGGTGATCAATTATTTTATATACTATTTAATGGTTGTTTTCATAAAAAATATCCTTGTGTACTCCATGTCTAAAGAGGATCACACAAAACATCATCTTGTAGTTTTGGGAATTATTAATCATCAGTATCTAATAAGGAAGATATCGAAGTGTGGCTTTTGGGGTCATGATGTTTGTTTTAGTGTTAATATTGAGTCCCATAATAGTGTATCCATGTATCCTTTGAATAGAAATGAATATATTTCTTGGTAATCCCCCAAGAATAATGTATATGTGGAGGGTTTCTTTGGTCTTTCATGCCTATATAGGAGGTCCATCCACAAGTTTTATTGTATTTTGACTCCTCTAATACTCATGAAAAGAAAGGATCATGAATTCATGTAGAAATACTAGTTCCAAGATGATTTCATGTATATAAATAAGAAATTAGTCATCACTTTAGTTCTTTATTTTATAGAATAAGAAATTAATTTTGATTATTTATTTGATGATTTAGATCATAAATTTTGAATCATTTTTTATATAGTATAGATCTGTTTATTCTTATAGGTCATGTTATTTACAACCCCATAATTATAACATGACGCCCATGGTCTCATTTTCATAGTTGTTTTTTTAATTTATTTTTTGGTGACACTACATCATCAGTGAACAATTTTTTGGATTTCATATATCAGAAGAGAGTGAGTTTGTCTTATCCAGAAAGGTCGTGAATTTTCTATAGTAAAGATGTATAGAATTCTTATAAGATTTATAAATAATTTATTCCTTTACAGTAGAAAATTGTAACATTATAGATGATTTGATAAACTGGATGTCATATAGTTATTTTATATATGTTTTGGATATTCATGGAGAGTGATGGATGATATGCACATAATAAATCTTGATATGAAAGTGGTTGGTGAATGAGGATTCCTTTTTTTGATGATGTCGCGGTCATATTTAGTGAAAAATTTAGAGGATTACCATCTGGGGGAAATATGATGTGTAAGTTTGGGGTGGATTTATTTGAAAGTTTTGATACCCCTAATGGATGGTCTGGAGATGATAAACATAGTGTATTCTTATAGTGGAGGCTTTTTATTCCTTCAATGATGCATGATTTTATCACGACTCAGCCCAGTGGGACCCAAACCGTAACTACCCCTACACCACATCTAATATTATAGACACTAGAGAACACTACTGAGTAGGCATATCATATACATGGGATGCATTATCCTAATGTATCTGTACACACACAAACATCTCCAAGACCACAAAATTTTGAAATATAAAAAAATTGAAACCAATACATACATACATCTAATATCCTACAATTAGAGTCTAATAGTGAAGTACCGAAAGTGAAAAAGGTTCCAGCTACATGCCTGATCAAAAACAGTAGAGAGTCTAACCTGCTCTAAGTGAGAGTAATACAATCAAATTTAAGGATCTGGAAAACACCATGGTATGTCAATCTCCATTTGTGCTCTACTCATTCCCTATCCTCCCAAAACACCATTGTATGGGTTGTCGTCTTCATAATACACGACACTTGTGGGTAGATCCCATATAGGGATGAGTAAAATAATACCCAATATGACACCTTGAAAACATTATAAATGATTCATAAGGAATAGTCAACTCATAAAAAATATATGAAAATTAATGCATAACAAAAATAAAACCCAAATATACTGGGGAAGGACACTACACCTCCATGCGGTAATAACCCAACTGCCATGGAAAATATTATTTAGGATGAAATTCTCATTTTGGTAGAATAAACTCCCTAATCCATTCCATAAACTAAGACACTCACCAATGATGATGTTTATAATTAGGCTCCACACAAGAAAGCTCATTGGTATTAGAAGACATTGATACTCAGATAGGGGGTCACGCATAGGACCGTCAGGGGAACCACAAACCCAATATAGACCAAACCTCTATAGTGTAGATCATATTCCAATGATATTGTGAACCACACTGACATATCCTACTATATAGAGGATCAAATTCCTACTCAAGGAGGCCACACAAATTCCACAAACCCCACCTAGGGTTTAAATATTATAGGGGATCACACTCCAGTCACACTAAGGGACACCATGAACTATATATAAGACTCCTTAAATTGAGGTGATCACAATCAAAAGAAGTTTACATAACTATATAATAGAAACATGAAGGAATGGACCAATGGAACCCAGTCAACCAATTATGGTAAAAAATGAAGAAACAAAGGTCTAAAAACACCATCAATGTGTGTACACAATGTTCACTAGGGGTACATGGCATGTCCAAATAACCCTGATCCTCCCTATGTGGCACTACCACACACGACATGTAAATCTATAAATAAATGTTGTGTAGGATTTAGTACACAACATTTATAGATCGCCCAAAATATTTCCAATTTCGTATGTCGGTTCCTATGTACCACTGGTCATGCCTATGTACCAACCCATTTACACCTATTTGTGCCCGTGTACAACAGTTTGTGTCTATTGCCACCTGGATGTGTCTTTATATCCTCCAAGATACATTCTGAACCTCCATGAATGTGTAG
The DNA here is from genome assembly GCA_963277665.1 of Viscum album. Taxonomy (NCBI): domain Eukaryota; kingdom Viridiplantae; phylum Streptophyta; class Magnoliopsida; order Santalales; family Viscaceae; genus Viscum; species Viscum album. The sequence continues at coordinate 808,237,939 of OY728134.1, read as the reverse complement.
CATGATGTTTAATATAGTCACATAGAGTGTGATATTTATCTAATAGTGGAAACCTGAGAGTCACGTCTAGGGGGTCCCACATGATGTGTAATTCCATATAACATGTCGTGTTACCCTATATTTTTTGGATCCATTGAAACCCCTTCTGTGTTGTCTAGAGTATCATAGGAGACATCGTTCTCACCAAAACCCATGGATCAGAGGTCACCCAACCATGACTTCACCCAATAATTGTATTCTGGTCCATGATCTTCTCAAAAAAAGAACAATAAAACCCTTTAGTAACCAAAACTATTCAATGTCACATAACCTTCATAGGAAAAGAACTCTTAGTCTAATATGGACTCTTTTATCCTCAAATCATCCACTCTCTAGGTCAATCCTCATATTTCAAACTCCATCAAAAGTTTTACCCATTGTATTTATCTGTTACAAATAAGAATAGTCACGCAACAATAAAACACATGGTATTCATCAAACCACAAGATAATTGATATATCTATGATTATCATGAAAAAACATTGTAAAAAACCATAATCCACAAGATGTGAGGAACAAACTTCAAACTTTCTATATTTTCCCTCAATACATTGGTTTATAATTCATGAATGGAGAGGGATAGAAAAATAACAAACAATAAAAATAAATCTATCATTTTAAATCTACTGTGGATGAGTGAATAAATTTTTGTTCATTGAATTGATCCATGCTTGAAAAAAATTAATGAATGGGATGGAAATCACAAATCAAATATCCTACTTGGAATTTGGATGAATCTATGATAATGAAAGTTACTATGTTTTCTTCATTGGTGAGATCCACAAATTCCAATGGTGAAACAACACTAAAAATGGTCTTGATCCATTTTCATTTTTCAAGATCCTCCAAGGAAACTCTCCAATGGTTCCTCTCAACCCTTATGTAATACTTACAACCCTAGGGTCTGTTGCATAACAATTTTTAAATATAGAAGTTTAGTTGTTTTGTTAAATAAAATAAATTAAACTAATAAATTTATCTATTTTATTACTTATAAAATTGTGATGATTTTTTTCAAAAATTCTTGACACAAAGAATTTTTATTTCATGTCTAGGATAAAAGTCATGTTATTATCTAAATGGTTCACCAAAATTTATTATCTAATTCCCTGTTTGGGGGTTATTCCATTTTTCTAGGAAAATGTCATGTTCATGATATTAAAATATTTAATATATTTCAATAATTAATTTTGGGCACCCCAGGCCTTGGAATTTCATTTCATCTCAGTTCCATGCTCTAAAAATAATCCATATAATATAAAAAAGTAATTCATGTAAAAATAAGATTTTTTTCATTCTCTTAACTATAGGAATTTTCATGATGGAATTTGAAAAACCTACTCACAATGATGAGGGAACCGGAATCGGATCTGGGTCTCCAACTCCCAAGAAATCTCTTGAATATTCTTATGCTACCACTAGACACACACTAGGGGAATTGATGCCTCACATCAAATCCTATCCTTTTGATCCTCAATATCCAATGGGTACTTAGAAAATGTATCACCATCCTTGATGTCCATCTATCCCCATTAAATAAAACGCTATTTTTCATGCTTGTACCTCCTAAGATGATATGCATGGGAGACGTCATATACCTGGTCCATATATAGCTATAGAACCATCTAGTAAGATACCATGCCAACTCTATATAGTAACTGGAAAGAAGAAATAAACCTCAGAGACATTTTGTATCCCTAGAAAAATATGTGTAATCCACATTGAGGTGAGATCCTTATGAATACACGGTCTCCCTCTATGAACTCTATAGGTCTCCATCATCGGTCAGCATTAGACTTTTGATGGATTTGTATAATCCTCAGTATATCTTGGATGACCTTCACCTTCTATATACTAGTTATCACCATCTTCAATACCTTGATTTCATAAGTCCTTGGGTCATTCCAACAAATTGGTTACCTATATGGTCACCCATACATGGTCGTTAATGGAGGCATACCAATGGTGTAATGGTAGTTGTTGTTGTAAGCATACTCCACTGAGGGTTGGTGATCCTACAAAATAAAACCAAAATCCAACATGAAAACCAACAAAATATATTCCAATACCAAAACTGTGTGCTCAGTCTGGCTGTCAGTCTAGGTGTGAAAATTCTATGCTTAAGTGAAACTAATTAGAAAATACCTCTTTTAATCATATCCATAATCACAATGTGAAGCAAACATCCAATTCTAGAATTATCATTAATTGAACTCCATGGTTACCGACTATCTCATACACATAGATTCATCCCAATTTCTCTACTAAAATCTACTCTTGAGTGGATAGGAAGTGGTCTGACATGGTAATTTGGTCTATGATCACCCAGATGTCATCATTTCTACTAGACGTACAAGGTAACATTGTCATGAAGTCCATCGATATCCCATCACACATCCACTCTAGATCCTTTAGTGGTTTATCTAAACCCACAAGAACCTGGTGCTCAGTTTTCACTTGTTGAAATGTTAGGAATAGAGAGATAAACTTGGAAAAACTACTCATCATTCCTAGCCACAAAAACTAATGTCATAGGAGATGGTACATATTTTCCAAAAAAAAATTGTTCCTCCAAAGGGGATGTATGATACTCCATCACCACTCCTTGAAAAAAAACAATAGTAACATCATCCACCATATGAAAATGTTAGCATCCTTCTGAGCTTTAGAATATTCATTAGGATCATGTCTAGTAGATATCTTTGTAACTAAGATCTCACAAATGGTATCTCCACACAGACCATCATTGAAATGTTGTAAAATTTGTTGGATAACCAACATCAATTGAATATATAAAGAACCATAATTTTCCACTAAGGACAATTTAAATGAGGCTATATGCTCTTACACCTCCATCAATCACATAAACAACATCTAGATCTGAAAGTTTCTACCACCACATTCCCCTTATTAGGAGTATATAAAATCTCAATGTTGTCATCTTAGAGGAACTCTAGCCATTTAATATTTCTCAAGTTATGATTATTCTAAGAGAGTATATACTTTACAATCATTTCATCATAGTATATGATACACGTCTCACCCATCAGATAGTGTCACCACATCTTTAGTGTCAAGACTACAGCTGCTTGCTCAAGATTGTGAATTGAAAATTTCTACTTACGTGGTCTCAACTGATGTGAACCAAAGGTAATCATATATAGTATCTACACCATAACACAACCAATCTTGTTCTCTTAAGCATTATATAATACTTCATACTTGACAACCTCCTATGGATTTCACAGTATGGGAGTGCCCATCAACCTCTGCCTCAACTCCTGAAAGCACAGTTGGCACCTTTTTTTATACAATAATGTCATCCCCTTTTAGGTAAATTCTATCAAAGGTGATTCCACTATATATAAATATAGTAAAAAACTCTGATAATACCATTCCAAAACAAGAAAAATGTACACATTTATTACACTCTTTAGTGGCTCCCAAGGTAGCACTACCTCAACCTTCATCAAGTCCACCTCCACTATTGGATTAGAAATGTTTTGTTCTATGTAGTATAAAACACTGACCCAAAAATGAAACTTCAAGAGATTCCTATAAAGATGGATATATCATATTGTGTCTAGAACCATCCTAATGTGTCTCATTTGATCCTCCTTATACACCAATTACACAAGGATATCATCAATGAAGTCCACACAAAATGGTCTATGAAATTCTGAAAGATCTGGTTCATTAGTCCCATAAACACTGTTGGGGTGTTCATCTCATCGATGGAAATCAACATGTACCCATAGTGACCATAGATACATCTACATTATATCTTTGGTATTTCATCAACTCGTACTCATAGCTAGTGATATCATAATCTGATGTAAATATTTGAGAACCAACACGAATATCTCAATATATCGAATCGGTCTTCAATCCTTGTAAGTGGATACTTATTCTTCATGGTCACCTAGTTCATGTTCCAGTAGTCTAAATAGAAGTTAAATCTCCCATACACCTTCTTGATGAATAACACTGTGGATGCCCATGGCAAAACACTGGGTCACACAAATCCCTTCTCTTTCAAGTCCTCTAACTAACCACTCAACCCACGAAGCTCTACAAGAGCCATCCAATATACTATTGCAGATATTGGGGTCCTCTCATATTGAAAGTCAATGTATATTTCTAGATCAAATCAAGTATGTAATCATGAAACATCCTTAGGAAAAAAATCATAATTTACCATTACTATAGGGAACTGTTACCCCATAGTATCCCTTTCACCTAGATTTATCCTAGCCAACTGGTGTGTAATTGTTTTCACTCTCAAATTCTTGAGCTCATATTGCACTTCCATGTATTCCTTTTCACCAAAAAAAGAAATCCTCATCCCGTCACTATGAAAACACCACATCCTCAACCTAAAACTTACAATATAGTCATGAACTATGGATAGCTAGTCTATACCTAATTTGACTATATAATGCCACATTATTTATTCAATTTGATACCATACAATTATCTTTCCTCAATGTGTCAGATCACACTATCAAACAAAGTGTGCAATCACTTAGTCACCTTCTGTTGGAGTCTCACAGTTCAAGGGTTGAGCTAAAGGCTCCACCAGAATCTCTAAGACTTGAACCAGAGGGGTGGACATAAAGGAATGAGTATAACCTATGCCTATCAATATTGTAGATAAGGTACAAAATACATAGATAATACCTCATATAATCCCTATAGAAATGTGGTCATAGGCATCCATATCATGTAGTTATCCTCATTCCTGACCACAAGCTCTCTATTCCTAGCGTGGACCACTGGGGGGGGGGGAATAGGTCAAACCTATAACCAACTCATGTTTCTCTAACATCCCCAATTACTCATCCACCACCCTTTGGACTAACCTTATCCTTACTATGTCTCTACCTTTGTGGTCCCTCGACCATTTTTGATCATCTATACAATGGGACAAAAAATCTCATTTCAGATGTCCCCGATTACTATAGGTGAAACACTGCCTCTATATTGGATGATTCAATCCATAATGAGACATGATCCACAAACCCTATATCTTGGTATTGTCTCTATAAGCACTTTGGATTCCTAAATACATGTGAATTCCATTTGATACCTTCCATTTATGTATCAGCTTCTTGGTTCCCACTACCAACACCCTATGTCAGTGATGACTCTTACAGAGTTCTCTCTAATGCCATGGACCTATAAATAACCCCATCAAAGTTGGGAATGGGGAGAGATATCACTAAATTATTGATAATCCAGTTTAATACATTCTTAATGGTCATTTTATTGAATAAGAGATCTCACACCTTATCCATGGAGTATATCAAGAGATCTGTAAACCTCATCAAATAATCTGCCACCATCAAACTACATTGCTACTGATATAGAATATCTTGGATGCGCACTGATCAAAATGTGGCTGGATAAAAATATTCTCTAAAGAGACACTCAAATTCTAACCCATAGATACATGTCTTTACATGTTAATGAGTTACTAAACTCAACTATCGGCCAGAAGATCCATGAAGAAGACTCATTGTGTGGAAAAAAATCTGATATGTAGGTATCGTCATAAGGTAGAAAACTTTGGTGACTACCTCTAGCTAGTCCTTATCTACATGGGGCTCTGGATCACCATAAAACATGGTATTTCACTACCTATGGAACACATGCAGTGCATCCAGAAAGCATGAATCCTCTACTAGCACTGGAAGATCTAGATACTACTCAATGGGTGGTGTTATAGGTGGAAAACCAATCATAGGTGATATCTTAGGTATAAGACCATTTACTAAAGCCTCATCACATGGCGGATCATCCTCATGATCACTTAGTGGAAACCTATATGGATGTCTTCATGGAGTAATCTTAAAATAAACAATATGTATTAAAGTCAAAGAGTATATCTAGGGAGCTAAGACAATAATTAAATGGATGCCATAAACAATTCCTATATGATTTATCTACCTATTCTTTACCTACAACCAATTTCTACATGTATCGAGTCCAAATGCATGTAATCAGATTCCTAGTTTATGAATACGTTGGATGACACACCAACACTAGAGTCCCTAGCCAAGAATCTGAACTCAAAACACTTAACACTAATGCCCCAAATTAGTATCATGGACTTTTCTCCTGAAGTAGAACTGACTCCTTTGTTACTACTTTTCTATGACATGTTCTAGTGGGTCTGGAATCATGATTACCCCATTCCTACCTCCAATATTCCCAAGGTTGGAGAAAAGTGTCGAGTAGGCATAAAAAATACAAGGTACATATTAACCTAATGTAGATGTACGCATACACACATTTCCAAGACCATAAAGTGATCAAATGTAAAACAACAGAAATCAATGAATGAATATATCCAATACCCTAGATTAAGAGTATGACAGTAAAGTTCTGAAAGAGAAAAAGGGCCCATTTACATGACCAACCATAAACCATAGAGAGTCCAAGATACTCCAAGGGTGATTACTACGATCAAATGAAAGAACCTAAAAACACCCCGGTTTGTCAATCTCAAGTTATTCCCCACCAGCATCATTCCCCCTAGGACACCCTAAAATTGGTTTTTTTTCTACATATAAAATGACATGTGATGGTAGAGCCCATGAAATGGTGAGTTTAATAATACCTAGTATAAAACCCCAAAACACTAAACAAAAAGAATCAGAAATATTCATCTCATTAAAATGATATAATAATCAATTCATAGCAGGGAGAAACCCTAGATATACTCATGAAGAAGATTCCACTCCATGAGCCATACCATCACTAGAGAAATCATCCAAGAGGTCATGATTAATTATTCCCTACCCAAGAAAGTTCATTGGACTTAGAATACCCCATTAATTAGATAGGGTTCACACCTTGGATGGTTGGGGGACACCATGAACCTAATCTGGATCAACCCGCTACATAAAGGATCGTATGCTAATGATACCATGAACCCTTTCGATAAGTCCTGCAAGATGGAGGATCAACACCCTACTCAAGGAGGTCATGTTGATTCCACAAACCACATATAGTGTAAAAAGATCATATAGGTTCACACTCATGTCTCACTAAGGGACACCACGAACACTATCTGAGACTCATCATCAAGAGGGATCACAATCCTAAGATGTGGATTTAATGTTTCACTTTACTCTTTAGGGAATAGACCTAGGTAACACACTCAACTGGTTATATTCAGAATGAATAAACAAAGGGCTATAAATACCCTCAAAGGTGTTATATGGATTTTCCATGTAACCCCTAATATTTTTGTGTAGTGAAGCCTCACATGGAATTTAAATATCAAAATACATGGTGTGTAGGAGTAGTTCATAACATGTAGATATCACCCATCATCTTTCCAATTCCATTTTCCCATGCTTGTGTATCACTGTTCATTCCTGTGTGCCAACCTGTGTACACATCCATGTGCCCACGCCCACCTGGTTGTGTCCATGCCCACCTCTCCATGAATGTGTATCATCTGAGATACATTTCATACCACTAAGAACATGTCACATAGTGTGTGATAGAGTCACAAATTGTGTCATATTTAACTAACCATGGAAATCCTATTATCATAGCTAGGGGGTCCCACACGGAATCTAACGCTGGATTACACACCGTGTTACTCATGATTATCGAGATCCATTGAGATCGCTTCAATATCATCCTATGCATCACTGGAGCCACCTTTCTCACTGGAATCCATGGATCAGAGGTCTCCCAACCTCGACATTACTATCTCATAGGATTACCATCCCCATTCATCTCAAAAAAATGATATGTTAAGTTGATCTGTCACCACCGAGAGCCACCATCGAGTATCCTTCTAGGGGAATTTTCATTCTGATCCAATCATGTTCCTCCTCAAATAATTTAGAATCTTCATCGATCCTAAAATTGAAACTTCTATGATAATACATACCCACATTATTGATCTGTTGTACCAAACAATGGAAATGAAATGATCAAATACTAATTAATTGTCAAACCACATGCCAAAAGAAATAGTTATGATGAATACATGAAGAAAAGGGGGAGAAAAACTTATGATACAATATTTGATGAACGGTTGTTGGCCTTTGTTCATTCAGTGTTAATTTTTTTCCTTACAATTGATGGATGAAGAGGGATAGGCAAACAATAAAAAATAAAAATAAATCTATCAATTTAAATTTATCATTGATGTGTGACTTAATTATTGATCATGGAATTAATCTATGTTCAACTAGGATTAATGAATGGGATGGAAATTAAAAATCAAACATACTACCTAGATTTTTGATCAATCACGGATGAAGAATGGTTCTATGTTATAGTCTTTAGTGAGATCCAAAAAATCATATGGAGAAATGATCCTCAATCTGATGTTGTTCACCAAAATCATCCAATTCTCCTCTTTGATGGTTCCTCTCAACCCCTAGGTTATATGAACAACTGTAGGGTTTAAGTAATAGTAGTGTTATCCTATCATATTTTTTTGAAGTCTCAACTTGAAGAGTTTCAAGATTCTTTATTTTCAAATTAAGATCATGAAATTTCAAATTAATATTATTCCTATATTAATAAATGATCTTCAAACATTGGTCATTATCTCTTATTATCTTATCAATATATTTCTAATCATACTCATGAATAATATTCTTCTCATGAAGAAAATTTTCATTCTATTTAATCCCCATTGTTTTTAAATTAATTTATATATTCTTATTATCAATTAAACCCCTAAATTTGTCATTTAATGAATGTAATTTAACATTTATCATTTTTTTTTCTTAATCGTTTCTTTGGATTTCATAATTAATTCATTTCAAACTATAGAGAAGATTTTTAAAATTACCAAATTCTATAAATTTTGACATTATGTTTCTTTGATAAATATATGATCTTGATTATTTTATGTTCCAATTCTTTATCAATTTTCATATATAAGTCTTTATGATGGGTGATCTCTACCTATAATTAATTGATTGATCCATAAATATATATTATATTTTCTCCAGTATCATTCAATTTAGTTTTCTCAAAAAAACATTTATATCATTATACAATAATTTTATGATATGATATTACATTCTTCTACTATATTTATCTAAAGGAAAATAATTAAAATATATGTTAATTACCTATTGATCAAATAAATGATATAAAACATCAATACAAAAATGATTTTCTAACTCCTTGGTATTTTTTTCAATGACATGTTCTTCTTCTCTCATGCTAAATATGATTTATTCGTAACTTTACCATATGAATGTTAAAACTAAATGTTCATTATAAAATAGGGTTAAAATAAAAATTATTATCAACTCCTTTTACCTTCCATTAAATAGAGACTTTTAGGAGATAGAATTTGGATCAGTAGTTGATATATCTTCTCTAAGTCTGCACTTCATATTGAATTTAATAAGAGTAACTTAAAACATAAAAATATTTTATATTGATAAGAATAAAATCAGAGGTGCAATGTAGTGCTCTGGTCATAATTTTTATACTAGTTAGATTGGTGAAATCACACTCAATGGGGGTGAATCTTTGTGAGTGAATTATACTAATTACAAATTTTTTCCTTTATTACCTATGAATTTATTTAGTGGATGAATATCTATCAATTAATTATTCCTCTATTTTCTTTTATGTACTTCATGAAGGGAAAAAATTGAATGGATTAACACGTGATAATAATAACATTATCTATATTGTCAATGAATAAGTCCCCATTGTAGGGTCATCATTAACTCATGCATGTGACAATCAAAATTCTTTATCTATTGATTATGAGAAAGGGGGGTTCACTTTTGTTTAATGAGTGGGGACCTTTAGAAAAATTCAAAACATTAAAAGGTTACACCACAAAAAATGTTTCTAAATCATTATAATTTAAATATAAGAATATAGATGCATGGTAAAAATTTAAATTCAACTCAAGAAAAGTAATCCTACTCTTTTTATTCATGTATGACATCAAAAATGGGTGAGGTGAACCTGTTATATATCTTACGAAACTCTTATATATTAATCATCCCTTCTTTAAATACATGAATCAAAATAAAATCAATAGGGGTCATCCATTCTATTTATTCATTATTTATTTTGACTTAATGGGTTCATTCACATATCCTTTCAATATCATCCTTTTAAGGTATATGGAACTTCTTCTAAAATTTCTCCCTATAATGCAGAATCAATTTTATTCAGGGGATTTGGTCAATTTCATCATCCTTTTAAAAGGAAAATCTACCCCCATCAAGAGAAACTTGAATTTGGATAATATCAGTACCACCTATTTTCATCAGATCCACCTTTTTATACATTAATACCTTAATAGATGATCTCAATTTCATTGCTTTAGGTGGATTGGTGTATCCTTTTATTGTTTTGTTTTCTTATATTTTTTAATAGGATATTCCTTAGAGTCAATACCTTTGTTACATTTATATGAGATTTAATGTAAATAATTATATATCTTTTTTCCTCCTAAATATAAGAGTTTGTTGATATAGAGGCATCAAATCCATTGCATTAATTCACTAGTTCTTTCGAACCCATTTCAGACCCATAGATCTGTGGAGATGCTTCATCCCACCAATAAAAGTTTATTTTTCAATTGGAATATACTTATAAAATAAATAATATATTATATAATATGAATCATCATATTGATAGTGGTATAGAAGACCTAACTGGTATAGATATTCATATACCATCCTATCAATGGATACGTACCCACCCACTATTACTCGCATCCTTCATCAAGTCCAATTGCTTCAAAACATATTTTAGTCATTCTTTGTAATGTCATGTATTTTGAAAATGGTACAGATTTTTTGGTTTTAAATTTGAATCATTTTTTAATCATGGTACAGGTGTATTACAGCCTAAGGAAGGTCCAAAGAGCATATAGGGATTGTTCAAAGAATGAGGTTTCAGAAAATGGGAAAAAGAAATAGGCTTCATGGTTTGTTTAAACTCTACAACCCAGGCCACACATTTAGTTTTGACCATGCAGTTGCAGATAGTTGTCACATGTTGGCCGAATGGGTTTTCTACAACTATGTGGGCCAACGCACATAGCTGTGTGACAATTGCAAGTTTTTGGACATTGGGTTATTGCACGGTTTTTTCATGGTTTGAAAATTGTGCACCTAAATCATGCACCAACAAATTTTGTGTGAAAAGTCAAAACTACCACCCACTTAACTCTTTAACCTGTTTTGAATTTTCCATTACTCCTTCTAAGGTCTGAATAATGGTTTCCTCATCCTTTTGGCTTAAAATTCTCTCAATCTTAGAATTTTTCTATATCATCCATTTAGATTATGTTCCTTAATCTGTCAAAAGCATTGGATATGTCATGGTTATCACCCCTAGTCTCTCAGATCCAATATAATTTTATATTGGCATCCTTTACACTATTTAGGTGCAGGCTCATTTTCCCTATTTTTATGGAATTGTATTGTTTCGCATATCTCTTCCAACCTAATTTGAATCTAAGGCCGATATTGAGCGAGGTGTCATCCACATTCTTGAGGTAGGTAGTAACATAGTTTTCCCCTTGATATTTTTTGTCTCATAGCTATGTTATTTTGATGTAAGCCATATTTCTTTGAGAGAATCCATATAATAGATTAATTTATATCAAGTTGTTCATTTTTCCTTAATACACATCCTTTTAACCTTGTTTGGTAGTTCATAGGTTTTAGGAACCTTATATGGACACACCATAGGAGTGCCACTTGAATTGATTTATAAAGGTTAAATGTATTAAATTTCTAGTATGTCATGTTGGCTTCTATCATGGATTATAAATCAAATTTCCCTTGATACATGAGTGTTAAATGGAACCCAAAGAACCACTTAGGTGTTTGGACTCTTATGGTTTTAATTTCCAATGTAAGATTTTGATGTGTTTCCCATGTCACCACCCAATTGGACCTTTGAGCATTATAACTGAATTTTTCATTTCTTGGTATATTTAATGGGTTAATTTAAATTATATGTATAGTTCATGATTGTTTTTTTATTAAAGTGGATTAATTGGTTTTAAATGGATTGAACCCAAGGGATGGAAAGGACATTCTCTTTAGTAATCTTAATAGAATTATTTTAATGAAATGTTTTTCCTTGAATGAAATTGAACTTGACTAGCTTGGCACATGAGGGGTAAAGCCTCATGTTGTGAATTATAAATGATTATGCCTCTTATATATATATACAGGCTTTAAAAATAAATTTCATGAGATGTTTTTCCTCATACCGTATGTTATAAATGATATACCTTTATATAGGTTATGTATGATGGAAATTAGTGTTGAGCATGATGGATAATCACACTCCCTTAAATTGGGTGGTGATTGTGGCATCGCACACCAGTGATACTATATGGGTGTTTGGCTTTATGTGCCATGTTCCATGATTAGAGTGATTCCATGGCGGATCACTCTCTATCATGAGTGGTGTAGCATGACATTTTTCACTCTATTGGTATATAGGGAATATACCTTATTACATGAGCTAATAGGATCATTAGACTGGTCATGGATGACTGTGTTCTACCCTGGTCTAGCTACCACTAGTATTTCAGGTATATGGACACTTACGTCCGCACATACATGGTTCATATAGGTCGATGAAATATATATAATTAAACTATATATATTACTATATATATAGTTACTATTCATACACTCCTTCTAGAAATGAGCTGAAGTAGGTAGATCCATCATGTGTCCCTTAGGAACCTGAGCAGCCTAGTTATTTATTTTAGCATTGTTTTACTATTGTACTTATTCCTGTACACTGTTTAGTTACCACCACTGCTTGGAATACACATAAACACCATTGGGGTTAGCCTACTAATATTTTTATCTCACACCCTACTCAGGATGCCTTTGGTAGCTGAGAGGATTATATATTTGGAGGTACTGATAAGGGATAGTGACCTCCTACTAGTACTTGACATGTTGTACCTTTAGTTGGAGCATAGGATCATAGGATCAGGCATAGGATCGAGATGCTTGGAGTTGATTTGTCTTTCTTTCTTTTCTTCTATTGTGTAGAATGCTTGTATCTACATGTTTCCATTATATTTTATAGCATTCCATGAATCCAAAAATCAGACACCACTATAGAGTCTTTTGATTATATTTACTTAGTTGTTCAGTTATTTATGTAGTCGCACTTGCTTGTTTATAATTTTTACTTACACTTTCACATTTTATCTATTCTATCTGTTTATATAAGCTTATTCTATGGTGGGTTTTTCATTGTTTATTTCCACTGTTCCACTCTAATAAGAGGGTATAGTCTTCCCACTGTACCAATTTTACACCCTCACTACTACTCGAAAAATCTTGCATACGTGGAGGCACGATTGAGGCAATGTGACACACTGGCTCGGGGCATGTGTTATGTTTACCCCTGGTCAGGATGTTACAAAGTGGTATTAGATTAGTTCCTTTCTTGTTTTACTATTTGGAGACAATGGATTGGAGATTGGGAATTCTTGGAAGCTGGTCATAAACAGTTCTTGGGAATCATGAAGCCATGTTTGGGGTAAATGCCGAGTTTCCAGAATTATAATTGTTGTTCCTCTTTTTCCTATTATTGTTGATGTAATTTTACCAATGGGTGATGCACATGTTGTGTTATGATTTTTATTATTGTTTTTAGTGACGATTAATTTCATCATTGGTCAGATGATATGAGGGAAATGAGCATTATTTCATGCATTGTTATTAAGAACACAAGGATTTATATGTCGTGCATTTTTTCCATGTCACGTCTTTTTTTAGTGTGTATTTTCTTATTGCATATAATTAGTGCTTGATTATAATGAATTGTGCTGAAACTTCTTACAGGGATTGGAAGATATAATTAATACTTAAAGTGCATGCCTTAGCCTAACATTGTTTTTTTAATTGGTTAAATCAGAAACCTCAAGCATTCAATTATGGATCTTTGATCCATCAACCATTCGTCTCGTGGAATGGAACGTGTTATGGTTTGTGTTGAATGGATGTCATATTTTGGTTCATAAGTAGTATGGGACCTTAGGGAATGAATGTGGTATACCATCTAATTCAACCATTTTAAAGTGATTTATATAATTGATCAAGAAAAACTTCAAAACAAATATGATAGCCAAGGTGAAACTGGATACCCTATACAAGTGAAACAAAAAATTAGACCTAATCCTTGCCTGAGTAGTGGGTAGTGGTGTTTATCTTGAGTTCTTATGTAAATTTATGGTCATTTCTACAATCTAGATCAGGTATTTTAAGCAGGAAGAGAGGCACATTTGTTTCTATAGGAAGTATTTAATCATATACTAGTTTTTAAAAAAAAGCAATCTTCTCCATTTATCAAATGTATACTGAGGTGTTTGTTTGGTATTGTAGTGTCATTCCACCACGATGCCCTCCGGTTGCATTCCTTGAAGGAGATGACGACCATGCTCCTGAGGCGGCAGGTACTAAGACACCAGTGATCCCTCTTGGAATTCCACCTATGGAACATATTCTTATACCAAATATTGGAATTGATGCCCAGTTTCAAGAGGGTTTTATGCATATGCTTCATCATACATAAGGTTTCATTCAACCTACCCCGAGTATGGAAGATTTGTCTTGTGGGTTTCAGTAGAAGCATCCTCCAACCATTTTGAGGATGGAGGACCTCATGCTGTGGAATCTTGGCTCAAAGCAATCCTTTCTATATTCGAGCATCCAGAGATTCCTCTAGAGTTGTGGGTGAAACTTGCGACATATATGCTACGTGACTCAGCCAAACGGTGGTGATACGTCAACACCCAAGTAGATCAGCATCATGATATGGTCTGGGCTAACTTCTAGATGATATTTTATGACTATTTCTTTCCTTAGACATTGAGGTATGATATATCTAGATAATTAATGAACTTGTATAATGGGAGCATGTCAGTTATGGAATATTTTTCTTGTTTCACAAACATGAAGCGGTTTTCTCCATCTCTGGTAGTTGATGGTCTTATGACCACCAAGGGATTCAAGGATGGGATGGTTTACACCATCCGGACGCAGGTCAATGTATTTAGGTTGATGAACTTTTTCTGAAATCGTCAAACATACCCTTATTATAGAGAGGAATCTATGGGAAGCTGATTGTGCCAGTCACGATGGTTCGACACCTAAAGCTAGTAGTGGTTCATCTTCTTGGCACAAGCGTTGCTTTGGGGTTTCTCATGGAGGTAGAAGCAGACAAGCTCCTCATGTTGACATCTTCTTGATTTTCACCAATGTAGGAAGTATGGACACAAGAAGCCTCAGGGCTTGCAGGTACTAGTGGAATGTGATGTGGTTGTTTTTCAATGCTTTTTGTCGCATCCATTTTCACTTTTTCCTCTATTTTTATTATGAAAATAATGTATTTTGTGAAATTTTTAACAATTAATATATTTTGTAAATTAAACTGTTAAAAACGTGTTTTTGTATTAAAACTGTGTTTTTAGTGTTTGTTTTTGTTGTTTTTCAATAGTAAAATTAATTTGTTATTTCAATTTCATTTAAATAATTCTTTATGTGATTAATTTTCAATTCATTAATTCAATTATTTATTTAATTTATCATCGAATTAATTAAAGCAACCTACTTTAAATTTGTTATTATTTAATTTATAGGAATAAAATGCAGTCTACAATTAATTTACTGATTATTAATTTTATTGTGTT
The DNA here is from genome assembly GCA_963277665.1 of Viscum album. Taxonomy (NCBI): domain Eukaryota; kingdom Viridiplantae; phylum Streptophyta; class Magnoliopsida; order Santalales; family Viscaceae; genus Viscum; species Viscum album. Next base: position 808,222,206 of record OY728134.1, on the reverse strand, counting down.
TAAAAAAATTGTATGAATTATAATTTTATTTTAGTTTGTTTGTAATTTAATTTATTCTGTTTTAAGTCGAATTAATTTATTTATTTAAATCTTTTTTTTTTTTAATTTGACTTTGTTTGATTGTTGTGCAGGCACCACCGTCAGACTCGAGCTGTGACTCATCTAAGCCACTGTCACCGCTAGCTCCTCTGTGAGTCACTGTGCTCCATCCCTTCATCCCATCTCACCGTCGCCACACCGGTCCACCCTCTCCTCAAGGATGACATGTTGTCACCATTGAGCCTAACCCACCGTCACCGCCAACCCTCTGTTTGCACCCAGTCACCGCCACCGTTCTCTGACCCACCGTCACAGCCAGCCCTCTGGTCACCGTTGCAGCCCCCTTTTCCAGTCTCCGCTCCGGCCACCGTTCATGCTCCATTTCACTGTCATCGTTACATCTGCAACGTTGACTCCATCCATCTCACCGCTGTCGTTCCATGTTCATCCCTTTTCCACCATATCTCTTACCTCCCCTGCTCCTCCGCACCATCACCAGTGATCACAACAACAACAAAAATCGAAACAGCACAACAAACAAGTACAATTCCATCACAACACCAGCCGCCGAAGCAAACCACAAACAGGAGTAGATCCGAAGCAACAACAGTATAAAAAAAAAACTCAACAGCAGCAACAAATTTCAATGGAAGCAGAGAAAAAAATTTCAGCCGCGGATGAAGAATTAATTCAGAACGGAACTCGATTCCCCCAAATTCTCACCAGATCTGAACCGAATAACCTAGCCACGTATCGCACCCTTCCCCTGTCCGTAAACCCGCAAGCCACCGCAGCCGCGAACCACAGCCGGCCGAGCCGCACCTCCTCACCGGATCTAAGAAGCTCGCGTCCGCCGCAAGCCACCTGCATCGCCGGACGAACCCCGTGTCGCCCCCTAGCGCCGAGCGCCGCCGCCCCTGTTTCCCACCGTCCGCCGTTCACCACTGCTGCGCCTCTCTCCCTCCGGCGCGGCTCCGCACAAATCCGCCTTCCTGCTCCCTCCTCACTGCAGCCCTAGCCGGACTCACCTCCCTGCACCGCGACCCACACCCCCTTGCTTCCACTCTCTACGAACCAGCCCCACCTCCTCGCCTTTCATTTCTCTTTTTTGTTTTTTTAATATAATATAATAGATAACATATAAATATAGTATACATGATAATAATAATAATAATACAATACATATTAATAATATATATAATACATTATATAAAATATATAACATATATAATATATAATAAACTTTTTTTAGAGAGAATAGGTGACATGAACCGGTCACCCGGTTCATGCCCCAAACTAAAATTAAAAAACAAAGATTACAATACAATCACGAGGTGTAAATAATTTACACCAATAGAGAATTGAAAGGGGGTACATTTTTGAATGTTCTAAGAAAAAACAGACCGAACACTTGGGAAACATTCTAGGAAGAAGACTCCCCAACATAATTTCATGCAATACCAGATGAAGCAGTGAATCTGAAAATTTGAGAACAATGGAGGTTATGCCAATGGAAATTGTATTCTAAGATGTTAGCTTGTCGACCAGGGCATGCCTTCATAATCTTCAAAACCAGCTTCGGAGGAAGGAGAAATGTATTGGAAACATTCTAGGAAGAAGACCCCCCAAAGAAATTTCATGGACTGCCATATGAAGCTGTGAATCTAAAAATCTGAGAACAATGTAGTTCATTTCAGTGGTAATTGTATTCCAATATGTTGGCTTGTTGACCAGGGAATGCCTTCATAATCATCAAAACTGCTTCACCCCTACTCCAAGAAAAGCGTATGCCTCAGGAAACAGCCATATTAAGAGATGTCACAAGTCCACAGTGGCGTCCAACATTAATTCCAGCAGTAACAGAGCCTTCATCACTTCCCAAACGCCCATCAATGGTAACATGATTTGTTGTGAGTCATCTCAAAAGGAGCTATCCATTTTGATGAACCAGAATTCCAGCCGAAGACAGTCCAAGGATGTGCTGGACAGTGCAGTTTGCATTCATGGTTCCTCCAGAAAAGCAAACAGAGTCCGCCTGGAAAAATGGCGCCACTATGTTACTCTTGTTTCATGAAGAGAGGTTGCCATGATGCTTCCTACTTTTCAAAGATAAATCCATGTTCTCATACTGTTTTTTCCAAAGTCCTCATGACCTCATGAGGCATTATTGATATCAGACAATGCTTTGTTGCGGGCCAAAGAGCTGGATAAGCATTGAGAGATGAATCCGCCAGAAACACATCAACAGAATTCAGAAGTGCAAACATCCAGCAAAAAGGAGATAACCAAGTGAAAGCTGGTGATTCAAAATCAAAGAGCAAAAGACCGATGTGCTTTAACCATCAAAAGCAGGTTGCAACATTGGAGAGATCATCATCGCACTAGTGAGAAGTCTGTCCAGAGAAAACCGAATCATAGGTAAAAACCACCCACCAGCCAAGATTTTCCAGGAAGAACAAAAAACCATGTGAAGTCAAATGGGGCAACGACCTCTGGTGAAGACCAGCAATTCCAGAACAGACAAAAATGCAGAAAAACAAGGCCCCTCATCAGTAGATAGCAAGCATTGAAATCAAATAAAATCAATTCCAAAAGGCAAATTTGAGGCGCAAACATCGGTCCTTGTAACTACAGAAGAATCTTTCTCAACAAGGGGAAAAAGACCGACTCATTGCCATGGAATATCTCTAAAGTTAAAATGAGGATTAATTTTAAATTCCTCAACCAATTTGATGAACATTCTTTCTCTGATTTGAAGGTAAATTTCTGCAGCTATTTCACCATTCTTGTATCTTTCAAATACAATTGTGTCTTGCTCATCAATCCAAGATTCCAGTTCATCCGACACCTCATCAACATATTGATAAGCATCCCTCACAGCCGGGTCAATGTTTTCATTATCACTATTGTCACTCGAATTATCTTCACTCGAGGATGTACTTGAATTATCAACAGGCACAATCTGTGGAGAGGTATCTGGAGTCATCTTTCTAGAAGCCTCTAAAGACCTAGTAACCATTGTTCTCTCAAGATTAGAGTAATCTCTATGTTTCTGAGTCTTCTTTGGATTTGGAATAATGAAGCCATCCGAGTCAATAATCACCTTTTTACCTTTCTTGGAGCTCGATTTTAAGTAAGCATCCTCAATTAGACAAGCTTAGTCACAAACATCATGTGAAGGCTTGCAAGAATCAGAGTGGTTACTATGCTCCTTCTCTTGGGAGGCATTATGTAATGACCCGCGTTTTGAACCGGACTAAAACCCGAAGGAATTTGAACTTTTTTCTATTACTGAATGGGTTGTTTTTAAGACCGAGCTTCAGAACGGAATTCTGAGAGTTGGAAGGCTTCGTTGTTTTGGTTGTGGGCTTGGGCGAAGGCCCGCGAAGCTTCCCTAGAGTCTCAACAGGTCTCGGGAGCTTCGGTCCTGAGAGAGAGGCTGGTTTTTAAAAGGCAGAGGAAGGCGCACGGGCTGTGCACAGTTTGACCAAACAGTGTGGCCTATTGCAGGTAAACCGTGAGGCCTTATTCAAGGGGGTAGTGGCTTGCGCACGGTTTTCCAAACTGTGCACCTAGCCTGTGATAGGGATCTCTCTTAGGCAGAGGGTGCCACACAGTTTGCGCACAGTTTGGAAAACAATGCGGATCAAACTGTGCGGGCCAGTCTGTTTAAATAATTTGATTAAATTTAAAATAAAATAAAAGAAAATTTTAAAAACAAATCCCTCCCTCACTTCCTCTCTCGCCAGACCCGCACACAACACACAGGGAGCTCCCCATTTGAGCCGCGCAACACCCTCCTCCTATGGCCTCCTCCTTCCTCCGTTTTCTTCAGATTTTCTCTTGGTTTCTTCTCCGATCCTCCATGGTAAGTTCCCTCCTTCCCTCTCCTCTTGTTTTCCGGCCAGATTTTGGCCTCTCCATTGACCCGCGAGATTCAGACGAACCCTAGGTATTGGGGGTTTCTTAATTTCTGTTTCTTCTTTATTTTAGGGTTGTACTAAGGTTGTCTCGAGACCCTTGGGTTTGAGTTTCGACATCTGCCACCGAAGGTGAGGCGGATTCAGGCGGTTTCGGTTGCCGGCTTTGGTTCGAGGTGAGGTTTTTGTTACGTTTTTGGTTTCACAGCACCTAGAAGGGTTCCTTTAAGTGTTTTAAGGTTCCTTGTATTTATCTATTAGTGCGTTGAGGGTTTTAGCGTGGTTTCGAGTCACCAAAGTCAAGGTGACTCGCCTGTGTAGGCATAGGTCGTATGTGAAGTCACATATGCCTCGTGGGGGAGGAGCAGCGACTCTTAGTCAGAAAGCGCCAAGAGCCGGAGTGGACGGATGGATCCACCTAGAGGTAGGGTCTCTCTCCTTGCCCTTTAATTTAAAGTAAAGTATTAATCAGTTTAATACTACAATGCCTTAGTATTTTAATTCTGTAATCTGGTTTTGATTAAACGTTGCCTGGAAAAGAGTGTGAAATGCAGGATAAGATAAAAGGGTTGCTTGGTCGCTAAACTAACGATTTAATAATAAAACCCCTCAATCAGAGGTGCGCTGTCTTCAAGATAGAAAGTAGTGATAGTCTTTTTATGCTTTCTTGTTGGATTGTTGTGGTGCCTATTTGATGCCTTGTATGTGAACTTTCTTTGTTGAGACAAAGGGAATGAAATGGTTGTGATACTTGTGTTTGGGTCAATTTTTCATGTTTAGGAAAATTGAGTAAGATGATAACTATAGTGGGATGACTTAAGACTAAATGACTTGATACCTCTAGAATGTATTAAAGGGTTAAAGGATGATAAACGTATCCTTTAAGATGGAATGGTGAAACTAGGAAGGAACAAACTAGGGTGGTATGACCACGCCTTGGTATAATGTAATGAGCATGGCTTATGTTAGTAAAATGAATATGTAAATATCTTGATTTAGATACTTAAGATGGGTTGCCTTAAGTATGATCGTGAATGTGTTCAATTATGTGTATGTGGTATGATTATTTGAATGCTTATGAGGTAATGCCATAAGTAGTATACTATAGACATGTTTGTATTGTGAGTACGCACATATTGATGCCACATAATGAATGATAATAAAGGTGAGTGTATGCTGAGGCCACCTAATGACAGATACGTGGTTGGACGGGAGGAAGTTATACCCCATGCCAGTGTGACAGTACATGTCTGGAAGGGAGACATTCTTACCCCTTTCCAATTGACTTCTATTTATGATTACATGTCTGGAAGGGAGGAATTATTACCCCTTTCCAGTTGACTTCTATTGATGATTACATGTCTGGATGGGAGGCAGCTATACCCCATGCCAGTGTTATGAATGTGAAAGATGAGAAGCAGTTATACCCCATACTAGTTGAATGAATGTGATGGAAGAGAGGCATTATTACCCCTTTCCAGTTGACTTATAGGGACGAGAGGAATTCTTACCTCGTGCCTGCTAATCTCGAATTATGTAAGGGAGACATTCTTACCCCTTTCCAATTGACCTATAGGGATGAGAGGCATTCCTACCTCGTGTCGCTTTCTCTTATTAATGGGTGGGAGGCATTATTACCCCACGACATCTATGATCTAAATGATTATATATATATATATATATAGGGTGACATGTTCAGGTTACTTTACCGGCAACGAGCCGAAGCTGGTATAACCATCAGGTGTCCCTTGGGAACCTGGATGGGTGTTATTTACATATGTAATTCTGCTTACTTATTTCTCCATACTTGCTCACTGTTTAATTATTATACACTGTCTGGATTGGGTTTGAAACCGGTGGTGCCGGCCTACTGAGATTTATATCTCACACCCTACTCGGGCCGCCATTGCATTGGGGTACCCGAGTAGACCTTCTTGCTTGCAGGACCTAGGTTGTGTGATGGGCTGTTTGTACCTGAGGAGTTAGGAGCAAAGGACCAAGCGGGAGCTTGGGATGCTCAGGGGATTGCCATCGGACTTTTCTGTCTTTTCTTTTTGTATTGTTTGTAAATCATGCTGTAATGTTTCCTACTTTCATAACTGTATCGTCATCTGTACATGCATGCATTGTAAACTGGTGTTTTCCACCTTTTATAAAATGGTTATTACCTGTCTTTTGCTTATGCCTTTCAATTGTTTACTGTTTCCGCTATTGAATATTATTTACTCTGATAATACCGCTGTGTTACTCTGATATGAGGGTATAGTTTCCCCACTATCACCTCCCGAGACCCTCGTTGCTAGTCGACAACCTCTGGCGTACGGGGAGACATGCTTGAGGCCATGTGACCCACCGGTCCGTCCACCGGTTCGATGGTACGCTGAGCTAGGATGTTACAAAGTGGTATCAGATGTGTTTCTTTTCTTTTTCCTTGCTCTTTTGGGTTGGTAGAAAAGAGATTAGGAAAGTTTCGGTGCTTGTCTAATAGCCATGCTTGGGACTGATCACCCCATGTACGGGAAATGACCAAGTGGCCAGGGCTGGGAATTGTTGTTCATATTGTTTGCTATTAAAGTTGATATGATTTCACCTTAAGTGACTGTTGTATTTTCTGCTGCTTATGGTTTATGAAATTCCTTGAATTTTACCCTTGGCCTGATATGGAAAGAAAGCTGCATTCCATGCATCATATTAGACACATAAGAATTAGCATGTCATGCATGTTCCATGCCATGTAGTTGCATCTTAGTTTGCCTGTATAATATGCTTAAGTGATTATATGCCATGCTTATGTGTTATAACATGCTTCTGTGATATAACATGTTTTGTGTTTACTGCTTATGATGGCATGTCTTTCTTTGGTTGTACCTGGGTTGTGAATGAACGGGAACCTATTTTTGATTGTAAGGTGTATGGGTGCCTTAAAACCGGGAAGGGGTAACCCGTATATTAAAACCATTTGGAGCATGATATAAATACATTTTTAGGGCTATTGATGAAAATGTAAAGCTATGGAAATTAAAATACTAAAGTAAATTGGTTTTGATTAAAAAGGGAATCCAAATGCCAATTTATAAAGTGTATGGGCGCTTTATAGGTTGGTAGATGGCCACCCATATACTTGGGACGTTGTATGTGAGCATGTTAAATTCTGGGTTAGAATTTCATTTTGATAAAAAGGGGAGTCAATTTTCAATCTATGAAGTGTATGGGCGCTTCATGAATTGGGAAATGACAACCCATATTTAATGTAAAAGCTTGCAGTATTGTGAAATGATTAAATGGAAAATGTTGTGTGATTTCGAAATTGAAAAGTTTTGGCTAACTGTTAAATGTGCAACTGGGCCCTAGTAGGACAGTTGGAGAGTGTTGTATGAGATAACCCGGTTAGGGTGTTTGAATTTTAAAATGAATTGAGTAACTGCTTTGGGGTTGATTTTTGAAGAACCCATGATGGATAAAATGGGACCCTCGTAGGTCGCCCTTTTGTTTTAATGGTGTTGTTTTTCTCAATTGATTGATAAAGACGGGATGTCTGTGAATGTTTGATGTTCTTAAAAGGAAGTTTTTGTGAAACTTTCCTGTTTGCTTGATGTGTGGTTTAATTTTTTAAATGGTTAGAGTTTAAATGGGGTAAAATGTTAAGGGTTTGATAATAGAAACTGTGGTGGTGCGTTGAAACTCTAGTGTAAGGGGTAGTTTTGAGTTTCTCTTTGAGTTTCCTTGGAACGGAACTGTAGGTGTTTCCTGTGGGTGTTATCTCCTTAGCGGTGTTTTAATGGTTGGCTTTTGAGCCTAGCGACTTTGTTTGGCGTGACCCGTTGTTAGGGTCAATGTTTGATCTTCGTAAGGGGCTAGCCCATGGTTGGTAGCACCCTTAACGTTTTAATGCCCTACTTGTACCGTGGGTTTTCTGACGTGAGGTGTTGTTTGGGTGCCGTTGTCCCTTGTTGGACTCTTGTTTTTCTAATGACACCTTTGTTTGGATGGTTGGTCGTTGGGTTTTGACTTTTGTTGCGGCTTTGGGTCACCTCCTCAGTAGAGTGGACCAGCGTTCAAGAATTGTTTCGTCCCAATGTTCGGGATGGCTTTCTAATGACTCGTGTGTTTTGACACGCTGGTTTCCTTGTTTTGGATCTTCTTCGTTTGTTTGGTGATGTGATTATGGTGTAGGAGCATCACGCGATCGTTTGCGGTGTTTGTGTACTAGAGTGTTTGTGCTCGGCTAGTTTATCTTCTTTCCCTTCAACGACTAGGACACTCCTTAGGTTGGGAGCGCATTGTGTCGAATCTGGTAAATGTGTCCTTCCAAGTAGAAGTGGAAGTACCTGGAATTCCTTCTAGAAATGTTTCGTCATGTTTGAATTCCTTGTGACATGCAAGTTTAAAGCGTGTGAATGTGTCGGCAGGTGAAGCCGAGTTCCTTCCTTGAAGTTGACCAGTTGAGGTTCAAATGTTCATCCTTCCAGTAGTCTGGTATGATAAGCTGGAATCCGTTTCAATCCTCTTGGTGTATTCTGTTTAACGACGAGCATGTCCCCTATCTTGTCCTCATCCAAGATGCACTAAGAGAGCGTCGGTCTTATCCGCGCTAATGCTTTTAAGCCATTGGTCTTGATCGAATGGTTCTCTTTCGGCGTTGCACGCTTGATGCATGGATTCTGGTGTGGTTTGATCTTGGAAACATCATCGGAAGTTGGGTGTAGACTTCGGTGAACGTGTTTGTGCTAAACATAATGTGCCTTGGAGAAAGTCATTGTGGTTCTGTTTGAAATACGTCAGCCGTTTAGGCCGAGCATTCTTGTAAATAGTTAGCCGGAGATGGCTTGACTCGGGGTTCTTGTTTAATGTCTGTGGTCGGTGACATGTCATTCTATTGCACGTCACCAGGTAGAGGCGAGTGCGGTTTGTGTCGGTCGGTGCCTAATATGAACAACCGGCTCGACTTGGGCCTTGAGGTCAATGGGGAATCGACTGTTTGATCTGTTTCAAACCACGCTAAGAGTGTCGTGGGAATGCTTGGGGCATGCTTTGAAAGTTAATTCTAACGGTGGCCCGAACCATAGTTTGGAGTTAGTTGCTTAATGTTAAAAATATAAGGTGAGAAGTACCTGTGGTAGGATGCTTGGCGATACGACGACAGGTTCGTGTCTCTGGGTAGATGGGATCGGGAAGAGTCGTCTTGGTGTTTCGTTTGGGAAACGAGGGTTGGCTCGAGTTTTGGTGGCTTAAGCACCGTAGGGTTTAATGGATTCTTAAGGGTGTGTTGGATGTCTGTGAATGCAACGTGATCATTTGAATGAAGCTTCACGACCCTTGTAGGTTGGGTGATGTGTACGTTGTTCCCGAAGGCTTCTCGGGGACAAGAAGTTCTAAGGTGGGAAGGTTGTAATGACCGCGTTTTGAACCGTACTAAAACCCAAAGGAATTTGAACTTTTTTTATTACTGAATCGGTTGTTTTTAAGACCGAGCTTCGAAATGGAATTCCGAGAGTTGGAATGATTTTTTGTTTTGGTTTTGGGCTTGGGAGAAGGCTCGCGAAGCTTCCCTAGTGTCTCGACTGGTCTCGGGAGCTTCGGTCCCGAGAGAGAGGCTGGTTTTTAAAAGACAGAGGAAGGCGCACGGGCTGCGCACGGTTTGACCAAACTGTGCGGCCTATTGTAGGTAAACCATGCGGCCTTATTCAAGGGGGCAGTGGCTTGCGCATGGGCTGTGCACGGTTTTCCAAACCGTGTGCCTAGCCCATGCGAGGGATCTCTCTTAGGCAGAGGGTGTCGCACGGTTTGAGCACGGTTTGAAAAACCGTGCGGATAAAACCATGTGGGCCGGTCTGTTTAAAGAATTTGATTAAATTTAAAATAAAAAAAAATAAAAACTTAAAAAAAAATCCCTCCCTCACTTCCTCTCTCGCCAGACCTACACACAACACCCAGGGAGATCCCCCTTTGATCCGCACGACGCCCTCCTCCTACGACCTCCTCCTTCCTCCGTTTTATTCGGATTTTCTCTTGGTTTCTTCTCCGATCCTCCATGGTAAGTTCCCTCCTTCCCTCTCCTCTTGTTTTCCGGCCGGATTTTAGCCTCTCTGTTGACCCGCAGGATTCGGCCAAACCCTAGGTATTGGGGGTTTCTTAATTTCTATTTCTCCTTCATTATAGGGTTGTACTAAGGTTGTCTCAGGACCCTTGGGTTCGAGTTTCGACATCCGCTGCCGAAGGCGAGGCGGATTCAGGCAGTTTTAGTTGACGGCTTTGGTTCGAGGTGAGGTTTTTGTTATGCTTTTGGTTTCTCAGCACCTAGAAGGGTTCCTTTAAGTGTTTTAAGGTTCCTTGTATTTATCTGTTAGTGCGTTGAGGGTTTTGGCATGGTTTTGAGTCTCCAAAGTCAAGGTGACTCACCTGTGTAGGCATAGGTTGTATGTGAAGTCACATATTCCTCGTGGGGGAGAAGAAACGACTCTTAGTTAGAAAGCTCCAAGAGTCGGAGTGGATGGATGGATCCACCTAGAGGTTGGGTCCCTCTCCTTGCCCTTTAATTTAAAGTGAAGTATTAATCAGTTTAATACTGCAATGACTTAGTATTTTAATTATGCAATCTGGTTTTGATTAAACGCTTCCTGGAAAAGAGTGTGAAATACAGGATAAGATAAAAGGGTTTCTTGGTCACTAAACTAACGATTTAATAATAAAACCCCTCAATTAGAGGTACGTTGTCTTCAAGATAAAAAGTAGTGATAGACTTTTTATGATTTCCTGCTGGATTGTTGTGGTGCCTCTTTGATGCCTTGTATGTGAACTTGCTTTGTTGAGACAAAGGGAATGAAATGGATGTGATACTTGTGTTTGGGTCAATTTTCCATGTTTAGGCAAATTGAGTAAGATGATAACCACAGTGGGATGACTTAAGACTAAATGACTTACTACCTCTAGAAGGTATCAAAGGGTTAAAGGATGATAAACGTATCCTTTAATATGGAATGGTGAAACTAGTAAGGAACAAACTAGGGTGGTACGACCACGCCTTGGGATAACATAATGAGCATGGCTTATGTTAGTAAAATAAATATGTGAATATCTTGATTTAGATACTTAAGATGGGTTGCCTTAAGTATGATCATGAATGTGTTCGATTATGTGTATGTGGTATGATTCTTTGAATGCTTATGAGGTAATGCCATAAGTAGTATACTATAGACATGTTTGTATTGTGAGTACGCACATACTGATGCCACATAATGAATGATAATAAAGGTGAGTGTATGTTGAGGCCACCTAGTGACAGATACGTGGTTGGATGGGAGGCAGTTATACCCCATGACAATGTGACAGTACATATCTGGAAGGGAGGCATTCTTACCCCTTTCCAGTTGAATTCTATTAATGATTACATGTCTGGAAGGGAGGCATTCTTACCCCTTTCTAGTTGACTTCTGTTGATGATTACATGTCTGGATGGGAGGCAGCTATACCCCATGCCAGTGTTATGAATGTGACAGATGAGAAGCAGTTATACCCCATACCGGTTGAATGAATGTGATGGAAGAGAGGCATTCTTACCCCTTTCCAGTTGACTTATAGGGATGAGATGCATTCTTCCCTCGTGCCCACTAATCTCGAATTATGGAAGGGAGGAATTCTTACCCCTTTCTAGTTGACCTATAGGGATGAGAGGCATTCCTACCTCATGCCGCTTTCTCTTATTAATGGATGGGAGGAATTCTTACCCCACGCCATCTATGATCTAAATGCTTTTATATATATAGGGTGACATGTTTAGGTTACTTTACCGGCAATGAGCCGAAGCTGGTATAACCATCAGGTGTCCCTTGGGAATGTGGACGGGTGTTATTTACATATGTAATTATACTTACTTATTTCTCCATACCTGCTCACTGTTTAATTATTATACACTTTTTGGATTGGGTTTGACATCGGTGGTGTCGGCCTACTGAGATTTATATCTCACACCCTACTCGGGCCGCCATTGCACTGGGGTACCCAAGTAGACCTTCTTGCTTGCAGGACCTAGGTTGTGTGTTGTGCTGTTTGTACCTGAGGAGTTAGGAGCAAAGGACCAAGCAGGATCTTGGGATGCTTAGGGGATTACCGTCGGGTTTTTTTGTCTTTTATTTTTGTATTATTTTTAAAGCATGTTGTAATGTTTCCTGCTTTCATAACCGTATCGTCATCTGTACATGCATGCATTGTAAACTGGCATTTTCCGCCTTTTATAAAATGGTTATTACCTATCTTTTGCTTTTTCCTTTCAATTTTTTACTGCTTCCGCTATTGAATATTATTTACTCTGATAATACCGCTGTATTACTCTGATATGAGGGTATAGTCTCCCCACTATCACCTCCCGAGACCCTCGCTGCTAGTCGGCAGCCTCTGGCATACGGGGAGACGCGCTTGAGGCCAGGTGACCCACCGGTCCGACCACCGGTTTGATGGTACGCCAGGCTAGGATGTTACACATTATGAGGTTCATTATGTTCCTTCTGAACACCCACCTAAGTGGGGGGAATTGTTATAGAATCTAAAGCGGTGTTAACTAAAATAACAAAATACGAAAGTTCATTGTTCTCAGAAAGAGGTCTCACCGATTTTCCAAATTGGTCATTGCCCCCATCATGAGAAATAACCTCATAAGTCTTCTTATTTACATCATTTTTATCTCCAAGGGGGCTGTGCATCCTAGAAGGGCCACCAGTAACTGTGTGACATTCATTTCCTTCTTCTATCTTTTGTTTTCCTTTTTTCTATCCATGTTAGTTTACGTGTCGGTGGAAGAACTAATCTAGTATCACAATCAATCTTGGAATATCCAAGCTTGTGGAAAACACTGCAATAGGTAGGCAGATTCTCATAAATCACTTCCTGAAAGAACCCAAAATTTCCATTTTGTATCCATATTTGGGATGAGAGCATTTGGGAAACGTCAATCTTAGCATAAATCCTAGAAATAGAGGGCCTTGATAGATTCCTCATTGTAAAGTCTAGTTTAAGAGGAGTTACAATGAGGCTAGAGATTGGAAACAAAGAAGTTTTCTTAAATAGATGAATGGGTAAACTGGGGAAGCCAAGCCGAACTGGAACAACAGGGGATTCAGAGAAAGAATTGTAGTCTTGGGTCCATTTGAGAACTTTCATAGAAGAACCCCCAAAAACCCACGATCTTCTTTCCCAAAGTCTATAATAATCATTTTCAGAAGAGAAATCTAAAAAGAACACTGGAGGAGTTTAATAATCCTATATGGAAACCCATAAAACCTATAACTTCGAGTGATTTCCATAAATAAATTAGTGATGGGCGACGTTTGATGAATTTCCCAGCGAGTGCAAAGTGTAATTCTGAGGAAAGGAGTTTTACCTCATTTAATCTCATATGCGAAGGAGAACAAGTTCGTTGCAAGGGGGTAATTACACTAACTGGGGACTCATTTGAAGCGGGTGACAAGTGAATTAGAGCACGCTGCATGGATTGAAATTGCTGGCTGTTATGTGTGTGTGTGTTTTCCGAATAATATCTCCTCTCTTGTTCGCTACTAGAGAGGGGGACACTCCACAGACTCCATTCATCCATCCATCTTCACTTCACCGGATTGGGGACTCGTCTTCGACTCGGAGACGGGACCCTGTTCCTCCATCTCCATCTCCATCTTCATCCTCCCCTACTCTATTTTTGTTTATTTTTTCATTTCTGTACTCTATAAATTTGTTGTGATGGTAATTGAGTTTTATTTATTTGAAATGTGATTTTTTGTTCTTCTTCCTTCGTTTCATACAGTGATATGTAATCTTCAGTGATAGAGATCTAATTTGTAGGGTGAGATTCAGGTTATAAAACCCGACACAACCTGAAGATTTTGAGCATCATTGAGGTTATCTTTTTCTTTTATTCATTATGAGGATATTGTGAAGGTGAATTAGGGTGTGCGTGATCATGTTCTTGTGTTGGATAGGTTTCCTTCTTGATTTCCCCTCATCATTTTCTCCTTTCTCTTGTAAGACCAAGCAGTTAAGCAAGACTACATGATTTCTTGATCCATTGACAATCACTTCAGTCATGAAGAAATTCATGGCTGGAGTGATTTAATGTGGAGATGTTTTCACTTTGGGAGAGTGCTCATGTATTGGAAGCGATTCTACGCTTGAGTGCTCACTGTTTTGAGTGATCGAGGTGTGTGATCTGAGCCATCATACATACATTTAGTGACTTGAGATTTTTTATTGAATTCTTCGATAGATCTAGGATAGGGAATCAATGGTGGATGGACATGGGTCCAGTCTTGTTCTCACTGACTACTATCTTCTGTATCTTGGTGTCATTTTTTTTGTTCTGTGTGTTTTTGTTCCTTGTTTGTGTCTGTCTGCTATATTTCTTGTTCCTTATAGTTTTGTCTTGTGTCTCTGTGTTTCTTCGTCATTCATTCACCTTTGCTCTTCCACTGTGATTCTCATCACTATTCAGTTTTTTCTTAGGAGTTTTGTTTTATTTTTTTCAAAATACAAAAAATATAAAAAGATTTCTGGAATGATCACTTAGTCATTCGGCACTGCTTCCTTAAGAGTGACCTTGAGGTTAGCCACTATACTATATCTTGGGTACTATAAATATAAAATTGACCGCCCTCAAGACAACGACACCATCAAATTTTGGAACCATTTCTGGGGAAGCAACATTTGCCGAAGTGGTTTTTTCAATTTTTTTAAAAAGTTATAAAAAATAAAAAAAAGAGAACAAAGTGTCCACTATTAGATCTTTTATTGACATTGATGTTGATCCATATAATTTCTATGATGTGCATGTTTTTTATAAGGACGTTTCATTATTTCAATTATGGTTACAATCCCAGAAACCAGGAGAGCCTTCAGATTCTACAAGGGCTAGGATACATTAGACAAAACAATAATATACAGAGAGATTCAAACAAGCTAAGAGGAGTCAAGAGGGGAAGGTACCTTCCAGGAAGGATTTTATGGAGACATACAGGATCAATAACTTCCTTAGCCCAACCTAACATACTCTAGAGAACCAAGAGAGCAAGGCAGTGCTTCAACAAGCATACAATGTTGAACCTTATGGAAAACAACTTAGAAGAAAGGAGAAAAGGAATAGAAGGAAAGACAATAAGATGGAGCTGCCAACATTTGAGCCTGGAGCATCCTCTGACATGCTGTTGGAAATCCATGAGTTGCATCCAGAATTAGTTTTCAAGGGCTGGCAGGAGATAGGACATGCTGACATTGAAGTAGTAGAGAACATACAGGGAGATCATTTTATTTCTAGCATTTCATGTGATGATATTATTTCTTTTGAATTGTCTAATGATTTACACTTGTTTCTATAGGATGAGCCAACACATGATTTCATTTTCCTTCTCCTTGGAGGACACCACATCATAGGTCATATATTTTGAAGAGATCCTAGAGGAGTTTAACTACCTCACTCCTTCCACATACATACCCCCAAGAGATCTAAATTCCCTTAGAGAAGAACAAACTACATTGTTCAAGGGAGTTGGCAATTTTTTTGAAGATTATGTTTTTGATTTTGATGAATCCAACTTACACTATGTTGCTCCCATGGTAGGAGTTGAAGAAACAATCTATATTTGTGTTCTCCTAAAGAGTGAGGAAGTATAGGTTTCACTTATAGGGGGATTTATGGAACTCCCAATTCTGAATGAAAATTCCAGTTTTGGAGCTACCGTTGAAGAGAATGTGCTTGAGTTGTGCAAAGGATTAGCAGTGGTTGATGACGCATTTTTTTTTGTTAAAGAAGAATTTATTATTTGGACTAAACTAGAGGATAATTATTGTCCATGACTTTAATTTCCACAACCTATGCACCATCATCCTCAAATTTAAGGAGGGAAATGCCCCTACATTTTATTTCCCCCTTCATCAATTCACATGAAGTATTCTGCTGCCAAGGAGGGAGAATTTCATGATGCTAACCAAGGGTCACTCCACCAAATTCAAGTGACTGAAGTTGGAAAGAATCACATTTGGTGGTTATTAAGAAAGAAACCAAATCCCCCATCAGATTGGGGTTGAACCACTGAATGTCCAACTATGGACAATCAAAATACAGCACCCCCTGGGGGTTATCCTAGTATTATCCCTTTTCATTTCCCGCATTAGTTTCTTTTTTCATGATGTTTTTAAATTGTTTGTTTTTTCTTTTAGGTAATAAAATAGAAGTAGTTCCACGTGGAAATCATTAAAGATCAAGGGGACCAAATTACTGGATTAATGGATAACACTCCCTAACTCATACTATGTGGTTTCATTTTACCTTGAGCATTAAATTATTGAAGGTTTATGTTAATCTGTTTGCATATTTTTGGTACTTGAGTGGAGCATCCAGAGTTCTTATACAAGGAAAACATGGGGAGGATAAAAAATTAATGGGAACCTTCCACATTTAGGGAAGTATTTTTTTTAAATTTTACATTTGTTTTCAATATGCTCATTCATATTGCTTGTTGCTTGCTGCTAAGTGAGGGGGATTCCGTCTATTCATTTTGGAAATTGTGAATCTATTTCTTGCATGGGTGTTTAGCTGCTAGTATCTAGAGAGTTGAAATTATATTTTGAGTTGATTTGTAAAAACTTCTTGCACCCACTACAATCAATTTAATTTTGTTATTTTTGTACATCATTGCTTATAATGCTACTACTTGAACTGGTTTTAGAAATATCATTCGTCTTTTATAACATTTTAAATGCATGAACTTTTCAAAGATTGAATTGATCTAGTTTCAAGTGTTGGCTGGTGTGGTTCTTTTGTGTATTTGTTTTTTGTTTTCTTTTTTTGTTCTTTTTGTGTGGAAAAACAATCTTTTAAACATTCATGCTACCCCTCCTTATTCTTTTACATACTGAATTTCCCAATCTATTTTGAACTAAGCTACCTCCCACCTTTAGAGTCAACATTGGGGACAATGTTGAGTTTTAAGTGTGGGGGAGAGGGGTTATTCTCCCACTTCAAATTCTGCCTTGATTTTCAAAAAAAATGGTCACATGTTTTCAAAATTTTCAAAATTCCTTCATTTTTCTTCAAATTTCCTTTCACAGTCTGATGATCTTCTAGCTTCAAACTACACTTCATCTTTTGTCCTTCCTAATGGATGAAAACCTACTGGTAGATAATGGTTCCACTGAGTCTGAAGCAGTTGGATATGGCCAACACATGTCCTTTCCAGTGTGTTTTGTCCTCACTCACATACACCCTGGGAAACTTCCCAGAAGGTCACCCATCTTAATCACTACTCCAAGTCAAGCACGCTTAACTGTAGAGTTCTAATCAGGTAGGCTCCTGAAAAGGAAAGTGCACCTTGTTGACATGAGTCATATCATTTAGTTATTTAACCCTTTATCATTTGGGGGTGTTACAATCATCTCCCCTTTAGAGCACAACGCCCTCGTTGTGGGCCCTACATCTCAACCCAGGTAGTGCGCTGCACTTAAGGCTGGGTACCACCTCTGATACCAAATGTGACAACTGGGTCCCGGTGACAACACAGACACCCCACCTTAACAAGGTTGTCGGATCCTGGCCCACCCGGTAGCACCAGTTGCCCCGCAAACACGTTGTCCCCACCCAGGGGCCCACCCCACATGCCTGAACGGGTCATCTGACTAATGACAATCCTCATAGGCCAACACATGTCCTTTTCAGTGTGCTTTGTCCTCACTCACACACACCCTGAGAAACTTCTCAGAAGGTCACCCATCCTAATCACTACTCCAAGTCAAGCACGCTTAACTGTGGAGTTCTAATCAGGTAGGCTCCTGAAAAGGAAAGTGCACCTTGTTGACATGAGTCATATCATTTAGTCATTTAACCCTTTATCATTTGGGGGTGTTACAAAGAGAGTGATACATGATAGATTATTGTGGAACTAGGATCATAAATTTAGGAAACATGAAATTTTAACTGGCCCTATGGGACTCATCTATTAATTAAAAAGCAATCACCTAATTGATCCCACTCAAATGATAATTATCTAAGTCCTTTGTAACTGGAGTAAATTGGTAAATTGAGATCCCACTGTGAGTCTCTGAGATAGGTGCACTGGGTGCATTTCTGTGAATAAATAAAATCCAATTTCACTTTCAATAAGTTCTGTGCGTAGTGATCTACACATGGACTATGGATGAGAAAAATTAAAATAAAGTGCCCTGTCAAAAACGAGCTCATTTAGGTGAGATGAATTTTGAACAAAAATGTAGATGGGAGAAATTGACTAAATTAAAGATCATTTCAGTTGTATCAGTGAAGAGATTCAAAAAAAATATTTTTGGAACCTAGCTAGGAGAATGTGAGAATTGAAGGTACATTTGGTTAAGGTTTTAGTTCCACTTATCTAACATTTCATCACATTTTGAATTGAAACTTGTACTAGAATTGAAGTAGGATGGTTAGGTGACTTCATATAAGAGGCATGATATCTTTAGTAGTGGATGAAACTATGTTGCCTTTGGTTTCCAGCTTGTAATTGAAACTAGGTAGGACCACTTTCTTTTGAGAAACCTCTGAAAAGACAGTACACGTTCAGTGCTTCTGTTTATTAAAGTTTAATCATGCACTTTTTGAAATGAAATTCACAAATCACATTTTCTATTTTAAAAAAGTCAATAAGCATGCATTTGTTTGAGGACAAACAAAGATTTAAGTTTGGAGGAGTTTGATGTGGTTGTTTTTCATTGCTTTTTTTCACATCTATTTTAACTTTTTTCCTCATTTTATTATGAAAATAATGTATTTTGTAAATTTTTTAACAATTATTATATTTTGTAAATTAAATTGTTAAAAATGTGATTCTGTTTTAAAGGTGTGTTTTTAGTGTTTTTTTGTTTTTTTCTATAATAAAATTAATTTGTTATTTCAATTTCATTTAATTAATTCTTTATATAATTAATTTTCAATTTAATAATTTTTAATTCACTAATTTAATTAATTCATTAATTATTTTGTAAATAAAATAATTGCTTTTGTTTTTTATTCTTTAATTAATTTAACTAGTTTTACCAATTTAATTCTATTCATTTAATACTTTTAGTTTTAATTTAATTTCATTATTTCATTAATTCTTTCAATTAACTAATTAGTGAATTAATTAAAGAAACTTTATTTAAATTTGTTATTATTTAATTCATATGAATAAAATGTAGTCTCTAATTAATTTATTGATTATTAATTTTATTGTGTTTAAAAAAATTGTATGAATTATAATTTTTATTTTAGTTTGTTGGTAATTTAATTTATTTTGTTTTAAGTTGAATTAATTTATTAATTTAATTATTTTTTTAATATAAATTTGTTTGTTTGATTGTTGTTGTTCAGGTACCACCGCCGCGGTGCCTCATCAAGTCACCATCACCGCTAGCTCATCTTCATCTAAGCCATCTGCAACGGTGACTCCATCCATCTCACTGCTGTCGTTCCACCTTCAACCCTTTTCCAAAATAACTCTCTCCTCCACCGCTCCTCCACACCATCACCAGCAAACACAACAACAAAACAATCGAAACAGCACAGCAAACAAGTACCATTCTATTAGAACACCAGCTGCTGAAGCAAACCACAAATAGGAGTAGATCGGAAGCAACATCAGTATAAAAAAACTCAAAAGAAGCAACAAATTTCAACATAATCAGAGAAAATAATTTCAGCTGCGGATGAAGAATCAATTCAGAACAGAAGTCGATTCTCCCAAATTCTCACTAGATCTGAACCGAATAACCTTGACACGCATCGCACCCTTCTCCTGTCCGTGAACCCGCAACCCACCATAGCCGCAAACAACAGCCAGCCGAGCTGCACCTCCTAGCCGGATCTAAGAAGCTAGCATCCGCCACAAGCCACCTGCATCGCCGGACGAACCCCGTGCCGCCCCCTAGCGCCGAGCACCACCACCCCTGTTTCGCACCGTCTGTCGTTCACCACCGATGCACCCCTCACCCTCCGGAACGGCTCCGCATGAATCCACCTTTTTTACTTCCTTCTTGCTGCAGCCCTAGCCGGACTCACCTCCCGGCGCCACGACCCACACCCCCTTTCTTCCCCTGTCTGCGAACCAGCCTCACCTCCTCACCTTTCATTTCTCTCTCTCTCTCTTTTTTTTTTAATATAATATAATAAATAACATATAAATATAGTATACATAATTATAATAATAATAATACAATACATAGTAATAATATATATAATACATTATATAACATATATAATATATAATAAACTAACTTATATATATAATATTATTTACTAATATTTTCCAATAGTAAATAATAATAAATACTATAAGAGAAATATAATAGTTATAAAAGTATATATATATATACATACACACACGTATACCAGTAATAATGAATTTTTCAAATAAATATATTTAATATATATATATATATGTATATATTTATAATAATTATTATAGATATATTAGTTATATATTTATGTTATTTTATTTATGTAAACAATCATATGTAAATAATAGTTATATTTTAAAGTTATAATTATTCATATATATTTTTTGTTCTGCATAGGGGGAGCGGCTCGTGGATGTGCTGATAACATAAGGTGATAATGGGCTTTCACCTCATATGTGAAAGATCACCATGTTGTTACAAGGGAATCATTTCACTCATTGGTAACTCATCTGAAGCGGGTGATGAGTGCATTAGAGCACACCACATGGATTGAATTTGCAGATTGTTATATGTGTTTTTTTATGTTTTTTTTTCTGAATAAGTGCTCCTCTCCTGTTCGTTGCTAGAATGGGGGGGGGGCACTCCATAGACTCCATTCATCCATCCATCTTCACTTCACCAGACTGGGGACTCATCTTCGACTTGGTGACGAGACAATGTTCATCCATCTCCATCTCCATCTTCATCCTCCCCTGTTCTGTTTTTATTTTCGTTTTCATTTCTACACTTTGCAAATATGTTGTGATTGTAATTGACACTACGGGAAAAATGGGTATTTGCGACGGGTTATTTGCGACGGGGCTAAATCCAGTCGCAAATACCCCCGTTAAAAACTTATTTGCGATGGGGGTATTTGTCCGTCGCAAATAAATAGCCTTTTGCGACGGGATTGCTTTCCCCGTCGCAAAAGAACTGGCGCGCGTTGCGCGCCAAATCGCGGGAAACATATTTGCGACGAGAATATTCCCCCATCGCAAATAGTATGTCGGCGGGTGGTTATTTGCGACGGGACCCGTCGCAAATAACTATTTAACCGTTGACCGTAATAAATGATGGCTAAGGTATTTGCGACGGGATTCCCGTCGCAAATAATCTAACCTATAAATACCTCCATCTGTTTTTCCCAAATCATCCTCAAATTCCATCTTCTTCTTCTCTCAAAATTTTATTTCTAAAGTTCAGTTTTTCTCAAGTTTAATTTTTTTATCCGGAGTTGATATTAAAGTTTTGAAGAACGATCAGAGCAGATCAATTTTCAAGGTATTTATGTTCATTTTAATTTAATATTTATTTTTAATTTTTTATTAGTTTCAATTATTCTTAATTAGTTGTAATTTAATTATGTTTACATTGTTTTGTTATTTAATAAATTTAAATTATTAATATTGTTCATAGTTAATGGTAATTATAAATAATTAGTAATAATTTTTAATAATTAAGAATAAATATTAATAATTAGTAATAAATACCAATAATTAGGAATAATAACATTATTACATTATTAGTATATTTTATTATTAATATTAAAATAATATAATTTTTTATATATATACAATTCTCTTTTCATCTGTGTGTTTGCTGTCTCCACATGTATTATTTGTATGTGGAGATAGAAAACACACAGATGAAAGGAGAATTGTATATAAATTAGAAAATTATATTATTTTAATATTAATAATAAAATATACTAATAATGTTATTATTCCTAATTATTGGCAATTATTCCTAATTATTGATAATTATTCATTTAATTACTAATAATTAGGAACAATTACCAATAATTACCAATAATTAGGAATAATTAGTAATAATTAGTAATAATTACCAATAATTAGTAATAATTACCAATAATTAGTAATAATTACCAATAATTAGTAATAATTAGTAATAATTAGAAATAATTACCAATAATTAGTAATAATTAGTAATAATTACCAATAATTAGTAATAATTACCAATAATTAGTAATAATTACCAATAATTAGTAATAATTACCAATAATTAGTAATAATTAGTAATAATTAGTAATAATTAGTAATAATTACCAATAATTAGTAATAATTACCAATAATTAGTAATAATTACCAATAATTAGTAATAATTAGTAATAATTACCAATAATTCGTAATAATTAGCAATAATTAGTAATAATTAACAATAATTAGTAATAATTACCAATAATTAGTAATAATTACCAATAATTAGTAATAATTACCAATAATTAGTAATAATTACCAATAATTAGTAATAATTACCAATAATTAGTAATAATTACCAATAATTACCAATAATTAGTAATAATTACCAATAATTAGTAATAATTACCAATAATTAGTAATAATTACCAATAATTAGTAATAATTACCAATAATTAGTAATAATTACCAATAATTAGTAATAATTACCAATAATTAGTAATAATTACCAATAATTAGTAATAATTAGTAATAATTAGTAATAATTAGTAATAATTAGTAATAATTAGTAATAATTAGTAATAATTACCAATAATTAGTAATAATTACCAATAATTACCAATAATTACCAATAATTATCAATAATTACCAATAATTAGTAATAATTACCAATAATTAGTAATAATTAGTAATAATTAGTAATAATTAGTAATAATTAGTAATAATTAGCAATAATTACCAATAATTAGTAATAATTACCAATAATTAGTAATAATTACCAATAATTAGTAATAATTAGTAATAATTAGTAATAATTAGTAATAACTACCAATAATTAGTAATAACTACCAATAATTAGTAATAATTACCAATAATTATCAATAATTAGTATTAATTAGTAATAATTACCAATAATTACCAATAATTAGTAATAACTACCAATAATTAGTAATAATTACCAATAATTACCAATAATTAGTAATAATTACCAATAATTAGTAATAATTACCAATAATTAGTAATAATTAGTAATAATTACCAATAATTAGTAATAATTAACAATAATTAGTAATAATTAACAACAATTAGTAATAATTAACAACAATTAGTAATAATTACCAATAATTACCAATAATTACCAATAATTACTAATAATTACCAATAATTACCAATAATTACCAATAATTAGTATTAATTACCAATAATTACCAATAACTACCAATAATTACCAATAATTAGTATTAATTACCAATAATTAGTAATAATTACCAATAATTAGTAATAATTAGTAATAATTAGTAATAATTAACAATAATTAGTAATAATTAGTAATAATTAGTAATAATTAACAATAATTAGTAATAATTACCAATAGTTAGTAATAATTACCAATAGTTAGTAATAATTAGTAATAGTTAGTAATAATTAGTAATAAATAGTAATAATTAGTAATAATTAACAATAATTAGGAATAATTACCAATAATATTAGTACTATGAAAATAATAAAAAATTTATATAATATTAAAATTATCAATATTTGTTACATGTTTTGCTTTATTCTCAACATATTTAATTCTTAAAGGGTCATTTTTTAGGTCTATCTCAATAAAAAGTTTGCGTCAGTCGTGTATGATCTAAACTCTATAATTATCCTAGCTTGAATGTTTTTTCTAACAAATTATTCAAAACCAGTAATGTTTTTATATTTTATAGAGAAATATGGAACAACGAGGTCGTCAAAAATCATTATTAGGTGACCGCATATGGATAAATCAACGTAGAAATCCAAACGGTTTTGGTTTAAATCCAGTATATGTAGAGGGTGTGGAGACTTTTTTATCATTTGCGGCATCAAATCCAGAATTTGTTTTAGAAGGCAAAATAAAATGCCCTTGCAGAAAATGTGCATTGAGAACGTTTTACACGTTTGACAAAGTGGGAGAACATCTCTTGCGTTTTGGTTTTTAACCAGATTATGTTTTTTGGTATCAACACGGTGAACGCAGTTCCAGAGCAGGTGATACCAACTTGATTCCGGATCCATCCCGATTTCAAGATTTAGTACATGATGTTGCAGGTTCATCTGTTCAACATACAGAAACTCCGGCTGATATAGCTTCAAATCCTGAGTTGGCACCGTCTGAATTTTATGAGTTGTTGAAGTCTGCTGAGGATGCATTATATCCTGGCTGCAAGATGAGCAAATTAGAAGCAGTTGCAAAATTTATGGCTATCAAATCAGATAACGGAATGTCAAACACCTGTTTTGACCAGATATTTTCTTTGCTTAAAACACTATTACCCGAAGGAAATGTTTTACCTGCAAATTACTATGAGAGTAAGAGGTTGGTTCGAAATTTGGGACTTATTTGTCAGAAGATTCATGCATGTTCAAATGACTGCATTTTATATTCTGGGGAAAATGAGTCGTTGGATAGTTGTCCCACATGTGGGCAACTGAGATATAAAGAAGGATAACACGGGAAGTCTGGTTTGATTCCTGTAAAACAGTTGAGATATTTTCTGCTTACATCCAGACTTCAGCATTTATTCATGTCTAAGAATACAGCGACAATGATGTCATGGCATAAAGAGAATATTTCAACTGATAAAAGCTTGAATCATCCAGCCGATGGTGATTCATTGAAACATTTTGATAGAGTGCATCCATCCTTTTCTTTAGAAGCTAGAAATGTTCGACTGGGCCTTTCCACTGATGGTTTCTGTCCGTTTGGATCTTATGGTAGTCAATATTCATGTTGTCCTGTTTTTTTAACTCCATACAATTTACCTCCATGGATGTTGATGAAGGAGCCATATATCTTTTTGACTTTACTAATTCCAGGACATCCGAAGAAAAATATTGATGTTTATTTGAAACCATTGATTGATGAATTAAATTTATTATGGAGTACTAGTGTCAGTACATATGATGTTGCAACGAAACAGAATTTCATAATGAGAGCAGCATTGATGTGGACAATAAGTGACTTCCCGGCTTATGGGATGTTATCTGGCTGGAGTACACATGGTCAGAAATCATGTCCTTACTGTATGAGAGAGAACAGAGCATTTATGCTCATTCATGGAAAGAAACCTTGTTATTTTGACTGTCATCGCAGATTTCTCCCAGCTGATCATCCTTTTCGCAGAAACAGATCTCATTTTAGAAAAGGAACAGTTGAAAGGGATGGACATCCAAAAATTCTATCAGGTTCGGAGTTAAAATCAGTTGTATTTTCATTACCTCCCATCACTTTTGGTCCCACAATAAACCAACAGAAAATTTCTGGTTTTGGGAAAGAACACAATTGGATTAAACGTAGAATATTTTGGGATTTTCCATATTGGTCTGATTTATTGGTCCGACACATGTTAGATGTCATGCATATTGAGAAGAACTATTTTGATAATTTGTTTCATACAGTTTTGGATACGCCAGGAAAGAGCAAATACAATGTAAATGCACGTTTAGATCTTGCCCAAATTTGCAGGCGTCCAGAATTGGAACTGTTTGAGAATGTCAGAACAGAAAGGTTACTAAAACCAAAAGCAGCTTATACACTGTCTAAAGAAAACTGTTTATTATTTTGTCAGTGGATTATAGATTTGAGACTTCCAGATGGTTGTGCTTCCAATTTGGGTAGATGTGTAAAGAATGGTCATATTACTGGATTAAAAAGTCATGATTGTCATGTTATAATGGAAAGACTTCTACCCATTGGATTAAGAGGTCTGTTGAATTCTGTGATTTGGGATTCCATAACAGACATGTCTCATTTTTTTTCAGGAAATTTGTGCGGCTACAGCAGATTATGTTGCTCTAGGAAAACTTGAAAAAGATGTTGTTGTAATTATATGTAAACTGGAAAAAATATTTCCGCCGTCTTTCTTCGACTCAATGGAACATTTGATGTTACATTTTCCATATGAAGCCAAATGTGGAGGTCCAGTACAGTTTTGATGGATGTACCCATTTGAAAGATGCATGCAAAAATTGAAAAGAAAAGTACGTAACAAAGCATCTGTTGAAGGATCTATTGCAGAAGATTATTTGCAAGAGGAAATATCTTTTTTCTGCTCCCATTATTTTGAATCTGAGTATCCTTCAAAACACAACTGAATGGGACGGAATGAGAGGAATATTGATGAAATTGACAATCAATTATCTGTTTTCAACCAGTCAGAGCTTGGTTTTGGTGGAGTTTATAAACGCTGGCTTTCAGATGATGAACATCATAGAGCTCATACGTATGTTCTGCTCAACTGTGAAGAGATGACATCAGTTGTACTGTAAGTGTTTATATCAATTATTCTATCATTTATGTTACAGTAAATAACTTTGGTTTTTATAGGTTGTATGATAATCATATCAAGAAACAAATTCCACAAATTACAGCAGCTGCTCTCGAAGAACGTCGACTGAAAAATTTCTCTCAGTGGTTTCAAAAACTGGTAACATAAATTCTTTATCTTTTAGCAACTCATTCAATGTATAGTTTACTATATTGATAATTATTTCACAAATTTTTAGGTGTCTCGATATGCTGATAAAATTGACAAACGGCTGTGTGTATTGAGTAACCCACCTTCCAAACTTGTTAAAACTTATAATGCATATGTGGTGAATGTATTTCGATTCCACACACATGCATATGGGGAATCGAAAAAAACAATGAACAGTGGAGTTAGCTTGAGAGGATCTCATCATCGAGAAAATGAAGTTGACTTTTATGGCATACTTGATGAAATCATTGAACTCTGTTATCTTGGACAACATTACATAACCATGTTCAAATGTCGGTGGTTGGATACAGAGAGAGGCGTGCGTGTTCATCCGACTCATAGAATCATCGATATTAAATGTAAAAGTGTTCTCGCAGTAAATGAACCATTCTTATTGGCTCAACAGACATATCAAGTTTATTACACAAAGTACTGTGCTACATCAAGATACTTGACTGATTGGTGGAGTGTAATAAAAATCAAAATTCGAGACAATCAGTTTAGTCAAAGTGAATGTTCTTTCACTGATGTGCAAAGAATTGAAGTTTTTCAAGAGAGTACTCAAAATCAATCTTTTTTACAAAGAGACATGAGTATCGATGATGACACCCCACATTTAAGAGTCGGTGATGACGATGATGTTAATGATGTCACATATGAATTTGAAATGGTAAGAGATGAAGAAACTGTAACTCGAATGGATATCGATGATGTTGAGGAGGAATATGAAGATGACATTGACATATATGAAGATGATGATGGAGATGAACACTGATAGAATTCCATGGTATTTATATACAATCATAATATGTATATATGTATATATAATAGTAATTATCAATTATTTGCTAACATTAACATTTTCTGTTTCAGATGGACGATGCCACATTTCGTGAGTTGGCAGATGCTGACCTGACTTTTGATGCAGATGAGTTGCTGACAGATGACCCTCAGCCTGCAGGCGCTTCAGGGAGTACGCGGAGGGGGCGCGGTCTTGCACGATTGATGATTCCTGACCCCGTCCCCGAGCGACGTCCACGTCTTGGGTTTGATCCACGCACACGGAGGTGTGATAACCTGTGTGATAACCTGTGGATTTGACTAAGATTTCATTAATCTATTCACATAATAAATGTTTATTATTTTTACAGTTTTCCGCATATAGCAGTCGGACAGGACAATGCTATTTTGCGCAACTATTTCTCTCAGCCGTGGACCACATGGGAGCAGATTCCCATTGATGTGCATCAGGCCATGTTCGGCCATTGGTTGGTACGTACGTAAATAAATAATTTTTATTTTGAAAATTATTTCATTTCTAACTTGATATTTTGATTTATTTGTAGGGTTTATGGTATCCGATCGAGGATACCATGCGTGACGCCATCCACGAGGCATGGGAGGAGGCCATGCGTGATCGTCTTCGTCAGTTTTTGCACAATTTAAGAAAAGCTGCGATGAAGAAAGCAGGAGTGTCAGATTTTGACGAGTCATGTAGAGCACACCGACCAGAGTACATTTCATCCCATGTATGGGATGGATTATGTGCGCACTGGTTGAGTGGTGCCTTTCAGAGGAGATCATCGGTGGGGAGGCAGAATCGGGGGAGACAGGAGGTGACTCATCAAGCTGGGAGTCGTTCTTTCAGTACTCATAGACAGCATCTGGTACATACATTATTTATAAATATTTTATATAACTATAAATATTAACATTTTATTTTTTATTCTTATAGGTTGTCGAGAACCCCGATATTACGAAGTACGACGTATATCGGAGGATGTATAGTGATCCTGCTACTGGGGAGCTCAGAGGTGATCGTCAGCATCACATCGTGGTCAGTATTATTTGTTTTCAAGTTTAAAAATTAACTACATATAATATATTCACAATTTTAATTTTAAATTGCAACTACAGGAGTCATATGAGGCCGCAGCGTCACAGGCCCGACCTGAGAGTCAGGCCGAGTCATCAGATCAGACCACTGGCCGTCAGTTTGATGAGGCAGCATGGATGCAGGCCACCCATTATGCCTTCGAGAAGGGCCGGGTAGTTGGTATCGGCTCTCGACTGACTCCCGGAGATTATTATGGCAGTGCTGCGATGTCGGCGTCCAGCTCGAGAGGAGCTCGTGCATCTTCTTCTGCTACACAGTATGAGGATCAGTTGCGATCTCAGACTGCACTGATAGAGAGTCTCTGACAGGAGCAGGAGCAGATGCGTCAGCAGCATGAGGAGGAGCGTCGACGCCAGCAGCAACTGTACGAGGAGCAGACGAGTCGGTGGCAGCAACAGCATCAGGAGCAGATGGAGTACATGCGCCGACTCACTCATGCTTTAGGGATGGAGTTTCCTCCTCCACCATCTGTAGATCCCCCACCTCCCCCCTCCTTCAGATTAGAGTTTGTATTTATGTTATAAAATTTTTGAAATCAAAATATGATTTTTTTTCTATTCGTAGTTTCTGTCTCATTATAAAATATTAATAATATTATATTTTTAAATAACAATATTAATATGAATAATAATATTATTTATATTTTATAATATTAAATTATGTATATATATTAAAATTTTATAATATTAAAATTTAATTATATTTTTTTGCAATACTTGAATTATTTTAATATTTGAATGTAAAATAATTCTATTATTTTTATATTAATTAAAATAACTTATTAATATTTTTTTTTATTTATGAATTATAATTCTAATATTATTATATTAATTAAATAATTTATTAATATTCTATTATTTTTTATTTTTGAATTATAATTCTATTATTATTATATTAATTAAAATAATTTATTATTTTTATTTGTGAATTATAATTATATTATTATATTAATTAAAATCATTTATTAATATTTTATTATTTTTTATTTTTGAATTATAATTGGATTATTATTATATTAATTAAAATAATTTATTAATAATTTATTTTTTTTATTTTTTTATAGTATTTGCGACGGGATACTATGCCCGTCGCAAATAGTATTATTATTATATGCATTAAAATAATTTATTAATAGTTTTTTTTAAAAATCGTTTTTGCGATGGGTCCCGTTGCAAAAACTATTTGCGGCGGGCCCGTCGCAACAGGTATTTGCGACGGGTCCCGTCGCAAAAACTATTTTAAAAGTTTTTTACAAATATACGGAGTACTATTTGCGACGGGGAGAATACCCGTCGCAAAAAAAGGCTTTAGCGACGAGCCCGTCGCAAATAAGTGTTGTTGCGACACCGTTTTCAGCAACGGGCCATTTGCGACGGACCCCCGTCGCAAAAAACCATTTGCGACAGGATCCCGTTGCAAATGACCCGTCGCAAATACCTGTTTTTCTAGTAGTGTGAGTTTTGTTTGTTTAAATTGTGATGTTTCTTTCTTCTTCCATCATTTCGTGTTGTGATCTGTAATCTCCAGTTATGGAGATCTAATTTTCAGGGCGAGATTCAGGTTATCAAACCCAATGAAACCTAGAGATTTTGAGCGTCATTACGGTCATCTTTTACTTTTATTCATTATGAGGAGATTGAGAAGTCAAATTGGGGTGCACGTGAGGGCATTCTTGTGCTAGATTAGTTTCCTTCTTGATTTCCCCTCATCATTTCCCCCTTTCTCTCATAATTTGCTCGGCCGAGCAGTCAAGTGAGACTGTGTGATTTCTTGATTCATTGATGACCACTTTGGTCATGAATAAATTCATGGCTGGAGTGATTTAATGTGGATATATTTTCACTTTGGGAGAGTGCTTGTGTGTTGGAAGTGATTATATGGTTGAGTGCTCACTATTTTGGGTGATCAAGGTGTGTTATCTGAGTCATCAGACATACATTGAGTGAGTTGAGATTTGTTTATTGAATTCTTTGATAGATCTAGGATAGAGAATCGAGGGTGGATAAACCTGGGTCCAGTCTTGTTCTCACTGACTACTATCTTCTATGTCTTGGTGTCATTTTTTCGTTCAGTGTGTTTTTGTGCCTTGTGTGTGTCTGTGTCTGTCTACTGTCTTTTCTTGTTACTTGTAGTTTTTTCCCGTGTCTCTATGTTTCTTCACCATTCATTCACTGTTTCCTCTGCCACTACGATTCTCATCACTATTCAGTGTTTTTAGGAGTTTTTCTTATTGTTTTCAAAATATAAAAAATACAATTTTTTTTGGAACGACCACTTAGTCATTCGACACTACTTCCTAGAGAGTGACCCCGATGATAGAATTTTTGTTATATATTAGGTACTATAAATGTAAACTTGACTATCGTCATGATAAGGACGCCATCAAAATGCTGAGCCTATGGAAGGATGGGCCATATTAAGTATTTTTGCTGAACTGTTCCAATAGTTCCCAGCGATCGGGGATCTGTACCTACTCCTCGGTCAAGATCAGGGCATACATGATCATAAAAGGCTTGTAGCTAGAATA
The DNA here is from genome assembly GCA_963277665.1 of Viscum album. Classification (NCBI taxonomy): domain Eukaryota; kingdom Viridiplantae; phylum Streptophyta; class Magnoliopsida; order Santalales; family Viscaceae; genus Viscum; species Viscum album. Next base: position 808,191,175 of record OY728134.1, on the reverse strand, counting down.
CCACCGGTCGATTAGGCATAGGTGGTAGTCATGGAATAGGCATTCAGACTTATGATTCTCAGTTCCAGTAGAGTGGGATTTCTCAAGGTAGAGGATGACAATAGGGGGGGTGAATTGCCTTTTCAAAAATAATTAACAATTTAAAACAATTATCAATGCAGCGGAAATAAAAAAGGCAAGACACAATTTGATAACAAAGTTCGGCTTAATTCCCAAGCCTACGTCTCCGCTCCCAACAAGAACCGTTGAGAGATTAATTCGTCAGCTTTCTTTTTAATGGTTGTAGCAAGAAACCCACTAGCCGTTTTAAGGTAGGCTAGAACACCTTTGTACAGCTTGCTTTTTTATTATGGTTGTAGCAAGAAACCCACTAGCCGTTTTAAGGTAGGCTAGAACACCTTCGTACAGCTTGCTTTTTTATTATGGTTGTAGAAAGAAACCCAATTGAAAGAAATAATGGAAATGAGAGGTTTGTTTTAATACAAACCCAATGAAGAACTAAACAAATAAAATAATACAAACACACGGAAGCCTTGAGCGCCAAAAGTGTGAGAGCAGCTGATGGAGAGGGAGCTCAAGCTTCAAGGATGGCAATGGATCACAAGAGGCCTTGGAGATTTTTCGTTAGAGCGTCAAGACATAAAAATATGTTTCAGTAGTGTTCCCGGTATCCATGGTTTCTTATTTATAGGAGAAATACCCATAAACACTTCAATATGGCCGTTGGAGGGCTTCTGGAGCCGTTGGGGGTCAAAAGTACAAGTCTGGTCAAAGCCCAACGGCTAGTTTGACTGGGCACACCAGCTGGCCGGTGCTGAGCTCCCTACTGGCCGGTGGTCCACCGGCTGGCCGGTGCTGAGCTCCCGGCTGACCGGTGGTCCAGACAGAGCAGGCTTTCTGTCTGTGTTCCACCGGCTGGCCGGTGGTCATCCACCGGTTGGCCGGTGGCACCAGGCAGTGGGCAAGCCTACTGCCTGGGTCCTCCGGCTGGCCGATGGGTAAGAGCCGGTTGGCCGGTGCCCATACCGGCTGGCCGGTGCGCTAACACCGGCTGACCGGTGGCTCTGGCAGAAAGCAATGCTTCTGCCAGAGACCACCGGTTGGCCGGTGGACTCAGAGAGTCCACTATCAGCCTTCTTGGGCCAACTCCTGGGCAACCTTTTTCCTAACATCAAAACACTTGAAAACAAGTTAGAACACGATGAGAGTGATTGTGATCATTAAAATCCAAGAGAGAGGGGTACAACAATCTCCCCCTATTTTGATGATCACAATCACAAAAGAGAAATCTTTAAAAAGGATATGCCAATTGAAAACTTAAATAAACAATTTTGGACATGAAAATATATTAGAGATCATTTCAAAAAAAAATAAATTGAAGAGATGTACCATGTATTGAAAATGATCTTAATCTAAAGAGAATGAGTCATTTTGAAATTGTAACCATAGGTCATTTTTTGTTTTTTTTAAAAAAGTAACAAAATCAATAAATTACTGGTTTTTAAAAAAATTTGAACTTTTAAAAAGAGCACTTTAATCAATTGAAATATGAAACTAGTAAACAGAGAAATTTCTCCCCCTTTGGGATTATCAAAATAGGAGGGAAAAAGAAAAAGAATGAGAAGAAATTAGATAAACAACAAAAAAAATTGAATTAAAATAAAAAAGAGTTAAATATTTAATAGTGCTCATTGACGAATCATTCCTAACTCCCCCTTAATAAAATCAAAACGTTCAACTGGGAGTGGTTTGGTAAAAATATCAGCTAATTGGAAATCAGTAGAAATGAAGTCCAAAGTGATATCCCCTTTTTGAAAATGGTCACGAAGGAAATGATGCCTTAAGTCTATATGCTTTGTTCTAGAGTGTTGTATTGGATTCTTAGAAATACTAATGGCACTAGTGTTGTCACACCGAATAGGGACATGATCGTAGGAAAGGCCATAATCCAAGAGAGTGTGCTGCATCCAAATAATTTGGGCACAACAATTCCCAGCGGCTACGTACTCGGCCTCGATAGTAGAAAGAGCAACACAGTTTTGCTTCTTGCTACTCCACGATACAAGGGACTTGCCTAGCAGATGACAGGTTCCACTAGTACTCTTTCGATCTAATTGACATCCACCAAAATCAGCATCCGAATATGAAGAAAGTTCGAAAGAAGTATTAGAAGGATAAAATAAACCAATGTTTTTGGATCCTCTTAAATACCTAAAAATCCTTTTGACCGATTTAAAATGAGATTCTTTGGGATTGGCTTGAAAACGAGCACAAAGGCAAACACAGAACATGATGTCAGGACGGGTCGCAGTTAGGTAAAGTAGACTCCCGATCATACTCCTATAAAGCTTGTTATCAACCGGTTTCCTGACTTCATCTAACGTAAGCTTACAGGAATTACTCATGGGGGTACTAATTTCCTTTACTTGATCCATACCAAAAAGACTTAAGAGCTCATTTGTGTATTTGCCTTGACTTAGAAAAATACCTTTTGAATTTTGAAAGATTTGAAAACCGAGAAAAAATTTCAATTCCCCCATAAAGCTCATTTCAAATTCTTTTCTCATTAAATCTGAAAAATCAGTACAAAGTGATTCTTTGGTAGAACCAAAGATAACGTCATCGACGTAGATTTGGACGATTAAAAGATCTTTTGAAGTGTGTTTTAAAAAGAGGGTACAATCAGCTTGACCCATTTTAAAATCATTTTCTAAAAGGAATTTTGTTAACCGCTCATACCAAGCCCGAGGGGCTTGCTTTAAGCCATATAGAGCCTTGGTTAATTTAAAAACATGATTTGGAAATTTTGGATCTTCAAAACCGGGAGGTTTTTCAACAAAGATTTTTTCTGAAATAAAACCATTTAAAAAGGCGCTTTTAACATCCATTTGAAAAAGTTTGAAATTTAAGTGGGCGGCGAAAGCCAACAAGATCCTAATGGATTCCAATCTAGCAATGGGCGCAAAGGTTTCACAATAATCAATTCCTTCTTCTTGATTATATCCCTTAGCTACTAGGCGAGCCTTGTTCCGGGTTATATTTCTTTGATCATCAAGTTTGTTCCTAAAAACCCATTTAGTGCCAATAATTGGATGATCATTGGGTCTTTCAACAAGAGTCCAAACATCATTTCTAGAGAATTGATTTAGTTCATCTTGCATTGCAAGAACCCAATTCTCATCATTAATGGCATCATTAATGGTTTGAGGCTCTAGGTGAGAAATGAAGGCTTGATGTTCAACCTCGTTGAGGATTGATCTTCTAGTTTGAGTACCGTCTTGAAGATCACCTATAACATTTTCTAATGGATGGTCTCTAGAAGGTTTCCAAACCTTAGGCAAGGTGGAAGGCAAAGAAGGTGAAGAAGGTTCATGATCATCATCCTCCTTGAGAGGAGAATAGAAATCATTTAATTCAAGTTTATCAAGCTTATCTTCAACATCTTCAATGACCGGATGGGGTTTTGGAAGATTTTCATCAAACTTGACATGAGATGATTCTTCGATGTTTTTTGAACGTTTTTTGAAGACACGATAGGCTTTGCTTGAGTTGGAGTACCCAAGAAAAATACCTTCATCGGATTTGACATCAAATTTCCCTAGGTTATCTTTTGTGTTAAGGATAAAGCATTTACAACCAAACACTTTAAAATAACCAACTTTGGGAAATTTGCCTTTCCAAAGTTCATAGGGGGTTTTCTTAAGAAGGGGTCTTACAAGGACTCTATTGATAGTATAACAAGCAGTGTTAACTGCCTCGGCCCAGAAAAATTGAGGGAGGTTGAATTCACTAAGGAGGGTTCGAGCAATTTCTTGGAGAGTTCGGTTTCTCCTTTCAACCACTCCATTTTGTTGTGGAGTCCTAGGGGCAGAGAAGGTGTGATTGTATCCTTGAGAGGAACACAATTCATCGAATTCTTTGTTCTCGAATTCACCTCCATGGTCACTACGAAGCGATATAATTTTATATCCTTTTTCGTTTTCTACTTTCCTAGAGAATTTCAAAAAGGTTCTACAAGCATCATTTTTATGAGCTAAAAAGAAAACCCAAGTGAAACGAGAAAAGTCATCTACTAGGACAAAGGTATAGGATTTTCCACCTAGACTTGCTACAGGGGTAGGACCAAAAAGATCAAGATGTAGGAGCTCAAGATATTTTGAAGTGGACACTTCCTTCTTAGATTTGAAAGAAGACTTGTGTTGCTTGCCAAGTTGGCATGGCTCACAAATCAAATCTTTCTTAAACTTAAGTTTAGGAAGGTCACGGATGAGCTTGTTCTTATTAAGCTTTAGAAGTGAATGAGAGCTACAATGCCCCAACCTTCTATGCCAAATCCAAGACTCATTGTCAAGAGCACTTAAAAATTTAACATTTTGGCTAGCTAAAGACTTTAAATCAATAATGTAAACATTTTGAACACGGGAATCAGAAAATATCAATTTGTTTTGAAAATCAAACACATTGCATAAATCATTTTGAAAATTCACCGAAAAACCACTATCACAAAGTTGACTAATGATAATTAGATTATGTTTTAAACCTTTAACAAATAAAACATCTTTAATTAAAGAGGTGCTACCAAATCCAATGGTACCTATTCCGACGATCTTGCTTTTTGAATTGTCACCGAAGGTGACGTATCCTCCATCGAATTCTTCAAGGGAGTTGAACTCAGAGGGATCGCCACACATGTGCCTCGAGCATCCGCTGTCGAGATACCACGAGCCTTTCGAAGTCCTACTTCTTTAGCATTTATCCTACAAAATCAAGAGAGAATAGATTTTGGTACCCATATAAGTTTGGGTCCGGAAAGATTAGCTAAAAGAGACTTTTGAACCCATATTTTTCTAGAGGGTTGCCATCTAAAATACTCATCCGAGTAGGTAATGGTTTTGGGGTTTCCATACCTTGCATTTTTACAATCACATTCATAAATCACGTGCCCGACATTTTTACAATAATTACAAAATTTATATTGAGAGCTCCCCCTTACAAAAGTAGTGGGTGCTCTAGAAGAAGTGACTTGTTTGTTAAAGCCAAGTCCATGTGTTATTCTAGCCGAACGCTGAGAACCTAGTAATTTGGTCAAATTTTGTTCACCTTGGGTGAACTTGGAAAGAGACTCCCTTAGATCTTTAATGGTTGAATTCAAAGAATAAACATTTGGAATATCTTGGATCTTAAGGGTAAGTTCCTCATTCTTTTTGAGAAGTTGTTCTTTTTCAGAAATGAGAATTTTATTTTTCTTTTTCAAAGCCATAAATTTAGAGGTAAGTTCGTGAAAACCTTCCTCTAATTGATCTCTCGCATTTTGGAGATCTTCATAGGACATGTCATTATTGAAAGAGGAAGATGAGGAAGAGGAGTAGGAAGAAGATACCTCATCAAATGCCATTAGGCATTGTTCACCTTCATCGCTTGAGTCGCTTGAAGACATGGAGTCATCACTTGCACTCCATGTGGATGCTTTGAAAGCCTTCTTGTTTTTCTTTTCTTTTACCATTTTCTTGAAAATGGAGCACTCCGGTTTGATGTGGCCTTTTTTTCCACATTCAAAGCATGTAACTTCATTCTCCGCTTTGGGATCTTCCTTTCGTGCCCTTCGAAAGTTCTTCTTTTTCTTCATGAATTTGCTCATTTTTCTTGCTAGTTGAGCAATCTCGGATTCGCTATCAGCGGATGATCTTTCTTCCTTTGCTTTGAAAGAAATTTTCCTTTTCTCCTTGAAGGTTTTACCTTCTTTATCAGCTTGCCTCTTCATGGTGATCTCGTAGGTCATGAGTGATCCAATGAGCTCTTCAACCGACATTTTCTTGACATCTTTTGCTTCTTGAATTGCGGTCACCTTTGGTGCCCATGAGCTTGGTAGGACCCAAAGAATCTTCTTGACCATCATTTCTGCAGAAACATCCTCACCAAGAGATTTTCTTCCATTGCAAACGTCAGTAAAACGAGTAAACATTTCAGTAATTGATTCGTGTGGGTGCATGGTGAAACTTTCAAAATCTTGGCGATACATGTCTAATCTAGTGTCTTTGACTTTGTTAGTGCCCTCATGGGTTAATTCTAAAAGTTTCCAAATTTCATAAGAAGAGGAGCAAGTAGAAACACGGTTTAATTCATTACGGTCTAGCCCACAATGAAGAGCATTCATAGCTTTTCCATCAAGCTCAAAATTGGCAATGTCTTCGGGGGTCCATTTGGACTCATCCTTGTTAGATAAAGTATAGCCTTGCATTACAATCCTATAGATAGGATAACCAATGCTTCTAAGAAAAGTAATCATGCGAGTTTTCCAATAAGTGTAATCGGTTCCATCAAAGAATGGAGCCCGAGTCATAGAATACCCTTCGGGAATATGTGAGGAATTAGACATCACTAAGGATCTTAAGTTTGTAACCAGTTAAGGTATTACACAAAACCTCCCTCTGATACCAAATGTTGGGTCGTAGAGGATGGCAAGAGGGGGGTGAATTGCCTTTTCAAAAATAATTAACAATTTAAAACAATTATCAATGCATCGAAAATAAAAAAGGCAAGACACAATTTGATAACGAAGTTCGGATTAATTCCCAAGCCTACATCTCCGCTCCCAACAAGAACCATTGAGAGATTAATTCGTCAACTTGCTTTTTAATGGTTGTAGTAAGAAACCCACTAGCCGTTTTAAGGTAGGCTAGAACACCTTCGTACAACTTGCTTTTTTATTATGGTTGTAGCAAGAAACCCACTAGCCGTTTTAAGGTAGGCTAGAACACCTTCGTACATCTTGATTTTTTATTATGGTTGTAGCAAGAAACCCAATTGAAAGAAAGAATGGAAATGAGAGGTTTGTTTTAATCCAAACCCAATGAAGAACTAAACAAATAAAATAATACAAACACACGGAAGCCTTGAGCACCAAAAGTGTGAGAGCAGCTGATGGAGAGGGAGCTCAAGCTTCAAGGATGGAAATGGATCACAAGAGGCCTTGGAGATTTATCGTTAGAGCGTCAAGACATCAAAATATGTTTCGGTAGTGTTCCCAGCATCCATGGTTTCTTATTTATAGGAGAAATACCCATAAACACTTCAATATGGCCGTTGGAGGGCTTCCGGAGCCATTGGGGGTCAAAAGTACAAGTCTGGTCAAAGCCCAACGGCTAGTTTGACTAGGCACACCGGCTGGCCGGTGCTGAGCTCCCGGCTGGCCGGTGGTCCAGACAGAGCAGGCTTTCTGTCTGGGTTCCACCGGCTGGCCGGTGGTCATCCACCGGTTGGCCGGTGGCACCAGGCAGTGGGCAAGCCTACTGCCTGGGTCCTCCGGCTGGCCGGTGGGCAAGAGCCGGTTGGACGGTTCCCATACCGGCTGGCCGGTGCGCTAACACCGGCTGACCGGTGGCTCTGGCAGAAAGCAATGCTTCTGCCAGAGACCACCAGCTGGCCGGTGGAAATCCACCGGTTGGCCGGTGGACTCAGAGAGTCCACTATCAGCCTTCTTGGGCCAACTCCTGGGCAACCTTTTTCCTAGCATCAAAACACTTGAAAACAAGTTAGAACACGATGAGAGTGATTGTGATCATTAAAATCCAAGAGAGAGGGGTACAACAGTTATGTATTGAATCAAGGCCACAATATAGGCAAGATAAATGCAGTCCATCCTATGCCAGAAGAGAAGTGTCATACCTTCTAATGTATGGGTTAATATTATAGTAGCCTCAAATTTAGTGTTTGATTTATTTAACAGAGGCACATCTCACACTTTTATACATGAGGCAATCAATGAGAGTCTATGCCTCAAGATTGAGAACTTATATGGTGTAATGATGTTATACAAACTATTATGTATCCGTTCTGAGGGAACTTTCCATTGTAGGAATTTTCCCCTTGAGATAGGAGGTTAACTTTTCGTGTTCAATCTTTACATCCTCAACATGATGTGTTTTAACATAATCATTGATATGAACCAGTTAGTTCCCAATAGATCCCGTATTGATAGCTATCATCGAAGGGTGATGTTTAAATAACTATAGGGAATTATGAATGTGAATAATGGAGAATGGGATGTTCTATATACACGATCAATACTAGACCAGTAGAGGCTTGGTTACATAACAGATTAGATCACCAGTCTTTTCCTCAACAGCTAGGGGTTACGACATGCTATATTTCCTCATATAGTGTATCATTTCAGAGATGTCTTTCCCAAAGACTTCTCTAGTCTACCTCAGTTGAGAGAGGTAGATTTTACTATTGAGATAACACCTGAAGGAGCACTAGTGACCATTCATCCATATAGTATGAAACTTAATGAGATTTTGGAGATTAAGAAGTAGTTGGAGGATCTAGAGGCTAAAGTATTTTTACACTCCATTACTTCTCCTCGGGGTTCACCAGTCATTTTTTTTCATCAATGCAGACAGTACCCCAAGGCTCTGTAGGATTATCATCGGTTGAATAAGCTCATGATTAAGAATTAGTATCCACTACATAGACTATACAACCTCCTTGATCAGCTCTGAGGAGAAAACATGTTTTCAAAGATAGATCCAAGGTCAGTAAATAATCAGGCATGTAAATGGACATCATATATACCTTGCACAGCTTCAAAGAGTGGGTATAATCTCTATGATTACCTGGTTATTCCATTCAAACTCACGAACACACTTGCTATCATTATGGATCTTATGAATCAATATTTCCACCCATATCTATATTCATATGTGGTTTTCATTGTTGAAGATATCTTTGTGCATTAATGTTCCATACATGACCATGCCAACCATCTTGAGATCATGCTCAATACACCGAGAGAGAATCATCTCTATGCTAGGATTAGTAAATTCCACTTTTGGATTGATAATTTCCACATACTGGGTCACATTATCTTGGAGTCATGTGTTTTAGTAGACCTAGAAAAAGTAAGAGCTATGGTTTCTAGGGTGAATCCTATGAATGTATTTGACATTCAGAGTTTCTTAGGTCTAGATGAATATTACATCATCCAAGATTTCTCACACCTTTCAGTGCTTTTTAAGAGCTTGAAAATGAATGGTGTAAATATTGTTTCATCAAAAGCTTATGAAGTAGTCTTTTAGGAGCATAATGGTCCTTTGACTTTAGTGATGATATTGATTCTACCAGAACTAGGATGGAGAAAAAAATGCTTATTGTGATGCATTAGGTATCGGTATTGGAGCCATTATAAAGTAGTACATGTGAGTCATCACGTATGGGTCTCATTAGATGAGGCCACATGAGCAGAATTACATAACACATGACCTCGCGCTCAGTGTTGTAGTTTATGCTTTATGCTTTTGGATGAACTATCTACTTTTAGAGAATTTTTTGGTATTCACTGATCACAAAATTCTCTAATACATAATTACACAATGAGATCTTAATCTCAAAAAGCACAGGTGGGTTGAGTAGCTACAATTGTTTGATTTTGATCTTGCCTACTTGCCTAGTAAAGTCAATTCAATGGATGATGCTCTAAGATAGAATACTCATACATAGGCAGTTTAGGAATCCAGTGACGAATGGATGATTATGGAATTATTCTCAAATATGAATGTGGAGGTTTAGGAGGAACAATGATATATTATCCTCATGGCCTTAGTAGTGACCTCTACTATTATAGAATGGGGTAGAATGAGACAACTATATGGTCTTGAAGGCCATGTCTTAATGGAAAGCGTTTCAAATGATGATACATTTTATGGTTGGTCCATGGATGGGGATGATACCTTACTGATCCATGAGTTTGTATGGGTCCCAACATACATCAAAGAGGATATGATGCAGAAATTCCATCCCTCGGCATGGGTGGCTCACCCTGGTGTCATCAATATGTATCGAGATCTATGATGCCAGTATTGGTGGCCTAGAATGAGACGTTAGATTTTTAGCTTCATAATTAATTGTTCCACTTTTTAGTAGGTAAAGATGGAACATAAACTTATAAAAGGGATTCTACAACATTTTTCCATTCCTGAGTGGAAATAAGATGATGTTTCGATTGACTTGGTGACTGGATACACATATCACCTCGAGATAATGATATAGTGTGGGTTGTCATTGATTATTTCATGAAGGTAGAAAACTTCTTACATATGGGAGAGTCCTTAATGGTAAATTATCTAGGAAGGTTGTACATCAAATAGTTTTTACTTCTTCTTGGAGCTCCCCGTTATATCATTTTTAACACAAATTACGATGTCATCTCATAATTCTGATAGGGTTTACAGAAGGAATTGGGTACACAGGTGCTTCTAAGAAAAGTCTATCACCCACATACCAATGGATAGATGGAGAACATGATTTAGGTTCTGTAGGACATGCTCCATGCATGTTTACATGAATTTGGGGGTTCTTGGGAGAAACACATTCCTCTTGTTGAGTTCGCTTACAATAACATCTTTTAGTCTACAATCAAGTTGGATCCTTATGAAGCCTTATATAGTTCCCCCTTCCAGTCACCTCTGTTCTAGATGGATGCAGGGGAGGTAGCTACCACATATCATTCAAGATAATATAGAGCAAGTCTAAATTATTAGAAAGTGCATGTTGACTGCTCAATCCAAATAATAGTTTTATACCAACACAAGTCGACCACCTCTCATGTTTGAGGTCAGAGATTGGGTTTTCTTATGAGTCTTTCCCAGGTTATGGAATAAATGTATTATTATGTAGGGTAACCTCTCACAATGGTTCTTTAGACCCTTATAGGTTGTGAAAAATATCATAATATAGGCTTTCATGTTGGAACTTCCTCAGAGATACTGGTCTATGCATGATTTATTTCATTTATATCATATTTAATAATATTATCCAGAACTGACACATGTCTTTCATCTTGAGGAGGTAAAATTAGATGTAAATTCTTCCTTTGAGGAGTATTATATTCTTATATTTGACTGGAGTGTGAATAAACTATGAGGAAGGTCTATTTCTTTGGTACATGTGTTATGGCAGCACAACTTGGTATAGGGGAGTGGGAAAGTGATATACATTGTCAATGGTTGGAACTCTTTGTTGATGATACCTCTTTTCCCTAAAAAGGAAAAATTAGGGATGATTTTATTTAAGGATTATAGGTTGTAATGACACATATTTTCATGAAGTTATATATCATTTTTTTAACTTTTATCCTTTTTTAATCACGGTAAAGGTGTACTATAGACTATGGAAGGTTCTAGGAGCGTACGAGGTTTTTTTGGAGCTCAGAGTCCCATAAAATGGGATAAAGAACTCAGCTACATGGTTTTTTTATAACATGAAACTTGGGCTACACTGCTAGTTTTAACCATGTAGTTGTAGATATTGGGCACCTATAGGCTGCAAATTTTTCCTGCAATCATGCGGGTGGAGGCATATGACCATGCGACAATTATAGGTTTTTAGATATTGGGTTATCACATGGTTTGTGCACATTTTTCTAATTGTGTTCTGAAACCATGAATCCCCATTTTTGGGTGAAAGTTGAAACTACCCCCACTTAACTCTTTATCATTTTTTCTCATTTCTATCCCTCCCTCCAACGACTAATGTATGGTTTCATCCTCCTTTTGGCTCAAAATTCTAGCAATCTAGGCATTAATATAGATCCTCTATCTGGTATACATTCCTTGATCCATCAAAATCATTGGATCATTCTCAATAATCCCCCATAGTCTCTCAACTCTTATTTATGATTATCTTGGAATCCATTTGGCTATTTAGGTGCAGGCTCAATTTCCTTATTTTTAGGGCATTAGACCATTTCTCATATATCTTCCAACCTGCTTGAAATCAATGGATGATATTGAGTGATGATTTTTCTATGGCCTTGAGGTAGGTGGTTATATCATTTTCAATTTGAATTTGGTATTATCATAGATATGTCATTGTTCCACATTCTGGTTTTTTATGAGAGTATCCATTTAATAATTTTTTTCATATAAAATTGATTCTTATACCATAATACACATCCTTTGACCCTTATTTGGTTATTTGTAGGTTTTATATACCTTATATAGATACCCCTTAGGCATGACACTTGAATTTATTACTTAAGGTTAAACGTATTAAATACATGGTATGTCAAGTTGGATTCCCACATGTATTCTAACTCAAATTCCCTAGATACATGAGTGTTAAATAGAACCCAAAGAACCTCTTAGGTGGTTGGCCACTTATGGTTTGAATTTACCAATTAGGCTTTTTGCTTTTTGCCCATGTCACCTCCCAATTGACCCTTTAAGCCTTATATGTGAATTTATCATGTCTTGGTATGTTGAATCGGTTGGTTTAATTGAAATGTCTAATTTATGATGGGTTAACTTTATTAAAATTAATCAATTGGAATTAAATTTAATGGCCCCAAGGGATGGTTAGTCCATTATCTTTATTATTCATAATATAATGCTCTTAATTAAATGCTTTTACTTGAATGGAATTAAACATGGATATCTAGAAACATGAGAGTTAAAGCCTCAAGTTATGAATTATAAATGATTATTCCTCTTATATATATATATATACAGGCTTGATAAATAATTTTCATGATAGGTTTTTCCTCATGCCTTATATTATAAATGATATGCATTTATATAGGAGGTGTATGATGGTAAGGGGTTTTGAGCATGATGGATAATCAAACCCCCTTACATTGGGTGTTGAGTATGGAATCTCATACCAATGACACAATATGGGAATTAGGCTTTACGCACCATGTTCCATGATTAGAGTGCTTCCATGGTGGCTCACTCTCCATCCCAAGTAATGTACCATGACATCCCTAACTATACCGGGATGTAGGGAAGGTACCCTATTGAAAGAGATTATAGGATTGTTAGACTATTCATCAATGTCTAAGTTATGTCCCGTTCAAGCTAGCAGTAGTATTCTAGGTATATGGCCACTTACACCCACACTACTTGGATCATATAGTTGGATGATATATATATATATAATAAAACTATATATATATTACTACTATATCTATAGTGATTGTTTATACATTTCTTTTAGTAATGAGCTAAAGTAGGTAGAGATGTCAGGTGTCCCTTATAAACCTGAGTGGCCTAGTTATTTATTTCATAATTGTTTGATAATTCTTTTTATACCTACACACCGTTCAGTTACGAGCACCAGTTGGATTACCCGTAGACACCATTGGTGGTGGACTATTGTGTTTTTTATCTCAAAACCTACTCGATATGCCTTTGGTACCCAAGAATATTATCTTTATAAAGGCACTGATATGGGAAAGAGCCTTGCTACTGGTCTTTATCTATCTATTTTCATTCTATATTACATCATGCCATGTATCCATATATCAGACATGACCATAGTGACATTTGGTTATATTTACTCAGTTTTATATTTATTTACACTTCTTCACTTTCTTATTTATTCTGTTTACTGATTCTTTCACAGTTTATCAATTCTATATGTTTGTATATACTTACACTACTGTGGTATTTTTATTGTTTATTTCTAATATTCCACTCTTATATAAGGGTAAGTATCCCCACTATACCACCTTTACACCAATGATGCTAGTCGGAAGCCTCTAGCATACAGGGAGGCGTGCTTGAGGTCATGTGACCCACCAGCTCGGGGCATGGGTTAAGTGGACCCCATGTCAGGACATTACATTCATAAACATACATTTAACATCAGTAAATATATACAATAGAGACTAAAAATTCTTCTACCAATTAAGTCCTTCTAACATAGACTATGAGTCACCTCATAGAACGTATCATCCTATTTTTGATTTGAAGTGATCAACATTTACATATGTTTGAGAACCTATATCCAAATTCATGGGGATGATCTTGCACATTACATTCCCTGTTTCTACTGAATAATCCACATTGATATTCTCATGCATCATTATATCATAATTAACACCCTTTTTATCTTTGTAGGATTCTTCACTAAGCAGCAATTTCCTCACTCATTGATAAATAAAATGGAGGTGATGCATAAATTTTCATGTTGATCAAAAATCAAACCATAAATCAAAATCAACCATATTAAAGAATTGAACCTCCTATTCGACCTAAATTTATAGAGAACTATCTTCATCCATGTGATCATTAACTTTCAAAAAGAATGATCTAGCAATAGGATTTAATAGAACGTTGGACATATTATTAAGGAATAAATTATACTGAATAGGTTTTCAAGAATTCGGGGGATCACTATATTTTAAAATGGAATATATATAAGAATTATGCTTACTCATAATTATAATGTTTAATGATACGAATTCATAAAAAAATCAATGGAACATATAAAAAGGTAGAATTGAAATCCATCGATAAGGAACCTTCAACTAGACCAATTTCTAGAAATTTTATCATCCTAATTGAAATGAATAAAAATAAAATTCGAGAACTCAAAAATAAAATAATATCACAATCATTCATACCCCTAGATTATTTTAAAAAATTGTTAAAATAATCCACATATAGGTTACAAGGATCATAAAAGTACACTAAAAATTAATATAGGATTCCAGTGGCATTGGTGAATTATTGGTGAACGATTGAAATCATTGAGATTCTATCTGTGATAGAAAGAAACATTAGGCTATATGAGATTATATAAAATGAAAAAAGAGTTTCAAGGAATGTGAAATAGGTTATTCTATGTGGGAGAATTACATGTGATACCAAAAATGAACCCTCCTCCCCTATATAAAAGGAGGGATAAATCAATTGTCCATCAATGCCCAGTAATACCTTGGGTGACGAAAGATTATATCATGTATAAAAATATCCCTTTTTATTATAATAAATAATCATATAAATTGGTACATCCTTGGACCTTTTGAACTTGTGGTTTCAAGTAAGTAACCAATTCTTAATGTATATTAAGTATGTAAAGTTTTTTGGGTGGAATATGGGAGGGTTTGGAATACTTTGTGGTAGTTTTTGGGAATTTTATTAAGGAGAAAAATTTGATCATGGTTAGTAAAAACCATGAAACATCTATAAGAAACCATGCCAGATGAAATAGGGGATTCAAGGGAGGTTCATGACTAGGTGCATGGTTTGGCCATACCGTGTAGCCACCTAAGAGAAACTGTACTATTTGGTATAGAGGGATTTTGAATACTTGGTATAACATTTGTCTAACCATGCAAGATAAAAATACATGGTTCTTCTTGAGGCAGTGGATGGGGCATGTTTGGAACACTATCTTCATAACCATGCAAGACCACTATGAAAAGTTAATATTTAGATCCTATAAAACTGAATCTAACTCGGTTTAGTCCCAAATACCCTATTTTTTCAATCTTATTGACACTAAATCATTTTTTCTTCCTAAAACATATGTGGATAATTTCCACCTCGATCTGTGAGTGAACCATTGGAAAATCATGGGGAATTAAAGGCTGATTACCCTGGTAAGTCTTTGTTTTTTATAGTTTTCCTTAGATATATTTCTCTTCCCTATGTTGGAATCATTTATATTCTCCATCAGGGATATATCAATGATAGTGGTTGCCAATTATGGTGTGATTTTTCCTTTTTGATGTTAGGGAAAAATATCTATGGTGGGTTTTTAGAGATTCAACCTGGTTTTGTTGAAGATTTTTTGTCATTCTTTGTTTTCTCCACAATTTACTTGGTAGGTGTCTTTACTCTAGACTCCTCTTATTATAACATAAAGTCTTAGTATTAAATTGTTTGAATTGATTGAAATTTATTGTAAAATTGATGTGAAAATCCTGGTAGAAACCTCTTTAGTGATAGTTTATGGATTTATAGAAGTTGGTTGTTGTACGAAGTGCTTGGTTTTATGATTTTAAAATGATGCTTTAAAATATGGGTTAGTTTTGATTAATGGAAAAGGTTTTATGGAATGTTTTTCAATAAAAATGTGGTTTTATTTAAATGGATTTAAATGGTTGGTTTGTAATAGTTTTGGGATACATGGGTTGGTATAAGTTCATACTTTTGACTTGATCTTGAACAAGGGGAATCTACCATCGGGGTACAAGAGACATGACCTTGGATAAGGCATGCATGTCATTGGGGAACATGGATATTGGCCACTTAGTGATGACTTAATTTGATGGATGGGAAACAAATCTTGAGTATAAAACTATAACTGAATCATACATGTGTTGGTTTGTGTGTGTGTGTGGATCAAAAATTAGTATGCCAAAAAGGAATGTGGAATAGTTTAATGCGTTGTTTGTCTGTATTCCTTTGAAATGGATTTGGTCAACAAAAATTTTTTTAGTATGAAAATTTATTTATATCATGGTATTAACTATTTTAATTTTTTTATAATTTTTTTATATAAATGTGCTGACATGTTCTATCCTATTGGCATGAGTAGGGAAGTCATTTGGAGAAATCATACTGAGTTTCATTACTTACCCCCTTATTTAGAAGTTTTTTGCCTTTTAAAATATCGTTTATTGAAAAAAAGGTAAATGGAATGTATCCCATTTCTTTAGTGGTGCTTCATGATACTTGGGCTAGGATAGTTGAGTTTGTTCATGGATCATGTTGAGAGTTATAGAGTTATGTATTTGGAGCCTTTGAGAT
Source organism: Viscum album (assembly GCA_963277665.1). Lineage (NCBI taxonomy): Eukaryota > Viridiplantae > Streptophyta > Magnoliopsida > Santalales > Viscaceae > Viscum > Viscum album. The sequence goes on along the minus strand of OY728134.1, from coordinate 808,174,637 downwards.
TTGTTGGTTTTGTCTTCTACTTTTCAATTAATGTTGATCTTGGTTTCCTCTTAGTACTCTGATTTAGTTGGTTTGAGTTTTTATATAGTTAGTTTCCTTACATTTTTTTCTTGTATAATATAGTTGTGTTGGATATGGTATGTATGGATGTGGTTGTTTTATTTTCAATTCACAAATCATCCACCATTTTTATTGAATCCCTTAACATTTATTGCCATCTATTGGCATCTTGGGGATGTCATCGAAGGAAAATTAGCAATTATTCCTCAACTCAATCCAATTAGGAGGGGTATGATGTTTTAAGAGGAACTAGTCTTGGTCTTTCCAAATATGTTTTTGGAAAAAATTGTATCATTTTGTTCGATCTTTCGTTATCATTTTTTCCTCTCTTGGAGTTGAAAATTATTTTATTTAGTCCTAGAGTTGTGATGGTAGAAAGGAGTTGGATGATCAAAACATGAAATGTAGATAATAAATAGACATATTTAACCAATTTATGCTTAAATTCAAGTACCCAGGGATTTGGGTACATAATTTTACTAGATACAATCATAGGAGTTGTAATATCATTATCATTGGTTTATCCATTGAGACGAGCATATCATCGATTATAAAAATAAAATCTCACTAGGAGTTCATATTTCATTTTGAGTAATGATTTATGATTGTGTGAAAAGGTTTTGATTTCTAAAAAGTGTTGATTTTTTTTTTCAAATGTGAGATTTTGAAAAATCCGTGATATGGGTATTTTGAAAGTAAGTTGATTTTCTAAAGAATTGTGAACTTTTTAAAAAAGGGTTGAAAACAAGAAAGTATGGAATTTTGAGAATTCATTTTTATGATACTTTTAATATGGTATAATTTCAATTGTTATGCCTGTAATTGTTAGAGAGTGATACTTATGGGGTTTGTTGTGTTTATAGAAAATAGAACCTAGTAGGCCTCATAGAAACCAACCAGAAGAAGCTATTGAGAATGTGGATTCACGTGATCCATAGGTGAAACAATAGTGGGTTCAATGTATTTTACAAGTTTTTCAAGTTATGGATAGAGGGAAATGGTGGGATGAACTATGGAAATTGGATCACTTTGTTTAGTTCCAAAAGCAAAATCTACCCATTTTTTGGGGTTATTTGGAACATGGTAAGGCATAGTTGTGGCTATATAGGATGAATTAATCTTTGATTTACTTAGCACCCTAGTAGTGATTAAATTCATGTTGGATATGTATATTCTAGAGTATCTTTCACTCCAATGGTGGGAGTTAGAATTTTAGGGTAAATTAGACCAAGGCATGGTAGAATAGTTTTTTAAAGAATTTTTCAACAGAAAATTCTATCCTCATACATTCAGGATTGAAATAATGAATAAACATTTCCACATGAAGGGGGGGGGGGAATCTATCATTGAAGGAGTACACAACTAAATTTATGAATTTATTCCTCTTTTAAACCAAAGATGAATCTACTGCATCCTTTAAGTCATATATTTTTAATTGTATATGTGGTAGAAAATTCTATCAATGATTTCCGTGATATATATAATAGATTTAAAGAGATGATTAGTAGAGCGATGGTATCCTAAATGTATTTATTAAGACCTATGGGTAGAGAAACCATTATGATACCTATAGGAAATTGTGGGAACACTAATGTTGGTAATAGGTGGAAGAGGGATAAGTAATTACAAGGTAGTTGTATAAATCAGAATCATATAGATGGATCAATGAATCTTTATCTAATACCCAAGATAAACGTTTGATGCTTCCAATGAGGTTTATTCAACCATATGAAGTGAGTGCATATGACACCACCGAGAGAATGCCAAAATTGAAACCATATGGGGAATATTAAGCACTACTATCATAATGCTCCATGGTCGGATGTTTAGGACACTTATCATGTGTCACAAATGTCATATTCCAAGACAAGATGAGGGTAGCCCAATACTTCTCATCAACAGAACAGATAGAGCCATGGTGATTCCCAAAACACCATGAATCCTTAGGAAGTGAAATATAAAAAGGAAAACAAATAAAAATGTATATTGAGTAAGAAATTATATGGAGATGAGAAAGTTATTATGTATAACCAATATGGACCATTGAAGGTGAGAGGTATGAATCTTTTGAATTATACAAATATGAAATATTTGTTTGATACAAATGAATCCCATTTGTTTTTTTCTTCTCATACTATTAGTTGGATGGATTTAAATGTTTAGATAATGCCTTCTATTTTGAACCATAAAACTCCTCTTACTCAAAGACAATGTCAACCCTTTACATGTAAATCATGTCCTATAACTATTGATGGAGCTCAGTCAATACGATATTTATCTATGATTGAGATGGATTTCTTTGAAATAATGTTGGGTATGTATTGGTCGACTATGTTAAAGTCTCACACAGACTGTCACACATGAAGGGTTATTTTTACGACTGATAATCACACCAATAATCTCTTTAAAGGAGAACAGAATGAAAAGGTAGGTGAAATGGGATTTTTGGCACCAGTATTTAAAACAATATCATTCTATTTGGCAGTGTTGGCTTTGGAATCGATGTAATAGAGCAGGAATTGCATTTTTCCAATGAATGTTGATTAGTTTCCAGATGTCTTTATAGAAAATTACTCAGGGTTTCCACTCACAAGATAAGTGTTGTTTACAATTGATCACCTTCTAGGGACCAGTCCTATTTCCCTTCTATATTAATGAATGTCACCAAAATAGTTATGTTAATTGAAAGTATATTTGGATGAGCTGGAAATAAAAGGTTTCATTTTTAATAGCACATCTCTGAGGTAAGAATCCATCTTTTTTGTCAAAATGTAGGATGGAAATATTAATCTTTGATTCGATTATCAAAATATTAACCAAGTTATGATAAAGAATCAGTATCCAATTTTATGAATTAATGATCTATTTGATCAGTTAATGGGATCCCATTGGTTCTCTAAAATTGGATTAATATCAGGATATTACCATTTTAATGTTTATAAATAGGATATTCCAAAATATCTTTTAGGAGTAGATATGTTAATTATGAGTACGTGGTAATGCATTTTAGTCTTACAAATTACCTAGAATTCTTTATGAATTTGGTGGACTAGATAAATAATAGATATTAATATTCTTATGTGAAATTGTTTATAGATGAAATATTATTGTAATCAAGGATAAGAAATGTGCATTTAAAACACTTAAATACATTGTTTGGAATTTTTTAGGATCATCATTTGTATACCAAATTATCATACTATGATTTTTAGATACAAGAGGTACATTTCCATTTCCATGTAATCAATGAAAGAGGTGTTTTAGTGGATCAGGAAAAGATATAGGCAATTATCACTTGTCAACAGCCAAATAATATCTTCAAGATATGCATTTTCATTAGATTGGAGGGTAATTACTGACATTTTGTTCATGGTTTTCATTAATAACTTCACAAATGACAACTTTTACAAGGAAAAATGTTCCATTACAATGGAATGATGAATTATAGAAAACTTTTTAGGAGATTAAGGTTAGAATTACATCAACACCAACCTTGATTTTTCCCAAATCAAGACAAGGGTACATGGTGTATTTTAATGCTATGGGATCTAGGTTGGGATGTGTTCTCATGAAGGGAGATCAATTTGTTTATTATGGATCACAAAAGTTACTCTTTCATGTGAAAAACTACACAAAACATAATTTAGAGTTTGATACCATAGTCCATTCTTTATGTAATTACCACTTTGGTGATAAATTCATAGTGTTTATAGATCATTAGATATTGAGACATATTTTCTCACAAAGGGATTTAAATCTGAGACAAAAAATATGGACATAGTATCTCAAAATGTTATACATTTAATTAATGAATAAACTGGGTAAATGAAATTTGGTTGCAGATGCATTAAGTAAAAGTTCATATTCTTATTTGGGAAAAGAGGCTTCAGATTAGTGGAAGTTGATGTCAGTCCCAACCGATGTGCACTTGGAATGTGAAGACCGGGGTAATGTTGTAGTTTTCATTCATTTTTCATTCATTCCTCATTTGGTGGAGATGGTTAAATAGGCACATAAATATGATTCTCATTGTGTTTTAATGAGAATTATACTCAATTGAGGTGAGGACATTGAGGGAGGGAAGCTAGGTTGGAGTTCATTTTTGTGGTTTTTAAATCAGAAAGTTATACCAATATATTTTCATGAATAACTTATTAATGTTAACCACCATTCGGTATGGGTTTTTAATCTTGAAATATTGAATATTTATAAGGCATAGAAATCACATTTTTGTGTGTTATTTAAGAAAATAAATTTGGTAGAGTTCATATCAAGTTGCTTCACTTGTCAGATATTTATGGAAGAACATCAACAAACATCATTTATGTTGCAGTCTTTTACTATTAATGTTTGGAAAAGTGAGAATATATCCTTGGATTTTGTAATATGTCTCCCAAAAATGACTCATAAACACCATTCTATATGAGTGATATTGGATCTTCTCACAATGTTGGATCACTTCATCCATAATCATGAATCTCAAATGGCAGAGTACTTATCAAAAATCTATATATGAGAAGTCATAATGAGGCATGGAGTACTAGTTTCGATAATGTTAAACATAGGTCTGAGGTTTACATCTCATTTATAGAAATACTTATAAAAATCTCTTAATACATAGTTGACTATGAGTATGGCATATCATCCTCAGACAGATAGAAATTATGAAAGGATTATTAAAACATTTCATGACATGCTGTGGAATTGTGTAATGGATTTTGGTGTCTCATTGGAGGATAACATACCAATATTTTACTTTTCATATAAAAAAACATATCTATCCTTGATAAATATGTCTCCTTTTGAATCATTGTATGGGATTACTTGTCATTATTCACTTTTTTGGGTGGAAATATGTGAGACTTCATGTAATGCCCCAACACCAGAAGCCCGAAGTTAGTACATTATTTTAGTACATTGAAATGATTACAAGGAATCAAATCCTAAAGGAACGAGTAGTTTAGTATTTTTTTAAAACAAAATACATATGTAGGTTCAACATTACAACTTGAAAATAAATATAACATAAATGTTTTATTGGGAACATCCACAACTCTAAGTTTATCCCTATAGGTTATTCATAATCATCACGAGATAAATCTGGTCGCCACTAATACCGGCACCAAATCCATCCCATGAAAAGTCTTTAAGGGAGTTCCCTATCCCCATGGGATGGAACAAGTGCTCAGGTATCAATAAATTTGGTTTGATAATGATTTACCTGAGTATGAAAGCATAAAACATTAAAAACAATCAGTAATATGAATCTGAAATTTTTATGCCAAACAAGACTTAACAAAAACAAGATATGAATATATGGTTTTAAATAAAGTAAAATAGGTAAAAAAATAAATAAAAATAGTATAAAATCATCCACAAATACTCCACATGACAAGGGGTCATCACCCCTGAGCCGTCTCCACAACACCGCACCATAGGAGAGGACTAACAACCCAAACCGCCTTCACTAGAGGCTTTGACTTTTCCTGTGTCAAACATAATCAAGTATAATTATACCCAAGGGATGTAAGTAGGGTGTGAGACTAATCCAAATCAGATACCACCCAAATATTCCAAATATTATGCAATACAAGGTGAAAAGAATGTAGTTTTAATATGTAAGGAAAAGCATCGATAAATTCCAAGAAATGCAACTTTCAATTATAAACAGTTTTCAAAATAAAACTTTCATAATGTTAACACATTTGAATAAGATATGTTATCTACTGTAATTTAAATCCAAACACACATTAAGAGAAGGGTAAATACCAAAAATCCAATGATCACAACAACTGGGAACACCCCTAGGCACTAGATAGTCTCGGGCCCTATGTACCTCGTACCTCAGTGTAAAATATCCATGTCACAAATATTTTACCATGAATGAGACACTAGTAGAGAACATAACCATAACTTAGTGGTCCCAAAACATCATCCATATAGTTTAGTTATAGTTTTCTTTATCCAAAATGCCAAGTGAAACAGGGACAAAACCCATCCGGTTCACTAGCGTACTAGTACATATCCACCCCACCTAGGTACCCGGGCTTCCCCCTTTGTGATCAAACAATTCCATCATACTACATAAATCAATTTTCATTTAAAAACAAAATTAATGGTCACATACAAACAATAAAATAGATATACACACTTTATACCACTTAAAACACACAACAAAACATTTTGATTTTCAATAAAACAACTTCTCAAAATCAAGCATTGTTTTGCACCCAAAATTCCTTGAAATACCCATTTTGCACACTATGTTCACATTTATAAATCACTAAAACAGAAGTGGAATCCCAATAACTTTCAAATAAACCAAAAAATCAGTTATAGGGTATCCCCATATGAACCAAGAGGTGATATCTTTTTAAAACCTCCATTTTCACACAAACATGACACTTAAAGTTCATGTGCTTCACAAACACCATTAAAACAAATTTTCACAAAAACAAACAAAGTAGATAAAAATTCAAAAAATTATTTTCATACCTAATAAATCTCAATAAAAATAAACCAAGTAATTATAGGTCATCCCCAAATGAACCAATAAAATATTTCCATGAAAAAAATCCCAATTTCACATGAAAATGGAACTTAAACTTGATTTGAATTAAGATTACCACTAAAACCAATTTATACACCAATAATAAAGTGATATAAACATAAAAATATCATAAAAACAGCAATATAATTCACAAGGATTTCATACACATGTAATCACCTACCAAAATTGTTAAAACTTTGAATCCTTTGTGCAAAAATTCAACCACACCACCGCCGCACCTCAAGGAAGGTAGATCAAGCCTAAAATCAAAATATTGGACCAATAAAACCCAAGTTTAAACCCTAGGTTAGAAACCCTAACCTATGGTCATTTGTGACTTCAAGTAAATTGGAATAAACTCCATGAAAAGGGGAAGAACTAAGAGGGAGAAACACTTACTTGAAATTTTGTGAAGTTCCTCCACCAAATCCCCCTTCAAAATGAAGTTCCAAGGAGGGTTTGAAGTGCTTGGGAGGCTGAAATGGATGCAAGGGTCGAATGGGAAAAGAAAGGGGAGAGTTAGGATAAATCCTGGGAGGGAAAAAGGTCATTTATTCCATTTTTAATGAGCTAGACATGGGCACAGGGTTTGTGTGCACGGTTTGGAAAACTGTGCACCTAAATCGTGCACTCTCCTTTCTCCCCTCAAAACTTCTTCAAATGAAACCAAAATTATTGGGGACTTAGGGGGGAATTAGGGGGGATTTTAGGATAAAAATATAAAAAATAAAAGTACCTTTAATGAAGAAATCTGGTGTGACAATTATCCCCACCACGAAAACATTCTGTCCTGGAAAGTCGACTAGAGGCTTGATCGAAAAATAACAATGGGTAATCATCCTCAACACATAAATTTCACTACCAGGTCTCATGTGTATCACTAACATGCTACTAATGAACCTGAACAAGTGGAATATACTTCTCTTGAAGCACCTTCTCTTGGGAGTCCACTATTTGCACTGGCCGCTCAAAAATTGACAAGTCAGGCTCTATCTCCAGTTCTTTCCAACTCCGCACATGGGATGAATCCAAGTTGTATTTATTCAAATCGGAGACATGTAAGACATCATGGATGGATTTCAACTGATAATTAAGGCCAATATATAATCCACCTTGCTGATACACTCAGTGATCTCAAAAGGGACGACATATCGCGACGTTATCTTCCCTTGCTTCCCCAATCGACGATGGCCCAGACGAGGGGACGCTTTCAAGAATACCTTATCACCCATAGAAAACTATTGGTCTTGATGCATCCAGTATGAATAAGATTTATGATGAATCTGATCTATCAATAAATGCTGCCTGATTAATTTGACCTTCTCAGAAGTCTCCTGCACAAGGCTCGACCCCAATAGTGAAGTCTCACCTACCTTATCCCAAAATAGGGGGGACCGACATGGATGACCATAGAGCACCTAAAAAAGGGACATTCGAATTGAGGATTAGTAACTATTATTATAGGAAAACTCAACCAATCCCAAATGGCTATCCCAAGAACCTACAAAGTCCAAAACACATGCACTGAGCATGTCCTCCAGAATCTGGTTTGTCCTTTCTATTTGACCATCCATTTGAGTATGGTATACCGTGCTCATATTAATCTAAGATCAAAAGGCCTTATTTAGGCCTTCCAAAAACTAATAAGTGAAATAGGGGTCTCTATCTAAGACAACTGCTGATGGCACACCATGGAGTCTCACTACCTCCTGAAGATACAAACGGACAAACTCATCCACTTTAGATGTATCTTTGAATGGGATGAAGTGGGATGATTTGGTTAGACAGTTTATCACCACCCAAATGGAATTATTACCCCGAGGTTTACGAGGCAAACCAACAATGAAGTCCATGGAAACATCATCCCACTTCTAAGTTAAAATGGGTAGTGGTTGGAGTAAATCGGAGGGCCTTTGGTGATCCGCCTTCACCTTCTGACATGTGTAGCATCTCAACACAAAGTCTGCTATGTCCCATCATATAACTGGACACCAGAACAGTCATCACACATAATAATACATCTTGGTGGCACTCAGATGGACATACCACTGAGACTGGGGGATATTATCCATCACCACCTTCCGTAGAGACAACGACACTACTGTACCGACCTTGAAGCACAAGATTCCCTCGGGAGACGACGACCAATCATAGTACGTCTCCCAACCATGAAGAGACAGCCTCAACTGCTGGAAAATCTTATCACTGAGCTGTTCTTGCTGAATCAACTCCAATAGATAAGGATTCAACTAAAAGCTTTCCAATAATGCACCTTCACTATGCTCCCTGGTCTCCACATTCATATGTGCAAAGAGTACCATCAAAGTCCACTCATCACTGGAATTCCTCAAATCCTACACTAGAACTCTTCTACTCAAGGTGTTGGCCACCAAATTACCCTTTCCTGAGGTATAAACAATTTCAAATTCAAACCCTTGTATGTACTCAATCCAACGGTGCTGCCTCAGATTGAGGTCCTTCTGCGAGAAGATATAAGGCAATCTTTTGTGATCAGAGTAGACCATAAACTTCTCCCCAAAGAGGTAGTGATGCCAAGTATTCAAAGCATGCATCACCACTGCCAACTCTAAGTCATGGGTTGGGTAATTATTTTTATGTGGTCATAGTTGGTGAGATCCATACGCCACTACACAATCATCCTGCATAAGCATGCACCCAATACCTATACCTAAAGCATCACAATAGACCACATACCCCTTCCCGACCTCAGGTAAAATCAGCACAGGGGTGGTAGTCAACCGCCACTTCATCTCCTTAAAGGATTCATGAAATTATGATCCCCATACAAACTTCACCCCTTTCCAGGTGAGCACGGTCATCGGTGAAGCAAGACGAGATAAATCTAGAACGAATCGCCTGTAATAACCAGCTAGGCCAAGGAAGCTCCTAATCTTGAACACATTCTTAGGTTGCTCCCATGACATGACCATACTGATCTTCTCAAGGTCCATTGAACCCCCTGTTCCGAGATCACATGCCCCAAAAAATTTCACTTCCTTGATCCATAAGGTGCATTTGGACAACTTTTCATAAATGTGATTCTCTTGCATGGTGCCCAAAACGATCTGCAAGTGATGTTCATGTTCCTCCTTAGATCTAGAGTAAAATAGAATTTCATCCACAAACACCACAATAAAGGAATTGAGATACTGGTGGAACACCTTGTTCATGAGTTCCATAAAGACCACCAGATCATTGGTCAATCTAAAGGGCATAACCAAATACTCAAAGTGGTCGTACCTGCTTCAGAAGGCTGTCTTCAGGATATCTGCCTCTTTCACCCTGAGCTGATGGTATCCCAAATGAAAGTCTATTTTTGAGAACCAATTTCCCCCCTAAATTAATTGAAAAAATAATCTATTCTGGGTAAATGTTATTTATTCTTAATTGTTGCCTTATTCATCTTCCGGTAGTCGATGCACAAACGGAGGGATCCGTTAGCCTATTTTGCGAACAACATAAGAGCGAACTAAGGAGAGACACTAGAGTGAATGAATCCTTTGGATTATAATTTGTAAAACTATATATTTAATTCCATTCACTCGTTAGGGTACATGAGATATGAGGTAAGAGATATCAGCTGTGTTCCCGGTACCAGATCAACCGCGAACTCCACATCCCGCTCTAGGGAAAAACCTGAAAAATCATCCAGGAATACCTCCAAAAACCCATTCACTACATGAGTTAGTGCACCTTCAGTGGAAATACCATCATCCTCTATCATGCGTGATGATAACTGGAAGATAATACTTCCCAACTTTAGGAGTGGAGGTCCTACACGACCTGACCAAGGATCCCATTCTCCACGAAAAACCTAACAACTACCATCAGGTGCCGTGAAACTCACTCGCCACCTGTAGAAATCAATGTACGACTGGAAGTGTACTAGACAATCCATTCCAAGTATTATGTAAAACCGTTCCATATCTAAGACCAAGTGGTCCCACTCCATCTCAACCCCTTACATGAAAAGCGTACACAAAGGGCACCTGAAACCCTGCTCCTTCTTCTTTCCCAGCGGCATCACCAAATCCATTGTGAAAGAAAAAAATCAGTTGGAAAATTCAGATTGACTTTAAAACAAGAAGAAATTAATGAAATAGAGGCATCAATATCAAAAAGAGCAGTATTTATAGAAGATGAAATCAGAACGGTACCTCGAACTATCGACGATCCTGCCTCTGATCCTGTTGGTCCCTGATCCACCGCATGGAGATATCCGGTCTCTACCTAAGGATGATTTCTAGTCTGTGGCTATGACCTAAATTGGATATGCCCAAAAGATGACCCAACCCTACCACCATGGCCACCAAATTGAGATCCCCCCGTCCTCAACAACTCTGACTATGCCGACACTTCTCTTGAAGCCACTGATCCTTCCCTACTCAGAAGTGGACGTGCCACCCCACAGAAGCGCTGCAAGTGGACCATACCTTCAAATTGGTAACATGGATTTGGAGGATGTGGGAATGATGTTTGGATGTTCTCCAACCTCCCACACTGGTGGCACATGACCGATCTCGCATCAGAATCCACAGATGAAAACTGCCAGGAAGAGTGGCTTGAACTACCACCTCCCTTCTTCACCTGATCCTACCACTTCCTTTTCTTATCTAAAGAGCTTATACTACCCACTAATGATACTGAAATAGAGAAACCATCCCTTCCTTTATGGTAAATATCCACCATACACTCCCGGTCAAAGACCTCAGTATAGGTACTCAACTTGAACAAGAAAACCTGAGAGTACATCTCTAGTCACAAACCTTTCTCAAACCTCTAGACCTTCGCTTGTTCATTCAAGATGATTTCAGGGGAATACTGAACCAAATAAGAAAAATGGTTGGCATACTCCATCATAGAAATATTCCCCTGAACAAGGTCCATGAAATATCTAGATCTAGCATAATCCAACACTTCAGGGTAGTACTGGTCATTGAAGATGGCCTTGAAATATCCCCAACGCATCTAATAATTCTTACCAGTTTGAAGTACTGACCCCCACCACTTGTGGCTGGGACCCTCCAACAGAAAAGAGGCACATTTCACCCTGACCTCGCTAGGTGTATCCAGGAACTCGAACATGCGGTTGATCTTTTCAAGCCATTCCTATGCTTCATGGAGTTCTATGATGCCTCGAAAAGTAAAAGACTTGTTTTTCAAAAAATCCTAAGCTTTATCTTTTCTAGGACCCATATCTTCTACCATAACTATAATGGGAATATGAGATGGTCCCTGTACCAAATCTTAGATAGCCTAGACCATATCCTCGACTGGCCTCTGATCAATCGGTGTGGGAAAACTCTCCCTGGCTTCCTCCCATGGGCGCATGGGAGCTTTCCGGGGAGACATGTTGCTAAAAAATGAAACAGTCACAAAAAAATAGTCAATACCACAATTCTAAAAATTTTAATCAAATAAATCAAATATAAATAATCTAAACACATTAAAATAATAAAATAAACAACTACTCCACCCCCGCCCGATGTCCACGTGTGGTCTACAGCCCACACGTCTCACCTGAAAGTGAATTAATCAGAAAATTCCAACATCCCATGGTGACTCAAGGCCTTCCACAAGAGGTGCGGGATAGGCACCCTACTTGTGACCAAAACTCAGATCCCTGACAGTCCTAGCTTCTGTTTATCCCGACTCATCCCAAAATAGTAATACAACCCAAAAACATTGGCCTCCTCTGATACCATTTGGTCACGAACCGAATCTAGTCGCCACTAATACCGAAACCAAATGAAACTTATGAAAAATCCCAAAGGGTTTTCCATACCCCCACGGGATGTAACAAGTTCCAAAGTATCAATAAATTTGGTTTGGGAATGATTTATCCGATTATGAAAGCATAAAACATTAAAAACAATCAATAATATGAATATGAAATTTTTATGCCAAAAAATCCTTAACAAAAATCAAAATTGAATATATGGTTTTAAATAAATTTCAAGAGGTCCAAAAATAAATAAAAATTGCATCAAATCAGTCACAAATACTCCACACGACATGGGGTCATCACCCTCGAGCCATCTCCACAACACCGCACCATAGGAGAGGACTAACAACCCGAACCACCTTCACCTAAGGCTTTGCCTTTTCCTGTGTCAAACATAATCAAGTCTACTTACACCCAAGGGGTGTAAGTAGGGTGTAAGACCAATCTCAATTGGATACCACCCAAATATTTCAAATATAATGCAATACAAGGTGAAAAGCATGCAATTTTAATATGTAAGTAAAAGCGGTGATAAATTCCAAGAAATGCAACTTTCAATTGTAAAAAGTTTTCAAAATAAAACTTTCAAAATGTTAAAAAATTTGATCAAGAAATTTTAGAAACTTTAATTTACATCCAAACACACCCTAATACAAGGGTAAATACCACAAATCCAATGATCACCACAACCAGGAACACCCCTAGGCATTAGATAGTCTCGGTCCCTATGCACCACATACCTTAGTGTAAAATATTCATGTCACAAATCCTTTACCATGAATGATCCACTAGTAGGGAACATACCCACAACCTAGTGGTACCCATACATCATTTATATAGTTTAGTTATAGTTTTCATTATACAAAATTCTAAGTGAAATAGGGACAAAACCCATCCATTTCACTAGCATTCTAGTATATATCCGCCCCACCTAGGTACCTAGGCTTCCTACTTTGTGATAAAACAATTAAAACATACTAAATACACCCTTTTCATATAAAAAAACCATTAATGGTCACATAAAAACAATACAGTATCTATACACACTTTATACCACATAAAACACACAAAAAAACGTTTTGATTTTCAATAAAACAACTTCTCAAAATCTCGCATTGTTTTGCACCCAAAACTCCTTGAAATACCTACTTTGCACACTATGTGAACATTTATAAATCACCAAAATAGAAGTGGCATCCCAATACCTTTCATATAAACCAAAAATTCAGTTATAGGGCAGCCTAATATGAACCAATAGGCGATATCTTTGTAAAACCTCCATTTTCACACAAACATGGCACTTAAAGTTCATGTGCTTCACAAACACCATTAAAACAAATTTTCGCAGAAACCAATAAAGTAGATAAACATTAAAAACATGATTTTAATCCCTAATACATCTCAATAAAAATCAACCAAGTAATTATAGGGTATCCTCAAATGAACCAATAAAATATTTCCATGAAAAATCCCCAATTTCACAAGAAAATGGCACTTAAAATTTATTTTCTTTACAATTACCACTAAAACCAAATTTTTCACCAATAATCAAGTGAGATAAACATGAAAATATCATCAAAACATAAATTTGAGTCACAAGGATTGTATAAACATGGAATCATCTACCAAAATTATTAAAACATTGAATCCTTTGTGCAAAAATTCAATCGCACCACCGTCACACCTCAAGGAAGGTAGATCAAGCCTAAAATCAAAATATTGGACCAATAAAACCCAAGGTTAAACCCTAGGTTCGAAACCCTACCCTCTGGTCATTTGGGACTTCAAGGAAATTAGAATAAACTCCATGAAAAGGGGAGAAATTAAGAGGGAGAAACACTTACTTGAAATTGTGTGATGTTCCTCCACCAAATCCATTTTAAAAATAAAGTTACAAGGAGGGTTTGAAGTTCTTGGGAGGATTAAATGGATGCAAGGGTCTAATGGGGGAAAAAAGGTGTGAGTTAGGATAAATCCTGAGAGGAAAAAAAGGTTATTTATCCCATTTTTAATGAGCTGGACATGGGCGCATGGTTTGGAAAACCGTGCACCCTCCTTTCTCCCCTCAAAAGATCTTCAAATGACACCAAAATTTATGGGGGATTAGGGGGGACTTAGGGGGATTTTAGGATAAAAATATAAGAAATATAAGTACCTTTAATTAATAACTTGGGTGTGACAATAATAAAATTCTTCATGTCTGGAGAAAAAGAAACGTAAGAAAGGGGTGAGATCAAATGCTCAGTAAGGGTAAGCAATAAAACACAATATATTATAAAAAAAACCATTAGGCATGGTGAATAACTAAGAACACATACCTTTAAAAAAAATAATAAACTAGAATAATTATGGCATGAATATGAGCTGAGTAAATAATGCCATGATAAAACATAACCATGGGTATTCTACTAGTAGAATAACCACATGAAATATGAATTTGTAGCTTCACAAAGAGGGAAATTCATATTTCGAACATTCTAAAACATACCATCAAGGCCTCATGCCAAGACCATAAATAATATTTTTTTCAAGGCCTCATTCCAAGACCATAGTTTGTCTCATGAGACCTACTGATACACTGAGGGGTTATAACAGGCCCACCCAACACTTACTAAGTCCAATGTATTCCTCATATGAATGAGGATGAACATAAACAACATACATGTAAGAAGCCGAATCTTCTTTTTAGGTATGTTTTTCCCTTTTCTGGTGTTTTTGAGAAAAGATTAGTTTCTGTAAATTTTTTAAGTACAAACCATGTACTTTATGAGTACGCGCCATGTACTCGGTTACCGCGGGTAGCCGGGTGCTGGCCGTGTAGCGGCCATGCACACGACCATGTGTGGTGCCCTAGAGACCGGCTAATGCGGGGGTCGGTGAAGGAAAGTACACGCCTTGTACTTATAAAGTACATGCCGTGTACTTTCCTTTTTTCATTAAACGCACTAGGGTCATGTATGACAGACAGAGCCACCTTCTTCTAGGTTTGGTTCGTCCGAGAGCGAGATAACGACACCAATCTTCCTTCGAGCTATCGATCGAGTGTTTGTTATCCGAATCAACTGTTGTAGATTGCGTTGGAATTGACTCAGTAAGCTTTTACTTCTTCTAGAGCTTTGTTTCCCGACTCTTCCTCTTTTAAGAGTTATCTTTAGTTGAACGTTTTAGATGTTTTTGTAGATCTACAGTGTTATTGGGCGATTCAAGGCTTAAGGTTCACTTATATCGATCCTACAACACTGAGGTAGGTGGTTTGTGCCTTTCTGTTTAAAGTCTTTGAGTTATATGTGCAAAAGTTCCCAATACCCTTAAATAGGGTATTGCGTGTTTACTATTTTAGCCCTGTTAATTTCATGCTATGCTTGTATTCTTGAGTAGAGGTTAATTGAATGTGAATAGGGTTAATGGATATGCTTTCGAAGGTTTTTTCCCATGCATGTTGTTTATGACTCTTTGGTCTGGATTAGCCTGTAGAGACCCAAAGCTTAACGTACATAGACATTACATTAATTTTTCGGAACAATTAATACATAACAAAAACCAAAATTCAAGGATCGTAATAGTTTAGTGTCTTTGGAAACTCGGAGCATAATCTTCTAATCATGGTGAAAGATCTTCAACATCTCCCATAAAGATCTTCCCCTTTTGTTTTCTTACCTAAAACCTTTCTTTATATCCTGGTGAAAAGAAAACATATAAAGGGTGATCTCAAATGATCATTAAGGGTAAGCATGAAGAAAATAAAACAAACCATATACATTTGAACTTCAAAACATGAACATAATATTTAAGCATCAATATCTTGAGAAATGACAAAAAACATGGCAGTACGTAAGGCATAGATCATAATGAAAAATTAATCATGATAAAATAGCATGGGAATAAAACATGTAATTGTGGAAACCATTAAGCACATGTTATGATTTCCATAGTAGCCAAGGCATTTCTGCCAAGACCATCTTAGTGGACAAAGTCCATTTCTGAATCGAATTCACTCCTCGTTCAAGTCCTGTATCACTGAACCAGATTAACTTGTCGTTCCATCCATGTCTATCTCATGAGATATAAATCTTTACCCAATGCATTGGAGGGATATATAGGTCCCACCCATCTCATAATGAAATAATTCTTACTTGTTCCACAACATAAACATAAATCATTCATCATAACCCAAAGAATAAAAATGGGTTTCATAAACATCATCCCATCATAACATAATCCATACAAAAAATGGATATCATTTAATCATAAGAAAATTGAAACCATGTAAATTATAGATAAATTATACTTGAAACATACACATATGAAATAATTCCATCTTATATGGAAAATGGTTTTGATAAAACACTTGAAATGAATTCTTGAGGAAAATACCCTTTCTTCTTCAAAATCATTTTCTTTTCACAAAATGCCATGAAATTTTAAAAGAAAAGGATATTTTTAAAAATAGTCATTAAATCTTGTAGAGTAAGCTTCATGAAAATAAGGCTTTATGAAACCGTAAATATCTGTTCATTCCGTATAAGTTAAAAAACATTCTTCTCATACTTTTTCTGTAAAAGTCAAAAAGTACCTCGTATGGTAAACAAAAGAAATATTCCTTCCATACGATGTGGTAAAAGTAAAAAAAGGGTAAAAATAACTTTAAACATACATGGAAGAAAAGTAAAAATTTTATGAAAACATTTTTAGAACATATGGAAGTGGATAATAAACATAACCCCAGTAAATACTTACGAATAACAATCTCAGATAAGAATGAGATTGGAATAATTATCCCTTACCTTATGTCCATTTTATTCCATATGTGTTCAAGACTCTTGTATATTGGGTTTAAACAAATTATTAACTTGTAACAGAACCATAATAATATTTATGATATCATATATGATTCACTTACGACTTTATATTATCCGTTCATTTGTCAATTTCATGTTAAAGCAGTGTTTTGGGTAAAAACGTTTCATTTATCATCCGTGTTTTGAATTGTAATTATTAATATGATTACTTAGATAATGATTAATTAATTCCATAATATAAAACATGATTTATATATAATATATATTCAGAATATACATATATATAATAGATCAATAAATGGAAAGAAAAACACCGTTCATGGAGACGGTAGGCAGTACGTACACATGAATGCTATTTTTCGTTTCCTTATTGAATTGAATGGAATTAAGTAGATGAAATACATACATATATATATACATAAATCCAGTAGAATTATTATATCATATATTTCATGATTACCTATTATATATACTTTATAATCATTCTTTAATTGTTAACATGGAAAATGAATCGCATCGCGTCGTGGAGACGGTAATCCGTACGTACGCACGAGCGATGATATCATTCCCATATTTATTGAATGGAATTGGAGTGGATGATATAATATATTAGAATCAGTATGGTGTTATAATAATCATATATAGTTATTATTTACACCATTATACCCATCCAAGTAAGGTGGTGGTGGAAAAACTGATTACACCACGGTGTGGAGACGGTATTCTGTACGTACGCACGCGCGGTGATTTCATTTTCCGTAGGATGGATAAAAAGTGAAATATGGTTGTTTCATATTTATAATAAAATATCAGTATATAATTAATAATTATTTTATTACTTTATAATGAAACAACAAAATAATAGGAAGTAGAAGAAGAAAGAAACTTGAAAGAGTCGGTAGAAGAGATTACCTCTTCCTTGACGCACCTCCTTTAAACTTCTTCTTAGGGCACTAGAGTTGGTCTTTTGAGAAGACCAGAACCTCTATGATATAACTAGAGATGGTTATAAGAGGAATTTCCAGGGGTTTTCTGAGCTTCAAGGCTCAAAAGGGTGTGAAAAGAAGAGGAAAGGGGTGTCCTTTTTATAAGGGAGGAGAGGGGCACCTTTGGAAAAACTTAAAATAATATTTTATAATAAAGTCATATTCGGTTTATAATAGATCCAAATTGATTTATTTAGAAGATAAAGTGGGGATGGGTCGAAATACTCTGAACCAATAGGTTTTATACAACTTTAGGTTACTATTGTAACCTTATCATTTAGATTTAACTCTTAGTTAAATAATTTAACTTTTACCGTGTCTTCTTGTTTTCAAATACTATATGGTTAATAAACTTACTATAACAAGAAAAACGAACCCCAAGTGGTTAATTATTAATATATATAGACTTATCTAATTCATTTTGAAGAACCTTATATTTTTAGGAATATAATAACTATTAATAATATAATATTTATTTTAAAAAATATTTTATGTCAATTTCGACACTATTTGGTAATTGATTTTTGTAAAAATCATAACAGAATGATTACTTCTAAAAACGTTAATTAAATAAATAATAACATGTCATATTAACCTATAAAATTATTTTAATTCATAAAAAGTCTCAAATTACAATTATTTGGGTATTTATAATATCAATTATGTTAATATTTCATTAATAAGGTAATTACTGTATCATCATTGTGTCATAAATAAATTACATTATTTAATGTCTAAAAATTATAAATAAAATTAAATTATGTAGGAAATATTTTTACCTTTATAATTAATATTTATAGTCTAATTTATCTTATGTATAACCCTACATTAAAAATGTTTTAGTTATTAAACTTTGATTTTAACTATTTTAACTCTTCTTTAAATAAAATAATAACAAATGTCCAAATCTAATACAAGTGGACCTAAAGGGTAATATTTTATTTTTAAGGTTGTTTTTGGTCAAATTAAACTTATACAATAGAATTAGTACATGTGATAGGGTAATAATAATATCATTTTTATCCTCAATTACCCTATTTACTTTTAACCGTGGTAAATAAAAGTAAAAACTTACTATTCATAAAAAATTATTTTTATATTATTGAACCATATTTTAATCCATGATATTAACCATGTCTCACAGATTTTCGAAATTCCACCCACAGAAGCGGTAAAATTAAGTTTTATGTAAATTTTCAAACTCTCCTAGGAGGTGGGTAAAAGATGGTGAAAAGTTCAATAAAATTTTTATATATATAAAATTATTATAAAATGACTCCAATGAATTACATTGAACTTATATAGGCATTATGTATCAATTTTGACCTAAAATAAATTTAAATAAAATAAATAATTATTTATATAAAAAGTCAGTTTTTAAATAGTAACCCAGTGTTTTCACTATTCATCAAAAATTGAATGTTTTCAGAAAAATAACAAAAATTTAACCTAGGATAATTTCGATATTCTGAATCCAAAAATGAAGTCCATTTTGAAAGATAAAATGTCTAAAAATTCAAAAAGTGGGTATTACTATTCATAACGGCTAGTTCATAATAATATTATAATAATATCTCGTTTAGTGAAACTCGGTATTGCGTACTACACATGATATCAAGGAAGGTCTTGATTGCGTGTAATTCAAGCCAAGTCAGGGATGAGTGTAGTGAAAGCTCCTCTTGGTGTTGCGTATAACATAATCAAAACATATTTCATTTATACATTAAACAAAATCTATACTAAATGTTGCGTAGAATAATTTCACAAAACGAACTTGAAAATGTGTGTAACACGAGCCAAGAATAGTGTTGCGTATACTGTAAGCTAATACGGTGTTGCGTATATCACAAGCTAATTTTGGTGTAGCATACAACACAAGACATCAATGAAATTAAAAAGAATAATTCTCATAAAATCTCGGGTTGTTACATTCTTCCCCCCTTAAAATAAATTTCGCCCTCCAAATTCGTCAGGGTTATAAATGGTTTGCTACTTGAAAGTTTCTTTCACAGAAACCCACATCATAAAAAGGAATAATAAAACTTAATTTTAAAAAGTAAAGTAAGAAACATAACGGTTACCCAAATTAACTCATCACTGGGTTTCCACATAGGAGAACATAAGTGAAAATATGGATATGGAAGAAAAATATAACCATCATTTTCTGATGGAGAGTGGTAGAGAACATGGCTATGAAAAAGACAATAATCACAAAGCCATAAATTTTTGATGATCTAAGGTACCATCTGATTCATCGGATATAAGGACACTAGGAAAACATTTTTGGTTTTCAAGATCATTTCCCTAAAGTTGAATAATTTTTGAATTAAAAGAAATACTTACTTGATTTTGGTACAATCTTACTGTTGCTCATGCCTTGAACAATTTCCATTTAATCTCTTAAAGAAATGAAGTTGAATATGTCATTTTCAAAGTGTTAGCAGATCATGCGATAGAATGATAGGTCCTTCCATCTGTCTTATAGGATTAGCAAAAGTTATATACATAAGTCCATCTTATGGTGAGATTAATAATATATGGTTCCAAAAATGGACTTATACTTCATCTATCATACCTCTTAATAAAATAAAACTAGTTTCTACTAACAAGGGACTTCCTGTAGGCCTGTGGAAGGCGATAAAGGCCTGTCGCACTTCGGTTGTGGGTTCGATTCCCACAACCTTGTCCGACGCGATGGGTTGTCGCCCATTCTACAGGTTGTCCCTTTTATTAAACTAAACTATTATAACATTCTATCAATAATATCGAAAAAATTTCTAGCCTTAAACAATAATAACTTATGTTCAACATAATCCATTCCAATCTTTAGGTTTATCCAAAATACTTCTTTCCAAACTCATAGTATAAAGAGAATGATTACTAAAAAGGTCATATAACAAGCATGTGAATACCATCATTTATCCCTCATATATCTTGTTGGTCACATTCCAATCATGTGAATAACTTAATCATGTATTCTCTTGAAAAATTAATACCCATTAAACCTTAGTGAAAACATGAATGCTGTCAAAAGTTAACTCTTTACACATACCAAAATCCAAAAATTTTATATACTCAAACCATGATATAACTTTGTCCTTATATCAGTCATGAGCTCATGAATACTACCAAACATTTAATTTTCTCCTTATCCCTTCCTTATGCGCATATCATCTACTTTCCAAAATATTTGAATCACTTTTCATGGTTATCGATACCATATAATTATCGAAAACCACAATAAACCATTACATAGATATTCCAATGTTCCACAATACTATAAATGAGATTCCACAACATTATTTTGGAATCCATTTACATAAACACATAATCATTCCAACACATCATTGTCATAGTCAACATTGCTAATAGTGATCACCTGTGACTTCCCTTTGTCCTTTTCCTTAAGAGGTTTCTCACGTTGATCATCATTAACCCTTGGATTAGGGCATTGATTAGCATAATGCCCCATTTCCTTGCACTTGAAGCATTGAAGTGTTGGTGGTGCGTTCTCTGCAGTCTTTTCTTTATTCACATCATTGGCAACCCTTTTTCCATTACTTCGACACTCAGCTGCTCGATGACCTTATTTTCCACACTTAAAACATTTTCCAGTCCCTTTAAGATAATATCCACCATTCTTCTTTCCACACTTTGAGCATAAAGAAACATTTATCTTCTTTTCACCATTTTCCTTAGATTTCTACTAGAACTCCATCTTTCGTTTCTTGTCAAAACCATGAGATGGATATGTAACACTAACTTCCATTTCTACCTTGATAGAACAACGCACAATTTCTTCATAGCTACTGAAGTCTATTATAGCTAATGCCCTTTGAAGACTTGGTTTTAAGCCACTTAAGAATCGATCAACTTTACTTTTAGGTTGGATGATAAAGCCAGATGCATACCTTGCAAGCCTTGTAAAATTCACTTCGTATATATCAACAGATTCATCATCCTTTTTCTTAAGCTCAAGGAAATCCTTTTCCATCTTTTTTTTGAAGAATACGAGGGAAGGACTTATTGAAAAATAAGTTCTTGAACTCATCACTTTCCATGGATTCAATTTTATCTCAGGGATTCGTATTCTTAATTAGAGTCCACCATTGATCTGCTTCACCTTATAAATGGTAAATATCCATAATGAATTTTTCATGTTCTGAACAGCAAAGTATGGAAAATATCTTTTCAATGGTACTAATGCATTGTTCAGCAACAAGTGGATCATAAGACCCACTAAAATAAGGGGGACGTTGCCTCATGAAGGACTCAATATAATATTGTTCCCTTCTATGCTCATTTGGATATCTAGAATGATTCATAGCTTGTGTAAGTATAGCAATAAGATTTTTCACTCCATCTCCCATAACATTGGTTTGTTCAGGAGGACAATCATTGCATTGTCCATTACATTGATTAACACGATTCCTTCGGGTTCTATCCATTGTCTAAAACCCAAAAAGAATAGTGTGAGAGGCAAAAATCATGCTAGGGAAAACAACATAATAAAGGGGGATTACCTTAAATATATAACATCTTAGGGTTAATTATAAGATCGTTACCATAATTCTAGGACTATAACTCATACTTATACTTAACCTTAGGGACATCCCTAGACATACCTTAGAAATATCTCTAGGGATCTCATTAAAGTTTTTACATCCTAGTTTCCAAAGGTTAACTAAAAGTTTCCTCTGATACCAACTGTAGATACCCAAAGCTTGACGTACATAGACATTACATTACTTTTGTGGAATAATTAATACATAAAAAAACCAAAATTCAAGGATCATAATTGTTTAGTGTCTTTGGAAACTCGGAACATAATCTTCTAATCATGGTGAAAGATCTTCAACATCTCCCATAAAGATCTTCCCCTTTTTTTTCTTACCTAAAACCTTTCTTTATATCTCAGGGAAAAGAAAACATATAAACGGTGAGCTCAAATGCTCATTAAGGTCAAGCATGGATAAAATAAAACAAACTATATACATTTGAACTTCAAAACATGAACATAATATTTAAACATCAAAATATTGAGCAATGACATAAAACATGGCAGTACTTAAGGCATAGATCATAAAGAAACATTAATCATGAAAAAATAGAATGAGAATAAAACATGTAATTTTGGAAACCATTAAGCACATGTTATGATTTCAATAGTAGCCAAGGCATTGCTTCCAAGACCATCTTAGTGGACAACATCCCTTTTTGAATCGAGTTCACTCCTCGTTCCAGTCCTGTATCACTGAACCCGATTAACTTGCCGTTCCAGCCATGTATATCTCATGAGATATAAATCTTTACCCAATGCATTGGAGGGAGATATAGGTCCCACCCATCTCATAATTAAATCATTCTTACTTGTTCCACAACATAAACATAAATCATTCATCATAACTTAAAGAATAAAAATGGGTTTTATAAACATCATCCCATCATAACATAATCCATACAAAAAAATGGACATCATTTCATCATAAGAAAAGTGAAACCATGTAAATCATAGAGAAATTATACTTGAAACATACACATATGAAATAATTCCATCTTATATGGAAATTGGTTTTGATAAAACACTTGAAATGAATTTTTAATGAAAATGTCCTTTCTTCTTCAAAATCATTTTCTTTTCACAAAATGCCATGCAATTTTAAAAGAAAAGGATTTTTTTTTGAAAATAGTCATTAAATGTTGTAGAGTAAGATTCATGAAAATAAGGCATTATGAAACCATAAATTTTTTTTCATGCCGTATAAGTTAAAAAAACATTCTTATCGTACTTTTTCCGAAAAAGTCAAAAAGTACCTTGTATGGTAAACAAAAGAAAGATTCCTTCCATACGATGTGGTAAAATTAAAAAAAGGGTAAAAATGACTTTAAACATACATGTAATAAAATTAAACATTTTATGAAAACATTTTGAGAACATATGGACGTGGATAATAAACATAACCCCATTAATTACTTACGAATAACAATCTTGGACAAGAATGAGATTGGAATAATTATCCCTTATCTTATGTCCAATTTCTTCTGTATGTGTCCGAGACTCCTGTATAGTGGGTTTAAACATATTATTAACTTGTAACAGAACCATAATAATATTTATGATATCATATATTATTCACTTATGACTTTATATTCTCCGTTCATTTGTTAATTCCATGTTAAAGTAGCATTTTGGGTAAAATCGTTTCATTTATCGTCCGTGTTTTGACTTGTAATTATTAATATGATTACTTAGATCATTATTAATTAATTACAGAATATAAAACATGATTTATATATAATATATATTCCGAATATACATATATATAATAGATCGATAAATGGACAGAAATACACCGTTCATGGAGACGGTAGGCCGTACGTACGCATGAACGCTGTTTTTCGTTTCCTTATTAAATTGAATGGAATTAAGTAGATGACATACATATATATATATAAATAAATCCAGTAGCATTATTATTTCATATATTTCAGGGTTACATTTTATATATACTTTATAATCATTATTGAATTGTTAACATGGAAAATGAATCTCATCACGTCGTGGAGACGATAATCTGTACGTACGCACGAGCGATGATATCATTCCCATATTTATTGAATGGAATTGGAGTGGATGATATAATATCTTAGAATCAGTATGATGTTATAATAATCATTTATAGTTATTCTTTACACCATTATACTCATCCAAGTAAGGTGGTGGTGGAAAAACTGATTACACCACGACGTGGAGACGATATTCTGTACGTACGCACGCGCGGTGATTTCATTTTCCGTAGGATGGATAGAAGGTGAAATAGGGTTGTTTTATATTTATAATAACATATAAGTATATAATTAATACTTATGTTATTACTTTATAATGAAACAACTAAATAAGAGGAAGTAGAAGAAGAAAGAAACTTGAAAGAGTCGGTAGAAGAGATTACCTCTTCCTCGACGCACCTCCTTTAAACTTCTTCTTAGGGCACTAGAGTTGGTCTTTTGAGAAGAACAGAACCTCTATGATATAAATAGAGAGGGTTAGAAGAGGAATTAGCAGGGGTTGGCCAAGCTTAAAGGCTCAAAAGGGTGTGAAGAGAAGAGGAAAGGGGTGCCCTTTTATAAGGGAGGAGAGGGGCACCTTTGGAAAAACTTAAAATATTATTTTATAATAAAGTCATATTCGGTTTATAGTAGCTCCAAATTGATTTATTTCTAAGATAAAGTGGGGATGGGTCGAAATAATCTCAACCAATAGGTTTTAGAAAAGTTTAGGTTACTATTGTAACCTTATCATTTAGATTTAACTCTAAGTTAAATAATTTAACTTTTACCGTGTCTTCTTGATTTCTTATACTACATGGTTAATAAACTTACTATAAAAAGCCAAACGAACCCCAAGTGGTTCATTATTAATATATATAGCCTTATATAAGTCATTTGTCCTAACCTTATATTTTTATAAATAGAATAACTATTAATAATATAATATTTTGTTTAAAAACTATTTTATGTCAATTTTGACACTATTTGGTAATTGATTTTTGTAAAAATCATAAAAACATTATTAGTTCGAAAAAAGTTAATTAAATCAATACTAACATGTCATATTAACCTATAAAATTAGTTTAATTTGTAAAAAGTCTCAAATTACATTTATTTGGGTATTTATAATATCAATTATGTTAATATTTCATTAATAAGGTAATTACTGCATCATCATTGTGTCATAAATAAATTACATTATTTCATGTCTAAAAATTATAAATAAAATGACATTATGTAGGAAATATTTTTATATTTCTAATTAATATTTATTGTCGAATTTATCTTATGTATAACCCTACATTAAAAATGTTTTAGTTATTAAACTTTGATTTTAACTATTTTAACTCTTCTTTAAATAAAATAATAAGAAATGTCCTAATCTAATCCAAGTGGACCTAAAGGGTAATATTTTATTCCTAAGGTTGTTTTTGGTCAAATTAAACTTATCCAATATAATTAGGACATGTGTTAGGGTAATAATAATATCATTTTTCCCTTAATAATCCTATTTACTTTTAACCGTGGTAAATAAAAGTAAAAAAGTTACTATTCACCAAAAAATATTTTTATCTTATTGAACCACATTTTACTCCTTGATATTAACCGTGTCTCTCGGATTTTCGAAATTCCACTTACAGAAGTGGTAAAATTAAGTTTTATGTAAATTTTCAAACTCTCCTAGGAGGTGGGTAAAAGACGGTGAAAAGTTCAATAAAATTTTTACATATCTAAAATTATTATAAAATGACTCCAATGAATTACATTGAACTTATATAGGTATTATGTATCAATTTTGAACTAAAATAAATTTAAATAAAATAAATAATTATTTATATAAAAAGTCGGTTTTTAAATAGTAACCCAGTGTTTTCACTATTCATCAAAAATTGAAAGTTTTCAGAAAAATACCAAAAAATCACCCTAGGCTAATTTCGATATTCCGAATACAAAAATGAATTCCATTTTGAAATATAAAATTTATAAAATTTCAAAAAGCAGGTATTACTATTTATAACGGCTAGTTCATAATAATATTATAATAATATCTCGTTTAGTTAAACTCGGTATTGCGTACTACACATGCTATCGAGGAAGGTCTTGATTGTGTGTAATGCAAGCTAAGTCAGGGATGCGTGTAGTGAAATCTCCGTTTGGTGTTGCGTATAACATAATCAAAACATTTTTCATTTATACATTAAACAAAATCTATACTTAATGTTGCGTAGAATAATTTCACAAAACGAACTTGAAATTGTGTGTAACACGAGCCAAGAATAGTGTTTCGTATACTGCAAGCTAATACGGTGTTGCGTACAGCACAAACTAATTTTGGTGTAGCATACAACACAATACATCAATAAAATTAAAAAGAATAATTCTCATAAAATCTCGGGTTGTTACATTCTTCCCCCCTTAAAATGAATTTCGCCCTTGAAATTCGTCAGGGTTATAAATGGTTTACTACTTGAAAGTTTCTTTCATAGGAACCCACATCGTAAAAAGGAATAATAAAACTTAATTTTAAAAATTAAAGTAAGAAACATAACGGTTACCCAAATTAACTCATCACTGGGTTTCCACATAGGAGAACATAGGTGAAAATATGGATATAGAAGAAAAATCTAACCATCATGTTCTGATGAAGAGTGGTAGAGAACATGGCTATGAAAAATCCAACAATCACAAAGCCATAAATTTGTGATGATCTAAGGTACCATTTGATTCATCGGATATAAGGACACTAGGACAACATTTTTGGTTTTCAAGATCATTTCCCTAAAGTTGAATAATTTTTGAATTAAAATAAATACTTACTTGATTTTGGTACAATCTTACCGTTGCTCGTGCCTTGAACAATTTCCATTTCATCTCTTAAAGAAATGAAGTTGAATTTGTCTTTTGCAAAGTGTTATAAGATCTTGTGATATAATGATAGGTCATTCCATCTATCTGATAGGATTAGAAAAAGTTATATACATAAGTCCATATTATGGTGAGATTAATCGTATATGGTTCCAAAAATGGACTTATACTTCATCTATCATACCTCTTAATAAAATAAAACTAGTTTCTACTAACCAGGGACTTCCTGTAGGCCAGTGGTAGGCAATAAAGGCCTATCACACTTCGGTTGTGGGTTTGATTCCCGCAACCTTGTCTGACGCAACGGGTTGTCGCCCGTTCTGCAGGTTGTCCCTTTTCTTAAACTACACTATTATAACATTCTATCAATAATATCAAAAAAATTTCTAGACTTAAACAATACTAACTTATGTTCAACATAATCCATTTCAATCTTTAGGCTTATCCAAAATACTTCTTTCCAAACTCATAGTATAAAGAGAACGATTACTATAAAGGTCATATAACAAGCACGTGAATACCATCATTTATCCCTCATATATCTTATTGGTCACATTCCAATCATGTGAACACATTAATAATGTATTCTCTTGAAAAATGAATACCCATTGAACCTTAGTGAAAACATGAATGCTGTCAAAAGTTAACTTTTTCCACATACCAAAATCCAAAAAATTTATATACTGAAACCATGATATAACTTTGTCCTTATATCAGTCATGAGCTCATGAATACTATCAAACATTTAATTTTTTCTTTATCCCTTCATTATGCGCAGATCATCTGCTTTCCAAAATATTTGAATCACTTTTCATGGTTACTGATACCATATAATTATCGAAAAACACAATAAACCATTACATAGATATTCCAATGTTCCACAATACTATAAATGAGATTCAACCACATTATTTTGGAATCCCTTTACATAAACACATAATCATTCCACCACATCGTTGTCATACTCAACATTGCTAATAGTGATCGCATGTGACTTCCCTTTGTCCTTTGCCTTAAGAGGTTGCTCACGTTGATCATCATTAACCCTTGGATTATGCAATTGATTAGCATAATGACCCATTTCCTTGTACTTGAAGCATTCAAGTGTTGGTGGTGCGTTATCTGCAGTCTTTTCTTTATTCACATCATTAGCAACCCTTTTTACATTACTTCAACACTTAACTGCTCGATGACCTTCTTTTCTAAACTTAAAACATTTTCTAGTCCCTTTAAGACAATATCCACCATGATTCTTTCCACACTTTTATCATAAAGAAACATTTATCTTCTTTTCACCATTATTCTGAGATTTCTCCTTGAACTCCATCTTTCGTTTCTTGTCAAAACCATGAGATGGATATGTAACACAAACTTAAATTTCTACCTTGATAGCACAACGCACAATTTCTTCATAGCTACTGAAGTCTCTTATAGCTAATTCCCTTCAAAGACTTGGTTTTATGTCACTTAAGAATCAATCAACTTTACTTTCAGGTTAGATGATAAATCCAGATTCATACCTTGCAAGCCTTGTAAAATTCTTTTCTTATATACCAATAGATTCATCATCCTTTTTCTTAAGCTTAAGGAAATCCTTTTCCATATTTGTTCGAAGAATACGAGGGAAGTACTTATTGAAAAATAATTTCTTGAACTCCTCCCATTCCATGTATTCAATTTCATCTCGGGGCCTCGTATTCTTAATTAGAGCCCACCATTGACCTGCTTCACCTTCTAATCGGTAAATAGCCAGAATGACTTTTTCATGTTCCGAACTGCAAAGTATGGAAAATATCTTTTCAATGGTACTGATCCATTGTTCAGTAAAAAGTGGATCAGAATACCCACTGAAAGAAGGGGGACATAGCCTTATGAAGGACTCAATAGAATATTGTTCCCTTCTCTGCTCATTTGGATCTCCAGAATGATTCATAGATTGTGTAAGTATAACAATAATATTTTTCACTCCATCTCCCATAACATTGGTTTGTTCAGGAGGAAAATCATTGCATTTTCCATTACATTGATCAACACGGTTCCTTTAGGTTCCGACCATTGTCTAAAACCCAAAAAGAATAGCGTGAGAGGAAAAAATCATGCTAGGGAAAACAACATAATAAAGGGGGAGTACCTTAAATATATAAAATCTTAGGGTTAATTCTAAGATCGTTACCGTAATTCTAGGACTATAACCCATACTTATAATTAACCTTATGGACATCCCTAGACATACCTTAGAAATATCTCTAGGGATCTCACTAAAGTTTTTGCATCCTAGTTTTCAAAGGTTAACTAAACCTTTCCTCTGATACCAACTGTAGAGACCCAAAGATTGACGTACATAGACATTACATTACTTTTGCAGAATACTTAATACATAACAAAAACCAAAATTCAAGGATCGTAATATTTTAGTGTCTTTGGAAACTCGGAACATAATCTTCTAATCATGGTGAAAGATCTTCAACATCTCCCATAAAGATCTTCCCCTTTTGTTTTCTTACCTAAAACATTTCTTTATATCCCGGGGAAAAGAAAACATATAAATGGTGAGCTCTAATGCTCAGTAAGGGTAAGAATGGAGAAAATATAACAAACCATATACATTTGAACTTCAAAACATGAACATAATATTTAAACATCAAAATCTTGAGCAATGACATAAAACATGGCAATACGTAAGGAATAGATCATAAAGAAACATTAATCATGATAAAATAGCATGGGAATAAAACATTTAATTGTGAAAACCATTAAGTACATGTTATGATTTCCATAGTAGCCAAGGAATTTCTTCCAAGACCATCTTAGTGGACAAAGTCCCTTTCTGAATCGAGTTCACTCCTCGTTCCAGTCCTCTATCATCGAACCAGATTAACTTTCCATTCCATCCATGTATATCTCATGAGATATAAATCTTTACCCAATCCATTGGAGGGAGATATAGGTCCCACCCATCTCATAATGAAATCATTATTACTTGTTCCACAACATAAACATAAATCATTCATCATAACCCAAAGAATAAAAATGGGTTTCATAAACATCATCCCATCATAATATAATCGATACAAAAAAATGGATATCATTTCATCATAAGAAAAGTGAAACCATATAAATCATAGAGGAATTATACTTGAAACATACACATATGAAATAATTCCATCTTATATGGAAAATGGTTTTGATAAAACACTTGAAATGAATTCTTGAGGAAAATATCCTTTCTTCTTCAAAATCATTTTCTTTTCACAAAATGCCATGAAATTTTAAAAGAAAAGGATTTTTTTGAAAATATTCATTAAATCTTGTAGAGTAAGCTTCATGAAAATAAAGAGTTATGAAAATGTAAAAATATGTTCATGCTGTATAAGTTAAAAAAACAGTCTTCTCGTACTTTTTCCAGAAAAGTCAAAAAGTACCTCGTATGGTAGAAAAAGAAATATTCCTTCCATACGATGTGGTAAAAATAAAAAAAAGGGTAAAAATGAATTTAAACATACATGGAAGAAAAGTAAACATTTTATGAAAACATTTTGAGAACATATGGATGTGGATAATAAACATAACCCCAGTAAATACTTACGAATAACAATCTCGGATAAGAATGAGATTGGAATAATTATCCCTTACCTTATGTCCAATTTCTTCCGCATGTGTCCGAGAATTTTGTATAGTGGGTTTAAACATATTAATAACTTGTAACAGAACAATAATAATATTTATGATATCATATATGATTCACTTACGACTTTATATTATCCGTTCATTTGTCAATTCCCTGTTAAAACAGTGTTTTGGGTAAAATCATTTCATTTATCATCCGTGTTTTGATTTGTAATTATTAATATGATTACTTAGATCATGATTAATTAATTCCAGAATATAAAACATGATTTATATATAATATATATTCAGAATATACATATATATAATAGATCGATAAATGGAAATAAATACACAGTTCATGGAGACGGTAGGCCGTACGTACGCATGAACACTGTTTTTCGTTTCCTTATTGAATTGAATGGAATTAAGTAGATGAAATACATATATATATAAATAAATCCAGTAGCATTATTATTCCATATATTTCATGATTACCTATTATATATACTTTATAATCATTTTTGAATTGTTAACATGGAAAATGAATCTCATCGCGTCGTGGAGACGGTAATCCGTACGTACGTACGAGCGATGATATCGTTCCCATATTTATTGAATGGAATTGAAGTGGATGATATAATATCCTAGAATTAGTATGATGTTATAATAATCATATATAGTTATTATTTACACCATTATACTCATCCAAGGAATGTGGTGGTGGACAAACTGATTACACCACGGCGTGGAGACGGTATTCCGTACGTACGCACGCGCGGTGATTTCATTTTCTGTAGGATGGATAGAAGGTGAAATAGGGTTGTTTCATATTTATAATAACATATCAGTATATAAGTAATACTTATGTTATTACTTTATAATTAAACAACTAAATAAGAGGAAGTATAAGAAGAAAGAAACTTGAAAGAGTCGGTAGAAGAGATTACCTCTTCCTCGATGTACCTCCTTTAAACTTCTTCTTACGGCACTAGAGTTGGTCTTTTGAGAAGACCAGAACCTCTATGATATAAATATAGAGGGCTAAAAGAGTAATTGGCAGGGGTTTTCTGAGATTCAAGGCTCAAAAGGGTGTGAAGAGAAGAGGAAAGGGGTGCCCTTTTTATAAGGGAGGAGAGGGGCACCTTTGGAAAAACTTAAAATATTATTTTATAATAAAGTCATATTCGGTTTATAATAGCTCCAAATTGATTTATTTATAAGATAAAGTGGGGATGTGTCTAAATCCTCTCAACCAATAGGTTTTAGAAAAGTTTAGGTTACCATTGTAACCTTATCATTTAGATTTAACTCTAAGTTAAATAATTTAACTTTTACCATGTCTTCTTGTTTTCTTATACTATATGGTTAATAAACTTACTATAACAAGACAAAATAACCCCAATTAGTTCATTATTAATATATATATCCTTATCTAAGTCATTTTGATGAACCTTAGAGTTTTAGAAATAGAATAACTATTAATAATATAATATATTTTTTAAAAACTATTTTATGTCAATTTTGACACTATTTGGTAATTGATTTTTGTAAAAATCATAACAGAATGATTAGTTAGAAAAAAGTTAATTAAATAAATAATAACACGTCATATTAACCTATAAAATTAGTTTAATTCATAAAAAGTCTCAAATTACATTTATTTGGGTATTTATAATATCAATTATGTTAATATTTCATTAATAAGGTAATTACTGCATCATCATTGGGTCATGAATAAATTACATTATTTAATGTCTAAAAATTATAAATAAAATTCCATTATGTAGGAAATATTTTTATCTTTCTAATAAATATTTATAGTCAAATTTATCTTATGTATAACCCTACATTAAAAATGTTTTAGTTATTAAACTTTGATTTTAACTATTTTAACTCTTCTTTAAATAAAATAATAATAAATGTCCTAATCTAATCCAAGTGGACCTAAAGAGTAATATTTTTTTCCTAAGGTTGTTTTTTGTTGAATTACACTTATCAAATAGAATTAGGACATGTTTTAGGGTAATAATAATATCATTTTTACCCTTAATTACCCTATTTACTTTTAACCGTGGTAAATAAAAGTAAAAAGTTACTATTCACCAAAAATTATTTTTATCTTATTGAACCAAATTTTACTCCTTGATATTAACCGTGTGTCTCATATTTTCAAAATTCCACTCACATAAGTGGTAAAATTAAGTTTTATGTAAATTTTCAAACTCTCCTAGGAGGTGGGTAAAAGACGGTGAAAAGTTCAATAAAAGTTTTATATATCTAAAATTATTATAAAATGACTCCAATGAATTACATTGAACTTAGAAAGGTATTATGTATCAAATTTTACCTAAAATAAATTTAAATAAAATAAATAATTATTTATATAAAAAGTCGGTTTTTAAATAGTAACCCAGTGTTTTCACTATTCATCAAAAATTGAAATTTTTTAGAAAAATACCAAAAAATCACTCTAGGATAATTTCGATATTCTAAATCCAAAAATGATGTCTATTTTGAAAGATAAAATTTATAAAATTTCAAAAAGTTGGTATTACTATTCATAACGGCTAGTTCATAATAATATTATAATAATATCTCGTTTAGTGAAACTCGGTATTGCGTACTACACACGCTATCGAGGAAGGTCTTGATTGTGTGTAGTTCAATCCAAGTCAGGGATGCATGTAGTGAAAGCTCCGTTTGGTGTTTCATATAACATAATCAAAACATATTTCATTTATACATTAAACAAAATCTATACTTAATGTTACGCAGAATAATTTCACAAAACGAACTTGAAATTGTGTGTAACATGAGCCAAGAATAGTGTTGCGTATACAACAAGCTAATACGGTGTTGCGTACAACACAAACTAATTTTGGTGTAGCGTACAACACAAGACATCAATGAAATTAAAAAGAATAATTATCATAAAATCTCAGGTTGTTACATAGCATGTTAGGCTTCCTTGTTTACTTACCATGCCTAGTATTGTAGGATGGAGTGTTTTGTATATCTGACCTGATGATATGCTGTAGATTTCTAGCCAAGTAGTTCTTAAGGGTTACTTTGGCCGATACATTTTACTATGATTGCTTGACTTACATAGGGCCGTGAGAGCCTGTTGTAGTAGACCATAGGGAGAATGGACATAAGGGATTCTCCAGAGAGTCTGTTTACTTTTATGATGTGAGACCAGAAGGTGGAATTAACGTAAGTGCTTACTCAGAGTGTCTGTTGTTCCTCAACATGGGCCACATGGAGAATGTGACATAAGTGCTTCACCGGAGTGCCTTTAGTTACTGATACGAGACTATAGGAGGAATTCACGATGAGTGATTCCTCAGAGAGTCTATTCTAGAGCTGAACCAGAGGGGTGAGACTGTGTGTGCTGCCCAGAGGGTTTCTTGTGATGCTAGGTAGGACAAGAGGGGATAGGCTGTGAGTACTTCCCAGAGGGTTACCATTTATGTTTAGCTGTTTTCTTGTGCTGCTAAGTAGGACCAGAGGGGATAGGCCGTGAGTACTTCCCAGAGGGTTACCTTTTGTGTTTAGATGTTTTCTTGTTCTACAAGGTAGGACCAGAGGGGATAGGTCGTGAGCACTTCCCAGAGGGTTACCTGTTTGTGTTTACCTGCTTTGATTAGCTGTTGCTTGATATATGAACTAAATTCATTGAAACTATGGTTTGGTTACTGCTGAGTACTTCCTTGTTTACTGCTTCCTTTACTCATTACCTGCCATATATTCACTGACTGTTAAGCACAAATCTTGTGGTGGTTGCCTATTGAGATTTAGTATCACACCCTGTTTGGGCCATGATTTTGGGCCCAAACAGATTATATTTATGTAGGTATAGATAAGGGAAAGCACCCTTCTACTTCAGGTACTTGACTACTGTGGAGCTGGAGAGCATGATACCAGGCTGAGGCTTGCAATACTGGGGAGATGTTTATCTGTTTTCTTTTGTACTTGAATTTAGTACTGTTTTGTATTCCAGTATTGCGTTTTTTTTGGCTGCTTCCTTAGACATATGTATCATGCATCATTTTTATATATGTGCTCTAACTATTTATTTCTTCAGTCTTCTATTGTTTCTTGTTGTTTGGTATTACTATTTATTCCGATATTGTATATTTGTTTACTTCCGCTGTGTTACTCTGCCAATGAGGGCATAGTTTCCCAACTATCACACCCAAGGCCCTCACTGCTAGTTGGCAGCCTCTGGCGTTTGGGGAAATGCGCTTGAGGCCGTGTGACCTACCAGGTACGGGGCGTCTTTGGGAAGATTCCAAAACCAGGACGTTACAAAGTGGTATCAGAGGAATTATTTTCTCTTGAATTACTATTTGGATCTTATAGACAGGGATTTTAAGGAATTGGTACTTGGTAATAATCTGTACCCGGGAGTAGCTAACCCATGTACAGGGAAAAGCCAATCTACCTCGTTATTGCAAATTTTCTAGTTTTGCAAATTTACAGTTGATTTTATTTCACCGTTGGGCGATTCACATGTTTTGTGCTATTATTGTTGATGTTTTTGAAGTTCTATTTCTATTTCAACCGGATGATATGAGGGTATGAAATCTCATGCATCATATAGTCACTTGCTAGAAATCACATGTCATGCATTCTTGCCATGCCATTTATGGTGCATTAGCAATTTCATGTTGTTGTGATAGATGTTGTGCTAGATATGCATGTTGTTGTGATATATGCCTTGATAAAAATGCATGTTGTTTGATAGGGTATTGGATTGTGTAAGGTTTTGTTTGAATGGACACCAAACTTTGGTTATTGAGGTGTTATGGGCCCTCATGGATCGGAATTTGGTGGATCATTGATCTATTATGCTTGTTTATGACATGTACAAGATGCCAAGATTTGATTCATGGGGAGTATAGGCCCTCACAGATCGGAATTTGGCACTTTAGTGTTTGTTTCACTGTTTTTCTGGGTTTTGAAGAAGTTTCTGAGGCTTACTATCCAAAAAAACTCAAAATAGACAACCTGTAATGATGAAGACACCCCATGTGTTCTTCTGTTCGGGAAGAAACTGTTTTTCTTAAGTACACACTGTGTAATTTATGTACATGCCATGTAGTCTCTAACCACGTCACAGAATATGTGGGTAGGGAAACTGGGTTTGGAATCCTTGGTAGGACACGCCATGTACCGGATGTACACGCCGTGTTGTAGAACCGTGTAGGCAGCTGTGTCACTAACAACATGGGTCAGTTGAGTCCTCTCTAATGCACACCGTGTCAGTCTTAAACATGCCATGTAGTGTAATCCTTGGAATCTTGCCATGTCACTAACAACACGGGTCTGCAAAATCTTCATAGTACATTCCGTGTCCATCTGGAACACGCCGTGTAGTGTGAGCCGTGTATCTGACCATGTCTCTCACAACACGGGTCGGTGAATATCGTCTAGTACACGCCATGTCTGGCACTAACAAGCCGTGTATTCTTGTTCTATGAGAACCGTGTGGCCTAGTCATGTAAGGGAACTCGGGCAGGGGAAGAGGATTCAAGTACATGCCATGTATAAGGACAACACCCCATGTATGGGGTGTTACATGACTTGGTTTGGCAGAAGTACATGCCCATGTGAATGGATTATAGAAACACTCCTTGTAGTTAAGTCTACATGCCATGTATCCTTGTTTTGAAAAACTTGAATGATTTCTTTCTCTTGTTCCTTCCTTTTCTTCTAGTTTTCAGTCCTTGACAATCTTGATCTAAGGTGTGCGCTTGACCTTACAGAGTCATGCCATCGAGATTTCCTCCGGTTTTATGCCAGTTATAGGGAGACGATCAAACACCAGACATGAATAATCAAGGACTACCTACAGATCCTCTAGTTGTGCCATTCTTGGAACCAATCTTCATTTCAGACATAGGTGCCGACACACAGTTCCAAGAGGGATTTAAGAGTTTCATGTAGACCTTCCACGGAGTACCACATCCTGCCCCATCTATAGCAGAGCTGACGCGGGTTTTTCAATAGCAGAATCCTCCCACCTTCATAGGGGAAGGAGGACCTCAGGCTGTAGAGTCATGGTTATAAGCCATGATTTCTATCTTCAAGCATCTGGAGACACCTCTAGAGAGGAGGGTGAAGCTCTCTACATACATGCTTTAGGATTCCGCCAAGAGGTGGTGGGATGTGATCTCACAGGCGGTACACTAGCAGGTTATGGTGTGGGATGAGTTTCAACGTACCTTCTATGATTACTTTTACCCAGAGACTTGAGGGCTGATCAAGCCCGATAGTTCATGATTCTGGAGCAGGTTACTCTTTCTGTTATGGAGTATTCTTCTCGATTCTCCAAGCTGCAGTGCTTCACGTATATTCTAGGAGGTGATGGGTTATTCCTGATAAGGAAGTTTGAGGATGGTCTGAGGTACGACATCTGATCTCAGCTGAATATCTTCAGGTTGAATTCCATCACTTCTATCTTCAACCAGGTTCTGATCACGGAGCGCAATCTGAGGGATTCTGTAGTTGCAAGCCAGGGTGGTTCGACATCTGGATTTAGTATTCCTCCTACTAATAGTAGGAAGAACCACAAGGAGTATTCACACGGTGATCCAAGGAGGAGAGACACTTCTTCTGGTAGCCAGGTGGTGTGCTACTAGCGCGGGAAGATTGGGCATACGAGGCCACATTGCCCGAGAGACCTAGTTGAGTGTCGATCTTATGGATAGACGATCCATCTTCAGAACTTCTGTCAGACCTTCTCACTAGTAGCTGGTGACAAGGGTTCTTCTATGACTCCTCGTTCAAAAGCAGCACCACCAATTTTTCCCCAGTCTGGGAACTGGAGTTCTTCCGACTGTTCAGGCCAATGTGGAGGCCATGGCCATGGTATCCAGTCTCTAGGATTCCAGCAAAAACAACGTGGATCAGATTAGAGTGGTCAGGTAGGGTCGCAGGGCCGTGGTGCAGGTCAGACTTTTGTAGTAGAGCAGACCCAGCTGGAGCAGTATCCTGGAACCTCTACAGTTCGAGGTACGATCTTAGTTTCCTCAGTTTTATCTTCTACTCTTTTTGATACATGGGCTTCCCATAGCTTTATATCTGTTGCTATTATGGAGATCCTTGGACTCTGTATCTTTTCTTCTATGAATATCTTGACATTAGACACTCTGTTTGGGATAAGAACGACTAGTGTACGTCAGTGCAGGGAGTGACCTCTAGAGGTTGGTGGGTGTCACTTCGTTTAGGACCTCTATGTCTTAGAGATGACAGGTTATGACATAATTCTCATAATGGATTGGTTAGTTCCCTTTCATGTAGTCATCGACTGTTATCGCTGCAGAGTGACTTTCACATCACTAGAGGGTGTATCGTTCCTTCATAAGGGAGAATGGAATGTCCAGGCAAGAAGAGCGGGACCCGAGCATCATGGGTGGGGAGGAGTTACAACCCAGATTGCTAGTCTATATCTGGATGACCAGGGGAATTCTCAAAAGGACTTTCCTCCAGTGGTGGATCGTTTCAGGGATGTCTTTCTAGAGGACTTTTTAGGTTTGCCTCCAGAGTGAGAGGTAGAATTTTCTATTGAGCTTGTGCCAGGAGTGGCACCAGTGTCCATTCCTCCTTATAGGATGGCTACACCGGAGTTACAGGAACTCAAGAAATAGTTTGAGGAGTTGCAGGAAAAGGGTTTCATCTGACCCAGTACTTCTCCTTAGGGTTTGCCTATTCTGTTTGCAAAGAAGGCAGATGGTAACCTATGGATCTGTGTGGATTATCAGAGGTTGAATCAGTTGACAGTCAAGAACCGATATCCCTTGCTGAGGATTTATGATCTCTTTGATCAGATTTGAGGAACCCAAGTGTTCTCAAAGATTTACTTGAGATCCTGTTACCATCAGTTGTGCGTTAGACCATCTGATATACCTTTTACAACCATTCAGAGTAGGTATGGTCTATATGAGTATGTTGTTATGCCGTTTGGTCTCACGAACATGCCTGCAGTTTTATGGCACTGATGAATCAAGTGTTCCATCCATACTTGGATTCCTTTGTGGTGGTCTTCATGGAAAATATCTTGGTGTACTCTCACACTCGACACGACCATGCTACCCATCTTGAGATCATTTTGAGTTCACTGAGTGAGCATTAGTTAAATGCTAAGCTCTCAAAATGCCACTTTTGTATGGACCAGATTCACTTCTTGGGTCATGTTATCTCAGATACAGGAGTATTAATAGACCCAGAGAAAGTGAGAGAAGTAGTTTCCTGGGAGCAGCCAAAGAACGTCTTTGAGGTGCAGAGTTTTCTAGGGCTGGCTGGATACTATAGATGTTTCATACAGAACTTTTCATGCTTAGCAGCACCACTGATGGGTATGAATAAGAAGGGTGAAAAGTTCTTGTGGTTAGATTCTTGTGAGTTAGAATTTTAGGAGATAAAAGGGAGGTTGACTTCAGCACCAATACTAGTATTGCTAGAGCTGGGCAAGAGCTATACTGTTTACTATGATGCTTTGGGTATCAGTCTGGGAGCTATACTTATGCAGGGAGAAGGATTCATTGCGTACGAGTCTTGACAGTTGAGGCCACATGAGAGGAATTAACCAATGCACGATCTTGATTTGGCTTCTGTTGTTCATGACTTGTGCTATTGGAGACATTATCTTCTAGGAGAGCATTTTTCGGTTTTCACCGACCACAAAAGTATGAAGTATATCTTCACTCAGCATGACTTGAATTTGAGACAGTGAAGGTGGGTTGAGTACCTTCAGTCTTTTGACTTTGAGCTTGCCTACATGCTTGGAAAAGGAAACGTAGTGGCTGATGCGCTGAGTAGGAGGACTCAGGTACATGCAGTTCAGGAGGCCATCAGTGAGTGACAGCTTATGGCTCTGTTCTCTAAGATGCATTTGGAGGTGCATGATAGATAGGGGAAAACATTTCTTTCTTCTGTAGATGTTACCTCTACTCTTCTTGATCTAGTGAGAATGAGGAAGCTTCCATATTTTGAAGGCCTAGTCCTATGGGAAAGCGTGTTAGGAGAGGACCCTATTCCTGGATGGACTATAGGTAGGGATAAGATCTTATGTTTTCATGGGCGCGTATGGGTTCCAGCAGACATATGCGAGGAGTTGATGTGGGACTTTCATTCCTCAGTTTGGGCAGTTCATCCTGGTGTCACGAAAATGTATCGTGATCTACACCATCAGTATTGGTGGCCAGGTAAGAAGAGATATGTTACTGGGTTTTTCATGAGGTGTTCCACCTATCAACAGGTGAAGGCGGAGCATCAGTGACCATCTGGGCTTTTACAGTAGTTACCCATTCCCGAGTGGAAGTGGAATGATGTCATGATGGACTTCGTGATAGGTTTTCCGAGGTCGCCTCGAGGAAACGATGCTGTTTAGGTTGTCATTGACAGACTCACAAAAGATGCTCAATTCTTTCCGATCAAGGAGAATTTTAGTTTTGATGAGCTGGGAAGGTTTTTCATACAAGATATTGTGCACTTACATGGAGTTCCACACTTCATTGTTTCAGACAGAGATGCACGTTTTACTTCAAGGGTCTGGTAGGGGCTTCAGAAGGCTTTAGGTATACAGGTACTTTTGAGTACAGCTTACCATCCCCAGATAGATGGCCAGTCCAAGCGTACGATTCAGGTTCTTGAGGACATTCTACGAGCATGCATCCTGGATTTTGAAGGTTCTTGGGAGAAGCACATACCTCTTGTGGAGTTTGCCTACAATAATAGTTTTCAAGAAACTATTCAGATGACACCTTATGAGGCTTTGTACGGTAGGACATGCTGATCACCCTTATGTTGGCTAGAGGTAGGGGAGGCAGCTATGTGTTAGGGTTGGTGTCCTGAGAACCAACTACTTTTACTTTGATTAAATGAATGTACACTTATTATATATTGTTCATTATTTTGCATGACTATAATATAATAATGTCCTGGAATATTTTTTGCATTGATAAGGTCATGGAAGATCCCCGATATGATGAGAACCTTAAAATTCTATAACAATATTCTTGAATAAAGTTATATGGTTGGATGAAATACTATGATAGGACACATAGTATACAAATCATCATGTGCAAGTACTCATAAGAAGATGAGACTCTCTCTCATGGAGTTCACACTTGGTAATCTCCAAGATAGGAGTGTTGGAGTTTGTGGCCTAGAACCAACTACTTTGTACTTTATTCATTAATAAATGCCTTATCACATCTTGATTGTTCTTCTGCGTGACAATGCATGTGATAATGTCCTAAGGACAACTGTTGCATTAAAGGGTCGTAGCGGATCCCTGCTATGATGAGAACCCGGAAGTGCCATAACACTATTCTTGAATGTATGTTCTATGGCCGGATGATATTATTTGAGGGACACAAATAATACAGGTCATTAGGGGTGAGGACTCATAAAACTTTGAGGCACCTTCTCATGGTGTGTGCCCTTGGTAATATCCAGGAGGATATTATGAGAACAAGACCCGCCAGTAGGAAATCCACATTTCATAGTGTCATTGTATGTTCCTATCTGTGGATGTGTGTATTGATCCTTAGACTTTAAGATTATTATTAATGGGTATTACAACTCGCGCACTTAGATGTATTGAAAAAAACTGTGACGACACACTGTTCGCAGCAAGGTAGGATACATTGGGTGCGTCATGAGTAATACCGCACTAATAGATAATGCGAGAAAGGATTTGTCCCTTCCGCTCCATAACGGAAGTAGATATCTCAGGCCCTTTGATGAAATCGATATATCCTAAATAAATCCATGGCCATGGTAAGGTATGATCAAGTTCAATTCCGGGAAGTCAAAGAAAGAATAATCAAGCACATGGGTTGATGACACTAGCATGAAACCCGCTTGATTGGAGATATCGAGACAAAGAGATTATATTACACGGTAAGCGTTCGTAGGAGGTGACACGTCATTGTGGCGTTAACTTCTTTCTCTATGGGTGCCTTGGCGTGTTTCTAGACGCTAACCTTGGACTTTGGGCAGGCTCCACCTAATGCCACTGAGAAAGAGGCCTAGAGGGTTACACACTAAGTGTGTCCATGTATCTCAGTTAAATATTAATTTAACAAGTTGAATAAAGATTATTCCCGATTGTGGTTTAATAATTATTCAAGGATGTCTGATCGCATTTATTTCGACACTAGTTATTCGAGAGAATATATTGTGGGAAAAATAATATAAATTTTTTAGCGAGTAATGCAGTTACATTTATTTAAGAAATAAATAGCCATTACTCAAGGTCTAATAAATATGGTGGAGGAAAATGAATAAAACTGAAAAATAAAATTACACGCCGTATATATTTATATATATATGCCGTGTAGTTTATTTTTTCATGATTTGTGATAAAATATTGTTTATTTAATTAAATGATATTAAATGTAATACGTTGGACACATGTCAAGTAATAATGATGATCAACTGTCATTATTAAGACATGGGGTATTGCTAAGAATTAAATGAAATGATTAAATGATTATGAGCAATTAATTTATTTTATTATTCTAGGTATTATAAATCCCAATTACATTATTCTCAAAAAAGTTAGCCATTTTGGTTGTGCAAAACGGATCAGAAATACTCTTAAGCCAAGAGAGAATTCCCTTTCCACCAAGAACACTTTCAAGTTACGAAAGAAAGATCCTCCACTGGATCAAGGTGATTGAAGACAGACATCGCAAGCGAAGGATCTTCCGCACTAGCACCCGGAGTTCCCTTTGGCGACGTCCAGAGATACGTGGCACACGTGTGGATCACCGCTAGAGGAATCCTACACTTGGATTCTCCGACGCAACGACGGATCACAGGATCGTGACCGGAGACACCAACGAAGAAAGAATTCCATCGAGGTAATTCTTATGAATTAATTAAATTAATTATAAACAACATATGATGATCCTCCTCAAGGGTTCCGAGACTCTTCTTTTTTTTTCGTTCTTCGTTCTATTATGAAGATCCGTTGTTTTATATCGTGAAGGATATCAGATTGAACGTCGTTTAACGCTAAAATTAAAGTTGGGAAAACCCACCAACGCGCTTCCGCTTTGCCTGGAACCTACTAGTGGTATCAGAGTGGGTCATATCGTTGATTATAATTATTTAGTTTTTCGTTGGTGATTTACGAATTTAATAATTTAGTTATTTCAATTCATGTTTAATCGTTCTGGAAATCTGAATATCGAGATCCATTCCTCCTCCCTCGTTTCTCGTTCACCTCACAGAAACAAATTTTTCTTTTAATTTTTATTAAAATAAAATAGAGGAACTCATCCAGAGGAGCCAAACGTTTCTGGCTGTATAACACCAGAATACACGACATGTATTCGAAAGTAGACGCAGTGTATTCTAGGTTCAATGCATTGACCGATCCGCCAAATCAGGCCGTGTATTGAGGTCATTTATGACACCATGTGTTGGCCAGAAACAGGTGGCACACAGTTTCCGGATTACACGCCGTGTGGTCCAACAGAACACAGCGTGTATTCCCTTCGGGTTCGGGTTGGGCCGTGTACCCCGTACACGGCTTGCCCGGCTGGAAACCGTGTAACGCGGAAACTACACGGCGTGTGTCCAAAAGATCACGCCGTGTACTCCGAAAATTTCTAAAGTACATTTACACACCATGTCCCCGGGCATGTACTTTAGATGGACA
Organism: Viscum album; assembly: GCA_963277665.1. Taxonomy (NCBI): domain Eukaryota; kingdom Viridiplantae; phylum Streptophyta; class Magnoliopsida; order Santalales; family Viscaceae; genus Viscum; species Viscum album. Next base: position 808,130,794 of record OY728134.1, on the reverse strand, counting down.
ATGAAGAAAAGTACACGCCGTGTAGTCGGAACTACATGCCGTGTACTCACCCAAATTACGCAGATTTATTAAAATTTAATTATTATATTATACAAACCCTTGAGACATGTACCATAGTGCAGGCTTAAAGCTGAGGCACAACACATGATAGGTGTTTTATATATATGTGTTTAATTTAATATCTGCGTAATAAAAGGGAACTCACCGGGTTGCCTCCAAGGTACAAGTTATGTAGAAGGATAATTTTAAATGAATTTATTTGTTTAAAATTATGATGGATGAGAATCTCAAGGAAATTAAGAAAATGGATTTAAGATAAAAGGATTGATTAATTAAAAATAATTAATTAATTCGAGCGTGATTTATATTAAACAAGAACGATTAAAGAATTGAATGCTAGTTTTATTTATGCGTAAATATCGTTGCATGTATGGATGATCATGAGATAGACCGAGACCTTTGTATGTGAATGGTTTCTTTTAATTTATTTATTTAAATTAAATTTATTAGCCTGCGAGCCATCTCCTCATTAATATGTAGGGCCTGTGTGCCCAAGTATTCTTTTATGTAAAAACCCCCTTTTTACCCCTCACCTGCGTGTGAGATAAATCCATATGTAATGGATGGAGATCCCAAGCTAGTGGAGGCGGCTCAAGTCAAGAGCCGAGGTGAAACCAATCCAAGGAGATACAAAGGTGGACAGGTGGAAAGCTGTAAACACGAACCCGCAAGGTTCAAGGTGTTTCTCCCCTAGGTCTTGGGTTAGTTTATCAACCGCTAGATAAACTAACCAATAGAAAAGATCATGATCATACCATTTATTTTATTTCTGTCAGTTGCATGGTTTATTTATTGTGAGTGTGTTGTCACGATCACACAATTAATGAATTAAACAAGCATGCAAGATGGAACTAAAATAAAACCGGCTTATACGTAAATATTATCTTAGACATGGTTAATCACTTAAGTATATCCCACTTAATATTAAAAAGCATGTAATCAAAGATAATAAAATGGAAATTTACGTATAAGGATAAAATCCCTCAAAATAAATATTAAGTCGGCATAGCCTTCCATAATCTTGGTTAGAATCGAACCATAGTTCAAAGTGCTTGACCAACCCTAGTTGGGGTGATTTCAATTATCGGGGAATTCTAATTCAAGGTTTTGGGTTGACTTGACTTTGTTTGCATCAAGGGTTGACTGCCACAGTAGGACTTGGTGTGACCAAGAGGCAAAGGTTGAGGAAATCCAAAAAGTATTTCAGGATTGGGGAGTCCACTCAGCGGATCAAGGAGCTGCGAGTTAATGCAGTTGGCATTTGGAATGCCTACCTAAAACCCTTCAAGTTGCTTGACCAACCCTAGTTAGGGTAATGCAAAGGAAAATATAGATCCTTGCCACTAGAATATTCATGCAACAGAATATTCCGAAGTCAATGGTGAGGGCTATTGGATTTCGATAAAATAGTGGGAGACTAATAAGTATTAATTTATTTATTTGTCTCAAATTTTGTAATAAAGTACTAAACCTTTGCTCATCTTAATTTGTAGAAACGGAAAGAAAATGACTTCAAACATATCATTGTGCACCATACTCGAAAAAGAAAACCTTCTCACCGGCACCAATTTCCAAGAGTGGCAGAGGCGTTTACGCGTCGTCCTTCGCCATGAAAGGAAAGTATATGTGCTGGAAGAGCCTATTCCAGTTGCGCCTGGGAAAGAGGCTAGTGATGAGGAATTATCTCTCTACATGAAACACATGGATAATTCCACAGATGTCTATTGTTTCATGCTATCGGCCATGTCTAATGAGATCTTGAAGCAACATGAAAACATGGATGCGTATAGCATGATGTCTCACCTTAAAGATCTCTACCAAGAGAAGGTGAGACAGGAGAGGTATGAGATCTCCAATGCTTTGTTTACCACGAAGCTTGAAGAGTCTGCGCCAGTTGGGCCTCATGTAGTCAAGATTATTGGCTACATTGAACACTTGGACATCTTAGGGATTAAATTACCGGATGAGTTGCGTACAGATCTCATCCTATCATCACTGTCCAAGACCTTCTCTAGCTTCATTGTCAACTATAACATGAGAGGCAATGAGAAGAGTCTATCAGAGCTTCTGACCTTGATTCTCCAGGTAGATAAGGACATGGGGCGTGACAAACCCACAGACCTTATGGTGAACAAGAAAAGGAAGGACAAGGAAAATGGGACAAAGACTTATAAATGGTCTGAAGCCCCCGAGCACCGTCCCTCCAAGAAGGGGAAGATTCAGAGGCAAGGAAAGGAACGGGAGGAAATATGTTTTTCATGTGGCAAGCAAGGCCACTGGAAGAGGAACTGCACCCAGAAGCGTGGGGACGCTAAAGGTGCATTATTTATCGAGTGCAATCTTTCTATTTCTACACATTGGGTATTAGATACATCTTGTGGGGCTCACATCTGTATTCAAATGCAGGAACCAAGTAGATTTAGAAAGATCGCCAGAGGATAGGTGGATCTTCTAGCTGCCAATGGTGCAAGGCTGGCTGCGTTGGCTATTGGCGACTACCACCTCTCATTGCCGACTGGGATGATTTTGGTTTTACATAACTATTATTTTGTGCCTAGTGTTACCAAGAACATAATTTCTCTATCTTGTTTGGATATGTATGGATTTGTTTTCAAGTTCAGAAATAAGGGTTGTCTCTTTTATAAGAACAACGTATGTTATGGTATGACACATTTAAATAATGGTTTGTATGTATTGAATTACAAAAACCAAGTGTTGGCAATCGATAATGAAACAAACTCACATGACTCATACATCACCCAGTTATGGCATCACCGCCTTGGTCATGTGAATGAGAAGCGTTTGACAAAGCTCTGCCAAGATGGCTATTTAGACTCTACTGAGCTAAAACCACTTGATAGATGTCACGCTTGTTTACAAGAAAAAATGACCAAGCCTCCTTTTGGTGGACAAGGTGAAAGGGCCACAGAGCTTCTAGGATTGGTACAGACGGATGTGTGTGGACCATTTCCAGTAGATTCTAGAGGTGGATATTCTTACTTCATTAATTTTACTGATGATTTGAGTAGATATGGATATGTATACTTAATGAGGTATAAGTCAGAGTACTTAGAGAAATTTAAGAAATTCAAGAATGAAGCAGAGAATCAGCTTGGTAAGAATATAAAGAAGCTTCGATCGGATCGAGGTGGAGAATATCTGAAACAAGAGTTCATCGATCTTCTACGGGAGTCTGGGATTCTATCTCAGCTCACTCCTCCTTATACACCATAGTGGAATGGTGTTAGTGAAAGGAGGAACCACACCTTGTTGGACATGGTGAGGTCGATGACGAGTCATGCGGATCTTCCATTATCCTTTTGGGGATATGCATTACAAACTGCAGCATACACATTAAACCGAGTACCAACTAAGGCGGAAAATGGAATTCCATCTGAGTTATGGAATGGAGGGAAACCCACTTTGTCATACACACGTGTATGGGGATGTGAGGCATTTGTTAAGGCCTTATCAGGCAAAAAAATAGCACCCCGGGGCACGAAGTGTATCTTTATAGGATATCCCAAGGAAACTAAAGGATATTACCTATATAACCCTCAAGATAAGAAAGTGACTGTCGCCAGACAAGCCGTCTTTCTTGAGAGGGAGCACATACTCAAGAAGGATAGTGGGAGAAAGATTGACTTTGATGAAGTTGATGATCAGGAGTTGGTACAGGAACAAGTTCCATAGGTCCTCGTGGAAGAGGTTCCAAAAACACAAGTACTGCGTAGGAGCTCAAGAGAGGTAAGGGAACCAGAGAGATTTAGTTTCCTAGTCACTGAGGACGGTGAATCATTATTGTTGGACAATGATGAACCTCTCTCCTACAAGGAATTAGTAGAAAGCTCAGAAGCTGCAAGATGGCTGGAAGCTATGAATTCTGAGATGGATTTCATGTATCAGAACCAACTTTGGGTTCTGGTCGATGAGCCAGTTGATGTAAAGCTTGTTGGATGCAAATGGGTATTCAAAAGAAAGCTGGACATGGAAGGTCATTTTAGCACATATAAAGCAAGGCTAGTGGCTAAAGGATTCAGACAACGTCAAGGAATTGACTATGATGAAACCTTATCACCAGTTGCGATGTTTAAATCCATAAGAATCATACTTTCCATAGCAGCTTACCATGACTACGAGATTTGGCAGATGGATGTCAAAACAACATTCCTTAACGGTAACCTTCAGGAAGATGTCTATATGACACAACCAGAAGGGTTTGTGACACCAGGTGAAGCCAAACGGGTTTTCAAGTTGAAGAAATCCATTTATGGATTGAATCAAGCATCCAGGTCATGGAACATTCGATTTGATGAAGCCATAAAGGAATTTGGTTTCATTAAGAACGAATGTGAGCCATGTGTTTATAAGAGGTTTAATGGGAATGCGGTTGTCATCCTAGTGGTATATGTTGATGACATATTGCTTATTGGAAACAACGTACTATCCTTACAGTCAGTTAAGGACTGGTTTAACAAGTGTTTCTCCATGAAGGACTTAGGAGAATCAGCCTACATTCTAGGGATCAAGATCATTCGTGATAGATCCAAGAGGCTACTTGGACTAAGTCAGGGTACATACATTGACCAGATACTAAAGAGATTTAGTATGGAAAAATCCATGAGGGGATTGGTTCCAGTGTCACATGGCTTACATCTTTCTAAGAAAATGTCTCCCCAGACACAATAGGAGAAATATAGGATGAGCAAGATCCCATATGATTCGGCTATAGGATGCATCATGTATGCCATGTTATTTACCAGGATTGATGTTGCCTACGCACTGAGCATGTTAGGCAGATATCAAGCAGATCCAGGAGAACAACATTGGACTGCTGTTAAGACTATCCTTAAGTATCTGAGAAGAACTAAGGATATGTTCCTGTTGTATGGAGGAGACGAGGAGCTTGTCATCAGAGGGTATGCTGATGCTTGTTTTCAAAAAGATCAGAATGATCTGAAGTCACAATCTGGATATGTTTTCTGTCTCAATGGAGGAGCTGTGAGCTGGAAGAGTTCAAAGCAGTCAGTTGTCGCCGATTCTATAGCAGAGTCCGAGTATATAGCGGCTTCTGATGCAACCAAGGAAGCCGTATGGATTCGGAACTTTGTCCAGGAGTTTGATGTGGTTCCTAGCAGTAAAGATCCCATTAAATTGTATTGTGATAATACTACAGTGGTGTCTCTTGCAAAAGAACCAAGGACACATCAATGGACAAAGCATATACTCCGGAAGTATCACCTCTTGAGGGATTTCTATCAGAGGGGTGAAGTTTCAGTGAGCAGAGTGTCCACAGAAGAGAACGTGGCGGACCCCATGACTAAAGGTCTATCTCAGCAGAAGCATGAATATCATGTGAGAGCTAACGGGTTAAAGGTTGTAAGCAGTTGGCTCTAGTCCAAGTGGGAGTCTGTTGGAGTTGGTGGCCTAGAACCAACTACTTTTTACTTTATTCATTAATAAATTCCCTATCACATCTTGATTGTTCTTCTGTGTGACAATGCATGTGATAATGTCCTAAGGACAGCTGTTGCATTAAAGGGTCGTAGCGGATCCCTGCTATGATGAGAACCCAGAAGTGCCATAACACTGTTCTTGAATGTATGTTCTATGGTCGGATGATATTATTTGAGGGACACAAATAATACAGGTCATTAGGGGTGAGGACTCATAAAACTTTGAGGCACCTTCTCATGGTGTTCACCCTTGGTAATATCCAGGAGAATATTATGAGAACGAGACCCGCCAGTAGGAAATCCACATTTCATAGTGTCATTGGATGTTCCTATCTGCGGACGTGTGTATTGATCCTTAGAGTTTAAGATTATTATTAATGGGTATTATAACTCACGCACTTAGATGTATTAACGAAAACTATGACGACACACTGTTCGCAGCGAGGTAGGATATGTTGGGTGCATCACGAGTAATACCACACTAATAGATAATGCGAGAAAGGATTTGTCCCTTCCGTTCCATAATGGAAGTAGATATCTCAGGCCCTTTGATGGAATTGATATAGCCTAAATAAATCCATGGCCATGGTAAGGTATGGGAAAGTTCAATTCCGGGAAGTCAAAGAAAGAATAATCAAGCACATGGGTTGATGGCACTAGCATGCAACCCGATTGATTGGAGATATCGAGACAAAGAGATTATATTACATGGTAAGCATTCATAGGAGGTGACACGTCATTGCAGCATTAAATTATTTCTCTATGGGTGCCTTGGTGTGTTGCTAGATGCTAACCTTGGACTTTGGGTAGGCTCCGCCTAATGCCACTGAGAAAGAGGCCTAGAGGGTCACACACTAAGTGTGTCTATGTATCTCAGTTAAATATAAATTTAACAAGTTGAATAAAGATTATTCCCGATTGTGGTTTAATAATTATTCAAGGATGTCTGATCGCATTTATTTCGACACTAGTTATTCGAGAGAATATATTGTGGGAAAAATAATATAAGTTTGTTAGAGAGTAATGCAGTTACATTTATTTAAGAAATAAATAGCCATTACTCAAGGTCTAATAAATATGGTGGAGGAAAATGAATAAAACTGAAAAATAAAAGTACACGCCATATATATTTATATATACACGTCGTGTAGTTTATTTTTTCAGGATTTGTGAGAAAATATTGTTTATTTAATTAAATGATATTAAATGTAATACATTGGACGCATGTCAAGTAATAATGACGATCAACTGTCATTATTAAGACATGGGGTATTGCTAAGAATTAAATGAAATGATTAAATGCTTATAAGCAATTAATTTATTTTATTATTCTAGGTATTATAAATCGCAATTACATTATTCTCAAAGAGGTTATCCATTTTGGTTGTGCACAACGGATCGGAAATACTCTCAAGCCAAGAGAGAATTACCTTTCCACCAAGAAAGCTTTCAAGTTACGAAAGCAAGATCCTCCACTGGATCAAGGCGATTGAAGACGGACATCGCAAGAGAAGGATCTTCTGCGCTAGAACCCGGAGTTCCCTTCAGCGACGTCCAGAGATATGTGGCACATGTGTGGATCACCGCTAGAGGAATCCTACACTTGGATTCTCCGACGCAACGACGGATCACAGGATCGTGACCGGAGACACCAACGAAGAAAGAATTCCATCGAGGTAATTCTTATGAATTAATTAAATTAATTATAAACAACATATGATGATCCTCCTCAAGGGTTCCGGGACTCTTTTTTTTTCATTCTTCGTTCTATTCTGAAGATCCGGAATTTTATATCATGACAGATCTCAGATTGAATGTTGTTTAACGCTAAAATTAAAGTTGGGAAAACCCACCAACGCGCTTCCGCTGCGCCCGGAACCTACAGGGAGATTATGAGAATAGACCCGTTACTAGTAATTCTACATGTCTTGGTGTCATCGGACATTACTATCTACGAGCGTGTGTAATGTTACTTAGACTGGAAGATTATCATTAACTCATGTCATGACTTGCACACTTAGATTTGCTGATGAAAACTGTCACAAAGACAGTTGGCGGGAAGTTGGGTACGCTGGGTGCATCATGAATGACATGTTGTTAATGGATAAGTCGAGGAAGGATTTGTACCTTCCAATTTTATAGAAGTAGATATCTCGGGCCCTTTGATTGAAATAGAACTTTCAAAAAAATTCCATGGCCATGGTGTCACAACGAGTTTATTTCTGGAAGTCAAATAATGAAAGATCAAGCATATAGGTTTATGACACTACCATGAAACCTACTTGATGATATATTGAAACAATGGGATTAAATTACATAGTAAGTGTTCGTATGAGGTGACACGTCAATGAAACATCAACTTCTTTCCCTTGGGTGCCTTGACCCGTTGCTAGACAGTAATCTTGTACTTTAGGCAAGCCCACCCAATGCCAATGAGAAAGAGGCTTAGAGGGTCACACACTAAGTGTATTCAAGTATCTCAAGTAGAATAAATATTATTCCCATACGTGGTTTAATAATTATTCAAGGAAGCCTAAATCGTTTTAATGTTGGAGGAAGAATAAAATGAAAACAAGTACACGCCATGTATTAATGATTACACGTCGTGTAGTTTTGTTTTGAAAACAAGTACACGCCGTGTATTATTGAATGTACACACCGTGTAGTTTTAATTTTGGAAAGGAAATGAATAAATTAAAACAAGATATACATGTCGTGTACATTGAATGTACACGCTGTGTAGTTTTCAATGAAAAAAAGTACACTCCGTGTATTTATGATTACACGCTGTGTAGTTTTTCCAGTCGGGATCTTGAGGAAATAATGTAATTTTATTAAATGATATTTATTATAATCAGTGTGGGTGCATGTCAAGGAATTAATGACTCGACATGGGGTTTTCAAAAGAGTTAATGAAATAAATAAAACACGTAATGTATTTATTTATTGTCATAACTCTACAACCTCAAACCCAATTGTAAATATCCTCAAAACCCAACTCTTTTCCTAAGAGAATCATTGTGCACAACAATTATGGAGAATTATCTTAAGACCGAAAGAACTCCATCCTCCAAGAACACTCTCAAGACTGAGAGAGATCCACCTCCATCGGAACAAGGCGATCTAAGGTGGACAACGCAAGCAAAGGCTTCTCCACGCTAGCACCTCGATATTCCTTTGGTGACGTCCAGAGATACGTGGTGCATGTGTAGATCACCGCTAGAGGAAGTCTACCCTTGGATTCTGTGATGCAACGAAAAATCACATCAGAATGTGATCAAGAATATCAATGAAGAAAGAACATCCAAAAGGTACTTCTTTTCAATTAATTAAATTAATTATAATCAACTTGTGATGGTCCTCATTTATGGTTCTGGGACCATCCTTCTTCTTTGTCTATTTTTTTGATTCGATCCATGGAGACTGGCGTTTATCATCGTATTGATCCCAGATTGATCATTGCTAATGACAAAAATCCAAGTGGGAACATCCACCCATGAGCTTCCGCTGTGCCCGTAACCTTAAATTGGTATCAGAGTGAGGTTACAATGTTGATTATAGTTATTTAATTTTCGTTGATAATTTACACATTTATATTTGATTCAATTCAAGATAAATCATTCTATAAACTGAATAAATGAGATCTATTCTTCCTCCTTCATTTCTTGATTCACATCACAGAAACAAACTTTTAATTTTTATTTTGATTAAATTAAAAATGAGGAACTCATCTGGAGGAGCCGCTCTTTATGTCTGTACAACACAAGAATACACGGCGTGTAGTGAAAACTACATGCCATGTACTTAGGTTCAATGAACAGGTACTGGTCCACCAAACCACGCCATGTGAATTGAGTATACCTAAGTATTTATTACACCATATTGACCAGAAATAAATGGAGTGTGGGAATTAGAATACACGACGTGTATGTTGAATCAACACACCGTGTATTCCGATCCGGCCCAAGTGAAACCGTGTACAAGGAGAAGCCGTGTTCCATGTACACGAGATTACCAGGCTGGTAACCATGTAACAAGGAAGTACACACCATGTTAGATTAATCTACACAACATGTACTCAAAAATTTCCGAAGTACAGAAAAACATACCAAATCCCCCGACGTGTACTTTGGATAAAGGGTGAAAAATACACGTCGTGTAATATAGCCTACACGCCGTGTACTTTCTAGAAATGGAATTTCACCAGGTTTCCTCGAAAAGTACAAAGACCAGTACAAAGAATATAGATGAGAAGAATCTCAAGGAAATTCAGAAAGGAATTTAAGATAAATAATTGATTAATTATAAGATCATAATTAATTGAATTCAAGCGTGACTTATCTTGAATAATAGAACGATTAAAATAATTTGATTTCTAAATTTGAGTAAATTTCGTTGCATTCTATGGATTATCATGAGCTAGAACAAAGACCCTTTGTATGTGTGTATGGTTTCATTTAAATTTGTTTAATTTAAATTCATTGCCCTGCGAGCCTTCTTCCAATAAAATGTAGGGCCTGCATGCCCATGGTTTCTTTAATGTAAACCCCATGTAATAGAGGATCTCCCAAGCCAGTGGACATGGTTCAAAAATCCAAATCTGAGGCGAAACCAACCCAAAAAGATACAAAGGTGGATAGGTGGGAGATGCAAAACAAAAACCATAGGTTCAAGGTGTTTTTTCCTAGGTCAGGGTTAGCTTACCAAAACCACTAGATAAGATAACCAATAGAAGCTCATGATCATGACATCTTATTTTATTTCTCTCTGATTTCATGGTTTATTTATTATGCATGTGTTGTCATGATCACATAATTAATTAAATAAACAAGCATGAAAATATGGAATAAAATAAAAACTAGACTATGTGTAAACATTATCAGAACATAGTTAATCACTTAAGCAAGCATCACTTAATATTAACAATCATGTGATAATGAAAAACTATGAATAAATAATAAAATCTCTCAAATAGCATATTAAGTTAGACCAAGCCTTCCGTTACTTGATTAAGGGAAAGACTCAATAAAACTATGTGTTTGACCAACCCTTGTTGGGACACTTACTTTTATAAAGGAAGCTCTTATGAAAGTTTCGGGTTGACTTAAACATTTTACATCAAGAGGAGTATCCCTTGCTAGATTTGTTGTAAAATGGAGGCAAGTGTTGGGGAAATCCAAGTTAGGATTTCAGGATTGGGGAGTCCACTCAACAGATCAAGGAACTGTAAGCTCACAGTTTTCAAAGACCTACCTACCTAAATACCTTCAAATAGCTTGACCAACCCTTGTTGGGGTTATGAAAAGGGGAATATGGATCCTTGCCACTATAATGTCATGGAAAATGGACATTCCAAGTTCAGTGGTGAGGGCCATTAGGACTTGATAAAATAGTGGGAGAATTAATAAATTTATTTATTTTTCACAAAATGTAATCAAAAGGTACTAATAAATCTGCTCTTTTAATTTGTAGAATCAATATTACAAACTATTCAACCACATTTTCTCTACGATTAATTCTAGATAAAGACAATATCCCCACTGACAGTAACTTTCAGAAATGGTTTAGGAACCTTCGAGTTATCCTACGCCATGAACGAAAGTTTTACGTCCTGGATTCCTCACTTCCTGATTCGCCCGCCCAAGGGGCAAGTGATGAAGATTTCCTGGTCTATGATCATAATTTGAATGATGCACTCGATATTCAATGTTTAATGATATCATCAATTTATAGTGAGATCATGAAGTGTCATGAAGACATGGATTCCTATAGCATGCTCGATCACCTCCATGGTCTATACCAGGAGAGAGAAAGATAGGAAAGGTTTGAGATCTCCAAGGATCTATTCCAGAGCAATCTTGGAGAGGGTGTCCCAGTTGGGCCTCATGTAGTCAAGCTCATTGGCTACATTGAGCGCTTGGAGGTTCTAGGGTTTAAACTCCCCAAAGAACTGGGTACTGATCCCATTCTTTCATCACTTCCTCAGAGCTTCTCTAACTTTGTTGTAAATTTCAACATGAACAACATTGAGAAGTCTCTATATGATTTCCTTATCCTCATTCTCCAAGTGGACAATGATATGAAGCATGAAAAGCCTTCTGTCCTTATGGTGAATAAAAGGAAATGGAAGGCGAATATATTTAAGCCCAAAGATTCTTCAAGGCCTTCCAAGAAAAGGAGGATCAAAGGGGAGGCAAGAGAACATGAGGCTGTTTGTTTCACATGTGGAAAGAAGGGCCACTGAAAGAAAAACTGCACCCAGCCAAAGAAGCAAGGGGAAGCCTGAGGTGTGTTTGTTATCAAATGCAATATACCTATTTCTAAAAATTGGGTATTAGATACAGCTTGTGGTGCCCATATATGTATCCAAATACATTAACCAAGTAGATTCAGGAAGATTGATCGAGGGGAGGTAGATATACGAGCATCCAATGGAGCCAGACTTGCTGCTGTAACTGTCGGGGACTACCACCTCACATTGACAACTGGAATGATCTTGGTGTTAAAGGGTTGGTATTATGTGCCTTATGTTACTGAAAACATTATTTCAGTATCCAGATTAGATACTGATGGATTCATCTTCAAGTTTGGAAATGAATTTTTCTACTTTTATAAAGATAGCATTTGTTTTGGTAGGGCACATTTATATAAAGACCTTTATGTGTTAGACTACACAAACCAAGTAATTATAATCGATAACAAAGTAAATTCACATGACTCATACCATACCCAACTTTGGCATCACTGGCTAGGTCATTCCAATGAGAAACGTTTGAAAAAATTACATCAAGATGGGTATTTAGATTCTTTAGAACTAAAACCACTTGGTGTATGTCATGCATGTCTACAAGGGAAAATGACCAAAGCCCCATTTGGTGGGAAATGTGAAAGGGCTAAAGAGCTTATATAATTAGTTCACACAGATGTATGTGGACCATTTCCAGTTGAAGAAAGGGGTGGGTTCTTGTACTTCATAACTTTTACTGATGATTTTAGTAAATATGGATATATTTACTTAATGAGGTATAAGTCAGATTCTTTTTACCAGTTCAAAGAATACGAGAATGAAGTTGAGAACTATCTTGGTAAGAATATTAAGAAACTACGCTCAGACAGAGGAGGAGAATATCTTAATTAGGACTTCATTGATTTATTACGGGAGTTTGGGATTCTATCTCAACTCACTCCTCCTTATACGCCTCAGTGGAATGGTGTAATTGAAAGGAGGAACCACACCCTGTTGGACATGGTGATATCAATGATGAGTCATGTGAGTCTTCCATTATCCTTTTGGGGATATTCATTACAAACAGAAGCACACATACTAAACCAAGTACCAACTAAATCGATAAATGGTATTCCATATGAGTTATGGAGTGGAAGCAAATCCAAGTTATCAAATTTACATGTGTGGGGTTGCGAAGCATTTGTTAAGGCCTCTTCAGGAAACAAACTTGCACCCTGAAGCACAAAGTGTACCTTTATAGGATATCCCAAGGAAACAAGGGGATATTACCTATACAACCCCTCAGATAAACAGGCAATAGTGGGAAGACACGCCATATTCCTTGAGAGTGATAACATATCCAAAAGAGATAGTTGGAGTGAGATAGACTTCAATTAAGTTGAGGCTCAAGATACACAGGAGTTGGTACAAGAATAGATTCCACAAAGCCCCGTGGAAGAACAATCTGTTCCAGTGATACAAGAACTGCGTAGGAGCATGAGAGAGGTGAGAGAACTAGAATGATATGGTTTTCTTGTCACTGAGGATGGTGACTCATTATTGGTTGAAAATGATGATCATCTTAACTACAGGGAAGTAGTTGAAGGCACAGACGCTGCCAAGTGTCAAGAAGCCATGAATTCTGAAATGGATTCCTTGTACCAAAACCAAGTCTGGATTTTGGTAGATACTCTAGTTGATGTAATGTTTGTTGGTAATAAATGGTTATTCAAGAAGAAACTGGACATGGAGGGTCAAGTCAGCACCTATAAGGCATGAATGGTTGCAAAAGGTTTTAAACAACATCAAGGAATTTACTATGATGAAACTTTTTCACCAGTTGCGATGCTGAAATCCATCAGAATCTTATTGGCCATTTCCACTTACCATGACTATGATATTTTTCAAATGGATGTCAAAACAACATTCCTTAATGGGAACCTCCAGGAAGATTTCTATATGACACAAACTGAAGGGTTTGTGACTCTAAAGGATGCCAAAAAGGTAGGCAAGTTGCAGAAATCCATTTATATATTAAAGCAAGCATCAAGGTCATGGAACAATTATTTTTGATGAAGCCGTAACAGAATTTGGATTTATTAAGAAAAAATGCGAGCCTTGTGTCTACAAAAAGTTTAGTGGAAGTGCATTCGTTTTCCTAATATTATATGTTTATGACATATTACTAATTGGAAACGAAGTACCTGTATTATAGTTAGTTAAGGCATGGTTGGATAAATTATTCTCTATGAAAGACTTGGGTGAGGCATCATATATTCTTGGGATCAAGATCCATCGTGATAGATCCAAGATAATGCTGGGCCTAAGTCAAAGTACATATATTGACAAGATACTGAAGAGATTCAGTATGGAACAGTCTAAGAGGGGATTGTTTCCAGTGTCACATGGAATTCATCTTTCTAAGAAAATGTGTCCTCAGAAACATGAGGAAAGAAAGAAAATGGCAAGGATCCCTTACACATCCGTGATTGGGTCAGTCATGTTTTCTATGCTATGTACAAGCCTAGATGTTGCTTACTTATTAAGTGTAGTAGGCAGATATCAAGCTGATCCAGGAGACTGCCATTGGATGGATGTCAAGACTATCCTTAAGTATCTGAGGCATACTAAGGATATGTTCCTAGTTTATGGAGGAGATGAGGAACTAGTCATCAGAGGACATGTAGATGCTAGTTTCCAAACTGATCAAGATGACATGAAGTCACAAACTAGATACATATTCAGTTTGAATGGAGGTACAGTGAGTTGGAAGAGATCAAAGAAAGGTGTGGTCGTAGATTCTACAGTAGAGTCCGAGTATATCGCAGCTTCTGAGGCAGCTAAAGAAGCAGTATGGATGCGAAGCTTCATCCAAGAGTTGGATTTAGTACCTTGCAGTAAAGATCCTATCACACTCTATTGTGATAATACTACAACATTGACACTTGCAAAAGATCCAAGGTCACATCAGTGAACAAATCACATACTTCGGAAGTATCATCTCTTGAGGGATTTTTCTCAGAGAGGTGAAGTTGTAGTGAGAAGTATTTCCACGGAAGACAACGTGGAGGACCCCTTGACTAAAGCCTTGACTCAGCAGAAACATGATCATCATGTGAGGTCTAGCGGACTGAAAGTTGCTGGTAGTTGGCTATAGTTCAAGTGGTAGTTTGTTAGGGTTGGTGTCTTGAGAACCAACTGCTTGTACTTTGATTAAATGAATGTACACTTATTATATATTGTTCATTGTTCTGAATGAATATAATATAATAATGTCCTGGAATATTTGTTACATTGATAAGGTCATGGAAGATCTCCGCTATGATTAGAACCTTAAAATTCTATAACAATATTATTGAATAAAGTTCTATGGTTGGATGACATACTATGATAGGACACATAGTATACAAATCATCACGTGTGAGTACTCATAAGAAGACGAGACTCTCTCTCATGGAGTTCGAACTTGGTAATCTCCAAGATGGGAGATTATGAGAACAGACCCACCAGTAGTAATTCCACATGTCTTGGTGTCATCGGACATTACTATATATGAGCGTGTGTAATGGTCCTTAGACTGGAAGATTATCATTAACTCATGTCATGACTCGCGCACTTAGATTTGCTGAAGAAAACCATCACGAAGACAGTTGGTGGGAAGTAGGGTACATTGGGTGCGTCACTAATGACATGTTTTTAATGGATAAGTTGAGGAATGATTTTTCCCTTCCAATTTTATGGAAGTAGATATCTCGGGACCTTTGATTTAAATAGAACTTTCAAACAAATTCCATGGCCATGGTGTCACGACGAGTTTATTTCTGGAAGTCAAAGAATGACAGATTAAGCATATAGGTTTATGAAACTTCCATGAAACCTGCTTGATGAGATATTGAGACAAAGGGATTTAATTACACATTAAGTGTTCTTATGAGGCGACAGGTCAATTCAGCGTCAACTTTTTTCTATTGGGTGGCTTGACCCGTTGGTAGACAGTAATCTTGGACATTAGGCAAGAACACCTAATGCCAATGAGAAAGAGGCCTAGAGTGCCACAAAGTAAGTGTATTCAAGTATCTCAAGTATAATAAAGATTATTCCCATATGTGGTTTAATAATTTTTCAAGGAAGCCTAAATCGTTTTAATGTTGGAGGAAGAATAAAATGAAAACAAGTACACATCATGTATTAATGATTACACGCCGCGTAGTTTTATTTTGAAAACAAGTACACGCCATGTATTATTGAATGTACACACCATGTAGTTTTCATTTTGGAAAGGAAATGAATAAATTAAAACAAGATATACACTCCGTGTACATTGAATGTACATGCCGTGTAGTTTTCAATGAAAAACAAGTACACGCTGTGTATTTATGATTAAACGCTGTGTAGTTTTTTTAGTCGGGATTTTGAAGAAATAATGTCATTTTATTAAATGATATTTATTATAATTAGTGTGGGCGCATGTCAAGGAATTAATGACTCGACATGGGGTTTTCAAAAGAGTTAATTAAATAAATAAAACGCGTAACGCGTTTATTTATTGTCATAACTCTACAACCTCAAACCCGATTATAAATATCCTCAAAACCCAACTATTTTCCTAAGAGAATCGTTGTGCACATCAATTATGAAGAATCATATCAAGACCGAATGGAATCCATACTCTAAGAACACTCTCAAGACCGATAGAGATCCACCTCTATCAGATCAAGGTGATCTAAGGTGGACAACGCAAGCAAAGGCTTCTCCATGCTAGCACCTAGAGATTCCTTTGGCGACATCCAGAGATACGTGGTGCACGTATGGATCACCGCTAGAGGAATTCTACCCTTGGATTCTACGATGCAATGATGAATCACATTGGAATGTGATCAAGAATATCAACGATGAAAGAGCATCCAAAAAGGTACTTCTTTTCAATTAATTAAATTAATTATAATCAACTTGTGACGGTCATCGTTTGTTGTTCTGGGACCATCCTTATTCTTTTTCTATTACTGTGATTCGATCTATGGAGACTTGAGTTTATCATCATATTGATCCCAGATTGATCATTTCTAATGACAAAAAGCCAAGTGGGAACATCCACCCATGAGCTTCCGTTGTGCCCGGAACCGTCACTATGCTGGGACCTCGTCTTTTCCAGGAGACCACAGAGTAGATAGAGTTGATTCAGAGGAGTATGACTATTGCACAGTCTCGACAGAAGTCTTATGCTGATCAGTGGAGACGACCTCTGGAGTTCAAGGTCAGGGATCGGGTTTTCCTACGTGTCACACCAAGGTTGGGACACCGAAGGATTAGGAGACAGGTTAATCTTTCTCCAAGGTACGTCGGGCTGTTTGAGGTGTTTGATAGAGTTGGGCCGGTTGCCTATCGGTTGCAGTTACCTCAGAGGTACTGGTATATGCACGATGTATTTCACATTTCTCAGCTTCAACGTTCCTTCTAAAACTCTTCTCATGTTTTTAAACCCAAGGAGGTTGAGTTAGAGGTGGACACCTCGTTTGAGGAGAAACCTATCCGGATTATTGATCGCAGTACGAAGGTTCTCCGTGGATGGTCTGTTGCTCTAGTATGAGTGCTATGGTAGCACGAGGGGGTACATGATGAGACATGGGAGAGGGAGGATGATTTATGATCACAGTGGCTAGAGATGTTTGAGGATTCTTATTCTACACCACCTTGTTAGAGAAATTCGGGGACAAATTTCATTAAGGGGGGAAGTTTTTAAGAACCCATATCTTCTTTTCAGGTATGTTTTTCCCTTTTATGGTGTTTTTGGGAAAAGAAGAGTTTCTGGAAATTTTTGAAGTACACGCCGTGTACTCGGTTACCGCGTGTAGCCGGGTGCTAGCCATGTAGCGGCCATGCACATGACTGTGTGTGGTGACCTGGATACCACCTAATGCGGGGGCCGGTGAAGGCAAGTACACGCCGTGTACTTTTTTTTTCATTAAACGCACCGGGGTCACGTCTAATGGACAGAACCACCTATTTCTAGGTTTGGTTCATCCGAGAGTGAGAGAATGGCACCAATTTTACTTCAAGCTCCCGATCGAGCGTCTGTTATCTGAATCGATCGCCATCGATTGCGTTGGAATTGCCCCAGTAAGCTCTTAATTCTTCTAGAGCTTTGTTTCCTGATTCTTCTTCTTTTAAGATTTATCTTCAGTTGAACGTTTTATATGTTCTTGTAGATCTACGGTGTTCTTGGGCGATTCAAGGATTAAGGTTCACTTATATCGATCCTACAACACCGAGGTAGGTGGTTTGTGACTTTCCGTTGAAATTCTTTGAGTTATATGTGAAAAAGTTCCCAATAACCTTGAACGGGGTATTGCGTGTTTATTATTTTA
Source organism: Viscum album (assembly GCA_963277665.1). Classification (NCBI taxonomy): domain Eukaryota; kingdom Viridiplantae; phylum Streptophyta; class Magnoliopsida; order Santalales; family Viscaceae; genus Viscum; species Viscum album. The sequence continues at coordinate 808,112,687 of OY728134.1, read as the reverse complement.
GCCATGTTAATTTCCTACTATGCTTGTATGCTTGAGTAGAGGTTAATTGAATATGAATAGGGTTAATTTCTATGCTTTGGAAGGGTTTTTCCCATGCATGTTGTTTATGATTGTTTGGTCTTTCTTAGCTTGTTAGGATGCCTTGTTTACTTACCATGCCTAGTATTGTAGGATGGAGTGTTTTGTATATCTCACCTGCTGATATGCTATAGATTGCTAGACAAGTAGTTCTTGAGGGTTACTTTGGCCGATATGCATTACTATGTTTGCTTTACTTACAGAGGGCCGTGAGAACCTGGTGTAGTATACCATAGGGAGAATAGACGTAAGGGCTTCTCTAGAGAGTCTGTTTACTTTTACCTTGCGAGACCACAAGGGGAATTGGCGTATGTGCTTCCTCAGAGTGTCTGTAGTTCCTCGACATGGGCCATAGGGATAATGTGATGTAAGTGCTTCCCCATAGCACCTTTAGTTACCGATACGAGACTATAAGTGGAATTGACAGTAAGTACTTCCTCAAAGAGTCTATTATAGAGCTGAACCAGAGGGGTGAGACTATGTGTGCTGCCTAGAGGGTTGCTTGTGCTACTAGGGAGGACCAGAGGGGGTAGGCAGTGAGTACTTCCCATAGGGTTACCTTTTGTGTTTAACTATTTTCTTTTACTGCTAGGTAGAACTAGAGGGGATAGACCGTGAGTACTTCCCCGAGGGTTACCTTTTGTGTTTAGATGTTTACTTGTACTACGAGGTAGGACCAGAGGGGATAGGCCGTGAGTACTTCCCAGAGGGTTACCTGTTTGTGTTAACCTTATTTGATTAGCTGTTGCTTGATATATGAACTGAATGCATTGAAACTGTGGATTAGTTACTGCTGAGTACTTCCTTGTTTACTACTTCCTTTACTCATTACCTTCCATATATTCACTAACTTTTAGGCACAAATCTTGTGGTGGTTGCCTACTGGGATTTAGTCTTACACCCTGTTTGGGCCATGCTTTTGGGCCCAAATAGATTATATTGTTGTAGGTATAGATAAGGTCAAGCTCCCTTCTAATTCATGTACTTGACTGTAGTGGAGCTGGAGAGCATGAGACCAAGCTGAGGCTTGTGATGCTGGGGAGTAGTTTTTCTGTTTTCTTTTGTACTTGGGTTTAGTACTGTTTTGTATTCCAGCATTGGGATTTTTTTGGATTCTTCCTTAGACATATGTATCATGCATCATTTTTATATATGTGCTCTAAATGTTTATTTCTTCAGTGTTCCGCTGTTTCTTGTTGTTTGGAATTACTATTTCTTTCACTATTGTATATTTGTTTACTTCCACTGTGTTACTCTGCCAATGAGGGCATAGTTTCCCCACTATCACACCCAAGGCTCTCACTGCTAGTCGGAAGCCTCTGGCATTCGGGGAAATGCGCTTGAGGCCATGTGACCTATCGGGTATGGGGCGTCTCTGGATAGATTTCAAAACCGGGACGTTACAATATACATTCATATTGAAATTAACATATGAAATATAAATAACATTCCTCGAACATTATATGTAAACACTAACCATTCAGAGTAATTTTGTGAATGGTTTTAAGATAAAACATCCACAATCAAACTAATCATAAACCATTCAATTAAATATGATAGATGATATCATATGAGATAAAGCTCAATTAATTACAAGATTCAGCAAGGACGTTGACATAGATGAAGATACTTTTAAATGATACCTTTGAAAATATCTTGAGGAATTAATCCTTAAACTTTACAAAGTGTCCCATACCACCTTGAAACATTCAAATCATAATCCCATAGAATATCATGAGAATAAGGAGACTCTTGATATGATATACCAAATGGTAGTACATACACCACAAGAAGTAAATAAGTGGTAAAAAAGTTATATAACTCATAAAAGTTAAAGTGAGATGAGAAAAATAATTTTTACTTTGGAAAGAAGAGTTCTTTTGGAAAATCATTTTTATTTATCATGAAATAAGATTGTAAACATGTACACCCCAAAAAATAAAAGTTAATTTCATTGAAATTATATTTTAGGCTTAAATAAAGTAATATTAAGGTGAAATAATTTAAAAAGAGTTTTTAAAGAAGCTTTAGAAATAAAACATTTTAGTGCTGTTTAAGGTAGATAATAAAGGATTTTAAAGCGCAAAGGAATGTTTGCTTTCATAAAACCCGAAATGAACCAAAATATATTTTTCATGTTAAAATTTGTGATTTTATAAATATAGATATTTCTTAAAATAGATTATAAAGTGAACTTCAAATTAGGTAAGAATTTGAGAAATTCCTTGAATCGGGCTTGCATTTTGGAACATTTTTTGAAAGATTCATTTAAAACATATAACTAACCATAAATGAAATTAGGATTCTGGTTGGTACAAATATATAGAACATTATCACAAAATATATTATGAGTAAATATGAATAAATAAAACTTTAATTGAGGTAAGTTGAGAATAAGAGTAACCCGAATGAAAATAGAGGTTCAGGTAGAAAATCCTTACCACTTTATAACCAATCGATTCTTCTGCCCCAAAATTAATAAACATCAAATGATAAATTTAATACCATTAAAATAAATAGATTCATGATATGATACTCAATGGTAAGTATTCATACACCAAACACAAGTAGTATTAGTGAATACAGAATATCTCACAAAAATGGGAGTGAGATGAAGAAACCCCTTACCTTAAGTCCGATGGTGTTCTTCACTTGGTATTAGTGTACTGGATAACCAAATTAAATTCATTAATTAATATTTCAATAACCTCTTATACATTTAATTGATTTATTATATCCTTATTAAGTTAATTCATGTCCTTTTTGATGGTTTAAGATGTTCAATTTCATTGTTAGGGTCTGTTTATTTCATGATCGGTATACTTATATACATGAACAGAGAATCATGTAAAATGAGGATGGTAGTACAAAATTGAAGTTATTTGTTATTAGTGAACATAGATAAGGTTAAATGTTTTTAAATTTCATTTGGTTACTTGTAGTGAAGATGAATCATTATATAAATTATTTAGTGATAACTATTTGGGTTAATTGGCAGTTTTCTAACACAATGAACTCATTTTTATTTATAAATAAAAACCATGTGTAAAAAAATATTACATAGACATATATGAGAAATAATAAATATATTATAGTATTTTTCAACCATAATAATGGTTTCATGACCATAATTTAATACAATAATAGAAATTTAAAACCCATTGTCCTTGAATGTGGTAAATTAACACATCTCGGATGGTGTTTTCATTTTTAGTATAAAAGAATGGAAAAAGAGAGATGATGAAGAATTATTCCTTTATAATGAAAAAATTAAAGTAAATTTAAGTTACTGGAGTAATCACAACATTTGGATGAAAGGATGTGAGGAAACAAAAATAAAATAAAGGAACTTGAAATAAAAGAAAAGTTGAGAAATCCGTTGAAAATTCAGCAGCCTAAAGGAGTCGCTTAAAAATTCATAAAATATTTTGATGAGATAAAAAGTGGTATCTCATAATTATTACATAATATGGAAATTAATGGGGATATTTAATGAAATATACCAACATAATCCAATTGAAATTAAAAATAATAACATAAAATGAAAGCTTGGAAAAGAGAAGGGTGGTAAATTCCTTTACCTTGTAGAGTAACTCCTAAAACTTGAAGGTTGGGACCTTGAGGGCTTGATGAAACCTTGTGAGTAATAATAGGGATGTAAAAATACCATATATTTGAGGATGATGAGTTTTTAATGAAAGAAAACTAAGGAATGAGTGTGTATTTATAGTTAATGAGAGGGAGTTTTTTATTAATTTCAAAGGACACCTCATTAGTGGGTTTTCAAAAATCATGGGCTTGCCTATGGTATTTTCTCATGGTATTATCAAATTAGGACACCTCATGTCATATTTTACTATAAAAAATTTGACCAAAATTTTATATTAATTATTACATCATTATGATGTCATTAAACATATGGAAAACTCAAAACTGTATTTTTACTATTCACAAAAAATTCAAGTATTTTAGAAAAATCCCAAAAATTCACCCCCACCATTTCTCGATGTGTAGAATTAAAAAATGAAATCCATTTTTCGAAAATAATTTTATAAATAATTTTAATTTAATTTTTAAATAAAATCATAATTTTTTCCAAAAAAAACCCTTAAAACTATAACTCATTTTATAACATATTGAGAAATGAATCAAGGTACCATAAAATTATCTTTTAACCATAATAAAATAAAGTAAAAATTTATGATTACATTTTAAGAAAATACATTTCCATTTTAAATTATTAAATTAATCATAAAATTTTAATTAAAATATTAATGACATACAAAAATACCAATAATTATACTATGATCATTTTTCACTTATAAGAGGTCTAAATTGTATTTATACATTCATTGGTGAAGTTTCTATTTTTTGGCCAATTTAATATTCATTATTATTCACAAGGGTATGTTACTATTCATAAGGGTATGTTACTATTCATCAAAAAAAATAAGTTTGTCTTATAAGACTCTAAATATCTTACTGAACGTAACTGTGTATGTTAGTTTTTTAAAATTCAAATTACAAAAGTGTAAAGATTATGTTTATTGGTTAGGTTATAATAAAGTGTTGTTTTGTAGAGACTCAGTGTTTCATGCACTCTATATTAAATATATTTTTAAATTCTTGTGGTGTTACATTATTCCCCCCTCAACAGAATTATGTCCTTGCAATTCAAAATTGAAAAACGAAATTTAAAGGTTGATGCTTGAAAATTACCCTGTAGGAAACCCACATCAAAAATAGGGTTAATAAGATATCTTCTTAAAAAGAGATTAAGGGAAATTAGGTGGTCACCACAAAAATTATGCTTTCGAATGGGGTGAAATTAGTTGGAAGTAAAAACCTGGACATGGAAGAAAAACCAAATTATGAAGTTCTAATGGAATGTGATAGAGAACATGTTCAGATAAAAGTTGATTACTACAAAACTATTTAAATACTGTAAAAAAATCATTAATATTATCAAAGATTATGATAATAGGACAAAATTTTATTTAAGACTATTTTCCTTGAGTCGAGGAATTATTACACTCTATAAGAGTATAAATATACGTTTCTATTTACAAACTCATCCTATGATTGCACCTTGAACTATCTATACCTCATCACTTAGCACAGGTTACGCCATATGGTGAAGCAATAAATTAACCTCTAAAATCTCATACAATGATCAAATTAAACCATTTCATAAATGGTTAACAATTAAAAAATATAATATTCAACACATTAGAATTAAGGTCTCTAAATTTACAAGATGAACTTATCATTAACCCTTAATCAACATGAAGCAGCTCTAAATTTTCACATTCCAAACATGTGAATAACTTGATCATGTTTCCTCTTGAGATATGGTAATAAATTAAATTACCATAAAAACCATATTGGAAACATGAATTCTTCCGTATTCCTTAAGTTAGATACATGTTATTGGATATATTCCTTAAATCAAAAAGTGTTGTAAACTCCATCGATGATAGCATATACCACTTCTTGAAAATTCAATAATTAGTTCCAAGGTAGTCAGTAATTATCCGTATAAATAATTTCTTTAGAATTATCTCAACATTAGATATATATTAAGGGTTTTCTTTCCCTCAATCATGTGTTTTCTAAAAAGTTTAACTTTCTACTGAATCAATTTTCCCTTGTACCATTCATCATACGACCTCAAATCCTTAATGAAATAGTACTGCAGTACAATCATTATATATCTCAAAATTCTTATAATAATAATAATTTCATAACATAGTTATTAAATCCAAAAACATAAATAAATTATTTATTCTACTTAAACTGTAGTAACATCATAAGATTGACCTTGATCCCTTTTCTTTTTCAGAGCTATATTTCCATGAGTCTTGGGACATTCATTTGTGTAGTTTCCCATATCCTTATAGTTGAACCATTTAATATAGGAAAATTCTTTCTTGGTCTTGCAATTATGAGCATGGTGGCCTTTTTCTCTACACTTGAAGAAAACTCCTTTTCCTATCAAGCATAAACCAAGGTGTTTCCTTACACAATTATCACATGTGGGAAAATACATCTTTCCCTTCTTCCCTTTATCCCTCTTTTTATCTTCCATCCACTTATTCTTTTTCTTCCCTTAAAATCCATAGGACTCAGAGATGTCTTTTCATACCTTGTTAACACATGATACCATTTCCTCATATGATGAGGATAATTAAGAGATAATCTTCCTTTGAAAATATGGCTTAAGACCATTATAGATATGATCCTTCTTACTCTTCACATCACGTGCATTGGTGAAGTTATTATTCCATCTTCTAGGTTCCATTTCTAATCAATTACATATTATATATTATCTCATAAAATTATGAACTCTCTATAACTCTAAACATGGTATAACACATAACATAAATTTATACTTTCATAATTCCTAGAACCATATACTTTGTTTACTTTGGGGTTATATATATTTCATAATGGTGGGTAAATTATAAGTGAATCATCCTAAGAATATCCCCTAGGAGTGTCAAACTAGGTGTGCAGTAAGGCTCATTTTCGTGTACCAGGATACCCTGGGTCAAGCCCAAAACTCCTTGTCAGAGTTGTTACTACTAGGTACATCTATTCTAGAACCACTTACACTTGTAATATCAAGGTAGGGATGCATTTTCTAGAAATATCCACACAATATATTCCTTAACAAAATTTCAGTATGTTCTTGTATGTTTATCCTCAAATTCTATCTTAGGGTTTTGTTCCATAATCGATGTTTTCTAAATCTAGTTTCCATTTTTCTAATAAACTTATATTAATATCAATTGTAATACCCTAACACAAAAAAACCCATATCCATTGCATTATTTTAGTACATTGGAATGATTACAAGGAATAAAACCCCAAAGGACTGATTAGTTTAGTATTTTTGGAAAACTAGATACATACATAGGTTCAACATTACAACTTGAAAATAAATACAACATAAATGTTTTATTGGGAACATCCACAACTCTAAGTTTATCCCTATAGGTCATTCATAATAAACTTATTCATGTACTAATAAAAAGAAACATAAGAAAGGTGTAATCTAAAATTCTCATTAAAGGTAATCAATATAGAAGAATATATCATAAACATAAACATTAGGCATGGTGACTAACTAAGAACACATGCCTTCAAAAAAATAATAAACTTGAACACATTATGGTAGGAATATGAGTTGAGTAAATAATTCCATAATAAAACATAACCACAGGTATTCTACTAGTTCAATAACCACACGAAATATGAATTTATAGCTATATAATGATGGAAATTCATATGTTGGACATTCTAAAACATACAGTCAAGTCCTCATGACAAGACCATAAATAATCATTCTGTCAAGGCCTCGTGTAAAGACCATAGTTTGTCTCATGAGACCAACCGATACACCAAGGGGATATAGTGGGCCCCACCCTACACTTACTAAGTCTAATTCATTCCTCATATGAATGGGTATAAACATAAACAACATAAAAATTCATATTGAAACTAATATATGAAATGTAAATAACTTTCCCCGAACATTATGCATAAACACTAACCATTCATAGTAAATTGGTGAATGGTTTTAAGATAGAACATCCACAGTAAAACTAATCATAAAACATTAAATTAAATATGGTAGATGATATCATAAGAGATAAAGATCAATTAATTATAATATTCAACAAGGATTTTGACATAGATGAAGATACTTTTAAATGATACCATTGAAAATATATTTAAGAATTAATCTTTAAACATTACAAAGTGTCCCATACCACCTTGAAAAATTCAAATCATAACCCCTTATAATATCATGAGAATAATTAGGCTCTTGATATAATATACCAAAGGTTAGTACATACACCACAAGAAATAAATAAGTGGTGAAAAGGTCATATAACTCATAAATGTTAAAGTGAGATGAGAAAAATAATTTTTACTTTGGAAATAAGAGTTCTTTTGAAAAATCATTTTTATTTGTCTTGAAATCAGAATGTAAACATGTAAATCCCATAAAATAAAAATATAATTTTATTGAAATTATATTTTAGGCTTAAATAAAGTCTTATTGAGGTGAAATCATTTAAAAATAATTTTTAAAGAAGCTTTAGAAATAAAATATTTTAGTGCTGTTAGGAAGATAGTAAAGGATTTTAAAGCGCAACGACATGTTTGATTTAATAAAACCATAAATGAACCAAAATATTTTTTTAATGTTAACATTTTTGATTTTATAAAGATAAATATTTCTTAAAACATATTATAGAGTGAACTTCAAAATAGGTAAGAATTGGAGAAGTTCCTTCAATCGGGCTTGCGTTTCAAAACAATTTTTGAAAGATTATTTTAAAACATATAACTACCCATAAATTAAAGTAGTATTATAGTTGGTAAAAACATATATATAACATTATCACAGAATATATGAGGATTACATATGAATAAATAAGAATTTAATTGAGGTAAGTAGAGAATAAGAGTAACCTAAATGAAAATGGAGGTTCTGGTAGAAAATCCTTACCACTTTATAACCAATAGATTCTTAAGCCCCAAAATTAATAACCATAGAATGATACATTGAATAAAATTAAAATTAATAGATTCATGATATTATACTCAATGGGATTTATTCATACACCAAACACAAGTAGTAATAGTGAATACGTGATATCTTATAAAAATGGGAGTGAGATGAAGAAACCCCTTAAGTTAAGTCTGATGGTGTTCTTCACTTGGTATTAGTGTGATGGATAACCAAATTAAATTAATTAATTAATATTTCAAGAACCTATTATAAATTTAATTTATTTATTATAAATTTATTAAGTTCATTCATGGCCTTTTTTATGGGTTAAGAGGTTCAATTTCATTGTTCGGGTTTGTTTGTTTCATGATCGGTATACTTATATACATGAACGGAGAATCATGTACAATGAAGATGGTTGTACAAAATTAAAGTTATATATTATTATTGAACATACATAATGTTACATGGTTGTAAATTTAATTTTGTTACTTGGAGTTAAGATGAATCATTATATAAATTATTTAATGATAACTGTTTGGGTTAATTGGCGGTTTTTGAACACAACGAACTCATTTTTATTTATAAATAAAAACCATGTGTAAAAAAAAGATTACATAACCATATATGAGACATAATAAATATAATATAGTATGGTTCAACCAAAATAATGGTTTCATGACAATAATTAAAGATGATAATAGAAATTGAAAACCCATCGTCCTTGAATGTGGTAAATTAGCCCATCTTGGATGATGTTTTTATTTTTAGTATAAAATAACAGGGAAGGAGATATGATGAATAAATATTCATTTATCATGAGAAAAATATAGTACATGTAAGGTACTAAATTCATCACAACATTTGGATTAAAGTATGTGAGGAAAGAAAAATAAAATAAAGGAACTTTAAATAAAAGAAAAGTTGAGAAATCTCTTATGAAAATTCGACAGCCTAACGGCGTAGCTTAAAAATTCATAAAATATTTTGATGAGAGAAAAAGGGGTATCTCATAATTATTAAATAATATGGATAGTAATGGGGATATTTAATTACATATCCCAACAAAATACAATTGAAATTAAAAAGAATAACATAAAATGAAAGCTTGAAAAAGAGAAGGGTGGTAGATTCCCTTACCTTGTAGAGTAACTCCTAAAACATGAAGGTTGGGACCTTGGGGGCTTCAAGACACCTTGGGAAAACTCATAGGGAGTTAAAAATAGAAGATATTTGAGGATTATGAGTTTGTAATGAAATAAAATGAAGGAATTAGTGGGTATTTATAGTAAACGAGAGGGAGTTTTTTTTATTAATTTCACAAGACACCTCATTAGTGGTTGCAAAACCAGGAGCTTGCCCATGGTATTTTCTCATGGTATTAACCACTTGAGACAACTCATTTATTATTTTAATATACACAAGTAGAACAAAATTTTATATTAATTATTACATCATTATGATGTCATTAAACATATCAAAAAATCAAAACTATATTTTTACTATTCCCAAAAAATTCAATTATTTTAGAAAAATCCCAAAAATTCACCCCCACCTTTTTTTGACATGTAGAATTAAAAAATGAAATCCATTTTTTGAAATTAAATTTTTAAATATTTTTAATTTAATTTATATATAAAATCATAACTTATTCAAAAAAAACAACTTTAAAACTATAACTTGTTTTGTAATACCTTGAGAAATGTATCAAGGTCCCATAAAATTATCTTATAACCCTAAGACAATAAAGTAAAAATTTATGATTAAATTTTATGAAAATATATTTCTATTTTAAATTATTAAATTAACAAAAAAATTTAATTAAAAAATTTATAACATACAAAAATACCAATACTTATACTATGATCACTTTTTCACTTATAAGACGTCTAAATTGTACTTATTAGTTCATTTGTGAAGTTTCTAATTTTTTTTGGCCATTTTAATATTCATTACTATTAATTAATATTCATAAGGTCACATTACTATTCATAATGGTATGTTACTATTCATAAGGGTATGTTACTATTCATAAGGGTATGTTACTATTTATCAAAAATTAAGTTTGTCTTATCAGACTCTAAATATCATACTGAAGGAAACTGTGCATGTTAGTTTTTTGAAATTCAAATTACAGAAGTAAAAAAATTATGTTTATTGGTAAGGTTATAATAAAGTGTTGTATTGTATAGACTCGGTGTTTCATGCATTCTATATTAAATCAATTTTTAAATTCTTGGGGTGTTACAATTCAATGGTTGTGTCACACCTGGACATCGATAATAATTTTTTATTTTACAATTTTATCTGGAATTGTAATATTTTGTCGATGTGTGGGCCAAGCCGAATTGAATTTTTATGTTATACTAATAAATTTTCATTTTTGGATTGACAACATTCGGTGCATGGGTATGACACAGTTGAAGCTGTGTGGCTTCACCAAATCACCACACAACCTACTCGGTGCTCTATTAACTTTTTAATTAATAAAATGAGCAGTAAAGTGAATGCAAAATAAAATGAGAAGAATAAAATAATTTAAGAGTTGTTTTAATAATAGTAATAATGAAAATAATAATAATATTATTTTTGTTAATATTTTAAATAGTTTATTATTATTATTAATTTAATGTTATTATTATAAAATTATTAAATTATTATTATTATTACTAATTGTAATTATTATTTTTATGTTGGTTTGGGTGTTTTTGGGTTTTATTTCATTTTCTTTTCTTTTTTTATTTTTTCCCTCCTCTCTTCCTCTCCCTCTATTGGTGTCTTGATTCTTCTCCCACTATACCTACCCCTGGTCTGTCACGCCTCCATATCCCATACCTCCCCTCCCTTTGTACCGACTCTCTGCCCCTCCTCTGATGATCTTGGTCGGAACCCCTCCTCTCTTCTGACAGACCACCTTGGGCCACCCTGATTTTCACCTCCTTGCCTTACGCCACACCTCTTTCTTAGCCAAAATCTTCGACAACCTCACATTGGCATGCCACATCCCCTCTAGTGATCACCCTTTAGCGCACAGCTCCTTTTCGGCAGCCTCCCCTTTGCACGATTTTCTCCGGAAAGCTTCATTTCACTTTATGTAGGGTTTTTGGTTAGGGTTTCTTTTGTTTGGTGTTAAATTTTCATGGTTTTGGTTTGAATTCTTGAATTAGGGACTATTTGAGTTGTTTTTGTAGTGAAATTGTTGTGCGGTGTGAGTTTCACACCGAATTTTGGAGGTTTTCTACACCGATGTTGGTGGTTCCATGTATAAATATTATTTGATGAAATAATTTTCTTTTTTAATTAATTTAGCATATTATTTATTTAATCTTCTTGGTGATAACTTGTTTTTTTGATGTTTAATATGCGTCAGATTTATTTAGTATCATGTTTATATGATATGAGTGCGTTTTTTCTGAAAATTATATTTAGTTAATTGTTAGTGTTTTATTAATTTGTGCAGTTAGTTTATTAATCTATTCAAGTGGTATGAATTGTGTTCTTGATGTGGCATTGTGTGTGTTGGTCATAAAAGATGGTTTTGTGTGGTTTTTTTCCAAGTAAATCAAAGTGACTTTTTTTAAAATTTGTTTTATAAACTTTTATTTTTGGTTTATTAAATTATGTGAATGGTGCAAAGGTGTTTTATAAATGGTGTAATGGTTTTTTCAATCTATTTATGTGGTGCAGGTCAGATTTTAAAATTGTGTTGGAGTGCTTCTGATATTGAAATATGTTTTGGGTGTATGAATAGTGACTTTTGTGTGTGTAGGGTCTGTTTGGAGGGATTTTGTGAATGTGGCATACTTTCTGTACCTGCATCTTGAATGATCACTAGGGAAGCCCAGGTAACTAGGTGGGAGGACTAGGACTAGTGTGCTAGTGATACAGATGTGGCATCATACCAGTTTCACTTATATGGACTGACTACTACAACACTAACTAAATATTTAAATGATGATTAGATACCAATAGGGTTATGGGGATGTCCCCTACTAGTGGATCATGCATGAGAACACAGGTTGTCATGGTTTCTATATGACTTTTCTCCAAGATACGAGGATCTAGGGTCCCACAATTTGCTAGTACTTATAGGGACTCTCCCATATTTGGTTCACTTTGACTAATTTACACTCACTGTCAACATACAGTGTGATTTTTGGGTTACAATGAAAGAAAAGTTGTTTATATTTAAAAATATATACCATCTAATGTTATTTTCACTAATGCGACTATCATTTAAAGTTGTTTAATTAAATCTATTTTCTTTAAAATTGTTCAAGAATTTATTTCTTCTAATTTATTAAACTTTCAAGTATATTCTTAATTTAATTTTTATTCCTAGAATCTTTTCTATGTGGCATCCTATTGGGTGTTAGCCCACAAACTACTTAAACCTTTAGGTGTAAGTATATTTGGTTTTGTTTGATACAGGGAAGGGTAAAGTTTTTTAAGAAGACGGATTGGGTTTCTAGATGTACTTCTTGGTGCGGTGTTGTAGAGATGGATTGAGGGAGGTTACATCTTGCTAGGTGGTGGTTTTTAAGATGGTTTTTGGTCACCATACTTTGAAGTTGTTGTTTGGGTTTTGATTTAAACATGTTACTCAAATTGTGGTTTTTTGGTTAAACACTTGTTTGGTAGTGACTTACAACTTCTGTTTATTTTATATTTTTGGTTGTTCTATATTTATATATATTCATACAAATCATTCCCAAACAGTAATTTTGATACCTGGTCACTTGTGCCAGACCGTGGGGATCGAGAACACCCTTCGGGCCTTGCTGTGAATTGGGTTTGGTGTTAGTTGGATGGAGAACCAACTTGGTTCATGAAAAAATGGTATCATAGGGAGGTTAATCCCTTGAATAATTTTATTTGGGATGGGTTAGGATAGATAGGAGCTAGAACCATCGGTACTCGAAGTTATGGTTGCGAGTAGGGTTCCTGGATATCACACCGCATGATAGTCCTCTAGTCACTATGGGATGTTGGGATGCTTGTTCAACTTCTCCTTTAGGTGGGATGTGTAGGCTGTAGACTATATGTGGACATTGGGTGGGGGAGAAGTTTCTTGTTCATTGTGTTTCTTCGGTATTTTTGTCTTATTGACATTTATTATTCTAGTTAAAATTTTATTTTTCAGACCTTATGTATTAATGATGTTCTTATTATGACTATTTTTTGTAGAAACATTCCTCCTTAGAGAGCTCCCTTGAACCCATGGGAGGAAGCCAGAGAGAGATCCCCCTCACCCCTTGATCATAGGATGGTGGAATATATGGTCCAGTCTTTTCAAGATTTAGGATAGGGAGTGACTCCTGCTATTACTCCTACTCCATCTAGAGAAGATGAATCTGGTCCTAAAAAGGAAAAATACCAAGAGTTTCTCAAGAACTAACCCACTTCATTATGAGGTATCACAAATCCTTAGGAATTGGAGGAATGGATTGAGAAGATAGAGTTCATGTTCAATTTACTGGACACTCTTGAAGATGGAAGAGTGAAATTTTCTTCATTTCTCTATAAGGATCCAGTTAAAGGTGGTGGGACTTTGTGGTCCAAGCTAGGAAGCATGAGCAGATGAGATAGAAGGACATCAAGGTAGTCTTCAAAAACCAGTACTGTCCTAATGTGTTGGGGTATGCTAGATCCTGAGAGTTTATGGACCTTGTTTAGGGGGACCAGTGAGTGATAGAGTATGCCAACCACATTACTGAGCTAGTATGATATGCACTTGAAATATTATCCAATGAATAGATGAAGGATTAGAGGTTTGAAAAGGGTTTTCAACTGGAGATTTATTCTTAGGTATTCCTATTCAAGTTGAAGACTTATGCTAAGGGGGTTTACTGAGCTTGTATGGTAGAGATTGACAGCAAGGGTAGGTCTGGTTCCTTTGGGAATATGTTAGTGTTTTGTAGTGATAGTTCATCCGAGTAGAAGAGGAAGTGTGATGAGAGAGGGAAGAAGGGTGGTGGAAACTCAGGACATCCTTTCCAAACAGACATCATCTGTGGCTTCTGGTGTAGGATCTGTTGTGTGCCACCAGTATGGGAATGCAGTACACATCAAAACTTCATGTCTTCAACCCCCAGGACTTCCCATAGACATGGAGATATGGGGCACCTGTAACAGTTTTGTAGGGCGACACACCCTTATCAGAGTGGTGAAGGATCTGTGAGATCTAGGGGTGTGTTAGTTCAGTCAGAGCTGACCAAGATAGTGGGATCTCAGTCTAGTCATCATGGTGGTAGGACCATATCATCTTTTAGGAAGATCTATATTAGGGAAGATATGCAAGTGAGTGGTCCTTAGGTAGGGATCATGCAACATCATGTTGTGTATCAGACACCAGTTGGATCAGATGTAGGACCTTCAACAGTTCAAGGTACCATTCTGATTTCATATTTTATAGCTGCAGTTTTATTTGATACTAGTACATATGGTTCTTTTATCTCTTCCCATCTTGTGAAACTGTTGAATTTTCCAACCGATATCTTATATTTTTCAATGGATTTGGTGACACCATTGGGTAAGAAGAAAGAGAAAGGTATCAGGTGCCTGTCATGTGTGCTTTTCCATGTCAGGAGTTGAGATGGAGTGGGACTTTCTAATATTGGATATGGACCTTTTCAATGTAATCCTTATCATGTATTTGCTGGTGCATTTCTAGGTACACATTTATTTCTATCAGCAGTGAGTTAGTTTCATGACACATGGTGGGAGTACTCAGGTTTTTCTTAGAGAATGAGATCCTTGATTGGGGGGTATGCGACCTCCACTCCTAGAGTTGGGAAGTATTTACTTTCAATTTTCATCGCTCATGTTGGAGGATGATGGTGGTGCTCTTGAGGGTGGATTACCTCATGTAGTAGATGAGTTTCCAGAGGTATTTCCAGATGATTTTTTGGGCTTACCCCCAGGGAGGGATGTGAAGTTCTCGATTTAATTGGCATCAGGAACACAACCTATATCCCTTCCCTCATATCGCATGGCACCAAATGAATTGAGTGAATTAAATATACAATTGTATGATTTTGAATCCAAAGGGTTAATTCGCCGGAGCGTCTCTCCTTGGGCTACCCCAGTCTTGTTTTCTAAGAAGACCGATATATCTATCCGGTTGTGCATTGAATACAGGAAGTTGAATAAGGTAACCATCCATAATAAATACCCTTTTCCATAGATTTATGATTTTTTTGACCAAATATAGGAGGAAAAGAGGTTCTCCAAAATATAATTGCATTTAGGTTACCACCATGTTAGGGTGAGAGAGTCGGACATCCCAAAGATGGCTTTCTGAAGTAGGTACTTCCACTTTGAGTATTTGGACATGCCTTTCGGATTGAAGAACTCCCCAACAGTTTTCATGGAACTGATGAATATGGTGATCCACCGGTATCTCAACTACTTTTTTGTGGTATTCATAGATGACAACTTGGTTTACTCTAGATTAGAGGAAGATCATGAGCATCATTTGCATATTTTTTTTAAAATGTTGGGGCCGAAGCCTCAATTTATTATTTAAAGAAAATACCTCTTTAGACTGGGTAGAGGGAGACCCATTACATAGACCGAAGGCCCAAGGCCATGTGGCCTGAATACAAGTCTTGAAAGCCCATTTTTTGGCCTAAAGGACCCCTCGGTGAATAGTATTGCTACAGTACCAGCGCTGCTACAGTACCTGCTACAGTACAGCCGCTGCTACAATACCTGGTACATTCCCTCTGCCGCTATAGTGCCGCTGCTGCTACAGTCCCACCACTGCTACAGTGCTGCTACAGTGCACTACTACAGTGCCCTGCTACAGTACCTAGAAATTCTCCCCTGCCTGGATTTGAACATCATTTGCATATTGTGTTGGGCACTCTACAGAATCATCGAATTTATGCAAAGATTTCAAAGTGAACCTTCTAGATTAGGGAAGTGAAGTTTATGGGCCACATCATTTTGGGGAAATGGGTTTTAGTGTATACTGAGAAGATCAGTTCAATTATTTCATTGGAACAGCCGAAGAATATTTTCTAGATCAGGATATTTCTTAGCCTAGAATATTATTACATGCAGTTTGTTCGGGATTTGTATCGGCTTACTTCACCCATGAATGTGCTCACCTAGAATGGGGAGATGTTTGAATGGGGCCTAGAATGTTAGGAATCCTTTTAGGAGTTGAAGAAAAATTTGAATACCACCCCCATGTCGATCTTTCCATAATATAGAAAGGATTATGTGGTTTATTGAGATGCTTCAGGTATGGGTCTTGGGTGTGTGCTTATGTAGGGTGATCACATGGTGGTGTATGGCTCTCACCAACTACGACCACATGAAAAGAATTATCCAACCCATGACTTGGAGTTAGAAATAATGATACATTCCTTGAATACGTGGCACCATTACCTTTTTGGGGAGATGTTTTTGGTCTATTCTGATCATAAGAGTTTAGAATAAATCTTCTCATAGAATGACCTTAATTTGAGGTAGTGCCGTTGGATCAAGTATCTGTAGGGGATTGACTTTGATATCATCTATACCCTGAGAAAGGGTAATTTGGTGGATAATTACTTGAGCATAAAATTACCAGTGCAAGTTTTAAGGAAGTCCAGTGATGACTGGACTCTGATTGGGCTCTTTACTTAGATGCATGTAGAGACCAAGGAGCACAATTTAGTTGAATCCCTTCCTTTTAGATTTGATTCAGCAGAAGTAGACCAATGATGAGTTGTTTCAATGGTCTTTGAAAGATTATTCATGGTGGGGAGATGTTTTCTGATTGGTCTTTGTCTCCTGAGGGAATCTTGTACTTCAAGGGCTGTTTAGTGGTGCTATTGTCTTTGAGGAAGTTGGTGATGTAGGATAGCCACTAATTTTAGTGGGTCCTTCAAACTGGAGATACCAAAATATATTATGATATTCATCGAGAGTTATGGTGTCCATATATGATATGGGACATAACTGAATTCTTATTGAGATTCTATACTTGTCATAAGGTGAAAGAAGAGCATAAAAGGCCCTATGGTATGTTTTAGTAGTTACTGATTCCTCTATATAAGTGGGATGAGGTCACTATGGAAATTATTATTTTATTTCCCCATACACCTCGAAGAAAGAATTTCATCTGGGTAGTGATTGACCAGTTTAAAAAATCATCGCACTTAATTTCGATCAGAGATACAGCTACAATGGATGATCTAGGCCAATTGTATATTCTAGAGGTGGTCAGACTTCATGGTGTTCCATCAGTGATTGTTTCTGACAGAGACTTCCGATTTACCTCTCTGTTTTGTGAAGGCCTTTAGAGGGAACTAGGGTCACAAATAAAAATGAGAATGACATACCATACTCAAAAAGATGTTCACATAGAACAGGAAAATCAGATTCTGGAGGACATGCTTTGCGCATGTGTGTTATATTTCTAATGATCATGGGATATACATTTAGGGTTGGTCAAGTTATCTTATAAAAAGAGTTACCAATTTCTTATTCAAATGAATCCCTTTGAGGAACTCTATGGTTGACTATGTTGGTCTTATATATGTTGGAATAAGGTTGGTGAGACCTCACTTTTGGGACTAATCCTTGTGCATGAGACGTCTGAGAAGGTCAAGTTAATCAAGTAGCGGTTATTAACTGCTCAGAGTCACCAAAAATCTTATGATGTTCAGATACATTGGGACCTTGAATTTTTTGTGGGTGATTGGGTGTTCTTGATGGTGGCCCCGTTCTTGGGCCACCGTCATTTGGGAATGTAGGGAAATATGACGCTGAGGTTATTTAGTCCATTTGATATCACTAAGAAGATTGGAAAGGTGGAATACATGTTAGTTTTACCTTCACATTCAACATTGCTTCATGAAGTATTTCATGTCTCCTATTTGAAGAAGTATAATTCGGATCCATCTCATTTATTGAATTGGTAATAGTTGTATATAGAACCCAATTTATTAGTGTTTGAGCGACCAGTGTGGATAGTGGATTACCAAGAGAAGTCTCTTCGTGGGATGTCTATTTCATTGGTCCATATCCTATGGCAGCATGAGAATTGGGATTGGATGTCATCGGTTGAGCATGAGTATCCATTTTTATTCTCCTATTAGGTTTCGAGTTGAATTTATGAGTGTGGAAAGTTTTCATGGTGGGGATAATTGTCACACCCGTAATTCAGTAATATTTTTTATTTTATAATTTTATCTGGAATTGAAATATTTTGTTGAGGAGTGGGCCAACCCTGATTGGTTTTCTACATTAGGCTGATAAATGAGAATTTTTGGTTTGACAGCATCCAGCGCATGGGAAGGGAATAATTGAAGCTGTGTGGCTTTGCCAAATCACTGTGTGGCCTTCCCAGTGCTCGATTAACTAATTAATTAACAAAACAAATAGTAATGTGAATGCAAAATAAAATGAGAAAAATAAAATTATTTAAGAGTTTTTTAATAATAATTACAATAACTATATTATTATTATTATTGTTGTTGTTGATATTTTAATTAGGCTATTATTATTATTTATTTATTATTATTATTATAAAATTATTAACATTATTATTATTATTACTAATTTTAATCATTATTTTTAAGTTAGTTTGGGATTTTTTGGGTTTTATTTCATTTTTATTTTTTTCTTTTTTTCCTTCCTCTCTTCCTCTCCCTCTCTTGTCATCATGATTCTGCTCCCCCTAACCCTATCCCTGGTTTGTTGTGCCTCCATATCCCCTACATCCCCTCCCTTCTCACCGGTGCCCTGCCCCTCCTCCGATGCTTTTGGTCGGTGCCCCTCCTCTCTCCCGATGGACCGAATTGCATCACCCTACCTTGAGCTGCCCCACATTCTCAGTTGGAGTCTCTGGTGTCCTCACATCACTGAGCCAAATCCCCTCTAGTGACCACTATTTGTCATGCATCTCATTTCTTGTGTCCTCCCCTTCACGTGATTTTCTCTGGTAAGCTTCCTTCCAATTTGTGTAGGGTTTTCGGTTAGGTTTTTTTTGGGGTTTAATTTTCATGTTTTTGGTTTGAATTCTTGAATTAGGGTCTATTTGAGTTTTTTTGCGGTGACATTGATGTGCAATGGAAGTTTCACACTGAAGTTTTGATGTTTTATACTACGAGGTTGGTGGTTCCTCCTATAAATATTATTTTAGGAATTAATTTTTTTATTTAATTAATTTAGCATATTATTTAATTAATATTACTGCTGCAAATTTGGTTTTCTAATGTTTAATATGTGTTTTATTTGTTTAGTAACATGTTTATATGATATGGGTGTGTTTTTTCTAAAAACTTATATTTAGTTAATTATTAGTGTTTTATTCAATTATGTCGTTAGTTTATTAATATGTGCAAGTGGTGAAAATTGCATTCTTGATGTGGTGTTGTGTGTATTTGTCATAAAAGATTGTTTTTGTGGGTTTTTCAGGTAAATCCAAGTGAAGTTTTTAAAATTGTTTTATAAAATTTTATTTATGCTTTATTAAATTGTGTGAATGGTGCAAAGGTGTTTTAGAAATGGTGTAAGGGTTTTATCAAACTGTTTATGCAGTGAAGGTCACATTTTAAAATTGTGTTGGAGTGCGTATGATGTTAAAATATGTTTTGGGTGTATAAATTATGACTTTTGTCTATGTAGGTTCTGTTTTTATGGCTTTTTTGAATGTGGAATACCTTCTGAAACTAAATCTTGAATGAGGACTAAGGGAAGCCTGGGTAACTAGGTGAGTAGACTAGGACTAGTGTGCTAGTGATATGAAATTGGAATAAGCCTAGTTTTACTTAAATATATTGACAGATACAACACTAACTAAAATTTTGAATGATTATTGGAGACCACTATGGTTATGGGGATGTCCCCTACTAGTGGATCATGCACAATAATGCAGGTTGTTGTGGTTTCTATACCACTTTTCACCGAGATGTGAGGTTATAGGGTCCCACTATTTTCTAGTACCTCTAGGGCCTCTCCTATATTTGGTTCTCTTTGACTACTTTACACTCACCATCAGTATACAATGTGATTTTTTGGTTACTATAAAATAAAAGGTTTTTATATTTAAAAATTTATTCTATCTAAAGTTGTTTTCACTAATGCGGATTTCCTTTAAAGTTTTTACATTAAAAATGTTTTCTTTAAAATTTTCCAAGCATTTATTTCCTATCATTTATTAAACATGCAAGTATATTCTTCATTTAATGTTTATGCATGGAATATTTTATCAGTGGCATCATATTGGGCGTTAGCTGACACCCTACTTACACGTTTGGGTGTAAGTAGATTTGGTTATGTTTGATATAGAGAAGGGTAATGTTTTTGGAGATATGGAATCAAATTACTAGCTATCCTTATTGGTGTGTTGTTTTGGAGATGGCATGAGGGTGGTGACCTCTCACTAGGTGGTGGGTTTTGAGCTGGTTTTTGGCCACTATACTTTGTAGTTGTTGTTTGGGTTTTGGTTGAAACATGTAACTCAAATTCTGGTTTTTGGTTGAAGGCTTGTTTGGTGGTGACTTTTATCTTTGGTTTATTTTATATTGTTGATTTTTTTTATATTTATATATATTTAGGTAAATTATTACCAAACATTAATTTTTATACCTAGACACTTGTTCCAACCCATGGGGATCGAGAACGCCCTTCGGGCCTTGCCACAAACTAGGTCGAGCGTTGGTTGGTTGGAGACCCAACTTGGTTTGTGATAGGTTGGGACAATCCTTGTCAAAGAGGAAATGGAGAACATTTAGTAGATTATGAAGAGAATAAAGACAGATCAAATTCATTAGATTTAATATGTAGATCATTGACAATGGCCATTCACATTTGATCTGAATGATAATGTATTCTTGATAATCTTTCCAATGCTTGGGAATCATTATTTTGGGAAGCAGGTAAAGTCATCTCCTCGATATATAGGCCCATTTGATATACTGTAATTGGTTGGTGTGGTGGAATATCAGTTAGAAATTCCACCATGGTTCATTGTAGTGTATAATGTTTTTCATCTATCTCAATTTGAAAATTATCAGCCGAATAATTACTATTTGATTTGATGAGAACATGTTGACCTAGATCTAGATGCTTCGTTGTTTCATATGCCAGTATGGATTGTAGAAAAGAAAGAGAAAGTCTTGTGAGGGATTATCATTGGTCAAGTAAAAGTTTCATGTAAACATGGTCAAATTTAGGTAGAGATGTTCAAATGGGAGAAATAAATGGTTGATCAATGGCCAAAATTATTTTAGGGGAATGATAGGCTTCTATACTCTAGGGATGGAATGGCCAATGGTGGGGAGAATATAGCACACCCATTTTCATGTAAGTAATAGTTTCATTATGTATTTTAAGTTTGTAAAGTGTTTGGTTAGAATCTGTGAGGGTTTGGATGAATTTTTGATCTTATTTGGTGCTATTCCGAAGTTTCATGATCTGATTATAGTTAGTATAAACCGTGAAACACTTACAAGAACCCTTGCAAGGTGAAACATGGGATTTTGGATAGGCACAATGTTAGGTTCATAGTTTGGCCAAACTGTGAGGACACCTAGGAGATACCATGCTACTTGGGACATAGGTATTTTTCATGGTTGACACATAATTTTTCAAACCATGTGAGATAACCAATAGAGGTACTTATTATGGTAGTGAATAATACATTATTGGAGCACAATTTCCCAAACCGTGTGAGAAATCCATGCTTGATTAAAAGTTAGATCCTTAAAAGTGGATCTAACTTAGTTTAGTCCCAAACCCCATTGTATTTCGATATTTTCAATGATAAATCATTTTTCTTCCCCCCAATGGCTATTTAGACATTCCACCTCGATCTACAAGGAAACCATTGGTAAATCATGGGGCTTTGAATCTGAATTCCCTTGGTTGGTCATCAGTATTGGTAGTTTTCCTTGGATATACTTCTCTTACTTATCATTAATTCATAGATGTAGTTTTTTGGGGATAGATATATGATAGTGGATTCCCACCGTGATGATATTTGTATTTTTTTATGTCATGGAATGAGATCTAAGGCAGGTTTTTAGAGATTCAACCCAGTTTTGTTGAAGAATTCATGTTGTTCTTTGTTTTCACCACAATTTTTGAAGCAGGTGGCTTCACTATCGAATCCTATATTTATAAAATAAAGGAATATTTTAAATTTCTTTGAATTTATTGAAATTTATCATGAAATTGATGTGAAAATAACTGTTGAATCCTCTTTAGTGATGGAATATAGATTTGTGAAAATTAGTTGTTTAAAGTTCTTGGTTTTTTTATTTTAAAATTATGCTTTAATATAGGATTATTTTTGATTCATGGGAAATGATTTGTGAAATGGTTTTCAATAAAAATGTGTTTTTATTGAAATTTATTGAAATGGTTGGATTGTAACAGTTTTGGAATACATGGGTTGGTGTGAATTAATTCTTTCTATATGACCCTGGGTACGAGGGGGGGGGGTATAATTTGGGTATAAGGGACGTGACCCTGTATAAGGGGTGTGTTTCATTGGTTCACAAGTACATTGTACATATATGAGAAACTACTCATGTGTATGGAACTATCACTGAATCAAGCATTTTTTGTTGTGTGTGGATCATGGATTAATATGCCAAAAGGACTGTAAAATGGTTTAATGCATTGTTTGTTCATTTTCCTTGGATATGGATTTAGTTTGTAGAAAATATTTTAGTATGGAACTTTTTTTATATATCGATTTAAACTATTTTAATGTGTTTTATATAATTTTTTATATAAATGGTCTAACATGTTCTATACTAATAGCGTGAGTAGGGAAGTCATTTGGGGAAATCCTTTTGAGTTTCATTACTCATTCCCTGCTTTTGCATGTTGGTGCTTTTGTAGATACTATTTATTGAGGAATATATAATGGTAAAGGTATTACATTTCGTTAGTGGTTCTTATTGGTACCAAAAATCAGATTGCGGAGTTGGTTCTTGGATCATGATGGGAGCTATGGAGTTATGTATTTGATGACTTTGATATTTTTTGGTTTTGTCTCTTTCTTTGTAGTTGATGTTGATATTGGTTTCCACTTGATACTCTGATTTAGTTGGTTTTATTTTTTATATAGGGAGTTGTCTAAAATTATTATCATGAATCATATAGTGGTGTTTGTTATGGTATGTTTGGTTGAAGTTTTTTACTTTTAATAGGGAAAATCATCCCAAGTTATATTGAATCCCTTTGAATTTATTTCCATCCTACGACGTCTTTGGGATGTAACCTAAGGACATTTTTCAATTATGCCTTGATTCAATCCAATGATGAGGGGAAAGATGTTATAGGACCTTACTCCAAGAATAAACCTTTTACAATGAATGTATCATCTTATAGTTTATAAGTCTCTTTTATGAACTTTCCATACTTTACAATTATCGTTTTTTGAAAAATTATCTTTAAATAATAATATATTAGAAATATCTCACTTATTTACTAAAATATATATATTATTCTTATTCTATGTGAATAAAAATCAATGGTTAAAAAAACCTTATGATAAAAAAAATCATATTCATAATTTCTTATAATGTAGATATGTGATAGGTTAGAATCCACAACACTTCTTCTTCAGATTGTAATATCATTACCAAAAGCAAAGCCGATATCTATCCCTTTTGGTCTTAAATAAAAAATTGGAATAATATCTTTCATGGAAGCATTATATCTATATATAGTATTAAAAAAAATATTCAATTTAATTGTATGGTTTTTTCTGTCTCTTCTATGCATAAGATTAGTAATATAATGTAGTATTAGTTATCATATCTCCATAACCGTTGTCTACTTTTTATATTTTTTATCTATTGAGTGTATATCTAGAATATTTTTTCATTCATTCTAAATGAAAATAATTAAATACCTTCCATTAAATTATCTATTATCCTCAGCCTTCAAAACAAAATAATAGTGATCACACCTATTATATTTTAATCATATAGAATACTCACTATTTTTTCTTCAATTGATATATAATTATCATGGAATTTATTTCTCTATGATACCTACATCAATTTCTATATGTATTAATGATAATGTATAACAACATTTTTCATGGATGTGTAGATTATCTTATTCATCACCACCATGAAATGTCATTCCTTCTTCAAGATTCTAGACCTTTTATATTTCAAGTATGTAAATATTTTTTAATAATTCATTATAGTGTAGTCCTATTATTTAGGGAGAAACGTATTCATTAATCTATACTATATAAATAATATAACCGTGTATCACTACTAACCACTAATATCATCATGATGTTTACATTTTTAAGAATAAGATAGCATTTAAATAATTAATCCTTTAATGAATTATGAAAATAATAATAATAATGATATTTCAATCATTGAAGTATATAAATCCCATCAATTTTAGAAAATATTTTTTTAGAACACGATCTTCTGAATATTCTAATAAACATATGTAAATATCATATTTTTTGAAAATTAAATGACCTTTATATATAACCTTTTATAATATAATTACCTTTAAATAATGAACACATTATTGTTACATATTATATCATGATTATATATTTCTGTAAATTTCCCAATGTGGTAACTTTTTTAAATCATTCATCACATTATTAACATAATAATACTAAGAATTTCTCAAACTATTAACTTTTATATGAAACTATTTCTCTTATTTATCATGAATGGTTATTATCATTTACATATTATTATTTAAATTATTATCCTTATATAAAATTTTAGTTACACATATTAATATAATATAGATTTCAACATTTTTCTGATTTTCTAAAAATGGGTTACCCTTAAATAAGTATTTTTTTACCATTTCATATCATATAATATTTTTGAATTTTTCACATTTAATAAATATAAAACATAAATGATATTACATAATAATTAGTTTAAATTAAATATCATAGTGTGACTTCAACAATTTTTCAAATTTAATACCAATCACTCCTGGTAAAAGTTTTAATCTTTCATAAAATAGAGAGCATCCAATGAAATTAATAGAATTATTATTATGAGTAATGTGTTAAATATTACTTGTGATAACCTTTAATTGTTAACATAAAGTAATTTTTTATGATATTTTTAATAAATCATTAACATAAACATATATTCTTGAAACATTCATCTATTATCTTATAAACAAATAGATTCCATTAATATATCCAATCATCTGGATAATATTCATTGTAAAAATATTTTGAAAATAAATCTTTAAGACTTCATCGCTAAACATGGGTATCATCCAAGAAATCAAAGA
Source organism: Viscum album (assembly GCA_963277665.1). Classification (NCBI taxonomy): domain Eukaryota; kingdom Viridiplantae; phylum Streptophyta; class Magnoliopsida; order Santalales; family Viscaceae; genus Viscum; species Viscum album. The sequence continues at coordinate 808,086,832 of OY728134.1, read as the reverse complement.
ATATAATTTTGGATAACTGGACATCTTCAACACATTTAAAAAACTAATTTTTTTTTAATGAAAATAAATAATTTTCAATATTCACTATAATAATTCCAAATATTATAGAATATGTAAATACTATTAATAAAAATATAGTTTCATTCCTCCAAATCAACCTAATTTATCTCCTCCTATAATATCATCCAAAAAAATTCCCATATTCATCGATCAAAATTTATAAATATAGGGTAGTAACTCTATATCTAGATTTCAGATTACCTTTAGAATGATAAAATATTGAAGAATCACCATAATCTATGGAAATTTAATTAGTATATCAATTTAATTAAATATTAATAAAAATATAATTCACATGATGTTTCTAGAATCTTTTCTATATATTACAACTATTAACAGACGAGTCATCTCTATACTGTATTGGCAGAAACGTAGTTAAACAACTTTTCCATGTAAATGGAGCTCTAATATTGTATATGTAAATATTTTATTTTAATTTTTCATTATAGTATATATATTAACTCACGTCAAAGTTAAAATTTATTTCTAAAATCCACATCTATTTTTCATAGAACAATATATTAGTATAATATACATGGGAATACACTCATTTTATCATCAATATTCTAAGATTATCTATACTCTATCAATGATGTTATTCAAAAAAAAAATTAAAATATTCATTATACAATAATACTTGGTGACAGAAAATATAACCCAACACAAAGTGGGTTCATCATCAATAATTCTAGGCCCACCCTCCACAACAAATATGCATAAGAATAGTTATATGACATTAACAAAAATGATTATAAAAAAAATATAAAACATGATTAACTCATGAAAATAATATAGGTTATCTGTTAAAATGGAGATGCATCACAAAAAAAAACACATTCTGGAGAGAGAGTATATGAAATTAATAATGTAAAATAATATATTTAAAAATAAATTTCCAAAGATAAATCTAAATTATAATATAAAAACATAAAAGCGTGTAGTTGTTTCTGATTATTTATTTTTACCAAACCATTTTTATTACTTTCTTGTGTCACATGACTCTCATTCATTACAATGTTGGGTGAGGAAAAGTTGGATTGAAATAAAATTTCAGTATTCAAGAGTATGTGAGGTATAATAATCCCATGAGGGTTCTTATTATCTAGTCCTATCACTCCCAAATATTTATTTCATGTTCATGAAATCATTCCCTATTACAATATCGATTACCATTTTTTTAAAATAACATGATTGATATTGGTGCACATAATGGGGAATATACAAGAAAATTATTATATCTCATAATTTAATCAATTTTTTTACTATTTATAGTTTGAGTTCATATATAATGACACTCTAGAATTTATATCCATCCATGGAAGTGGTAGTTTCTTTGTCTCACCGCCATCAAGAGATATAGTGTTGCTAACATTGACCGTATAACAAGTACTTCTACATATCCATATAAAATGAATAAAAACTGACATATTTTGGTTCCATTTAATGTGTCACATCATCCAACACCCAAAAATTTTATATGTGTTAATATGAAATTTATTTGAAGTATTTGTTTCCATTCTTTACATATAACCCATGTCTAAATTAAACACTATTTATTATGGTCTTTATAATCTACAAGTTGGATTAGAATTTATAAATAGGATTACCAACACAATGATATATATATATATATATATATATATATATGTTTTCCTTTATTCAAAATTATCAGTTAATTACAATTAAATAATCATTAAATATTTATAATGTAATTTCATGATTAATGGACATATTTTTTCGTAGAAATGTATTTTTCTATGTTATCATAATTTTTATATAAAAAATACACAAATCAATATTAAAATTTATTTTTAATGAAATTTATTTATAATTTATGAATCATAAATCATAAGTTATTTCTATTATGGTTAGGAATGAATACAAAATCATTTAAATGTAGAAAGAGTTATATTTTCGAAAATTGATTGTAGGTGTTTGTTGGATTTTTTATATTGATAACCGAAAATAGTCACCGTTGATTAATGATATTAATGAAATTTATAGAATATATATTCTATAAAATATTTTATCAATAATATAATATATTTACATAGAATATAATACAAATATATTTTGTTATATGTTTATATATATATATATATATTAAATGGTTGTTGTTAAATTTTAAATAATTATTTAAAATTAAATTTCTTATAATTAAATGAATTGAATTTGATTAAATTTATTCAATATTTAGAATAAAAATTTAATTTTTTTTATTAATACATATTCATTTTTTATCATGATGAAAAGTAAAAAAGTAAATATTTTTTTACCATAGATAGGGTTATAACAGGTTCATGGAGTGGGTTCAACTAAAATATAAGGTTTTAAATGCCACATAAAAATTTCTAAATATTACTGGTTTAATATATTTAGAAATTATATTACCACAACTTATAATTATTGTCCATTTGGTGCTATATGAACATGAAAATTACTTAAAATTATTTAAATATTTTGTGTAATTCCATATGTGCCCCTCATATCACTTATAAAAGGAAAACACTTCTACACCCTTATTCATAATCACTGACCCCTATATATTAGAAAGTACCTTATCAAAACCATTCCTATCCCCCTTTAATTCATTTTGAGTTCTTTATCTTTCATTAGTACCATAATTATAAGGTATAATGTATAATTAAAGGAGATATCTAAAAGAAAATGTAATCACCTATCCAGACACTTTTGAAATTTATTTCATCATAAACTTCCTCAAAATCCATTGTATTAAAAATAACATAACGAATCCAAAATAATAATTATACTATGGTTTTATTATCATTTTTATTATTATGGGAAAACCATTTTCATCAAATTTTCAATTCAATGTGAAATTATCATATCGCTCGCATGTACGTGTGCATTACCACATCCACGTAGAGATGTGATACATTTTCTATCAACGCACCACATATAGGGATAAAATAATGGATTCAATAAATATATATGATATTTATGGTAAAATTATCATTATGTAATTTAATTTAATTATTTTTATTTTATAATGTCTTTTTTTATAAAATGAATAAAATGCTCATTTGTACATTCGAACTACCGTCTCCATAAATTATGTAATTCATTTTTTTATCTTCTCTGTTTGTGGATTTATATTAATAAGAATATAATTAATATATATACATATATATGATATTTATATTATTATTAATATTATAGATATGATGAAAACATGATCTGTATATAAGAAGCATTATAACTGAACTGAAACTTATAAGAAAAATGAAGATGTTTACACCTAAAATGGCTATGATATTTAATGATTATTAATGGAAGAGTGAAAATATGTTGCAGTTAACAATATATTGTATTATAAGTATCAATATATTTTTATTATAGATAAATATTTAATGAATATTTATTATAGAGGTGATTAAAATCACGTAATTATAAAGTCGAACCTGAGGTAAGAGTTTTTCATTTAACCTTTTTTTATACAAATTCCATATTGATAATTTATTTATTTTTGGTAGTGTATATAATGACCATTTTTTATTTTATAATATGAATCACTTAATATTATGATAATTTAAAATTTTATTTGATTTTATTTATTTTATGGGGGTGATGACTCAAAAGAAATCAAAGCCATATAGGGTGTGTATATATCTCACTATTTAATGGGACAATTTATGGATAAATTTATAATATTGACATTATTTGATATATCTATCATAAATATATTTTATTTTATTATATTAAAATTATTTCAAAATATAACATGTTTTACTTTTATTTTCTTATACCCAGATGATAAAAAGTCTAAAAGAACTTTTTTAAGGAAAACTAACTTTTTAACTTTATTTGATATTGTGTATGTTTCTTCAATGTATATATATATTATTTAGAAAAAAATTTTTAGTTATATTACAATTCTAAAATCATTTAATAAATTCATTTCCACCCATGATATATTTTTTATTATAATATTTAATTGAAATTGTAGTTTTTTTCTAACAAGATACTTAAGGTTTGAACAAAATCAATGTTTTAACACTTATAGAATGAATTGATTTATCTTACATCATAACTGATATTTAAATTGAATCATCATTTATACACTTCCTTGTCACACGTCAAAAAAAATTATTATTATCATATTCTATAACTTTATTTTATTTTTAATATTTAAATTTAAAATCAAAATAGTATTTTCCTTAAGAAATATTCCAGTGATCATTTATAAGTGTTTTCATATATAAAAACATCTATTTATTCTACTTATGATTTACTTGGTGTATGTTCTAGTGATATAATCCTTTTTTTTTTATCATTTTATAGTTATTTTTTATGATGATAAAATCTTGATAAAACCTGTTATCTTTACCATAATTTAATCTATGATTAAATTGATTTTTTATCTTGTGGCATATATATGAATAAATTAAGATTATGTGATTCATGTGTCTGTTATATCTGTTAGGTCCACTAGGATAGATACCCTGAGGGGGGGGGGGAATCAGCGTATGACAGATTAAAATAACTGCCCCTATTGATCTTGTTTCGCTGTTAAGAAAAACTATTTTCTCTCTATTTCCTGTAGAAAAGTATAGAAATAAATTAAATCATGCACGAGACACATCGATTTTTACTTGGTTCACCCTCACTGGGATACGTCCAAGGAGCATACACCGGCAATGTGACGATGCACCAAATCCACTAAAAGCACACTGCTATTTAAAAGTTCAAAGCGGACTCACTCTCCCTATTGGTTTACAACCACTCAAAATATGAAAGCTCACTGCTCTATCAACTGAAGTGTACTCACTGCTTCTTCAGAAGATCCACTCACATTATATAGAACTACAGGTCTCTTTGTTATCACTAATGAAATCTGCATCTTTAACTGTTGATAGATGATCTGTTGACGTTCAACTTTCACCCGCAGATGAATCTCACTTTGCACCGGGTGTACCGGGCAACCCCAATTTTTATGTGCAACCTTCACTGGGCTTTGCATGCAATTCCATGATTTTGCGTGAAATTCACTTTTCATGCAACACCCCTTTTACACGCAACACAACTTTTATGTGCAAAAAATTATTTTACATGCAACAAATTTTACATGAAGCCTCTATACTGCCTTGCGCAGAATTCTCCACTTTTGCCTGAAATTCAATTTTCGTGCAAACAATCTTCTTTTTGCGCAACTCTCTTGGGAACTCCAATTTCGCGTACCAGAGCTCAGATACTCTCTATGTCTTGAGATACTTCTAATGGAGGGGGTCACTTCATATTTATAGGAAAAATCGACCCCATGCGAAAAACCCTCCTTGAGCACGTAATCCACTTCAAGCGCGAAAAACACATCTTCCGCACAACATAGTTTTTCGCGCACTACTCCAATTTTTCGCGCACCTCAGGCCTTTTCTAATTTTCGAGCTTCTGATCTCAAAACACCTCTTGCGCGAAAAATACCAATCCTCTATTTTGTGCAACACGCTGATATTTCGTGCAACCTGCTGATTTTTCATGCCCCACATTATTTTTCACACACCACTCCAATTTTTCGCGCACCTCCCTTTTCCAAAAACACATCTCTCCATTTTATGATTTTCAGGCCCAAAAATTTGGCAAACACTAGAAAACAGCACCACCTTGTATCTTCTCTTTTTGTATTGCCTCTAGATCATCCATTCCTTTGTCGAGGTTCTTCAATCAATCATGGATTGTTGAAAGCATCCCTTGAACATGAAAAATCACAATTTAATCCCCCTTTGTCAACACACTCATACACCATGGTCTGCTTTGTCAACAAACAAAACATGGAGGTCAACTTTTTCAATAAACACAATCACCTCAAAAATGCTTCAATGATGCCTTGAGGGATTTTTTACCAATAATCTCCCCCTTTGGGTTTGTTGAAAACTCTTCTCATAAAAATTATCTGCACTTGATATCTCATTAAGGCTCCTTCCAGCCGCTACCACCATTTTCCTCTTGCGATTATGATAGCGTTCAAGGATTCACTTAACATGTACTCTAATCCCACATGAGCAATGCTCGGTGTGAGAAACAAGAGTAAATGAGAAGTTCATCAATGAAACACCTCATTTCTGACACCAACTGTTGATACCAAACTGATACCAATTACTAAACTAATACCAATTGTGGATCACTGGAAACCTTCTCTCATTATTACTCGTCTGTTTTTATCACGATCTATAGTTTTCGTCCCGTGATATCTATTATTTGATTGATCACTTCTAGCATCATTAGATTTAATACTCTCCCCTTTATCATTTCTCCCCCTATCTCACTGCTTCACCTGTCAGCTTCTCCCCATACCATTCATGATTTGTCAAATAGCCACACTGTCACACTGTATCCCCCTTGAACAATCACTATTTTCTCCCCCTTTGTCAACAAACCCAAAGGAAACCCCTTTTCAGTCTGTAATAGGGTAAAACACATATTAGTACATTAGGGTAAAACACATCATACCTCAGGGAGAGGGGGGAGTTTCCCACATCCACACTTTTTCAAGTTAGGGGAGTCAAATGAACTCCCAGAGCCAGTCAATGCTACTCAAAAGCTTCCTTGGGTAAGGCCTTTGTCAGGATGTTTGCAACCTGTAGTTCTGTAGGCACATACTCCAACTTCACGATCCCCTGCTCAACTTTCTCCTTGATAAAATGATACTTTATATCAATGTGCCTTGTCCTTGAGTGATGGATGATATTTTTGCTGAGATTTATAGCACTTGAGTTATCGCACTAAATTCCGATCAGAGACATCACTTTAACTCCCATATCATCAAGCTGTTGCTTCATCCACAATAATTGTGTGCATGCTTGAGTGGCCGTAATATACTATGATTCTTCAGTGCTCAATGAAATGCAATATTGATTCTGGCTTATCCCAGCAATACATAGTCCACCAAGATAGAATTCACCTCCTGACGTTGATTTCCTGTCATCCGCTCAACCGGCCCGATCTGCATCTGTATATCCCAATAACTCTGTCTGATATTTTTCATTATACATCAAGCCGAAATCCCCCATGCTCTTAATATACCAAAGTATTCTCTTTACTACAAGCATGTGGCTTTCCTTGGTATTACTTTCATATCACGCTGCTTGGCATGTGGCAAAAATAATATCAGGTCTCGTCGCTGTCAGGTACAGTAAACTACCAATAATTTGCCTGTATTCTGTGATATTAACTACCTTTCCATTATCATCTTTTGATAATTTCATCCGAGTTGCAACCAGAGTCTTCAACTCCTTGGAATTTTCCATTCCAAATCTTCTCAGAACCTCCTTGGCATATTTGTATTGAGAAATGAATGTGTCATTCCTTCTTTGTGACACATGTAGACCAAGGAAAAATGTTAGCTCTTCAATCATTGACATTTCAAAATCACTTTTCATGAATTTGGAAAATTGTCTGCACTGAGCTTCATTTGATCTGCCAAATATTATGTCATAGACATAAACCAGCACCATCATCCTTTGATTACTGTTGTTGTTGAAATAGAGATTGTAATCAACTCCACCACGTTGGAAACCAAGCTTCTTCAAGCACTAATCAAACCTTGAGTACCATGCTCTTGGTTCTTGTTTCAGCCCATACAATGCCTTCTTCAGTCTAAAAACATTGTTCTTATCCTAATGAATGAGAAAACCATTGGGCTTCTCAATATACACTTCTTCCTCTAGAACCCCATTCAAAAATGCAGTTTTTACGTCTATCTAAAAAACTTTAAACTTGCATTGCACTGTAATGGATAAAAATAATCTGATTGTCTCTAGTCTCGCAACCGGTGAAAATGTCTCATAAACATCTATTACCTCTATCTGGGAGTATCCTTTGCACACTAGTCATGATTTTTTATGAATAACATTGCCATCTTCATTCATCTTATTGCGATAGACCCATTTAGTCTCGATGAGATTCTTATCATTTGGCCTGGAAACAATCTCCCACGTCTGATTCTTCTCAACCTGATTAAGCTCTTCATTCATTGCCTGAACCTAGTTTTTATCTTCATCTACATTATCAAAGCATTTCGGATCAACCTAAGATAAAAAATATGTCTGCTACAGTGATTTCATTCTTCTTGTCTGAACTAGAGTTGATTGATCACCAATGATGTTTTTCCTATCAATTTCAGCTCGAATCCTTGGATTCTGTACAGATATAGATTTTCCTTCTTCATTCTCATCATTTTCCACAACAGTGATTTCATTTCACTCAACTACTTTCCCCAACCTTTTATTAATGCATTTATATGCTTTAATTTTTCCTAAGTAGCTAAGTAATATTCCTTCATCTCCACGTGGCTCAAATTTCCTATGTTTTTCTTTGTTGAGTATAAAGAACTTACTCCCAAAGATTCGGAAGTACTTCACCATTGGATTCTTCCCATAACACATCTCATATAGAGTCTTTACTTCCTTTGGACACAACAGAGCCCTGTTAGAAATGTAGACCGATGTCATTACTGCTTCCTTCCAAAATTTCTCTGGTAGGTCTTTTTCTATAAGCATCGTTCTGGCCATGTTGTTGATGATCCAATTTATCCTTTAAACCACTCCATTATGTTGGGGAGTTCATACTGAAGAAACTTTATGCCTTATCCCATGTTTCTCGAGATATTCTTTCATCTGACTATTTTTGAATTCCATACCACTGTCAGTACGAAACTTTTTAATTTTCTATCTGAGCATCCTTTCGTACTCCCTCCAGTACTGTTTTAAGTAGCTGAACACATCTAAATTATGGGAAATAATAAATAACTATGCCATTCTACTATAGTAACCAATGAAAAAAACATATTACCTCTTTCTGTCAATTTCTCTTGGTGTGATAGAACCAAAAACATCATCATGCACCAATTCGAGCACTCTTGTTGACTTATTTTCCTTTTCCTTATATGTTTTTATGATGAGATTCCATTTTTTTCATGCATCTCACGTGTGAGTACGATCATGTGATAGCTTAGAGAGGTCTCTTTCTTCATCGCACTTTACCAGATCTTTCAGGGATGGTTGGCATAGATGACCAAGTCGCTTATGCAACAATTTATTCTATTCCTCTCTGGATAAAAAGCACATATCTTCTTCTCTACTTACAAGGTAAATATTCCCTTTTGTCCTTTTTCCATGTAGTATCACTATAACATCTCTTCCTGTGATGACACAGGTATTCTTGGTAAACCTTATAGAATTACCTGAGTCACACAATTGAATGACATTGAGAAAATTGTAACTAAGACCTTCTACAACTAAGACGTCAGCATGTCTTATTTCTTTGCCCCGAAACTTGGCCTTTTTCGATCCAATTATCTTTAGGCCTTCATCGTTTCCACACTTTACAACTCCTTCTTTGTCATATTTTATGCCTGTAACCATATCCTTGTTTCCTGTCATGTGAGACGTACAACCACTATCAATGATCCACACACCAGAACGATCTGATGCTTTAAGGGAAATTTCAGCAACCACTACCTTCTCTGCTCTCTTCTTCTTGGTCCATATTTTTGTATCCACACTCGGTATATATTGAGACTCATGATCATTCTCAAATTATGATGGACCTACTTCATCTTGAAAAGCTGCAAATCTATTTTGAATTTTCAACTTACCTCTCGGTTCATTAATCTGCTGCTTGCGAACATTTTGTTTCTGCTTTGGAACATTCCTTTGTATGGTCGAAGTGCAGTACCTAGCCATGTTCCCAAATCCTCCGAACCAAAATTCATGTCTTTAAAAATATTTTCTAGAGAACCATTCTCTATTTGGCTTCCACCTTTGTTCATGTTCCCTTCAATATATTCTAGCTATAAAACACACACTTTGTGAGTGTCCCATCTTTCCACAACAATAACACCTGATGAAAGGTGAATTCCTACGTGTCACTTCTGTAATGCTAGTAGTCCCTTGAGTTCTCTGAGTTTTCTAATTTTTATTTGTACCCACATCAATTTTCATATTCGGAATAGGTGCTTGCAGTCTGACTTCAACTCTGACTACTTTCTGTTTCTAATCAAGCCCCAAATCAGCCTAAACTCCTGAGCTTGATTGCTGCTTCTTTCCTGCTGAACTACTAGGATCCCCTTTCACCTGTATAGTATTCAGAATATTCTACTTTCCCAAGAACGTGTTGTGAATTAAATGTTTTTCATGATCCTTAACTTTTTTCCACAGACCGACAACTTCCTCTTCAAGCTCTTCGATACGCTTGAAATGATCCTTCACTATGATATTCAAGCCATCGATCTCCTTCTTCTGTTCTTCAATCCTGAGTTTATACTCACTAAATGATTCTAAATTCTCTAGAACTGATGACCTTAGTTTCTCAATTTCTTCCATTTACTCATACTTCTCTTTATCTTGCTGCTGTATGTAGAGTTTTTCATCACGAACAATTTTGTTGGATTTCTTTTTTTAGCCCTCCAAACATCTATCTCTTCAAGAGTAGCCTCTAACTCAGCTTGCATATCAACTCTCCCTTAAAATTATTCTTCTTCATCAATGTCAATTTCTTCCTTCTTCTGAGCACTACTGACAACTGCCACCATAGATTTTTTCCCATGCTCTTTGTAGCATTCAATATCTTTATCCTCTTAATCCTCAGACTCATCTGAAATTTCAAATTCTTGTGAAAGAAGATTCTTCTTCTTGAAGAAATTTCTCTTGAATTGTTTATTCCTTTTCACAAATGCTGAAGACTTCTTCTTGGGAATTTCGACTTCGTCATCATCATTATCATTATCTTGAAACTTTTTGGGGCACCTTACCGTAAGATGTTCAAACTTTCCACATCAAAATCATGTTAGTGGAAGTTTCCCTTTAAACTTTCCTTTTCCTCTTTGCATATTTGAAGAAAGGAATGAAATCACCCCATCTGTCTCTTCTTCTTCTTGAGAATATTCAATGGTGAGCTTCTTCATGGACTTGAATGCCACTTATTTGGATTTTCCCTTTTCCACAACATCATTATCATCATTTCTCATTTCATTTGAAACAAGTGTGCTGTGCAGGTTATCCATTGTCTGCTCTTTCGGGTCTTTATCTTCCAAAACTAATACTTTCGGATTTAACTGATGTAGAAGTTTCCCTAGGATGCGATTTACAATATTTATATCTTCAATAACTTATGCAAGACCTCTCATGTCCTCCACTACAATATTTACCCTATCAAAGAATGCATCAATATATTCATTCAGGTTCATTCTCAGATCTTCATACTTGTTCCACAAACTTGTATCTTTGCTTCTCTGACCTTTGTATCACCTTCATATATGTTCAAAAGATTTTCCCACATAGCATGTGATGTTTTTCATGACATAACCTTGGTATAAATAGAATTGGATAGGGATCCCCCTAAAGCATTGATTCCCTTTGTGTCAGCATCCAATTCTCTTCGCTCAACTTCTGATAATCCACCACTATTAATATCAGCTGTGATACCGTGCATTGCTGCTGTAAACACATCCATTACCAAAGATCGGAAGTAGTGTTGCATCTGATTCTTCCATAGCTGAAAATTGTTCCCATATAAGAGAATAATTCCTTTATGATTGATGACCTCCATCTGAGAGAGAAATAGATATCAACTGTTCCCTATGATACCAATTTTTAGGTCCACTAGGTTAGATACCCTGAGGGGGGGGGGGGTGAATCAGGGTATGACATATTAAAATAAATTCCCCTATTGATCTTGTTTCATTGTTAAGAAAAACTATTTTCTATCTCTTTCCCGTAGAAAAGTATAGACATAAATTAAATCATGCATGGGAAACAACGATTTTTACTTAGTTCACCCTCACCGGGCTACGTCCAAGGATCATACACCAAAAATGTGCCGATGTACCAAATTCATTAAAATTGCACTACTGTTTACAAGTTCGAAGAGGACTCACTGTCCCTCCTGGTTTACAACCACTCACAATATGAAAGCTCACTGCTCTCTCAACTGAAGTGTTCTCACTGCTTCTTCAGAATATCCACACACAGTTTATAGACCTGTAGGTCTCTTCATTATCACTAATAAAATATGCATCTTTAACTATTGATAGATGATCTATTTACATTCAACTTTCACCCATAGATGAATCTCACTTTGCATCGGGTGTACCAGGCAACCCCAATTTTTACGCTCAGCCTTCACCGGGCCTTGTGCGTAATTCCATGCTTTTGCATGTAATTTAATTTTCACGCAACACCCCTTTTACGCGTAACACACCTTTTATGCGCAACAAATTATTTTACTTGTAACAACTTTTACGCACAGCCTCTACACTGTATTGCATGGAATTCTCCGCTTTTGCGCGAAATTCACTTTTCACACAAACACTCTTCTTTTCACACAACTCTCTTGGGAACTCCAATTTCACGCACCAGAGCTCAGATACTCTATGTCTTGTGCTGCTTCGAATGGAAGAAGATCACTTCATATTTATAGGAAAAATCAATCCCGCGAGAAAAACCCTCCTTGAGCGCGTAATCCACTTCGAGCGTGAAAAACACATCTTCCACACAAAATCGTTTTTCACGCACTGCTCCAATTTTTTGCGCACCTCATTACTTATCCAATTTTTGAGCTTCTGATCTTGAAACACCTCTTGCGTGAAAAATACCAATCCTCTATTTTATGCAAGATGCTGATATTTCACATAACCCACTGATTTTTCACTCCCCACATTATTTTTCACGCACCACTCCAATTTTGCGTGCACCTCCCTTTTCCAAAAACACATCTCTCCATTTTCTGATTTTCAATCCCAAAAATTTGTCAAACACTAGAAAACGGAACCACCTTATATCTTCTCTTTTTGTATCGCCTCTAGATCATCCATTCCTTTGTCGAGGTTCTTCAATCAATCATGTATTGTTGAAAGCATCCCTTGAACCAAAAAATCACCATTTAATCCCCCTTTTTCAACACACTCATAAACCATGGTTTTCTTTCTCAACAAACAAAACATGGAGGCCAACTTTGTCAACAAACACAATCACCTCAAAAATGATTCAATGATGCCTTGAATGATTTTTCCCAATAATATCCTTATAATATATTAGTGAATGATTATTGTTTTATGTGAAAAAAGGCCACACATGAGGTTGTTAAAATCCTAAAATAGTCTATATAGGTGGTTAGATCAAGGAAAAAATATAGTACATGGGAGGTTACCCCAAGCCCAGAGTAGGTAAATAGGTGGTGTGGACAATAATAACATACAGTTAATTTCTTGGAGGGTATATTTAGAATTATATTTTTATGATTACAATTATGATTCTCTATTTATGAAAATATATATGACTTGATATTATTCTATGATGTAATCTATTTGATTATAATATTTGATTATCCCATTATTTGTGTCTTGGGAACCACCAAATCCTTATTCCTTGAGTATGATCCATAAATTTCTTGCTCTAGTTTTCAAAGGTTAACCTCATATTTTCATACAATTATAGTCATGATATTATTACATATGATAATTCTGTGATATATCCAATGTTTATTCTTACTTATAATATGTGATCATCCATTCATATGTTACCTTCCCCAGGTTATAAAAAAGGTTTTAAGTAGGTTCTGTATATGAAGTGTACAATGTTATAACAAAATTATGTGACATATTAAATATAATTCATATAAAATATGATTATATATCACGTATTTAATGGAATTAAACCATCAATGTTATGGGGCATATATATGATTATGAGATGAATTGAAAATTACTATAAAATAGGTCAATATTTATATATGATATGTTTAGTTCGACATAGATTGTTCAGAATGTTGTTTAGTTAATTTTTGATATTAGTATAACTGAACATTATTAAAAACCCTTTTTATAAGTCCAACTAAAGGATAACATCATTTTTTGAATATAAACAAGTTTAGTTTTCCTAAAAAATACATATGTATCTTAATACTAGATGGTTGATGTGTCTATGGAATAAATGAACCTAAATGTATGAAATTTGAAGGGGTGGATTGGGTATTAACTCGATCATCAAAAATTAATGATGAATGTTCCTAATACTATACACTTTTCTAGAAACTCCTGAGGGATATTCTTGGTTTATTAAAATTTTCTTTATAATTAATTATGAATGATTTGAATACTTGATGACCATGGATGACCATGGATGACCTAGGTTAATTCTAACGTGCTATAGTTTTATAGAAATGTGTTCTAATATATAAATTCAATGAATTATTTTCATAATTATATAATTTATCACTTTGGATAATAATGATTAATGAACACATAGACCATTACTATTTTGGTTAGGAATATTATAGAGAATAATAAAACTATGGTTGTTACATCTATGATACAATATTTAGGTACTCTATTTGAGCATGCATATATGAATTCATATATTTTATTAAAAATATAATGTAATTTTATATTATATCCACAAAAAATTAAATGTATAATTATAAGTAAAAAGTCTTAATTGTATAATGATCACATCTCAATTCAATTATTATTCTCTGATTAATGTTTTTGGGAATATGATCCCAATTTTTTTTGTTATTATCGCTTAGTTTTTATTTTATGTGATTTTGATGTTGTATTGTATCTATCTATATAGATAATATATCAACTACTATGTAAGTTATATAATAATTTATATTTTGAATAAGCCTTTGGCCATTTATTAGTGTGAATATGAATATGTGATTCTAATGACATTTTATTCAATTTTTTTGTGTCATTATTCAAATTTACAGGTGTTATTTGTCCCAGATATTTTGGGAGAAATAGAGTTTCAAATATATTCCTATTTTATGGGAGTTTGATAACATCCTTCAATTTTTTCCCAATATTCCTTTAAATCATAGAGTTGATATTATTATAGAATTCATTACTAGTGCTACACATATTTCAAATTCTCCATAAAAAATAACCACGATTGATTTGAATTAATTGATGAATAAAATCTAGATGAATCTAGATATGTTATTCATTAAGCATGGAACTTAACCATGGGGTAATCATATTAATGTTTTAATAAGAAATATGGATCAATATAATTCTTTTTTGATTATCAAGAATAAAACAAGATCATGACAAACAATAATCAGACTTTACCCCATACAAATGATTTTTTAATCAACTATGATGATATCAATAATTTTCCATGATTTATCATCATTATGGATGTAACATGAAACTATATTCCATCAGATATTCTTTGAATTTTTTATGTTCCCATTTTGTGTGGGTGTATTATAGGCTTTATGGTGTATGGAGAGCCATTATAGTAGAAACTAACCTAATGTTTGAGTATTATTGTTTTTTGTTGAATTAATTTTTTCTATGTATAATGTTGTAAATTGATTTATATGGTTTTACTTGGTACTATAGTGGCATGCGCGTCGTAACGCGTGCAAATTTGCAATATTTATTATCCTACAAACTACTGTAGAAGTGGTGAGCAGGGTCAAACCACAAAGAGAATGTGAGTAGACACTAGAAATGTCCTTTGGGAGGAATGTTCAGGCATATGAGATTTGATTGCGTGATTAACAACTAAGTTCTAAAAACTAAATGACTATTTTAATAATGACTATTTTAATTAACTAAAACTATCTAAGTGAACTAAGATATGAAAGAAACTGGCAAAGATGGAAGTGTCAGAGTCGTGGAGTCTGTTCAAGTGCATGTAATGTCAATTATTTAATTCCCACATTTGAATATTTATTTATTCAATTATCACCGATTCCAAATTTAATCAAAATACTATCTGGTCTCGTTCTCTGATGTTAGACAGTATTCTAATGTTTACACAAATTATCCGTCATTTCGTTCTCTATCCTGATGAATAATTTGTGCGTCATTATAGCACTGAATCACTCGGTGAAATACGACGACCCGTTTCTCACAAAGTCGAAGTATCTACCTACATTGGGTTCGCTCACATGAGATCAATTATTCAGTATCACTCACACAAGTTTGAAGAAGTGCACACACAAAATATTAATTTTTCAATTAATATATATTTTTATTTAGAATTAGCTCGCGCGCTTGATCGAATTCTAGATAAATAAATTCTCTGATGAACTCCCATTTGTGATTACCTATTAGGTATCAAAAGAACAAGAACTAAAGCATGTGTGTAGAGCCCAAATGATAATTAATTTAAATGCAGATAAAATTAATTAAATAAATATCCAAATTAAATTAATTCAAAATGCAATCAAACATAGGAATAAATTAAAGACATGCATTCACCATCACATTTGTCATAACTCCAACACAAATTAAATTACCCAACCATCGCGATGACACGCCACATAAAATAATAAATAGAAGATATCACCATGATCATGTCATTGTTGTGGTCACTGTGAGATGTCGTCAACAATTGAAAAGTAATAATCATCACTGTGCTCTGTGCATTCGCTGACACCACACCCAAATCAAACCACCGCGCCGCTGAAAATATACTTTGATCTGCGCTTGCTCTCGTCGTGCGACGTGAATCTTTGGAATCTAAGTGAATGTCGATGACGTGTTATAAACACTGCTGTGCTCTTGAAATGGGGGAGGGGTGGTCATTGGATGTTGTGCTGAGTAGTCGGACGTCGGTGGTAATGGTAGCCTATTTTACACCGGTCTAATATACTAAATTACTAATAAAAATACTAAATTACTAATATAAGTAATATATTAACTAAAAATTATCAAAATATATAAATTACTACAAAACTACAAAAATAATCTAAAAATATAAAAATTGGTTAAACTAATTAATTAAAACTATGTTAGAAAATTATAAAAATACTAGTGAAATCTATGTACATCAAATCCCCCACACTTAAACTTTTGCACTCCTGGGAAAAAAAATCAGAAAGAAAACACAAGTGGTCGTAGACAAATCAAAACATCAAAATTAAAAGTTCAAAATTCTCCAATCTCATTTACCCATAAAATATCATGCTTCATTTAAAACTTCAATGTTAAAGAAAATTTTTTCTTTTACTTTCATTCTTTTCAAAACAAGTACGTGCACTCATGTATCATGTGACCTACCTAGCCATCACTCTCATTGCTCAAAAAATATTTGATCAAAGTCATTCTCAATTCTCGTACACATGAATTATTACCATATTCTTGTCATGAATTTCATATCTCTACTATTGGAAATCAAAATAATGCACCAATCTTAATTACTTTACATGAGGTTCAAATGTCTCTGAGGTTGCAGGACGGTGGGTCATAAAAAAATTGTGACAGTTTTTTTTTGGAAAAATGAGGGTTGATTCTTGAAATAAATGCATGATAAATGTCAATCCAAATGTCTCCCTCAAACTCTTGCTTCCCCACACTTAAAATACTGCTCATCCCCAAGCATGTGATAATCCAATGTTTCACTCTTTTTTTTCTCTTTTTTTTAAGACACAACTCACTCAAATAATATGGTCATGAAAAATAGTTGAGTGTCTACTGTAAGACCCCATGAAATAAATGTCAGAAAATAATCCCAAATAATGGTACACAAGTAGCATATACACTGTAACATCGCAATGAAACTAGGTCATATTTAAAACTCTCTAGTTCCTGGAGTAATGGATCATCACTTTTATAGGTATCCCCAAAAGGGAGGGTTACCACGTAATGATCACCAATATACTCATTGTTGGAACCAAAAGGATTCTATATTCCTATATCAAAATATATTTAATGAATGTGGCTACTGTAAAAAATAACTCATATGATCAGGATGGGATAATGCCAATCCATGTACATCAAATGACTCATTTCCCCTCAAAGAACCCTCTCCATGAGTAAATATCTTCCCCACACTTAGATTGAAAATTATCATGTAGAAATTCAAGAAATGGGTAGGAAAGGGTATCGGTTATGGGATTATCCTAAAAAGTATTCTTCATGGATTCTAAGGGCTACACGATGGAGAAAATATATGGGTGGATCAGTGGGTCAACGGGGCTAAAATATCAAACAGATGCCTCGATCATTTTAGCGCAACTTTCAAAATTCCTATCACTTTGATGGTAAAACATGGCAAGTTCTAGAAGACATAACATGGTTGAGATTCCCTCAAGAAAAAGAAAAATAAGTGATGATTTAAAATGGATCAGAGTCCCCATGGGTATGGAAATAAAATGTTGGACAACACAGATGAGCATGAGTGAAAATAAGAGTCTCAAAAATATAAAAGTTTTGGAAAAACATTTTAGAATCATGAAATAATATCAGAAATCATCTAACTCATGAGATCAGGGATAAAAGAATTCCAAAAAAGAATCAGGTGCTCAAACTTCCTAGGGACACAAGTGGTATGTTCCCGACTTTGTTACGACAAAAATACAGTGGATTTCATGTGGGTTCATCAATGACAGGAATGTTAGTTTTTTTTTCAAAATTTTATTGTTTTCTTTCTTGTTTTTTTGTTAGTTTACATGGTGTTTTTGGAAGCATAAAATATGAAAAAAATAAAACACTTCTCTATGTAAGTGCAGATAGATGAGGAGAGGCTTTTTGTATCCGATGAAGCTCCAGAAATGGTATAGCTATAAAACCCACACATTGACAACACATACTCACATCATATAAAATAATTCACACCATAATCAAATTCATGTGGATGATAAAAATATATATGATGAATTCAAATCCACTACAGTGCCAGGAGAAAACAGACTGTGGTAAATGAATGCGTTTTTATTTTATTTTATTTTTAAAGAAAACTAAATGAAATGAAATTAAATGCAGTGAAAAGAAAACAAAAAAATGATGGGTTTAATCCCATTGAGCGCTAAGTTTACTTAGTCTTCATCCAGACGTTGTTGAAACTCCACCAGGGTCGAATGGAAATGTAAACCATGCATCTGATTCTTTTTTAGTAGAAGTGTGGAATCCATTCATTGAAGATGAGTTTATCCTGAAAGATATACAAAATCTCAACTGAATCTTGTTATAAAAATGAATGTGTGGAATGAAATGAAAATATGCGAAATCACAAGGGAATGAATATACCTCACCTGAAGAAAGACTCATCGAATAATAGAATTTTGGGAAAAGGTCGTCAGTAGAAAGATCACGAAGATTACCTTTTGAACATACATAGGTGAAAAAGTGCCTTTAAAAGACTCCTTCAGTGGTCGGATTATATCCATCTCATCCTTGAATGAAGTATCTGGGTTGATGATGTATTTAAATTTGTTTTCACATCCAACCACTAACACAGGGAAATACACTGGTTTCCAACTCAATTCATGCTCTATGGTTTCATTGATTGTGCCAAGGTCAACAATATTGTTCACATATGTGGGTATTTCAAGTGAAGTGTTTTTAACCTCAACGCATGGAGAAAGTGGCACATGATCAATTGGATTATATGACTCCATTTTGTCAAAAATGACATCTTTTTCAATATTTTCTTCTATACCTCCCTCATCATATTTTTCTGTTGATACATGTTTCACCACAAACTCAGGATCCTCCAGATAATCCCATTCTTCCATTGTTTCTAGAAAATTATGAGTGTTCTCTACCACCAATGTTGATTGATTCCCCAACTCCAAAATTGTTTCAGATGTCTCTATTTTAGAAAAAGATTCGGACTCACATAGATTTTCAGAAAGAGGCAATTCTATGTTATTTGAAGTGATCTCCTCTTGAGTGTGGCAATCCACTGTCTCTTGGTTCAATTCTGAATCTATCATAGTAAAGAATGGTCCTAGTTCAATGTCCTCTTCATACTCAGAATGTACAATTTTATAGACATTTAACATTTCCTTTTTCACTTTGGGATGGTTAGGTTGTGAATTCACAGAAGAAGGACATGAAATCACATTTTCCGAGGGACCATTATGTTCAAAAGGGCGGAAGATAAATCTCTCATATTCTTGAAATGTGATTAGATTGGAAGAATTATTTTGTGATTAAGGGGAGTCATCAATTGTATGATAAGAAAGTAGATCAGTCTCATTATCAGACTCGGGACATAGATGTTGTTTGAATGGAACCTCTACTGCAATCTCCTCAAAAGAATTGTTTTGAATCAGATCATCAAGTGGTAATGACGTAGCTAGTTCGGAAATATGATTAATTTGGTTTACTAAATTCTTCAATTGATTTTATAGATCTTTTGTTGAGGAAATCAACTTTGTATTGCATTCATCTTGAAGTTAAAACCTCCGATTTGTCTCAGTGATAACACAATGCAACATGTGCTCAATTATTGAATCATTTGTTTGAAATGAATTATCAAGTTCTAAATTTTCAGGAATGCATTGACTTTGAAAATGATCAACATATGTATAAGGACTTTTTTCACAGCATAGAGAAATATTCTCATATGGATCATAGCATGGACTTGAATAAAAATCATTGAAATAAATGGGATTACCTGTATAGCTCATGTGTGGTGAATCATTATATGTCATACCTTGAGTTGGGGCTCTGTAGGGCAGGTACTGGTTGTAATTGTGTGGTGTGGCCCACTTCATTTTGAACTTCTGGGTATCTTGAAAATCCCTGCAATGAAAAATTCACAGAGTAGTAAAATATTTTTTTGGTTTGGTTTTTGTTTTTTTTTAATTTTTTTGACCTAAATCACTCTTTTAAAGGAACTCCTTTTGCTACTATTCTCCTCGGAAATGACACCAGAAATTTGGAACATGCATCGCAACGTGTGAAAATTTGAAATATTTATTATCCTACCAACTAAAGTAGAAGTGGAAAATAGGGTCAAACCATAGAGAGAATGTGAGTAGACACTTGAAATGTCCTTTGGGAGGAATGTTCAGGTAGATGAGCTTTAATTGTGTGATTAACAACTAAGTTCTAAAAAATAAATGACTATTTTAATAATGACTATTTAAATTAACTAAAACTATCTAAGTGAACTAATCTATGAAAGAAACTGGTAGAGGTGGAAGTGTCAGAGTCATGACGTCTGTTTAAGTACATGCAATGTCAATTATTTAATTCCCACATTTGAATATTTATTTATTAAATTATCACCAATTCCAAATTTAATCAAAATACTATTTGGTCTCGTTCTCTGATGTTAGACAGTATTCTAATGTTTACACAAATTATCCGTCATTTTGTTCTCTGTCCTGATGAATAATTCTCACGTCATTATAGCACTGAATCACTTGGTGAAATACGATGACCCGTTTCTCACAAAGTCTAAGTATCTACCTACGTCGGGTTCGCTCAGATGAGATCACTTATTCAGTATCACTCACACAAGTTTGAAGAAGCTCACACAAAAAATATTAATTTTTCGATTAATATATTTATTTATTCAGAATTCGCTCCTGCGCTTGATCGAATTCTGGATAAATAAATTCTCTGATGAACTCCCGTTCGTGATTACCTATTAGGTATCACACGAATGGGCACCAAATCATGTGTGCAGAGACCAAATGAAAATTAATTTAAAAATAGATACAATTAGTTAAATAAACATCAAAATGAAATTAATTCAAAATACAATCAAACATAGGAATAAATTAAAGACCTGCATTCACCGTCACATTTGTCACAACTCCAACACAAATAAAATTACCCAACCATCGCGACGACACAACACATAAAATAATAAATATAAGATATAACCGTGATCATATTGTTTCTGTGGTCACCACGAGATGTCGTCAATGATCGCAAAATAATAATCATCACTGTGCTCTGTGCATTCGCTAACACCACACTCGAATCAAACCACCGCACTGCTGAAAATATGCTTTGGTCTGCACTCGCTCTCATTGTGAGACGTGAATCTTTGGAAGCCAAGAAAACGTCAATGACATGTCCGAACCACTGCTGTGCTCTCGAAATGGAGGAGGGGTGGTCGCTAGATATTGTGCTGAGCAGCTGGACGTTGGTGTTTTTGGTGGCCTGTTTTGCACCTGTCTAACAGGTGGGAGATAAGGGGGGTAGGCGGGTGAGCGGTGAGTTGGAGAGTAGGGAGGTAAGGTGAGAGATGATATGGCGGGGGCTGCTGGGGGAGATAAGGGGGGATGGAATACAAGGAAGGAGGGTGAGCGTGGGGGTCCAGCGGGTCTCCTGGTGAAGAGGCGGCGGGTATAGGAAGGAGAGGATGCGACGACGGGGGAAATGGGTAGCGGGTGAGGGGAGTAGATCGGGGGGAGAAGTGGAGAAAGGGAGAGGATCTGGATGAGTACGGCGTGTAGGATAAGAAGTGGGAGAGGGTCCAAGGGATAAAAGGGAAGAGGCGTGGGGATAGAATGGATTGGAGAGAGGTAGTGGGGTGGGGATTGGAGAGAGGTAGTGGGGTGGCGTGGAGGGATAAGGGGATGAGGGGGAGATTGGAGAGAGAAAGGGAGAAAAATGGGGAGGGGATGGCGTGGAAGAGGGGAAAGGGTCAAAGGGGGTTGGTTAGATAGCGGAGAGAAAAAAATATGAAAAATAAAAACAAGTTAAATTCAAATTCAAATTTACAAATTAAATCTTATTATTAAAAGTTAAATAATAATAATAATAATAATAAATAGTAATAATAATTAAAATACATATACATATACATATATACATATATTTGTTTATTTATTTATGCACATGAAAATTAAATATAACACTACTATTAAATATAATAACAACTAATAAAAAATACTATTTTATTAATACTATAAAAAAATAATGAACTAAAATAAAATATAAATACAATATTAAAATATATACATACTAATAAGAATTAATAAAATAAAATAAACTAAAATTAGTGAAACTAATAATCATAATATACTATTAAATATAATATATAAAATTAATATAACTAATAAAAATACTAAATTACTAATATAAGTAATAAATTAACTAAAAATTATCAAAATATCTAAATTACTACAAAACTAAAAAAATAAACTAAAAATATAAAAATTGGTTAAACTAGTTAATTAAAACTATGTTATAAAATTATAAAAATACTAGTAAAATCTATGTACATCATATAGAACTAAAATTTTGGGTTGAAAGACATTCTATATAAGGCCCCATGCCTTAAACCTTACATAATCTTGAGTTATCACAAGATTACACGTTGAGGATCTTTTCAGGTTTAGAGTTTTAGAGAATTAGATCATGAAACTTGCATTACATTCCACATTTAAACAAAGTGGTTACATAAAAGACAGTATTCATTCTTCCCATCAATGGAAACATATTGAAAATAAAACATGGATTCTTTCTTGACACATCCTTGACACTATCATCACATCATGTACCTTTCCCTTGACCTGTGAAAAACATTTCAAAAACTTGGGATGAGCATAAAAAGCTCAGTAAGGGTTATAAAAAATATGGAAAGGAAACATGAGTTCATATATACATAAGAATGAAATCATACTTTACCCATAAAACAAAGGCACTTTAACATACCTCATCAAACCATGAATAAATCATAGAAATCATAAGACATAAAGGTAACTTGAGGCATTCATAACATTCTTACGTAGGGAGTAACCCTCTTGGTTACGTTTGGAATACCCATCACAGTATATTCCCTAAATCTCTTCGGAGAAACCTTAACATTTCACTCCTTCGCGTTACCCAATGCATTGGAGAGATATATCGGGCTCACCCGCCCTTAGTTTATCACGGAACCACCCGTCTTCATAATAATGCCCAAGAACCATAACATAAACGTATCACATAAAACATGCATAAAGGAAACAAAACATTTCCACATTTCAATCACAATATTACATTTTAGTATGTTGAAATAATGAATCCATACAAAAAGAAACCATTTCCAAAACCATTTAAAACATTTAATAAGGAGAATTTTGAATCAAAGTGTCCCATACCACCTTGAAGCTTTTAACATTTTAAACCATTAATATCCATATAAATAAATCCTTAAAACCATTTTGAAAACATGGATATTAATAAGAACAAGTCATTAAATCATTTAAAGTGATATTTTGGTCAAAGGGTTTTTACCAAAATTAGAGATACTTGAATATAATAATTGAGGAATAACATTTAATCAGAACTTTATAATATCATGAGAATAAATGGATTCATGATATAATATTCCAAAGGACAGTATATACACCATATAAGAGTGAATTGGTGCATAACAACAATGAAGTCTCAATATGGATGTAAAATGTGATGAAATCCCTTATAAGGAAGGTATCCTTAAATTAAGGATAAATCAATATCAAAATTATGTGTGAAAAATATAAATACATCCAATATAATTTGATATTAAGTGTAAAACAATAAAAGGTCATTCACACATATTCAAAGGATGACATATTCAATAACTACATGTTGAACCCAAAGAAATCGAAATTGGGTTAAAACGTTCCCTTGGTAAAATTCGACAGCCTAACGGCGTCACTTCAAAAATTCAGAAAATGAGTTGATGAGAGATAAAAAGGGAATATCATCACTTGTACATAAAATTTACATCAATCAGGATATAGAAGAACATATCCCAACATAATATTATGTGAATTAAAAGACATAACAAATGAAGTCTTTTAAAATGAGGAGGGTGAAAGGTTCCATTACCGACTTGGGTAACTTTCGAAAAGTACACCCCATTGAAGAAGTGTCATAAAATGAATATGTAAATACCCATAAATGGAATTATATTGCAAAAGTAGTGTAATAATGGGCAGTACATAAACCACTCAAATGAAATTGTGGCAAATGTAGCATAAATCTCACAGGAATAAAAGTGAGATGAAAAATCCCTTACGAAAACTCAGCAGCCTAACGACGCCACTTAAAACTTCCAAAACGGATTGATGAGAGGAAATAGGGTCTCTCATCATATGAACATAATAAGTAAAATGGGAGTAATATAAAATAACATCCCAATCATAAGAAATATGAGCTTAAAAGGAATGACATAAAAGAGTGTACTTAAAAAGAAAGAGAGGTGTAGGATCCCTTACCTCGTATTCGACTTGACCCGGCCGTTCTTTAATCTCCTGAATAATAAACTTGAGTTAATTTCTACTTTCTTATGAACCTTATTAAAGTTCATTATTCCTTTTATATCACTTATTTCAATGTTATAAACATTATGTAATCATTGAATTCTTTCCGTATTTTAAGCCTTTATCTTTTATTGGATAAATGTAAAAAAATTTAAAAAACATATATAATCATATTTTAGTTATTTCTATCCATTCCCGCCAATACAAAGGCTACATGTTAACTACCATTTAAAATAATATTATTTTATTATTAGAGTGCAACGTAAGATTACCAAGAAACTCGTTGTTGCCTGTTGGGTATGCCATTGAGCATAGCGTCCCCTTTAAAGTCATATTAATATTTCATTCACAAATATGGATAAAAATAAAAATGTCATATTCTTTATTTACCTGGGGTGTTACATCCTTCCCCCCTTTTGGGAATTGTGTCCTCGCAGTTTTAAAATTGGGCTTGGAAACATTCTTGAAAGTCCCACATCGGAACAAGAGTCGGTAAAACAATCACTTTAAAATAAAGAAAGATAAGTACAGAGGTCACCCGAGTTAACCCATACTAGGATTCCATGTAGGAAAATATGGACATGGAGGAGAAAACATAGGGTCATGTTCTGATGGAGAGTGATAGAAAACATGTTTAGGAGAAAGTTAACAATAAGAAAATCACAAACTTGTGATGGGTTAAACGGTATTCGATTCCCCAGTAGGAAAAGTTAATAGACAAAATTTTTGTTTTAAGTTACTTTTTGTTGAGGAATCTATTCATAAGGAAACATAATCACTTATCATGTTGACTTTCAACTTTTACTAGATTCCTTAGTCAAACTCATATTTTTTTCCAAAAGGCGAGTATTTAGGGAGACTTGTTCGCATTAAGAGTACTATAATCAACTTCTAGAGAATCACCTAATCCACAAAAGAGAACTATATACTTCCCATATCTTTAGACCTTAACCATAACCAAAACCAAAAAAGGTTAGTACAAGGTCAGATAATCCAGAAAAGGATAACCCTTTATAAAAAGAAAATCTATTCTTAATCTCCAAAATTTGTCAAACAAAACCCAAAGTTCAACAAGGATCATTCGATAAACAATTTGTCCATAAAATTATTCAATGTAAACCAATCTAAGATTGAAAACCAAATGTTTGAAGGATTTATTCACATAGTCTTCCAAGTTAAATCATAACATTTATCTCCAAACAACATCTATTGCTCCTAAAGTCTCGTATTGAAAAGTAATTAACCTAATCACATATCCTCCATGATAGGTTAATCATTTTCATAAATAACCCAAAATCAACTTACTCTTAATTCATAAAATCATATAACTAGAAAGAATCAGTCAAACTAACTAGGGACTTCACGTAGTCCAGTGGTAGGCGATAAATACCAGTTGCACTTTTTTTGTGGGTTCAATTCCCGCAGCTTTGTCCGATGCGACAGGTTGTCACACGGTCTGCATGTTGTCCTTTTTATAAAACTCCAAAAATAACCCTAACATGTTTTAACCTCAATAGTTTCCTTATACCTTTAATTTTCATCCAAATTCATTATGATCTCAACACCTTAATTCTTGAAGTCTTATTTCACCACCATAAGATAAAATAAAATGATTCCCAAAATGAATAACATCATACCTTGATCATGGCGTCCACTCGGTTTCATCGTCATCTTGCTCACGTAGGTAGAAGTCCCATGCATTACAACAATGATTTAGAGATCCTTAAAAATCATTTGCTTCCTCCATCCAAATACACCTCGTGCAACATGGGTTATATGGATGTTCACAGAAAAACAGTTTTAGAAAATAATCATGTATCTCATATAATTCGAAAACATCTGATAAAACATGATTTCTAAAAAATAGTCAGACCGAAATTGAGTTGAAACTTTCTATCATTGGTCCTTTTAAAATACCATAAGTATGTGATGTGAGACTATATTTTAAAAGCAAATATAAATAGGTTTCGCAAGGGTCTCCTTCCTCAGCATCATTTTTAAAATCATAATATGCTTCAAATTCTTGTGATAAGGTAAAATATTTGAAAATACCTTGATAATATTTACCTCTCTTGAAAACATGAGAATATTGTGAAAATAGTATTTTTCTAAAAACAACCCATTATCCACGATGACAACGAGGTATAGCGGAGGTGTTTGATATCTCAAACAAATGCTTTCAAGTGAGTTGTATTCTAGAAAAAGTTCCACAATCATCCAAAGATGACTTTGCAATAATTATTGCAAGCATGTCATCAGGAAGAGATAGGAATGTCGTTTGAGATCCTCCTCCTTCCATTCGTAACCGACTTTACTTGACCTGAAAAAAAAGTTTTAAAACAAGGATTTAACTGAAATAATAGTTATAGGGACTAATCATGTGCCTCACAAAAACTCTTAATCCCTAAAGTTGTCTAAACTGACCTTTGATACCATCTATAAGGCCCCATGCCTTAAACCATACATAATCTTGAGTTATCACAAGATTACACGTTGAGGATCTTTTCAGGTTTAGAGTTTTAGAGAATTAGATCATGAAACTTGCATTAAATTCTACATTTAAACAAAGTGGTTACATAAAAGACAGTATTCATTCTTCCCATCAACGGAAACATATTGAAAATAAAACATGTATTCTTTCTTGACACATCCTTGACACTATCATCACATCATGTACCTTTCCCTTGACCTGTGAAAAACATTTCAAAAACTTGGGATGAGCATAAAAAGCTCAGTAAGGGTTATAAAAAATATATAAAGGAAACATGAGTTCATATATACATAAGAATGAAATCATACTTTACCCATAAAACAAAGGCACTTTAACATACCTCATCAAACCATGAATAAATCATAGAAATCATAAGACATAAAGGTAACTTGAGGCATTCATAACATTCTTATGTAGGGAGTAACCCTCTTGGTTACGTTTGGAATACCCATCACAGTATATTCCCTAAATCTCTTCGGAGAAACCTTAACGTTTCACTCCTTCGCGTTACCCAATGCATTGGAGAGCTATATCGGGCTCACCCGCCCTTAGTTTATCACGGAACCACCCGTCTTCATAATAATGCCCAAGAACCATAACATAAATGTATCACATAAAACATGCATAAAGGAAACAAAACATTTCCACATTTCAATCACAATATTACATTTTAGTATTTTGAAATAATGAATCCATACAAAAAGAAACCATTTCCAAAACCATTTAAAACATTTAATAAGGAGAATTTTGAATCAAAGTGTCCCATACCACCTTGAAGCTTTTAACATTTTAAACCATTAATATCCATATAAATAAATCCTTAAAACCATTTTGAAAACATGGATATTAATAAGAACAAGTCATTAAATCATTTAAAGTGATATTTTGGTCAAAGGGTTTTTACCAAAATTAGAGACACTTGAATACAATAATTGAGGAAGAAAATTTAATCAGAACTTTATAATATCATGAGAATAAATGGATTCATGATATAATATTCCAAAGGACAGTATATACACCATATAAGAGTGAATTGGTGCATAACAACAATGAAGTCTCAATAGGGATGTAAAATGTGATGAAATCCCTTATAAGGAAGGTATCCTTAAATTAAGGATAAATCAATATCAAAATTATGTGTGAAAAATATAAATACACCCAATATAATTGGATATTAAGTGTAAAACAATAAAAGTTCATTCACACATATTCAAAGGATGACATATTCAATAACTACATGTTGAACCCAAAGAAATCGAAATTGGGTTAAAACGTTCCCTTGGTAAAATTCGACAGCCTAACGACGTCACTTCAAAAATTTAGAAAATGAGTTGATGAGAGATAAAAAGGGAATCTCATCACTTGGACATAAAATTTACATCAATCAGGATATAGAAGAACATATCCCAACATAATAGTATGTGAATTAAAAGACATAACAAATGAAGTCTTTTAAAATGAGGAGGGTGAAAGGTTCCATTACCAACTTGGGTAACTTTCGAAAAGTACAACCCATTGAAGAAGTGTCATAAAATGAATATGTAAATACCCATAAATGGAATTATATTACAAAATGAGTGTAATAATGGACAGTACATAAACCACTCAAATGAAATTGTGGCAAATGTAGCATAAATCTCACAGGAATAAAAGTGAGATGAAAAATCCCTTACGAAAACTCGGCAGCCTAACGACGCCACTTAAAACTTCCAAAATGGATTGATGAGAGGAAATAGGGTCTCTCATAATATGAACATAATAAGTACAGTGGGAGTAATATAAAATAACATCCCAATCATAATAAAGATGAGCTTAAAAGGAATGATATAAAAGAGTGTACTTAAAAAGAAAGAGAGGTGTAGGATCCCTTACCTCGTATCCGACTTGACCCGACCGTTCTTTAATCTCCTGAATAATAAACTTGAGTTAATTTATACTTTCTTATGAACCTTATTAAAGTTAATTACTCCTTTTATATCACTTATTTCAATGTTATAAACATTATGTAATCATTTAAGTTAATAATGTTTGTTCTTTCAATATTTGGTTCTTTAGTCGAAAATGGACTTCTTACAATTACATGTTGTTTGTGTGGTCAAAGGTTAATTATATCCAGAATGATATTAATGATTTGGATATCATATATATCATATATATCCAGCATATACATGTATTTATAATATTACATAATCATTTAGAGGTAAGAAATGAAATGCACCGTTCATGGAGACGGTAAGCCGTACGTACACATGAACGCTACTTTCATTTCTATCTCATACTTTAATGGAAAGAAACAATAATTATATAGAGTTATATTATAATTCCAGTATAACATCATATATAATAACTTTAAATCCATCCTTTATACGTCCCACGTATGGCATTAACGAATCAAATCACTTTGAGGGGGCGGTAGTCCGCACTTCCTAAAATGAAATTATCGTGTTTACCCATAATGGAAACAATAATGGTATGCCATAAATGAAAAATACAGAAGCTTAAGGAAAGAATAAACATATTATATATCATATATAAAAATAGTGACATCATAATGGCTACCTTTGAAGGTGTTAAATGAGTATTGAACAATCATCGTTTCGGGAGGTAGAATTTCGCCATCCACGGAAACCGTATGTTCTTTAACCATTTGATGTAGTTGTGTGAGAGTGTAGCTAAAATAAATCTTATAACAACATCCTAGTATATTGAAGATACTGGAGTTGTTACAAAATAAGAAAATAAAAAGAGTTTAGGGGGTTGGAGAAGCAAAATAAAACAAATGAACATGAGAGAATGAATTACCCTTAAAAGTGTAACTCCTTTTGATTTGATCCTAAAGGCTTCCTTTGAAAGGATTATGCCCAAAGGTAATCCTCTAGGATGAGGAGAGGGATGTGGAGAGAGTAAATGTTCAGGGTATGGCCGAGCCAAAGGCTTGAAGAGTGTGTGAAATGAGGTAGATGTGGGGGCCTTTTATAAGAGGAGAGGAGGGGCACTTTTGGAAATCATGAAACTATTATTTTATTTTCAACAGTGTTTAGAATTTATAAGGTCCCACATTTATATATTTCTAAGATAAGATTATAAGGCTTCGAAATATTCCCATACAATAGTTTTTGGACAAGTGTAGGTCTTATATAATACATTATATTTCCATTTTATTTAAATCATTAAATAATGAGGTCATCATTGCATCATCATGATGTCGTAATTAAATTAATTTATTTAATATCTAAAAATTATAAAAAATACTATGATGTAGGAAATCTTTTTATCTTTCTAATGAATATTTATAGTCAAAATTTGGACTTGTGTAACCCCACTTAAAAACTGTTTTAGTAAAACAACTCATGTTTGTGTCAATTTAATTTTAACATTAAATAAATATATATTAATGTCATTTCCAACCAAAGTGGCTCCATGGGGTCCCGAAGTTGACCCATGGGATGTATTGGTCGGCCATGACTCATACAATAGGATTAGTACAAGTGTAATGGTGTTTTCATATTTTTATAATATCATTTTTACCTTAAATTACACTAATTACCTCTAATCGCGATTAATGAAAAAAAGTTACTATTCACCAAAAATTTATTTTCATCCCATTGAACCAAATTTTACATAATAATGACAACCATGTATGTTGGATTTTAAAAATTCAATACACATTAGTGGTAAACTTTCATTTAACTGAAAAATCAGTTTGCTTGATTACCACTTAGTGGTTTCACTATTCATCAAAAATTGGAGTTTTTCAGAAAATTACCAAAAATTCACCCTAAGCTATATTTGATATTCCGAATTCAAAAATGATGTTTATAATACCTAATTCAAAGAATATAAGTATAATTAATTAATTTAATAATTAACTCCCGCTGTCAAAACAAATAGCGTGTTTTTAAGAAACAATAAGTATCAAAAGATTGATACTAGTTTAAGTCCGATTTAAAAGTGAAATTAATTCCAATGACCACTATTGGATTTAATGGTAAAAATATTTTCTAATTTCACTTTAAAACCAATTCAAAATATTATCTAATCATATAAATAAATTAGATTAAAAAGAGGTTTTGAATTAAAACACACCATTTTACACTATTCATTAAAAAATGAACTTTATCGGAAAAATACCAAAAAATTACACAAAGTAAAATTTGATGTCCCGATTATAAAGAAGAGTTTTATTTGGTATAAAATAATGTATAAGAGTGATCAAAACTATATTTAATGACAGTTCTCCATCAAAAGGCGATAAGTGAACCTTTAGTGAAAATTAGGGTATACAAGCCTAAAATTGAATTCTTTCCATATTTTAAGCCTTTATCTTTTATTGGATAAATGTAAAAACATTTAAAAAACATATATAATCATATTTTAGTTATTTATATCCATTCCCGCCAATACAACGGCTACATGTTAACTACCATTTAAAATAATATTATTTTATTATTAGGGTGCAACGTAAGATTCCTAAGAAACTCGTTGTTGCGTGTTGGGTACGCCATTGAGCATAGCGTCCCCTTTAAAGTCATATTAATATTTCATTCACAAATATGGATAAAAATAAAAATGTCATATTCTTTATTTACCTAGGGTGTTACATTCTATAAGGAATTGGGATGTTTTCTCTCGGCTGGAAAATTACTCGCTTGGTAATGTTTTCAAGACATGTACTAATTAATAGAAATATGTCCTAAATCTAGTCCAGGAGGTGTTTGGTTTACATGAATTTTAATGGGTTATCCTTGTGTGATGTTAGAAATCAATTTTTTAATATTTGATAATGCATTTTTCAATGTTTGGGTCTCTTGGACTGCATGACGTGAAATGGGGTTACACACCATGTAATTCTCACAATTTGTGTTTTTAGAGTGATGTATGGAAATTTTTTGTTTTGTTCAGTCCAAAGTCCTTACACTTAAACCCTTGGGTATTTTGGATGATTTTGGGAATCTTCAATCCATCTGGATCATTAATTTGGTGATTGATCACCATTGTGCTTGTAGATAGTCTCTCAGGCAAAGAATCCCTCTTTTTTTATCCATTGGTCGTGAATACTGCATTGGTAGTGGTTATTGTTCATATTTATTATAGATATATTCTTGATATCGATCCATTATAGTTTAATTTTATCCATTATCGAATTTGAGGCTTGGTTTTTGAGGGCATTTGAATGAATAGTATGTGAATATTATTTTAATCAAAATATTCCATCTAAATGTATTGTATTTAGACCATTATGATACCTAATTTCATTGAATTTTTATTTCTATAATGAATTCATATAGATACCATCTATTAGTCATATTATTTTGGAATCTTCTCATGAATGATTGGTTTTTGTGTTGTGACTATTAGACAATGAATCCTAGAAATGATCTTCCAATTCCATGAGAGAAAGATATGAGAAATAATCTATATGTAAATTATCCATTTTTCTCTTCTATGGTTGAAACTGTAATCCGTAATATTTATAATTTGGGTTTGGAATGTGTTGGGAACCCTAGGCGAGTGGGGGATCATAACTCAAAAATTTACAAACCAACATCCTCCCACCATCCATGGTGAAAAAGGTCCACAATAATCTTTAGAGAGTCTTGACTAGATAGAAAGGATCTTAAATTTCTAGAATACAAATTAAGATTCTAAGGTGGGGTTCACCATGTATATTCTTTATGGACCAAGAAGGAGATGGTGGTAATATATTATGCAATCTATGTTTCAATAGGATCTTAAGTGAATATGTTTCAAGAATATATTTTATCAGAATTATTACCAGGAGGAATTATTTGCTATGAATACCTAGGAGTTTCTAAACTTGGATCAAGGGGAGCATACCATTATTTATTAATCCACCTGTGTTGTTGAGTATCTACATCGGGAACATGATATAGTTACCAATTTGTGCGTAAAATCTCAAATGACTGAGTTAGTACTAAGGATTGATATTAATTATTAATTGATTCTAATTTGAATTAAAAATATCACAGTGGTTTTTGAAAAAGAATATTTGTTTAAGGAATTAATATCTGGAAATACAAGTTTGGGTGGGGATTTAGTTGGTTCAGCTGTTAGTCAAAGTGTGTCTTATAGCTCGAAAACGAATTACAAGGGTGGTCAGTTTTCATCAGTACCAATTTCATGATCTTTATTAGGTAATTAGAAGTTTTTATACTATCATTATGGAAGGAGTTTTCATAGCAAGAATATATAAATGAAGGATCCTAGTACTTACCATAATTTTATATTATCGATCTATCTGATTCATTTTTGTGATAGGATATCCCATGGTAGTAAAGTAGGAACCAATCACATTAAGGCTTTGAAGTTTTTTACTGATTATTCCAAGGGTGGTGTGTCAAATCATCAAACCAAGGGGGGTTTCTTATGGATAAGACCATATGTAATTATACATCTAATTATATCATAGATGAATCTGAAGCAGGGATAGAAACTTCTAGAGGTTTGGTGTTGATTTCATCTTCTATGGTTATAGCATTTTTTGATACTGGTGCTATTCATTCGTATATATAATCAATATGGATGAAATGTTGCGTTTACATTATAAACATATTATGAACATGTTGGATCTTTCCATACCTTTGAAAATGTGTCTTGAATAAGTTTTCAAGTATCTCACATATCTGGTGATGATAACCAACATTCGAGTGGAATGGTAATTCTTAGTAATTGATCATGAAATATTTGACATGATTATCAACATATATTGTATGATTCATGTTATTTACCAAATATACTCTTATCACTATCATGTTCTGTTATTGACCTGATATTTTTAGGTAGAGTGGGATTCTAGACTAGGTTGGGTGGGGCCTATTTTTCCTTATGATGGGGTATTCTCACGCCAACAATTGATGATTTTTATTGATGTTGTTGATCCTTTATTTGGTAGTACTATTTATGTGGTGGTGTGTGTGCACCACAAGATATTTAAGAATGGTTTTTCTATTTTACCACCATATATAAGGTTCTAGTATATCATTGAACTCCCCCCTTATAAGATTCCCATTCCTATTCTATCTTATTGAATGTAACTTGATGATTTAGTGGAACATACATTCCAGATTGAGGACCAATTAGCTAATAGATTAATTCATCCTAGCATTCCACTTTGGTATTCCCCTAAACTATTTTATATGTAGGTGTATGGGAGTCTCAAACATTGTGTGGATTATAAAAAGTTTAATTGGTTGAATATTAATAATAAATATCCATTTCTTAGGATTGATGATATTTTAAACCTTCTTAGTGGGGAATGTTGGTTTTCAAAGATTGAACTTTTTCCAAGGTACCACCATTTGAGAGTCTGATAATAGGATATACCTATGACATCATTTTAGATCTTGTATGGGAATTTTTAGTTTCTTTTCATGCCATTATATCTCACTAATTCTCATTCAGTATTTATGAATTTGATAAACTAAATATTTTATCATTTTTTAGAATATATTGTTATAATATTTTTGGATGATATTTTGGTATACTCCAATATATAATTAGATAATTTGGAACATTTGGATATCATTATATGATGACTGAATTAACATATCTTATACAATAATAATTACAAATTTGACTATTGGATTTGAGAAGTTAAATTTTTGGTCATGTGATATCAATGTTGGGATTATAAGTGGATCCTAAAAAGATATAGGATGTTATATCCTAGGAGAATCCCAAAAATATGTTTGAGATAAAAATATACTTGGGGTTTTCAAGTTACTATCGATGGTTTCTTCAAGATTTAACCATGCTTGCATCATTGATGCCATATATAACCAGTAAGGGTGAAAAGTGTCATATATATTTTGTGGAACTGATAGTGAAGTTTACATCAACATTATTTTTAATACTTATGGTAATAGGTTTGGGTTATGGAATTTTCTATAATGCTTCTAATATGGGTCTGGTATGTGTCTTAATATAGGGGAAAACGTTAGTGGCTTATCATTCTCTAGTTATTATTTCATGAGAAAAACAATCATCCCCATGATCTTGTGTTTGAAATAGTTATGAATGCACTCAAAACATGTTGCCACTATATTTATGGGTAATAGTTTATAGAGTATTTATATCATGAAATAATAAACTATATTTTTACATAGTGGGATAAAAACATGTGACAGAGACTCTAGGTGGAGTATCTTTATAATTTTAATTTTTATATTTAACACACAACTTGGAAATAGAATGTGGTTTCATATGTGTTGAGTATAAAATTATCGATATAATCCATGAAATAATCAATTGATTAGTGGTATCTAAATAATTTGTTTCCAAAGATAATATTGGGTGTGAAAGTGTTTTGTGAACATGTGTTATTTGATTTGATGAAATATGAATTATATTACAATAAATGAGTTCGGATCTGTTAAGTGATAGAAATTTTTTAATAACACTTGGGTAAAATCCATTATAGTAGGGAGACCATGGGTGAGTTCTCTCGGTCTCCACATAGAGATTTGTGCTCCGAAATCATGTTAGTTGTTCTGGTTCCTACAAGTCAGGAGTTGTTAGATAGTGGAACTAGATCGTTTTTTTCCTTACACCTTTGGGATATGAATATGTTTCATGACATGAGGTGTCATTATTGGTGTATAGGAATTAGGTAGTCGATTGTAGATTTTCTATCATAGAGTTTCAATTGTTTGAAAATAATTGTGAAATAGAAGAGATCATCTGGTTTTTTGTAACCATTATCCATTATAGTGTGGTTGTGAGATGAGATGTCAATGTATTTTTTCATTTTTTCACCAAGGACTCTATGTGCGGATGATTCAAATTGGTTTCAATTTATCAAATCATAAAAATAGATTATTTTTTTCCTATCAGGGAGAAAATTATTGTTAAATAGATTGGGGACTTGTTTGTTTGAGAGATTGTGATACATCATGAGGTTACCTATAGAGTTGTATCAAGTAGGGAACCAATGAACACCGCTAGGTTTTGGATGTTTTTTCAAGAGGTGATGGGTTCCTAGATGAAATTGATCATAGATTATCATCCAAAGAATGATGGATTTATATAGAGATTTATCCAGGTTATTGAAGAGATTCTTCAAGTGTGTGTACTAAATTTCAAGGGATCTCGGGAAAATCATTTTTTATGGTATAATATTCTTATAAAAATATTTTTAAATCATCGATAAATTTGGAGCTATTTGATTCATTCTATGGGTTTCCATGTAGATCTCTCGTGTCCAAGTCAGAGTTGGGAAAGATGTCCTTGTTTGGGCCATACCTTATTCAGAAGATGACATAAAATATTTAGTTGATCTTGAAGTGGATGGTCAAAGTTTGAACCTTTTAGAAATATTATGTGGGTGATCGATGTTGAGTGCTGGACTTTGAGGTTTGTGATAAATTATTTCATAGAGTTTCAACATGAATAGGGAATCATTAGTTGGATATGTAGGGTATGTTGGAACCGAGTTTTGTGGGCCCCCATGATATTTTTGGATGACTAGAGAAGTACACTCAGTTTGACTTGTCATATCATTTAACCTCTGTCCACACATGATTTCATGTTTCCTAGTTTTTGAGGTATATATTGAATGCTACACATATAATTAGATGGGAGGATAATGATCTCGATCTGAAAAAAACTGTGATTCAGAATCAATTTTATATTATGGATTACTAGGAGAAGGTATTTTTCAAAACAATGATTCCAATGGTTTGAGTTTTTTGGAAATTCATAGATGATAGCCACGAGGTGTGGGAGTAGGAATTGTTGATGACGAAAGTAGTGGATTTTACATTTTGGGGATCTTAGACCATGATGATTTTTTTGGGAGAGAAATAGTTTATCGACGGGATATTATAACACTATATTATCTTTTATTAGGTATGACTTATCTTTTATTTTTCATTTTCCTTTATATTGTGGTGAATTATGGGACTCTCAGGGACATAAATCATTCTCATAGAAAAATGATTTTTTGGTTTCTTTTAATTAATAGATTTATTTTATAAAGGTATAAATGGATTTATATTTTTATCATTAGGACCATCGAACCTAAAGTATGGTTTTTTTTACATCATGTAGGGAACTCAACTATTTTTTATCAGTTGGTAAATTACACACTATGTAATGTTTACACACTGTGTAATGTTTACACAATGTGTACCGGTAACTAGGAAGATTCCACGAATCTAGTTCATGGTGTGAGAGGTTTACATTCCATGTAAAGGGTTTATAGAGTGTAATGTTAAAAATTCAGATATTAATCTAATGTGATATGTTTTAATTTTTTTTGGTTTCATGGATTACATAATGTGAAATGGGGTTACT
Source organism: Viscum album (assembly GCA_963277665.1). Classification (NCBI taxonomy): domain Eukaryota; kingdom Viridiplantae; phylum Streptophyta; class Magnoliopsida; order Santalales; family Viscaceae; genus Viscum; species Viscum album. Next base: position 808,049,016 of record OY728134.1, on the reverse strand, counting down.
TGCCTTTTTATTATCATGGTTTGTGTTTTTAGTGCGTTGTGTAGATGATTTGTGTTTCATTCAGTACACACCCATTCCTCTCAATACCCAAGTATATTTAGATAGTTTTGGTGATATCCACTCATTCTAGATCATTAATTTGGTGATTGATCATCAGTATGGTTCTAGTTAGTCTCTAAGTGTAAGTATGCCTCTACTTTTTCTATTCCTTTAGTCGAAACTACTTCATTGGATAAATTTGTACTTATAATTTTTGACCGATTGGTGTTTTATATTAATCCTTTGTTTTTTATTTTCATTGTATTTTATTATAAGGATGATCCATGATTCTTAAATCTCCATGGTCAATGGTGGAGAGGGATCCATTGATTTTGAGGTTGGTGTTTCTATACTATGGGATAATACTTTCATATCATTCTTGAAAAATTCATTTGGGTTGCACATAGAATTGAGTTGATTTGTGAATTCATGGAATTTCATGGAAATATATTGAAACAAAAAATCAAAAAATTATAAATTTTTCATATAAATTATTTTGTTTGAGAGTTATCAAGAAAATCATTAAATGTTTTTCATGATCCTCAATTTTTTTTCAAAAGATCAAAATATCATCCCTAAAAACAATAACAAACACATCCAAATATTCACATAAAAATCTATTCAAAAGATCCATAAATATATAAGGATTATTTGAAAAAACAAAGGGAATAAAAAAAACTCATAATGCCAATATCTAGTACAAAATTCTATTTTTTAATGTCATACTAGTTCACCTTCAGCTAATGGTAGTTGGATCTCAAGTCAATCTTGAAAAAACACTTAGCTCCCTAGAGCTGATCAAACAAGTCATCGATATGAGGTAGTGGATACTTATTACTAATATCAATGTTATTCAAATCTATATACTATATGGAAAGTCTCATGGAATAATTATTATTTTTAATAATCAAAATAGGAGAACCCCATGTATAACTTCTAGGAAGAATGAACCCTTTATCGAGAGACTCCTATAATTTATTTTTTAATTCATGATATACTACTTGAGAAATTCAATAAGGGGGTTTTGAAATTTAATTAGCATTAAGAAATAAGTAAATGGTAAATTCAACTTCCTGATTAGGTATAATGTCGGGAAAATCATCTGGATATATATCCATGTATTCATTTTCCACCAACACATCATTTATGTGAGCAGTTCTCTTTTTTCAACAATATATGCAAGTTTAATTTCATTTTCATATTTTAACAGATTGTCATCATGATGATGTGTTATCAAAGGTATGAGATCATTCTTAAATACAAAATGAAAGTCTTTATGAAAAAAATTCTTTAATCCTAAAATCAATTATAGTAAGATAAACAAAAATCCATTCTATTACATGAATAACCTAAAACTCCAATAAGAGAAGAACAAAAAGGTTTGCAGTAATTTTATTACACATAAAACAATAGGAAGATTCTTATAATGTATTTTCCTTAATATTTCCACTATTTTTTAACCATAAGATATGTATTCATTTTTGGAGTTTAAATATCCAATTTAGTAGAAAATTATTCAAAACTAAAGGAATGCGTAGACCTCGTATCAAACAAAACATTAGAAAAATATGACTAAACAATAACTATACCAGATACCACTTCATTGGATGCACCAACATCTACTGACCTAGTTACAAATTATTTTAATGAACTTTTTTTTCTATAATCTATCATATTTCGTTCATTAATATATTTTTTGGTAAGGTCTTTTCAAAATTACCCATCCCACCACATGTAAAATTATTTACATTTTTCTTATTAGAATTAATCTTAAGATCATTTTCATTGAAATATCTGACCATATGTATAAAATTACCACATATGAAACACTTCCCAGATTTTTTAATGCATTCACCATGTTGATTTTTACCACATTTTTTACATACTATAAATTATAATTTCTTACATTTAGATTTATTTGATTTATTCTTACCCATTACCTTCCATCTGGACCTTTTCTTCTGATTTTTTTTCAAAGTGCTTATGATTATTAGAAAACCCATTCTCTACCCTCTCAGCTCATTTGAAAAGTTTCTCATAACATTTGAATTCATGGTAGGCCAATTATATTCAATATATTGGATTCAATCCTGATAAAAAATGATTGATTTTACTATCAAGTTTTAGAATAAGATTTGGAGTGAAATTTCCAATCGAGTGAGGTCTCCATCATACAAATTTTTAAGCTAGAGGGGGCTCACCGAATTAGAGGAGATGCTTTGGGTCTCCATTATTTTATACCCATAGACTTTGTTGATGTTTGTGTTTCAATAATAAAATATTTGATGTTGGATGGATGGAATTTTTTTCCATCCTAAGTCTAATCACCTTAGCATAACATTTTTCAAGAAAAATATTCTTAAATTCATCTCATTCTAAGGCATAAATCTCATCTCTATCCATAATATCAATGAACATTGACCACCACTTATTGAATAAAACTTCAAAATGGTAAATAGAAAGACTAAAATTTTGATTATTTAAACATCTTATGACATGAAATGTCCCTTTAAGGGATTTAATCCACCCTTTATCCACCACCAAGTCAGAAGATCCACTAAAATAAGGAGGGTGTTTTCTCATATAATTCTCCACTATCATAATGTTCCATCACAATTTATATCATGTGTAAACTAAACCAATACTCTCACAAATTTCTCAGTTCCAATCCCTATAATTCCATGTTTCAAATTCTGAATGATACCAGCCTCTCGGTGCCTTTAACTTTAGCTTTCCCTTTTCTTCTATAGAAAACATATCTGAACATACATTTTATAGAATAATAAACATGGTAATATTCAAATGATATATCATTTCATCCAAAAAATAAGGTGAAAATAATTTATGTAATTCTTTTAACATCATCCTAAAAACTAAATTTGTCTAAAATAACTCTAATACCAACTATAAGGACTCATATTTAAACATTACATAATCTAATAAATTCTTTTAGGATCTACATTCATATATTCTCATAGAAATTTTAGTATATAGATTTATAGAATTAGGACATTATTAATACATATCATCCCAAAAGCATACAATTTTTTTACTACTAAAAAAGAGTCCATTTTTTCTATAATACAAGTGTTTTTAGTAAATCATGAAATATTTTCTGAAAAAATATCCACAACATTCAACATGGATTATTCTTTTCTATTACACATCCATAAACCCTGTGAATTTTTTTAAACATGGGATGAGAAAAAAAGATCAGTAAGGAACATAAAAAGAAGGAAATAAACCATTATTCTATGAATACATATAAACATATGAAATCTTTTTCACAATGACATACTTATAACCCATAATAATCATAAAAATACATTTTGAAAACTATATATTTACATAAAAAAAAAGAAAAAATAAATAAAAATAATAATTTAACTTAGGGAATTACTTATATAATATTTTACCCATCATGGATACTATATTATTTCATACCCTCATTACTACCTTACAATGTAAACCTCATGGTTACCATATGGTGTAACCATCAGAGTTACACCTGGAATAACTATTATGAAAAACATACAACATAAAAAAACCCAATGAATTGGAGGGATATATATGTCCCACCCTTCATCATAAACAATGACCAAGAACAAAAACATAATCATAAAACATGAATACATTAATAATAAGAAAAATCCCTTTTTATTTTTTTAAAAAGAGATGCTAAAGAGGATTTTAAAAGGAAAGTCCCTTAACTGAGGTTTATCTCACATAAAACATGTGAAACCTATTATATAATGGTAAAAAAAGTGTCATTAATACATTAAAGAACCATATTAATATTTATAATTACTTATACGATCTTATTATAACATCTTTCCATCCTTTTATTGATAATCTTTTCTTATTTTCATTGTTTTGGGAGAATTTATTTCATGGTTTTCATGGTTGGTTTATTATGGGTTTTCTTGTTGAATGGATGAAAAACTCCATAATTAGAATGAAATGGTATTAATATGTTTCCAAAATTTTAAATGATATCATTTATCATTTTTATTTCTGATATGAGTATTAATAATTAGAGAAAACATTAATTAAAATGATTTAATATATTTTGGCGGTTTTTATGACTGCGAAAAACATAGGTAAAATAATCTATATATTAGTTCCAAAACATTAAATAACCTATATAATTTATATTAAAATATGATTTAACCATAATATTTTTTTAGTTCCAACCTTTTAGGTGGTAAAAGAAATAAACTTTCAACAACCACGAAGGCGGTGAATTGGCACGTCATGGATGATGCTTTCATTTTCTAGAATAAGAGGTGAAGATGAAGGATTTTGATGATGGATATTACATTAACAAAATAAAATTATAGTACATTTATGATACATGATTTATCATTTCAATTTTTATAGGTGAGGTGAGAAGATAATAATAAAATAAAATAAAATGAAATGAAAATAAAAGAAAAAGAAAGATGATTTTACCTCTTGAATTCATCTCATTGAAAACCTCCTTATGGAACTTGGTTTTGGCCTTTTGGTGAGACCATAAGATCTTGGACGTGGTTAAGAGACTTTTGAATGGAATTTAGTAGAAATTAAACAAGATACATGGATTTTAGGTGTGTGGAGAAGAGGTGGTGAGGGGTGGTATTTACAGTGGATGAGAGGGGCTGTTTTTCATTATTCAATTCATTAGTTTATTATTTTGGATCAGGATTATGAATAGTTTCAGAATTATCAAAAAATTTATTAAAATAATTATGAATTGTTCTATATTTTTGGCCTAAATCATCTTCACATCATCTATGAGTCGATAATTAACGAGTTTGTAAAATACTGTAAATTACCGTATTTCACAAACCACCAAAAATTCAAGTATTTTAGAAAAATCACAAAAACTAAACCCAATTTTTTTGACATGTAGAATTAAAAAATAAACTCCATTTTATGAATTTAATTATATATATATATGATAAATCATTTTTTATTTAAAATCATTATTTATTCAAAAATTTCTTATTTTAAAATTATAACTGATTTTATAACACTTTGAAAATTTAATTAAGGTCATGTAATAATTTATTATAATTATAAGAAATAAAATATAAATTTACGAATCAATTTTATGAAGATAAATTTTCTTTTAAATAATTATATTAATTATAAAATTTTAAATATTCATTTATGTTTCGCAAAAATACTAACGCATAATTTTTCATTTTCAAAACATTTATATACTTATTCCATGATGTAAGTATATCATATTTTTACATATAAGATACATAAATTTTACTTATACTATGATATGTTAGGTTACTATTCTATTAGTATAGATTCTTAATTTTGATAAATACAACTTATTTCAATATATATTTATAGTGAGTTTAACTATTTAATTCCTTGATGAAACCAAATTAATTTATAAGTGCATGCGTTGTTACAACTATTTTCTATCATTCCTATATAGATGTTCAGTCTGAGAGAAGAAAAAAAATCATATAGGATGTACTATGATCATATTCTCTAGATTTCAATATTAGTATGGATCAATACCATCCTCCTATCGATTTCTCATATAAAAATAGGTTTCACACAATCATTTATGTGGGTATTTATGAATACATCTATAGATAAAATTATAGAACTCAAGAAAAGGATAATGACTAATAACTAATTCTATTGGGTCACATGATAGGTCAAAAAAATAAAAGATAATGTTAGAGAAACTCAGTATCACACCAAGGTGGATCAATAATGATAAAAGAGTTATATTTACAATAGTTGACTGGATATGGGATTCAAATTTGGTGAGAATCATAATAATTTATCAATGGAATAAGGTAATGAAACTCAAATATAAGTTAAAAATGAGACCTAGGTTTATTATTCCCATTTATATTCTTAAATGAGTAAGGCATATAGCTTATTACTAGGAACTTCCACTAAAAATATCTCATATTCACGACATACTGAATTTTTCTCTTCTATGGATGTATATACTAGATAGTTTTTATTTTCCAAAATCAATTATTATACCACTATATCATGAGCTTTCGTATGAGGAAAAACTATTAATAATATTTCATTATGGGGAGAATATTTTATGGAAGAAGACTATATACTCGTCAAAATTTATGTAGAGGAATCATACATATGAGGACTTTATATGGGTACTTGAGGATGTCATGAATAAAAATAATCCCAATTTTTTTACATAAGAGTGAGGGAATTTATATGGATATATTAATTTTATATATGGTATAATGTTACAACTAATTACTTTATATGAAATTTGTAAAGTCCTGTAAAATTCAAGGGAAATTTTTTCTTAATTTTCTTTGGAATTTTACAAGAATGCAGTTTCTGACGGTACCTTATTCCGAGGCTCGGGGAGCCCGGAATAATTTTCCGAAGTTTAGCTCGGGTACGTTCAGTGAACGAACGAGCAGGATTTCCCTAACTTTTGAACCGGTGTTTGGAATCGAAATCTGAGGACACTGATGGAATTTTAGCACCAGAAATTACTCAGGAACACCTTTTCTGGAGTTTCATTTGCTCGGGTGTGGTAATTAAAATTTTGGGTTAAGTGAAGAGTAAAATAAAATGGTGCAACCAATTTTATTTTTATTTAAAGTAGTTTAACCTAAGTTAAGTGGTTGGAGTGGGACCCATAATATCCTACTCCACTTGGTAAGATATTTGTGGGGTGGGGCCCACATGATCCCCACTTATTCAACTTCCTCAAACCCCCTCTTTTAATTAGGTAACACACCCGCACCCCCCATTAAATGAAAATTCAACTCATTAATTGATTAACTTATTCAAAGTAATTAATTCTTGAATTCAATTCGAATTTCAAATTTTAAGTTGGCTTGTGTGTTAATTAAATAAGACGAGGTATTATTTCATTAAGTTGGAGTTTTGGTTGTGCAGGGAGAATTTGGAGAGGATTCGCTCAAGACTTGAACTTCTTCTTCCTCCTTGAAGAACACAAAGAACGCACCGTCTCCAATGAAGAATGCCGGTCTTCGACGAAGAACTCCGTCACTGCAAAGGGGAGTTCGTCGAACCGTATTCTTCCCTCTCCACATCCGGTGAGAGACGCCATCCACGGAGATCGACTATGCGACGCCGTATACCGCAATGCTGACGATCCTCCTTCCACGACACCTTCTTCCGGGACATTCTTTTCCGCGACGAATCAATAACGCTTGAGGTAGGGGTTAATGTCTTCTTCGTGAATACTTTCGTCGCCGTTCATCATTTCCTAATTGAGCTGCCTGTTATCGTAATAACGGGAGGAGGTCGGACCGCACGAACACGACCGACCCTCCTCCCCCCTTGATGCTTGATTTTGTTGCGGCACGAGCAAGGTAGCGCGGTGCCGTTGCATCGTGCGGAAGAAATGAAGTATGGGCGGAGAAGCGCGGTGTCGTCGCGCCACGCCGTTGAAGTTGAACCAGGACGTGGTACCGTCGCGCCACACCGGAGAACCTCGGAGAGGCCGCGACCGGAGCGGGGCCGCGGCGGAGGGGCGCGGCGCCATCGCGCTACGCCGATCGAACAAGGCCACGACCTATGGCTGCAGTGGTGCGGGGAGCGGAGGCCGGAACCGCCGACCACCGGAGCAGGAGGGCGGGACCGCGGCGGTCCCGCGGCGGCAGCAACTGGCCGGCCGGACTAGGCCGACCATTTCAGGGGGAGACCGGGGGTTCGTAACCACCGGTTGGAAACAAATAGCGGCCCCCACGTGGGGGCCGCGACTCTTCAAACAGGGGGGGCAGCGCCCCCCCCCCTCCGCTCGGCCGTTTCAGCCGAGCCGCCTGGTCACGCGGGCGCCACCCCAGTGCCAGGCCAGCCGGGCCATGCCCAACGGGCCATGCCGTGCCCTAATGGGCTAGAATCGGACCCAGTTCGGGTCAACCCGGGGGGGGGGGGGGGGGAGGGGGTGGTATCGGGCCATGTCGGACCGGGCCCGAACCCCCTATTTTCGGACAGATCTGTTCAAACGCCCATAACTTGGGCTACAGACCTCCGATCAATGCACTGTCAGCTGTGATGCGATCCTTGGATCGAGATGGTCGTTTAGGTATATTAAAATCAATGTTTAAAAGAACTTTGGGTATGGATGGGTTGGTTCGAACACAAAACCAACCAGGCCCTCGGTGTGGAAACACTTATAACTTGAGCTCCGGACGTCCAATTGACGTGCCGTCGACTTTTTTGGATTCCTCTTAGTGAGACAGACCTTTTGGATTACTACACTTGAGGTTTGGACACATTTGGAGTGCGGTTATGTTGGTTTTGACTTAAAAACCAACCGGGCCCCTGGAATGAAAAAGCCAATAACTCTCAGACCGAGCGTTCGATTGACGCGCCGTCTGTCACATTGAGTTCCTTTTGATGATACAGAACTTTGGGATACATCAACTCCATACATCGTGTCAGTAGATGTATCAGCCTCTCGGCTTGTGGAGCGGACCCTCCCGAAACGAGCTTGCTATGTACGAGAACCCTAGAGCTGGCTGCGACTGCGACGACGATGAAGACTGCAAGGGAATCCTCCGTAGGGTTCGACAGTGACGACTACAGCACTCAGTGATCCTATGTGGATTAGTGCCTACCTATCCTGTGTGGATCAGATCCTGTGTGGGTCAGCACTCAGCGGTCCTGTGTGGGCCACCGCATACCGATCCTGTGTGGGTCAGAGCCTGTGTGGGTCATTGCGGGGGTTAGTACCTATCGATCCTGTGTGGGTCATTGCGGCAGTTAGTACCTATCGATACTATGTGGGTCTGACAGATTAGATGAATCAGTGGCTATATCTGATCATCTCTATCGTCTTACGAAGAAGTATTCCTATGTGAGCTGAGTCTTAACTTTCAATCCTTATCTTCGATAAGATTGACTTGTTTCCTGTGTGGATTACGTTATGCTTTCCTGTGTGGATTGGGTTATGATTTCCTGTGTGGACTAGGTTTTACTTGGGATCAGATGTTGGAGCCGAACGAGAATTGATGACTTAGGTATATGTATGGGCATATACCTAAGTAGTGTCGGATGTTACTTCGTGATTGTATCTTTCCTTTGTGGATTATCCTTTGTGGATTCTGGGAGACCTTCGGGGGTCTCGGGGTCCCTACTGAGTAGCATATACTCACCCCTGCACGGGCTATGCCCACACTATGTTGTGTTGGTTGCAGACAATGGACAACGCTGATCGTGGTTGAGGCTTGCAGAGCAGGTCGGTACCTAGAGGTGGACCCCTGGGAGGGATGTACTCGGAGCAGACGGCTGGACCCGGGGAGATGAGGAGGCTATCTGTACCCACCCTTCAGGTGGGACTTCCAGTGGACGGATCGACGTTGCGGCTTTACTTTTCAGTTGTTGTACTTCCTTTTTCAGTTGTACTTTACTTTCAGTTTGGTTTTGTATTCTGGCCCACTTACTTTTCCGCACTTACTCTTGTACCCAGTTTTACTTAGTGTTTAATTTTTCTTGCTTACTCGGTGTGTTTTTTTACTTTATAAAGGCAATGCCTTCCCTTTTTATCAGGAATTACGCCTTGGTGCTAGTCGCCAGCCCCTGGCCTACGAAAGACGGGGTTGAGGTAGTCACAGAACGGGCCCCGAGGACGGGTTGTAACAAATTGGTATCAAAGGAGTTCGGTTCTACCGTAGAACTCAGGACTCTGATCTTTTTCTATGTGAAGAAATAGTGTTAAGGGTATTGAGTGTGGTTATCAGTCTAGGGAGTCCAGTGTTGGTGCGGCGGCCGACGTATCCGTACACCAGGACCTTGACTTTTGATTTCCGACTTAATGCACGAAAACATTGATTGCATGTGTGTTTCAAGTTTTATTTGTGATTACTTTGTGTTAGCTCACCAGGTATACTGTTTTAACCATGGAGCACCTATCTCTTTTCAGGATGGCCCCATGATGGAAACCATCTAGGGTTCCGAGTTTTGTACATGACGACAGCCCACCAAGCGACGAGGCCTCGGTGCAGGGCCCTATTACTGCAGAGGCACCAGCGGTACCACTACCCACCAAGCCACTGATGCTACCAGCTCCAGCCGCTGAGAGTGCATGTCGCCTTGGTGAACTGCACGAGTTTCAGCATCAGATACCGCCCAGGTTCCACGGGGATACAGACCCTCAGGCTGCTGAGTATTGGCTGGAGGCGGTTGTGCGAGTTTTCAAGTAAGTTGGGACACCAACTGACCTCATGGTGATCCTCGCAGCGAGCCTCCTGCTCGCGGTAGCAGGCAGATGGTGGAGCTTGATGCTCCAGGTGCACGACGAGGCATCACTCCTCTGGATGGAATTTGAGAGCCTCTTACACTTGGAGTTCATCCCAGCCACCCTCCGTGAAGTGCACATCCAGGAGCTTCTACAGCTGTGGCAGAGCAGCATGATGGTCACCCAGTACTCGGTGAGATTTACCGATCTCTCGCGCTATTCGACGGGCATGGTACGTGAGCCATTCTTCCGGGACCGGACCTTTGAGCAGGGATTGAGGAATGAGATCAGAGCATCACTGATCTCTCTCGAAATTCCGACATAGGCATGGGTACTGGAGAGATCCCTTCTCATCGAGAGCTTTCTTTCCGAGCCTACGCCAGCCGTGAGACCTACTGCTGGGTGGCACATAGCAGAGTCTTCTGCAGCTGGCAGTCGACAGATGACACATGGGTCCAGGCGTACCGGACCATCAGGAAGATGACCTCAGGACACTGGCTCAGAGGTGCGGGGAACAGGGCACAGAGCCAGCCTTCCGAGAGGCAGACAGTGCTACACATGCGGCGGGCAGGGCCACATGGCTCGTGACTGCCCGACCCACCGTGCAGAGGAGCAGCAGACGGTTGAGGGACCACCTAGGCAGAGGCAGAGGGTCGGCCGTGGTGGTCCGCAGAGAGCAGGTGGATGAGGCAGAGGAGCTGGCCGAGTAGAAGGTGGTGGGATATGATTTGAGGCTCTACCACCACCACCACCAGGAGGTCCACCCCGACCACAGGGAGCTGGCGGGCAGATACAGGCACATCTTTAGGCATTGGAGGCCTATGACCACGGCGCGCCCAAGATGATTCGAGGTACTATCTGTGTCTACTCCACCATTGCTGCAGTTCTTATAGACACAGGAGCGAGTCATTCTTTCACTGCCTCTGCCCTTGTTCGGAGTTCGGAGATTCCAGCAGAGCCGTTGGCTCGATCCTTGTGGCTAGAGACTCCTACGGGAGCAGACTCGACAATTACGCACTAGTGACGGTAGTGTGAGCTTACTCTAGGAGGTGAGAGCTTCGGCTGGGATCTTCTTGTAGCGGCGTCGAGGCCTTACGATGCCATCTTGGGCATGGATTATTTATCTACAGTCTATGCTCAGATTGACTGTATTAGGCGCAAGGTGCGGTGTGTACGCACCGACGGGAGCAGGTTCACCTTCACCGGAGATAAGGGAGCCTTCGCAGCACAGGATGGACTCTCACGGAGGAGAGGACAACCCGTCACTCATCAGTTGGCTAGCCTCATCCTAGGAGCAGTTGACGTGCGGAGTCCTGGTTTTCCTGCAGTGGTGGATCAGTATGCGGACGTTTTCCCTGACGACGTTCCAGGACTACCTCCTCACAGAGAGGTAGACTTTTATATTGACTTGTACCCCGGGACATCCCCGATATGCACCCCAGCATATTAGATGGCTCCCGCTGAGCTTCGAGAGCTACGGGTACAGTTGGAGGACTTGCAGGGCAAGGGATTCATCCGAACAAGTGTTTCACCCTGGGCTTCCCCGATTTTGTTCGCCAAGAAGGCGGACGGGATCTTGCAACTGTGTGTCGATTACCATCGCCTGAACTAGGTGACCGTGATGAACAAGTTTCCGCTACTGAGGATTGATGAACTCTTCGATCAGCTCAATGGAGCACGGTGGTTCTCGAAGATAGACCTCAGGTTAGGCTATCATCAGCTCAGTGTTCGGGACGAGGACGTGCAGAAGACAGCCTTCAGATGTCGGTATGGCCACTATGAGTTCTTGGTTATGCCATTCGACATAAACAATGCTCCAGCAGTGTTCATGGGCCTCATGAACAGGATCTTTCAGCCTTACCTCGATAGATTTTTTGTGGTCTTCATCGACGACATATTGATATACTCGACGATTGAGGAGGAGCACGCCTACCACTTGCGGGTTGTACTGGACACACTCCGAGAGCACCAACTTTATGGTAAGCTCTCAAAGTGTCAGTTATGGATACGTGAGGTCCACTTCTTAGGACATGTCATCTCTGAGGCGGGATTTGCGGTGGATCCTGTGAAGATCGAGGAAGTTATAGCTTGGGACCCACCTAGGAGCGTGACGGAGGTGCGAAGTTTCTTGGGACTAGCTGGCTACTACCATAGATTTGTTCCAGACTTCTCCAGAGTTGTGGCACCACTTTCAACTTTGACAAAGAAGGGGAAACCCTTCGTGTGGTTAGAAAAATGTCAGTAGAGCTTCCAGGAGCTGAGACAGAGATTGACCAACGCACCTATCTTGAGGATACCGGAGGAGGGAGTAGGGTATGTAGTCTACTGCGATGCATCAGGGACCGGACTCGGGTGTGTCCTGATGCAGGAATGGGTAGTGATCACCTATGGATCACATTATTTGAGGCAACATGAGCATAACTACGCTACCCATGACCTTGAGTTAGCAATAGTGGTCTTCGCTCTGAAGATATGGCGACACTATCTGATGGGCGAGCGCTTTACAGTCTATTCTGACAACTAGAGTCTCAGGTACATCTTCTCGCAGAAGGACCTGAACCCGAGACTGCGGCGATGGCTCGAGTTCCTCCAGGACTATGACTTTGAGATAGTCTATACTCCTAGAAAGGGGAACGTAGTAGCCGATGCTCTCAGCAGGAGGACGGGCATTCAGCTACTTGGGGAGGCGACAGAGCAGCTAGTCGATTTACAGATATCATTCGTGGATAGTGATGGAGAAGCCTTTCTACAGTCACTCACAGTCACTCCTCTACTTCTACAGCGGGTTAGAGAGGCACATCGTGGGGATGATGACTTTGAGACGCGGCGTGCACATATATCCTCAGGACAGGCACCTGATGGATTCTCTATGGGAGGAGAGCACGTCATCCTTTTTAGAGGAAGTACCATGGTACCAGCTGCTTTACAAGAGGAGGTGCTGAGGGAGTTTCATACTTCCCCTTTAGCGGTACATCTAGGAGTGGTGAAGATGTACCAGGACCTCAGACGACAGCACTGGTGGCCGGGTATGAAGAAGGCTGTGGCAGAGTTCGTTTCTCGATGCCTCACATGTCAGCAGGTGAGGGCAGAGCACCAGGTACCAGCAGGCTTGGTACAACCTTTGGAGGTCCCGGAGTAGAAGTGGTATGGGATATCTATGGACTTCGTGACTGGACTACCACACACTTCCAGAGGTGAGGACTCCATTTGGGTGATTGTCGACCGACTCACCCAGCCAGCCCACTTCTTACCCATCAGAGAGCAGGGCTCAGTAGAGAGATTGGGATGCCTCTATGTTTAGGATATTGTACGGCTTCATGGTGTGCCACCATCTATCATCTCCGATCGAGATACTCGCTTTACTTCCCGGTTTTGGAAGGGGTTGCAGGAGGCGTTCGGGACGCAGCTACGTCTGAGCACCGCCTTTCACCCTTAGGCGGATGGTCAGATGGAGAGGACCATTCATAATCTCGAGGACATGCTCTGTGCAAGTGTCCTAGACTTTGGTCGTAGCTGGGAGGATCAACTACCATTGGTGGAGTTTGCGTACAACAACAGCTACCACTCCACCATCAGGATGGCACCATACGAGGTGTTGTACGACCGACCTTGCAAATCACCGCTGTGCTGGACAGACCCTGGGGAGTCAGCACTTGTGGGACCAGAGATGGTCCAGGCCACGATGGAGAAGGTCCAGGTCATTTAGGAGCAGAGGAGGACAGCTCAGAGCCGGCAGAAGTCTTATGCTGACGGGAGGCGGAGACCACTAGAGTTCGAGGATGGCGACTACATCTTCTTACGGGTCTCACCTCGACGTGGATTACGGAGATTTGGCCGAGGCGGCAAGTTGTCTCCACGCTTCATCGGACCATTCCAGGTCCTCAGCAGGATTGGCGAGGTGGCTTATCGTCTGGATCTACCACCTTAGTTGCACCGAGTGCACGACGTCTTTCATGTATCTCAGCTGAGGAGATACGTGTACGACCCGATGCATATCATCGACCATGGGGAGCTGGACATTGATGGTGGGGCGACTTTTGCGGAGGTCCTGGTGGAGATCGAGGATCGACAAGAGCGGTTACTACTTGGATGGTCGATACCTCTAGTACGCATCAGATGGCATCACAGGAACCTCTAGGAGATCACTTGGGAGCGGGAGGCTCAGATGCGTGCACAATACCCATATTTGTTCCCCTAGTTTATGATGTATCTTTATGGGGACGTAAAGCCCTGAGGTGGGAGTAATGTAAAGACCCGTAAAAATCAAGGGAAATTTTTTCTTAATTTTCTTTGGAATTTTTCAAGAATGCAATTTCTGACGGCACCTGATTCCAAGGCTCGGTGAGCCCGGAATAATTTTCCGAAGTTTAGCTCGGGTACGTTCAGTGAACGAACGAGCGAGATTTCCCTAAATTTTGAAATGGGGCTCGAAATCGAAATCCGAGGACACCGATGGAATCACAGCGCCAAAAATTGCTTAGCAACACCTTTTCTGGAGTTGCATTTGCTAGGGTGTGGTAATTAAAATTTTGGGTTAAGTGAAGAATAAAATAAAATGGTGCAACCAATTTTATTTTTATTTAAAGCAGTTTAACCTAAGTTAAGTGGTTGGAGTGGGACCCACAATATCGTACTCCACTAGGTAGGATATTTGTGGGGTGGGGCCCACACGGGCCCTAACTATTCAACTTCCTCAAACCCCCTCTTTTAATTAGGTAACACACCCGCACCCCCATTAAATGAAAAGTTAACTCATTGATTAACTTATTCAAAGCAATTAATTCTTGAATTCAATTCGAATTTCAAATTTTAAGTTGGATTGTGTGTTAATTAAATAAGACGAGGTCTTATTTCATTAAGTTGGAGTTTTGGTTGTGTGGGGAGAATTTGGAGAGGATTTTCTCAAGACTTGAACTTCTTCTTCCTCCTTGAAGAACACGAAAAATGCACCGTCGCCAACTAAGAACGCCGGTCTTCGATGAAGAACTCCGTCACCGCAAAGGGGAGTTTGTCATACCGTCTTCTTCCCTCTCCACAGCCGGTGAGAGACGCCATCCTCAGATATCGACGACGCGATGCCGTATACCGCGACGCCGACGATCCTCCTTCCACGATGCCTTCTTTTGCGATGTTCTTTTCCGCGACAAATCAACAACGCTTGAGGTAGGGGTTAATGTATTCTTCGTGAATACTTTCTTCACCGTTCATATTTTCCTAATTGAGCCACCTGTTATCATAATAACGGGAGGAAATCAGACCGTACGAACACGGCCGACCCTCCTCCCCCCTTGATGCTTGATTTTGTTGCGGCACGAGCAAGGCAGCGCGGTGCCGTTGCACCGCGAGGAAGTAATGAAGTATGGGCGGAGAAGCGCGGCGCCGTTGAAGTTGAACAAGGCCGCGGCGCCGTCGCGCCGTGACGAAGAACCTTGGAGAGGCCACGGCCAGAGCGGGGCCGTCGCACCGCGCCGATCGAACAAGGCTGTGACCTATGGCCACGGTGGTGCGGGGAGCGGTGGCCGGAACCGATGGCCGCCGGAGCAGGAGGGCGGGACCGCGGCGGTCCCGCGACGGCAGCAACCGGCCGGCCGGACCGGGCCGGACATTTCAGGGGGAGACCGGGGGTTCGTAAACCCCGGCTGGAAATAAAGAGCGGCCCCCACATGGGGGCCGCAACTCTTCAAACAGGGGGGGCAGCGTACCCCCCCTTCTGCTGGGCTGTTTCGGCCGAGCCGCCTGGTCATGCATGCGCCACCCCAGCGCCAGGCCAGCCGGGCCGCACCCAGGCCGGGCCGGGCCGCACCCACCGGGCCGGGCTATTCCCTAATGGGCCAGACCTAGACCTAGTTCGGGTCGACCCGGGGGGGGGGGGGGGGATCGGGCTGGGCCCGAACCCCCTATTTTCAGACAGATCCGTTCAAACGCCCATAACTTGGGCTACTGACCTCCGATCGACGCACCGTCAGCTGTGATGCGATCCTTGGATCAAGAAGGTCATTTCGGTATATTAAACTCAAGGTTTAAAAGAACTTTGTGTATGGCCGGGTTGGTTTGAACACGAAACCAACCGGGCAATCAGAGCAGAAACACTTATAACTTGAACTCCGGACGTCCGATTGACCTGACATCGACTTTGTTGGATTTTTCTTAGTGAGGCAGACCTTTTGGCTTAATTCGATCGATGTTTGGACACAGTTGGAGTGCGTTCGGGTTGGTTTTGACTTAAAAACCAACCGGGCCCCCGGAACGAAAAAGCCAATAACTCTCAGACCGGGCGTCCGATTAACGCGCCGTCTGTCACGTTGAGTTCTTTTTGATGATACAGAACTATGGGATACATCAACTCCGGACTTCGTGTAAGTAGATGTATCAGCCCCTCGGTTTGTGGAGAGGACCCTCCCGAAACGAGCTTGCTGTGTGCGGGAACCCTAGAGCTGGCTGTGACTGCGACGATGATGAAGGCTGCATGGGAATCCTCCGTAGGGTTCGACAGTGACGACTACAACACTCAGCGATCCTGTGTGGATCAGTGCCTACCGATCCTGTGTGGATCAGATCCTGTATGGGTCAGTGCTCAACGGTCCTGTGTGGGCCAGTGCATACCGATCCTGTGTGGGTCAGATCCTGTGTGGGTCATTGTGGGGGTTAGTACCTATCGATCCCGTGTGGGTCATTGCGGGGGTTAGTACCTATCGATCCTGTGTGGGTCCGACTGCTTAGATGAATCAGTGGCTACATCTGATCATCTCTATCGTCTTACGAAGACGTATTCCTGTGTGAGCTGAGTCTTGACTTTCAATCCTTATCTTCGATAAGATTGACTTGTTTCCTGTGTGGATTACGTTATGCTTTCCTGTATGGATTGAGTTATGATTTCCTGTGTGGACTGGGTTGTAATTGGGCTCAGATGTTGGAACCGAACGGGAATTGATGACTTAGGTATATGTATGGGCATATACCTAAGTAGTGTCGGATGTTACTTCGTGACTGTATCTTTCCATTTTGGATTATCCTTTGTGGATTCTGGGAGACCTTCGGGGGTCTCGGGGTCCCTACTGAGTAGCGTATACTCACCTCTGCACAGGCTATGCCCACACTATGTTATGTTGGTTTTAGACGACGTACATCGCTGGTTGTGGTTGAGGTTTGCGGATCAGGTCGGTACCTAGAGGTGGACCCCTAGGCGGGACGTACTCGGAGCGGACGACTGGACCCGAGGAGCTGAGGAGGCTATCTGTACCCACCCTTCAGGTGGGACTTCTAGTGGACGGCTCAACATTGCGGCTTTACTTTTCAGTTGCTGTACTTCCTTTTTCAGTTGTACTTTACTTTCAGTTTGGGTTTGTATTCTGGCCCACTTACTTTTCCGCACTTACTATTGTACCCAGTTTTACTTAGTGTTTACATCTGCTTGCTTACTCTGTGTGTTTGTTTACTTTATAAAGGCAATGCCTTCCTTTTTTATCAGGAATTACACCTTGGTGCTAGTCGCCATCCCCTGGCCTATGGAAGGGGGGCTTGGGGTAGTCATGACACGGGCCCCGAGGACGGGTCGTGACAAGCCGAGCGGAGGGGGGGGGGGGGGGGGCGTGGGCGCCACCCCAGCGCCAGGCCAGCTGGGCCGCGCCCAGGACGGGCCGGGTCATGCCCACTTGGCCGGGCCGTGCCCTAATGGGTCGGACCCAGACCCGGTTCGGGTCGACCCGGGGGGGGGGGGGTATTGGGCCGGGCCCAAACCCCCTATTTTCGGACAGATCCGTTCAAACACCCATAACTTGGGCTACGAACCTCCGATCGACGCACCGTCATCTGCATTGCGATCCTTGGATCAATACAGTTATTTCACTATATTACACTCAAGGTTTCGAAGAACTTTGTGTATGGCTGGGTTGGTTCGAACACGAAACCAACCGGGCCCTCTGAGCGGAAACACTTATAAATTGAGCTCCAGACGTCCGATTGACGTGCCGTCGACTTTGTTGGATTCCTCTTAGTGATACAGACCTTTTTTATTACTCCACTCGAGGTTTGTATGCAGTTGGAGTGCGGTCGGGTTGATTTTGACTTAAAAACCAACCGGGCCCCCGGAACGAAAAATCCAATAACTCTCAGACCGGGCGTCCGATTGACGCGCTGTCTGTTATGTTGAGTTCCTTTTGATGATATGGAACTTTGGGATACATCAACTCCAGACTTCGTGTCAGTAGATGTATGAGCCCCTCAGCTCGTGGAGCGGACCCTCCCGAAATGAGCTTGCTCTGTGCGGGAACCCTAGAGCTGGCTGCGACAACGATGATGATGAAGACTGGATGGGAATCCTCCGTAGGGTTTGACAGCGACGACTACAACACTCAGCGATCCTGTGTGGATCAGTGCCTACCGATCCTGTGTGGATCAGATCCTGTGTGGTTCAGTGCTCAGCGGTCCTGTGTGGGCCAGCGCATACCGATCCTGTGTGGGTCAGATCTTGTGTGGGTCATTGCGGGGGTTAGTACCTATCGATCCTGTGTGGGTCATTGCGGGGGTTAGTACCTATCAATCCTGTGTGCGTCCGACAGCTTAAATGAATCAGTGGCTACATCTGATAATCTCTATCGCCTTACAAAGAAGTATTCCTATGTGATTTGAGTCTTGACTTTCAATCCTTATCTTCGATAAGATTGACTTGTTTCCTGTGTGGATTACGTTATGCTTTCCTGTGTGGATTGGGTTATGATTTTCTGTGTGGACTGGGTTGTACTTGGGCTCGGATGTTAGAGCCGAATAGGAATTGATGACTTAGGTATATGTATGGGCATATACCTAAGTAGTGTCGAATGTTACTTCATGATTGTATCTTTCCTTTGTGGATTATCCTTTGTGGATTCTGGGAGACCTTCCGGGGTCTCGGGGTCCCTACTGAGTAGCATATACTCACCCATGTACGGGCTATGCCTGCACTACGTTGTGTTGGTTGCAGACGACGGACAAATCTGATTGTGGTTGAGGCTTGCGGAGCAGGTCAGTACCTGGTGGTGGACCCCTAGGCGGGACGTACTCGGAGCGGACGGCTGGACCCAAGGAGATGAGGAGGCTATCTATACCCACCCTTCAGGTGGGACTTGCAATGGACGGCTCGACGTTGCGGCTTTACTTTTCAGTTGCTGTACTTCCTTTTTCAGTTGTACTTTACTTTCAGTTTGGGTTTGTATTCTGGCCCACCTACTTTTCCGCACTTACTATTGTACCCAGTTTTACTTAGTGTTTACTTCTTCTTGATTACTCTTTGTGTTTGTTTACTTTATAAAGGAAATGACTTCCCTTTTTATCAGGAATTACGCCTTGGTGCTAGTCGCTAGCCCCTGGCCTATGGAAGGCGGTCTTGGGGTAGTCACGACACGGGCCCTGAGGACGGGTCATGACATAATTTTTTAAAATAAGTTTGAAATATTGGATAATTTTCTTTAAATAGAACCTTGAGTCTAAATGAATGATGATATTTTATTTCCCTCACGACTTATTAGTTTTATTAGTAGGATTGAATAAGATTAATAAAATAACTAATTATATATATTATTTAATTTATATGTATTGATTAAGACTTATAAAATAATAATTTAATTTAAATAAATCCATTTCATGATAAAAGTAATATTTCTCTAATGAAATATATTTTTATCTTTCTTATAAATTTTTATATAAATGAATATATTTATCATAATTAAAAATTGAGTTCAAAAAAATTCACTATTAATTTATGAGTAATAATTCATATATTATTTATCAAATTGATAGTAATGAGGATAAAATCAATTTAATGTAAAAAAGTTATTTTAAAAAAGATTATTTTTATGTGTGAAATGTGATGTCATATTTATAAACAAAATTAATAACTATGGATTAATTATGATATAGAAATGTATATAATATATATTCAACGAAACATTTTAACATTAATTTATGCATTTTTGCATGGAAAGGTGTACATGTAAATTTAGTTTTTGGATTAAAAATGAAATTTTTTCTAAAAATTGTTTTTATTAAATTATCTTCACATAATTTAATGTTACTTTCTTCCACCTATAGAAACATAATTTTATAAACTAGATCCCAGAATTGGAATCATCATGTCCAAATTATTTAATGGTGTTAAATTAATTTTTTGTCATAATGAACTGTAAAACCATTAAAAGTTGGGTACAATGGCTAGGGATAAAAAATTATTAGAAAAGAATATTCACATTCATCCATAATTTGATGGAAGAGTGAGAGAAATTACCCCTGGAACCCTCCTGCGGTCGTGGTGACCTAGCTCACCCATGATGAATCAACCTTCAATCTTATAACTCGATTCATCTAGATGGCCTCCATGATTCTTCTCCCTCAAAAAAAATTACAGAATGCATAGATGATGATCTAAAATGTATTTAGTCTTTATCTAGTTTCTCAATTGGTTCTTTCGACTTTCCCAAGGATCGAGTTTCACAACGAATCATCAGGAAATGCATAGTTGCTCATATTTTAGCTTCAGATG
This sequence comes from Viscum album, assembly GCA_963277665.1. NCBI lineage: Eukaryota > Viridiplantae > Streptophyta > Magnoliopsida > Santalales > Viscaceae > Viscum > Viscum album. The sequence continues at coordinate 808,028,251 of OY728134.1, read as the reverse complement.
GAGCCATTACAACTCAAATTGACCTTTGAAAACACTCCTTCATTGACCATCTTACAATATCCAAAGGTATGAAACCTTGGAAATTCTCCGATTTAGTTGACCATCTAAATTTGATTTGGGGATTTACAGACTTTAAATTCATCTCTCTCAGACATAGTTTTTTATCTCTTATTTCCTTCCATGGAGTTTAAAAAATGTGCTTAGCTTTTAGGATATGTTAATATTACACTAGTAACTTTAATATTTCATGAATGGAATATGAAATTCAATATTAATGACTTTAGAAATACATTTAATAAAGTCTAGATCAAAATCCATGAGTTAAATTAGGTCTTATAGCATCCTGAAATTTTGTTTTATATTGCATATTCTATCAGAATCCCCATTAGGATGTATACTGCTACTAAAATGGTATGATTCAGTCACTTTTCAAGGGTTTTTGTCAAAGTTGATTTAAGTTTTCCTTTGATTGAGAAACTTGATCTCTTTACACCACAATATGAGATCAATCTAAAGATAGAATATGACAAAAAACCAATATTTTGTGCCTCCTATCAAAATATTGGCCATGAAATTGATAATTTTATGAAGGAAATCATTTTTACTCACTATCATCAAAAGGGGAATGCCTTTGTGCACTTTCAAAGTAGGAGTAAAAATGCGTTCCTTTAGTCTACTAATCAACGAACTAAAAATATCTCTATAGTTAATTTTGATCATGCCTCTGACCAGGGAGAACTGAAACCCACCTGTGGACAGTTCCAAATTACTATACCTTCTAAGAATCTTCCTCAGAACAATGGTTACATAAATACTCATAAGATTAGGGAAGTTCTCTAAATAATGCCTCTCTAGATGTATCTTCATTTCAAAAAGTTATCAAACCCACTAAGTCATGGGATGACATAGTAGACACCCCAATGGTTAACACTAATTTCACTTTCAAAGATGCCTTAATTAGGGACTTAAAAGATGATCAAGATGAAGGAGAGTCTGACGACAACCAAGCTGCCTTAGAAGACACTGCTCAAAATGAAGTGGATTACTCAGTATGACAAGAGGAAATAATAACCTCTTCTAAACACTACAAAGGTAAGGATAAGATGGTTACTGTCAATTTCAAGCACAGAATGACACTTCCCCCTTCTCCTCCAGTGAAAGATACCCCTAGGAAAGCTACTAGTAAGGATTTTCTCCCCCCCAAAAAATAAAACTCAATCAAGAAAATTGAATCTAATAAGGATTAATTGGACTTTTCTTATTTTCCTATTCCTTCTCACTTCACCACTGATATACTAGATAATATAGGTGACAATGTTAGTTGTTTGAAAACCAATCCTTTATGAAACACAATATCATTTTCTTAAGGCCATCGATAGTTGGATGAAGAAGAAAATGGAAAGGTCGATTTGATCATTTCAACTGATAAATTAGTGGCCTCTAGGTTGGGAAATATTGAGATTGTTCCTGCTGTAGCATATCAATATTTAACATCTGGACAGATGAACGCTGGATAGGATGAGAAAGCAGGCTTCACACTGTTTTCCACTCTAAAGGATGGTGATGCACATAGTAATGAGAAGTAGAGGATGTATTTTTCCGCCAATATTATTAAGCAGGTGACACCCATTCCACTTTATGGTGGCCTCAATAAGCATACAAGTAATGCATTTTTAGGGACCCAATCAGGATACCCTCCTAAAAAACCTCGAAGGGTGAGATATAAAGATGTAAATCCTATGGAAGTTGTGCCTCCAATTCAATGATCTCAATCTCAGACAAGAAAGATAAAATGTAATGTAATTACTTTAAATTCATTTGAGATGCTTGCTTCCAGCAGTAGTGAGGATGATGGAAAAAAGAACGATGATGCTTTGAGAGCTGAAATCAAGAAGATTGATGATGTGGCAGTACCTTTAGATGATAGTGAGGGACCTTGGATACAAGCCATGATGTGGAGTAGGGGATGACACCCTCATGGTCGGGGTGAATTCTTTCCTCATCACAGTATGAGCACCCGCTCTAGAGTGGGTTAAATTCTTCTATTCTTATTTTTATAGAACTTTGCAATCTTGTTGGTTCCTCATCTGTCACTTTTATTATTTTTCAATAAAGAGGCCATTTGAGCCTAAAAATAATGTTCATACATAATTTAAATAAATTAACATATTTTTATAATTTTTTAATTATATACAACTTTTGGTACTTACTTTTTTATCTAATTACCATATCAGAACAGATTTGGAATATTTTCATGAGGTAATGATAATTTATGAGCCCCCAATATAGCTAGAATTTCATTGGAAGCTATTGGATATTATCACCTAATGTTTTTGATATGATTTATTTTGGTTTTAATGAACTTTCATTACGAATAACCAATTTCAAATGAATTATTTATATATCATACCTTTATATATATGGGATTATTTTCAATGTTACAAATAAAAGTAATTTTTTTACAAATATAGAATATATTATGGTTAGAACACAACAATAATTTTTTTATATGTTGGATTAAAAAAATACTTTAATGGAAACCAATAATTAATATGGTTTGTATTACTCATATCACACCAAAAGTGGAATATATGGCTATATCATGAAAATTAAAATATATGACTAAATTACACTAAGATGGATATATACATTGTTTTCAAATAAAACCACTTGAAACATGTTCTGTATATTTTAATAAAATATAACCAAATAACTATTTAATGGAAAGGGTGAAATGGACCTAGAAATTCTATATTTTATTTATATATATTTTTATGAACAATTTAATATTTAATAAATGGGGAAAACTCAAAAATCATAAAATATACTGACGTATTTAATTGATATATCTAAATAATGAATAGTAAGTGAGATTATTTTAAAAATTTAGGGAAAAAATGAATAAATTTCCAAATGAGAATGGTATGAAGATAAAGAATAGGGTCTCAGAAAATACATGAGAATATATTAACCAAGATTTAATTGATTATTTATAGTAGTTTGGGATTGATTACTAACATGATCCACCTTATACACTGAAATATAATGGTGTATGTGAATGGTATAAGCATATTGTGTTAGAAATATCTAGATCAATGATGATCCACAAAATTCTATCATTATAATTTTAGTGATGTAAAATATATAAAATGGTATAAATACAACACCATGTGAAAACCAAAGTGGAAAAATATTCCATTTGAATATTAGTATTTATGTAAACATGGGATACCACATATATGAGTGTGGGATGTGAAGTGTTTCATAAAGAATCTTCAGGAGACAAATAAGAACCTCATGTAACCATGGGTACATTTATAGGGTTTCGTAAAAGAGGATAAAGGATATTACATATATTTCCCCATACGTAAGATTTTTTTAATATATATTCCATAATTTATGTAATAGAGAATATATCAGAAATAGTCAATTAGAGTGAGATAAACATTTATGAAGTCATGGATAAAGATAAAAAAATTGTAATAGGAAAAAATTCAAAAAAAAATCATTTAGAATATAACATTCTAGAGACAGAAGTAACATATAAGAGTAAAAGTGATGTTATGGAACATAAAAATATTTTTTTCTTGTTAGTGAGGATGGTAACTCATTATTAGCTAATCATAATAATCCTATTACCTATAAGAAAGTAGTAAGTATATAAGAACCTGCCAAATTAAAAAAAATACTTGAATAAATTTTTTATTCCAATTACCAAAACCATGTATGGAATTTTTTAGAACTTATGGTGGATGTAAATAGTGTTGTTTGAAAATGGGTATTCAAGAATAAGCATTACATGAATAGACATGTTAGTACCTATAAATCATGACCTGTTGTAATAGGGTTTAAACAACATCCTGGAATAGATTACTATAAAAATTTCTCTTGATTTAAAGCAAAAATCCATTTTCATTATACTTTTCATAGTACCATACCATTAAATTGTGGTTTAGAAGATGGATTATGAAAAAGTTATAATTAATGGGAAAGAAGAGTATGATGTATATTGAATCATATAGAAGGGTTTGTGAATAAAAAAGATGAAAATATATAAAGAAAATTTTAATGTTCAATTTAGTAATTCAGTAAAACAACCATCCTTTCCATGAATCATTATCTTGGATGAATCGATTATTTAATTTTTTTTTATAGAAATAATTATTGTGAGAAATGTGTATTCAAGAATTTTAGTGGGAGTTAAATCATTTTTATATAGTATTTTTTGATGACATATTACTATTGGAAATCATATACCAATCCTACAGTCTTCTGATTCTAGGTTAAACACATAATTTTATATAATGGGAATAGGAGAATATGCATACATTCTTGTGATCAATATCTATCATGATATATCCAAGTGGTAGTTATGATTATGTCAGGGTATCTACATCTACATGAAACTAAATATAATCAATATAGAGAAATACATGAGGGGATTATTTGTAATATCACATGATATATATATCTTTATGAAAATTAATCCATATGAATATCAAGAGAGATAGAGGATAGAAATCATCATATAGGCATATGTGATAAGGTCAATCATGAATATTTCTCCACATCTTATGCTGGATGTTTTTTATGCCTTAACTGTAGTAGTAAGATACCAAGATGGCCTTAGAGACCTCCATTGGATAGAAATAAAAAACATCCTTAAGTATTTGAGTAATAAAATTTTTATGTTCCTTATTCATGGAGGAGATGAGGCGCTAGTAACCTAGAGATAAATAGATGCCAGTTTTCAATTGGATCAAGATTATCTAAATCATAATCGAGATATATATCCACTCTCAATGAAGGTGTTGTAGGACGGAAAATATCAAAACAAGTTATGATCACTGATTCTATAGCAGATTCTGATCATACTGTAGCTTATAACACTGTAAAAGATGTATTATGGTTATAAATATTTATATATGATCTTATTATAGTTCCCCATGGTAATTATATTATCATGCAATATAGTTATAACATAGAAATAGTGGCACTTTCCATGGAGAAAAGTCACATTAGTGAATGGAGAACTTGATTTTATAGCATTATCTCTAGGGGGATTTTACTCAAAGTTCTGAGATCATAGTAAGAATATTTTTCACATAAGATAATTTGGTTGAATAATCAAGTAAATTCATATATTATTTTAATAAAAAACATAACATGATTGATAGATGACTAAATGTCATTAGAAGTTGTATTTAGTATATGCTTGAGTCTTTTGGAGTTGCTACCGAAGAACGAACTACTTTATATTTTATTTTTTCATTATAATCATGGATTTGAATATTAATAAATATCTTATAACATATTTAATATTGTTATATATTATATTAATTTGATAACATCTTTAAACTATTTGTTTCTTCGAAAGGTTATAGTTGTTCTCAGCTATTTTGAGAACTTAGTAGTATAGTGAAAATATTATGTAACGCATATCATTTGGTCTTATGATTTTATCTAACGAGACATGTATAATGTAAATTTCTTGTTTATGGATTATCATAAGTATATGATGGTTTATCTCATGAAGCTAGCACCTAGTAATCTCAAAAATAGGATATATTAGAACATACTCACGAGTATGAATTCCAAAAGTAGGTGTGTCATTATATATTCACATATAAATTGTGTGTATTGATCCTTAGATTTATGTATTTTTATTAACACACACCATGACTCACATTATTTGATGTATTTCCCAAAAACCATGAAAGCATATGGTTATAATGAAGATAAATATGTTGAGATTCACATGAATATATATATTGTTAATAAAGTAGTTGAGGGAGGGTTTTCCCCTTCCAAAATTATGGATGATGATATAATAAATCTTTTATTAAAATAAAACCATAAAAATAAATTCAATTTCCATTGTGTATTGATGTGTTTTTTTGGAAGTAAAAGAATGACATGTCAAGCATATAGGGTGATGATATAAGTATGAAACCTGATACATGATGTAAAGATAGAGAGTCATTAAATTACATAGTAATCATTGATATGCTGTTATTATTATTGTGACATTAAATTATACATTATTGGTTTCTATAGGTGTTTCGAGATAATGATATTGGACCTTAGGAAAGAACACATAATTCCACATAAGAAGAGGCCTAAAGTGTCCCAAAATGGTGATTCTATTGATTTCAATCAAATTTTATTTTAATTTCACTTTATGAATAAAAATTATTCTATAAACTATAAAATAATATTTAATATGGTTGTATTGATAAAAAATTATTCCACAATTATGTTATTTGCATTGAAAGATAATAATTTATTTATTAAAAAAACTATGAATATAATATATATTTATTTATTTATCCAATGCATTATATTTACTATTTTAGGTTTTATTAATAATGAAGATAGTGGAATGGAAGAGTAAAGAACCCAACAATAGAAATGATGTACTACATATCAATTAAATAAATATTAATTATTTTAATAATATTTATATTGTTTGTGATTCAATCACACATCTAATAAATACTACTACTACTACTACTATTATTATTATTTGATTTATGGGTCACTAAAAATTAATATATTTCACAAGGTCCTTTGTCCAATTATGATTTATCTATCCATAACTCTATACGAACCAGATCACAACATTTATATTAAGATGTGAGAATCACTCTTTGTTCACAACATTTATCCTCCTTGGAAAATTCCCTCTTTAGATAAAATATATAGATTTTATCTCAAAATAAAGTTGATACTTCCAACTACTTTCAAAAAATTAATAATGAGAGAACTGAAATCAATTCCTACAACCTGATGTATTATGTTGAGATCAACAAACAAGAAAAAAAAGATGACTGATAACACCATGAAAGAACCAAGAGTACCACCCAAAATGAATCATGATCATTTAAGAGTATGCAGATCACCGGTATATGTATTTTATTTTAGATCCACTCAACACAATGTTGGTATAACCTAGTTGGAGGTTTGAACAATCAAAACTTTCATCAATGAAGGTACTCAAGATTAACATAATTTATTATTATTAAATTAATTATAAATTTTTATAATAGATCCTCTCTGATGTTTCTGGGATTCATTAATTATTCTTCACCAAATATAATATTCATAAATGCTATTATATATCATAATTTAACGAGTTATTCTTTTTATTCAATGAAACCCCATCACTATTAATAGAATTGGATATCTTTTGATGTTCTATGAACCTTCATGTTGTGCTTAATGTGATGATTTTTTTTCTTGGAATACCAAGAAACATATCTTTATTTAAAAAGATTCAACTCCAATTTTCCATTTCTAAGAACAAACACCAGATGCATAGTCTATAATGAAATATACATAAAGATGAAAATATGTGACATTTTCATTCCTCAATCCACTATTATGAGTTCCTTATATATAATTCAAGACCCGTTTCACTTCCATATGGCGAGGATCCTTTATATTTATTTTTAATTTTATAAAAATATTATTAGGAAATAAATTTTCATGTATAAATTATACTAAATAGATTTCATGTATAGATGCTGTTAAATATATTTGGCTACAAATATTCCTTTAAATATCCATTTGATTCACATGATTTCCTTCTTCATGGAAAACATGGTCCTAATAGCTAAATGAGAACAGACCTTTATCAATTACATTATTGTAATATTTTTTTCTGTAACTCATGATCTTAAATATTTTTTGAGAGAAGTATATAACCGATTAAGATCATATATTTCAATCCAAAATATAATTTCATCCCACTAACAATTGAATTATCGATTTCTGTCCTTATTTGGTAAAAATATTATCTACAAGTTTCAACCTTGTTTTCTAAAATATAATATCATAAATAAAAACAACAAACACGATTGATTTTACATCATCTCCTCTAATATAGTGAATATTTTCACCTTTCCTTTCATAAATTTCATTCACTTTATACAAAATTATTTCACTAAATTACACATTAACATAACTAGTTTAATCACTTATAAATCTATCAACATCTTGAAAACTTTCATATAATCAATGTCAAGTATTAAATATATCATTTTTTCTATATTAACCTATTAATTAATTTTACAATTAATAAATTACGACTCTTTCCAAATTTATAAAAAAAAAATATTATTCTAGCAAGCACTTATCACATAAAATATTTTAATTTTTTTAAGACTTTCCACCAAGGAAAATTCTCACCAAAATCTATACCATCAATATGAAAGTATTCATTACTTATATTATTTATGTTGTTCCATGATACTTATATATTGTAATTTATATTGTTTTTGAAAACAAACTTTTCTCTAATAATAATATGGCTTTAAAAGAGGGAACTGTTTACTATGTGTCAGTATTCCAATTCTGGTTTGACCTATATTTCATTATTACTATATAATCCACATGTTTCAATTCTGATTCAACACTTTTCAATTACTCATGTGAAGACAAGGTCATGTAATTGTAATTTCACATATTTCTAATGGTTTTTACACCCTTCCTATAATATCCAAGTATTATTTTACACTTAATATCTATTTTATAACATTGAATATATATCCTTCTTTTTTTGGGCATTCCTAATCATGGATTTATAATCCATACTAATGACTGATGATTTTTCATGATCAATACTCCCCTCAATAGATTCTGTGTTTTTATTCCACTAAAATTAATCAAGATTTATTGTGTGATGAGTTTTATTAGTGTTTCCATGTTTATAAAACTTCCCATAAATTTACACAAGGTAATTAATGGAATTACTATTTTATACCTTATCTTTTAGATGTTTTCTTTAATAGGGACTAATAAAATTAGTTTGAGTCCCCTTAATTTATATAATCTATTTAAATTAATCCATAATATATTATACCATCACTGATAGTATTTATTTTCATATAGTTTTCAACAAAAACAAATGAACATAAAAATTAACTTCTTATAAATAAATAAGGTTCATCAAATCCTACCCATTAAACCAATTTATTTTTTTAAAATAATATATTTCATTCAATGTTTCTCATGATTATAAGAAGAATTCAACACTATTGATTTTCCATTATAATTATCCTTACAATTAATTTTCATTCACAATAAATGGAATTCGGAATTTTCAAAACCACCACTGAGAATAAAAATATGTGTTTCTCATTTTTTGGTGAATTGATATCTTTTTACCCATATCACTACTACAAAATTTATTAATTATAAAATTTATTGTCCAAGAAAATTGTATATGTTATTTTTGGATAATCAATATGTTTATTATGGAATCCATAGTTTTCTTATGTTATTTGGAACATTTACATGATTAATTAGAGAATTTTTGAAAACAAAATTTGATTTTGTAAAGGAATTTTAAAGTTCAGCCATTTTTTTATAAAGATACTTGACATCCTCAATCACGAAAATTATTTTTTTAGTATAATCATAATAATCATGTCACCTAATTAAAATATTTTATTGATATTACCCATCCTTGATGAGAAATTTATTTAAATTACATTAGACACCATGAATTTTGATTTATCAATGTATTTATAATGAGATTCATCCTCCTTTCTCAATTTAATTGTAAGAACCCATGTTTTTCTAGATTTTTGTTTTGAGTAGAAATTAAATTTTTTCCATTCCGATGATCTAGAGGGGTATAATAGTCTTTTTACACTATAATATAATCTCAGATAATTTTTCTGACCATTCTGCTAGTCATAGAATATGGTGTTTACCATAGGATAAGAGTTTGGTGGAAATATGAGCTGTTTGAATTTTAGTGGAATAATTAATAATTAATATTATTAAATTAAGTATTAATTTATTCACATATTTTTTTGGAAATAAATTTTAAATAGATCATATGATTGAGATTACTTCTATACCATTGTGTCCAAAATGGGGGAGTTTAGCCTAAGCGAGGCATACACTCGAGTCGGGCGCCGGGGCGGGCCTGAGCCCCATTTTCTTTTCTTTCTTTTCTTATTTTCTTTTAATTCTTCTTATTTCATCCTAATACTTGTGAATACCTCCTTTTTTATATTACTTGTCCATGTAATATGGGAAAAAATGAGATATGGAGAAAGAGAGAGAGAGAGATGGAAGGAAAGAGAGGTACCATTTCGAAGCTCTCGACGCACTAAGTCGGCGTGCGACATTCGTGGATGGTGAAATCAACTGAAGCTTCGACGGTTTCCGCCCAAAGGTAGTGATGTTTATTTCTTATCCATAGATCCTATTTAAATGTTTTTTAAGTTTTTAAAGCATGTTTATGCTTTCTTGTGACCTCTTAAGTCTAGATCTGTTGTTTTGGGGGCGAAAACGGGTGTTTCGGGCGTTTTGAGGGTTTTCGTGTTGGAAACCCAAGTTACACGGTGTGTGTTCCAGGGGAACACGCCATGTGTTATTAACATTAGAATAAGAATAATTTTTCTTAAATACATTCCATGTACTCTGATTACACGCCATGTAGTGGTTGGATGTGTGTCCGACCGTGTGAAAAAAGAACACAGAATGGTGGTTTTTGAACAGTACATGCCATGTACTGGGAGTACACGTCATGTAGTGGCACATGGTCATGTGTCCGGGTAAAAAACCACACAGGATGGTGTTTTTTGAACACTACACACCATGTAAAGTAACTTACATGCAGTTTACTTTTTCATGGGTAGACCCCATGTACTCTAGAGTACATGCCACATACTTTGTCCAACTTGTTTTCATCTGGGGGTTCTTTAAACCCCTGTAAGTTGCAATCCAAGGGTCCGTTTCACATGCCGTCTATGGCTACAAAACCATTTCTTTGAGGAGGAACTTTTGAGTTTATTTAGAGAACTTTTTTTGTTGGTAATGATTCTCGGTGGTACGAAACTTCCAATAATAATAATAATAATAATATTTTAATTGTTATTATTTAGAGATTATTGAATCAGACGTATCTTCAACATTCAATGTCCATTTGATGCACTGTCCATGACATTGTGACCCTAAATTAAAGGAAAATGTTTAGAGACTTATTTTAGGTGCTAAAACCGAAATCAGGTGTGGGCCCCACTCAGGATCGTTACGGTGAATAGTACCTTTTCACCGGTTGACCATTTTGGGCGTTTGAGTAGTCCATTCTGAGCATTTTTCTACGTAGATCGCAATTGTGGAATCCTCATGAAATTTAGGACATATAAATGGTGTTTTTGGTGTTTCTATCTAAATAGATAGGTTCTTCCTTCAGTTATCGAGTTCACTTGTCACCTAAGAGTGAGACTTGGCACGGATGATAGATTGGGTGTTCGAACGAACCTAGTTGAGACCTTTGATTTGAGGTGAACTATGAGCTATCTACCATGACCTATGTTTTTGAGTAAGTTTCCCTTATCAGATGTGCCCTTATTTCCTATGAGGCCAGGAGACTGGATGCTTCCAAGGATCCCCTGAGGGATGCCTTTCCTTATGTGCTGACCTATGGAGTCCCTTGTAGGATCTCTCTAATGTTTTCCTTTGAGAGGATCCATGTTTTAGGATGCCTCTTTTGTTCTTCATTCGAGGATCCTATGTAGGATTCCTCCCTTAACCTTCGCTAAGGATCCCACGTAGGATGCATTCGTTCATGTTTACCAGGAGGATACCGAGTAGGATGCCTCCTCAGTTTTTGACTTGAGGGAGCCAGCAGGTGCCTATGGTTTGACCAACCCTGATTCATACATCGGGTTTGGGTAGAGATGGTGTTCGGGTGTCACCTAGAACCTGTGTCGACCTAGTAAGTCCATGGGGTTATGGTTTTAGTGTTGGGTTGGGTGATTGGGCCACCCTCACTTTTTGTTATGTTTGACTTATTTATTACTGATGCAGTGATGTTCACTAGAGGTACTTCCTGGTTGGTGGCTGTTGATCCTGACATGAGGCGTCTTTCTATATTTTTTTGGGATGCCTGGACATGCTCTCCTGGGATCCAACTTACGAGCCATGTTATTTCTAATATTTACTATTCCCAGATGTATTGCGTACCTAGGAATTGGCTGTTGATCCTTACTTGTTGCAATTGATTATGTAAATGTTTTTTCCATGTGAGTTGATTATTGCGAACCATATAATAGTATAATTTACATGTGTTGTGATACATGCTGAAATGCTGATACATCGGGCTTCTCCCTAATACATGATGAAATTATTATATACCAGGCTTGGCCCTAATACCTTCTAAAATGATGATACACTGGGCTTAGCCCTGAAACATGATGAAATGATTATATAACGAGTTTTACCCTGAGACATGCTGAAATGGTGATATTCCGGGATTGACCCGGTTTGACTGATATGCATGTGGGTGAGGTTATGATATGCCTACGGGAGAGGTTGAGATATGAATGTGGGCATGGTTGTGATATGCCTGCGGGGGGGTTGTGATTTGCCTATAGGCAGGTTATGATATGCCCAAGGGAATGGTTTTGTTATGCCTGAAGGCAAGGTTTTCTGAGTCTTGATTGGATTCATGGGATTATGCTTCGTGTTTTCCAGCCAGTGACCTTTTACAGGATTGAGTGTCAGTATGAGGTATCCTTCCTTATAGTATTGACTATCGGTATACGATATCCATTTTTAGTGATTGGAGGTGAGTATGGGTGAACCCATGTGTAGGACGAGTATCCCCCTATGGTGATGTAGCTTGCTCAGAGATATAATTCTAGTATTGGCTGAAGAAGGTACATGTCGATGGGATTACAAATCCAAAGATATACATAATGATACAAAACTTGAGTGGAATGATGTTCAGCTCAATGCCCTTACACAGGATGTCAATGAGATTTGGCTTATGGACCTAAGGATCGATTGCTGATGTGGTTTCTTGTTATTTGATTCACATACTCATGAATATTAATACTTATGTATATGTGTATAGGTATGAGACTATACATGTATATGCATATAGATATGGACATCCATGGTGGCACTTTCCTAGTTGACATGGATTATAGACCCTAAGTTCAATTGTGGTTGCATATTTGGTTTACTTCAGTTTGTTGTGTGTTCCAACTAGGCTGAGCATGTTGCTGTTTCATACACTTTTAGTAGCACAGTTATAGGTTGCTTGTTGGGGTGGCCTATTGAGATTATTTCTCACCCCTGCACGTACACCTTGGTGTACATGTAGACCTTATGTCTCCTTTTCAGGTTGAGCATGAGTTTCATGGTGGATAGGGCTGAGGTCCAATGTTTCATGATCAAGCAGAGCTACTCGAGAAGTTCTAATGACCAGTCTGGTGCAGTTCGATAGTGTCTGGAGATTGGGTACGTGGGTTGGATCAGAGTTAGTAGTAGATCCCTGTACTTTTAATTTCAATTTATTTTGTACTTGTATCTGTATGGTTAGCCCAGTGGGTGACCAATGTTGTAATGTATTACATAACTATTTGGGATTTTACAACATTTTATTATTACATCTTGTTCTATTTCAATTGTTTATTGCTTCAGCACTCTGTTTATTTTCCACTATGTATGATACATAGTTATTTATGCTGTTTTATTACTATGGTATGAGGGCATAGTCTCCACACTATCACACCCTAGGCCCATCACTGTTAGTCAGTAGCCTCTGGCATACAGGGAGGCGTGCTTGCGGCCTTATGGTGAACTGGCTCAGAGCACCAGTTTAGTGGATTCTGAGTTAGTACGTTACAATAGTCTTCTAATTTTGTATTTTTTTAATTTTATTATATCTTGTTCTATTATCCTTCATCAATTAGAATTATTTTAGTGAATTTTCTTATTCTTCTTCACATTCATCATCTATAGTCCGCTCTTCACTTTTCCATTATTTTTCACCAAAAGGTGCCTTCAACTAGTTTTAATTAACTATATTATTTTTTATTCTTTATTACTAAGAATCATCAACCTTATTTTCATATTTTTCATTATAAGATGTGTTATAATTTTTTTATAGTATAGTCAATTTTCTTGATGTGTTGTCCTTCCCCATTCCTTTAATGTACTTTTGATCACTTTGATTTTTTAAAACCAAACATCTCCTTGATAATATTTGAGATTGTATAATACTTTCTTGTAAAATATTACTTAGGGAGAACTAGTCACAAGGGGTCTCATGAAAAGAAAATTGAAAAAATTTAATGTAATTTTACATTTATATTTTATTTCCCCATGTTTTATGCCTTTCAAAAATAATGATATAAATTCATTAAAATTCATGAAATAATATTCGACATCATTTCTATCATCATGTAACTACTAAGGATCATGATGTTTTGTTTTAGGGTCAATTTTAATTTATATTATTTTATTTATTTAACAAGAGGTAAAAATAAAATTTTACCTTTGTAAAATTAAACATGTGTGATGTGAACAGTTGATGTAAAAACCCCTAAATTCCATAATTATGTACCTAAAATGAGTCTATGGGAGGATGTTCAACCATATAAAGGCCCATAATCCATAATATATAATTATTTGGGGGGGGGGAGGTCCATGATAGTGAATATTTTAAATAAATAACATAAAAGTTACACTACAAAATATTTGACTTTTTCCAACAGAAATTTAATGACAGATAATATATCTGTTGGTAGAAATGAGTAATTCCAATAGATATTAAGTTTTATCGATATTAATTTTTACTACCAACACTTGTTTTTACCGACAAATATATCTATTGATATTGATGGTTTAATACCAACAAATCTTTTACCAATAGTTATATCTATTGCTTTATTATACTAATACCAACATTTATTTTACTAACACAAAAATCTATTATTAATAATAACTATTACCAAAAAATCTATTACCATCAATAAAAATTGTCACAACAACCAATTAAATAACAAAAAATATTTTATCAATAACTAATTAAGAGAAAACAAATTTTTTATAAAAAATATTATTTTTTATGACCAAAGTCAATATCTATTTACTGGGTTTATATTAAAAATATGTCATTAATTGATTTCAATTTTAAATTTTATCCAAATATTAATAGTGGTTATATTCTTCAATGTTGTTCAATTAATAATCATTTAAATATACTTTATAAAAAAATTTAAATCATTACGATATTTGATATATTTACATATATCCTCAATAACCTCTCTATGCATGATAATTTAATTTTTATATTTAAATTTAGTAAACATAATTAAATATCATCAAAATAAATTCAAAAAAACAATTATTTAAATTTAATAAATAAAAACATAATAATCAATTATGTAATATTATTCTATTAATAATTTAATTTTACATATTGAAATTATTCATACACATACTTAGTATTTTTATTATTTAAAATATTAAATGACACTTTTTATTTGATATTTTACTTATTTGATTTTAATTTTAAACAATTTATCCCCTACAGTTCAACCAGAGACCCCAATGCATCCCCGATCAGTTTTCCCCATGCCATCTGGGATTCACAGCCACCTTCAATCCATTCACCTGCCCGTGAAATCCTCACATGATCCAAAATCATTACCAAGGACCTTCCTGCAACATAAAATCCAATCCGTTTCGATGCCCTATAAGGTACTGTGTAAACCCTAAATTCTATACTTGATGTTACTCGCTTATCACTTCACATTACATTGTTCATCATCATCTCAATGATTTTTCATTTGGTTTATATTATATCATCTTCATTATTTCAATAAATCTTCCTTTATTACTTCCCTATCTCTGACAATCTTCTATTTCACCATAGTTAATTTTTATCTGAGCTTTGAATTTCTTCCGTAGCTGGAAAAAAATGATGAAAAAATGAAAAATTAATATTCAATTTTAGTTTGTTTCCTTTTATTATAGAAAGTTTCTAGTTTTAGTTTCCATTTTAATTAATTTTATAATCAGTATTAAAATGTAATAATATTTATTAATACCTTTGTTTGAGAAATTTAAGATAAATTCTGACTTTAAATTTAGAGAAATTCCATGGTAATGAGTTCTTTTTATTTCCCCCTATTTGAATACTGAATGCTTGTCTTTTCATTGCTGAAAAAGGCATCTCAACATGGCTTTGGTTCATTGATTTTTTCTAAGTTGGTTTCTAATTTTATCTTGGTTTTCATTGAAGTTTCAGGTTTTGAATGATGATTTCTTTGAACTGGATCCAAATGTTTAAAATTTTTGAAATCTTTTTTCTTTTGTTTGAGAGATTTCTGCTATAATGCCACTGCTAATGTGTTTGAATGCTTTTTGGAGTGTAATGGAATGAACTGTGTATCTTTTGGAGGTTATTTCACAATATAAAGATGGCGGTCTGATAAATCACCATGAATCTCCTTCTCATAAGTGCACAATTGAGATTTTTTATACTCCACCTGAAGGTATCAAAGGTAAAAGGTGATACTTCTATTGATGATAACTTTCTGTTTATCATGTTGTATTTACCAGAAATCTTGGCTCACATATGCTTAATTGAGGACCAGATGGGATGCAATGACATTCTGATGAAGCTGGAAAGGAATCATCATTTTCAGTGTTGGAGTTCACCTGATACATTAGCAGATTTATGTGTCACTACCGTGGGAGGTCTGAACTGTACTTGAGAATGGTCTGAGTAGATAATTGAATTAACAACTTGTCCTAGTATCTCCTCTAATGTGTGTTTCATGTCAGGTTGTTTGTTATCTCATTTATTTCCATGATGTTGTAAGCACATTACACCTTGTGTTTTCAATGTATACTTCACTTTCTTTAGTAAATTTCTGAGGGGAGTGGGTTGGGAAACCAACTCAAGCCTCATTTCATAGTAAAAGAAACATTTACATGGTTATAATAAGATTTTTTCACGCTCAAATGATTGTGTATTTCTTCAAAATGAAAAATTATTCCTTGATAATTTCCCAAATTCTAGTGGTTTTTGGTAGAAAACTACTAATTATGGTAGCATTATGAAATTTATGTATGGTCAAAAAATACCGTTAAAGTTTTTTCATCACTTCCCCTTGAAACCTAGGCTCAACCCTACCAGTTCAACCTACCATACATAATATAGATCATGGAGGCGTTTAAATGGACCCATCCTCACCTTCTGGGAACCAATGTAAGGCATCTGATCCCTTGGGTTAAAAAATAGTTTTTCCATGTTTATTCATTTTTTGGTTCTATTATGATTACTCACGATTTTTTATAGTGGTTATTTGTGGTGGAGCGCTGGTGCTAATGACATATTATTCTTTGTAGAGGGTTTTTATATGTCTGGTATGAAATAGATAGGCAGAATAGGGCTGCATGATGTTGATGCTTCTAGAGTATCGATGTAGCTAAAAATTGGTTGGGTGTTTCTAAGCATCACTGGAAATGTTTCAAGAATTTCCAGAAGCAACATAATTTTCACTTAGTTGGATTTTGATATTATGTATCAGATTCACTTCAATGGTATGACCTTGAATTCTAGCTGCTTGCGACTTAAATAGTCATGATGTTTCTAGATTTATTTTTTCAGTTCTTTATTTCCCTCATAGGTTATTATACTCTTTGAGAACTGTATTTTTAATATCATAGTATTTTGATCTTCTTTAATGGTCATGCTAAATGAATAACTCTAGATTATCATAGTAGACTATTATGCATTAATATCATTATAGAATATTCTACATTTTTAATATCATAGCATACTGCCTTAAAGAGTCTGGGGGGGGGGGGTAATTAAATCCGAATATGACCCATATACCCTTAACAGGTAATGAGTAATTCACCTTCTTCTTAATTACTTATTTATCCCTTCAGTAATCTATAGAATGTGATCTGGAATTTCATCTTCATCATGATCTATCAAATCAATGGAATCCACTGATGCTCTCAAACAACATCTCCTGGACATAGTCCTCTCCCACAGAACAAGTGATTGGTGGACCATTAGTTTGGATTGATTATATCTATAAAAATGACTGTAAATTCCCTTTTCAAGGTTGAACTAATTCTCATATTTTACACAGATGTACAAGTTCCCATTAAAGAGATGACCTAAACCCTAGATCAACCAGTTCTGGATTTTCATGAAATGGATGAGTGCTGCATCAAACTTAGGAAGCACATCTTGCATTGGTGCTTATCACATGGTATTTTTGTTGACCTTCATTAATCTATCAATAAAAAGTCCAATGAAGGGTGTCTTCTAGCATTGAATGGTCTCAAACATGAATATAATAATTTTCATGGTGGTTTTGACACAAGACTTCAGTTGGAATGAATGATTTTTATAAATGAAAATCACTAAGATGTGATCCACTAGATGCCGAACATCATTTGATTTTTATATATTCTCTTTGGGGAATGACACATGAATACCTTAGACTCCACACAAACACAAACACATTTCAATCAAATATTTAGTGGTTTTATATTATCTTACTGTAAAATATACTTTTATGATTTAAACATATATCCTATTTTAGATGTTGACATGCAATAATTATTCAAGTACTTTATGCATGGTATACTGTTCTATATTTTTAATATCATAGTCGACTGTTCTGTATTATAAGCATATTAAGATTGTTTGAAATTAATATTCATGCATTTTTTCTGTAGATTCTCAAAAGATTTTAATTGTATTTCTATGTGATTTATGTGGCATAAGAATCAAATATCAATGATTTTAGTAGTATAACTTGGACTATATTTGTCAACATATCTTGATATTTTCTGGGTTTCACCTCAAAGAACATTGAAAGTAATGTTCAAGTTATTTTTTGGTTGGATTTTCCTTTTTTTTCTCTATCCTTAGACATAATTTATTTTCAAAGGTTAATTTATTTACGAACTCCCTATTAATGGACCTTAAATTCACGAGTTGTATATGCCTTTTCATTGATACTATTGAAATAGATTCTAAATCTGTGACCTATGCAACATGTAGTGTGACACACAGGAGGTTCTGGGCTGTCATCTCGCTGGTAAGAAACTCATGATGAAGGCTAATAGGTTTGAAGATCATTAGGTTAGGTTTGGTACATTGTGGATTTACTCACATTAACATCCCAACTTGATTTCATATACATCCCATCAGCAGCAGAAAACATATTATGGCCAACAACATATTTTTTGAAACCATGGGTCCATTATATGTTGTCGCACTAGCTGGTTCTGATTCCGGGTCCTAATCCTCATTTTTTAGTAGGGAATATTGGGTTACTAGATGTCCAACATCTATTTGTAATAGTAGGATCAAAATCACATCAACATAGTGTGGAAACGGGGCATGAAGGTGTAGTTCTAGTGCCAATTTCAGAGGTCCATGTTGAAGTTGCTAGATGAGAAAGCATAGGGGAATCTTGTTGGGTCCATGTGATTGTTATTTCGGTTAAAATGAACTCTTGGTAGCACTGCATTTCTTGGTATGTTATTGTTCTTCTGGTTAATTTCCTTATGAAATAAAGATAAAAATTAGTTGATGATTGTATCCACCAATATGGAAAATACATTTAAATAGAGAACTCAAAAATTCTATAATTTTTTCATGCTTATTATGTCATCCACATTCACTTCATTTTTTATACTTTTATTTTTTAGTATTTTGGTTTCAATTCATGCATATATTTTGAATGGAATTTTTGGTATTCTCTTTGGTTATGTGTGGTGTAGATCTTGGAGCTGAATGGTGTGGCATTGCATCGACTTTTGGTTCCTCACTGACACTGGATATGACTTTATTTTTTGAGATTTCAACAGAGACGATAAATGAAAAATACTCATTCTATGCATATCATTTTTTTTATATTTTCATTTATTTCTATTTTTTTTTTCAATTCATGTAGAAATTTTTCACTGGTTTGTATTCTCTTTGGTTGCATGTTGTCGATATTAGAGCTGAATGATGTGGCATAGTAGCAACATGAGGTTCTTCACTGGTACTAGAGTTAACTGGATTTGTTGAGATGCTTACAGGGATGATGAATTAAAAATTCTTATTCTATGCAGATAACTTTATTATAAATTCATTTTTATTTGTTTCAATTCATACATATATTTTTCATAACAAGGATTAGAGTCAAGAGATGGGTGATCAAGAGTTTACTTGGTTTTTGTGATGTAGATCTTGGAACTGAAAGGTGCGGCATAACAACTTGAGGTTACTCACTTGTACAAGATTTTACTTGGTTTTTTTCTTCTATTGACCTACTTTGGGGGTGATAAAAGATCTTTGATGGGAGTAACTATACTTCTACTATGATGGGTGATCAAGGATTAGAGTCAAGATATATGATGCCCTTTTTTCATTTGGATGGGGGTGGATCTTCTGTTTTTTGTGTTTTTATGATCTTTTTAGCTATCAATAAACATAACTATGTATTGATTCATAACCAGGTAGGTACTGTGTGTTCTTTCCTTTATAGAGCCAATTCCATTAATAACAGTGAATCATAGACTTATGATTTATGATAACTCTCAACTAGTAAGAATAATGATAACAAAACATTCATTATCTTTGTATACCATCTTTCCATTATGGATGAGGACTGAGATCTTATTATGGATGTGGTTCATCTGAGATAATATTTTTTTGACCAATTCCTCTTACCTGTAATTATAATCGATTCTCTTTAGAGTGATGGTCATTAGAAACCTTATGTTGGATGCGATAATTTATAATCCTATAAAATGATCTTATCCTCAATTTTTGGAAAATCAAGATTATATTTCTATCTCGAATGAAGCCATTGGATTGACGCACCAACAACATCAAAAGGTAAAAATCACTTTGAATTCAATTCCAAATTCACCAAAAAAATGAGAAGGATAAATTTATTGATGTGGTAAAAATTGATTGTTTTATTAAACATATTTTCAATGTGCCTGATGATGATAATAATATTGGAACGATGTCATTTTTACTTGTGTTTTTACTTGTAGATTTCTATAAATCTTATGGATGAACAGAACAAATTTGTCAGAGTTGTTGACATGGACATGTAATATTCCATTGATGCCTTTATAATGTGTATCATGAAGAGCCAGAAGGTGTCACTTCATCCATAGTTGGTCATGGAGTGTGTGGAGTGGTCAGGACCGCATGATTAAGGTAATATATTGATGCCTCATTATTGTTTTAGTGTTCTCACTAACATCTTAATCCCCCTCACCTCTTTATATTGCCTTGGTTTGAAATTTGGAATTTGGTTTAGTGTTCTCAGTAACAATATATTAATGCCCCATTCATTTATACAGTCTATGCCTCTTCTGTGTGTGTAATCTATGCATAAGCCAAGTTCGTTTCTTAGTGTGTGTGAAATCTAGAATCTATTTACTATTTGTGAAATATGGAATTTTCATTGCAGGGAGAGTGTAAGCATTAGAGACCAGACCATGTGTAGAATCTAGGTACTATTTGTGAAATCTGTAATTTTTGTTATAGGGAGAGTGTGAGCATTGAAGTTCAGGACCACATGTTCTAGCCTGTGGTGTAACATTAATAGATTTATAAGGGGAGGTATGAGGCCACAGAGAAGAGGCTGGATGTCCTGCCGATAGAAAGATACAAGCTGAACATGTACCCATAAATTTTATTTGATGAATGAATAAATATTGATTGACATTTTTCAACTAGTAGGTAAAGGGAAAATCATCCCAAGAATAAAAGGTACATTCACCTCTCTTTCTCCCAATTAATCAATTGTCCTAATATAGAGAACCATTGGAAAGATGACATGTGCACTAGTTAAATATGATGAGAGTGATTAGAAAGTATACTACATTTATTCGGCAGAGGGAATATTTTTAGACCCATGCATATTTTTATTTGATATAAATTCAATGTGAATTGATGTCTATGCAATCTATCTCCACATATATTTTTCATTTGGGTTTCTTAGTGTTCCACTTTACAGACATTGTCTAGATTTTACCTATATTGCACCTATGACTTGTGTGTGAAATATGAAATCTAGAATCTATTTTAGAGTTTTCATTTCATTCTCTTTGGAATATTGTATATATTTTAGTGTTCTCATAATCATTTCTGATAGGAAATGTGAATAAGATAATGATGTGTAGTAGAGTGGGCATTCATATTCAAGTTCCAGTTAATGGGATCATCTATGTTCATGTACTAATGAGCATTGTGACGCCTCATTCTAAGTCTTATGATCTTTTCCTTGATTCTTAGGTTCTTTTTTTATTCCAGTGACAAGGTGTAAAGGTACTTATCATTTTATTTTAGGGCAGGTATCCCATGTAGCTTGTAGAATATGATCGGTAAGCTGCATCCTCCTCAACCTATGAAATTTTAGTTTTTCTTTGAGTTTCCTTAATTGTTTTATGGAGGTGGATTTGGATCATGGTTTTATATTCTGATGTGTTTTTCTACTATTAATTTATTCAGAGTTTTGATGTAGTCACATTTTTGTGCACATTACTTTTAAAAAACATTAACTAGTTTATTTTAATCATTAATCAATTTGGTTGATGGAACTAGAATGGAAGTTAGTAGAAGATAAATCAGTAGGATAGAATAAAACTTATCAAGTAAAACAACCTTAATAATAATAGGATTCAGGTGAACAAAGTAGCAATAGAGGAAGGGCCCCTTGGGGGGTATAAAAGAGGATTTTTATTATAAATAGAATAGAGAGGAATTAAATTTAGTTCCAAATAATCTATGTGGAAACCTTCAGTATATTACCATGAAATATCTTCAACTATTTGATTTATGGGAACCTATGTATGCTGTGATTTTGTGTATTCATGGGTTGTCCAGTTGACTACCAAATCACATGTGTTCAGATTTGGTTTCATGTTCTTGGAGATGATTGCTGGAAGGTAGGTTATTGATATTTGTTAGGTCCACTGACTAGAAAAATCTGATATCATGGGTACTTTGCAAGTTATTATTTCAAACCAAATTTCAAGTATATATTTTTTCTAAATAAAAGGTTTTATTTGAATTTTTATTTCCTTGTTGTGCAGGTAATACTTTTTTTGAAAGTCAAAAGGAAGTTAAACACAAATTTTGGAAGTTCAAAATAATTTTTTATTCATTGCTGTGTAGGTACTACCTTTATCCCTATCTTGTAAGCGTATTTCTATCACTTGTCTTTGTACCTCCCTCAATTACTTATGAGGTCTTTTCTCATCTGTTTGTGTATCGAATAGTGCTAGCATGGATGGGGAATAAACTAGAGCTGGCATAGACTGGAGCTGACATGGATGAGCTGGATTTAGCATGGACTGGAGCTGGCATGGATGAGGATAGAGCTGGATGAGCTGGCATAGACAAGAGCTGTCATGGATGGGGTTGGAGTTGGCATGGATGGGATGGGGCTAGAGCTGACATGGATGGATTAGACCTACTAGGTTTGGAGTCACTGATGATGATGGGTTGTAACTACTATAGTGGTTGATCTTTTTTGGGGGGGATCCAGTGGGGGGGGGGTAGGGTTGTCCAGAATTGTGGAACAGAATTGTGGAACAATCCTGGTGGGGTTCCAAGAGGTTATGTTTGTAATAGATTTCATCATTAAAATAATTAATTCTTGTCTAATTTTAAACATATATCAAAATCGTCTTCGGTTTAATAATTATAACATATGTATTATATATGATAAATTAATAAATATAATATGAAATTTTTTTAGCAATAAAAAGTTATAATTTTTATTTAAATTTAATTTATAAAAAAATATTATATACTGGTAATATTATTACCAACAGATAAATTTGTCATCAGAACCTGTTGCTAAACACTTTAACCAAAATATATATTATCTATTGGTATTATTATAATTGCAACAGAACTATTTTATCTATCGCAAAAACATTTAGTGACAAAGTTTATACCAAAAGTTTAGTGACAGGGATATATATGTTGGTAAAACATTTTACCAACAGAAAATGCATTTTTACCAACAAATATGTCCCTGTTGGAAAATGTAAAATATTTTTTAGTGTTAGGCTTATTCCAAAACTATCCTTTCCTTCACTTATAAAAGGAAATAATTACACCCATTCATTACTCCCATATATATTAAAATTACATGGTGAAATATTTAGAATTTTGACATCCTATAACACTCTCCCCTATAATATATCCTTTTCTACACCCTTAATTAACCAAGGAACACAATTTTATGTAATAATTCCATGGATAATCAATATTCCCAATGAGATTATTACTCTCCTACTAGTCTTATTTTTTTATTTCTAATATTACATATATATATTTTATATAATTAATTTTGTATCATATATTTACTGAAATTATATTATATTAATGTAACATTAAATATTCAAAAATTACATAGTATATGCTTAGAAAAATAAATTCAATGATTGTGCACATGTGTAGATTACTGAATCCACAACATGATGTCATTAAATTTTCATCACCTCATATTATGGTCAATATCAAGAAATTAATTAATGAATAAATATTTTGTTTATTACACTTATAGAATTTGGAAGGAATCACTTTTTACATTTAACCCCATTTCATCCATTCTTTAATCAATGATATCATTAATCATATATTTGTGCAGAATACATCCTCCATGAATTCCATGTCTCATTAATCATAAAAAACTACCATGGATAGACCTAAAAGTGAAATTAGTAAAGTAATTTTATTTTTATAAAATTATTATAATTTTAAAAATATTTTTTTCTTATACTATAACTTAGTCCATTCATTGAAAAATGGGTCTATTAATAATGCGTACATTTATACTACCACCTACATGAACAATATGTTTATATTTTCAACACCATACATAATTAATGGGTTTAATATTGTATTTAATGGAGATATATGATATATATTTCACGTATGTTCATTTGTAAATATTATATTACAATTAAGTAATAAGACTTTCTTACTAATTTGATCATCACAATGTGATTTTTTTTATAATATTTACCACCTATATGAGCGATGTTGTAACATTTATATAGTATATTATATAAGAATTTATTATACTATTAATGAAATTTAATAATAAGGAATATTTTTTTTATAGTTTATAGAGTTATAATAATATTATTAAAATATTCTAATAATATATCATCATTATTATTTGAAAAGTATAGAAACATGTTTGTCACTAACTTTATCTTCATGAGATTAAATGAAAAATATAAATGGGTGAATATGGTAAATTATAAATAATTTTGAGATATATATTACATAACCATAATTAGTCTAGGTATGATGTAAATTTTTATCAATGATCAACTATCAAAATCATCATTACAATTCATATGAAATAAAATTAAATGTGCTAAAATCTGGTGTTAATAATTATCTATAATGAATCAAAATATTAATAATGAATTATTTTAAATGAATAATATAATAGGGAAATAAAGAATAATATGGTTTTTTAATTTATTAATTATATATTTATGGTTGTTTTACATGCTGTTAGAACGGGATCAACTAATCAATTAATTAATTAATGGTATTTTTTCCTCAAACATCCTTTGTTGAGACATATTTTACTTTATACACTAATTTATATTAACATGGTGTATATGATTCCCAATTATTATGTCAATATGAGAAATATTTTATTCATTATATTTGAGGTTAATTTTTATTCTCCTTTTACTTCAATGGTTTGGATTTAATTATTTCTCACGTTTTAGTTTTATTACCGACTCATTTAATTTTTCCTACGAGTCATGAAAAATATGAAAAGTTATCATTTTACAATTATATTTTGAAAATATTATCCATTAAAATCATTTAATTCCTTTTTATAAGGGGATATTACATATTTTAATTAATTTCATTCTATTTGATGATATGTTTCCTCAAATAAAATCATGTTTTTGATATGTACAACTCATATAGATTCCTATGAATATTTTAATTTTATATCCATGATTTAAAAATAGGAAGTATTATGTGTAATGTCTCATGTGACCTTCACACTTCTCCAAAACTCTTTTATATTAATATATTTATCACAATTTTTATAATGCGAGTTTAACTATATAGTTTTAATGGATTATAGAATTTTACTATATCATTTGTTTTAAAAAATGATTTATTATAATGTAAAGTTTAAAAATGTTCCATGATGGATTAATTCCAAATTCATATAAATTTTTTTATTTTCAAATAAAAAATTTATAAAAAATTTTTAAATTAAAATACATTAAATGTTCATGTATGTTTTGTTTTTCAATTGAAACTAATCTCTTTTACACATTTCCATGTGAACATTTCATCCCACATTCTTTTTCATTTTCAAAGAGACTTCCTCTACATATTTTTAGGTATTAAAAAAATTATTATTACAAAGGTTTAATAATATATTAATTTTATAAGTTTTCAATGGAAATGTTAAATTGTTTGTTTCAATGAAAATTTTCCTAATGTTTATAATAGGGTTTTTCATATATGGCTTATGCTTCATCAAGGGTATTCTTAAAATGAGTCCATCAAGACTAAATATCTCAAAGGTCCATGAAATTATATTTTACATATAATTTATGACCCATCACTCATTTTTTATTTCATAATCATCAATATTTCCTATATTTCATTACTTGATTGAAGGGTGTTCACATAGATGCCCAATACACCAGTTTATTAGGGAAATTGTGTACAAAAAATATTTCCATTTTCTATAAACTGTAAATACCTTAAGTATAATCATATTTAATGAGTTTTATATATCTTGAATGAATGTTAAATTCATTAAATATCCATTAAATGTCCACTGGTTTTTCATATCATGTTTATTGATGAAATCATGAATTATTCCATAAGTAACCACTACAATAGGATATAAAACCATTCTATTTACATAGGTTTTTATGATATATTGATTACTACCATGTGGACACATTTTTATGATTTTAATTATGTGATGGGTGGGATTAGAATTATATATCCCTCTAATGAACTGGGTAATGTTTCTATCTAATGACATATCATGATGTGGACTAGTAATCCTAGCCAACTATGGTCTGTGGGAAATGTGACTACCCAACTATAGTGAGTGGGTAGTTATCATATATATATATATATATATATATATATATATCCTATGTTAACATGGAAGCGATCCTTTAATTATGATGTCATGTTTATGTAAGTTTCACATTCTAATGATTCTATTCTCGAATGATCATTTTTTAATAACATGTTTTCATTATATATTTCTTTTATTACTTGTTCACAATCATATGATCATTATCATTATTATATAATGATGTTACTCACATTGAATAAGTTATGAGTTATTATTATTATTAAATTTATTGAGTGATTTATCTCACTCATTATTATTTTTTCATTTCCCCAGGTTATGAATGAAATTATTAAGTATGTTAGGAATAAATGAGTATATGGTGTAGATAATTTATGGGTGATATTGACGAATCACTATAGATTAATTATATTTATATATAGATGGAAGGAGTGTCAATTTTTTGACAAGACTTTATTTTTAGTAGTGTACTCTTTTGATGGACTCTCTAAAATTAATGTCCAAAATTTCAAAAAATTGTAAATGTGAGAAAGATAATTTAATCATGGATATATATCAAAGATAGTGTTTTATGTTTGGTGTTTTAGAAACCAAATCTGGTAGAGGAGGTTTCAATGTAATATAAATCATAATGAAGAATAATAGATATATGGTATATGGATCAAAATAACATGTTGAACATATAAATATTAGAATCATAATATTGTGTCATAAGTATAAAATTTGTTATCAGAAACATAAGTAAATATTCATGCTATGTTGTCATAA
Organism: Viscum album; assembly: GCA_963277665.1. NCBI lineage: Eukaryota > Viridiplantae > Streptophyta > Magnoliopsida > Santalales > Viscaceae > Viscum > Viscum album. The sequence continues at coordinate 808,000,562 of OY728134.1, read as the reverse complement.
TATATTGTGCTCTGATCATCAACCATTAACCATATTTATTATCCCATGATATATAGTAATTAAAAATATATATTGGGGACCTATAATTCTAATCCCATCCATCACTTCATAATATTTCATCAATTGTTAAATGTTGAAAATAAATCACACATCAATCATAAATATGAAAATTCAATGAGATGGAAATGGGATACATAATAATATCATGATGTATAAACCAATGAATTATCATTTAGGATCATTGGAAGAGAATCATATAAATAAAATAATATATTTAAAATCAATTAAAAAAACATACATCATGAATATGGGGATAAATTTGAAGGAATGTTCCAATGAATAATCGATTTTTTTTGAAATTAATACATTACTAAAATTTTGAGGAATAAATATAACATCATCCAATGGATTCTAAAAACTAAGATTACCCTAAAATAGATGTGAATAACTATAAAAGTATGAGGTATAAAATAATACAATATAATAGAAATGGGAGAGAAAATGCCTAAAAATAGAGTTGATTTTAGTAATTTCCCCTCGCGTACATTGTATCACATAATATGAAAGAAATTACTATTAAGATAGTATAATCATGGATATATGTATAAATAAAGATCTTTTAATAAAATAAATGGTATATATAATATATTTATACTAAAAAACAAATTCTAAGATAGAGAGTATGCTAAAAATGATTTAAAAAATGTGTAAGCGTGCATTCAACCAATTTAAAATTTTATTGGATACTCATATAACTACATGAATGATAAATTTTAATTAATTATTTAATATTATATAAAATGATAAATTAATATTATATTAATTATCATTCATTTAATATTATATACTGGATTCAATTTATTCATGCCAATTATTTATGTTTGTTCATTTCACTATTCAAAATCTCATTGGTTATAATAGTGAATACCAAAGTTCATTCTCCCAAAAGTAAATGGGATTGCAATATGTCAATATAGAGATTTTATGTCATTAATAAAAATATAAAATATCCATTGTTTTTATTATTTTAAATAATATAAAAAATCATGAAATATTTCACATCAATCTCATTTTAGGTGGTTAAACTGGCCATGGTAATTTCATTTAATAGTGTCCAAAACATTAAAATATTATAAATAAAAAATCATAAAAATAAGTCAATTTTATTATTATTTGTATAATTATATATGAATTAAATATTTTAAACAACACATTAACTGTGATAGTGAATATGAAACATCATCATCCATGTTATTGTTCTAGACCAACCATGCTATTGGAATAATTTTTTGAATTATTTAAAAATGTTATAACTTTTGTTTCCACTATGCACCTTTATAGGGGAATAAATTAGGGTGACATTAATTCAACCTCTCACTCAATTTTATTGGTTTTTTCCATATGTTTTCAAATAAAACTTGAATATATCATGATTATCCCACACATGCACTAAAAAAATGAATAAATACAATGAATTGTGGAAAAATAGATTTTTATTTGTTCAACTACACTAGGCTACATCCAAGGGACGTACATAAATGATTCATTGGCATTCATTATAATCAAAACTATATCAATTTTTTATTACAATATTTTGTATTAGATCATTTGTTGTCATAATTCCATTAACTCTTTATCACTTCTACATTATTCATTCAATGAGATTTAAATAAATGATAATTCAAACGTATTCATCGAACTAAAAAATATAGAAAATAAAGATATAAAACTATAAGAACTGGGTATTATCTATGATGTTATTTTATTCACATCAAAACCATGACAACTGTACATAACAATCCATTACATCCTTTTATGATCTTTAGTAGAATATAATTCAATGACAATACATTTATTAAATATAAATATTCATCAAAATCCACACCTATGAAAATATTCTTCCTGATTCATAATATCTTTTATCCCTCTCTTGTTTTCAATGTATATATCTTTTATCTTCAGTCTAACAGGTTCCACTATATGAAATGAATTTTGAAATTAAAAAAATTAAATAATCAATCAACTATTATAATCCTTCAAGGTAAATAAATGCATTGTATAATTTTTAATATTATCTTCATAAGATATATTGGAGTAATTAATTTATATATGAACCAATAACTACCCATCAAGCTGGAGAAATCCATGTCATGAAATTTTTTCTAATCACAATATTATGGTAGTCAAGTCAATGAAATTATTATCCCAGAGTGACATATTATTCCTTTATTTTTTTATTCCTTCATCTTTCAATTCATTATGGGGTAATTAAAAGAAATTATAGTATGAAAATGTTCCATGTTCCTAAATAACCAAAATAGTTACTTTCATGACTCTACACCTTTCTTTATAATCTATTCTAGCTATGATTTGAACCTATTCTATGTTTCTGGTTTCTCAAAATAAAAAATAATCTTTGAAATTCTTGTTTTAATCATCATATCATGGATATATTCTGAGAAAATAAAAAAATCTTCATATTTAAACATATAAGAATATGTACATATGGATCGTCTCATCATAGTATTCTTACATTTCAAAATGTAGTTTTTAATACATTGTTCTGTTTTAACATTGATTGAATTTCATGACACAGAAAACCATCCCATTATGGGAAAAAATATTATCAAAGAAAATATTAGGATAAATTATTAAATTTATCACACAACCCTTACTTATCCTAATGAAAACTCTTATATATAATAATTTTTAATTTTATAAGAAATAATTCGGGTGTGACCCTTATCCTCACATCCAAATTTATTATTATGACAACCCGAATCTCCAAAGAAAATATCCAACCATTCTAAATCAGCTCCAAATATTTTTCACTATTTAAAAAAAATAAAATGGAATTATAATTGAAAAAATCCATTATTAAATAATTTTTACAACTTCCACCACAAGTGGATTTCTTTCAATCTTCTATTCCCTTCATATGTTTATTTCATTCCATTTAAGCTAAAAAATAAGTCAAATCCTCCCTATATTGTTATTATTACCATTTGATAATAAAATGAAATGTGTGTATCCTTTTTCTATATCCAATCTATTCCATGAAATCATGAAACATGATAATTTCCAAGAACTATGTTAAGAGTCAATAATAGTTTATTTTAACCCTATGGGAGTCAACAATGATTATATGAAAAAATATAATATGTTAGAATATATAATGTTTTTTATTCAATATTGTAACATCCCACCCCTCCTCATTGGATTGATTTGAGTAAAAATTTTAACATGGCCTTAAGAGACATCCCAAAGCCACTGAAGGCTGGAAATAAATTCAAAGGGCTACAATGAAATTAACAGATGATTTTCACTTTGGGTAATTAAAAAAACTAACAAAAAATACTGCAAAAAAGGACACTACATGATGAATTATAATAAGATAAAAAAAATCAATGTAATACCATTGATATCAAAAAGAAACTACAAAAAATTACCACAGTTTAAGACTACTAACATCACAATACTTAGAAAAAGAAAAAACCAAAATAACTCAATGACTCCATAGTCAAAACCCCACTTTTCCCAATAAGTTCCATGATTCAACTTCAAAAAACATGCCAATTATCATTAATAACCACTAATGAAATTATATTCTTTAACATTACCTATGTCCTGATAAACAATATCTATAAAACAAAAAATGTGGAAAAGAAGGGTGACTAATTAATCTTAGTTGGTTTCCCCCAAATGAATTCCCTACTCACACAACTATGACAGAACATGTTACACATTTACCTAAAAAAGTTTATATAAATAATCACATTAATTTATTTAAAATCATTTATCATGAATGAAAACTATTTCTAAGCAAAATAGATTTGCAAACCAAAACCATTTTCCATGGAATGAAACCAAGAAAGCTTTCCCAACAATTTCACAATATTTTTGGCACAACCCATCCAATTACACACATCCACACATCCAAAAATGATTTCCTAGGAGACAATTCCATACTCATGAGTGGTCTCTCATCAATATAACAAGTCATCAGAAGGTAACCAATATCACATGTTTCATTACTCCTTTGTAAATGAGCACCAAGTCATATTTCAACCAACCCTAGTATGCAATATGAACAGACACTACCATGTATTCCCAAAATCCATGCCAATAAAATCATCCCAAAACCATTTCAATAAAAAAATATTTTCATTGAAAACCATTACACAAAACCTTTTTCCAGTAATTAAACTAAGAAACTATTTTAAAATAAAAATATTAAAATCATTTATAAAAGCAGTTTTTACAATAATTCCACAATTCCATAAACCATCTATAATGAATTTATCCACTTAGCATTGAACAAAAATTTCAAAATAAATTTAAATAAAAAATCAAATTTTAAATCTATCCATAATGTACTAATAAGATGATTCGAGTGTAAATCCACCTACCTGGGTAATTCCGGCGAAAACAAAGAACATACTGAATTCTTCAATAAAACCAAGTTGAATCTCCAAAAATCTACCTTAGATCTCATTCTATATAATCATGACAACCATATGTCATCTTCATTTGAACCAACCATTATAGATCTATCCTAAATGGACTAGATCTATTATTTTGTGGGAGGGATGAAATGTACATCTAAGGAAAACTACCAAAAAAGAAGTCTTACCAAGGTAATCCGCATTCAATGCACCAAGAAAAGACTTCAGATTGGTTATGGTTGAAGGGGAGAGACTCCAAAACCTTTAGGAGGAAGAAAAAATGACTTAGGGATGAAAATAAGGAAAAGATATTAGTTTAGAGGTAAAAATGTCTGAAATCAAATTTTTTAGGATCTCACTTTTAAACCATGTACGGTTAGTCACATAGTTTGGTCGACCATGCACTAACTGTGCCCCAACCACTACCACAAGAATCACCTCACATAGCTAGAACACATGGTTAGAAAAACCATGGGCCGACCATAATAAATAAACCATTTCTGATTCCCATGGTTTCAATTTTGTGGCCACATGGCCTGTCTAAACCATGAACCTTTATAAAATCCCATGTTTCATTATGCACAGTTTCCTATAAGACTTTCATAGTTTTTCACAAAATGTTTTCAAATCGTATACCTTTTTAAAATCGATAAAAACATTCTAAAATACCTCTAAACATTCCCAAGCATCACATATACACATTACATAATTAAAAAAAAAGTAAATAAAGGGTTTCATACTTGAAAATGAGGGTGATAAATTCTCCCCACCATTAGCCATTCCTCCCTCAAAAAGTAAAAAACCCACACTTCCTTGAATAAGTTATATCCATTACATGATAATTTTATTCACTTATTCCCATGTATCTTTTATAATATGGCCTTTTTTCCAAAAAAACCACACTAGAACGATGCTTTTACCATACTTGACATTTTCTTGCCTATCCGTAATCTGTACTGAGATATAAACCAACAAAGAAACTAGCTCTAGGTCAATGTGGTCCCATCAAATCACATTATCAAGATAATTCTAATACCTTTTCAACTAAGATACATGAAACACATTATTCACTGCACTAAAATATGGGGGGAAAGCCAACAAATATTCCACCTCACCAATACATCCCATTATCTCAACGGGGAGTCTTAATTAAGGAGAAAACTTTCCCTACTTCTAAAAACGATGATGGAGAAGCCTTAGAGAGATCCTCAAGAACACTTGACCACTCACTAATAATTAGAAAGACCATCGACGTTGATCTTCATATGAATTCTAATGACACTGAGTTGTATCTATCCATTTTCTAACAAAATAAATCTTATTTTTTGTTTCATTGACAAGGCTCAACCTAACAAGTGAAGTATTAATTTTTCCAACCAAAAAAGTGGAGATCGACATAGATTCCCAAAAAATGATTCAATTGCAGACATATGTATTGAGGATTGGTAACTTTTTTTATATGATAACTCTACTAATTGTATGTTATCTTCTTATGAGAAATCAAAATCCATTACACAAAGTCGTGACATGTCTTCCAACGTTTGTATCATCCTTTCATATTTTCCATCCATCTAAGGATGATAGGCCATACTCATAGTCAACTGAGTACCAAGGGGATGCAGTTAGGATTTCCATAAATGAGACATAATCCTTGGGTCTCTATATGATAATATCGAAATGGTAAACCACTACTCTTTAACACTTCTCATATATAGAGTTTTGATAAGTCCCCCACTGTATGAGACTCACGAAAAGAGATAAAATGGGATGAATTTTTGATCCGATACAAAATCACCCATATAGAATCATTTTTATGAACCATTCTTTAGAGACCTATTACAACATCAATATCTATCTATTAAAATTTATATATTGGAATAATTAATTATTGCAACATACCTTCTATTCACTGATGTAATGTGTTAACCTGCTAACTTATTAAGCATTTTGACGAAAATCTCATCCACTTTACTTTCCATACCAACCCAAAAAAACTATGATTTTAATGAATTGTACATATTTAATATTCCATGATGAAAATACCATATTTAATGTTGGTAAGGATGAATAAGTTTTTCATGAAGATCCATAAGAATGAACATTCGATTTTGAAACCACAAAACTAAACTCCCATCCAGTTTCCACTCCTCAATGGTCTCCCCACCATTAGGATTTGTTTTTATAGATTCACATTCAGAATCATACATCTTAGTGTTTTTAACCATCTCTAGAAAATCAGTAATGAATGAAACTAAAATGAAAACTGTATCTTCACTATGGTGTTCTCATTCCATGTGTGTTTCAGCTAGGACCAACATCAAATACCACTGATCTAAAGCCTCATTTCCCAAACTAAAATATGAATTTATGCTTGATGCATCTTCCATTATATCTCCTTTACCATGTGTATACATAATTTCAAATTCAAACATTTTCATATAATCCATCCATATTCTTTGTCTCAGATTCAATTCCATTGTGAGAAAATATGTTTAAAGATCTTATGATCTGTAAACACTGTAAATTTCTCATCAATGAGGCAATGAATCCAAGTCTTCAAAGCATTTACTATAGAAAATAACTATAAATCATGTGTTGGGTAGTTATTCTCATGAAATAATAACTTCCTTGAGCCATAAGAAACCACATGATCTCATTTCATGAGAACACATACCAATCTAGATCATAAAGAATCACAATACATCACATACCCTTTTCATAATTATGTAAATATCAATATTCATGTTAATGTAATGAAAAACATTATCTCTTGAAAATACTTCTGAAATTTATAATTCTATTGGATGTTAACATTTTTCCTTATAAAATCTATCACAGGTTATGCTAGTCATGAAAATTCATGAACAACACATTGGTAAAAAGCAGCCAAACCAAGGAAACTATGTATCTTAAAGAGATTATTTGGAGGGTTCCATGATATAATAACCTCTATCATTTCTAGATCGACAGAAACAACTCTTTTAGAGATTATATGGCCATGGAAACAAAACTCTTGTATCCAAAATCACACTTTGATAATTTAGAACACATATGATGATGTTTCAAGATTTCCAACACTATCGCCAAGTGTTTCTCATGCTAATCCATTGACCTTGAATATACCAATATTCCATCCACAAATACCACCTAAAAAAATCCCGATACCTTCAAAGTAACTAATTCATCAATTCCATAAATACTACTAGTACATTCTCAAGGATGAAATGAATAAAACCATACTTATAATTTATATATCTACTTCTAAAAGAAATCATTAGAATATCATCCTTCTGAACTTATAATTCATGATATCCATGTCACAAGTCAATTTTAGAGAACTATAGGCCCCCTCAATTAATCAAACAAATAATTAATGTGTGTTATTTAATGATAATTCAATATCATAACATGGTTAAGATTATGAAAATCAATACACACCCTTAGAGTTTCATCCACCTTTTGATAAAGAAAATTGGTGCTGCCCATGGAGAAGTGCTAGGCTAAATAGACCCTTTACTTTCTAACTCATCCAACTACACATTCAATTCCCTTAATTATTTGGTTCCATTTGATAATATGGAAGTGATATAGGATTGATCCTCTATAGGATAATAGTCATAAACTCCACATCTATTATGGGTGGAAACCCAGTGAAAGTTTCTAAAAAAAATCCAAAAATTGATCAACAACAGCTAGAAACTGCTATTCTAGATATATTCCATCGATTCGAATATCAGATCTATCAATTGGTTTGAGATCATTCCAATTTATGGTTCCAACAATACTATTTCACCTACCATTACATTTTATTCACCACTAAAGAGATAGTCAATACCATCATTAATTGTAAAGATAACCCATCATGTATAACATTTGATGCGAGCCTTAAATAGTTTCAACCAATCCATACTCAAGATTATGTCATAGAAAACCATCAAGTATCAATAAATTCCACATCAACTAAACTCCATCAACAGTTATCAAACATTATCTACACATAATGGTTCATTATTCTCTTTGACCAATAAGTTTTTGAATTTTCAAAAGGAAACGAATCATCATAACATTTAAAAATAGCAAATAAATGGCACAAGAACCAATAAAGTAATGGGATGTACTCGTATCAAATGAATATTGAATAATGGTAGAATTAAAAATAATCACACCTCATACCATCGATGGTCCAGACTGATTATCCACACTAAAATTCTCAGCTCCATATAATAGATAACTCACTACACTTTCTTCCTTACTACTCTTTTGAGATTGCACTTGTTGACGAGTCATGGTATCCATGGAATCACCATGGCTAGAATGGTTCTATTGAATAGAGGTATTCTTTTGACCTCATCCCATTGAATTATTTGACATATCTGACACATGAGAAGCATCTCGAACACACAAACATGGATCACTGTGAAAATCACACTAAAGATTCCCCATTTTATTACAATTGTTTCATGATCTTGGTGGTGTCATACAATCTCGCTACATGTAGTCCAAATAAAGGCATTAGAAACATCATGGAATTCTCATGGGTTTTAGGAATATTTACCAATCCATCCATATCCATTTTTCTTACTTGGAAATAGGTTTCCCACTTTCTCTTACTCCCAACATTAGATTTCCCACTATTTCTAATAGGCATCAACACAATCCATCCACCCGTATCTCCTATGTTGATCCTTTCTACCACCATATATATATTGACCATCTCTTTATAAGTCATTATACCAATAAACATAGTCTTGGAGTGAATATATTGCCTCATACCTAATTCAAAAATACATGCCTTCAAGGATGCTGCAGCATTAACATCAGGTGAATAGTTGACTAAATGAATTTATTTATCCGCATACTCTGCCACTGAGAGATATTCCTTCTTCATGATGAAAAATATTGTCATTATTACAATCTAGGACATGTGATTATCAAATATTTTGTTGAATAATTATTCAAAATCATCCCATGCAATGTTGTTTTCTATATTATCTTGAACAGCTAAATCTCAAAACTGGCATTCATGATCTTCTTGCATATACATCACCAGTTTGACTTTCAGCTTTGCTGGTGTGCTATGGAAATAAATGATTTTGATTCATCCTATTTAGCCACACCTCAACCTTATTTGGTTCTAAATAACCATGAAATATGGGTGTATACAATTTATAGAACTGTATGGAATGATCTACTTGCATTGGTTCATCCATCCTGGTATCTCCTCCCACAACCAAAAAAGATTGAACTATACTCTAAACTAGCTCTTGGTTTACATGTGGCTCAAGTGCAACCACATTCTCATCATCTTCCTTTGGTTTGTTTCAAGAACACAAACTATGTTCCGTTTTCAATAAACACAACAAATTCGAAAAGTCTCACTCTCTCATAAATGAAGGCATAATAATTTCAAATTTAATCACATCATATACCACAACACTACTTTCCAAAATCCATGATTTCCACATTCAAATTTTTTTGTAAAATTTATCATCCTTTTGAAAATATGACTATTTTAAAAATACCATAATCATGATCTTAATAAAAAAATTTCATTTCAAAAATACTTTAACACTTTTCAAAAATCAACATTTTTGAACAAAATCATAAATCATTACTAAAAATGAATTTTCACTCATTGCTGGAATCATTTCTATAATGAATGTCATGATATCCTCATTGGATAAACCTATGAGAATGAGATAAAAACTCCTATAATTTTCTCCAAAAAACTTATTTACCCAACTCCCTTGTAACTTTAATTTAATTATAAAAAGGCTATCTATATATTTTTATGCTCTTGATTTCATGTCCCAGTGATCCTACTCCTTTATACCATCCCAACACAAGGAATTAACCAAAATGAATTTAAAATACATGATAAAAAACCAATAGCACTTGCACATGAAGGGAAAAAAGTTGATGCATCTTTTCAAAATTAAAGGAGGACATATGAAGATTGATAAAACTTATGACATCCCACCCCTCCTCATTTGATTGACTTGAGGTATAATTTTTTCATGGCCATTAGAAAAATCCATAAGGAAACAAATATTGGAAATAAATTCCCTGTACTTAAATATAAATGGGGGATGATTTTCCAATTGAGAAATAAGGCAACCCAACAAAAAATTCCTTAGAAAAATGACCAATACATGATTTATGATAACAACGTAACACAACTCAATGTAACACCATTGATATCAAAACCATATTACAACAGAGTACCAAAATTGAAGAATAATAACATCAAAGTACATAGTGGAAGACAAAACCAACAAAACTCAAAGACTCTGAAGACATCACCACATAACTACCAAAAAGTTCCATGCCCAAAAATTAAAAAACATCTAATGTACTTTGTTGAACCACTAAAGAAATGTGATTATATCCCTTTACATGTGTCATGATAAACAATATCTACAAAATAACCAAAGTTCTAAAATAGGGTTAAGTTATAAAACCAAGTAGGTTTTCCCCAAATGAATTCCCTACTCAAGACACTAGGATTGATAATGTTAGCAAATTTATATAAACCAATTTATATAAAACAATTGTAAAAACAATTTAAAATAGTTTATCACAAACCCAAAATCTTTCTTAGAATTTTTTTTTCAAACCAAAACTATTTTCCATTGAAAAAACCAATAATGTTTTCAAAACCATTTCACAATCTATTTAGCACAACCCATTTCTATCCACACATCCAAACATCATCACATGAATTCCTATGTGATTATTACCTACAACTGAGAAATATCTCATTTATCTACCAATTTATTATAAGGTAAAAATTATCCCATATTCCATTACACCTTTGGCACCGAGTACCACATCATATTTCAACTAGGCCTCATATGAAATATGAATAGACACCACCAACTACCCATTACAATACAATCATTCCAAACCCTTTTCAATAAAATAACGTTTTTATTGAAAAACATTCAATTTTTTTTTACATTAATCAATCTAAGAAACTATTTTTAAATAAATATTTTAAAATCAATTATCAAATCACACTTCACAAAAATCCCACAAATCCATAAACTATCACTAATAAAGGTTTCAATCAAGCATTTAACAATAATTTTAGAATCAATTTAATGAAAAAATAAATAAATTTGAAATAAAGACATCATGTTATATTAAGATGAGTCAAGAGTGAAGCATACTACCTTGAGATTATATAGAAAACAAATAACAACATAAATTATTTAATAAAAATTGGGTTTAATCTCTAAAACCCTCTATAGATCTCTTTATCTATCACCAAACAAGCTGTATGTCATCATGATTAGTGTCAAAAATCATATATCTTACCCTAATGGTCTAGATATAGGATTTTTATATTGGTAATAAAATTATATCTAGGGAAAACTACCAAAAAAACATTCCTATGGAATTATACTTCAACACACAAAGAAAATACTTAAAATTACTTCTGGTTTGAAGGGGAGAGACTCCAAAGCCTCTGGAAAGAAGAAGAACTAACATATAAAAAAAGTGAAAATAGAGTTTTAGAGGTGAAAAAGTGTGAGATACCCTTTCTAAAATCTCACTTTTAAACCATGTATTATTATTCGAACAGTTAGGAAGACCATGAAATAATAATGCGCAAGACTCTACCTCAAGAAACACCTTGCATGTTTAGCCCATATGGTTAGGAAATTTATAAACAAAACACAAAAAATACCAGTATCCTAGATGGTAGGGTTTCTCATAGGCGGCTTTAAATTCTAGATAAACCGTCCTCTAATCTGTGCTCTATCCCATAAGCCCATGTTTCAATGTGAACAGTTTTGATAGGAGTTTAACAGTTTCCACTAAACATTATCAAACTATGAACCTTTTGAAAATACCTAGAAATAGTCCAAAAGTCATCAAAACTATTCTAAACATCACCCAAACACTTTACATACATAGAAAACATAATGAATGGGATACTAACTTGAAACTGGGGGTGATAAACTATTATATGTGATCTTTTATCTGTAATTAATTCATAATGTATTTTGAATCTCCTAATCTTTTTATATAAAATAGTTAATAATTTACTATACAAACAAAGAGTATCAAAATTAATATTTATATTCAATATGTATTTTGGAGATTCAAATCTCCATATTTTGGGGTCATTTTCTAAGATCTATTGTTTAAATAATAATTCTAAAATACATGTAAAACCAATGTTTATTAATATATGTTCTATATTATTCTATGTTAAAAAACATCTATTTCATAATATTGTGATAATATTAACCATTTTAATGTTATATTATATATAAATATTCTTTATGTGAGAGTGTCAAGTTGGGTTCTTTGTTAACTCAATACTACTATTGTTGTTTCACTTAATAAACATAAATTGTCACACCACATGTTCAAGATATTATGGGTGTGATTTTATACATATCAATAATGTATATTCCTTGGTAACCAAAATTTATTATACCACTATTGTAATCAATAATGAAAAATCATGTTACTAACCTACCCAGAGAACACAATTTCATCCAATGAATAAAGAACAACCCCTTTGGGATTTTAAATCAAACATACATCTTGGTGAATATAAATATGAAAAAGATAAAAAATTTATATATTCTACATGATTGAAAAAAACCATAATTTAGTTCTCTATTAATATACCTCATTATCTTATTCAATTAAAAATATATTTTCATTGTTTATAAAAATGTGAAATACTTCTTCCAATTTCATAGAGTTGATGATATTTTGTTTTTGAAATATAGAGTAATTTTCCCTTAGTTTTTCTATATAATATTTATTCCGTAAAACTATTTTCCTCATACATTCCATGATTCATTCTAACTCCAATCAGTCCTAAAAATATATTTCATTATATAATTATTAATTTCTTCAACCCTTATCATACATATATCACTTGTGATATTAGTATGCTTCATTCATTTGAATGAACATTTTACCATAGAATTTATATTCTATATCTGATTGATTATATCTGATACTATGAATGTGTAATTTTTTAAAACCATTTAATAAAATTCTAGTTTTTTTTCAAAAATTTTGTTATCATTCATATAAACCATCATCATGAATTATTCATTTTTTAATATTTTCACATTGAGGCTATTATCAAACACACATAACCTAAACACCAATATTCTCAAATATGATTCCATAAATTAATACAAATAATAGAGTTTATTACATAGGTCATACAACCATATTTCCTAATTATTCACACCATTGAATTACCATTATCAAAAATAAATAAAACCATTTTATGATATTGACTTCTAAATTCTAGACACGATTCACAAATTTTGTCTTCACATGCATTTTATATACCTTAGCAATCCTTTGAATAAATATTACATGAATGGAAATTATTGATTAATTTCATGTAATTGGGATAACCACTTTTTCAAAATCTACTCCTCCATGTTAGGCATGTACACCATCCCCACATTATTATTTACCACTCTTAAAAGTTCACCAAATATATTTTTAATCAACCATTTAGTAAAAATAACATTATAATGACTAGGAATTTCCAAATGCTCACATGTTTGATTCATCCCTATTTTTTTATAACACATTATTCATGTTTTTGACCCTTGATTTATCCATTACAACTTCTAAAAATGATTTTTTTCCATATACAATAAATCATTATTTTTTATTCACATATTCCTTTGGGGATTTTATGTGGTATATTAATTTCCAATAATATTTATTTGATCAATTAGAACATTAATAATTCATGTTTGAGTCAAATGTTGACTCTCTTCTTCACCATTCTCTTTTAATTATTGACCATCAAGATCATCATCAATAGTAGGAGTTTCATATTTTCATTAATATTCAATTATCTATTCTTCTTCTTTATTCCCTTCTTCAATGAAAAAAATATAGAATTCATTTTTTATTATCGTTTTCAATAATTCGAATCACTTATTTCAAATATTTTATTTTTTTTATTTATTAAAAAAATAATGGGTTTAATCATTTATGAACATACAAAAAATATTCCTAAATCCATAGATTAATCTTATTTTATATAATTTCTTACTTTATTTTAATTGAATTATTTTATTATAAATTATATAAGATACTAAAATATGTTTTTCCTTCCATGGAACATTTCATATGGAATTTTCTATTCACATGGACTAATAAATTCTTAATTCTAATTATACATATCAACTTTCCAAAAATATTTCTAGTGGTGGTGGGATTTGATACATTTTACAACAACATACTGACCATATTAATTACCATGTGGATCCTATATTCTAGGAAACTATTCTAATATGATGTACTCACCACTAAAACCTTAATCATTACTCTATGTTTCTAAAAATAATTTTTAAATTTTCTGTAAGTATATTGAGTTCCATTATCTAATGTTAGAATCATAATTACTACCAATGTTTAATTTTATAAAATTATTACGAATCTTTTTATGTACTCAAACACTTTTCCATTGAATCATAATAATAGTGTTGAAACAAAGGCTTTTATTTTCTGGAAATGGAGTATGGTGTGTTTGTTGTCAAACATCACATAGATTATTAGAGAGTTTGGAAGGAATGAGAACTTATAGTTCAAGATGAAAACAGTATTAAAAGTTGTGTCATTTCTTAATGTTTTCCAAATATTTGGGCCTCAAAATTGAGAGTTTTTTTGGAAAAGGGATGTTTTTTATGGGAACATAGTTTATAGAACAAAAAACATAGATTGAGGGCCACCAAGGGAGTACAAAACACGATGAAGAAAATGGGAAGAGGAAGTGATTTTCTCATAGTAGTGCTATACAGACCATGGATCATGGTACACATACCACGTTGGAAAAATGGTTCCCATGAAAGATTATGGTTCATGAGATATAATTAGGTCATTGATGTCTGGAAGTTCACAGGATGACATGTCATTTGTTAAAAAGTGGTAGTGATTTATGGAGTAGAAAAGGGTTTTGTTTGTGGAAGTGATCTTCCACCGTGGAGGGAGAAAGGCACTACACTAACCAAAGGTGCAAAAATGGTTTGTGGGAGGAGAAAAATATGTGGTTAAGGATGCACCAAATCAAATATTTTGGTGATTTGGATTAGCATGATTTTTTGATCTATTTAACTATATAATGACCAGTAATCCCATATTTAAGTGGGGTGATTTTGACTAGAAATTTGGGAGGAATTTTGTGAAATACAAAGTGGTTTTTAAGAAGATAACTCTGCAAAGGAGAACTGGTTAGTGAGGAGGATTCTACAAAAGGATAAGTGATTTATAGAGACAGTCCATGAAAGGGGTTTTGCAGGGCACTATAGCATGAAAAGTAATGTTGTATATGAAAGTAAAAGAGGTCTTAAAAAGGAAGATAGTTTTTGGAAGTGGATGTGGTTCATGGAGGAAGAAGCCATTTGTGGAACAGAAATGGATCCTTGAAGTAGGGATAGTCTGTAGAAGGAGAGGTGGTCTGTGAAGCACTCATGCTATGTAGTGCAGATTATTCCTTGGAGGAAACAAGGCAGTTCGTAGAGGATTAAAAAAATTGTGTAAGTGAACTAACATTTCAAAGAAAATTGGACTTCTTCTATGGGTGAATATGATAAATCAAAATAGTATCTATGTATAGTCTAGGATGAATAAATTTATGTAAATAAAGGGAAATACATGTCTATAAACTATGCGTGGATTCCTACCATGACAGTGAGCTAGGGGGAGTCGATGGAAGTGGTCTGAGGGACGTAGTGAATTATCTGTAAAATCTTGTAAAGAAAGTATTCTTGGAATATAGTGATTATATCACAAAATTTTTACACTAAAACTATTTAATATTAGTGTATTTAGGTATGACCATCACACTGTCAGAATATGATCCTTGGACTAGCCCTTAGTTGTGAACCAAGTAAAATTGTTGTGTTTCCTCTTTTCATGTGATTTTTCTTTTACTGTTTGTTCTCATTAGACAAGTTTAATAGGTTCCTACCAATGTGGGAACAAGACCCATCACTAATGAATAAAAATTTGACACCTATATTCACCCCTCCCCTGTCAGGGTGTTCTGAGTTCCTTGAACTAGTATTAGAGCCTACAAGTTTCTAGTATTAAATCCATCCTTCATTACTATCACAGAGAACTTAGTAAATTTCAGGAGAGTCCCCATATTTGATGGAAGAAACTTTTAGATATGAAATAACATTATGATATGTCATATAACATAACTGGGAATGGAAGTACACTTTTCTACTACACAAGGGATTCAGGTCACCGATTCGATGGGACCGTCTATAACTGAAACATACAAGAAAATTCTTGATGCTAATGACAAAGTAAAAAATTCCCTCACTATAGCTCCATATAATCTAATCAATCTAAAGGTGATGAGATGCACTTCAAAAAAGTCTATATGGTAAATTATTGAATATATTTATTTAGGTGAAAAAAGTAAATGAGGCGAAACTCTATGTTTTTCAAAATAGATTTGATGGTCTTAAAATAATTCCTAATGAACATGTAGATACTTTTTTCAATCGATTTAATAAATTTGTAGGATCAAATTTATGGATTTATAAATAAATCAATGAAATTTAAATTGTAAATAAAATATTGAGAATACTTACACCACTTTATAACCTGAAGTTTCATCCCATGAGGAGAGGGATCATTCAAGATTTTCATTGGATGATCTACTGAGTAGTTTGGTAGAATATGAAATGAGATTAAAACCAAAGGATGAAAAAAATCATATTATCAATGATATGGATTTAAAATCCATGTAAAAATTGTGATTTCAAGATACCTTTTTAATGAATATGATGAAATTATTTCACTCTATTCGAAAAACATTCAAGAGAGGAAAGGGAAGATTTGAAGGAAAGATACCCCTGACATGTTTTTGTTGAGGTAGAGTTGGGTACATTGCCTCTCATTTCTCAAGGAAGTATGATGATAAAGAATATGAAGTATAAAAATCATATAAGCTACAAAAAAAGATTTCTCAAAAGGGATACTTTATGTGTATAAAGAAATTAAAAATAAAGATCTTTGTCTATAAAGAAGAAGATGATGAAAATGAATTTTCTGAGGAAGAAAAACTAGATTTTAAATCTAGAACCCAAGTATCTATGTTGGATGTAGTTGAAAATTTAGAACCATCAAAATATAAGTATTGATATAATCATTTGATTTGAGATGCTGATCTAATGTTACAAATTAAGGATATTGTTGGTAAGCTTGATAATCAATGTAGCAGATGAAAAAAGTAGAGAGTATTTGTAGAAGAATAATTAGAATAAATTAATCAACTTGAATTTGAAATTGAATGAATAGAAGAAGTAGTGAAAGAAAAATCAAAAACCTTTTAAAGAACATAAGATGTGGTGGAACTAAAGATAATAATTAAATAAGAGGAAAAGATCATCAATGACCATACATTCAGTCCGGAGGAGAAGTCCAAGACTGTTAAGTGTCATGAAGAAGAATTTGTTACTCTTAGGAGTAAACTTGAAAGTGGATCAAATTTAGAAGAAACAAAGAAGAAAATATAGTTTTGAATACTCTTATATGCTGAGATTCTAGAGATAAAAAATGGGGTTATGATTGAGTTAAAAAGGTTTTTAATCATCAAAGTTTCACATGCAAGAGAAATAGTGTAATTGGTTGTGATGATGAAACATAAAACCCAAAAAATAAGATAAACCAATGAAAAGGGAAATCTAATTTTGAAAATGTTACAAAGTCAATTGAATTCCTAACAAAAAAGTGGCTCAAATAAAATTGAAAGGAGAACTTAATCATATCTAAAAATTTACTAGAATGATTTTAATCAAAATATTTCCAAAGGAAGGAGACATATGGAGGAATAGAAGTGAGATGAAATTTCCTCTTATGAAATATCAATTCTATGGCTATTTGGGCCATACCATGTAATACAATGAAGAGGCGAGGAGATATTTGAATGGGGAAGAGTAGGAAGTCAATAGAGAAGATCAAATTCCTATTATACATCTTATAGAATAAATATTTTCTATGGATATTAATTTAATTATTCTAACTTTGGCCATAAATCTATTTATTGGAGGTATATGAATAGAAGGAATAATTCATACAGAACTCAGAGACAAGACAATACTCATCATCAAGATAGTATTTCTCTTAAAACAGGTTTTCTATTATGAAAGAAGAGTATGAGTATAATGAACTTGTTCATATGGAAAATATATTTCAAAGGAAATATTTATCCTTTACTCAATCTAATATTTAATAGAAGGAAAAGAAGAAAAGTGAAAAATCAAAACTTATAGAAGTATCCCTCATAGCTACAAAGAGAAGCAACACATGGATTTTTGATAGCGAATTCTCATCCCATATGGTGGTAAATACATACCTATTAAAAAAAGTTAATGAAAGGGTCGATGGAATAGTATAGTTTGACAATGATGGTGATTTTTAAGATCAATGGTAGTGGAAGTAATGAACTGGAAAATGGTGAGATGAAGGAAAATGAAGTCCTATATGTGAATGATCTACGTCAAAATATCTTTAATGTGAGTCAACTATGTGACCTGATACTGATAGTGACATTTAATAAAAATCGGTACACTATCAGAGGAAATACAAGGAATTATATTATGAAATGATATAGAACAAATGGAAACTTATATCAAGTTGAATATAAAGAGAAAATTTTCTACATGATAGTTGAAGAAGAAAACAGCCTGTGGAACTGGAGGATAGGTCCCATTAATCTATAAGGCAAGTAAAATTCATCTAAGTTGAATACAGTAATAAATATCCCCAATCTAGATCATGAATGTGAAAATAATTGTGATGATTGCATATGAGGGAAGTTTTTTTTACAGTTTATGTTTCCCAAAGAATAAAAGGGCATAAAATCCTATTGATCTCATCCATACAGATGTAAGTGGGCTTATAAAGGTTGCTAGAAAATATGGAGAAAGGTACTTTGTTCATTTCATTGATGATTATCATATAATATATTGTGTGATGGTTATACAAATGAAATAATAAGTGTTTGTTTTCATGAAAATGTATCACCAAATAGATAAGAATAATATTGGACAGACAATCAAAGTTCTACGGTCTAATAATGGAGGGGAGTACACATCTATTGAGTTTGAAAATTACCTAGAAAACATTGAATACAACATGAGGTGGATACCGTGAGAACCCCATAAAAAAATGGATTTGTTGAGAACAAGAATCAATATGTGAATAATATGGCTAGAACCATGCAGATTGAGATTCATATCTATTTCCATTACTAAAAATATTGTGTTCAAGCTGCAGTGTATATTCAAAACCAAAAAAATATTTATATTGGAGAAACCAAGCCATTGTATGAGTTATGGAATGGACAGAACAAATCATTTTAATTATTTTCATGTTTTTATAAGTAGATGTTTTATCTAAAATAAAGAAGGAAATCAAGGAAAGTATGGTGATGCTGAAGATGGGGGAATATTCCTTGGACATTTTGTGAATAGATAATCCTATAATTATTTAAATAATCATCTTGGAAATTTTTTGGAAATTAGTGATGTAAATATAATTAAATAAAAAACTACAAATGCCTCAATGAATTCTTATTCTAATGTTATAGAATATGTGGAAGAATGTGAACATGGAATAGATACAAATACAAAAGTATAGGAAGTAATGAAAAAAAATTTGTAGTCACATCATGATGTTATCTCAAAAGAAGAATAAGAAGAGGAAATCATTGATGATGAAAATTCTTCTGAACCTAATAGGAGAAATCAATGAGTAGAAATTGAATAATCCAATAACATTGGGGATTGGACCACACCCACACAGAAAAGGAGAATGTGAAACAATTCACAATTATCCTTTCAATCAGTTGTAGAACCATCCTCATTTGAAGAAGCTCCAAAGGATGAATCATGGGTTAAAGCCATGAATGAAGAGTTGAATCAGATCAATTAGAACCAAACATGGGATCTTGTTAAGATACCATAAAATCACAATGTTATTGGTACTAAGTGGATTTTTAAAAATAAATTCAAGTATCATGTAAATGTGATCAGAAATAAGGCCCTATTAGTGTGTAATTTCTATTCACAGATTGAAAGTGATGATGTTGATGAAGCATTTTCTTTGATGGCTAGAATGGAGTAAATAATACCTTTTCTTTCCATGTAAATTCAAATAGGATACAAATTGTATCAAATGGATTCCAAAATAGATTTTTTAAATGGTGTTCTTGAAGAAGACTTCCACATTGAACAAACAGTGGGTTTTTGGCTTGCTAATGATGAAAAGAAAGTTTGTAGATTATTGATGGAAGTATATGGTTTGAATCATGAATCATGAGCATGGTATTCCTGAATTTATTCGTATATAAAGAAGCTAAAATTTAAAATAAGAGGAGTGGATAAAAATATATCTGTGAAGAATTCTCAGAATGATCAGTTCATGGTACTTGTGTACGTAGATGATATTATATCTGGGGGAAGTTGGCAGGGATCCGTTGATGAATTTTCTAATAACATGAAATTATAATTATAAATTTCTATTATTCATGAACTCACATACCTCTTGGGGATGCAAGTGATTCAAAATAAATATTATACTTTTATTTATCTGGAAAAGTTTTCAAGAGAATTACTAAAGAAATTAAATATGCATGAATCCAAAATGATATCAAATCCTATTGTGGTTGAAACTAAACTTGGAAAACATGAGGATGGGAATTATGTAGATCCCACCATGTATAAAAAATCATTGGAATATTACTGTAAATAATAGAAATATGGACATATATTGTCTTTACAACATTCTTAGCAGCCCGCTTTCAAAGAGATCCAAAGGAAGAACATATGGGGGTAGTTAAACAAACCACAAGTTATATTCAAGGTACTCAAAAGTATGGATTATACATTTCCTTAGGATGAGATAACAAACTATTGAAATTTTCTAATGTTGTCTGTGATAGAGATGTGGTAGATAGAAAGTCCAAAAATGGCGGAGATTTATTTATTGGAAAGAAATATGCGGGATGGTTTAGTATGAAACCAGAAATCACTTATCTTAGTACTACTGAAGCAGAGTATATCTCCACTAAAAAATCTTATACTCATCTATTGTGGATAAAACAAAAATAGACTGATATTAGTGATGAGGTCAAACAGTTGATGCTGATTCACTATGCTAAAAGAGCACAATTGTCACTACCACAAAACCGGGCAAGGCCAACACCAACCTTTATCAGCGCTAACGGAAAAGCGCTGATAAAGGGGGGTACTTTTATCAGTGCTAAAAAAATCACTCATAAAGGGTACCTTTATCAGTGCTAAAAAAAGTGCTGATGAAATTACCCCTTTATCAGCGCTATTTTTTAGCACTGATAAAAGGGTACCCATTAACAACACTTTTTTTAGCACTTTTAAAGGGTACCCCTTTATCAGCGCTTTTTTAGTAGCGCTGATAAATGGGGGTCTTTATCAGTGCTTTTTTTTAAAGCACTAATAAAGGGTCTACTTTAAAAAAAATCATTAAAAATATATATTAATATTTAAATATATAGATATAGTTATATTGATATATATATATATACTATTTTTTAAATATAATTTTAAATATATTTTAGATAAGTATAAATATACAATTACACTTAATATATAAAATATTTAGTGAAAATGGCTTATAAAAGAATTAAAAAAATATTTTTAGTAAATAATTTTCTAATTATTATGGAGTAATAGTCATTTAATAACAAATTGAAGACTAAAAAAATAAAAAAAATTAAAAAAGATCCAAAATATGTTGAAAACGCCACTCGAACTTCAAACGACCATAACTTTTGATCCGGGTGTCCGTTTGAGCTCTAAAGCATATCAAATCGAAGCCTGAAATGATCTCTATGTGCTAGTAATTGAGGCAAATCCCCTGTCACATTTTTAAAGGCCAAAAAAGGCCCATAAGGCCTCCAAAACTGAGTTTTTAGTCAGGATACCCTGATTTTTTAACATTTTGTGGATTTTCAGCCTCGTTTAAGGGGGTATTATTGGATTTTTTTGGTGGGGACTGAATTTATTCCAAGGTATTACATTCATATTGATATTATTTCTTAGAAATTTTATAATTTTTTATAATGTACTGCTATTTATAATCAAATATATAACAATATATAAATATTTTTATACATTCACACATAAAAATTTAATTATAAATATAAATAATAAAATATATTTACATATAAATATATTAGCTTTATCTAAATAATAACTAATATCCATTTTATTTGAAATAAAAATATATGAATATTTATATACCTATATATTAATCTAACTATATATATATAAATATAACTACATATATATATATATTCATATAACTATAAATATATATATATATTAATATCACTATAAATATACATATTAATATAACTATATATATATATATATTAATATAACTATATATATATATATATTAATATAACTATATATTACTATATGAATAAATATAACTATATATATATATATATATAAATAGATATATCATGAAATGGAAAACAAATCAAAACAGAGGAGTAGTAAGGGCTTAGGTGCGCAAGAGGGAGTTCTTGAGTTCAAAACCTACTGGAGGTAGGGGCGCGTGCATGGGGGTGGATTTGGGGGGCTAGTGCTGATAAAGGGTGGAGGGGGAGCATGCGGGCACTGGAGGGGCTGGAAAAGCACTGTTAAAAGGGGGGCTCAAGCGCTATAAAAGCCCCCTGATTTGCAGATTTTTTTTTAATTTTTTTACTTTTATCAGCACTAATAAAAGAGCTGATAAAGGGGTCTTTTATCAGTGCTAAAAAGAAAGTGCTGATAAAGTACCCTTTTATCAGCGATTTTTTTAGCGCTGATAAAAGGGGTCATTATCAGCGTTTTTTTGGAGAGCTGATAAAGGGGACCCCCTTTATCTTCGCTGGCATTAACAGCGCTTTTTTAGCACTGTTAAAGGCCATTTTTAGCGCTGATAAAAGGCATATTTGTAGTAGTGTATTCTTATGAAGAATCATGTTCAACATTCTTGTATAAAACACATTGATATCAGATATCACTTTATCATGGAAATAGTTGAACAAGGCATGATCAAAATGGACCATGTTGGAACTGATTACCTAGTGGATGACATTATAACAAATCCATTTTCAGCACATGTGTTTGAAAAAAATCAATTGGGCCTTAGTGTTAAACCACCTCCAAATTCATTAGGAGGTTATAGTTGTTCCCCTCTCCTTTATTTTGTTAACAATTTTAAACTATTTTTGGTAGTGATGCAAGTTTATGGGGGAGATACGATCCTGTGGGAGTGTTTTTTAAGCTTCACACATTCAATAATAGTTTATTTAGGTTTATTTCCACTAAGGGAGAATGGATAAATTCAATACTATGTGGTATGAGGATAAATGATAAGCTGAAGGAGAGTTGAGAAACAAAGGGGGAGAATAAAAAATATAGTTTGTTGGTTGTGGGTTTATGACAAATCTATTGGACATATTTAAGAATTCTGAGACACAAGAACTCAATTCAGGATTATCCTCATATTTTCTACACCATGATGTTCTCACATAGACTTATATTGTTGTATGGTTTGTTTCTCACATATCAGGTTTTCATTACAACTGGTGATTATTTGAATTTATCTATATATTGTCAACAAAACCAAAGGGGGAGATTATTGGAACCATGACTATTCTTTGTTGGAAATGGAGTATGATTTCTATTTATTTTCAATCCTCACATGGATGATCATAGAGTTTTAAAAGAAAGGGATGTTATAGTTTATGCTAACAATAGTATTGAAAGTTGCTTCATTTACCAGTTTTTTCCAAAACATTTTACCTTAAAATTAGACATTTGGTAATAGAAAAAGGATGTTTTTCTTGGGAACATAGTTCATGGACCATTAATCACAGTTCTTGGGATGAAAAGGGAGTACACATAATAATAATAAAAATTTGAAAATGAAGAGATTTTCTCCTAGAGGTACTATACGGACCATAAAGCATGGTATACAAACCAAATTGGAAAATGGTTCACATGAAGGATTGTGGTTCATGAGAGGCATATAGTTTATGGAGGCCTGAAATTTCACAGGATGACATGTTGTTTTCGAAAATGAGGTTGTGATTTGTGGAGCCTCAAAGGGTTTCATTCATGGAAGTGATCAACCACCGTGAAGGGATAAAGGCACTACGTAAACTAGGATATAATTTTTTTATGGAAGTAACATGTTACTCGATTAATAATAAAACACATCGAAGATTTTTTTGATTTTTATTAGTGAAAATTTATGATCTATTTTCCTATATAAGGACCATTAATATAATATTTAATTGGTTTGATTTTGATTAGAAATCTAAGAGGAATTCAGTGAAGTCCAAAGTGGTTCTTAGGAATATAACTCTACAAAGGAGAACAAGTTCACAAGGAGGATTCTGTGAAAGGAGATGTGATTCGCAGAGACAGTTTGTGAAATGGATTTTATGAGTCACTATAGCCTGTAAAAGAAAAATGGTCTATGGAAGTATAATAATCCCACAAAAGGAAGATGGTTTCTAGAATAGGTGGCGGTTCATGGAGGAAGCAATGGTCCATGGAAAGAAAAGGGGTCCATGAAGTAGGGAAGGTCTTTATAAGGAGAGGTGTTTCGTGAGGCACTCATGCTATGAGGTGTATCTAGACTTGTAGAGGAAACAAATCAATTAATGGAGGATTCAACCAAGTGTGTAAAGGGACAAGCAGTTCACAGAAATATGGATTTCATCCATTGGTGGAAAGGGGACTTGAATATAGAATCTATCTATAGTTGAGGATACGTGCATTCATGCAAATTAAGGGACCTAAAATTTAATAAACTATGCGTATATTCCTCTGAAGGTAGTGAGTTATGGATAGTCAATGGAAGTGATCAAAGGGATATAGTGACCTATCCCTAAAATCTTGTAAAGGCATTGTTCCTAGCACTGAGTGATTGCGTCCAAAATTATTTTACTCTA
Organism: Viscum album; assembly: GCA_963277665.1. Lineage (NCBI taxonomy): Eukaryota > Viridiplantae > Streptophyta > Magnoliopsida > Santalales > Viscaceae > Viscum > Viscum album. The sequence goes on along the minus strand of OY728134.1, from coordinate 807,975,101 downwards.
TAACTAGTGAATATTAGTGGATTTAGGTATGATATACAAACTATCAGTTAATGATCCTTAAAGTACCTCTTAGTGGTCAACCATGTAAAATTTATGTGTTGCATCTTTTCATGTGATTTTTTGTTTACTACACTTTCTCATCAGAAAAGTTTAACATGTTCCTACCAATGTGGGAACATGATACATCACTCTTGAATAAAAATTTGAAACCTTGATTCACCCCTCCACTCTAATGGTGTTTCGGGGTCCTTCACATATCTCATCATATCATACTGTACTCATTAACGAATAGATGGAATTACTTCGCAGAAGATATTCTAGCCTGACTGAATGGACCACATACATCAGTGTGGACTAGATTTTTTAGATTTATTAACTTTTTCTACATTAGATGATATGTATTTCTCTTAATTTTTACACTAAATCATGAATGAATGATATTTTCATTACTCCAATAAAGATAAGAAATATCAATTGTAGCTTCCATCCATGACAATCTCTTTATACTCCATTGATTAATGTCACTAATCCTCTACTTCTATAATTTTTTTGTGTACTATAGTATGTGGAAAACTATTATCCTTATTTTATAAATGATATATTTTTAAATTAGATCTTCATCCTTTAATAATATAATTTCCATCATTTCCTTTAACATTTCATGATTAAATTTTAATTCTACATCAAAACACGATTCACATGACTCACTTACATTCCATCGATTGTATCATAATCCATCGATATAAGAACTGTATTATTTTTCAATTCATCTCATGTTGAATGATTCATACCACTCCCATTGATATTTATATCTCCACGTTTTCAATTAAAAACTCATCCATAAACTCTTACTTTCACATTCATATGTACATTCACATTACCCATCATCTAAGATGAACATCAACAATCAATAATCATATTTCTACTATACTTTGTATCCTTAAATGATAACTCAATAATTTTATATTTACTTTAAATAATCAATATATTCTCTTTATATGAAATTATATAATGATTTATCATATAAATAGTCATATTCATATCATCTTCGTTATATAAAATCATATCATATTCCCCTTCACCTAATGAGTAAAGTTGGTTTCTCAGATGAAATAATATGTTGTTTCTTATGGAATATTAACTTCCTTCAGTAGAAAAATATTCTTATACTTTTCCAATAATTAATAGTTTATTTCCTAAACTAAATCAATTAAAACAATAGCCATATAATGAATTATTATATTAAAATTATGGACATTCTTCGTTTCCATTTTTCTAGATTATAATTTTTTTCATATATTAGGAAACATTTAGCTCACTGTAACATGAAATTGTGTGGCCTAAGTATCCATAAATTTAGCACACCATTATAAGGAAAATAGTTTTACATCCATATATCTTTTTATTTCCTAAATTTTGATAACACTTTTGTTATTGGAATTTTTCCATGTTTGAGAAATTCTTCTAATAGCCCACGGGGCATCATGAATTCCTATGGGGATAAAAAAATTTAATAATTGATTAAAAATAAAATAACCTAACTAAAAATTTAGTATCTATCATGTCCAAGTGTCAAACCCACAAGGACATATATTATGTTCTAAATTAATTAAAGAAACATAAACTGAAATTGTTTGATCATTTGAATGAATGAAACAAATAATAGTAAGGATTGTGTTTTGATATCAGGAGATGAGCATGAAAGGTTCAGATATTTCCATGTTTATGTGGTGGGGATTTAATTGAAAAAATATTTATCCAGTTTTGGTGCTAGAATTGGGTCATCATGGATCCTTATTCTTGGTATCCTTCCCTAATAATGTGTTTACACCTTTGGAATGGTCATCTATTGGGTGAAATCACAAAAATAGTTTACCCAAAACCATATTTAAACATAACCAGTCTAGATTAAATAATGTTCAAAAAAAAACTAAGGTTATTAATTGATGCAATGAAAAAATAATACTCTGAACACATCAATGGTCATGCAATACAAAAATAACATGACTTGGATTTGATAAATGGTGTTCACAACTATCCAAAATATAAAAATAAATACAAGATACCTAAAAAAACATCACCCTAAAATCACATAACCCATCACTAAAGAAACTAGTTTCTCATGATAGGAATTATTAGAATGAGTAGCATGGATGCCCGAAGAATAAAGGCAGTGAATAATGGTGGTGATGTCGGGCTTTGGATCATCACTATTTTATATGGAAGTCGTCCCTTGGAATTACGTGGCCTCTTCCAATCCTAGAATGAGTTACAAGGGCAACCAAGGGGCTCTATTTAAAGGCCATCATGTCAAAAACTTGGCCACATCATATTTATTTTTCATCACATCAACACATACTCTTTGTGTAAGTGAGTTTCACAATGTGTATTCCTTCGAATCTCAGTTGTCGTGAATCTTTGTGTAAATCTTCAAAAAACACATCTCGAAACAAGTCACATAGTGAAATTGAAATTCATGATGTCTAATTATCTTTCACAGTGTGTAATTACATCATGAATTTTCATGCACAACAACTTTATTTGAAAAATTCATGAAGTGTAATTGAATTACACGATGTGTAGTCATTCTGGTTCAGTTTTCCAATCTTCATTCTTCAAAAATACAGTTTCACACTTCTTCGCTTCACTCATGGTGGGAAGTGTCTTTTAGCTCAAAAAATCACCTATTTTAATTACATTATCATAAATCTATCATTTCCTAACCAAAAAACATAAAACAAGTCAAAACATTCCAATTTTTTTTAATATTATTCATTTAAATAAAAAATACATCAAACACTCTAAAATGTTTGCATGAAATACACATATCATCCTCATTTTATATATTTTATTTTATCCTCCCATTTATTGAATTATCTATCAACATTATGACATCATATCCAATAAAAATTTTACCCATGTAGTTGTGTATTTATGCACTCAACACTACATTAAATTATTTTTCACCTCATTCCACCATATCATTTAATAATTCTATTGAAAAATTCATGAATTATATATTACTCATTGGTCAAGATATTTTTGTTTAAAATTCATAATATTTTTAAATATATATAAATTCATCTTTGATTGTTTGATTTTTTAACTTTATCCTTAATAGACATATTTTGATCATAAATTATCTTAGTCACTTACTCCATCATGATGTAATGTTTTTCTACTTCATCATATATCAATTAATATTTTTCTAATAGTTCCATAACATTCTAAATATTAATCACTTTTTCTTCAAGATTTATAAAAATCACAAATATTCCTTCATAATTTCTCTAATCACATGGTTATTATATTTTTATAGATTATGATATTCAATTACTCCTTTATATTGCATATGGAAATCCAAAACAACCACATGTTTTTCATCCTCTTATTTTACAACTATATATTTATCCACTATAGCCATTATAGAATCCTATATGTTAGAAATAAACTCTGTTTGAATAAAATCTAATGAATATTACTCAACATATTTTACTTATTCTATAATAAAAAACATTTTATAAAATAGATTTACACTTAAATTTCTTGAATTAAGGTTCCTATTAAATTAATGATTCATTTTTATTCCTAATGTTTAAAATAATAAAGAACAATTTTTTAAATTTTATTTTAAATTAATTTTTTATTTTATATTCTATTTTGTATTTTCAATTTATGGAAACCAATGTTTTTATTAAAAAAAATTTTATTAACTTTTTTTGAAACATAAAATTTTGTTATAATGTTGTGATATTGATTTCAATGTTATATAAACGATTTCAACTAAAACTATGATAAACCTCTTAATATAGTTGTGAAAATAGTAAATGAACTTGAAATTTGAAAGTTGGAGTTTTTTTATAGAATTCTAAATATATAAAAATTATTCTATTTAGAGTGGAATATATTAAACCCATGTTTATTACATTAATGAGATGTTGTTTTACATATTCTCATTTCCATTTGAGAGTTTATGGTTGTAGTAATATTTTATTGTAAACTATGATCCATCCATTGGGAAGAATATAATAGTAAGGATATTAGTAAATTTAAAATTTAATTGTACTTTTTATCATTTTTATTGAAGAGCATAGATGAAATTTGTTTATATCACTATATTTTTGATATTGAGTGTTTCTAAGGATAATAATATAGAGATATTTAGAAGGGGTTACTATAATATCTCAGAATTCCATGTAATGTTTTTTACTATATGGGATTATTTTGAGACCAGGTGGTGAGATGACGTGGAATTACGAGGCTCGGTGTGCCCGGAATGTCCATAAAAAAATGTTAATTTTTAAATAGTGCGAGTGAGCAGTTTTCCTAAAAAGATGGAATAACTCTTAAATGGGGTTCCAGATTATAAATATAAGGGCACCACTACGTTCAGGATGGTAGGTTTACCCTAGGTGTGACTTAAGTTTAGTTAGTGCGGGCTTCTTGTGAGAAAACCTAAAAATGGAATAACTGTGAATAAAATAATTAAATAAAATCATTTTATTTTCTAAATACTTATAACTCCCAAATGGTGACTCAGATTAAAAATCCGAGAACATCGTTGAGCTCGTGAGGGTGTGATTTCCTTAGGTTGAGCCTAATATTGTCCAGTGCGGGCCAACGGTGGAATGTAGTTTTTGGCCGTAAATAAAATAATTGAATAAATATTATTTTATTTTGAAATCCTTTGAACTCACAAATGGTGAATCAGATTAAAAATCCGAGACCACCATTGAGCTCATGAGGGTTTTCTTTCCTTATTCAGAGACTAACATTAGCTGGTGCGGGCCAATAGTGGAAAGTAGTTTTTTGGAAAAAAATAACATAATTGAATAAAGATTATTTTATTTTTTAATCCCTGTAACTCATAAAAGGTAACTTGGATTAGAAATATCAGAGTACCATTGAGCTCGTGAGGGTGTGATTCCTTAGGCAGAGCCTAATATCAGCCGATGTGGGCTGGCTGTGAATGTTGGTTTTTTTGGATGTCACCATAAATAAATTAATTTAAATAAAAATTATTTTATATTCAAATCCTCATAACTCACAAACGGTAACTCAGATTAAAAATTCAAGACAACTGTTGAGTTCATAATGAGATGTTCTCATTAAGATGGACTTAACCTTGACCAACGCGGGTTGAGAGAATAAGCTAATTTTGGAACATTTTATGGAAAAATAAAATAAACTTTAAAATTTTATTTTATTCAAAATTATTTCACTACAATGCAGCGAAAAGCTATCTATTTCATTCCATAAATGAAACCATATAACAACGATGTAATGAAAAGTAAAAGAAACTCTATTTCATAAATTAAATAACATAATGGCTATGACTTAGCATAACATAAATACTGTGATGCATTTTCCTTATTTAATGGGATAAAAGGAATTAGAGATTAAAGATAGATCTTGAAAATCACTCTGAATCTCTAGAGGATCACCATTGACGAACAACGAATGATGATCGCCAACAACTGCGAAAAATTCCCCTCCTCTTCGAGATATCTCACCCTTGATGACAGATCGAGGAATTTTGAAAATGAATCACCTTCAATGTAACACCCCGAGATTTTATGAAAAATATTATTTTAATTTAATTAATGTCTTATGTTGTATTCTACACCAAGATTACCCTGCGCTATACGCAACACCGTATTAGCTTGCAGTATATGCAACACTATTCTTGGACCGTGTTACACATAATTTTGATAATAGTTATTCTACGCAACATTGAGTATATATATATATATATATATATATATTAAATGTATAAATGAAATATGGTTGGATTCTGTTATACGAAACAACGAAGAATTCTTTCACAACACGCAACCCTGACTTGGCTTGCATTACACGCAATCGCGACCTTCCTCGATAGCGTGTGTTGTACGCAATACCGGGTTTTAATAAACAATGTTATATTATTATAATATTGTCATGAACTAGCCTTTATGAATAGTATTAACTAAATTTTGAATTTTATAACATTATTATTCATCTTACACATTTCTATAACATGGTATAAGAACAAAATAAATTTTTCGGGTAAAATAAGTATTTTTCAAAAAATGCAGTTTTGCCGCCTTTTGATGGTGCACCCACTTTAAATCTGGATTTTGACATGTTTATAAGTTCAATTTGACAAAATAAAATTATTCTTTGGAATCAAGAAATAAAAATTTACTTTGGATAAATTTTTCATATTATTCTGGTAACTTTCACATTTTAATGAATAGTAAAAACACGCTATATTTTAATTAAAAACAACTTTTTTCATCGTAATATCTTATGTGGTTAAATTATAATATTGAATGGTTTTAAATTATAAATAGAATATATTTTTACCATTAAATATAATGTATGTCATTAGCATTTATTTTACCTTGAATTCGTAGGTTAAATCAATTCAATCTTTTGCAATGTTTTAAACAAAACCCGTTTTTATTCGACAACGGGATTAATTTTAATTTAATTTCTGCAACTTCTGTGGTTTGAATTTTAAAAAATCGATTCCATATTTGGAATCAGTGGGTCCAAATTATGTTAATAGGATACTTTTTATTTTTGGGAATTATGAATAGTAACTACGGTAAATTTTATTTACCATAGTTAAAGGTAAATCGGGTAATTAAGGGTAAATATAATATTTTAAAATTACCCTAACAAATTTCAAAATCCTATTGGATGACTAAAAATAGACCCATATCAACTAAGGGTCGGATTGGATTCATTTAATTAAATTTTGTCAATGAAAATAATTTAATTATTATTAAAACCAAAGAATGTGACAACATGTCACTTTCTTAAATCTTATAAGTATAATAATTTTAATCTAGTTATAAAATTCATGAAACTTCGAAAAAGAATAGTATCCAGAAATCTAATACAATTATCTACATCATAGGAATTTATTTAGAATTTTTAGGGATTAAATAATTATCATTTATTATGACAGAAAGATGATGCAGTAATTGTCTTATTAATGAAATATTGACATAATTGATGTTATAAATGCCCAAATAAATGTAATTTGAGACTTTCTATGACCTAAAATAATTTTCTAGGTTAATATGACATGTTATTGTTGATTTAAGTAACTTGGTTTGAACATATAATTCTGTTATGACTTTCACAAAAATCATATATCAAATAGTGTCAAAATTGACACAAAATAGTTTTTAAATCAAATATTATATTATTAATTGTTATTTTGTTCCTAAAAATCTAAGGTTCGTCCAAATGACTTAGATAAGGATATATATATTAATAATAAACAATTTGGGGTTCGTTTGACATGTTATAGTAAGTGTATTAACCATATAGTGTAAGAAAACAAAAAGACACGGTAAAAGTTAAATTATTTAACTTAGAGTTAAATCTAATTGATAAGGTTAAAATAATAACCTAAACTTGTCTAAATCATATTGGTTGATAGGATTTCGACCCATCCCCACTTTAGCTTCGAAATAAGACCCTTTGGACCATTATAAACCAATTTTGACATTAATATAAAATAATATTTTGAGGTATTCCTAAGGTGCCCCTCTCCTCCCTTATAAAAGGACACCTCCTCCCCCTCCTCCTCACACCAATTTGAGCACTCAAGCTTGGCCAAACTCTGCCAAAATCCCTTCTCCACTTCCCTAGAATAATCCTAGAGGTTCTGGTCTTCTTCAAAGACCAATCTTAGTTCCCTAAGTGAAGGATTCAAAGAGGCGTTTCAAAGAAGAGGTAATATCCATTACCGATCTTTTCAATTTCTTTCTTCTTCAACTTCTTCTTCTTTAGTTGTTTAATTATAAAGTAATAACATCAGTATTACGTACATAATGATATGTTATTATAAATATGAAACAACTCTAATTAACCTTCTATCCATCCTACGGAAAAAGGAAATCACCGCGCGTGCGTACGTACGGAATACCGTCTCCACGCCGTGGTGTAATCTATTTTCCGCCACCACCTTAATTGGATGGGTATAATGGTTTGATGAGTAACTATATATGATTATTATAAAGTGATATTGATACTGAAATATTATACATACACTTCAACACAATTCCACGACCATGGGAACGATATCATCGCTCGTGCGTACGTACGGACTACCGTCTCCACGACGCGATGAGATTCATTATCAATGATTAACCATTCACGAATGATTATAAAGTATATATAATAAGTTATAATGAAATATATGACATAATAATGATACTGGAATTATTTATATTTATATGTATGTCATCTACTTAATTCCATTCAATTCAATAAGGAAACGAAAACAGTGTTCATGCATACGTACGGACTACCGTCTCCATGAACGGTGTATTTTTTTCCATTTACTGATTTATTATATATTATGAATATATATATAAGTCATGTTTTATATTATGTAATTAAGTAATCATGATCTAAGTAATCATATGAATAATTACAAGTTAAAAACACGAACGACAAATGAGACGATTTTACCCAAAACGCTACTTTAACATGAATTTACAAAAGAACGGGTAATATAAAGTCATAAGTGGACCATATATGATATAATAACAATGAATATGATTCTGGAATAAGTCAATAACATGATTTAAATCATTATACAGGAGGTTCGGATACTTACAAAGCAAGTCGGACCTAAGGTAAGGGAAATATCACAATCTCATTTTTATCCGAGATTGTTTATTCGTAAGTATTTACTGGGGTGTATTTTATCATCCACATCCATGTTTCATCAATATGTAATATTATTTCCATCCACCTACAATTTTTTAAATCCATTTTTACCCTTCGGTGAGTTTTTAGTAATATGTATGAAAGGAATCTTTTGTCGTTTTTCGTACGAGGTACTTTTTGACTTTTCCGACAAAAGTACGAAGAATGTTTTTTTTAACTTATACGGCATGAATGGATTTCTAAAAAAATTATTTCCAAGAAGCTTCCTTTACAAGTATTCAAGTTTATTTTTAATCAACTTCTTTTATTTTAAAATTGTATGACATGTTAAGAAAGGAAAAGTTTTTTTGAAGTAGAAAAGATATTTTCCTCAAGAATGAAGTTCAAGTATTTTATCAAAATTATTTTCCATCTAAGATAATAAAAGGGTTCTGTTTTTATCCCTATTATTACATGGATTTGATTATGTTGTGATGGAAACATTTTTATGAATTCCTTTATCTTATATGAATTGTTTTATGAAGTCATATTGTTTAAGAATCCCATATTTATTACATGGGTTATGCGATGATGTATGATTTATGATTATGTGGCACACATAAGAAAGGATTCATTATAATATGGGTGGGACCTATATCTCCCTCCAATGAATTGGGTAAAGATTTTATATCTCATGAGATAGACATGGCTGGAATGGTAGGTTATACCGGTTCAGTGAAACAGGACTGAAACGAGGGTTACTCGATTCAGAAAGGGACTTTGTCCACTAAGATAGTCTTGGCAATGAGTCTTGACTGACAAGAAATGATTCTCTATGATTATGTGTGAATGTCACAAAGTTTCATGTTTTAAGTTATGATTATTGTGATTACATTTCACTGCCATGATTTACCCCATGTTATGAAATTATGATCTCTTTTGCAGGTTAAGATTTCCAATAGTTATGTGCTTATGTATATGATGTGATTGATATTTCTTTTGTTTACCCTTACTGAGCATTTGAGCTCACCCTTTTATGTTTTCTTTTCCCCAGGATATAAAGAAAGGTTTTAGGTAAGAAAAAAAATGGGAAGATCTTTATGGGAGATATTGAAGATCTTTCACCACGATTAGAAGATTATATTCCGAGTTTCCAAAGACACTAAACTATTACGATCCTTGTGTGTGTGTGTTTTTTGTTATGTACTAAGTATTCTGCAAATGTAATGTAATGTCCATGTACGTCAAGCTTCGGGTCTCTACAGTTGGTATCAGAGGAAAGGTTTAGTCAACCTTTGGAAACTAGGATGCGAAAGCGTTAGTGAGATCCCTAGAGATATTTCAAAGGAATGTCTAGGGATGTCCCTAAGGATAAGTATACATATAGGATATAGTCCTAGAACTATGGTAACGATCTTAGAATTTAACCTAAGATGTTAGATATTGAAGTTACTCTCCCTTTATTATGATTTTTGCCTCTCACACTATTCTTTTTTGGGTTTTAGAAAATGGCTGGAAACAAGATGATTCACGATAATAGAGGACATGATGGACAATGGAATGATATTCTTCATAATGAAATGGGATTTGGAAGTCCAAACATCATTATTATGCCGAATCAGCAATCTCATAATATGATCAATAAAGTAAAATTTGGTAAGTTTCCTGACTCGGCTAATAAGAGAAAGATGGAGTTTCATGATGATCATAGAGGAAAGAAAGTTCAATTTCCCCTATGTAAATCGTGTGGGAAGAGGCATCAAGGAGAATGTTTCAAAGGAACTGGAAGATGCTTTGGGTGTAGAAAAGAAGGACACAAAGCAAGTAAGTGCAAAGGAAAAGGTTCAGTTAACACCATGGATGAGGATAATGGTATTGCTACGACATCAACAATGGTTATATGTTTTAAATGTGGAATGTACGGGCATTATGCAAACCAATGCCCTAAGGGAAAGTCTCATGAAGATAATAAATATGGTCGTATGGGAAGTATTTATGTTGATGATGATGAAGAGACTACAAATGATATGTGAGATGAAAGAATTGTTGAAGCTTGGTCAATGGTTTAAGAATGTAGTGGAATGATTACATGTTTATCATGTGTAATGTTGTATAAGAAATATCATGGTACTATGGAATAAAGAGACATATAAGGATTGTTACACGGTTGTCTTTCCTTGAGTTATGAAAGTGTATGATTAATGGTACCACTATCCATGAAAGGTTATTCAGATATTTTTTTAATTTATATGATATGCGCATAATGAAGGAATAATAAGATAATGAGGTGTTTGATTGTATTCATGAGCTCATGACTGATATAAGGAGAAGGTTATATCATGGTTTGAGTATAGAGAATTTTTGGATTGTGGTATGTGGAAAGAGTTAATTTTTAATTGCATTCATGTTTTCACTAAGGTTCAATGGGTATTCAAGAGAATACATGATTAAGGCCTTTGAATGTTTGGAATGTGACCAACAAGACATATCTTATGATATATGGGGATTAATGACAGTATTAAATCTCTGGTAATCGTTTTCACTATATTATGAGAGTGGACTGTAGTATTATGGATAAGCCTAAAGATTAGAATGGATTATGTTGGACATAAGTTAGTATTGTTTAAGGATAGAAGATTTTCGATATTATTTATGGGATGTTATAGTAATGTAGTTTTAGAAAAAGGACAACCTGCAGGACGGGCGACAGCCCATCGCTTCGGACAAGGCTGTGGGAATCGAACCCACAACCGAAGTGCGACTGGCCTTCATCGCCTACCACTGGCATACAGGAAGTCCCTGTTTAGTAGAAACTAGTTTTATTATATTAAGCAGTATGATATATGAAGTATAAGTCCATTTTAGGAACCATATATGATTAATCTCACTATAGATCGACTTATGTATATAATTTTTGCTAACCTTTTGTTTGAGACAGATGGAATGACCCGTCATTCTATCACATGATCTGCTAACACTTCATGAATAACAAATTCAACTTCATTTATTTAAGAGATGAAGTGGAAATTGTTCAAGGAACGAACAACAGTGAGATTGTACCAAAATAAAGTAAGTATTTATTCTAATTCAAATTTTCAACTTTAGGGAAATGATCTTGATAACCAAAAATGTTGTCCTAGTGCTCTTATATCTGATTAATTAGATGGTACCTTAGATCGTCACAAATTTATGGATTTGTGATTGCTAGCTTTTCCATAGCCATGTTCTCTACCACTCTCCATCAGAACATGATGGTTAGATTTCTCTTCCATATCCATATTTTCACCTATGTGGAAACCCAGTGATTAGTTAACTTGGGTAACCATTACGTTTTATACTTTAGTTTTTAAAGATAAGTTTTGGTATTCCTTTTTACGATGTGGGTTTCTGTCAAAGAAACTTTCAAATAGTAAACCATTTATAACCCCGAGGAATTTCGAGGGCGAAATTCATTTTAAGGGGGGTAGAATGTAACACCCCGAGATTTTATGAAAAATATTATTTTAATTTCATTAATGTCTTATGTTGTATTCTACACCAAGATTACCCTGCGCTATACACAACACCGTATTAGCTTTCAGTATACGCAACACTATTCTTGGACCGTGTTACACATAATTTTGATAATAGTTATTCTACGCAACATTGAGTATATATATATATATATATATATATATATATTAAATGTATAAATTAAATATGGTTGGATTCTGTTATACGAAACAACGAAGAATTCTTTCACAACACGCAACCCTGACTTGGCTTGCATTACACGCAATCGCGACCTTCCTCGATAGCGTGTGTTGTACGCAATACCGGGTTTTAATAAACAATGTTATATTATTATAATATTGTCATGAACTAGCCGTTATGAATAGTATTAACTAAATTTTGAATTTTATAACATTATTATTCATTCTACACATTTCTAGAACATGGTATAAGAACAAAATAAATTTTTCGGGTAAAATAAGTATTTTTCAAAAAATGCAGTTTTGCCGCCTTTTGATGGCGCACCCACTTTAAATCTGGATTTTGACATGTTTATAAGTTCAATTTGACAAAATAAAATTATTCTTTGGAATCAAGAAATAAAAATTTACTTTGGATAAATTTTTCATATTATTCTGGTAACTTTCACATTTTAATGAATAGTAAAAACACGCTATATTTTAATTAAAAACAACTTTTTTCATCGTAATATATTATGTGGTTAAATTATAATATTTAATGGCTTTAAATTATAAATAGAATATATTTTTACCATTTAATATAATGTATGTCATTAGCATTGATTTTACATTGAATTCGTAGGTTAAATCAATTCAATCTTTTGCAATGTTTTAAACAAAAACCCGTTTTTATTCGACAACAGGATTAATTTTAATTTAATTTCTGCAACTTCTGTGGTTTGAATTTTAAAAAATGGATTCCATATTTGGAATCAGTGGGTCCAAATTATGTTAATAGGATACTTTTTATTTTTGGGAATTATGAATAGTAACTACGGTAAATTTTATTTACCATAGTTAAAGGTAAATCGGGTAATTAAGGGTAAATATAATATTTTAAAATTACCCTAACAAATGTAAAAATCCTATTGGATGACTAAAAATCGACCCATATCACCTAAGGGTCGGATTAGATTCATTTAATTAAATTTTTTCAAAGAAAATAATTTAATTATTATTAAAACCAAAGAATGTGACAACATGTCACTTTCTTAAATCTTATAAGTATAATAATTTTAATCTAGTGATAAACTTCATGAAACTTAGAACATGAATAGTATCCAGAAAGATAATACAATTATCTACATCATAGGAATTTATTTAGAATTTTTAGGGATTAAATAATTATCATTTATTATGACATAAAGATGATGCAGTAATTGTCTTATTAATGAAATATTGACATAATTGATGTTATAAATGACCAAATAAATGTAATTTGAGACTTTTTATGACCTACACTAATTTTCTAGGTTAATATGACATGTTATTGTTGATTTAAGTAACTTGGTTCGAACATATAATTCTGTTATGACTTTCGAAAAAATCATATATCAAATAGTGTCAAAATTGACACAAAATAGTTTTTAAATCAAATATTATATTATTAATTGTTATTTTGTTCCTAAAAATCTAAGGTTTGGCCAAATGACTTAGATAAGGATATATATATTAATAATAAACAATTTGGGGTTCGTTTGGCATGTTATAGTAAGTGTATTAACCATATAGTGTAAGAAAACAAAAAGACACGGTAAAAGTTAAATTATTTAACTTAGAGTTAAATCTAATTGATAAGGTTAAAATAATAGCCTAAACTTGTATAAATCCTATTGTTTGATAGGATTTCGACCCATCACCACTTTAGATTCGAAATAAGACCCTTTGGAACCATTATAAACCGATTTTGACATTAATATAAAATAATATTTTGAGGTATTCCTAAGGTTCCCCTCTCCTCCCTTATAAAAGGACACCTCCTCCCCCTCCTCCTCACACCAATTTGAGCACTCAAGCTCGGACAAACTCTGCAAAAATACCTTCTCCACTTCCCTAGAATAATCCTAGAGGTTCTGGTCTTCTTAAAAGACCAATCTTAGTTCCCTAAGTGAAGGATTCAAAGAGGCGTTTCAAAGAAGAGGTAATATCCATTACCGATCTTTTCAATTTCTTTCTTCTTCAACTTCTTCTTCTTTAGTTGTTTCATGATAAAGTAATAACATCAGTATTACGTACATACTTAGATGTTATTATAAATATTAAACAACTCTAATTAACCTTCTATCCATCCTACGGAAAAAGGAAATCACCGCGCGTGCGTACGTACGGAATACCGTCTCCACGCCGTGGTGTAATCTATTTTCCGCCACCACCTTAATTGGATGGGTATAATGGTTTAATGAGTAACTATATATGATTATTATAAAGTGATATTGATACTGAAATAGTATACATACACTTAAACACAATTCCACGACCATGGGAACGATATCATCGCTCGTGCGTACGTACGGACTACCGTCTCCACGACGCGATGAGATTCATTCTCAATGATTAACCATTCATGAATGATTATAAAGTATATATAATAAGTTCTAATGAAATATATGACATAATAATGATACTGTAATTATTTATATTTATATGTATGTCATCTACTTAATTCCATTCAATTCAATAAGGAAACGAAAACAGCGTTCATGCATACGTACGGACTACCGTCTCCATGAACGGTGTATTTTTTTTTTCCATTTACTGATTTATTATATATTATGAATATATATATAAGTCATGTTTTATATTCTGTAATTAAGTAATCATGATCTAAGTAATCATATGAATAATTACAAGTTAAAAACACGAACGACAAATGAGAAGATTTTACCCAAAACGCTACTTTAACATGAATTTACAAAAGAACAGGTAATATAAAGTCATAAGTGGACCATATATGATATAATAACAATGAATATGATTCTGGAATAAGTAAATAACATGATTTAAATCATTATACAGGAGGTTCAGACACTTACAAAGCAAGTCGGACCTAAGGTAAGGGAAATATCACAATCTCATTTTTATCCGAGATTGTTTATTCGTAAGTATTTACTGGGGTGTATTTTATCATCCACATCCATGTTTCATCAATATGTAATATTATTTCCATCCAACTACAATTGTTTAAATCCATTTTTACCCTTCGGTGAGTTTTTAGTAATTTGTATGAAAGGAATCTTTTGTCGTTTTTCGTACGAGGTACTTTTTGACTTTTCCGACAAAAGTACGAAGAATGTTTTTTTTAACTTATACGGCATGAATGGATTTCGAAAAAAATTATTTCCAAGAAGCTTCCTTTACAAGTATTCAAGTTTATTTTTAATCAACTTCTTTTATTTTAAAATTGTATGACAAGTTAAGAAAGAAAAAGTGTTTTTGAAGTAGAAAGGATATTTTCCTCAAGAATGAAGTTCAAGTATTTTATCAAAATTATTTTCCATCTAAGATAATAAAAGGGTTCTGTTTTTATCCCTATTATTACATGGATTTGATTATGTTGTGATGGAAACATTTTTATTAATTCCTTTATCTTATATGAATTGTTTTATGAAGTCATATTGTTTAAGAATCCCATATTTATTACATGGGTTATGCGATGATGTATGATTTATGATTATGTGGCACACATAAGAAAGGATTAATTATAAGATGGGTGGGACCTATATCTCCCTCCAATGCATTGGGTAAAGATTTTATATCTCATGAGATAGACATGGCTGGAATGGTAGGTTATACCGGTTCAGTGAAACAGGACTGAAACGAGGGTTACTCGATTCAGAAAGGGACTTTGTCCACTAAGATAGTCTTGGCAATGAGTCTTGACTGACAAGAAATGATTCTCTATGATTATGTGTGAATGCCACAAAGTTTCATGTTTTAAGTTATGATTATTGTGATTACATTTCACTGCCATGATTTACCCCATGTTATGAAATTATGATCTCTTTTGCAGGTTAAGATTTCCAATAGTTATGTGCTTATGTATATGATGTGATTGATATTTCTTTTGTTTACCCTTACTGAGCATTTGAGCTCACCCTTTTATGTTTTCTTTTCCCCAGGATATAAAGAAAGGTTTTAGGTAAGAAAAAAAGGGGAAGATCTTTATGGGAGATATTGAAGATCTTTCACCACGATTAGAAGATTATATTCCGAGTTTCCAAAGACACTAAACTATTACGATCCTTGTGTGTGTGTTTTTTTTATGTACTAAGTATTCTGCAAATGTAATGTAATGTCCATGTATGTCAAGCTTTGGGTCTCTACATTCAATGATGAATTCTTCCTCCAATTGAACCAGTTCCTCAGGTATGGATTATTTTAAATTATGTACTTCCCCATTCTTAGTTTTAAATGGATAACATGGATCAACCCACAAATAGGTTGACCCACATTTTGATCATTCTTGCGTGATGATTTTTGGGAAATTGAGACTTCCATTTGATTTCATTCTTGATCCTTCTGATGGGAGCAGACTAAGTCTGCAAAGAACAACAGTTGAAGAACGTTCCTTGGTTTGTTTTCCTATGACTCTTCCATCTTTATCCCTACACATTTTTCATTATCCATATGGATATGAACGAAGTATTATTACACATTAGCTTTGTGGTGAATGATCTGATATCGTGGATCGTAGATGGTTATGACATGAAAGAAGTGTGATGATGATGGCGATGGGTGGATCAAAGAGACTTGTAAGATAGAGCCAATCAGGCGATTTCCATCGGAAGGGATTTCAAGGGAGATCCGAGCCCACAGTAGTAAAGAGCGCGACTCGAGGGATACATAAGGTATTATGGATCGAAGAACGGACCACCAGAGCGTGTTCGATGGTCCATGGAAGAACCTAATGGTGAACTAGCACTGTCAGTGGCGGTGGAAGCCGCGTATTGAATGATGAAGATAACGCGCCATGATGGAAGCCACATAGCGCAGCTGTCTGCTTAGAGAAGCCGTAGTTCTGGCTGTGGTGGTGAGCTGGACCCGCGACTTATCGCGGGTCACATGGGAGACCCAATCCATGTGAGCAGACTAGATGGATGAGGAGGATGCACTACCTTAGCACCGCATGGCATGGAACAGACACGAAAGGTTACCTTGTTTGAGCTGGAGGAACCGGCCCACTTTGATGTGGGCTGGGTTGGTATGGGCGGGCCACACCTAGCCGGGGTAGGCTGGGCCGATAATAGGAAGGACTCGAGCCTAGTGGGCCGGACCCAGGGCCCAGCGGGCCGGACCTACGACCCAGCCAGCCCGGGATGGACCCAAACAGGGTTGGTCCATACCCAGCTTGGGTCAGTGGGCCCCCAGGTCGGGTCGTATCAGTCTGAATGGGTAAGACCGGACCGGGACCCCACTGAACTCTATTTAATAAAATACCAATATCTTTCAGACTGAGCATCTGATTGACTCGTCGTCTATGGTGTTGGGACCCTGGCGATGAGATGTTCCTTTGGGATACTCTAAATGAATTTTCATGGTAATAGAGATACAACTTATGGCATGAGGATTAGATTCTTTTGGAATCAAGTGTGTTATAGAGAGGGAATCCTATGATGGGATATGACATGAAGGATATGACGAGCAGGACCTCGGTGGTCCAGGAGTCGAGCAGACCTCAGTGGTTAAGCACCCGAGGGGACCTTAGTGGTCCAAGAGATGACCAGACCTTAGTGGTCTAGTAGGTGATTAGACCTTACTGGTCCAAGAGCCGAGCGAAACTTAATGGTCCAACAACCGAGCAGACCTCAGTGGTCAAGGAGCTGAGTGTACTCAGTGGTCTAGAAGTTGAGCAGACCTCAGTGGTCGACGATCCAAGTGGACCTCAGTGGTACAACAACCGAGTGGCCCTCAGTGGTGTAGGATCTGAGTGTACCTCAATGGTCCAGTAGCCAAACAGACCTCAGTGACTCATTAAGGATAAGTCCCTTAGCAGTATAATATGATTCAACTTTACAAATGATAAACTCACCTTCTATACATTGATTTATACATGGTGTAAGACATATTTTCTTTGTGGTATTTACTTTTTGGTCTTTTCATTGTGGTATTTACTTTTTGGATTGAGGTCCCTATTGAGTATTGTGTTACTCACTCCTTCACAAGCTTCACCTGAACATGTCGTGTCTTGTGCAGGTGGTAGACACTTCAACAGAGAACTTGGTGGTCCGAGACCAAGCGGTTCTCAGTGAGACAGGATGGACGAGTATGATTCTATGGCTATAGGTAGCTACCCTTCTAGTAGGGTCTCAAGCAGATGGACCGTGGTAGTTTCACTTTTCTTTTGTGGTTTTGGGCTTGTATTCTGGCCCCTTTGTACTTTCAGTTTGTATTGTACTCTTAGTAGTTGTCTCAGTGACATTTGTGGTTTACTTTGTGTTTACATTCTGTAGTTTGAGCTTTGTGCATGTGTACAGGTTTAAAGGAAAATTCCTTCCCTTTTGGGGATATTCCTACTCAGTGCTAGTCGCTAGCCCCTGGCCTATGGAAGGTAGGCTTGGGGTAGTCATGGAATGAGCCCTGGGGGATGGGTCATGAAAAAGTGGCATCAAGGTCTAGTCAGTTCTACCAGAATAACTAAGAGTCTATAAATTTTTATGGGGAAAGAGTGTTAATAGTTTCAAGTTCTTCTTTTAGGATAGGGAGTCTAGTATTTGTGCTGCGATCGATGTATCCATACACCAGGACCTTGAATTATTCTTTCCATCTCGGTACATGAAAATAGTGGTTGCATGCATCTATGAATTTTTTTCTCATCATATTTTTGGTTTAGAGTAAGATAACTAGGTATAATCTATTAATCGTGATTATCTTGATCTCCTTCAAGATGCCTCTACACAGACAACCAGCTAGGAAAATAATGCGTGACCACGAGGATGGTTCATAGAATGATGAGGCTTCAGTACATGGACTGTTTCTTCATATGGAACCTTCGAGTAGTGTTCTAGCTTTACCACCACCTATTGGTCAGCAGTTACTACCGGTGCTACTAGTAAAGTACACACATAAGCTCAGTTCCTTATAAGAGTTTCAGTGATAGAGACCCATTAGGTTACGAGGAAATCCCAACTCACAGGCGTCTAAGGAATGACTTGAGGTGGTGATCGACTTTTCCATCTAGTTAGGGAAAAATTAGATTAGATAATGGTCCTGATAGTGAGCCTTCTACATGTCTCAATAGGGAGATGGTGGGATTTAGATTACCCGATCTTATGATGAGGTGAGTTTTCTATGGATAGATCTTGGTAACCTTTCTCAGATAAATGGATATTTCCATAAAATCTAAGGGATATGTGTTCCCAATAGCTTCTAAAACTTTGTTAAGATGACTTATCGATAACTGAGTATTCATCGAGGAATACGAACCTTTCTAGGTACTCGATGAATATAATATGACCTGTGCTTCAAGGCTCAAACCTATGAGCAATATTTTTTTCGGGACATCTGATCCATCACTATTAATCTATGAATTCCTACTTATTCTATGGCACTAGAGATAACCTTTGTGGCTAAAAGTCCTTTGGCTGAGCAGATACAACTAGTGGATATCAATAGTGGTAATGTAGGAAGCCGACGCGAGTCTTAGAGATTGGACATGTGATATGTTTTGGGAAAAGGTCCTAAGATAGGGGATCTACAACTCAAGGCTCATTGGGTGCATCCAATTGGCCTATAAAAAGGTAATTATTTTCAAAAGACCATAGGATAAATCTTGCTAGATATTTTCTAGCCCATCATACTGATAGTGAAATAGTTGATAGACCACTAGGGTAGTTGTATGTAGCCATGTATTATGACCCAAGGGCTCCAGTAATGATTCGAGGTATGGTCTATGACTACTCTTAGTTGCTATTTTAATAGACACAAATGCTAATAATTCTTCTTGTCATGAATCTTGTTAAATACCTAGAGTTTGTGGTTAAACTGTTTACTTGACCCTTATTTATGGAGATACATATGGTAGGATAATCGATAATAAATCTTATTTTTATGATGTGATTTGAACTTTGAGGGTAGATTTTCGATTGGAACCACTTAGTGGCAGCGTCGAGGACTTACGATGTTAGTTTGGGTATGGACTGGGAATCCAAAGTTCATGATCAGATTGACTATTTTAGGAAAAATTATGTTGTATGTCCACAGTGTTGGAATGGGGTTTTCCTTGGTTGGAGAAAAAGGAAACCCAGGAATAACGGGATAAACTCTTGCATAATAGGGTGAAACCGATCTTGAGTCAGCCAACGTTACCCATGTGGTAGTGGGTGTTTTGTGTTTTTAGTTCCCAGCAATAGTGGTAGAGTATGGGGAAGTCTTTCTAGATGATGTTTCCAGGATTATATCCCCACAGGGAGATGGAATTCTCCATCATTATACACCCCGATATGGAACCGATATCAGCATCATTATATCATATGGATTTCACACAGCTTCATGAGTTGAGGTTGTAGGTGGGGGACTTTCCGAGGAAGGGCTCAGTAAGACCCAGTGTTCCAGGTTATGCGTGTATTACCAAAACTTTAACCAAGTGTCCATAGAGAATTAGTATACACTACAAAAGGGACAATGAACACATCAATTAGTTTAAAGGGGAACCTTTCGCATGGATGGAAAGGTGCACACAGGATTTTCAGCAATTGAGACAGAGTTTGACGAGCACCCCAATCTTGAGTTGGTTGTGGTAGTCTTCACATTGATTATTTAGAGATACTACCTCCATGGAAGAATGGTTTATCGTCTACTCTAACAACAAAAGTCTCAATTATATCTTCTCTCAGAAGGATTTGAACTTGAGACAAGATGATGGCTAGATTTCCTCTAGTACTGTTACTTCGAAGTGGTCTATACTCCTGGTAAGGGGAACATGGTAGTAGATGCTCTTAGTATGAGTTCTAGTTCATAGTTACTGAATGAGGAAACATATTAGTTAACCTCATTATAGTTATCCTTTATGGATGTGGATGGAGAATCTTATCTATAGTCATTGGTTGTTACCCCTCCACTCTTAAATGAGTCAGGGAGGCACAACTCAGTGAAACCAACTGTGAGTCCTTACATGTCTAGTTATCCACAAGGAATAACCCTGATGGACATTAAAAAGGTGGGGAGAACATTGTTATTTAAAAGTATATGCAGTTGTATTAGTGATTCCTAGAGTTGTGATATGCATTGAGGTATGTGTGTGGGTGTCAAGGCAGAGACGTTTGGGACTCAGATACTCTTGAGCACAACCTTTTACCCATAGATGTATGGTTAGATAGAGTGGACCATACAAAACTTGGAGGACATGTTTTGTGCTTTAATTCTTGATTCTATTCATAGTTGGGTCCTACCACTGGTGGAATTTTTATACGACAATAGTTACCACTCCACCATCAATATGGAACCGTTAGAGGCACTTTATAGATGACCATACATGTAACCATTATGCTGGATATAACTTGTGAAGTTAGCACTCATGGGTCCAGATATGGTATAGGCTACCACTAATAAGGTTCAGGTCAACAGAGAACAGATGAAGACTGCAGAGAACTGATAGAAGTCCTATGATGATGGGATATAGTGACCCTTGAAGTTCGAGGAGGGGGACCACATATTCCTAAGAGTCTATCCACGATGAGGGATATAGAGATTTGGATGGGGTGGTAAGTTATCTATGAGGTTCATTGGACCTTTCCTGATATTGTGTAGAGTGGGTGAGGTGGCATACCTTTTGGATCTACTGATACAATTAGAGAGGGTGAACGATGTCTTCCCCATATCCCAGCTGAGGAGATATGTGCATGACTCTTATCACATCACCAACCATGGTGAGATGGAGATTGATGATGGGGAAAAATTCACAGAGTACCTGGTGGAGATAGAGGATCAATAGGACATGATCCTTCGTGGATGTTCAATCCCTCTGTTGCATGTTTTTTGGCAACCCGCAAATCTCCAGGAGAGAACATTGGAGTGGGAGGCTTAGATTCGTGCTAAGTTCCCCCATTTGTTTGTTTAGCCATTTTTTTAGATTACAAGGATTTAAATCCCTAAATTTGGGGGTAATGTAATTTCCTATAATTCAATGTAAGTTTTTAATTATATGAGATTATTCTAAGACCAGGCATTTAGACGACGTGAAATTCTGAGGCCTGGTGTGCTCGGGATAGCCCGTCAAAAAATGTTCTTTTTTAAATAGAAAGAATGAGAGGTTTTCCTAAAAGTTTGGAATAACTCTTAAACAATTTCCGAGATAAAAAATTTTATGCCACCAATACGTTTAGGATGGAAGGTTTACCCTAGGTTCAACTTAAGTTTAGTCGGCGCAAGCCTCCTGTGAAAAAACCTAAAAATGACATAATCATAAATAAATTATTAAATAAAATTATAATATTTTTCAAATCCTTATAAATCAAAAATAGTGAATTTGATTGAAAATCCAAGACCACTGTTGATCTTGTGAGGGTTTCCTTTCTTGAGGCAGATCCTAAAATTGGCTAGTGCGGGCCAATGGTGTAAAGTAGTTTTTTACCATAAATAAAATAACTGACTAAAGATTATTTTATTTTCAAATCCTTATGACTCACAAACGGTTACTTGGATTGAAAATACAAGACACCCATTGATCTTGTGAGGGTGGTATCTACTTAGGAAGATCTTAACATTGGCCGATGCGGGCCAATGGAGGAAAATATTTTTTGGCTGTAAATAAAATAATTGAAAAAATACTATTTTATTTTTAAATCCTTGTAACTCATAAATGGTAACTCAAATTTGAAATCCGAGAGTACCTTTGAGATTGAGAGGGTGTTATTACCTTAGGTGAAGCCTAAATTCAGTTAGCATGGGCCGAATGTGAATGTTGGTTTTTGGGACATAACAGTAAAAAAATAATTTAAATTTAAATTATTTTATTTTTGAATCCTCATAGCTCACAAATAGTAAATCTGATAAAAATATGAGACCACTATTGAGTTTGTAATGAGATATTCTCCTTAAGCAGGAATTAACCCCGACCAGTGCAGGTTGAGGGAAAAAGTTAATTTTCAAATATTTTAATGTAAAATAAAATAAACTTAAAAAGTTTATTTTATTTGAAATTATTTCGATGCAATGCAATGACGAGCCGACTGATTCATTACATAAATGAAACCACCTAATTATGATGAAATACAAAGTAACAGAAACACTATTTGATAAATAAAATAGTGTAACAATGGTGACTCAGTGTAATAGAAATGCTGCGATGCATTTTCACCATTTAATGGGATAATGAGAATTGGAGATCAAAGGTGGATCTTGAAAATCACTCTGAATCTCTAAAGGACCACTGTTGATGAATGAAGAATGATGATTGAAAACAAATGCGAGCACTTCCCCTCTACTTTTAGAGACTTGTCACTCGATGAAAGATCGGGGAATTTAGTGTACGAATCACCTTCAATAATGAATCCTTCCTCCGATCGAACATGTTCTCTAAGTAGGGATTGTTTTAAATTATGTCCTTCCCTGTTCTTATTTCTAAATGATGAATGTAGATTAACCCACGAATAGGTTGACCTGCAGTTCGATTGTTCTTGTGGGATGATTTTGGAAAATTGAGACTTCTGTTTGATTTCATTCTTGATGCTTCTAATGTGAGAGGATTAAGGTTGTAACGAACAATGGTTGAAGATTGTTTAATTGTTTTTTTTCCTATGGCTCTTCCCTCTATATCCCCACACATTATTCATTCTCCATGAGGATATTAATGATGGATCATCACACATTCGCTTTACGGTGCACGATTCGATATCATGAATCATAGAAGGCCATGACACGAAGGAAGTGAAACGATGCTGATGGCAGGTGGATCAAAGTGAAACGTGAGATACCACCAATTGGGAACTTTCTAGTGGAAAAGACCACAAGGGATATCTGAGACCACAATAGTAAAAATAATGACCCAAGGGCTACATAACATCTTTCAAATCAAAGAAAGGGCCACCGAAGTGCATCCAGTGGTTCATGGAAGAACCTGCGGGCACGCTGGTGCTGTTAGTGGCACCGACAACACATGACGGTGGCAGAAGCCTGTGTGGAGAAGCCATGGTTTGCCGTGGGTGATGTGGGATACCTGGTCCGCGTAAGGGGATCAACTGACCGAGGAGGCAATGCAACTCTATCAACACATGGTGTAGAAAAAACATTAAAGGTTACTGCATCTTGGTAAAAGAAATTGACCCGCTCTGATAAAGGCTAGGCTGGTGATGGTGGGCTACCCCCAGCCATGGAAGGCTGATCTGGAAGCGGGCCAGACCAGAGCCTAGCGGGCCGAACCTGTAGCCCAGCAGGCTAGATCCGTAGCCTAGCCCATCTAGGCCGAACCTGAACTGGATCAGATCCTGGTTGAGCTAGACCTAGCTTAGGTCCGGTCAGTCTGACTGGGTTGGACCGGACCCAGACCCACCGACCCCTATTTACTAAAATGCCATTTTTTTTAGAATGGGCACCCGATTGATGCGCTGTTTGGGGAGTTGGGATGCTTGTTACAAGACGGTACTTTCGGTGTACTCTAAGTGAGTTTTAGTTAAATTAGAGATATTACTGATGTCTTGAGGAGTATATTCTCCTGGAATCAAAAGCTTTGGATAGCGGGAATCCTACGATGGGATATAAAATTAAGGATATGATGAGTGGGACCTCAGTGGTCCAGGAGATGAGCGGACATCAATGGTCCAACAGCCGGGAATACCTTAGTGGTCCAGGAGCTTAACAGACTTTAGTGGTCAAATAATTGAGTAGATCTCAGTGGTATAGGAGCTGAACGAACCTTAGTGGTCCAACAACCAAGCTGGCCTCAGTGGACTAGCAAGCGAGTGGACCTCAATGGTCCAGAAGTCGAGTGGACCTTAGTGGTCCAATAGCTGAGCGGAACTCAGTGGTACAGGATCCGAGCAGACCTTAGTGATCTAGCAGCCAAGAAGACTTTCGTGGTCTAGGATTCAAGCAGACCTTAATGGTCCAGTAGCCAAATGAACTTCAGTGACTCATTAGGGATGAGTCCCTTAGTAGTATAAGATTATTCAAATTTACGACTGATAATATTACCTTCTATACTTTGAGTTATACCTGGTGTGAGCAATATTTTCTTTGTGGTATTTCCTATGTGGATTAGGGTCCCTACTACTTATTGTGTTACTCCCCACTACACAGGCTTTTCCTACATGTGTTTTGTATCTTGCAGTTGATTGATGCTTTGACGAAGATCTGTGTGATCCGGGACCAGGCGATGCTTAGTGAGACTGGACAGACGGGCACACTTCTATGACTATAGGCAACATACCTTCACATACCCTTTAGTTAGGGTATCATGCAGATGGACTGTGGAAATTGTACATTACTTTGTGGTTTTGGGCTTGTATTCTGGCCCCTTTAAACTTTTAGTTTGTATTGTACTCTAAATAGTTGTCTCAGTGAAAATTGTGGTTTACTTTGTATTTACAGTCCACAATTTGAGTTTTGTGCATGTGTGTAGGTTTAAAAGAAAATTACTTCCCTTTTTGGGATATGCCTACTTAGTGCTAGTCACCATTATCTGGCTTATGGAAGGTGGTCTTGGGTTAGTCACAACATGAGCCCTGAGGAATGGGTCGTGATAGTTACAGTAAAAAATCCTATGGTGCTTGGATGTTCTATGGAAAATCAAAGTGACCATGTTATTACTTGGATATGAAGAGTAAGTTTATGTGGATAGGACATAGATACCATCCCATTGGTTTATATTTAGGAACATTTTTGGATTATAATAGGGATACAATGGTCTAACTTATAAACTACAAGTGTCTTTTTTTTTAAAAAAAATTGAATGTTTCTTTTAAATTATTTTTTATACAATAATATAATTTTGGGTAATTAAATTATTATCCAATATCATATTTTTAGTAACTTCTTTTTACTTTTAATTCCACATTATTCCATTTAATATTTTATTACTTAATTATTTTTGTTCTAATATAATATATTATAAAATATTATAAATTTTGATTAACTTATTTCAACAACTATATAAATTTTAACTATATTATTTATTGATATTTTTTATATCCAATAAGCTATCTTATTGTGTGGGACCAAAAACAAGAGTATTTTTTTGTAAAATTCCCCACCCACTACATTTATAATTTTTATTCTTATTATTTAGCACCAACACTTGGTATCTAAGTGAGTATCTTGATTTTTTTACTATCATATTTTTCTAAGTCAAAAAATATTTTACTAAGACGAATGTGTAAAAGAGACTATTATTATTATTTATTTATTACTATATTACATGATGGGTCAGTTGATAATATATTTTCCAACAGACCATAATTTTTTTATTATACAAAAAAATTATTCTGGATACAAAATTTGGTGACATAATATATCAATATTAGAGTTAAAAATAATCTTAAGATAATCAAAATTTAAAAAATTGTAGGAAAATATTGTTCAAGTTTTACTCAACATAAGAGTTTTAAATTTCAAATAAATTTTCAATCACATATCAATATTATTTATGTTATTAAATAAAAATATAGAAAACCAAGATTTCTATTAGCATACCAGTAATGGAATTTTTAATGAGTTAGAGGATACACCCTTTGGAACATTTAATTTTCTTAAAACAATGTAATCTATGTTGAGAGTGGATTATCAAGGATTTAATTTTCTACACTATGTTATTTTTTCTAAAATGCACCTTAAGTTCATTAAAATTATCAATAGTTTATAGTCACTTTTTGGGAAAGAGTTATTAGAAGAGTATATGTTTGAGAAATTGACAGATGTCGTAACTAATGAATGGGAAATTAAGAGGAAAGTGATTGGTGGAATAAATAAAATTTGATGCTTAAATTCTATGATCTTATCAAAACTGTAATGAACTATGAGTGTAGACATAAAATAGACACTAAGAAGGTTTTAAGGAATGTATATGTATCAATTTATTCTACTTCAAAAAACATAAATTATAGAGACAAATAAAATATGTTTAATATATCTAATGCAAATAGTTCTGAAGAATTTAATGAGAGAGGTATTTCACAGTTTTCTTTAAGGATTTAATGGTATATGAGATAGAATGGAATCTAGAGAAATAATATTAATGATATAATAAAAGAGAATAATGAGTATTCTATGACCATTTTTTTATGAATGTATAAAATCTTGTCATATCCAAATAGATTACCCAAAGTTGAAATAGAATAATAATGGGAGTAAAACCTCTATTAGAAAGGAACTAAAATATCTAAGTTTACTAATGATAATTGATGTGTGGGAAATGATTATATTACTTCAAATAATAAATGTTATTTAGATACAGGTGATAGAATAAATATTGTTGGTTTTTATTAATTTAATCTATAGAATGAACTTTTACTAAAGGGAATGGTAATAGAAAATACACCCTCAAAATTATCATTTAATCATAATAAATATTATTCATTAGATAAGGAAGATGATTCTGTAAGGATTGATGAAAATTATTTGTTTGTAAATATTTAGAAAAAATAAGATAAGAGTATAAAATAATAATGAATTAAAACTAAATATGATCCTGATATAGTATTTAAGAAGTAATCAGAACACATGATTGAATTTATTGTGAATAACCTAGAGATAATTAAGGATATTTATGAATATGAATAGTTTAAAAATAAAACATTCAAATTATCAGATAATTTTTTATAGTGAATATTTTAATAAACTTTGAAATAAATTTCAATTAATTCAATATATAATAATATGTGTATAGTTTTTAATTTAATGGTTGTTTTGAATAGAAAATATGTTTTTTGTTTCATAAAAAAATATGAATGAAAATTTATGTTTTAATTCCTAATTAGAAATTATAATGAATATGCTGATACATCATTCCAACAGAAGGAAACAATTTGTAAATTATTTTATGTAGTTGATACAAAAGAGGACAATAATAGGAATTAATTTTGAATCCACTAAAAATATATTGTACCAATAAAATTATATTACTAATAGAAAAGTTACCTATTATAAAAAATATTGTAAATAGAGTCAATTTTAGAAAATATTTCTCACTGTCTAATATTCATTTTCTTAATATATAAGTATTAAATCCTTAAATAACAAGACACTCTTAAAGATAAAATAGTCATGAGAATTTTGGGTGCCTATATTACTCTTTAGAAATATTTATGTGGTGAACAAAAATCATCCTATAATGGGATTAAATACAAATGAATGAAATAATTTTATTATAGTAACTAAATTAATATCCCCTAAACCCTGGTGAAATATATTCAGTTTATTGGAATTCAATATCTTTATTTATATTTTCTAAATTCATGAACATTAAATTTTTTACCTTATGTGAGAAAATCCTTTATTAGGGGTGGTTTTCATTTAACATTGTTAAATTTTATATATATTTTAATTATATAATTAACCTATAATTTTAATGGATTTTATGATTTTTTTATAATGTATTTTTTGGGAATAGCTTTGGTAGAAGAAGTGTTTGCTATCATTAGAGTACCCAACTTCAAGATGGGATATATTTTATCTCTTTCAATTTTATTTACATGTACATTTTAAACTAATTTCATTATATTTCAATCAGTATTTATCTAATTTATTAAAGATTTATAATATAATAAATTCCTCAAATATTATTTCTATATATTTAAAATATGTCTACTAATTTTATGAAACAATTAAATTTAAATATTTTTGGGAGTGTTGTAATTATCATATTTCTTCCCCAATTAGATTAGACCATTAGATTAGATTTAGATCAAGGGATTAAAAGAAGCCATATATATAATTAATTTGAACATAATTTTAATTTTCTATATTCATTATGATGACCTGCTAAATTTCAAACTCTAATAATTGATCATTAATATATTATTATTGAAATAATTATTCCATCTTTAGAGATATTTCTTGGAGGTAATTTTTCAATGAATTGTTGATTGATAACTATTTTTAAGATTATCATGATTTAAATTTAAATTAATTGATTCACTTTCATGTTTATAAATTTTATAGATGAAGAAGCTATGAGTATTTCTATATATAAGCATTAGAGGAGGAAAAAATTTGTTAACATGATGATGAAAATAAATCCATATAAATTTTATGTATAAAAATTTCATTTTAATTTCAAATGACTTATAAACATAAATTTTAAATTACCTTGATATTATTTTATTCATTCCATTGTTAAAATTCCTAATTTCTTAAATGTTATAATTTCTTTTTTCACATGATCTATTATCTCTGTAAATTTTATAATCCTTAAAAATTAATGACATAAGTTTTTACCAAAGAAACATTGACTATGGCTATATTATATAGGGTGATAATCATAAATTGAATTCATCATAATCTTTTAATGTATAAAAAGGTAGGAAATATCTCATATAGGGTGGGCCTATTAAAAATTAAAGGGGTTATCTATTTTTAGATTTTTAAAAAATCTTTAAAATTTTTATAAATATTATCCTACTAACATAGTTCATTCACCTAATATTCTATTTGAATTTAGAAAATGTAAAGATTTTTGTGAAAAATAAGTTTTCTTTAAAGATTCCAATTATTTCTATTAATGGGGTGAATTCTACAAAGAGGATAATTGATGATTTCAATTTTTTTTATTATATATGTTTTTAATTTCATTAGATTTTTCTTAGAGATCACTATTAATTTATATCAAACATATTCTTTTTCATTCAGGTATGTGATTACCAAAAATGGGGATTTTATTAGTTGAATTCTCAACATTATCCTTATAATTGAAACCTCTAATTCACTCACATATGGATTTTATTTAATATGAATTTTTGATTTTAATGTATATTTTTTAGTATTAATTTCATATTACCAATATTCATAACAACATTAAAGTGAAATTACATTTACCAGGATTTATATTAGAATTATAATAATATGAAGGGGATAAAATGTTATAGTTTTGATTGAAATGTAATATATGGTACTATATCTGATGTAATTTCACCCATTCCCAATGTACACAAAAGGTAATTATTGATTTAATTATAATGTAGGAAATAAATTGAACCAATTCCTTTTATAGTGGAATATACTAACCACATAGTAATTACTCAATTATGGTGTCATTGTAAAACATATCATTTAATATTGTGATCATAAATATATATTTGTCTGTTAGTGTCTTTTAAACACCATCACAATGGTAGGATATCATTATAAAGATCGAAAAATGTCAATAAATTTTTATATATTTTAAATTCATTTCATTATCATAGAGATTCCTACATCCAAAGTAGTTTTTCTAATCACTAAAATCACGAGCTTATATGGGATAGGTACAAAGAGAACTTCAAACATGTTTAAATTTTATGAATATTAGTTTGATCATCCTTATAGAGACCTACTAGTGTAATGTCGGGATTTTGTGGATATAATATAATTTTTTTGAGTATCATATATTGACACCATCTGATATGTTTATAGTTTAGTAAATTCATCATGTGGAATAGAGATGACTTGGTTCATATAAAAACCTTGTGATGCATTGGTTTTTGTCATAATATTCTATTAATTAGTTGTATTGTAAACCAAATCCCTATTTTGATTCATTAAAATATCAATTAATATTTTTACATTAAGTTTTTAATTAATTCATTTAAATAAATATAATTTTACTTCCACTATTCTTTTTTTATTCACCGAGAAGTATTATACCGACAGATACACAGAATTCCACTACTATATTGAATCTAACTTTTTTATTAAAAAATGTTTATAACAAACTTTTATATTGATTGAGACTAAATTTATTTATTATAATAAATCACCACCAATTGAACTACTATCTTATATACTCTTTAATACTAATACTTCCTTCTAAAGGACAACTTTATTTTTTTATTTTATAAGATTTGGAACTCATCAACTTATCCATTAAAGGTTATGAAAACCTATAAATAATGTTTACAATAAGTTCACAATGGAAATATTAATGGGGTATCATACCATAAAATATTTATTTTCCTATTATAAACATATATGTAATAAATTTTAAGAAACCCCCAATTCCAAATTATATAATTATATCCTTTTTAGCCACTTACAAGTCAAAAGATCTGAATGATATTTCATTATATTAATTTTCTACAGACCATTCATGACATGCTCTAAATTCTTATATAATCTTTTTTTTGAAGAACATCAATAGAAAATTCCCCATGATACCTCATCATCTTTGGCCACTTTTGGATTATAAGTTAGTGGTAATAATTTTGTTATCTCTATTACTAAAAAATGTGATATATATATATAATGAAAAATTTCATGAATATATAAAAACACTATAAAAAAAGATTAAAACACATCCACATTTTCAAATTAATCCCAATTTTTAAAAAATAGTTTTTAGGAATATAAAACTCTACCGCTTTCAATTTTTTGTCACTATTATAAATATTGGAAAGATAGTGAAAAATTCAGTTGGATATTTTTTAAAATCATCTATTTCATATATATATGTTTAAAAAAGGATCCCAACATGGTATTTATGACTTTTTCATAATCCTTTATTAATTTATTTTCTACCTATGTAATTGAAATTATAGTATTATCTTGTATTTTACTTCTATGAACTACAATTGAATAAAAATAATTCCCTAGATATAATAAATCATCTCTCATTCAATTCATACAGACTAGATAATTGAATCCACCATGTTTTTGTGATACTATTACCTTTATTTTATTACCCATGGTGGTAACATCCTCTGATAGATTCTCTAATAAATAACTAGGGGCACTGATACCACCTATTAAAACTAAATGTCCCACCATGGACCCTAAGAGAGGGGTGAATGAGGTTGGATTAAAATATTCTTATTTACTCATGTTTATTTTTTATTTTATATAATTTTTTTATTAAAAAATAAATCTATAGGAATGAAAAAACACATGAAAAATGAATTACAAAAATATAGAGAATCGTGAATATAGAGATTTTACATAGTTTACCCACATTGGTTTATATCCAAGGAGCATATATCAATGATGTTTTGATATTCCAAATATTCAATACTTGTAATGTCTCAGATTTTCTGTGTTTTTTTAATATTATATGGAATTATTACGAGACCAGGCGTAAAGAAGACACATCATTCCGATGCCTGGTGATCCTAGAATGGTGGTTCAAACTTTTTTAAGTTAAGTGAGTCGACACTTGTGCGCGGTTGTGGAAGTCTCGAAATGGATAACCGAATTTAAAATATGAGGGAACCATTGCATCCGGGATGATGAATTTACCTAAGAATGGGTCTAACCTTGACCGACGTGGGTTGAGGGAAAAAGGTAATTTTCAGACGTTTTTAGTAAAATAAAATAAAATAAATGGAAAAGTCTATTTTATTTTTATTTGGAAACATTTGCTACAGTGCAATGATGGGGAATCTTTTTAATAATTAATTCCATGTCATAATGACTCAGAAACAACAACTTGTCTCATTAATTCCGCAGCGTGATGGAATTAAAAAATGCACTTTCCCTTTTTAATGGGTTAATAGAACGATGGTCAATGACGGAAAATTGTGAGAAAACTCCGAATAATCCATGGAGCCTTGGAGAAAAATCTTGATGATGAACGATGGCGAATCAAAGATGAGAATCGCTGTGCCAATGAGTTGAAGGATCTTAATGACAACGAAAACATGACCTCTTCATCAGCGATCGATCCCTTTTGAGGTAGGGGTAGTTATTTCGATTCCTCTTTCCCATTTCTGAATTTAAACGACGAACATGGATCAACCACACACAAGTTGATCCACGTATTCGTACGTTCTTGTGGGAGGGTTTCATCAGGCTGATATTAGGGAATTAATCCATGTTATATTTTTTTTGATCCTGCTCTGTTTTATCCTATTAATAGGAACAGATCAATGCCATGAAGAATGACGGCGAAGGTTCGTTCGTCAATTTATTTTTGGTTTCCCCCCTTTCTTATCTCGCACGTTCTTTACGTTATTCATGTTCTTCGTGGGGAAATGAAAAATGGATCTTTTCCTATCCGTTTTGCAATGCAACGATTCCAATTGAGGATCCGATATCGTGACGACCTAGTAGAGGTGCGACGGTGACAATGGCGGACGAATCGACATGGTTCGGTAATTATCGTTCTTCGACCATTCTTCATGTGGGTGGATAAAAACACTTTTTTGGAGCTGATAGGAGGCCCTAAAACAATGGAGACAACCTCAGGACGTCAGTATGACCAATATTCTAGAGTTTCATTGCGATCGGACTGCCAGATCGACGAATGTGGCAGCACGGAAGGCGCAGTGGGGAAGTCCGCGATTCTAGAAATTTCTAGAATACATGGTCTGTACTCTCGAAGAACACACTGTGTGGACCGGATCAGCGGAAACTAGGGTTTCGAGATTCAGATGGGTATCACATGGCATGTGACCATAGTCACATGACATGTTGGACCTTCCCCGAAACTCAGAGTGTATTCTAGAAAGTACACAGACACAGGATGGACTACACAGCTTCAGAACACAGCGTGTGGACCCTACGCGGCATGGCAGATGAAACTACGTAGGACTCGGTGTGTATCTAGTGGATACAATGACATGGGATAGAGTACATGACCGTGTACTCCATCACATGGCCATATAAGGCCAGTAATGCGGGTCAACCCGTGTACCGATTACACGGGTTGGAGTACACGGGTTGAGGTTGTGTACGAGCACATGGACAACATACACAGAGCCGACCCCAATCACTCGGACACGATGTGTACACCATACTACACACCGTGTACTCACTTTTTCTACACGACCAGTCTTACGACACTGGTCATTGTACACGGGCAGTGCCCGGGGTCAGACAACATGGTGTGTAACTTTTCTACACGCCGTGTACTTTTTAGAAAATGGCATGGTCCTCTTGTCCACCGTATCTTGAACATGTTTTTTTGGGTTTGTGCCCCTTATTATAGTTCCTGTGAAGGTCAGAAATCATTTCCTTCTACAGGAGTATGATCCATTAAACAAGACTTTCTGTGATAGATTTTACATCTCTACAATAGGCCCGAAGCGAGATCCTCAATCCATTCCTGACCCTAGGTAGAGTCAGGCATCTACGTGACCAACTCTACCAGGAGTTGATCCTATACCTAGGTGGTGAATCCGGATGAGTCGCGGTATCCGACATGGCCCTAGCAGTGATCCTCATCTGTGTATCATGATCTTTACCACTCTGGAGTGTGTCTCCCATAATGAGTGTATCTATCTATCATGATCTTCCCACTCAGGATTGTGTCTCTTGTAATGAGTGTATCTATCTATCGTGATCTTCCCACTCAGGAGTGTGTCTCTCGTAATGAGTGTAACTACCTCTCGTGACATTTCCTGATGAACAGTACTTCTTGGATGAATGTCATCATAGCTACCAGACTCGTGGTGTGTGTTCTCCCGAAATGAGTGCTTCGTGAAATCTTCGAACAGAATCCGCGGTGGGGGGTATGTGGTTGTGTGACTTATTTCTAGACCACAGGTATGAGGTTTGGGTATATCTGGATTTTTTTTAACCTATTATATGTTCAGTGGACATATACTGTGTAGAGCTAAATGTGCCTTTCCTTTGTGCATTACTTTGTTTTTTTCGGGGTCCTCTACTGAGTATTGTTATACTCACCCCTACACAGGCTTTGACCGCATGTGTCGTGTCTTGTGCAGACGAGAAAACCTTTACAGAGTCCCAGGTGGACCAGGACATGACCGAGCCTTTTGAGTTCCCTACAGGCTGAGGCGTTCCTACGACTACGAGCAGCAGTCCCAATACCTCTTAGTGATTACAGGTTGGACTTCACAGTTTTCAGACTCTTGTTTTTGGTGGGCTTATATTCTGGCCTAGTTTACTTTTAGTACTTTATTTTCTACTGGAGTCTGTTGGTTGGGTTTAGTTGTATGCATGCATTTTGTTCCTTAGCGCTTTTTACATTTCATCATTTGTGGGCTTGGAGGTGTGTGTGTGTGTATAGGTTCTTGGGAAATGCCTTCCATGTTAGTAATATTCTTACTTTGTGCTAGCCACCAGCCCCTGGCCTATTAGAGGCGGTCTTGGGGAGTCATATCGTGGGCCCCACTGGGACGGGTTGTGAAAAAGTGGTATCAGAGGAGGTTAGTTCTACCTTAGTACCAAGAGTCTGTGAGATTGGTTTGGGGCAATAGTGTTAAGTGTTTTGATCTTGGCTTTCAGGCCAGACACTTGAGTGTTGGTGCGGCGGCAGAAATATCCATATACCAGGACTCTGATAACATACTTTTCGACATGGTACATGAAGACACTGGTTTCATGGAAATAAAAGAAAGGTATGTGCTACATATAGTAATGAGTTGTGTTTTCCATGTCCTTTAAGTCATCTATATAGATATACTTATGGTACATATTGTTTCCTTACAGGTTTCCTCCGCGACGCATACCCGCTAAGATTCAGCATCACGATCACGAGGATAACCCCCTCAGTGATGAGGCTTTGATACAGGGACCAGTTCCCCAGGAGTTTCCACCAGGTGGTGCACCTGCTATGCCACCACCAGTGGAGCGGCCCATGTTTCCTGCAGTACCGACCAATGAGGAGTGTAGGCTGAGTTTGCTCCATGAGTTCCAGAGATAGAGACCCCTCAGGTTTTGAGGTGAGCCTAACCCTTAGGCGGCTGAGGATTGGATTGAGGCGGTGACCAGAGTTTTCTGTCTAGTGAGGACACCAGCAGACCAGATAGTGATCCTAGGAGAGAGCCTTCTTCAGTGTTCGGAGGGACGATGGTGGAGTCTGACCACACAGACTCACGACTAGGAGGCTCTTTAATGGATGAAGTTTGAGCGACTCTTTAGAGAGGAGTTATCTCCGGTTACACTGAGAGCTGTGCACATCCAAAATCTTCTTCAACTCCAGCAAGGCAGTCTGATGATATCTTACTATTCATTGAGGTTGACCAATCTTTCCCGGTGCTCGATGGATAGGGTCAGGGATCAGTACTTCAGAGATAAGACCTTCGAGTGAGGTCTACGATGAGACATCTGAGCTAGTGTCATGTCTCTATGAATTTATACTTTTGCTGGAGTGCTCGAGTGGGCCTTGGTGATCGAGAGATTCTTGGAAGAGCAGAGGCAGCTGACGACAGTCAGCAGCAGGCAGATGTGTCCGGAGACCTTGGTAGTAGGGAGCCGACATCAGACACTGGGATCGGGATGTGAGAGATGTCAGAGGAGGACCCAAGACAGGGGATCGACAACCCATGTCTCTCAGGCTGGGTCCAGTCATCCTAGGGAGAATCGGTGCTACGCATGCGTTGGTAGAGGACATCTTGCTAGAGATTGTCTGACCCGTCGAGCTTCTAACAGGGAAGCGGTGGATGGACAACCAAGGAAGAGGTAGAGAGTGGAGTAGATAGACCCACCAGGCGACATACATGGTAGAGGAGTAGGGAGAGCTACAGGTGGTGGAAGACGCTTCGACTTACTTCCACCACCACCCCCAGGAGGTCCGCACCAGGCTCAGGGAGCTGGGGGATAGGGGCAGGGACAACTGCATGCGGTCAAGGCGTATAACCCAGGGGCTCCATGGATTATACGAGGTATGATATGTGTCTTATCTACCTTAGCTGTTGTACTTATAGACACATGTTCCAGTCATTCCTTCATAGCCACATGTCTTGTGAAAAACCTTGAGATTCTTGT
Source organism: Viscum album (assembly GCA_963277665.1). Classification (NCBI taxonomy): domain Eukaryota; kingdom Viridiplantae; phylum Streptophyta; class Magnoliopsida; order Santalales; family Viscaceae; genus Viscum; species Viscum album. The sequence continues at coordinate 807,938,148 of OY728134.1, read as the reverse complement.
AGAACCGTTGACTCGATCCTTATGCTTGGATACACCTATAGGAGGAGAATCAATGATCACAAACCTTTTCAGACAGTGTGATCTTACCCTTTTAGGTGAGAGTTTCAGTTGGAACCTCTTGGTGGTAGTGTCGAGGCCTTACAACATTATTCTCGGTATGGATTGGTTATCTTCAGTCCATTCCCATATTGATTGTTTTAGGCGAAGAGTGCGGTGTGTCCACCGTGATGGGATGAGGTTTTCCTATGTTAGAGAAAAGGACACCAGGGCATCACATAATGGGCTCATGCATAGATGGGTGTAGCCAATCACTCATGAGATGGATAGCCTTACCCTCAGAGCAGTAGATGTTGTGAGATCTTAGTTCCCAGTAGCAGTGGTGGAGTACGAGGATGTCTTTCCCGAAGATGTTCCAGGATTACCTCCCCACTTGGAAATCGACTTAAACCCTGGGAAGACACCGATTTACTCACCAGAATATCGGATGGCTCTCACAGAGCTTCGCGAGCTGAGGGTGAAGTTGGAGGATTTGTAGAGCAAGGGTTTTGTGAGACCCAGCATTTTACCCTAGGCAACCCCAGTCTTGTTTGCCAGGAAGGCAGACAGAAGTTTGAGGTTGTGCGTGGATTACCGGTGCCTGAACTAGGTGACAGTGAAGAACAAGTATCCACTGCCAAGAATCGATGACCTCTTCAATCAGCTGAGAGGGGCACAACGGTTCTCGAAGGTTGACATTCGATCTAGTTATCACCGGTTATGAGTACTAGATGAGGATATATCGAAGAGAGATTTCAGATGCTGCTACGGTCACTATGAGTACATGGTGATGCCTTTCAGCATGAAAAATGTCCCCACAATGTTCATGGGACTAATGAACCAGATCTTCCAGCCGTACTTGGACCGGTTCGTATTGGTCTTCATCGACGACATCCTCGTGTACTCGGTGTCAGAGGAGGAGCACGTGATACACCTGCAGATGGTTCTAGAAGTACTTTGGGAGCACCAGCTTTATGGGAATTTGTTGAAGTTATAGTTATGGATTCAAGAGGTCCACTTTCTGGGACATGTCATCTCATCATATGGAGTAGCTGTGGACCCAGCCAAGGTGGAGGCAGTGTTAGCATGGGATCCACCTCGGAGCATGATGGAGGTGCGAAGCTTCCTTGGGTTTGCAGGATATTACCGAAGATTCATTCCTGATTTCTCCCAAATAATAGCACCGATGATAGTCTTGACCAAAAAAGGGGTGACCCTTCATGTGGACGGAGAAGTGCCAGCAGACTTTCGAGAAGTTGAGACAGAGTTTGACGAGCGCCCCAATCTTGAGATTGTCGGAGGAGGGTGTCGAGTACATAATTTTCTGCGACGCATCAGGGATCGTGCTTGGCTATGTCCTGATGCAGAGGAAGGAAGTGATTGCTTATGGTTCGCACCAGCTCAGGCCACATGATCAGAACTATGTGAACCATGATCTCGAGTTATATGCGGTAGTCTTCACATTGAAGATATGGCGAAACTACCTTATGGGCGAGCAGTTCATCGTCTACTTTGACCACAAGAGCCTCAAGTACATCTTCTCATAGAAGGATCTAAATCCGAGGTAGAGGAGTTGGCTAGAGTTCCTCCAAGATTATGATTTCTAGATTATCTATACTCCTGGGAAGGGAAAAAAGGTGGTGAATTCTCTTAGCATAAGGTCGAGCTCGCAACTGTTGAGTGAGGCGACATAGTAGTTAGCCATGTTGCAGTTATCCTTCCTGGATAGAGAGGATACAACTTACCTGCAGTTGATGGAGGTCACCCCTACAATCTTAAAATGAGTTAGGGAAGCACAACATGGGGATGTCGACTGTGAGGATTTATGTGCTCAGTTATCCATAAGGCATTCTCCTGATAGATATTCACAAGGTGGGGAGAACATACTTATTTTCAGAGGATGAACTATTGTACCAGTATCATTGCAGGAATAGGTCCCAAGGGAGTTTCATACATCCCCCTTGGTGGTACATCCTGGAGTGGAAAATATGTACCACGATATATGATGACAATTCTGGTGGTCAGGAATGAAGAAGGCAGTAACAGAGTTCATTTCCCAATACCTCACATGTCAGCAGGTGAAGGCTGATCACCAGGTTCCAGCGAGATTAGCTCACCCCTGGAAGTTCCAGAGTGGAAGTGGGATGGAATATCTATGGACTTCATGATAGGATTACCGTAGACATCCAAGGGACATGATTCCATTTGGGTGATCGTTGACCGACTCACCAAGTTGGCCCACTTCCTAGCTATCTGGGAGTAGAGTTTCGTAGAGAGCTTGGGATGCCTCTACATACAAGAGATAGTTCAGATTCATAGTCTCCCTTCAACGATTGTCTTGGACCAAGATGACTTCTTTACATCCCAGATGTGGAAGGGATTGCAGGAGGCCTTTGGGACTCAGCTACGCTTGAGCAAGACGTTCCATCACCAGACCAATGATCAGACGGAGAGTACCATTCAGGTTCTGGAGGATATGTTGTGGGCCTGTATCTTGGACTTTGGTTACAGTTGGTAGGACCACCTACCACTGGTAGAGTTTGCATACAATAAAAGATACCACTCCACCATTGGTATGGAACCTTTTGAGGCTTTATATGAGAGACCCTACCGGTCACCGCTTTGCTAGACCGACCCTGGAGAGTCAGCACTCATGAGTCCAGAGTTGGTGTGAGCTACCACCGAGAAGGTGCAGATCATCCGAGGGAAGATGAAGACTACATAGAGCCAACATAATTCTTATGATGACAAGCTATGAAGACCCCTGGAGTTTGAGGAGGGAGACCACATCTTTCTTCAGGTCTCACCTTGATGAGGGTTACATAGATTTTGCTGAGGCGGAAAGCTACCTCCAAGGTTCATCAGACCTTTCCAGATACTGTGTAGAGTTCACGAGGTGGCGTACCATCTGGATCTACCGCCACAGTTGCATTGGGTACATGATGTCTTCCACATGTCACAACAGAGGAGGTACGTGCATGACCCATCACACATCATCGACTGGGGTGAGCTGGAGATCGAGGATTGAGTGAGCTTTACTGAGTATCTGGTGGAGATCGAGGATTGAAAAAAGAGGATCCTTCTTAGGCGATCGATTCCCTTGGTGCATGTTTGGAGGTAGCACGAGAATATTTAGGAGAGCATGTGGGAGTGAGAGGCTCAAATACGTGCCCAGTACCCACATCTTTTTGAGTAGTCTTGTTTTGGATTTTCGCGGATAAAAATCCCCAAGGTGGGGAGAATGTAATGTATCAGATTTTCCATGTTTTATTAATATTATATGGAATTATTAGGAGACCAGGTGCAGAGACGACACATCATTACAAGGCCCGGTGATCCCGGAATGGTGGTTCAAACTTTTTTTTTAAAGTTAAGTGAGTCGGAACTTGTGCGCGGTTATGGAAATCTCCAAACGGATGCCCGAATTAAAAATATGAGGGCACAGTTACGTCCGGGATGATGAATTTAACTTAGAACGGGTCTAACCTCGACCGGCGCGGGTCGAGGGAAAAAGTTAATTTTCAGACATTTTCAGTAAAAATAAAATAAAATAAATGGCAAAGTCTATTTTATTTTTATTTGGAAACAATTGCTGCAACACAATGACATTGAATTTTTTTAATAATTACTGCCATGTCATAATGACTCTGAAATGAAAAATTTACTCATTAATGCCACAACCTGATGGAATTCCAAAATGCGCTTTCCCTTTTTAATGGGTTAATCAAATGATGGTCATTGACGGTAAATTGAGAGAAAACTCTGGAGAATCCTTGGAGCCTTGGAGAAAACTCTCGGTGACGAATGACGATGAATCAAAGCTGAGAATCACTGTGCCAATGCGTTGAAGGATCTTTATGATGATGAAAGCATGACCTCGTCATCAGAAATCAATCCATTTTGAGGTAGGGGTTTTTATTTCGATTCTCCTTTCCCATTTCTGAATTTAAATGACGAACACGGATCAACCATGAACAAGTTGATCCATGGATTTGTACATTCTTACGGGAGGGTTTCATCGGGTTGATCTCGGGGAATTAATCCAAGTTAGATTTTTTATTTTGATCCTACTCTGTTTGATACTACTAATGGGAGCAGATCAACTCCATGACGAATGACGGCCGAGGTTCATTCCTCAATTTCTTTTTGGTTTTCCTCCCCCTTTCTTATCTCGCACATTTTTCGCATTCTTCGAGTTCTTCATGGGGAAGTGAAAAAAGGATCTTTACATGTTCATTTTGTGACGCAATGATCCAAATTGAAGATATGACATCGCAACGACCTATTAGAGGTGTGACGGTGATGACGACAGATGAATCGACATAGTTCAGGAATTATTGTTCTCTGACCGTTATTTGTGCGGGTGGCTCAAAACACGTTTTTGTAGCTGATTGGAGGCCTGAAAACAATGGAGATGACCTCAGGATGTCAGGGCGACCTAGATTCTAGAGTTTCATGGTGATTGGATAGCTGAATCGATGAATGGGGCAGCAGAGAAGGCGCGATAGAGGATGTCCGCGATTCTGAAAATTTCCATAATACACGGCGTGTACTCCAGAAGAACATGCCGTGTGGATCGGATCAGCGGCGAATAGGGTTTTGGGAGTGATACGGGTATCACACGGTGTGTGACCCTATTCAAACGGCGTGTTGGACCTTCCCTGAAGCTCGGTGTGTATTATAGGAAATACACGGACACGGGATGGACTACACGGCTTCAGAACACGGTGTGCGAAACCTACACTGCATGGCAGAGGAAACTACGCGGGACTCGGCCTGTATCCAGAGGATACATGGACATGAGATGGAGTACATGACCGTGTACTCCATCACACGGCTAGGTAAGGCCAGTAACGCGGGTCACCCCATGTACCGATTACACGGATTGGAGTACATGAGTTGAAGCTGTGTATGGGCACATGACCAGCGTACACAGAGCCGACCCCAGTCACTCAAAAATGGCGTGCACACTGTACTACACCCCATGTTCTCAATTTTTCTACATGAACAACTTTACGACACGATCCATTGTACACGGGATGTACCCAGGGTCAGACGACATGGCGTGTAACTTTTCTATACGCAATGTACTTTTTGTAAAATGGCATGGTCCTCTTGTCCACCGTATCTTAGACATGTTTCGTTTGGGTTAGTGCACCTTCTTCTCATTCCCCTGAAGGCCTGACATGGTTTCCTTCTTTATAAGTATGATCCTTTTAGCAAGACTTTCTGTGATAGAGTCTCCATCCCTCCAAGAGGCCCAGAGCGAGATCCTCTATCCATTCCTAACCCTAGGTAGAGTCAGGCATTGACATGACCAACTCTACCAGGCATTGATCCTCTACCTAGCTGGTGAATCTGGATGAGTCATGGTATCTGCCATGGCTGTGGAATTGATCCTCATCTGTGTATCATGATCTTTCCCACTCAGGATTGTGTCTCCCGTAATGTGTGTATCTATATATCGTGATCTTCCAACTCAGGAGTGTGTCTCCTGTAATGAGTGTATCAATCTATTGTGATTTTCCCAATCCAGAGTGTTTCTCCCATAATGAGTGTAACTACCTCTTGTGACGTTTCCTGATGAACAATAATATTCGGACGGACATCATTGGAGATACTAGACTCATGGAGTGTGTTCTCTCGGAATGAGTGCTGCATGGAATCTTCGAAATGAATCCCTAGCGGGTGGGGGGCTGGTATGTGGTTGTGTGACTTGTTTCTAGACCACGAGTTTGAGGTTTGGGTATATCTAGATTGCATTAACCTATTATATGTTCAGTAGATATATACTGTGTAGATCTAACTCTGCCTTTCCTTTGTGTATTTCTTTGTGTTTTTCGGGGTCCTCTACTAAGTATTGTTATACTCACCCCTACATGGGCTTTTCCCGCACATGTCGTGTCTTGTGAAGACGAGCAACCCTTTAATAGAGTCCCAGGAAGACTTGGATAGGAACAAGCCTTCTGAGTTCCCTACAGGCAGAGGTGTTACTATGGTTACGAGCAGCAGTCCCAATACCTCTTTGTGTTTACAAGTTGGACATTACAGTTTTTAGACTCTTTTTTTTGGTGGGCTTGTATTCTGGCCTAGTTTACTTATAGTACTTTACTTTCTGTCGTACTCTATTGGTTGGGTTTAGTTGTATGCATGCATTTTGTTCCTTAGTGGTTTTTACATTTCATCATTTGTGGGATTGGAGATGTGTTCATGTGTACATGTTCTTAGGAAATACCTCCCATGTTAATAATATGCCTACTCGGTGCTAGTCACCAGCCCCTGGCCTATTGGAGGTGGGCTTTGGGAGTCACGACGCTGGACCCACAGGGACGGGTCGTGATAATACTCCCCCAATTTTTAATAAAATATTTATGATAGTCCTAATGATAATACGTAGTTCATATACTCTTCCTATTTTCTGGTCACTGTTATCTAATAGGTCTATATATTAGATAATTTGAATCAAATATTGAACTCAGAAAGATATCAAATACAGACATAGAACCAAACTGAAATGGGTAATCTACTTATTATTAAGATATTTACTTAATGATATATATAGATATTAAATGAAATTAATGACCTTAAATAATATTCTATATTATAATTCAATTCAATCACACTCCACATACAAATACATGATATTTAATAAAATTGAAACCATATACAATCTTCTTCAAGAATCTCGATATCCTTCATCCATCTCTCTATTTTGATGTGCATCACATTTTTTCTTCTATTCAAGAGGCATGGTAATATCTATAGAATTTTGGGATTCAAAATTTATTCTTAAGTCATCTTATGTAATCCTCAATATCATATAACCATTATATCATTTCTAGGACCATCTATACCATTTATATTAAAACAGGTAGTTGATCGATGCACTAAATCATTACAAATTACACGAGAAATCCTTGTAAAAAAACATTTATAAATTCTATATATTTCAATAGTAACAAAATGGAAATTATAATCATAATGCGGATGATCATTTCCTTCATCATTTTCCATTCAACTTCCATTTTGTCAATAGAAAATTTAATTCTTTGACTATGTGAAATTGATTCTTTTTTCTATACAACACTAATCATACAACTAAAAACCACATATCTTTCCTCATGGTATAACCATCATAGTTTAGTCTCTTTAATAAAAATTTCACCATTATTCCTCTATGTTAATAAATTCTAATCACTCTCAAACTCCAAATCATTTGGGATAGGAAACTTTTCTATATCATGGTTGTCTCCACATAACTAGAGTTACTAAAATCAACTTATGTATTTTCATATCATGCCAATAATTTCATGATGTCAAAATAGTTTTTTAAAATTGAGAAAGTAAAATATACTTCCATATGGATCATTTATTTATTATACACTTAGGTATCAAAATGTAGTTCAACACTTTGTGGAATTTAATAATTATATACAATTCGTAGTATTTCCAAACATTCCATTATCTATCCAAATCTTCTCCTCATAATAAAAAGGTAAATATACCTTTGTGTTTTCAATAACTCTAATTTATCTAATATAAAAAAGAAATCATAAAAGTCATTTTTTTTTCAAACACTCATCTTATAACCATTTTCCTTTTTAGTGATTTATTCCTTCAATGATTAAAATATTAAGAGAAAATATATATATATTCTAAATAAACTCTAATTAGTTTCATTATGACATCCCAAAACTAACCATATAAGGATTAGATGAATTAAGAAAAATATTACATTTCAATATATTCTGGATATGTTTATTGATTAGATATTTATGTAATTAAGATAGGTTATAAACAAACAAAATTCATTCTATTATAACTAATGGAAATTATTTACCACTATAAAAAATATATATTAATCTACAATGATTCATTAATATCTCCAAAAAATTATCCAAATAATATACTAGTCCAAATATTACACAATTTTATTATATTAATAACACTGGGGATGGAAGCATAAGTAATGGGTGAGATCAAATGAAGAGTTTGAGTAAATATAATATATAATAATAAAATACTATAAGTGAACATAATATGAGAACCTAGGTATAATCAAGATACATAAGAAACTTATTCCCAACTAATAATGGATAAAAAATAATGGTATAAGGATTAGAATATGATAATAAATGAATCAAAGTAGTGTGGAAAGATTAATAAATAACCATGATTCATGAGAGTATAATGTATGGAAAACACTATAAGATCATAAAATAAACGTTAGAGTAAGAAAATATATCATTTTAAGAATATATTAAGAACAATTATATCTATTTATAGACATTTGAATATAGATTGACCACAATGATATCAATTCAAAAAGTTATAGACATATGTAAATTGAAATTATATACAATAACAACCTTATGAGAATATATAATCCAAAATTAAACACATTCAAAACCTTATAAAAATAACTACACTACCACTATACGTGCGAAAACAATTTTAAGCATAGATGAGTGATAATAATTCAAACAAAAAACCATATGAGAACAACTAGAATATATATACACACACACAAAAAAAACATGTGAGCATTAGTAAACCATTATTATAACTATTCACATCTTTGTGAAAATATATAAATCCTAATTATACCCATGTACAACCTTTTGAAATAATATCAACTACAATTATAGAAATATAAACCAATTTATTTAAACTAAAACCAAAATTATACCCATTCTCCATCATTTGAGCATAACTAATCCATAATTATACCCATGCACTACCTAGTATGAATAAATAAACCATAATTATAAACATTCATAACATCATTATATCATGAGATATAAAACTATATCAAATGAATTAGAAGGTGATATAGGACCCAAACCATCATCATCCTTAAATATTTGTTCTATAAGATATAAACCAATAATCATATTAGAATGAACTACTAATAAAAAATGCATTCAATAACATTTCCAAAATGTATCACACAAAATTACTTCATGAATTTGTTTTGATGATACTAAAACTCAATCACCCACATAATTTATTTCATAAGGGAATTCAAATACTTATTCATCAATCATATCCCAATTAATGATTTATTTTATGATTTCATTGAAGAAAATGGAAACTAAACATAAAAATATTTATTTATAAAACATTTTTTATCCTTTTTTTTAAGAAGATGAAGTTAGATTCCATTTTAAAAATAAATTTTTAAAAGTGTAAAAGTTAAATTTTCTTCAAAGTATTAAAAAAAATATTGTGAAAAAATAGTTCATTGAAAATGAAATAATTTCGTCTAAGAAAACTCAGTATGGAATACATAACATTTGATCATGAAACATAAACACAATTTTATATTTTAAATATACTTTTTTTTGAAAACCCACATCATAGAAAGAATTATAGATTTTCAGTCTAGAAAAGAATTAATAGAATAATTATAATCATATAGAATATTCAATATTAGATTTCCAAAAAAATGAGGATAACATTAGGGGGAAGGAAAATATGGTCTTGAAACAAATATCTAATTTATATATGGTTTTTAGTTGATAATTATATACTTTTAATTAGGGGACCAATCAATATGGAAGCATTGAATCAAAAGATAAATTCACCAAAGAAATAAAAAATAAAACATCCTTGAAAATTGTAAATTAGTTAATAATTATAATATTAATGTTCAAAGTTTAAAAGAAAATATATAACTCATTGAAATTTATTTTAAATACAAATGTCCCATACATAAAACAAAGATCATGATGTTATAAATTTTTTTAAATGGGTATTATGTCGTAAAAATGTAAATCCCTATAATTAAAGAGAAAAAAGTTATAATATTACAATATTTTTTAATTTACGCAACTGATATTAAATATACTAAGGAATAATAATTATTAATAAATGTATGAGAGTTGACTTAACAAGAACACTTAAAACTGGAGAAGAATTTTAATATAGACTCTTTAAATAGGGTGATTTAAACTGAACAAAATTTTCTCTATTAAAATGTACTTTTAGGATATCATGAATCGAGAATTAAATATATAAATCACAAAAATATATTAGTTGTACAATATAGAACATTTTTTAAAGAGAGTAATTTGAGATGAAAACTATTAATGTGGTCAAGATTAATTCAGTAATTGCACCAAATGTATTGAATTAGTTAATTATTTTAATTAATTATAAAAAAAAGAAAATTATTCATAACTATAACCATTTATACTCCCTAACTATAATCATTCTATACTTAGATATCAGTTATCTATTACATGTTTTCCAAAATTAGGTGTTTATAATTTTAATTGTTTATAATTGTTTCTTAGGATCCATGTCATTATTTTTTTACTTTCAAAAAGTCTGTCTTAAAAAAATCATTATAATTACTAAAATGGATGATTTAAAATTATGTATGAATTTTAGTTTCCTTTCAAGATTAAATTTGTTTTTATCGGAGAAAATGAAATAGAAATCAAGTATTTTAAATTATTTTTAACCTATGAAGAGAGATTTAATAATTAATAAGATAAATTTTAATGTATCCTTTATAGAACCAAATAAAATAATAATTTTAATATTTACATTATATTATTCTAGTAATTATTTTTTCACAATAATCTATGAAATAATTTCATATCATTGTTCATGTAGGCAGTCAAACTGAACCAAACATGAATATACCACGATTAATGGATGATTATTAGAGGATTAAGTTAAATTATCATATTTGTAGTAGATTAAAGATATAATTATCCATTTATCATTATGATATATCAAAATTAGATTAATTTTTTATATTAATATATTTATACAAAACAATTTTATAGTATTAATAAATTGTTTTCCGTTTAGTTTTTTATTTATGATGATTAATTTTATAATGAATATGTATAGTTCATATCTTTCATATGATATTCAATTTTTATTAAAAAAAATTATTTAATATCATAGAAATCATATTTATGCTTTCAACTAATCCTTTTAGCCATCATTAAATTAATTTAATGAAAAATGAACTCGTTTATTCATGGAGGTGTTAGTCCACACACGCACACACAATTCACATTCTCATATTTCATAATCAAAAATGGAAAAGGATATAAATTCATATACCATCATTATAGTAACATATCAATATAATATGGATAATTATGTTATCAACTTAATATTTTACAATATAATTTTTATTAAGAATATGTTAATAGAAATAAATACAAAGGAGAAAGGCATAATGAAAAATTTATAAATCACTTCATAGATTATCTCCCTTGAAAAGGGGGTTAAGCCTTTGAGGTATGGTTTCCTGATATTAAAAAAACATGTTGAAGGTATCTAAATATATAGTGTAGAGATTTGGGGATTTTTGGATAAAATAAGTGGGTTTTGATGTTAGTTAGAGTGGGGATATGATTTCACCTTTTATATATGAAAATGGATGAAAATTTTTAAATACCAAAAACTATTCAATAATGGGAAGTCAAACTCAAGGAAGGTTGCTATAAAATTTTAAAATAATGGTTATGAGAAGAAAAATGGTCTATATGCACCACCAAAATTCAATTAAAAACATTTTTTAACAAGTTAGTTTGTTTTATTCTTAGGTTACCCATTTTTACCTTTATAGTATTGATCACAACTAATTGTTATAACAAGGAAATTTATCATTATACAAAAAAATAAAATGGTATTTAATATATAATTATAAACTACTTGATTCCAAATTTTAAATCCATTTTATTTTATTTTATTTCTAATTATTATGTTATAAGTTTGAAATTAATAATTTATAATGCATTAATAACAATTTTTTTTGAGAATATCATGAATGATCTAAAATTATATTTATTTATTTTTTTAAAACAAAGAAAATGTGCTTAAATTTAAAATTTCACTTATAGAATTTATATATTTTCATTTAAAATTTCTCACAAGTTTTAATACATATGTATATACTAATATTTTTCTAATGGTCATGATATTCATCCATGTTTAATTTAGAATTATTCATAATACAAGAAATATTTTTATAGAAATCCTAAAAATTCATTCTATGCTAAAATTTCATTGATAAATCCAAAAATGATGTTACATTTCTCAAATTAAAATTATAAACATTCTATTATTTTAATAATTAAAATAAAAAAATAACAAAACATTATTTCATTAAGAAACCTTTTCAAAATTATAGTGATTTTAGTCTTATTTCACATAGATTTCCAAATAAGTGAAAATCAATGCATTAATTTATAAAAATAAACATTACAGAATATACTAATTTTTCAACTATGATCAATTTAATTTATTATGGTGAATTGAAGGACCCCAATTTTAAAATGTTTCTTTGAAATTAATCATTTTAAAATACTAATAAAATATGTTAATAATGTACAATTATATTAATTGATTATTATCCTTTTATTTAAAAATGATTATATTATTCATGTAATTTTATTATATTGATATTTTTTATCTGAGTGTTATTTTAGTTCTATGATTAAAGTTACCATGGTATTAAATATTATAGTAATTTTGAGGATATAAAATCATGGTTAATTACATTCAAACCCACTTAAATAAATTGTTCCTCATAATTTTAATTATTACTCACCGATGATAGTAGTTGAGGGTAATCTTAGCATACCAATAATTTAGAATATGAAGTCGAATATGAAATATCCCTTACTATATTAAAATATACATATATAAAATATTTAAATCAATGAAAATTAATCTTTCATCATATCATGTACCTCAGTATGTATATACTCTAATCATATATTATCCATAACATACCTCTCCCAACACCATTGTGTGTACATGATATTAAATCATAAATAAATAATATATTAATTCAAAAAATAAACTTTTGTCTTAAAAAACTAGCTTATAATGTAATACTCCAGTCTATATATATAACAATCACAATAATTAGATAAAAATAATCAATAATACAATGGATAAATCATTAAATAAATCAATAATAAATTAAAAATTTATCATTACTATCATACTCACATTTTGTAAAATTAATATATTATTTTCACCAATCATTAAGGGTATATTAAGTCTATTTTTTATCCATAAATCAATCATGGGTTCATTAACAGTTATTCCAAAAATATAACCTTGTAACAAAATCGAATTTCAAGGATTATAATAAAATTTAAAAAATGTTTCCAAAAAAATAAAGAAAAACCAATAAAGAAAAAACCTTATTTGTTTCACTTAATCCTAAAATATATTATGATATATTATAATAACTTAAATAAATATAACCCACTAATGAATAAATCTCATAGTATTAATTTTTACAGTATACAATGATATCAACCTCACATCCTTATGTAAATCTTGGAAACTGACCTTTTCTAACATACTAAGCATATACAAGTAAGCTAAACCATTTATTTATTCTCCCTAATTTTATGATAAATTTTTCTTTCTTTTTATACATATATCATTTTGAGATTCATTTTTGTAATCCTTTTTCCACCAAATACTAAATCCCAAAAAGGGTATCAATAAAATTAGTGAAAATGAACATAATAATATTGAAACACTTTCCTAGGATGTACTCTCTTTTGTAAAATTCATTTCATCCTATGATATAATCATTTAAATATACATATCCTTATGTTAGTTTCTCTTTAAATTATTAACACAATCATTTAAATTAATTATTAAATGAATACATCATAATGTCATGTAACGAGAATGTTATTACCTAGAGCATGTCACTCCGAACAGTCAAACCCGATGTGTAGTTAGGTCTCAATTTTCGACACCATGTGATGATTGCTTTAATAACCTTAATGACCTTGTCTGTGTTTATACACTTAGGTACATCTTTTCAAAAGGTGGAATCCCAATTTAGTTTCCAAAATGGAAGAAATTTCCATGATTACCACACAATATATACTTTACAAAAATTTCATGATTTCATCGAATTTGTAAACATATCCCTTAGACATATACCTAGGGCTTTTTATAAATTTATATAATAATAATCACTATATTATTACCTCAAATGACCTTATTTTTCATATATAACATTGAAATTATAATAAACCTTAACTTATCAACTGGTAATAAAATTTTTATCAGCCAATTTATCCTCAACTTTTTACATCCTAATTTCCAAAGTCATATAAATCCTATAATGATACCAAAAATGATAGAAAAGGCCAAACCATTCATTAATTAAAAGAAATATTGAAAATATTTTTTATAATAAAATCACTATATTATTTAGTTTAGAGTTTTGGAGAATTAGTATAAAATATTATATAAAAAACACATTCTCATAATTGAATATAATTGTTTTTCCATAATGAATGCAATTCTTTAATCCATAAAAAATATTCAAAATATATCACAAAGTCTCCACACATGAAAATGTTTAATATATTAATTATTTTATTATATTCATTACGTGGGGGATGGAATCATAAAAAATTGGAGTGAAATAATGATTTGTAAGGGTAAAAAAAAGTGTTAACAGTCAAATATCGTAAGTGGGAATAAGATGAGGACATGCATATAAACCTGATATAATAAAAACATATACCTAAAAGATAATGGATAATAAATACTCGAATAAGGATTTATATTTCCTAATACATGAATCAAAAGAGTGTGGAAACAAAAGTTAATAAAAATGATCCAGGTCATTATAAAATTGATATTTGAATATAATATTTTGGGATAAACATATACATAAGAAAATATATAATTTTAAACATAGCTTAAACATAATTATATCCATTACCTAACATGTGGGGTAAGATCCTAACTTAATATGGAGTTGACTAAATCTCTTTTAGAGGTACACGTTTTTTATGGTTGAGTACATAATTTTTGGGTTTTAAATTGAAGAGTTTTTTGGGGGAAATTTGATAAAATGGAATAGAGAAGGGTAGTTCATGGTTAGAACATGATTTTCCCAAACTGTGCACCCTATCCTAGCAAACCTTCCAAACCTATATAAAGTGTAATTGCATGGTTGGTGCATGATTTTTCAAATAGCGTGACCTCTTAGGAGAAAATATGAACCCCTATAGTAGAGGCACACTGTTAGGTGCATGGTTAGAAAAAAATGTCCACCCCTACCCAGCAAACTGGGAATGAATTTTTATGTTACCCAAAATATTTTATGAAAATTACCTGAATCCCTTAATTAACTCAAAATTTACCCCCATTCAACCCTAACACATTTATTACTATTTTAATGACTCATGAGATAATTTCAAGCCCTCTTGACCTTTATTCTTGGTGATTCGAATCCGGGTTCAAATATATATGCCCCTCTCGATAAGAGGATCTCATCATGCTTGGTTTCCCATTTTTCATCCCTTATACTCCAATTCAAGAAAGGGTTTTTCTTCCTATTTTGATTAGATGTAGATATATAATTTTTTATCTAGATCTATATTTTATGGATTTTTGTTTATTAAACATTGAATTAGGTTTTTGTATTCAGATCTAATTCTATGTCGTTGTGCTGCTCAATGTTTTGGGACTTCCATTGGTAATAATTCTTCATCAAACTTCTGGTAGGTGGTCTATAATAGAAATCCCATAGTCTTGATTTTAATTATGTGTATATAATTGTAGAATTTATATTATTTGTTTATAAATTGAGTTCGTGATTGGATTAATTAATTTATAAGATGTGAAATTGTGGGTTTATAAATTATAGATTTAAATAATTAATTTTAGGATTAATTATGAGATATTGAGATATTGATATTTGAGAAAAATAATTTTGGAAATAATTATAAGTATTGAGATTGTGATTGAGATAATTAATTATGGAATTAATTATATGATTTTGAGTTTGTGTATATTGATTAATTATTTTATGAATTAATTAATTGAATGGAAAACTTAATGAATTGGAGAATTAATTAAGTAGAAATCTCTGATAAAATAATTGTTGAAATAGTAATGAAATTAATGTAGTTAGTTAATTTTTTAGTTGACTAAGAGAATTGTGGTTATTAATTAATTATTGAATTAATTAAACTATTTGATGTGATTAATTAATTATGTAATAAATAAACACTATTTATATGATTAATTAATTATTTAATTAATTAATGTTATTAATGTGATTAATTAACTGTTCAATTAACTAATGAAAAAGTGGTGTTTATCAAATTGTTGAATTAATAGTGAAATTTATTTGGATAATTAATTGTTGAGTTATAAATGTGTTGATTAACTCTATCATGTTAATAAAATTGTGAAGTTATCAATGGTAAAATGGTTATTTAGTTCTAAAATAAATAATTGGAACATGGTTATTCTAATGTGTGAGTATGAATGATAACCTATGAATTCATGTTTCCATTAATGAATAGGAAAATGAACATTCTATTATGTGAAATATTAATGGTAACTTAGGATTCATGTATGAGTTAAGTAATGGTAATAATTGAATTTTGAGATATGATATCACTTGGGAATAGTTTAAACTCCAGCATGGGCTGAAGCAGATATTGAGATATAGGTGTCTGTGGAAACCTGGGGGTATATGTGGTTAAACAAGGAATAGTTGATAATGTGAAAAATGTTTAATTATTTATTGTACATTATTGTTTATAAAACTCCAAATATTGTTATTTTAATAGATATTATCTTAGATTACATTGGTGGTGGCCTATTGGGTTG
Source organism: Viscum album (assembly GCA_963277665.1). Classification (NCBI taxonomy): domain Eukaryota; kingdom Viridiplantae; phylum Streptophyta; class Magnoliopsida; order Santalales; family Viscaceae; genus Viscum; species Viscum album. Next base: position 807,921,468 of record OY728134.1, on the reverse strand, counting down.
TAATCAAACCCTACTCGGGCTACCAAATTAGTAACCAAATAGATTTCATGATTGTAGGACATTATAATGGAATAGGTATTATGTTAGGTGGCTGAGTCATGATCAATCATTGATGAGGAATTCAGATGTGGTTTCAGACCCAGTTGAGTATAATGAGTATATTTACTTTCGAGTAGAATTATGACAGTTGGAACGTACATCAACATGAAATATTTTTTTGTTCAGCTTGATATTGTATCTACAGATTTGATTATCATGTGATATTATAATCTATCTACTTATGGTTATATATTTTATTATTGTTTATTTATTTTATGCTGGTGTTTTACTCTGAAAAATAGGGCATAGTCTCCCTAAGACTGATATTATACCCACTCTACTATTTGGTAGCCTTTAGTGTACTGAGAGGCACGCTTGAGGTCATGTGACCAACCGACTCAGGGAACCAGTGTGTGGAACCTGAATCTGGACATTACAATGAGGTATCAGAGCCCAATAATCTTTATTTTTTATTTTTTATTACTATTTAGGAAAGCTATACCGGAGACTAGGAAGAGTCATCCCTTGGTTTTGAGCTCGTGCATGGGAGTATAAAACCCATGTATGGGGGAGAACCCAAGTAACCAGTATGGGATTATTGTTATTACTGTATGTTTTTATATTTCAATATTATTTCCCCATGGGTGACTCACTTGTTGTTTGTTGTGATTATTAATGTTGAGATTTTATGAGATTTGACTCATGGCCCAATATGACATGATAATTGAGTTTTCATGCATTATTCTTGGAACTAGGGGTTATTGTGACGTGAATCATTTTAAGAATGCATGGGAAAATGGGTTATGGGTATGTGGTTGAAAATGAACTATCATTCCTTGATTGTAAAATTGAAATAATATTTTACCTAACATGAAATTGAGAAATATTGTAAAATGGTGTAAAATGAGAATAAGTTGGTGTCTAAATGAGAAAATTTAATAACATGAATGTGTTTACTATTGTTGACTAGGACTTCTATGTAGAATGGTTAATGGTAGTGATAATGCCTTGATTTTGAATGTATAGAAATGGTTTAAGAAAAAATTCTTGTTGATTTTTCTGTTTTCCTGTTATGTAAAAGTGTAGATTTTTGAATTGTCTCCTAATGTGCATGTTTAACATTGTAGAGAGTATACCTCTATAATGACACATGTTGAGTGGATGACCAGAGTACATTACTGAGGAAGATTCTTCAGTGGTGGAATAGGAGGAACTGATCATTCCATGTGAGGAAGTTGGGGAGAAGTTTTGAGAGAACTTATCTTTCTTCATTCATCGTATGGAAAGAGACCCAAAATTACATCTAATCTGATGAGGTACTTTTAGTTGTAGTACCAACTATCTTTTACTAGATACAATGGTTCTAAGAGATATTAACTCTAGGTTGATTCCTTAGAGATGATAATTGACCATTTAGAGACTTTTACTGAGAGGAGGGTTATGTTAGATACTTATATGCTACGAGGATTAACAGAGACCTGTTGGGACATTTAGGCATGGACTGGACATGCTGATGGTATGATATGGAAGGAATTTTTGGAGAGGCTCTTTGATAACTTTTATCAAGAGATACTGAGGGAGGCAAGAGACACTAAGTTCATGAGGTTTATTTAGAGGAGTATATCCATGATGTACTATGATGGAAGCTTTATATATTTACAATTCTTTTCTCTAGTGTTGGAAAGGGATGAGAAATCTATATTGAGGCATTTTTATGATGAGATTAAATGTGATATTACGTCCTAAATTAACCTTTTTTAGTTAAATATGTTTTATGATTTGGTGGATATGGCTCTCATAACTGAGGGGAACCTGAAGGAGGCCTCTAGAGTAGGATAGATTGTTGAAGCTAGATGATCAGGAGGTTTGAATCTTGAAAGCACGATTATTCACTAAAACATTGATAGTTATTTAAAGGGGAAGAGGGGTGCACAAACATATGGATCCATTTCTCATGACCTTACTCTTGTGATCCATAAACAGTGTGGTTTTTCAGTACACATCTAGAGATAGTGCCCCTGACCACCATTAGAGTTACAATCTTGCTAGAAGATGGGACATTTATAAAAGTTATGAAGGACATAGTGATTGATGAGCAGTGAAACAAGTCTTAGAATAACCAGAGAGGGTGAAGGGGGCCTTTTGCACTATATTAGTCTTTTAGTTGGTGTTCTACTAGCCATGTCTATAGAGGTAGTGGACATGGTGATTCTGAGAAAGGTTGTCTTTATTAGTAGAGTGGTGTAGCTCAGGGGAGTTAGACTACATCACAAGGAAGAGGGGTAGGAAATTTTCATGTAGCACAACAAACATTTATTGAGAGTGGGGCTGGACCATCGATTGTGAGATGTACTATTATTGTAGCATCTACTTAAGCTAGTTCCTTATTTGATACTGATCCCTCTCATTCATTTTTTTGAAAAAATTTTCAATGGTTTGAGCCTGGCAGTGGTGGTCATGATGTGGGTGTTGACGATAAACAAACCTCTAATAGTATGGTTAAGAGACATTTTCTTTTGGAAGGTGGGATACCTTGAGGTTGGAGAGTATGATTTTTTTGAATAAATATATTGCCGACATGTCAAGATTAAACCTAATTCTAGGTATGGACTAGTTAGTAGAAAATTGATCCCACATTGATCGTTACCAAAAGACTGTGAATTTTACCTCTCCTAAGGGTAACAACTATATTCCCCATGGGGAGTGGGATATCCCACCATGCAGAATAAGGAAAACTACTCAACAACTGGGAGAGCACACAACCTAGGTTTCTGGTCTAATGCTAGATGACTGAGGTGTAAAGAGATATTTCATTCCACCAATGGTGGAAAGTCTCAAGATATCATTCCTGAAAAAGTATCTGGGATTCCACCTAAGAGAGATGTGTAATTCATAGTTGATCTTATAATAGGTGCTGATATAGTTTCTATTTTACCAAACATAATGGCACGGATAAAGATTCAAGATATTAATAATCAACTGGAGTAGTCAAAGGATAAGGGATTTATCTATTCGAGTATGCCACCTTGGGGTTTAAGAGTTCTTTTTTCTATGAATAATGATGGGAATTTGCACTTATGGGTTTACTATTGGTAGTTAAACCATATGACAATGAAAAACTGGAATTCACTTCCATGTATCGATTATATTTTTTTACAAGTTTACAGGATCATGTGTATTTTCCAAGATAGACATGATATTACATTATCATCATTTTAGAGTTTGAACTTCTAATATACTGAGGACTACATTAAGAAGAAGGTATGACATATATAAGTTTGTAATAATGAATTTTGGGTTTACAAAGGCACTAGAAGTGTTTATGGACATGATGAATATAATCATCCACCAATACATGGATTAGTTTTTGGTAGTTTTGTGGATGAAATCTTGGTGTAATACAGGACTCATGACGATCATGACAAATATATTGACATTATCCTGAGTAAACCGGGAGATAATTATCTATAATCCAAGCTATATTTGTGTTAATTTTTAATTAATCATGTACACTTATTGGGTCACATAATCTCATAGGAGGTCATGTAAGTGGACCTAGAGAATGTTCACATTGTAGTTTATTAGGATAATTCTATGAACATATTCGATATATGTAGCTTTATGGGGTTGGCAGGATATTAATAGTGATTCATTAAAAACTTTTCCCATTTTCAGCACCACTTTTGGTCTTAACCAAGAAGGGGATAAATTTTGAATGGTTGGAAGCTTGTGAGAATTCTTTATAGTAGTTGAAGAAGAATTTGATATCAACATCGATCATTATCCTAGTTGATCTAGTTAAGCATTAAATAGTGTATTGTGACACTTCTTGGGTTGGAAATGGAGAAGTGTTTATGCATGGAGATAGAGCTGTGGTGTATGGGTCTTAGATGTTGAGGCCACATGAATGGAACTACCCTATACATTACCTTGAGTTACTAGTAGTGGTTTACGCATTAATTTTGTAGAAGAATTACGTATTGGGAGTGAATATTACTATGTATATGGACCATAAGTTCTTAAATTATATCATTTCACAATGATATTTTAATCTTATGCATTAGTGATGGGTTAAGTATATGAATTCATTTGATTTTGAGTTGTAATATACACCCAGATAGGGGAACAATGTTACTAATTCTTTGAGAAGGAAAACACAGACTCAAGTTGTTCAAAAGTCTATTTATTAGTGTAATATGACATCTTTACTAGTTAAGATGCATGTTTTGGTTCAGGAGTGTGAGGAGAAGATGACCCTCATATTAGTTTTATTAGAGTCTACACTTTTGAGATATATTTGAGACATGCAGTAATAGGATCCATAATTTTTCAACTTGAGGGAATGCATGAAGGTGGGGAGTTACCATGATATTAGATCATAGATATTGATGATGTCATATATCTTAGGAATATGTTTTATGCCTAAGAGTATGCGGGAGGAAACTATGCACGAGTTTCTTGCATTGAAGTGGGTGGTACATCCAGGTGTGACCATAATGTACAGTGACATACAACGAAATTTTTTCTAGTCAGGAATAAAAAATGAGATAGTATGGTTCATGACAAGATTCTACACTAGGTCAGCAGGTGAAGGTTAAGCATCAATGACCTGGAGGTTTTCTATAGCCATTACCCATTCTGGAGTGGAAGTGGGATGACATGACCATATAATTTGTGGCTGGTCTCCCAGGGATGCATCAAAATAATGAATCTATTTGGGTTCTTATAGACCATTTAAAAAGGTAGTGAATTTTTTCCTATACAAGATACTTTTTAAGTGGAGCATTTGAAAGAACTGTATGTTTGGGAGATAGTTCATTATCATAGGCTTCCACATACAATTATTTCAAATCACAACTCATGTTTTACTTTTTCCTTTTATCCGAGATTACAAAAGGCGATTGGTATATGTGTTTTTTTAGTTTGAAATTCCTCCCACAGATAGATGGGCTTTTAGAGCATACTATACAGGTAATTAAGGATGTGATATGAGCCTGTGTTATAGTATTTGGTGGGTCTTGGGAGAAGAATATATCTTTAGTGAAGTTTTCCTATAATAACATTTATCTATATATGATATATATGGAATGATATGATGATATTTATGGTAGTCCATGCAGATCACCTCTATGCTGGATGGAGGTAGGCAAGTCAGAGTCATTGGGACTGAGTCTCATGTAGAATATGTCAGAGTAGGTTAATCTTATTTGAAATAATTTAGCTATGGATCAGAGTAAAAAAAAGTCATAATATGTTAAAATTTTATGACCCCTAGTTTTTATATAAGGTGATTGTGTATTACTTCAAGTTTCACCTAGGTTTGGTAACTACTGGATGTGAAGAAATGACATGTTGGTTCCCAGGATCATTGGAAAATTTGAGGCTATGGAGAGAATCAAGAAGGATTCATACTGATTGGATCTTACATGGAGATATAGTGTTATGAATGATGTTTTTCAGGTTCCACAACTTTGATAGTATCAACCCAATCCTTATCATGTTATCCATGTGGACGATGTTGATCTTGAGATATATGCATCCTTTGAGAATCATCTGATTCATTTGTTGGATTGAATTGAAAATCTATTTCAGGTAATGAACATGCCGATAGATCAAGTATTGTTGAAACATGGTCATGTTCAAGATGAATTATGGGAGAGATAAGAAAATATGTGGTCTTTAGGGCCTGATCTTTTTGACTTGGAATATTATATATTCTTGGGAGTGCGACCCAAGGATGAGCTGTTATAAGGTAGGGAGATGGTAAGATCATGATCTTTTCTATAGTTTTCTCATTCTCCTTTATAGTTACTCTTTTTCTTTGTGTTAACTATTTTTTTTTGGGTTTTAACTTATTTAGTTTTGGGGGGAAATTTTATAAAATGGAAGGAAGAAGGGTAGTGCATGGTTAGCGCATGGTTTTACCTAACTGTGAAGCCTAACCCAGCAAAACATACAACCCTAGATAAAGGGTAATTTAATGGTTGGAAACTATTTTTTCAAACTGTGTTCCCTCTTAGGAGAAATTGTGAACCCCTATAGTATAGGATCACTGTTATAGGAAACCATGTGCCCTTTACCAAAAAACCATGCACGACTTTTTATGTCACTATAAAATTGTTTTAAAATTTCTCAGACCCCCTTAATAAACCCAAAATTATTCCTCATTAATCTCTAACACCTCTTTCAAGATGTTAGAGACCTCAAATTAATTCCATACCCTCTTGACCTCTTTTTATGGGGATTTGAAGCTCAGATCAATGATCCATACCCCACCCAATAAAAGGGTCTCATCCTGCTTGATTTCCCATTCTTCTTCCCTTCATATCCTACTAAATAAATGATTGTTGTTATTGTTTTTATTATATCTAGATCTAGTATTTTTGATCTAGATCTATATTTACGGACCATTATTTTTCAATATTTATTTTGGGTTTTAGATTAAGATCTTATTCTATGTTGTTGTGCTGCTCAAATTTTGTGGATTTCCATTGGTGGGCTTCCTTCGTCAAACTTAAAGTAAGTGGTCTATAATTAAAATCCCATTTTTTATATTTAAATTAAGTGAACGAAATTGTATAATTACTATTTCATGTTTATAAATTGACTTCTTGAATGGATTAATTAATTTGGAGAATCAATTAATTGAAAGGATGTGAAATTGGAAGTTTTGATATTATAGATTAAGATAATTAATTATAGAATTAATAATGAGATAATGAGATAATGAGATATTGAGATATGATATAATTAATTTTGGAATTAATTATGGGATTTTTATATTTTGTATATTGATTAGTTAATTCATGAATTAATTAATGGAATGAACATACTTAAATAATTGGATAATTAATTAAGGGGAATTAGGTGATAAACTAATGTTTGAATTAGTAATGAAATTGGTGTGGTTAGTTAATCATTGAGTCAACTAATATAATTTATGTGATTAATTAATGTATGAATTTATTTATTTATTTTTTGTGATTAATTAATTTTTGAATTAATTATTATTAATGATGTGGTTAAATAATTTTTGAATAAATTAATGTTATTGACGTGATTAGAAAATTATTGAATTAAATGATAGATTTGTGGTGTTTAACTAATTTTTGAATTAATAATTGAATTGATGTGGTTTATTATTTATTGAATTAATTATGTATTAATGAATTTTAACATGGTCATTAGATACTGAAGTTATGATTGGTAACATGATAATTTAGTTGTGAAATAAAAAATGTGAATATGGTCATTCTAATGTGTTTATTGTGAATGGTTACATGTGAATTCATGTATGAATTAAAGAATAGGAACATGTTCATTATATTATGTAAATTATGAATGGAAAATTGGGAATTCAAGTATGAATTAAAGAATGGTAATAATTTAATTATAAGATATGATATCACTTGGGAATAGTTTATACTCAAGTACATGCCAAAGTAGGTATCTAGATGTAGGGGTATATGGGAAACTGTGGATATATGTGGTTAAATAAAGAATAGTTGAAAATGTGATAAATCTTAAATTATGAATTTTGATTTATTTTTTATATAACTTCATAAACTATTATATTATTATATATTAATTTAAAATCTTTTCTGGTTTCCTACTAGGCTGTACTCACACCCTACCTAGGCTGCTTGATTGGAACCCAAATATAATTCATGATTGTTGGGCGAGATAAGGGAAAAGGCTTTGTTATAGGTGGCTGAGACTGGATGGAGCCTGGATGGGAGAACCAAATCTGATTCAGGACCCATTTTGGATTCTCCAATGTATTTACTTTTGAGTTACATTTTGACACTTGGAAAATACATCAACATAAAATATTTATTGTTCATTTTGATATTGTATCTCCTATTTTGATCATCATATGATATTTGATTCTTTTTTCTTATGGTACAATATTTTGTTTTTGTTCATTTAATTTCTGATTATTTTTTACTCTAACAAAGATGGTATAGTCTCCCCATGACTGATATTAGACCCTCACTGTTAGTCAGTATCCTTTAGCATACATAAAGGCTCACTAGAGGTCATGTGACTGACCAACTTGGGGAACTGGTGTGTCACACCTAGGCCAAGATGTTACATGTGATCATATATTGACTATAATTATACCAACTCAAAACCTTGTGAGTATAAAAAAATCATTATTTTACCCATACATAACCTTTTAATCATAATGAGATAAAAATTATACCCACCAGAAATCTTGTTAGCTTAGAAAAACAATAATTATTCTAGAACACAACTATATTAGAAATGATAAATCATAGTTGTACCCATTCACAACCTTTGGTGAATATATAAACCAAAATTATACCCACACATATCCTTGTGAGAATATGTAAACCAGAATTTATCTAACCCATAACCTAGTGATAATTGTAAAACCATGACTAAACCCACCAAAAACTTGTAAGAATAGAAAAATTTCAATTATACCCACACACAAAATTATTACAAAAAAAAATACAATTGTATCCACACAAAACCTGGTTATCATAGACAAAGAACATTTATACAAATTTACAAATTTATGAGCATGGTTAAAGGAAGTTATACCCTTGCATAACATTATAATATCATGCAATATAAAACATTAACCATTTAATTAGATGGTGATATAATAATCCTACTATCATTATTGATAAATATTATTTCCATTATATATAAATTGTTCACCACATCACAAAGAACACATAAAAAATTAATGTGTTTAATAAAATTTATAAATAATATCATATAAAAATACTTCAAAAATTGGTTCAAATGATACCATAACTTAATCATCCCTAGTAATTTTTTCATAATTTCATTTAGAGGGTGAATTATAAAATATGACCCCATTAAAGAATGTTATTTTCATTTTATATTGTAAAATATAATCTAAACATAATGGTGTCTTCCATAAATCATTTTTAACTATTCACATGGACAAGTAATTATATGTCATTTTTAGAAGAAAGTTCTAAAAGGGAAGGTGAATACATTTTGAAAAAATTATTTTAATGCGATTATTTAAAAATAGAGTCTTTAAAATTATTAAAATATATCACAATAATTTTTCTTGGAGGTAAAGACATTTTATCATGGATGGTAGAACCCATCTAATATTTTGAACATAATTTTTTTGAAATCCCACATCTTAAAAATATTAATATATTTTCTCTTTGAAAAGGGAAAAAGGGTATTATTAGAATCCTAGAAAATAATACATATTATATTCCCTAAAATATTTTATAATATTAGTGGGAGGAAAGTTATGGACTTAAATAACAAATCCACTAATGTTATAGTTTTTCAATTTTGAAAATGTTATACTTTTATGTGACATTAAAAAATCTTGAATATTAAGAAAAATGAAAATATTTTCTTGAAAGATAAATTATAATATCATAAAAATGGAAAATAAGGTATTAATGAGAATATTTATGGTAAAATTTAAAAAGAAACCCTTTATATTAAGGAATGAGATTTGAGTTATCAATATCCGATATAGATAAATAGTTAATGAATTATGAAAATATGGAAAAGTGGTTTTTATTTTAAAACAATAAATCAAAATAATTAAAGAATAAATACCACAAAATATAATAATAGGGTATATTTTACCCCACACATATAAATCACATTCAATAGGACAAATTTTAACCTACTGAATAATAATTGAGCTATCAAAAACCCATACAACATTATGAGCATTTAAATATAGACATCTTGAATGTGATATCTTTCTATTGAACTCTAATTACCCTGAATAAAAGTCATTCCATGAAATAATAAATTAATTAGGTAGAATATACATCATATAATTTAATTAGGAGAATAATACTTATCATGTATTAAAGAGATGAATTTGAGATGAAAACCCTTACTTTGGTCCTTATTTATTTAACACATACAAAAAATCTCATGAGTAATTTTTTTATTAAATACATAAGATACATTTTCATAAATATCACCATTTATATTCAATAATGATACTCATTACATACGTATATACAAATTAAATAGTTTTATCATTATGTACATCAATTGTTTATAATGTTAATGGATGATAATAGTTGTATTAGAGTATTAGTGGTTTTTGTTCTTATTAAAAAGTCCATAATTCAATAAAAAATAATGTTACACTATTTTATTATTTATAATGATTTAGGCATTTTAAAATTAATTTCCTAGATACACAGTTCTCTATTATGAAATATGAAATCGACAACAAGCATTTTTCTATAATATTTATCCATAAAAGTTTATTTTCTTAATTAAAGATTTAAATATAGATATTTTATTTTTTGGAATAAAAATTTATTTATATATTTATATCATATTATAAAAGTAATTATTATCTCATAACCATCTATGATATAATTTTATATCCTGGTTCGATTAGGTGGTCAAACCAACCCAAATTTAGCATACCATGATTAATGGATCATTATGAGGTAAATAAGGTACATTTCAAATATACCTATTTCATAATGATATATTTTTTTTGTGTAAAATATATTAATTATAAATAGTTACAAGAATATTTGATTTATATTAATCATTTTCAAAGTATGAATATTTCTTTGTCCTTGGAGTTCATTTATTTATGAGAGATAATTTTATAATGAATTTTTAGAGTTCATATCACTAGTGGAATTTTAAATTTATATTATTATAACCTTATTCATATTATAATGTTCATATTTATCACATATAACCATAATTATAATCACCCTACAATAGTTATAATGAAAATAACTCATTTATCTATGGAGGAGGTAGTAAACACATACAGACAATTTACATTTTTGGTTTTTATAATGAAAAATGGAAAATGTAGTTAATGCTTGTAAAATAATTATATTAATATGTAATAATAGTAAGTAAACTAATGTTATCAATATAAAGTATTATACTAGAATATGAGGTTGATCTAATTTAAATAGTGTATTGTAAATGAGAAAGGAGTGGTTAGAAATTTATGCCTCACATATTGGACTATATACTTTAAAAGGATGTTAGGAATATGTGGTATAGACTTTTGATAAGAAAAAATCCCTATTAAATGTATATATAAATATTGGGTAGAGGTTTGAGAAGATATTTTTTTAACTATATGTGTTTTTTTGTGAGGGGAAGTGAAGAGATGAGAGCCACTTTTATAAGTGAAAAGGTATTGAATTTTTATAAATTCCCAAATAATTTCAATAATAGGATGTAAATATCTATTAATTTTTCAAGAAAAAGATTAATAGTGTTTAGGGGAATGGATAATTTATATCCCACCTCAAACACTCAATTAAAAATATTTTTTTTTCATGTTATTACCATTGCCTATTTGGTTGCACATTTTTAGCATATTGGTTTTCACTAAGGCAAACAGTTTTTACTTAGGTAATTTATACATTATTACCAAATGTAATATGGTACTAGTTATATAAATTGGATATACTAATTCAAAAATTTTAATCCATTTTTTTAATTTCTGAAAGGGATAAAAAATTACTTTTAATATTCTGAATTTATAATGAATAAAAAAAGAAAAAAATTACTAATGTTCCTAAAATGTTAATTAGATATTTATAATCTAAAACATTTTATTTCTAAAATTTTTAATCTCACATATGGAGTAAAATTTTTATCGTTACCTTTTTTAATATATTTTAATTTCATATAATTATATTAATAATGTCATATAGGTTGAGGTATTCATAAAAGATAAAATTTTAACTAATCAATTACAATTCAAAATTTCTAGAAAAATAAAAAAATATATTAAGTTAATATTCACGTGGTAATTTAAAAAATGAATATATTTTTTTAATTTTGAAATTAAGAAATTTATAAATTAGTTTCGAAATGAAAATAAAATATATAAATATGAAATTATTTCATTAAAAAAACCTAATAATTTTTTTTAATAGTCTTCAATATAGATATAAAAATAATTCAATACGAATATTTGTTTTGTAAAACTAAATATTACATGTTATATTAAACTTTTAACATTGATAAATTTTATACATTGTCTTAAAATATAACACCCCCTATTTTTAGTTTTTTCTTCGAAATGCATCTTTTTTAAAATATCAATTGAAGGAAATAATAATATTTATTTATTTTAATTTATTATTATACCCTTTATGTTCTAAGGATTAAATTATTAATCAATTTTTTTATGGCTTGGAATTGATTTTGTTAGGTGTTATGTTAGTTTGGTTTTTCATGTGACCAAACTATAGAAAATAGTATAAATTTAATAGATCCAAAATATCTAATAATTATGTTAAAACACATAAAAAACATCTAACACATATATAATTAAAAGAAATCCAACCATACAACCTCAATTTTCAAATATAAAATAATACATACCAGATTTCCATAATTATAAGGATTATTATTGAGTTAAGATATAGTAATTTTACCTTCTAGTTGAGAAACTTCATTTTAAATTAAACATAAGGATAAAAGAAATGGTATAACATTTAAAAAAGTTATCCTCAAACATTTATATGAGAATTTAGAGGTTTATATTGGAAATTATTTTGAAACTAAAAGATTTTTTATGTGGGATAATGTGGGTAGTTAATGTATGTATTCATATTTGAAGGTGGATGGTGTTTTGAGAATATTATTATTTTGGGTCAATACTATGGATTCTATTGATTATCTTATATACTAAAAACATTTTTTTAAAATTTTTTTATTAAATGTATGTCATTGTACAAATGAATGGTGTAATTTTAATAAATTATACAAAGTAAATAAAAAAATATTTTTTTAAAGTAATAAAATATAATTTAGACTTTATAAATCATCATATTGGTATAGAAATTACAGTTTTTAATTTTAAATAAATTATTTCATTAATTTGATTCATTTTACTTTATGAATATTTTTGTATTATTTTGATTCAAATATACATCATAACGAGTCCAAAACACATATCGTATATAAAAAACTCTATTATTACCATTATACTGAAGATTTAACTATTTTAGAAAAATATATGAAATCATTTATAAATTATTTCATCACTGTAATTAAAAATATGTAGAAAATTTATTTATAATATATTTAAAAATAATAAATTTTTATATCCAAATTGTATATAAATATATTATTGTTTAAAAAATATTAAAATCATTACAAAAAATTTTAATTCAATTATACATTATTTGAGATAATATAATTAATAAAACATCAATTATGATAAACATTCATTTATGATATTTTTATATTCATATATTGTAATTTATTAAGTTGTATTTTCATTTCATGGGTTACTTTAATGATAAATCAAATATTATAATATCCAAGTCACCATTCTATTAATCATATTTTCAACAACAACCTTTGTCGTTAAAATGATTTTTTTGTCATTTTTAATGCTAATATATATACATTAATTACTAAACATTTCATTTACACAGTTTTTTCATAAGATTATCCATATTTAAAAAAAATATTATCTTATTTATAATGTTTTGTTCTTAGAAAATAGATCTTTTAAGCAATGTTATTTATAAGAAACCATGGTACATTATATTTTTAATGTATAATAATGTTAATTAACTTTATTTATATTCCATTTATATATTTATTGATCTGATGAAATTTATTTATCATTTATTTTTAATATTTAATTATGAAATAAAATAATTTTTACTCTCTTACCTAGTGGATATGGTTTATTTATATTATACAAATATACTATATTTTTTTAGTGAATGAATTTTCCTATGAAAAATATTATGTTTGATCTAGGAAATTTAGTATAAAAATAAGTGTTTTTATACATTTATTGAAAATATAAATGGTAATTTTCATAAACTTGATTTATATTTTATTTTTCATTCAATATTTTGTTTTTATATAATTTTAAATGATAATTTTATCTCTAGCTTCGAAGACCTAGAAATTTATTATATACACAAATAATATATTTATCAAAAAAGGAACATAGAGGGATTTTATAATGTTACAATTCTCAAATTAAGAAATTTATCCCTTTAATTGGGAAAATCAATATATAATTTCTTTTAAAATATATAAAGGGGTTTCAACATCTCCATTACAATAATTTGTTTAAAAGGATTTATTTTTAAATTCATGATTTTCAATTCTATATAGAATATACTAAACCTATTTCTTTAATAAATAGTATTTATGATAAACATTAATTTATTTTATTCCTTACAAGAGTGAAGTTTTTTTAATTTTGAAATATGGTTGAAAAACCTAGTGAATCACTATAAATTACTTCAAAATTGACTGTGGTTATGAGTTTTAAATAAATATTTTGACTCTATTTTATCACCAAATGAATATAATGATAAATTTTATTCCTATAAAATAATATAAAAAATAAAATTTTGTAAAGGATAAAGAAAACTCATTCATATAGTACTTGTACCATGATCAATAACTATAACTTTATTCTTTTTATGCTGTGTATTCTAGTAAAAATTATTATAATATATATATGGATTTGATTATTAATTTTTTAAATAAAACAACATACAAATTATTTAATAGTATAATCACTCTTCTAAATTAATGAAGAGCACTTTTATATAATTTTTTATTTCATAATACTAATGAAAATATATAAACATTTTAGTTGGATGAAGGTATTTTCATCAGATATATTGCCTCTAGTAAATCATATATAGTTTTTAATAAATATAGTTCCTTTTAAATAATATTTAAATTTATAATTAATAAATAATATTTAAATATTTCCAAAACCCTATAGAAGATATCAATTACTATATTTAAATGTTGAAAATCAATAAATACACTCAATGTAATTATATTACTACTAAATTATTTGACTAAAACATTAATAGGGACAAACCATACCACAAATTCCTTGATCATAACTTATATCAACTAATAATATTATTCAAATAAACCTCCAAGATAAAAAAATCATTTATTAGTTTAAATTATCTGTCATCGTGATAATTGAAAAATAGAATTGATCTTCCCAAAGTAACTAGGATGAAATTAAATCTTAATTATCATAACATAAACATAAAATATTATATAATTCCTTAGTTTTGAATGATATGTGATTTACATAAAAAATTATTTCATTTGGTAAAAAAGAAATAGTATTTGTAACTAGTTGGTAGAAAAAAATACTATCTTACTATTTGATCTATGTTTGTGTTTTATATTAATGTTTATTATATTCAGATTCCTATGGTATTGTGTAATAACCTTAAGAGTGGCATGAATCACGGGTAATAAATTTTTTATCAATTAATATCAAAATAAATTTCACTCTTACTTTATGTTAATTGAACATTTTTTATCATCAATGATATATGGATCATTATAAATCATTCTAAAAACATTATCTGATATAATATACAGATACATAATGTAATTATTATCTCACCATGATTATGACAAGTTTCCGTCGTAATGTTGGAACATAATATTTATCGCTTAAATTCATATCAGGTAATATATTTTAAGAAAAATATTAATAATAATTAAAGCAACATGTGATCTTATTATCTGTAACCTACTTTGTTCTTATATTATAAATCCATTCAAAACACAATAATAACTTGTTTCATATTAAAATTTCCCTCTAAATTTAATAAGTCTTCTACTAAATTTTTTATTCCAATTATTTTACATTTAATTTAGCCTTGTTATGATTCTTATAAAATGAATCCAAATGGTTCAACTATATTCCTTTGTTAACATAAATCTGGTTTTCTAAATCATCTTCCTCAGAATAATAATATTCTATATTCTAAAAATATTAAACCAACTGAATCATTCATGAATGATCTAGTTTGTTCATTCCTCTCTATATTTTGTCTTTAAAGAGTCCCTCATAATAATAAGAACAACTGATTCCCTATATTTATTTTCCACTAAATTATATCATCCCCATTCATAATCTAAACATAAATTGAAAAATTCAGTTATTTCTTAATCTTCCAATATTAAAATCTTATTTTGAATGCTTTCCATACAACTTTTAAAATATCAGAGTTATGTAAAATCTCTAAAAAATATGACATAAAATCTCTTTAGAAATCATCCTGAAAACTAATATATATTCAATAAAATACTTTTGTTAATATCAAACATTGATCATATAAAACTGTGTCTTTATAATAGTTTTTAATTCTCATAAACGTAAATATCATCTACACATTTCGATGAAATTTATCAAGTGTAAATAATCACGTTACATCAGGTTCTTCCACATTCATATAACCATAATGTATTCAAACAATACAAGATATTTGAAATGCACGGCCAATTGTTTTTTATAGACCATTCAAAGTTCCGATGCTCTGCTAATGTGTATAGCAGCACTCGGGTCGAATCCCCGACAATGATACTTTTTAATAGTCGTTTATTTTTAGTTGATCATATTCGGATTGGGGTTTTTTTGAAGAGCTTAATTGAAATGATTTATTGATTATGATTGGATTAACAAATTGATAAATATTATGGTGAGTTCATCATTAGGTAGTTAAGCTTGTGAAATCATTGAGCCTTGCTTCATATTGCATTAAATTAACACCCACTTCACAAGATAATGTTGATTGTAATTCCGAAGTGTTAAGGATTTAATCCAAGCCTTAACATAACTTAAGGTTATAATATCAATCAGAGCTTGTTGATGGTGGTTTATTTATAGTTCCAATAATCCATGGAAACCACACATTAAACAAAACAAGTCATTAATCCATGACATGTTAAGTCCAACATACATAACGTTAATTCAAAGAATATTTGTCGAGAAAATACTCTCAATCACTTAACATCTCGAAATTTTGACTCATCCCAATAATGGAATTACTCAGCCATTTGGGTGTTTAATAATCTGGTTATAATTATTATGATGATAAATTAAGAAGAGAAGAAAAATAAAGGGATAATAAAATAGTGGTGCGTCAAACACACACACACACACACGAACAATGATGATTATTAAAAACAGAATTTCGATTGAATGAGGAAGAAAAATAATGTAAGGGGATTCAACTATATTTAAAATATTTTAATAACATTAATATGAAACTATTGAAGGTGGATGAGAATAATAGATATTGAAGAAGAAACTTTCATTAAAACATAATTACAAAGAAAGAGACTTAGAAGATTACAATAATGAAGAACACAAAAGTAAATGAAAACAAAGAGAGGAGGAAAGGTATCTCAAGTGAAAACTTGAGTATGACAGGTCCTACCAAGCCTTTGGAAAGGATTTGGTCATGCCAATTGATGCTCCTCTCTTCTGAAATTCCAACCCATTTGAAGGAGAGGAGGGGTATGTATTTATAGCCCAAGGAAGTGGACTGTTTGCATTCCCAATCTATCCTTCCACTTGGATCGATGATTTGGACATCTAGAAATCCGAATATGGAGATATCTCCTTCTTAAAAGTTGAAAATAATAATGTTGGCTGACCTCTCTCAAAATTTAGATTCATGTGGACTTATGGAGCCAAAGGTATTTCCAGTTGATTAAACAATTTTAATTTTTCCATTTCAATCCAATCGTTTTGAAGTCCAAAATGTGAAAGGGTTTTTGAATAGGAAGATGCCTTAAAAGCCGAATGATTTCTTCAAAAATGTCGTCCGCATATATCTCCTATTTGACACTGCAATACTCAGCTCGATTTTATGATTACATCATGAGATACGTCATGAATAGTGTCCTGATTTTAATTCTCGTCCAGAATGGTGGGCTGGAATTAAAGGCATTAGTTGGGACCCTTGTTCTTATAGTTGGAAATTCAAATTTTTATCCACGATTCCTTTGGATAATCTAAAAAATATGGAGGAGTTTCATAAAATTTGGGATTCGGGATTTAGAACAGTAACTCAATCATCATTGATGGTCCAGTTTCATCACAAATTCTTTAGGTCTTGTTGTGTTAACCATATGAGCCTTAAAATGGAAGAATTGGCCCATGATTCATTCTAATGATATGTGAGAAACTGAATAAGGAATCTTAAAAAACAAGAACTAGATAATTTTAATCAGTAGGGTGAGATTTATAAATTAAATAGTAAACTAACTCAATTAGACTACTTCTAAAAATGCTCAAAAATTATACTTCGTATTAAAACATTAATATTTCACACAAATTATGAATATTTCATATAAAATCAGTAAGGGGGTATATAATAAGTCATGAAAATATTAATAACATCAAAACTCCCACACTTAGTCTTGTGCATGTCCTCATGTGAAACAAATAAAAAAACATAACAAAATCATTTTCACTCACCAAAAAATATTAAAATTTTGTTTTCTCCAATTAGGGGAGGTTTAGACTATTTCACTCATCCATTTTGAATTACACCACAAGTTGTTATATAAAATGTTTTCCAAAACTAATTCATTTTTTCCATGCTCAAATTTATAAATAGAAAATGTGGAAACTCAAAACTCACACCTCTCAAGATGATAAAATTCATTTGTGTAGGTTCACTCTTTCACCAACCAAAAGTGAAAATCTTAGAGTTTAAAGGAGCTCACAACTTCCAATCCCTATCCAAAGTGCACAAGAATCAAAAGGGATTTTAAGGGGTTTTTCTATGGCTAGGAATATAATATCCAAGAGAGAGAAGAAGAGGGTTAAAACACCAACATAGAAAAATCAATGCACATTTTTTTGAAATAAAACATGGAAGGAAATGAAAACACATATTTACAAGGGAATGATTGTGTGAATAAAGACACAGTAGAGGAAGAAAATTTGAAGGGGATGAGATGTTGAAATATTTACAAACCACAAAACTTCTCCCAATGACATAAGAATATAATGCAAGTGTTGTTTTTTTTCTCTTTCTTCGAAAGTTGAACTTGGAAAAGATCTCACACTCATATCCCAACCCATGATTGATCTCCTCACGACACTAAGTGTAATAGTTATAACAACATCAAAGGATGATAAATAGTGATTTTTGACCTACCCAAGACACAACCCATTCTTATTTTCATTTTTTTTGATTTGTTTGTTTTTTTTGAACACTTTTCAATTTTACATGATAAACATATATAAATTCCCAAACCCACTCCTACACACTTAGTCTTGTGAATGTGCTCATGTGAAACAAACATAAAAACATAACAAAATAATTTTCACTCACCAAAAAATATTAAATTTTTTTTTCTCTAATCAGGGGAGGTTTAGACTATTTCACTCATCCATTTTGAATTCCACCACAAGTTGTTACATAAAAAATGTTTCAAAACTAATACATTTTTTTCATGCTCAAATTTTGAAATGGAAAATGTGGAAACCCAAAACTAACCACTCTCAAGATGATAAAATTTATTTGTGGAGGTTCAATCTTTCACGAACCAAAAGTGAAAATCTTAGAGTTTGAAATAGATCTCAACTTCCAATCCCTATCCAAAGTACACAAGAATCAAGAGGTATTTTTAAGGGGTTTTTCTGTGGCTATGGGATGGTAGGAATATAATTTCCAAGAGAGAGAAGAAGAGGGTTAAAACAACAACATAGAAAAATAAATGCACATTTCTTTGAAATACAAATGGAAGGAAATGAAAACACATATTTACAAGGGAATGATTGTGTGAAGAAAGACACAATAGGGGAATAAAATTTGAAGGGGATGAGAAGATGAAATATTTACAAACCACAAAACTTCTCCCAATGACATAAGAATATAATTCAAGTGTTCCTTTTTTTTCTTTCTATTTTCTCTTTTTTCGAAAGTTGAACTTGGAAAATATCTCACACTCATATCCCAACCCATGATTGATCTCCTCAGGACACTAATTGTAATATTTATAACAAGATCAAAGGCTGATAAATAGTGATTTTTGACCAACCCAAGACACAACCCATTATTATTTTAATTTTTTTAATTTTTTGGTTTTTTTGATGACTTTTTAATTATACATGATAAACACATATACATTCCCAAACCCCACTGAAGGACAACATCTCCCGCACACTTAATATGATTCTTTCCCTCAAGCATAAGAAAATATAGTGACATCAACAAAGGGTACCAAAAATGAAATCCATTCCCCCACACTTAAATTTCAAAAAATTATGCAAAGAAAATACATGTTGATATTGGGTAGGATAAAGAATTGGGCTTGTAATGTGAATATCAGAGAAACGTCATTCATAGGGTCTAAGGGTATTTCAAAAGGAGGATTAATGTATCGTTAATGGGAGGCTATTTGGCTATTATAATTCTCATGGGGTTCAGAAAATGCCTCTATCATATTAATGCACACTAAAGTAGGAAATTAAGCTTGAAGGTCCAAAAAATAAAGACTCACAAATGGAGGTGAAAACACACATTTTGAAAATATGGCCATAGGTGGCCTTGGCATGAAAGAAAATTTTATTCCTCACGGGTGGGGAAAATCATTTTCAAAATCAAAAAATGATCATTCAAAATGTGTTGGTTTTGACAAAAAATTATTTATCCAAAGTCATGATGAAAATTAAAAATTTTTAAGATGAAAACATTCCTGTTGACTCCCCAAAAAGGTTGGACAAAATTTCAAAACTCGATGGTGAGTAAGCATGAATCTTGATTTTTTTGTTATGATTCTTTTTTTTTGTTTTTTTAGATTTTTTTTAGTTTTTAATAAAGACACACTCACATAAAAGTTAAAGAGAAAAATAAAGGGTTTGAAAAATAAAGTGGTAAAAAAATGAAAGTCAGAGGAAGAAGAAGAAAGAGGTAGAGGGAGGAAGAGAGAGAGAGAGAGTTAAAGAGAAAGAGGTTCCCCCTGGTTTGGATTTGGTGCGTTGCCATCTCCATCTAGTGGTGGGTTGACTACAGAAGTTGGGGATCCAATAGAAGTCTATGTTGATCCAGGATTGTGTGTCCTCTCATGGTGATTCTTTAACTGATGTCCATTAACTGTGAATGTCCTTTTAGAAGAGGGGTCCTGGACTTGCACTGCACCAAACGGGTAAAAATTATTAATCATAAAAGGACCTTTCCAATAAGAATTAAGCTTACTTGGGTGAAAAAGAAATCGATAATTAAAGAGCATTACCTTATCACATTTATGGAATAACTTTATCAGAATGTGTTTATCATGGAGTGCCTTGGATTTTTCTTTGTAGAGATTATAATTCTCATAAGAATCAAGTCTAAGCTCCTCTAGTTCATCCAATTGTAACAATATTTCTTCACCAGATTTTTCAAGATCAAAATTACAAGTTTTCAATACCCAAAATTACTTATGTTGGATTTCAACAGGAAAATGACATGCTTTACCAAAAACTATCCTAAAAGGAGACATCCCAATGGGTGTTTTATAGGCAGTTTGATAAGCCCAAAGTGCTTCACCAAGTCTTTCAGGACAATCTTTTCTGGTGGGTTTTACAATTCTCTCAAGCACTATTTTCACTTATCTATTAGAAAGTTCATCCATGACATTTTTTTGGGGGTGATATGTAGTTGAAGTTTTATGTACAATCCCATTATTTTTCAAAATAGATTCCATGGTTTTATTAAAAAAATGGGTTTTTATGTCACTTATCAAGGCACGAGGTGTGCCAAATTGGTGGAAGATGTGTGTATTTAGGAACTCACTAATAGTAGGTGAATCATCCTTTCTAGTGGATTTGGCCACGACCCACCTAAAAACATAATCAACTACAAGAATAATGTATGAGAATCCATTGGAAGGGGGAAATGGTCCCATGAAATCGATGCCCCAAACATTAAAAATCTCACAAAAAATTAAAGGATTTTGGGGCATTTCATTTCTCTTTGAAATTGTGGCAAACTTTTGGAAAGTGGGACATGATTGACAGAACTCTTGTGAGTCCTTGAAGAGTGAAGGAAAAAATAATCTAGAGTCTAGAACCTTTCTAGAGGTCCTTTGTGGTCCAAAGTGGACACCACCAGGCATTGAGTGACAAAATTCTAAGATGGGAGAATGTTTATTTTCATCAACACATCTTCTTATTACCACATCAGCCCTAGTTTTCCAAAGTTTATTTTCTTCCCAGAAACAATATTTTTAATCACTTTTCAACTTCATTTTTTGTTCTTTTGAAAAATATTCAGGAAAAACAATAGAAACTAAGTTATTTACAATTGGGGCATACCATGGTATTTTTGGAGTGAGATATGAAATGTGCTTATTGGGGAATTCAGGATCGATGATTTCAGAATGAGAAGAATTAGAATTTCTACTCAAGTGATCATCCACATGGTTTTCTTTTCCTGGTATATATTTTATTTCAAGTTAAAACTCTTGGAGCATTAGGATCCATCTTATTTTCCTCGGTTTGGAATCACTTTTCTTGAGTAAGAACTTTATAGAAGAATGGTCTATGAAGATGATGATTTTGGCACCTAAGAGATAGGGCTGGAATTTATCTAAGGTAAAAAAAACTGCTAAAAGTTCATTTTTAGTGACAGTGTAGTGAGATTGAGTTTCATCCAATGTTTTTGAGGCATAATAGATGACATGAGGAAGTTTTTCTCTTATTTGACCAAGAACAGCCCCAACATATCTATCAGAAGCATCACACATCAACTCAAAGGGTAAAGACTAATCTGAGGGTTGGATTACCGGGACAGATGTAAGAGAAGTTTTGAGTTAAATGAAGGCTCTCTTGAAAACATCATTTAAATGGAAAGTGACATCTTTTTGGAGCAACCAAGTGAGTGGGAGGTAAATTTTACTGATGTTATGGATGAATCTCTGATAAAAACCGGCATGACCGAGAAATTAATGGATGTCTCAAACATAAGTGGGTTTAGGAAGTGATTGGATCACTTCAATTTTGGCAGGATCAACTTCAATACCATATTTTGAAACTATGTGCCCTAGAACAATCCCATTTGAAACCATGAAGTGACATTTTTCAAAATTTAACACAAGGTTACACGTGACACACTTTTTAAGGACTAAAGAGAATGAATTCAAGTAATATTCAAATGACTCACTATAAATGGTAAAGTCATCCATGAAGACTTCCATGTAGTGTTCAATGAATTCGGAAAAGATACTCATCATACACCTCTAGAATGTTGCAGGAGCATTTCAAAGGCCAAAAGGCATTATCCTATATGCATATGTTCCAAAGGGGCATGTGAAAGTAGTCTTTTCTTGGTCCTGAGGTGCGTTTGGGATTTGGAAGTAGCCAGTGTATCCATCAAGAAAGCAATAGTGTGACTTTCCGGCTAATCTTTCCAGCATTTGATCAAGGAATGAAAGAGGGTAGTGATCTTTTCTTATTTCAACATTCAATTTCTTATAGTCAATGCACACATGCCATTTGTTCTTCATTCGAGTTGTGACTACCTCCTCATATTCATTTGTGACAATAGTTATCCCACCCTTCTTAGGTACAACTTGAATTGGACTAACCCATTCAATATTAGAAATTGGATAGATAATACCATCTTGAAGAAGCTTGGTTATCTCTTACCTAACTACCTCAAGTATGAGTGGATTGAGTCTTCTTTGTGGTTGTCTAATTGGTTTAGAAGATTCCTCAAGATGGATGTGATGCATGCAAAGAGAAGGGTTGATTCCTGGTATGTTATATAGGTTCCACCTTAAGGCCTTTTTGTTTTCCTATAAAACTTGAACAAGATTGGAATCCGCAATTTTGGTAAGTGAAGAAGAGATAATGACAGGATAAGAGTGATCTTGGAAAAGGATTGCATATTTAAGGTGTTCAGGAAAAGGTTTTAGATTAGTATCATCTCTCATTTGTGGGTTAGACATCTCATGAATGAATGAAGGGACTTCAGTTGCTTCAGATTCATTTTCCTTAATACTGTCCAAGGTAGAGTAGTAGAGATCAGAGTTTATGTAGGATTCAAGAGAGTTTTCAAGTTCTTCTAGATTGATGGAGTCTATGAATGAGAGGTCCAAATGAACTTCACCATTTATGACTTGGTTAATCATGTTGCAGATTTCAAAAGATCCTTTATCATCAGAACATGATTAAAATTTTGGAATGAGGTTCAATTGACTCTTAGAAGTGTCCTCAGAAGCATGGATTAAGAATATAGAGTAATCCTCAGATGGGTATCGCATGGCTTGGAAAATGTTGAATTTGACCAGTTGGTCACCAAATTCCATGGATAATATTTCTGAATGAACATCAATTTTGGTTCTAGAAGTCATGAGGAATGGTCTTCCTAGAATTAGGGGATATCGAGAAGAGTTTGTCTCACCTTCCATGTCAAGGACATAGAAATCAGCTGGGAAGATAAGATCATTAACACGAACAAGGACATCCTCAATTATACACTCAGGACTAGCAGTGCTTCGATTGTCTAACTGAATGATAACACCCATTGGATGTAAGGGACCTAGATCAAGGTTATAGAAGATGGATTTGGGCACGAAATTAATTGAGGCTCCTAATTATATGAGTGCATCATCGAAGTTATAACTTCCAATTTGGCATGGAACCGTAAAGGTCCCTGGATCCTTGCACTTTATTGGAATAGACTGCTGGGTGGAAACATTTTCAAAGGTCCTAAGTTGCCTCTTGTTGGTGAAAAATTCCTTGAGAAACTTGGAATACTTAGGAATTTGTTTTATGGAATCTAAGAGAGGAATGTTGACTTCAACACCTCTAAAAATGTCAAGAATTTTAGGATCAGGTTCAAATGACTTCTTTGGCTTAGAGACTGCTTGTGGAAAAAGAATTGGATTCCTAAGTGGAATTAAAAGAGTTGAGGGAATGGTTTCAGGTTCCTTTTCAAGTTTCTTTTTCTTTTCATTTTCTAGGTCAACATTTAAAGGTGGTTTATATGACTTATCTTGAGGTATAAAAATTTGATTTCCTGATCTAAGTGAAACTTCACTTACATTACCCTTGGGGTTGGGTAATGGTTAAGTTGGAAGTTGGGAAGAACTGGATGGTTTTTGCTGACTAAGGTGGGATTCATGTCGACCGATTTCAGTTTCAATGTTCTTGAGGCTAGAATGGGTGAAAGAGGCAAGATCTTCCACTACACTTTTCCATGGTGGATTAGAAGAAGAGGCTTGTCCCAAATTGGGATTACCTTGATTTTGGTTCTTGGGAAAGTGATAGTATTGGTTTTGGAATTGGGAAGGCTCACTAGGATAATAGAATCCAGGAGGAGGATTGTTCCTTTGAGGTTGAGGAATAAAAGGATAATATTGTTGGAAGTTACCAACACCTTGTCCATATTGGAATTGGATTGGGTTTTGAGGAGGGAATTGAGGAGGATGAGATATGGGATTACCATACCATGGCCTTGGTTATAGGAAGAAGAGAAGGGCTCAGAGTGAGGTTGGTTTAAGTTTCTAACAAACTGACCTGATATTTAAGGATTGGTGTTCCGATGAGCATATGCTGCATTGAGCTCCATTGGTCCAGATGAATCGGATTGATCCTCTTGAAGTTGTAGACACGTGTCAGTTGGATGAGATGGAGAGTTGCAGATTCCACAATTTTTGACAGGTCCGGGAAACATTGATTATGGAGAAGACGAGGTTGGGGATTTGGATGCCACATCTAGTTGCTGCACAAGACCTGTAAGTTCACTCATCCACTCAGTCATCTTGTTTGGATCTATGGATTGATTATCTTGGGATTTTTTTACTTGATCATGTGCTCGAGTCTGGAATTGTTGTGTGTTTTCAGCCATGTTGCTTATAAGATCTCTTACAGCTGTGGGAGTTTTATCAACAAGAACACCACCAATTGCGGCATCAATGAGAGTTCTCTCCATATACAATAACCCCTCATATAAGTATTGGATCAAGATTTGGTCAGGGATTTGGTGGTTTGGGAAGGTTGCAACAATATTTTTGAACCTCTCCCAATATTCATGGAGTGATTCACTTGGGAACTGACAGATACCACTTATTTCCTTTCAGATAGAAGTAGTACGAGAAGCAGGAAATAATTTCTCTAAGAAGAGGCGCTTCATATCATTCCATGTGGTTATGGAACTAGGAGGTAGGTAGTAAAGCCATGACATAGTAGTGTCAGATAGGGAGAAAGGGAATGCTCAAAGTTTGATTTGTTCTTCAGAAACCCCTTGAGGCATCATGGTAGAGCACACCACTTGGATCTCTTTAAGGTGGAGATGTGGATCCTCACCGGATAGCCTGTGGAAATGAGGGAGAAGATGAATCAAACCCGATTTGAGTTCAAAGTTAGATTCTATGTTTGGATGTTTAATACCAAGAGGTTGGTAATTCATATCAGGGGTAGCAAGTTATTTTAGTTTTTGTTCTCTAGGATTGGCCATATCTAATTCAACTGGTTGGATGAGGACTTGGTCTTGAATTATTTGATTTTATCTTATGTTCCTCCTAAGTTGGTGAAGTGTTCACTCAATTTTAGGGTCAAAAAAATCCGAGGGATTGTTTGGAAGGCTACAAGGCATTCAAAGAGATGTTGGAAGGAAAAGGAAGATGATTTTTTCTTTGTGTTTTTTCTGTTTATGATTTTTATGAGGAGACAAGTTTTTCTTTGTGTTTTTTTTAATCAATTTTTTTTTAAAATTGTTTTTTTCTGTTTTTTTACAATAACCAGAAACTAATGACTTCTTAAATCACCATCCCCGACAACTACCCCATTTGAAAATCATGGCCTATTTTTTCCTATCAATCGGTCAAAGTTCTGATGCTCTGATAATGTGTATAGCAGCACTCGGGTCGAATCCTCAGCGATGATACTTTTTAATAGTCATTTGTTTTTAGTTGATTGTATTATGATTGGGTTTTTTTGCAGAGATTAATTGAAATGATTGATTGATTATGATTGATTTAACAAGTTTATAAAGATTGGGGTGAGTTCATCATTAGGTAGTTAATCTTGTGAAATCATTGATCCTTGCTTTATATTGCATTAAATTAACACCCACTTCACAAGATAATGTTGATTGGAATTCCCAAGTGTTAAGGCTTTAATCCAAGCCTTAACCTAACTTAAGGTTCTAATATCAATCAGAGATTGTTGATGGTGGTGTATTTATAGTTCTAATAATCCATTAAAACCACACTTTAAACAAAACAAGTCATTAATCCATTACATGTTAAGTCCAACATACACAATATTAATTCAAAGAATATTCATTGAGAAAATACTCGCAATCACTTAAGATCCTTAAATTTTGACTCAACCCAATAATAGATTTACTTATCCATTTGGGTGTTTAATAATATGGTTATAATGATTATGATGATAAATTAGTAAGATAAGAAAAAGAAAGGGATAAGAAAAGAGTGGTGCGTCAAACACACACACACACAAACAATGATGATTATTAAAAACAGACTTTTGATTGAATGAGAAAGCAAAAGAAGGGAAGTGGATTCAACTATATTTAAACTATTTTAAGAACATTAATATGAAACTATATAAGGTGGATGATAATAAGATATATTTAAGAATAAACTTTCATTAAAATAGAATTACAAATAAAGAGACATACAAGATTACAATAATGAAGAACACAAAAGTAAATGAAAACAAAGAGATGAGGAAAGGACTCTCAAGTGAAAAATTGATAATGTAAGGTCTTCCAAAGACTTTTGAAGGGATTTGGTTGTGCCAATTGATGCTCCTATCTTCTTAAATGACAACCCCTTTGAAGGAGAGGAGGAGGATGTATTTATATCCCAAGGAAGTGGACTGTTTGCTTTCCCAATCTGTCCTTACACTTGGATCGAAGATTTGGACATATAGAAAGACGGATATAGATATATATACTTCTTCAACATTTAATATAATAATTTTTTCCGACCTCTCTCAAAATTTGGAGTCATTTGGACCTATGGAGCCAAAGTTATTTCCTGTTGATTAAACAATTTTAATATATCCATTTCAATCCAATCTTTTTAAAGTCCAAAATGTGAAAGGGTTTTTGAAAAGGAAGATTCCTTAAAAGCCAAATGATTTATTAAAAAAAGGCGTCTAACTATATCTCCTCTTTCACACTACAAAACTCATCTCGATTTGATGATTACATCATGAGATATGTCATGAATAGTGTCCTGATTTTAATTCCCGACCAGAATAGTGGGCCGGAATTAAAGGCATTAGTTGGGACCCTTGTTCTTGTAGTTGGAAATTCAAATTCTTATCCATTATTCCTTTGGATAATCTCGAACATATGGTGGAGTTTCATAAAATTTGGGCTTCGGGATTTAGACCAGTAACTCAATCATCATTGATGGTCATGTTTCATCACAAATTCTTTGGGTCTTGTTGTGTTAACCATATGAGCCTTCAAATGGTAGAGTTGGACCATGATTCGTTCTAATGATATGTGAGAAATTGAATAAGGAATCCTAAAAAACAATAACCACACAATTTTAAACATTAGGGTGACATTTATAAATAAAATAGTAAACAAACTCAATTGGATAACTTCTAAAAATGCTCAAAAATTATACTTAGTATTAGAACATTAATATTTCACACAAATTATGCACATTTCATATAAAATCAGTAAAGGGGGTATATAATAAGTCATGAAAATATTAATAAAATCAATATTCTAATTTATT
This sequence comes from Viscum album, assembly GCA_963277665.1. Classification (NCBI taxonomy): domain Eukaryota; kingdom Viridiplantae; phylum Streptophyta; class Magnoliopsida; order Santalales; family Viscaceae; genus Viscum; species Viscum album. The sequence goes on along the minus strand of OY728134.1, from coordinate 807,892,905 downwards.
TTTAATTCATGTCATCCATTCCTCCAAAAATTATTATTCTAAAACCGAAGTCCTCATATCGTCTCACTTACATCTTCATTACAAAAACTCTTATTTTGGACAATATCACATTTTATTCTATTACTCAAATTCTATAACCTCAAATAAGATTCGATTAGTAATCATCCACCTTTTAGAAAGCTACTAAATGAAAATATTATATTTTTAATCTCTAGAATACATTTTTTCTAGTGAAATTCATCACCTTATCATACAGTTATATTAAATAGGAATTATATAATCATAATACATTGTATCTATTTCCTTAAAAATTAAATCACACATTCAATAATAATGTGTAAAAATTTCATCATGTGTATATTTTATGTTTCATTAAATTTAGAAGTACATAGATTTATTTTCTTCTTTACACATTTATATATTACATTAAAACCATCTTCATTATCTTTGATTCTCATAGGGTAATTTCATTGAATCTTCAATCTATTTAGTTCTACATGTATAATATCCTTGCAGTCATGTAGTCCTAATTTATCTTTTATCGATATCTCTCTAATAAATCATTAAAAAACAACCCCTACTATTAGGAAGGATCAAACATGAATTATATTGTGCATACATTCAAAAAATACAGTGTTACTTTCTTATGTTTCTCTTCTTCTGGTGTTAAAATAATTTATCTTATAGTTATATCAATGTCATTGAGATCATTATAGAGGTAAATCAGTAATGCATTATTTCAGTGAAATTACCCCAAATAATGTATTATAATTACTTTTTATAGCATCAAAATCATTTTGGACCAATACCATCACTACTTTTGACCTTAATTACTTGATCATCACGTAACTATGAAAATGTTGAACATCATGAAAGATAAACTATCTATGTTTCCTTCTATGTTCATTGAAATATACACAAAGTTTCATATTTGATATTCTTTATGGAATATATCATTTTCATATAGAGACATTTTTTTTCAATTTATTTATATATATGATATTCCAATTTTATGATCATCTCTCTCCTTTATCGACATATATCAACTATATATTCAAATCTTATTCATTTTTGTTCTTATGAATCATTTCTATATCATCATAAGAAATGCAGTGTTCATGATCTTCATTATTTTCCCATTTCATAAACAAGAACTTATCTTCTATATGAATTCTTAATTATATACATGTATCATATCACTAATGAAAAACATAATCAATATCTTGTTTTGAAAAATTGATGTTTTCATCCATAATGAATTTTAAATTGTAAATAACTCACAAAGGATAAAATATTATTATTTTATCAAATTATAGTCGAATATTCTTTATAAAATAATAAAAATGTTAATCTTCTTGAAAAATATTGTACTACCTTTTGTTCATGGGGTCAAATTCTTGAAGATGTCAGTTATTCATGGTGCTCTAGTTTCTTTCATACTGAACTATCACTTAGCATCCATACATATTTAACCTTTGATCAATCATTATAATTATATTAATATAGCTAATAATTAATTCTAATCACTCTCACATTGTATCTACATAATGGATGCTCATATTGGACATGGAATTGGTTTTACTCAACTATTGATGGTTTCATATAATACCAATAAGGCACAAAAACATTCATCTATACATTTTTTATTTGATAAAATTCAAATAGGAATCATAGATGACTAATTATTTTAGTTTTGGGTGATTATGTATTAGTACCTAAATAGTTTTCTCAATTTTTCTTCCAATATACTGAATGCAATATGACTCCATAGAAATTCCACATTCATTCAAACATTCCCCTACTCAAACTCCAATATTAACTTATAATAAGTCTAATTTTTTACAGTTGTTTAATTCATTGTATTACCACATTTAATATTAAATGTAAGTATTTTTCTAATAAATAACCAAAATTTTCCATCATCTAGACATCCTTATCTAAAGAAAATTATTTTTAATTGAAAAATAAATTTATCCCACGGAAATATTAATTTCACTTTTCATCAATACAGTTAGTGACATGATGATTTCAAAATCAGATTATATTATCTATAAATTCATCATTTTCCTCTTCTAATTTATGATCATTCATCTATGGTTTACCTACATTATATGGTTGGATCTTCTAGAAATTTTACATTTAGAACATTAGTTTTGGGAACACCCACAAGCTACTTCATTTTTCTCATCAACATACTCTATAACTATTCCATAAATCATTGATAATAAAGAAAAAAATTTCATAATCATCATCTGATGGGTATATCATTTCCCCCTTCATATTTTTTTTCAATATAAAATTCTTATTAATGTAAATGAATTTTCTATCCCCTTATTGACAATAAATTCAGATTCATCTATGTGATGAATCATTATTATCAACTTTATATCCACATGAATAATTGTAATTTGAATATATATTATAATAATTATATAGAGGGGTAACTTTCTTTATAATTTTTATTCTTTTACCCTTTCCATTAATTAAGCAGAATATAAACCCTTAATTTCTTTAGAGATGGATAACATAACATTTTATAAATAAATAATCCAAAAATCAACTAATTATAAAGCTACCTAATCCATGGTAAATATAACAATCAATACATATAAACTCTAAAATTAATTTTGTTTATAACATTAACTAATTGAAAAAAATATAAAATATTTTTTCAGGGGAAATTTTTATTTTTTATTTTCATTAATCTTTTTTCCTACATCTATCTAATAAAAAAATAAAAATATTCTTAGAAAATTTTAATTTCTAGGATTTTTTATGTATAATTTTTAAATATTATATGGATTAATTTCAACACCAGGCATTGAGACGATCTGCGATTCCGAGGTTTGGTGTTCCAGGAATAAATGATTGAAATATATTAAAATATTAAATAAAATGTTCACATAGTTTTTCAAAAAAAGTATAATAGCTTCTAAATGGTTACCGAAATCAGAAATCAGAGGGAACCGTTGCGTTTATAGTAGCAGGTTTTCCTGAGGTGCGACCTAAAATTGGCTAGTGTAGGTAACTGTGAAAAGTAGGTTTTGGGATTTTAATGAATAAAATTAATTGAAGATTTATTTTATATGTCAGTTTCATCGACACAGTGACACATCCACATTTATTTTATTTTAAATAATACTTTAGGGATGGATTTAGGGTTTGGCTCATAATCTTGGAAATTTCCTGGATGCTATGGGAGAAACCTTGGATAAGTCTCATGGTGGAAACAACAAAGACTTTATCAGGGACCGTTCTTGATGAATTTCATCAGCAAAAAATCAGTCTTCAACAGTGAATGATACAACTCCTAGGTATGATGTGTTATTTTAGATTTCATTCTCCATTCTAGAATTTAATGATGAATATGGACCAACCCACTAATAGTTTGATTCGCAGTTCAATAATAACCATACATGGTGGGTTTTAATTATAGGATTTATCAGTTGGATTATATAGATTATTGTTTTGATTTGGTGACCATTATTTTGAAAATGGATTAAGTCCAGAATGCACAATGTATGAGGTTCTCTCTTATAGCTTATTCCATGTGAAATTGTCTCCAATGTTTTCTACATGTGTTTTCATTATTCTTAGGATTGTTAATGAATAATCATTTCACCATTGTTTCATGGCATAATGATCATAAATTGAAGATAAAATATTGAGGGTGACTTAGGGGATGTAAGATGATGACAAAAATTAACGAATTGAAGCTATTTTGGAGATATCATTCTTTGGGTGATTTTGGTTGGATGCATTTAAAGTTGTTTTATGAGCCTATTGAAGTCCTGAAACATCTCAAGTTGGTGTTAGAGTGATTGAAAGACCCTAAATCTTGAGTTTTGAGGTGAGGATACCACTGGAATGGGATTTGGGAGATTTTACGATTCATGGGGAGGAAGAACATGAGATTCTGGAAATTCTAGAACAGACAACATGTAGTATGGGTACATGACATGTGTTCATTGTTGGACCACTCAGTGAGTACTCTAGGAGTAAACGAGCATGGGTGGAGTACATGGATTTCCTAAACGGCGTGTACTCCACCACACAACATGTCTTGGACTGAATACATGGGCTACCCTATGTTTTGGTACACGGGCAGGAATACACAGGAGGAAACCATGTACTGGCACATAGCCAGGGTGCACGAGTGGACCCTGGATGTAAGGGCATGACATGTGAATCCTTCTACACACTATGTACCCATATTCTACATGACATGTTCTAAAGACATAAGAAACTATACATGGGTAGTACCCATGGTCAAGGGACATGATTTGTGACCCAACTATACGTTGTATACCCCCATTCTATATTGCTTTAATAACTTGCCCACCAGATTTGGGAAATTTTTGTTAGGGTTCATGGACTTGATTGTTTCCCTGAAGGTTGATGCGTATTATTTCCTACTCAGAGGAGTATGATCCCTTTAGTGGCACTTCATGGATAGAGTTTTTGGAATCCCTAGAGAGGCCTAGAGTAGATCCTCTATTCATCTTCATTCCCTAGGTAGAGTTCATGGTATTGATGTGACCAATCCAACCAGACATTGGTCATATACTTGGAGAGTTAATCCAGATATAATTTTTGGTATCACCTAATGGAATTGGTTGTGATACTCATATATTGTATCATATATCTCTCTTCATATCTATCAGTGTATTTCTATCATGATGGTTCTTTATGAATAATACTTCTTAGACGAACATCATCAGAGTGATCAGACTCAGAATTGTGTTCTCCTGGATGAGTGATTCATAGAATATTCAAGGTGAATCCCATGTGTGTGTATGTGGTAGTTGTGACTTACCTCTAGACTTTGTGTCTTGTATTGAGTATATCTAGTTATTCTTATTATATTTTTTATAAACACATACTTGGGTATAGATGACTGTTTATTTCCTTTTTAAATTGATTTGTGGTTTTTGTGGTGTACTACTGAGTATTGTTATACTCACCCATGAATGAGATTTGCCCACACGTTTCAGGTCTTGTGAAGATGATCAACCTTTTGAAGGAGTCCTAAGAGGACCAGGACCAGACAGACCTTTGTGAGATTAGGTGGCCAAGGTGTTCCTATGACAGAGAGAGAAGTTGTAGTACCTCTATTTACATGTCAGACTTTTTGGTTTATAGACTCTTTTGGTGGGATTATATTCTGACCTGGTTTACTTTACTGCACTTTACTTTCTTATCTCACTCTAGTTGGGATATAGTGGTATTCATGCATGTGTTTTACATTTCATCATTTTTTGGGCTTTGATATGTGTACATGTGTATAAGTACATATGAATTGACTTCCATGTTAGTGACATGCCTACTCGGTGTTAGTAACCAACCCATGGCCTATTGGAGGCGATCTTGGGGAGTCACGACACATGCCCCACTAGGATGTGTCATGAGAGAGTGGTACTAGATGAGTTAGTTTTTCCTTATGACCAAGAGTCCGTGAGATTGGTTTGGGGAAATAGTTTTAAGTGTTTCAAGTTCTTCTTTTAGGCCTGAGACTCTAGCATTAGTGCAGGTGACAAATATATCCATACACTAGGACTTTGATAACTTTCTTTTCAACTCGGTACATGAGAACACTAGTTTTAGGGAAAATAATAGTACATGCATCATATAGGAATGGTTTGTGGTTTCTATGTAATTCTTCAGTTGGCTATCCTGATATACTCATTGACTGTGGTACATATTGTTTTATCATAGGATTCATCTACAACGAATACCGGTTAGGATTCAGTAGCTTGATCATAAGGATGGACCCCTAAATGATGACGCTTCAATTTAGGGACCAGTTTCCCAGATGTTACCTACAGATGGTGCACCAGTCATACCGCCACCTGTAGATCATCACATGGTATCCACAATACCAGTGGATGAGGAGTGAAAACTGATCATGATTTATGAGTTTCATATATAAAGACCCCTCTGGTTCTAAGGCATTCCTAACCCTCTGATGGCTGAGGACTGGCTTGAGGAGGTGACCCAAGTTTTCTATTTGGTTAGGACACTAGAAGATCAAACGGTGGTCCTAGCGGATAAAATTATATAGGGTTCAGAAGGGTGATGATAGAGTATGGACACCCAGACTCATGATGAGGTGACTCTTTCATAGGTAGAGTTCAAGTGCTCTTTATAGAGGAGTGCTCAAGAGTTACACTGAGATTCATGCATATACAAGATCTTCTTAAGCTCCATCAGGGTATTATGATAGTGGAAGATTATTTATTTAGTATCACCAACCATTCTAGGTACTCAAAGGATATGGTGATTGAATAGTAATTCAAGGATTAGACCTTAGAGTGAGGTTTGTGGTGAGACATCTAAGATAGAGTTATCTCTCTGTGCATTCTGCCTTATGATGAGGTGATTGAGTGGGCTTTTGTGGTTGAATCTTTCTTGGATAAGTAGATGAAACTATGAAAGTTAGTAGTGGAAATGAAGGCGCATGGACCTCATCAAGGGGGAGATGACATCAGTCTTAGGGATCCAGACGTGGGAGAAATTTTAGGAGGAGGTCCCAAGATAGAGGATCTATGATTCAGGGAACACATGGTGTGTCCATTCAGCCTATAGAGAGGAAATGCTATTCATGTGATGACAGGGGATATCTAGCTCATGATTTTCTAAACAACCATGTTTCTAATAGGTAGGTAGTATATTTTTTACCAAGGAAGAGACAACAAAAAGAGCAGGAAGATCTATAGGGAAACACATGTGGTAGAGGAGTTGGGAGAGTAGTAGGAGGTGGTATGTGTTTCAACTTATTTCCACCACCAACTTAGGAGGACAAGGCTAAAATTAGGGATCTAGAGGACAGGGGTAGGATAGCTGCATGTGGTCAAGGCATACAACCCATGGGATCTAAAAATTATTTGAGTTATGATCTATGTTTTTTCTACTTTAGCAGACATAATGATAGAAAAATTTTCTAGTCATTTCTTTCTCACAACATATCTTTTATGAGACCCTGATATTTTGATTTAATCATTAAATCAACCCTTACACTTGGAGACACCTACTATAGAAGACTTGATGATCACACATCTATGTTGAAAATATTACAACACCCTTGGAGGTGAGAGTTTTGGTTGTATCCTCTTGGTGGCATCGTCAAGTCCTAACACCATCATTATTGGTAGGGATTCATTGTCTTCAGTCTACGACCAAATTTACTATTTTAGGTTATGGGTGCGGTGTTTTCACAGCAATGGAATGAGGTTTTAATTTTTTGGTGAAAAGGAAACCATGGAAGTGTAGGATGGACTCTTGAATAGGAGGGTGCAACCAATTACTCGTTAGTTGGTTATCATGACCCTCGATGTAGCAGATGTTATGAGTTTCCAGTTCCAATCAGTAGTGGTGGAGTATGAGGATGTATTTTCTGAAGATATTCTAAGATTACCTCCCCATCAGGTGATATACTTATGCATTGATTTACACCCCAGGATGGAATTGATATCTGCACCAGTATATTAGCTAGCTCTCGAATTGCTTTGTAATATGAGGGTGCAGTTGGAGGACTTACAGAGGAAAGGCTTCGTGAGACCCTGTGTCTCACCTTTTTCAGCCCCAATTTTTTTTTTAAAATGAATATGGGAGCTTGAGGTTGTATGTGGACTATTGATGCTTGAATCAAGTGACAATGAAGAACAAGTATCCACTACTGAGGATTGATGAGATCTTCTGTTAGCTGAGAGGGACATGATGGTTCTCAAATGTTAACCTTTAAACATGCTATCACCAATTGTGAGTATGGGATGAAGATGTACCAAAGAAAACGTTCAGATGATGTTATAGTCACTATAAGTACTTGGTGATTCCATTTTGTGTGACGAATTGTCCTACTGTGTTCATGGGGATCATGAACCATATATTTCATCCATACCTAGACTAATTCATAGTAGTCTTCATTAATGATATTCATGTGTACTTAGTGTTTGAGGATGAGCACATGAGACACTTAAGGATGGTTTTAGATGTAATCTGAGAGAAACCACTTTATGGGAAACTCTCAATGTTCTAGTTCTAGATTTAGGCGGTCTACTTTATAGGACATGTTATCTTAGTGGATGGAGTGCTACTAGACCTAGAGATGGTCAAGGTAGTGTTATCATGGGAGCTAGGAGTGTGACAAAGGTGTAGAGATTCCTTAGGATAGTAGGATATTACCGGATATTCAAACCTAATTTCTCTTGTATATCATCACCTATGACAAATTTAAATCAAATGGGGAATTATTTTGTGTGGAATGATAAGTGACAATAGTATTCTTAAAAATTGATCCAAATTCTGACAACTGCTCTGATCATGAGATTTTTGGAGGAGGGTGTTGAGTACGTAGTGTTCTGCAATGCATCAGGGACCAGACTTGGTTTTTTCCTTATGTAGATAAAAGTAGTGGTTTCCTATGTTTCATTCCATTTGAGACCACATGAGAAGAACTATGTGAACCATGATATTGATTTAGTAGTAATAGACTATTCATTGAGGATGTGGCTGCACTACCTGATTGGAGAGTCATTTATCATCTACTCTGATCACAAGAGTCACAATTACACCTAATCTTAGAAGGATCTAAACATGATATAGAGGTGATAACTAGAGTTTCTCTAGGATTATTACTATGAGATTTTTTAAACTCTTGGGAAGGGGAACATGGTGGCAGATATTCTCAGTAGGGAATATAGTTCATAGTTTCTGAATGAGGTGTCTGAGTAGTGGCCTTGTTGCAATTATATTTTTTGGATGTTGATAGAGAAACTTACCTCCAGTCGATGGTTTTCACCCCTCCACTCTTATAGTGAGTTAGAGTGGCATAGATGGGGGATATCAACTATGAGACCCTATGTGGTCAGATGTCTATAAGGAATGCTCCTGATGAATATTCAAAAGGTGGGGAGAATGTTGTTCTTTTTAAAGGAAGCACAATAGTACCAGTGGCGTTGCATGAGGAGGTACTGTGGGTGTTTCGTACTTCCCATTTGATGGTACATTCTGGTGTAGAAAAAATATACCAGGACCTTTGATATCAGTTTTGGTGGTAAAAAATAAAGAAGAAACTGGAAGAGTTCATTTCTCTATGCAATACTTATCAGAAGGTGAAGGCTAAGCACTAGGTCTTAATAGGTTTAGCTCAACCCATTGAGGTAATGGAATGGAAGTTGGATTCAATATAAATAGACTTAGTGATGGGATTAACATGTACTTCCAAGTGACATAATTCCATCTGGGTGATCGTTGAATGAATCACTAAGTCGTCCCACTTCCTAGCCATCCAAGAAGAGAGTTTAGTAGAGATCTTCGAAAGCCTCTATGTGTAGGATATAGTTTGACTCCATGGAGTCCAATTGAAGGTAGTTTTAGATCATGATGCTTGTTTTACATCATGGTTGTTTAAGGGATTACTAGAGGAATTTCGGACTCAGTTATACTTGAGAACAACGTTTCACCCACAAATGGTTGACCAGTAAGAGTATCTCATTCAGGTTCTGGAGGACATGTTGTGGGATTTCACATTGGACTTCAGTCGTAGTTGGGAGGATCACCTACTACTGATGGGGTTTGTGTAAAATAACATCTATCATTTCAACATTGGTATGAAACCATTCAAAGCATTGTATGGACAACCCCGTAGGTCACCACTTTGCTGGAATGAACTAGGAGAGTCAACACTCATGTGCCTAGATTTGGTGAGAGCTAATACAGAGAAGGTGCAGATCATCCAGAAGTGGATGAAGACTACATAGATCCAACATAATTCTTATGCTGACAGGAGATAAAGGCCTTTGGCGTTATAGAAAGTAGATGATGTGTTCCTTTGGGTTTCACCTCAATGAGGATTATAGATATTTGGTCGGGGCAACATGTTATCTCCGAGGTTTATTGACCATTTTTAGATGCTACATAGATTTGGAGAGGTGGCATACCACTTAGATCTACCCCTATAGTTGGACCAGTTACACGACATATTCCACATGTCGTAGCTAAGAAGGTACGTTTATGAACCATTGAGCATCATCAACTAGGGTGTGCTAGACATAAAGGATGGAAATAATTTTGTGGAGTACCAAGTGGAGATCAAGGATTGCCAGAAGTGGATCCTTTATTGGTGAGAGATTCCTTTGGTGCATGTCTGCTGACTGCATGTGAATCTCCAATAAGCACATGGGAGTGGAAGAATAAGATTCATGCACAATAACCACATATTTTTGAGTATCCTTTGTCTTTACTTTTTAGGGATGTAAATCCCTAATGTGGGGAGAATGTAATCTCCCATATTTTATATTTATTATTTTTTAATATTAAATGGATTCATTTCTAGACCTGGAACTGAGACGACATGAGATTTTGAGGCCCGGTGTTCTCGGAATAAATATTTAAAATATATTAAAATATATTAAAATATTAACTATCATGTGTGAATTTGTTTTATAAAAAAGTGGATTAACATCTAAATAGGTTCCCAGATCATAAATCCCTGGGCACCATTGTGTTAAAATTAGAATCTTTACCCAAGTCACAATATCGAATTTTCCATCATGGGTCAACTTTGAAAATATTTTTTTTGAATTTTAATGGGTAAAATAAATTAAAGAATTATTTTATTATTTAGTTCTATCAATGTAGCAAATCAACAATGTTTATTTAATTTTAAATAAAAATTTAGGTAGGTATCTAGGTTTAGGATCATAACCTTGTAAATTCCTTGGATTCTTTGCAAGAAACCATAGAGAAGTGTCATGATGGAAACAATATATACATGGATTGAGGATTTTTCTTGATGAATTTCGCCAGTGAAAAATTGATCATCAACTATGAATGATCCAATTCCTAGGTAGGATGAATTATTTTGGATTTCCTTCCCCGTTCATGAATTCAACAATGAATACGGACCAACCTAAGTACAGGTTGACCTGTTGTTTGATCATAACCTTGTAGGTGGGTATTAATTACGAGATTTATGGTGATAAATCATAGAGAGTATTGTTTTTTATTGATAATTCTTATGGTAATGGATCAGAGCTCGAAAAAATAATGGCAGAGGTTTGTTCCTCAGGTTTGTTCAATGTAAAATTCTCTCCCCCATTTTCTATGCGGGTTCTTTGTTCTTTGTAGAGTTGTGAACATATGATCATTGCATCTTCATTTCATACTGTAATGATCCAAAATTAAAAATCCCACACAAAGGTGACCTATTGGAAGTGCGATGATGATGAAGAAGGACGAATAAAAGTGATTCAGGAGATATCATTCTTCAGGAAGTTATCGTCAGATGGATTTAATGCCATTTTCTGAGCTGATTGAAGGGCCATAATAACTCAATTAGGTGTTAGGGTGATTATATGACCCTTTATCTTGTGTTTCTTGGAGAATATAGCACTAGAGCGGGATTTAGGTGATGGGTCGAGGCAATAAGGGAAAGAAAATGAGATCATAGAAATTTCAGAACACACAACATGTAATATGCAATACATGATGTGTGTTCATCATCAGACCACTCGACATGTACTATGGGAGTACACGAGCATGGGTAGAGTACATGGGTTTCCTACACAGCTTGTACTCTACCAAATAACATGGACCTGACTGGATACATGGGCTACCCCATGTACTAGTACATGGGTAGGCAGACACAGGTTGAGACCATGTATGGGCACAAGGTTAGGGTGCACAAGTGGACCTCAGATGGATGGAAACAACATGTGACTCATTCTAAATGATGTGTACCCATATTATATGCAACATGTTCTAAAGATATAATATGTTATACACATGTAGTACCTGGGGTCAAGGTCATGGTGTGTGGCCCCACTACACGCCATGTACCACCTTTCTACATTGCTTGAATCACTTGCCCAACATAACATAACAAGTTTAATTAGGGTTAATGCCCTTCATAATTTCCCCAAAGGTTGGTGCATATCATTTCCTAATCATAGGAGCATGATCCTTTCCACAAGAATTCCGGGTTAGAGTTGTTGGAATCCCCCAAGAGGCCCGGAGTGGATCCTCTATTCATCAATAAATAATTTTATCTCTTTGTTATTAAAACATTAGTTACTTTATATTAATGGGATATTATGGAAAATATACCTCATAAATTATTGAAACATTAATTCTCCCAGATTTCTATATCTAGAACATCATTTTAATTATCCAAACCTTTAGCCTCTTTGTACTTCAATGTTCACTTTACCAAAACTTCATTACATGGTTCAATAAATTTTGGTTTCTTGGAATTTTACTCTCTATTTAAACTTATTTAGGTATCTGGAATTACCGAATTCTTGTTAGTGAAAAAATCCCCATGGATTTCATTACTATATATTCTATTCTCAATATAATTTCATCTAAAAAAATGAGGGATAACATGGATTTTTTTTCTATATATGTTAAAGTAATTGGGGTGATATTTATTTCTTAGTGAATATTACACATTTATTTTTTATTTATTTTTATTTATTATACCACCCTATGGTTTAGAAAAATCATGCTCCATGGGTGGGATTATCTCCTTTCATTTTTATTCATTTTTGCTATTTTTACAGTATTCTTCTTGACTTATTCTAATATAGTGCATTCATTATTATTTTCTTCTTCTTCCATCTTCCTTTATCCCCTTAATAGTAAATGGTATATAATCATTCCTTTATTTGGAAAATATTCACATTTCTCTATGTTTTGATATTCCATTACAAAAAACTACTATCATCATTGTTTATTCTGATGGTTTATTTCTAATACTTTAAAACTAATCCTGCCCTAGTAATATTATCATGCATTTCTCAAATTTCTATCTAGATATCTTTCACCATAAATTTTTTTTCTTATCTTATGATAAATCAATCTTCTATGGTTACATTTGATGAAATTCAAATATATTTTTTATATGCCTTAAATCAATACAATCATATTTTAATTTTATCAAATTTATTCATTTTCTTGCTTCATCAATCATACATTCACATTAAAATCTATTTCCAGTTCTCATCTCTAAATAATGTTTCCCTTTTTTCTATAATAAATGTATATTTTCATGGGTGTGGCTTCTTATTTTACTTTCTTCTTTGAATAATTATTCTTTGTATCTCTATTTACATTAAAAATCAATGTAGAATTACATTATATATTCGAGTCATTTTACATCAGATTTTATTCCCTCCTTCCATTAGTTGATACTCAGTTGTTCATGGTATATGAAAATTAAAACACATCATTAAAACAACCATTTTTTCTTAGCATTAACATATGATCTGATGATTTTAAAATCAATTAGTAGTATGAAAAAATTTCTTCAATTTTGAGGAATCAATTTACATAGATAAATTTCATTTACCACATATTTTTATAGTAAATATAGTCCTTCTCTATAAATATGAAAAATTATTCTAATAATACATGACCTAGTGTTTTAATTTTTAACAACACTAGTAATATCAAACAAGTAATATCTTATTTCATTAAATACAAAAAATCAAAGGTAGAGGTGCCTCCCATTTCATGAATGTCCCCGTCTTCCTTCTAAACACCATATAAGGAACATCATACATTTCTTGCGTATTCATTAATTAAAAAATGTTCACATTATCAAAACCTTTAATCACCTATATATTTAAAAAACTACCACATACATTATTCATAATGGTGGAATTAGTGTATGTGTGTTTATTTGAAAATGGTTTACCTTATTCATTAAAATATTGGTAGATATAACTTCCAATTGATTCAATTATCTTTTTCTACTATAATGAGTCTTCTAGAAATTTTGACCTTACTTGAATTCTTTGGTGGGTTACTTCACTCAAATATATGATAATTTGAAGCTTAAGTAACATCCATACTTTTCAACTAATGGCTATTATCATGAAATATTAAATTTAATGTGTTTTTATGATTTTCAAGAGTGTTCACATTATCCTCATTTTCAACCATCAACATATATATTTTTCATAACATATATTCCTTTCATTTTTTTCAATAATTTTCAATATATTTAATTCCTTGGAATTTTATTTCCTTATATGTATTTTTGATATCAATAGTAGACTTTATTGCATGAAAAATTCCATATAAAACATTCCAAAATACTACCTTTTAAAAAAATATGCAATTCATCTACTATAGGATAAACATTTCATTTTAATTTAATACTATATATTCATTTCCTTAAGTTAGATTAGTGATAGTTTTACACTCTCATATTTTCTTCAGCAATTCTTACACCATTGAGCCAGTTTAATTATTACTCTATGGTTTGTAATCATAATGACCCATGTTGAATGAGAATATATACATGATAACCTCAATTATAACATCCATTAGATTAATTTTTATATAAAAACTCTTTATAAATTTCAACAGATTATTTCTCACCACATTAAGATCATAATCCATCATTGAGAGGATCATTTTGAATATATTAATAATAAATATCCCACTAGTCGTATATTTTGATTATAATGGATTCTCTTCTCACTAAATTTTAGAATCTATCATACATTTCTTTTTTATCTTCCCTCTCTTTATAATTCATCAACGTTTTTTTTTCTAATTTTATTTTTCCAATAAAATTATAATTATTCATTAACTTCAAATAAAGAAAAACCCCTTGATGTAATAGGGACATAATTTATTCAAATTTATGGAAATATACACATCATGACGATTAATGAAAATAGCTATATTTTTTTGATTCAATCAGAAGGAGCCAATAATCTGATATAAATTTTATACAAGGGATCATGCTGTTACCCCGAGTGGGGGAAAGAAACATTGGTGAACTAATTCTTACAAAATAAATTTCAACATAAATTTATTGTTTTTATTTTATTGATTGAACCACAATAATCAGTTTGGATATATAGATATTTAAAATATTCATTTACATTTTCTTCAATATACAATGTTGATACTAAAATTAAATCATATCACATAGATTATTTTAGAAGGTTTGGTCCAAATGTGGGAACCTACACCTTGCTTCATCGACTCCCCTCAGACTATTAGTATTCCACTATTACCCTATTATCATTATATGTTTTTTGGGATATTATTATCCATTACCCATGGTTTTCATTCCAAACAAAATTTATTTAGAAAACCAATAATTATTCTTGATACTTTAAAATTATATAGAAAGTTTAAGTGGCTATTGACTACAATTTATTATTTCTCTATAGTACTTACACAAAATTCTTGATCATATTTTGTTAAAATAAATAAGTACCCCTAAACTTTATTCATTTTTTAAAATGAATCTTGTTAGTTAACTCATATTTTTAATAATTTTATGATATTTTCTTCATAAAATATTTATAAAGCTGAATCATTCATGGTATCTCTGGTCAGCTGATTCCGCCAAATATTATATTTTCTAAAGATAAATCTCAATGATTAGTAATCTCTATAATCTCAAATCATATTTCTTTGAATGATATCAAACCCTATTATAGAATCAACTTACCACAATAAATTTTGTGACATTTAAAAAATTAATATTCAAGTCTTTATTTTGAATGGAATTAATTAACCATATAAAATCTAAGATTTTTGTCACATCACATCAAAATATACCATCAAATAACTTTTAAAAACATCCTCAAAATTCATCTAGAATCACTATATTCATTTCCTAAATATAAATCTTTCATCATAAATATAATATTTATTATTATACTTGGGAATTCTCTAAAATAAAATGAATAGATATCATATTTTTATGAATATTATTTTCTATAAATTATCCTTGCACTTGTAGTTATAACTCATTGTTTTATACTTTAGGTCCTAAAATGAAGCCAAATATAGGACATGAGATTTAAATGCATTAAAATACCAAATAATTTAATATTTTATACTTTCCTTTCAAACATAATGTTTTTAATATATTGGTATATACAAAACACTGAACTAACATGAAATAATAATTTTTTAAAAATATTTGAACTATATAATATGTATTCATTATATTTTGTGGGTATAAAATGAATTAATCATATTATGACATCTATTACAATAATGGAATAAAATGACATAACATAGTATATGCATCTCTTATGAATCTCATTTCTATGAAATTGAAAATTAATTATCATTAATAAGTTTTTCATTAAATCATGTCTAAGCCGAATTCTAATAAATATGGTATGATAGAAACCTTTTATGGTAGAGATTTATGCTCTTAGAAGTTTACATGAAATGTATGCATGCAGAATCACCACACCTGACAGCCACCAAATCTTACCTTATTCTTAGTTTATAGGAATAAATCTTCAGAATACATATAACTAAATATTATTATGATATTTCAACATAACCGTTAATGAAATAAAATATTTAAAATATTTATTTTTCACATTTCTCAATTTGACTACTGCAGAAAAAGAATAGTTCTTTTTATATAATTTTTCCCAATATATTTCATTTTTAATGAATAAATTTATATATTTATGAATTTAAATTTGATTGAATGTTCTTTGGGTTAAAATAAATAATTTTAATATTACGTTATGATGATTTTTGGGTTTATTCTAAAGTTGTAAATTTTTAAATGAATAGTGAATTTTTTTTTGAAAAACATAACATTTGGGAACCTATCAACATATAAGTAGAATATAGAAGTTTACAAAACCATGAAATTAAAAAAAATATGCATTTATGTAAACAAATTATATTTTTAAATACCATTAATTATTTCTAAAATCTTTGTTTATTGTCTTGTTTACTTATGTAATAATTTGAAATAAATAATTTTATTATCCTTTAAATATTTTTTTGCAATTTAATTATTTTCCTTTTTATATAATTAAATATTAGTTTTTAAAATTTGGGTTTTCAATGATTTGTTGGGAGTTTTTTATTTACTATATAAAAAAATATTTTAAATCATGAAAATAAAAAATAATCATAATTATAACATACAAATTAATTTTATTCATAAAAGCACACTTTCTCTAAAAATGTGGTTTTACTCATTACATGCGCTAATGTCAAAATTGATTTTTTATAATCATATATATTTTATATTATAAAATTGATTTCAAATTTTTAATCATTACAATTTTTTTTTAAAATGATCCGTTTTATTTATATCCATTTAATGTAAATTAATATGTTAGAAATTCACTACCACATTAAAACCAAAAAATATAAAAATTGAATCTTCAATGAGAAAATGATTTTAAAAAATGTTGGTTTCACATGTGAATATAAATTTTAGAGGAATAATTGACACTATATCATCCATAATACCATTATTTCCCATCTATTAATCTTCTTGACAAGTTACCTTATTCTCTCTTTATATTGAGTTAAAATATTTACAAACTTAGCATTCACACAACTTACAAATTAGGAATCTCATATAACCTCTAGGAAATACCTAAAAACTATTTTTCCTCTTGAAACTATATATATTTTCATTTATAAATAATAAAATTTTAATTTTATTCATCATATGGTGACAATATATTTTTATATAAACTCCATTTATATGTAGTCTTCTAAAGGAAAGCTCAAGTCCTCAATGTGAGAACTCATTTTTTCCTTAACATGTTTTTTATCATTTTTCTAAGTAAAATTAATGAATTAATATATAAATAAATATTTATTAGAGATATAATTAATTTTTTTATGTTTTATGAAATAAATTTATCCACCTTTCTCAACAATAAGAAAAATTAAAATGTAAATCTTACAATATGGGGACAACTATCACCATAAAATGACATCTTTTGTTTTTCATGACTTCTTATTTTAGAATCATATATGGATGTAATTTATGAATAAATATTATATATATAATAAGTATTTATTATGAAAATGAGAATTATAATCCACCTTCATTTCCTCTTATTCATTTACAAATGAAAATATTAACTCTGGGTTGTGCGGACTACCGCCTCGACGATGTAATGTATCTAATTTATTCATATAGGTGTATAGAATATATACTAATAAATAAAGAATTACTATTAAACACTATAAAAATATATTATTAATAACATTATTTAATTATATTTATGATATTATAATAGTATAAACCACTTTCACAATCATTATTAACCATTAAATTAGACATGTTCATATTTTTTCTCGGCCTAACCTCCTACATGAACAATGATGTAATGTAATATCATAAATTACAATGAGAACATAATAATATATAATATTTGATATAAATATGTAGGAAATTATTTTCTTTGTTATAGGTTTGATACATCAATATTAAAATTATTGATAGAGATATAAACACACATTCATTAAAAATCACATAAACATTCTCATTATAAAGTTTATATTTAATAAATATGACCCAAAAACCCATAGAACAAAATTAAAAAATTATAAATAATTATAAAACCTTAAATTTATTACCATTAATGGTATTTTGATGATAAAATTTAGTAAAATAATTTATAACAAGTCTATTTTTACAAAACTAGTTCAAAATGATAAATATTATTCAACCTAAAATTAGAAAATAGACAATAATATACTAACAACATCATAGTTATTATTTATAAATTAATTTAATTGAATTTAAAATATATTAATATTTTTATAAAATAGGTTATTAAAATATTAATTTTTTATAAATAGGTAATTCAATATATTTATTAGACATCATGAATTGAGGTACGATGTTCTATGTGTCGAAATTAATTTGTTTGAAAATAATTCTTACTATGCATGAGAATATATAATTTTTTTTGTGAATAATATATAATTAATTTTTTTATGATATTAATTTAATTCATGGGGATTGAGGGAAAAAATCCTTTTATTTATTCAAATTACATTTCAATTCAAATGATACAAAAAATGATTTTTTTGGTAACTAAACTATGTCCATTGAGATAATTGATTATTCTTGAAATTGAATCATCCAAGATTTTTTTATTCCACCATATGAACTTATTTCTGGTAATATATCTCCCAATATGGTGGAAATTTAAATTTCATTCCAAATATTTATCCTGGAAAAAATTTTTATTACAAAACTATATCATTGTTGAGAATAAATTTTATCCGTTCAGATAATGGTTTCACAACAATATCTATACATTGATTTTTAACCAACGTTCAAATTTATAATGGGAAAAATATATATGTATATCACATTCTACCTTTATGTTAACATTATCATATTTTCAAAATACTATTTTGTTTCTATTTTTATGATGTGGGTTTTTAACAAATATATTCAAAATATTCAAAAGATTTTCCTTCCTTTGAAAATAAAATGTTTTATCTTCCAGCCAACATTTCATTTCATAAACATTATATCATATGAAGAATATATTATTGAATTTTATTTTTCAAAGGTAAATTTTTTATAATATTTTTACTACTCCTTTTTGAAAATAACTTTTAAATTTGACCTATATGTTTGTATTTTCTTGATAATTTTAAAAATATAATTTTAATAATTTCTTAGTATAAATGAATCAGTCCCTCATAATTATCATTTTATATGAAACAAACACTATATACTATCACAATTTTCATTCAAATACTTATTCTTATTGTATTCTTAAAATTTTCAATAATTATATTAAAAGACAAATTATATTTATTAATTCTGAATAAAATATCTTCATTATTAAAAAAAAATCATTTCTATCCATTTCAACAACCTATATTCATTTATATGTTATTTTATTATAGTATATTCCACCTTTTTTACCAAGATATATTACATTCATATATTTTATTATCATTTAACCAATTTCCTTCACTGGATAAATATTATTTTATGGAATTGTGTATCATTTTCTTATGTGGAGTATATAATGTTATAAATATGATGTGTGAGCCTTGATTTCTCTCAAATGCATTGGGTGAAGATATAATCTAAAAGGACGAATTGTTTGTGATTCATTGGAATGATTCCATGGTAATTTGTTTATGAATAATTTATGATTGACCATGTTAATTTATAGAAGGTTGTTCCCTAATAAAACAATAATTCATTAGGAAATGAATAATTCTCTAGAGATAAAAGGTTTATTATACATTTGATTTTTCAATTGAGATGAATTATGATAAATTAGTGAAAAATCTCAGTAATTTGATTTTTTGACACCTTAGTAATAAACATTGGTTATAGGATTATGAACTTCTCATTTTTATGTTATAGATTCATTATATTTTTATTCTTCATGTACTTATGAACATGATGTACCTCATACAGTTATATTCATGTTCTTATGTTCATGTTATTTTTTTATTCCCCAAGTCATAGCTATGATATGTTTTATTTCATTACTTACCCCTTACCAAGAATCTAATCTCACCACAATGTTATGACTCTATGTTACCATGTTATGATAAAATTTAATATGTATGTTTTGTCTAGAAGAATATATTTGGTGTAGTATTTGTGAGATATAATTAAAAAATTTTATGTATAATGAATCTACTAATGTAATAGCAAATACATCTCTTAGTTAAAACATGAAATTTTATCATTAATGTTTTTCCTAATTCTATAGGACACTAATCGAAAGAATGTATTAGGAATGTATGTAAGGAAATATCTCCTTATTTTAGGTAATTAAAGGATGATCACATCTTTAGAGAAAAAATAGTTCTTATACGAGACTAGATTAGTGAACATCATAAGATATAATATTTGTTAAGGGAAATTTAATGTTTTATAAGATATATTTAATAAACATCATGAGTTAAATATGTCTATTTAATTTGATATAATATTGAATATTTTATAGATTATGATAAAGATACATTAGTAAATCCATATGGAGAATTCTATGGTGTAATCTAACATATATGATTACATCATGATGTTTTTTAATGTAATGATTATGTTTTTATCCTAGAAATTAATTCCTAGTTTGGACAATGGAAATGAATGAGAATGTGGTATAGATGCACATAGGGGTAGTCACCTTGAAAAAGTTTGGATCATTACTAAATAAATATTCAGTATAGTGCATTGTGAGTATGAATAAGACTAAAAACATGGACCAAAACTCTAATGGATATTCTTTGGTTAATAAAATTCTATTTAAAATTCATTATTACTGATTTTTATAGAATCTTCCCTCTAATGTTACTCTTATCAATATAAAAATGGAGAAAGATTGATAATGAACCATAAGCCCCTCCTGTAGTAGGTTTAAAGTTGGTCACTAGCACTGAAGATATAAGGAAATTAATATATATGGGAGGAATTACCCTCAATAGAAAAATAGTATCAAGATATTAAATATCAAAAACCCAATAAATCTATAACATGGGGAAATGGAAAAGGCCCCAATATACTAAAATGCATGTAATGTTATAAAAAATGAATGAAATTCACTAGTTATATCACCAAAGAAAATATTACAATAGAAACTAAACAACATCTCTAACACCCACTCTAGTAGTGTCTATCTCAGTTATCAAAGATCCCAAAAAAAACCTAAAGAAATAATTTATCTATAAATAGGTTGAGAATAATATCTACCATAACAATGATAATAAATAAGAAATCAAATGAAATTGTAAGAAGAGGATACTAATTCCCTAATGAATAGACATCATAATCAATAAGAACAAATATGTTCAAATAGTTCTCAGCCTCACCAGGGCTCACTTATCAATTAATGAATCTGTGTATAGTAATATATAAAGAATCATATTGATAAAAGATTACCATGATCCACTTACCCACTAATTACCCACTCTCACACCCAAAAGATTCCTTCCAAAGTGATCTCGTCCATTCCTTATAACAGCTACTGAGGACGCATGGGATACCCCATTACATCTCACCTGAGGATACCTAGGAAACCAAATCACATCCCTCCCAAAGAAACCTGGGAAACTAAATCACATCCACATCCTCCCATAACCACTTCCATATAACCAGAATAGTATGGTGTCTTAAATAGGAAGGAAATTAATATGGTTCTATCCTCTTACCACACATAACTTTTACAATATTCCACTCCATCCTCTTTATAATCACCAAATCTAGTTCACATTTTTCTTTAGGCAATCACAACCCATTCACATCAATGGTACCTAGAAGATATAGAGAGAATAGGGGGTATCCACCCATCTATTCATCACCATCTAGATGTGGATAAAAAGTCCTTCTAATGTTATTTGGGTGTATTTTTAAACACATGAAATCTATGGGGTGTATCTTGAAATTAAAAAACATGTAGTATATAATTTAGTTATGAAATATCCCAACCAATGGGTTAAAAAATAATAATCCTTATATAACTACTATCTTGTGTCAATAACATCTCTGAAACTAATTCACCATACTATACAGAAACCACAAACAGTCCACACTATAAAAATTCAATAACCAATTCAACTATTCATAGAATAATTTTGTTTTTATTAATTCCCATTGTAATAGACCAGACCTCTCTGGTCTATTCCTCTATGAAAATCATGTGTTTGAGGTGTTATGGGGGTCAAAGTGACTTATCCCCAACACTTTTTGAAATTTTGAATTCGGTGAACAGTTCCACCGGTGACCACTATAAACATTTCTACTGGTATACCCATGTGAACAGTTCAAATGGTAGATTGATGTGAATAGTTCCAATAGTAGACCAATGTGAACAGCTCCAACGGTAGACTAATGTGAAAAGTTCAAACGGTAGACCGATGTGAATAGTTCCAATGGCATACCGATGTGAATAGTTCCAATGGTAGACCGATGTGATCAGTTCCAATGGTAGACTGATGTAAAAAGTTCCATGGGTAGACTGATGTGAATAGTTCCAATGGTAGACCAATGTGAACAGTTCCAATGGTAGACTGATGTGAACAGTTCCAATGGTAGACCAAGGTGAACAATTCCAATGATGAGGCCGATGTGAACAATACCATTGGTGAGGCCTCTATGAAGAGTACCATCGGTGAGGCCGATGTGAATAGTTCCAACGGTAGACTGATGTGAACAATACCATCAGTGAAGCCGATATAGATAGTTCCAATGGTAGACCGATGTGCACAGTTCCAATGGTAGACCGATGTGAATAGTTCCAATGGTAGACCAATGTGAACAGTTCCAATGGTAGACTAATGTGAACAATTTCAACGATAAACCGATGTGAACAGTTCCATCAGTGAGGCCGATGTGAAGAGTTCCATCGGTGAGGCCGATGTGAAGAGTTCCATCGGTGAGGCCGATGTGAACAGTTCCATCGGTGAGGCCGATGTGAAGAGTTCCATCGGTGAGGCTGATTGGAACAGTTCCATCAATGAGTCCGATTTGAACCGTCCCAAAGGTGAGGCCGATGTGAACAGTTCCATCGGTGAGGTTGATGTGAACAGTATTTCCAGAACGGTGAGATTCCAACAGCAGCCTCTATTTCCATTGCCAAATTTCGAGTTCATGAACAGTGTTTCTAGAATGGTGTGGTTCCAACAACAAACCCTATTTCCTTCATCAAAATTCATGTTTGGTGTATTGTGTTTCCAACTTCATACAGTTCTCTCCTCTGACATTTCCTTTGACGTAAAATGCATTTAAGTCCTTTTTAATGGATTTAAGGTCGAATCAAACCCCATAACTACTATATTAATTTTCTTAAGGCTTGGGATGCTTTTACTTGGTTAAACCATGTGGTTTAGTGCGATCTGATTTTAATAGAAAATCTAGCGTATCTGAAACCGCTACTCTGTTAAATATTCTAAAGGGATAAGATATCTTCTTCCATAGTTCTTCCTCCTTGTTCTCTAGTGTGAGATGATTGAACCTTTCATTCCTTCCCATAGGAGTTGTGCGATCAAACTTTCCTCCTTGGATTGGTTCCCCTCTATTTTGATGCAACCAAGAAGTATCGATAAGTCTTTGATATAAGGTATGATCTATCGTTATTATTTTGGGTTCATCTTCTTCTGTTTCTCCATGCCCTTTTATAGAACACTATCTTCATGTTCCTAATGGAATTTTCTTGGGTATTGACAACTATGGTGGTGTCTCTACATCCTCAGGTGGATACAGTTTTCACTGGGGGAGGAGATCATTACCCGTTGTGTGGCTCGTTCTCATATAAAGAACATCTAGAACCATTTGAGGCAGGGGATTCATTTCTTCTTTATTATTTTACATGAAAATATAGAGTTAGCATGTTTTATCCCACTAGATCACAATGGAATTAACATATTAAATATTTGAACCAAATAAATTAATTGATATCGACAGTATGCTATTGCCTCTTATTTTTCTAGAGATTGTGATATCCATTATTTCATTGTTTATCTTTTCGTTATCGATGAAAATTGGTAAAGAACGTAAATTGGGATTAATTGTAAATTAATTTTCAAAGATAAAGAGGCATGTAAATTAATCTAGTTCTTCTTATTGTCATTTTATGTTAATAAAATTGATGCCATAATTGTGTTTAATTATTTATGGTATATTACTATTTAGGTTTCTTGTAGTTGGAACCTACAAATAATAAATCGGTTAATTCCAGATGGATTAAATAAATAGTTGTTTGATAAAAGGATAATGCCTTATAGGGTTTTGAGTTACCCTCTTACTTACTTAAGGTCTAAGATCCCAGTTGATATAATGTTAGTTTTCCTGCTACTTGTGTTGTGATGTGAGCCTAGAAGGATGTTATGATATGTGGGGGCATGGATGCATATTTATTGTGGCAGAAGTTGATTCCTAGAGTGGTGAGATGTATTGATTTATAAATGTGGGTGTCGGGAAGAACACTAGAGATGATGGAATGGGTTGGATGTGAATGTTTTCATGCTTATTGTTTCTTGTTGGTTGTTTATTTTCTTTATATTCCCCACTGATCAAGGCAGCTGGTTTGCTTACCCTCCTTCCAAAAGGGGTGAAGACGTGCGGGGTATGCCACATTCTTTATGTGTTTATCTTCCCGAGGGCGGATGGGTATACACTCTTACTATAAGTGGAAAATACTCAATGGGTAGTTCACCTACTCATCATGTTGATCCCCTTATTTTTTGTAGCTTAGAATGTTTTTATAGAATGCATAGAAATATGGGAATGTAATTCTATTAATAAATGATTGAATAAATGATGTTAACCCATGGGGTTGCAGCTTACTGGGACTCAATGCTGAGGTTGAAATTTTAAAGGAGCAGTGGACATTGGGTGTGATGCTAATGAAATATAATGTGTAAATTAGTAATTTTTAATTAATATTTAAATAATTAATTAATGTAAAGTGTAACTAATAAAAAAGGGAATGGATTAATGTACTAATTCTCTTAAAATGGTTGTGTGCGTATAGGAAACCTAGTCTTAGAAGTGGCTGCCGGGAATCTGAGAGATGTTAGCTGCAGTTGAGTCTAAGACTAGGTTATACCCATAGTGTGGTTGTGAGATATAGTATATTTTATACTTTTTATGTTTCTCTATGCTACTCAACCCCATCAGTTAGGGAAACAGACACCCCGGGGATTCTGAGCCCTGGGGGGGGGGGGTTTCCCAACATTACGGTGGGAATATGGATGGCTGACTACCCCCTTTGTCCCTAATCTCCTCTCTTGGAAGTTACTTGTGCTAGTAGGCACAATGGTTAGTTTTACCCATATATGTGTGTAGAGGGAAATAATGGGTTGTGGTTATTTACACACATATATTCAGGATATAGTTTCCTGTGGACTACTATAGGTGTAACGTGTATAGGCTGTGATGGCTTGAGGATCCTTATTTGGTGTATGGGATGTAATGGCTTGAGGTATAATTCCTGATGTATGATACACATTATGAGAGATGTGGTGGCTCTCGGAAACTACTTGGTTACTTTTCTAACATGGATGTGGTGGTTTTGTTGCATGAGGTGCATATTGTGGTGCTTTGCCCAGGTGTTTGCAGGCAAGCCTTTTTGGAGAGAGATGCTTAGGACATGCGATGTTGGGGAAAAGTGGCAAACCAGTGGGGAAGTAGTAGCAGGGTACCCTTGATATTATTTATTATATTATATACTCTTGTATTAATTACTTGGAGAGAGTATCCATGGTGTGGCTGTGAACTTAGTATACCTATTTAGGTGATGAGTTAGTTTCACTTGTTGTTCACATTTCTTTACAAGCTTTCTTTACTTTTTCACGAGAGGCTCTGGGGAGGATCCTAATGAGTATACTATTATACTCACCCTATGTATATATAAAATATTTTTTAGGTCACTTGGAGAAAGTTGGAGATTAATTTGGTTACTACTAGCTTGGGGTTGCCGGAGCTGTATAGGATTTATGGTCACTGCTTTTTTTACTTTCTTTTGGGTATTTGCAATTTTTTCCTTTTAGTTGTAGTAGTTTTTGCATGACATTACATATGTGTAATTGGGATTTCTTTTATATTATTTTCTGAGTTAGAGTTGGTTGGTGTCTGTCTTATGTCTCTCTTTTTCATGTGTTCTCTTATAGAGTAATGCCTCCCATTTGTGTGTTTAATATACCCTCAGTGCTAGTCTCCAACTCGGGGCCTACTGGAGGTGGGACTCAGGGGTCATTATCTCCCTTCTCACATTTCTGGCCTAGGAGGGGTACACCTTGCGGGGAGGGGGGCGTGGAACCCATTCACTAAGTCATTCAATTTCACATTAACGAAACCTAATAATTTGTCTTTCAATATATTTAGTTCAATTAATAAAAATCAACTACATAGATATTATTTAACTACGAAAATTACCCATCATTTTTTCATTCACTTATCATATTTTCACATTAAAATTAAACATAATTGTCCCATTTACTTTTTATGTAATTATATCCACAAAAATAATATTCACAACACAATATATACTAATCCATCACCAAAATCAAATGACCAAACTTCACAGTCATGTCACATCATCCCATATCAAAACATAATATCACACTTCATCTTTTTCATCTACCACAATCTAATTTAAGGGTATTCATAACACAAAATTATTTTTTTCATGGGGTTTTATCAAACAATTATATATTTACATGGAATATCAAATCATTAATGCTATATAAATCATTTTTCTATTTATTCATGTTGATATAAATAAAAAAATCAAATCAAGTTCCTCACAACTTATAACAATCATACAAAAAATAAGGTTCCCAAAAGAAATCATTTTTAACCTTGAAATAAACATATATTATCATTTAACCAATATCACTAATTATTTCATGGAAAAATAGAACTCATATTTCAATTATTTAATTTATAGTTCGTTGAAATATAACACCACTATAAATTCAATATTTATTTAAGTGAAATATAAACTACTTTAGTTAGAAACCTTTTATTTCTAATACAATCCTTATATAATATAAACTAAAACATTATTAGATAATAATAATAATAATTTTTTATGCATGAGAAAATATTTTCTAAGAAAATTAAGAAATCATGTAAAAAATACAGGTGAATCTCTACGTTCATGTCAAATTTAAAAAGTGTAATTAAGTCTATTTATTAGATAAAATATTTCCATCCTCCAGAATGGAAATAAATGCATTATAATATAACATATAAACATAAAATATATAATTAATTCAAATATGAAACATATTATTTTACCTTAGTAAGTCACATCACACAAATTGAAAGAGGGTATAGTGATTTATTCTATGTATGAAAATTAAAAGAAGAAGATTGAACCAAATTGCAGTTATTTTCATTGCTAGAGCATATGGTCTCATTTATTTCAAGAGGGGATAATCGAAAGAAGAAACAATGGAAAAGATTCCATGTATATCTAATTTGAGAAGATGCATAATGTGTTGAAACCTCAATAAAATCAATTTTAAGTTAAAAATTTTAAGCTGAACATAATATCTAATTGATTAAAATATTTTAACATAAGTTAAAATCAGTAAAATGAGAAAAATATATTCAATTCATTGATTTGAGGACTATGAAATCATGAAATTTCATTTTTTCCATAAACATGGAAATGAACAAGTTGAATACAATAATGAAATCATTAACTATAGGCAACATCATAACACTATGTGATGAATTTTTTTTACACATACCCACTGATAGAAAACTATGACGTAAACAAAACATTGACCTACTGTGTAAGGGTAAATCAGTTCAAACTTTTGTAGTGGATCAACCAAGAACTACCCTAACCCGATGTTAGCTCACATTGTTGGGCTAATTTTTTTTATCTCCACTAAGACATTAAAAATCATGCCTTACCAATACATTGTGGAATTTTTTTATTGTGAACATAATTCAATGATTTAAAATACCTCTTACCCATACTGAGAAATCTAGATTGAGGTAATTTTAATAGTAAATTAATTTACCATTATGTGGGGGTAATGTTTTATAAAATGTTAAATGTTTCCTTAAAATTATAATTAATATTTTACCTATACAAAACAAACAAATAAATTTTAATGTAAATGAGTAATTATACATTGCAAAATTATAAAATACCCTTATAATTAATCTCATTAACACCAAAATCAGAGATAAGTATATAATACAAGAAATCAATCATAAATAAAACACAAGGCTAAAAAATACACTGTATATAAATTTTAAAATTTAGATGATTTTTATCAAACCATTATTTTCCAAGAGCACACTCAAAGAAAATTTACAAATTATTTAATGTTATTACCTAAATTTACCATATATATATACAAGTGTTTTAATGTTATAACATCCACCCATTGGATCGATTCCCTGACCACTATCCAGTCCTCCTGGGAACCCCAATGACCTCTTGAACCCCTAAAGCACCACACTGCAAGTTTAAAAGAGCTATTTTGATGGGATTCAACTCTTTAGATTTAAATGAGAATTTTGGTTGAAAAATTATCCATTTAAAACTAATAAAATCAGGAATTATTCGAAATATATACACCCATATAGACATGGTGTATTATATTCTCCCTCCAAAAGATAGCTCATCACAAAGATGTACTACTGGGAAACACCAATACTTGTACCATGAATAAAAAACCAAATTCCCCCAGTTATTGTCATACAAAAACCACATCAACCAGCTTCACAACATAAAATACCATTATCCCACACATCAAGGTGCTGATCAAGAACACAAAAAAATATGATTCCCAGCTATATGTGGCATTACATGAGATTTGATTCACCAACATCTCACCCCATGGGATGATGTCAGTAGTATATAAAAAACCCATTTTAACAAAAATCACAAAAAAGCATAGTATCCCTACCAAGTCAGGCCATATCATAAGGCCTTACCTAAATGTTTACACTATAATGTCACCGTAATAAACTAAAATCCCATAAAAACATAAAACCATAAAATTTCAATATTTATATTGAATCTTAACATCTAATTTCATCACACAGTACAAGTCACTATCCTTGAAAAATCTAATTCCAAATAGTACAAAATAATTTACACCCTCCCCATGGTGTTCTCTGTGAACTGAACCCTCACCTGCTAGGTTCCTCAACACATTATTTTAATTATTTACTAAAAAAATATGACTCAAGAACCATATTCTTATGTAGTTCATATAGATCTCCCCATCATAGGATATACTTATTAGTCAATGATAATAACAAAAATTACTTAAATCCATTATTAGTCAATATTGTCTTTCAAGATCATTTCTCACATTACCTAGTTATTATAAAAACCCAAACCTCACCACTAGTTTGTTAATATAGTGCTTTTCCACACAACTAACCTCTTATATAAGAAAATTCACACCTAGAAAATTGATCTAGACATGTCTATGAAATGTTAAAAAACATAACATCCAACACAAGAATAAAACACTATACTTATACTTGTAAAACTACACCCTCTCCTACCCAAACTAAATTTATAAGTTTCACTATCCCCATATATAGTGACCCTATGAAATGGTTTTCCCTTAGAATCCCAGTTTGATACTTAACCGACCCATACAATATAATATGAAATAACATGAATGGTTTCCAACCCACCATGTATATTTAAAAGCATAGATAATGGGATTTGACATTAACCATCATACAATTTTGATTACTCAAAAATACCTTCTAATGAACCACCCAAGACTTAGAGGTAACATTTTTTAAACTATAGAATTTCAATGATAGTATGAAAAATTCTTACTAAAGTTAAAACCTAGCCTTCATTGAAAATGAAATAATTGAATTTTCCCATAGTTGATCTCTTCATTATGATCTATCATGAGCATTAAATATCCTTTAATCAGAGCCTCCTATCAATAACTTATTGAACCCCTAAATGTGAGGTAAAATACCTAAATTCATTTGAGAACACATATGATATATTAATGGAATTCACCATTGAATCTAGATAATTCAAAATCCCCATCCCAATGGTTAGCTTCACCATTATGATAGAACCTTTACACAATGAACTAACCTTCCCAAATTAATTTGATGTTACATACCAATAAGAATCCACATTATTAAAAAATGAACATAAACCATGGTTTCTATATTGTATGTCTCTTATACTGATGATTAAAAAGTGCATTCATGATCATCCCACACAATCTCAAGCACCATATGTAATCCAATAACCACCACACATCTTCATATTACAAGAACATCATCAACATTTTCCATATAAACCTCATAAAATATGAGTATCTATCCTCTATATAGACTATACAGAACTCCCCACCACATGAAATTGATTTAACCACCCTCATAAGAAAATCCATAGGACTTACAAAAAACATATACATGTTGGTTCCTTCAAACTATACTCACCAAATTCAACGACTCCAACATCCATAACTGAAGGAAAAACAATATCATAGTTATATACCTATGAGAGGATGATTATTACAAAAAAATGAAGGTTCCATGATTCTATACCCTAATTTTAGGAAACCATTATCACCGTGACACTATAATCATTTCATCACTTAAGTTCATCTGAGAATAATATTACTCACCATCAACTGATTTGTAGCCTTATTTACTAAACCCAACCAATATAAAATTCTTGTATACAATAAACTCATCTTTAATAATAATAATAATAATAATAATAATAATAATAAGACACACTCATACTTCAACCACCATGTCACATTAGCTTAGTGGCAATGTGGGCCTCGATAGGTAATTTCCACCTCAACACATCCAGAATCCTCATGGTAATGCACCTCCTAGTTACTACTACATAGCCCATTATATATAAAACTTGATTCATACAAACCCAAAAACCCTATAACAAGCTAAGGAAAGAATATGACCAAGCTTTAACACATCCCAAAGACACTTATCACCTATTCATCATTCTAGAAATGTGTGTATAACCTACCACACACCACAAAAAATGTATTGAACTACCCTTGGGTAAAGAATCACAGGGTTACATCCTTTACATATAACATAAGTTTGTCCTTACCCCATGGTTTGATTATTATTCTTGGGATAAGGGGTTTTACTTCAAATATTAAAACACCATGTCCATAATGTTGTTTTGGTTTTAAGGAAAGCCTATGTTTCATTTGGTTGAGGGGGTAGCTTTTAAATTGGAATATGGAATCAAATTATGAGATTTGAAACACCTAATAATATAAATTTTTTAGTTTTATTATGGTTATAAAGGTGTTTTGGGGGTCTTGAGAGCACTTGAGAAGTGTTAAAAGTGGCTGGGGAATGCATCTAAGGGACTTCAGTTCCACCAACTAGCCATCTAGATACCACCGTTAAGATCACGACCTTTCAGTGGAGCATGGGTTACTCTTTAGTGCATTGTCTATCTCGTGGGTTGAGTATTACAATTTTAAAAATTGGTAAAAGGTTCATTTAACCTCCTTATACCCTTTTTTTATTATCTATGTTTTTTGGTGTTTTTAATTTTTTTGGTAGCGTTACATTCTCTCTCATTGTCCTTTCATCCATAATGCATCTCCTCTGATTCATGGTAATTTTCGCTTCTTCTAGGATCATTAGAGAAATTATGGTAAGGTTACTCATCCTATCCATTCTAATATTATTTTACCTCACTACCAATTTTGTGTCTTATATTTTATGATGGTAAATCTATATCATAAGGTAATTTTTATTATCCTTATCATTCTACCATTTCTTTTATAACAGAAGGTCTCTATCAAAACATTTATTCTTTCTAAGGATATTTTAGGTGTTATGAATGTCTTTTGAATAAATTCATGTCATCGTATTTCATTTAGAATATGTTATTGAATTGGATTACTGGTTTCTTGAACTAATAAATGAATTAAATTGTATTTTTTTCTATATTTTCTTAGAAACCTCTTGTGGATTTTATAAAACATATTTTATTTGGATGTACCATTTTAATAATTATTAATGTAGAAATATTAAATAGTGACTTATAATATGATAAAGTATTTTGGGTTGTTTAGGGAATCCTATAGTGGTTTAATGAGTTTAATTTTTAATGGATATTTCTTTGGATGTCTGTTAAGAACTGATAGTGTTTATGTACTAAGGCTATATAACTAGAATTGTAAAATGAATTGAATTATGGTCTTAAACCATGACATTTTAAAATGTGTTAACAAATAAACTATTTGGAGAGAATGTCTTAAAAGTGTTAATTTTTTTATGTGAAGTAATAAAAATGGTGAATATTATCTTATGATATAAAATTTCATTACATTGAACTATAAGTAATGTTTGTTTTATAATATTGTGAATTTATGTGATTATTGAAATCCCATTAAATTAACATTCGTTTCCTTATTATATAAATTGGTGTGTAATGATAAGGATGATTATAGGATTCTTATAAGTTATTTATGTGAATAGAATTAGTGCATATTTTATTTGGTAAGGGAATTAAAATTCTATTTAATAATTTTTTTAAACCAATGGATTCTACCAAGATTTCATAGAGTGAATTCCATGTGGTGACTGCCCTATGATTCTCATAATAATTACTTTTATTTATGCCTAGAAATTACAGTAATGGATTCATAAGGGAACACCTTGTTGAATGTAATGGGATGATCTCCATTGATTTAGGTTGTTTTAAATTTGTATATAATTCCTCAGGATTGATCTATGAATCCAATCAATATTTGTTTCTAGATGTTAATGGAGGTCCCTTTAGTTAAAAGCAGATATATGTATGTTATTGGAAACTACTATGAGGGAATTACCATTTGATCAATGTAGATCTCTATCATTATAAATTATTATGTTTACCTTGGATGTAAATTTTGTTAACCAAGTTGAAACATGATGCTTCCATCTAGATCAAATAATCTCATGATGTTTTTAGAATGTAGTGTCAACCTAGGTTGTACCCTTGAGACCCATGTCTTAACATGGTTCCTGTTATTTCTAAATTTTGTTATCATTATCATCTCATTTATTTAATGTATTCCTATATTATTTAAATTCACAGTCTATATTTTCATTAGACATCATTGGTGGTTTCCAACTGAGTAATACTGACACCCTATTCAGGCTGTAATGGCACTTGGGTAACATAGAAGATATTTCTTGGTCATAGATGACTAGTTTAGGGTATGACTCATGGTTACAATGTGATGTTTGGATCATGTGATGTTAGGGTAGTAATAGAAATCACACTGATATAATAACTAGTCCTAGACATCACACCTATATGGACACTAGTAATATGGGTTTCCATCGAAGATGAGGACCTCTCATCTAGGAATCACACTACCTAGTGGTTCTAGGAATCACACCTGTAAATATACTTGTATTTACTATCCAATACAACCCATGGGTCCATAAACCTCTTGTCCCAGGATAGAAAACATGACTTGATACCATTTTATAACATCCTGACCCAAAATAAACTATGATGGTGCACTAATCCAGTGCCCCACATGGCCTCAAAAATACCTCTCCATATGCCATAGGCTGTAGACTAGTTGTAAGGTCCAACATGGTTATTATGGGAAGACTACGAGTATGGAATCAATCTTAAACATTACATATTCATGGGAAATTATTCTATTTTTAAATTTATTACATTACAAATGATATTCTTGGTTTATATTTTTATAGAGTTAAATCATAACTCTTACATAATAATATTTCATATCACAATTTGAACACTTCTATTTTATATCCATTTTTTACAATATAATATATTTAATGGAAAACATGATTTAAAAAAAATATCATGACATTAAACATTTATTCCTTTTTTACTTTACTAATAATAAATCCCTGATAAAGACATTTAAAAACATTATATGGCCACATATATCTCATTAATGGATAAAAAGGAAAGTATACAAATTATTAGTCCATGAATAATTATAAAAATTTTCCAATTTGAAATTAAGTCTGGGATCAAAATGAAAATTTTCTAACCCATGAAATCACCTTCCCTTCCCAATATTTTTTCATTAAACATTTCAAAATAAATTATAAAGTAAAAAATAATTATTATAATGGTTTCATTGAAAATATAATAAAACATAATAAAATTTTCACAAAGTTATAGTTTTAAATATAAAAAAGTATTATATATATTCTTATAAATATGTTATCATTATATTACCATGAGAAATCATATCATTTCCCTTAAAAATTAATATAAATCTTAGATAAAACAAATAGGTTTCATGGGTCATTATTTCTGTATCACTCTTATAGTAACTCATAAAATCACTCATAAAAATAGAATAACCATATGGTTGACTTCAATAACCTACACATCATAGGGATATCATAGACACACCCATTCTAGGATTATCATGGAACCAACAGTAATTGATTAACGATGTGACCAGAAACACCTGATTCATAATGGAACATCATATAATCATAACAATTTTGAAGAACCATAACATAATAAAAATACAAAAATGATTTTGAATTTTTACATTATAATCATAAAATCATTCTTGAAGAAAATAACCTATCCATTTTGATATCACTTATTTAAAAAAACAATTTCACAATTAAAATGTCAAACATGATATTTGAAATTAAACCTGTAAAATTTTAAAGGAATATTCAATGAAAATAATATTCAAGATTATGGAAAAGTAAATCATTTTTCATAAGTTAAAAAACACACCTTTCATACTCTTCTTAGAAAAGTCCAAAAGTATATCATTCGAATAATGAAAGAAATATTCTATTAAAACAATTTTTTTAAAATTTAAAAATTGGTAAAATTATCTTCAAATATAATTATATAATAAAAAAATCTTTATTTTTTAGAAAATATGGATAAGAAAGAAAACTAATATTAAGGGAAAATTAAAAAAAATGATCTTAAAATAATGTTCTTTACCTTGAGTCTAACTCATCACATAGTCCATTATATTGCTGAATAACTAAAATTGGGTAATTTATACTTCCAAAAAATCCTTTTTCAAGTTCATTATTCCTCTATTTTAATTTTATACCATGTTATAAAAAATTTCTCAATTAATGAAGTTCATTAAAATATTTTGATGATATTCGATTCATAAGATCAAAATGACTTTGGTAAATCAACTATGGCCAAGAAGGTAATTGTTTCATCCTATACTGAATAGTAATAATGAATTAATTACAAAATTTATATATCAATTATACTTTTAAATGAATAAATTCAATATGGTTATGAAAAATGACCTATAAAACAATCATGGGGATGGTAGGTCATACAGAAATATGATTAACATTTCCATTCCTCAATGATCATTTTGAAAATAAGTTATATAATAATTTATAAATAAATATTCATAATTATATCATAAATGTCATATTAATTATTAAAATTATTTTATATATATTATCCATGTGATGTGGTGATGAAAAAAATCTCACATATCTTTGTGGAGGTAGTAGTCTACAGGTATGGGAAACCAACATTATCATTTTCAAGTGTATGAATAGGTTAGAAAATATATCTTATATTATCTTTCCATAATTATAAATATGTTATTAATATCATCCATATAACCTAAATCCATAAATATAAAATGTTTTTAGTGACGGTGATGGGAGAAATGACATCGGTTCATGAGGCATTAATCAACCGTACACACAAATGAGGGTTTCATTTCTAATTTAATGGAAGACGAGATGAATATTGGTTAAGAAATTAACAAAAAAACATATTATAATATTTTATATATTGGTGATATTATATAATAATGGTTGAATATTATTTCAATGATGTGAAAGAAGAAATTAATCTAAAATATCTTATTACAAACTATAATTATTGTTTGAGAAGTCTCCATTGATTAAAACCTTAAGCCCACTAAGGTTGGTATTCTGCAAAAAAAATATAGAATGATGTGATGGATTATATTAAGGTATTTTAGTATGTATTTTACTATTTAAATGATTTTTAAAGTGTCAATGAATGAGACAGATAGGGTACCTTTTATAAGATAGGGGAGGGGCACTCATGGAATTTACCAAAATATTAAATTAATTTCAATTAGTTTTAAATTAAAACTGGACAAAAAATGATTTAATTTTAAGTTAGAATAATTATTGTACAGAATTATATAATGAAATATTTTTTTTATGTTTAAGTCACATTTTGACCATAAAAATTTTGTTTCTATACCTTGTCCCCTATTCTTAAACTTACCATGAAAACAATGATTTTTAATCATTTAGGGTCATAACAGATAAAAAAAATGAAAAAAGGGCACATAAATGGAACATGTATGATATTATAAAATCAATCATAATTACATAGAAAAATATTTTTTTTTAGTAATTTTATATTATTTCATAAAATATTATTTATTATAAAATATCAATTTAGTAAATTTTTAGAAGTATTTATTATAGATATTTTAACTAAATCATGACATAAAGTTAAATAAATATTTTATTTTATCCATATAATGTAATTTTAATCAATATTATTATTTAATTACATTATTTATCTCAAATTATATTACTTTTTATATTTTCAATATCATTGAATTTATTTTTTTCATTAGTTGAATAATTACTCCATCAATGTTTTTATCAATTAATGCTAATTATATCATTTATTAAATGTAATAATAAATTACCATGAATAATATAAATCATTTTTAATTTTAAATACTATATATAAATGAATTTATCTTTTTTTTACTCCAATGTTAAAAATATTATAGTTATTAAAAATAAGTGTGTTAAATTTCTTACTTTTCTTCCAATGAAATACTATAATGGTAATAATATTATAAAAATAGAAAAAAAGCCCACATATTCGAAATTTATAAGAATGTGGATGAGATTTAATAATTCAATAAGATTAAGGGAAGTGTTAGGGTCACTTTTTTGTCATTATCATTTAATTTTTAATCCTTAATTACGTGATTTACCCTTTACATTGGTAATTTTTTTCTAAGGTTACAATTCGTATTATCCAAAAATAGAGGAACTATTTATTAACCATATAACCACTAATTTTAAATATAAAAACAATTTTATGAAATTAAAAAAAAAGAATTAGAAAAATTTATGTTAAAATTAAACTAGGAAAATGAAATGAAAAATGTGTTTTCAAAACGATTACCTTTTAAATAAAAAATTATTGTACACTTCATTCAACTATAAAAATAAATTTAACAAACCATAATTGGATTATGTAAAAAAATAGACAAATTAATTTAAAAAAAATCTAAAAGATAGTTTTTATTTCAAAATACTTTAGTTGGAAGCACAAGTTTCACTAAAAATACAAAATTTTCATTATTGATAAAAAAGTAATATTTATTCAAAATAAGAAAAACTAGGTATAAGATAAATATGACTTGGTGAATTCCAAAATAAATTTCATTTTTTCAAATTAAAATTCTATAATTTTGAATAATTTATTATAAATAATTCCATATAATATTCAAAGAACCAATTTGAATAGAAATTTATATAATTTTTATTTTCAAAAAAAATTATTTAATATATTAATAATGAATATATATCTTTAAAATATTACTATTGAATATATTAAATTTTTTAGGTATAAAATTACCTAGGAAGTTATATCCTTCACCCATTTTTGAAATTGAATCCTCACAATTTTATATACTTATTGAATAAGTGGGGATATGTTTTCCTTATTACATTTTCAGACTCCTATTTTTCTTCTTTTAAAATATTATTTTTCCACAAAACATTAAACTTGTGAATTATCTTATTTCCAAATAATTTCTCTCCATGGTTATAAACGTAAATATTTTGTTCCTTATAATAATGGATCTCTTGAAACTAAACTATCTCAAGTCCCAAAACATGTGATAAATATAGAATCAAAATATTTAACATCGAAACATGATAAAATTTACTGAGGATTAACTCAGAGGCATTTCCACATGGTAGGAAAATAGTCCCAATTTCTATAATATTCCATATGGTCTAATAGACAATGAAATTTTCAACCCCTTTAAACCAAAATAAATAATACATTTCCTTTGAGAAACTTCATGCAATAATTGATCACAAACATCAAAAAAATGGTATTCTATCATGTCATTCTAAAAACAATAATTCATTCACTAATTTATCCTCATATGTTTCAAAATTAACTTCACCTTATCAAGAATTTACTATAACAATTATAGTCCCATTAATTTTATTAGATTCTTGATCCGAAAAAGACAGTCATACACACTTTATATGTAATTCCTTGAAAGGTTCAATCTATATATAATGATGAAAATGTTATTATAACAATGCTCAACAAAAGAGTGTTTTGATCCCAAATTCCCTAGTAATCCATTGAAAAATCAAGAAGAATGTACTCCAATGTTTTAATTGTTCATTTAGACTATCCATCATATTGGGGATTAAATGTTGTACTGAAATTTAATTTATTACCAAATACCTCCTGAAGTCATTTCCAAAAAAGATTTTAAGTGAGCATGGGATCACGTTTTTATACAATAGAGAGATAAACTGCATATAATTGTAATATATCCTTTATATATAGTTTGTAAAGATAATCTAAATAAATTATATCTAAAATTGGAAATAAATTCATATATTTAGTAAATTGATCAACAATAACACATATGGTATCATTACACCGAGAAATCATTTTAAATCCCTCAATGAAGTCTGTGGATACATTATGAAATTTCTTCTTTTTTACAAGAAACAGATGAATCATCCTGTCAGTATTTTTTTCCTCATTTAAAAATTGAAATCTAAATTATATCATTTAATATCATAAATTTATCTTTTTATTCTATTACACTTGTAATATTTTTGATATTCTTTGTACAACTTAGTGCTTCCATGATGACCAGAAATAAGCAAACTATGAGCTTCACTAATTTTTTTTCATTAACTTGGAATCACACATAACACATAATATATTATGAAATTTCAAAAAAAAATTCTATCAATATATTTTTCTAGAAAAATACCCTTATTAAAAAATTCTATGTTTTTTTATTACCAATGATCTTCCTTCTCTGGTTTCATATTTTTATTTGAGAAATTATAATGCACTAAAACCTAAAACAAAACTGAGGGTGTTCCTGTATCCATAAATTCTCAAAAAAAAAATCACTAAATCATTATTGAAAGTTTCATGTTCTAAATTTAACATGTTTCATGAAACATTATATATTCATCTCAAACCATATATTACGTGTTTTACTTTTTCTGGGTGATAATGAATTATGTAGTCATAATCCTCAATGAATTCAAAATATCTTCTCTATCTCATGTTCAATATTTATTAGTAATTATATACTCAAAAATTTAATGGTAATTATATTTTTAACACTTATCAAAATATAATTGATATCTCTAAAATTTTAATTAATAAACTTAAGAACAAAACTCTATATCATGTGTTAGATATTTTTACTCATTGTATTTGAGATGAAATGAAACATAAGTAATTACCTGATGATTCATTAACAAAAAACAAAAATGTAACTTCAAAAAAGTATCACTGTAGATGAAAAATCACTATTTATTGAGGTTATGGACAAAAATAGAGCATTAACCATTATTATTATTAATTTATACAAACAATCATGACACTCTTTTTCTTTTAGATTTCATTAACTATCATTAAAGTTAACCTGGTTAGTGGGTTAGATAACCAAGTAATGTTTTCAACATACCACATGTAGTAACCATATAATCCATAAAAACTATAAATATTTAATTTTTTACAAAATATGATACCTTTCCCATAAGATCAAGAACCTATTACTAAAAATACTTCCATATTACAAAGGTATAAAGAGAGGAATTTCACGTTGGTCTGTAACATCCTAGGTAAATAAAGAATATAAAATTTTCATATTTATTAATATTTGTTAATGAAATAGTAATTTTTTTTAAATGAGATGATATGTTTGATGGCGTACCTGACACAAAACAAGGGGTTTCTCCGAAATCTTATGTTGCATACAAGGTTGAGTCATTATGAAATAATAATAATAATAATAATATTATTATTAAATGGTGGTTAACTCCTAGAAGTTGTATTCGTAGGAATGAACAGAACTAACCATATTATGATTAAAAATGTTTGTTAAATATTTTTACATTATCAAATAAAATTTAGTGTCCTAAAATGAGAATGAATCCAATTTTAAGCATAAATACTCAAATATTTTTAAAAGGTAGTTTTAGTACCTTTTGATGGAGAACCATTTTTAAATCTAGTTTTTTTCACTTTTTTATATATTCCATTTGATAAAATATAATTATTATTTAGAATCATGAAATCAATATTTACTTTGGGTAAATATTTGGTATTTTTCCAATAAAGTTCATTTTTTTAATGAATAGTGAAAAATACTGGATTTTAAGCCAAAAATGTCTTTTCAACTGATTTATTTATATTATTAAATTATATTTTTAGTTGGTTTTAAATTTTAATTAGATTATTTTTTTATCATTTAATCCAATTTTTTTTTCTTTTTAAGTAATTTCACTTTTCAATTAGACATAAACACATGTTAATATTTTGACATTATTACTTCTTAAAAATACGTTTTTTGGTTTTGACAATAGGAATTAATTTTAAATTGATTTCTGCCACATCTATGTTTTTAATTTGGTAAAATGGATTCCCTATTTAGAATTAGGAGGTCAAAATTGTGTAAATAGGTACTTTTTATTTTTAGACATTATGAATAGTAACTTCAATAATTATTTTATTTACCATGGTTAAAGGGTAAATATGGTAAATAAGGATAAAAAATAATATTATAATAAAATAAAACTATGCTAAAACGTGTACTACTCCTATTTTATGACATATGTATGACCATGGAAATCCTTGAGTCGATTGTGGGACCCCATGGAGCCACTTTGATGTGAAAGTGACATTTTATAAGAATTAATTTAAAGTAAGAAAAATGTAACATAAGAAAGTATCTTTTAGTACAAAATATTTTATATGGGGTTATATAAGTGATATTTTCAACTATAAATAGTAATTAGAAAGATAAAAATATTTCCTACGTCATGGTAGTTTTTTTATAATTTTTAGACAACAAATAAATATATTTATTTATGACACAATGATGATGTAGTGATTACCTTAATAATAAATGATTTAAATAAATGGGATTATAAATATTAAAATAAGTTTATTTTGAAACTTTTTATGCCATCCACTAATTTTATGTATGATTATGAATTTTTATCTTTTAATTAATGAAGGTTTTTCCAAATAATCAAGTTATGGATTTTTTAAAAGTCATGATATGAATTGTATATAAATTTACATAAATGAGTTTTTAAAAAAAATATTATTTTATTAAATAACATAATAGTCCTAAAAATTTATGATTTGACAAAATGTCTTAGATAAGGTTGAATATGTCATTAATGAATCACTTGAGGTTTTATTTTCATTTTATAGTAACTATATTAACTATATAGTTTGAATAAACAAGAAGACATAGTTAGAGTCAAATAATTTAACAAAGGGTTAAAGAAAACAAGACAAGGTTAAATTTGCGACCTAGACTTATCTAAAACCTATTAGTTGAGATGTTTTCAACAAAAAAATCTTATCTTTTAAATAAATGACTTTGGGACCATTTCAAACCTCAAACCATTTTATAATAAAATAATACTTTCAAACAATCCTAAAGTACCCCTCCTCCATCTTATAAAAGGGCATCACCTCTACCCATTTAATCACACCCTTAAAGCCTATTGGCTCGTCCAAACACTACCCAAATAATATCCCAAAATACACCTATTCCTAATATAATCCTTAACTTATGTAGAAGTCAATTCAGGAAATCCTTTTAACCAAAATCAAAGGGAGTTACATGTTTTAAGAGGTAGCATCTTCTCTAAAGTTCCTTTCCATTATTTTATTTCTTCACTCCCTCTTCTATTACTATTATTTGATTACATAACAAAACTAGTATACTAAATATAATAGGATGTTGTTATGGGAAGAATTCAAACTACAAATACACACACCTCCATCTAATGAATTTAAAACATACTGTTTCTGTGGACAATGAACTACTGCCTCATGAAATGATGATTGTTCAATTTTTCCCTAACACCTTTCATGGTGGACATTTTTGTGGAACTATATTTATATGTGATATATATTATATTTATATTATCTCTATGCTTCTGTATTTTTTTAATCATACCTTTATGTTTTCCATAATGTGTAAAAATGATAATTTAATTTGAGGAAGTGGGGACTACCGCCCCCTCAAAGTGATATGAATCATTCATACCATAAATGGAATGTATAAAGGATGAAATTAATGAAATTATGTAAAATATATAAAATATGATATTATACTAGAATTATAATATACCTATGTATCATTTAGTTTTTATTTCTTTAATATAACAAATAAATGAATGTAGCGTTAATGCGTACGTACGAAATACCGTATCCATGAATGGTGTATTTTATTTATTATATAAAAATATTATGGACTATTATAAATAAAAATATACTAGATATATATGATATTTAAATCATGAATAATATTTTGGATATTATATAATTTTTACTACATGTACAATTTATATCAAAACGAGTTCATTTTTGACTCAAGTATCAAATATCGACAAAACAAATGATATTAACTTAAGCAATTATGTAATTTTTATAATGTGGTATTAAGTGATATAAAAAACATTAAAAAGGTTCTGAATAAAGTAGAAATTAATTTCTGTTTATTATTCATAAAGAACAAGGAACATACGTGATAGGTCAGAGACAAGGTAAGAGACTTCATCTCAATCTCCTTTCATTGAGGTATATTTTGATATATAAATGACTTTATTTTATATGGTGTATAATAAACTTTTAATTTTAATTTCATTCAAAGGGAATCTATTTTTATATTAAGAGTTTTACTATGCTATAAAAAGAATTTTTCTTTTTAACATACGTAATGACAACGACATTTCCGCCGCTGCGATCATTATTTGATATTTGGATTCCTCTACAAGCTGTAGTGTTTTTGAATGGAAGATAAATACCATATACCCTTTTTATGTATTTTTGTATTGGAAATGGTTTTGAGAAATCATTTATTGTGTCAATATCTTAAAATTATATATTGTTATTGGAATGTGGAAATGTTATCTTTCCTTGATGCTTTATTATATGTTACAAATATGTTATGGTTCTTGGAAATTATTTACATATATGGGTGGTTCTATGATAAACCAAGGGAGGGTGAGCCTAAGATATCTCTCTAATGAATTGGGTAATGTGAAAGAGGTAAATGTTAATGTTTCTCCTAAGAGATTTTGGGAATACACTGTGATGTGTATTCCAAATGTAACTCCCTATGTAGCTATGAAAGATACAATGTAAGTATGTTATGGATACCACAAGTTACCTTTATGATAAATGATTTATATTTTTTTTCATAAATATTATTATTTCATGAGGTATGTTATAGAGATTATGTTATATGAGTGAAAATTAT
The DNA here is from genome assembly GCA_963277665.1 of Viscum album. Classification (NCBI taxonomy): domain Eukaryota; kingdom Viridiplantae; phylum Streptophyta; class Magnoliopsida; order Santalales; family Viscaceae; genus Viscum; species Viscum album. Next base: position 807,849,090 of record OY728134.1, on the reverse strand, counting down.
TATTTCATTATTTTAATAAGATGATGGAATAATGTTTTATTTTATTATTTTATTACCCTTATTGAGATTTTTTATGATTATCCTATGTTTTTGAAATTTTTTTCATAGGGTATAAGGAAGGGTAATAGAAAGGAAGAATTCAAGAAGAATTACATCAAGAAAATAATTATTGTTTTATTTATGTAGTTTTTTATTGTTAAAAAATTAGTTAGATTAAGTGTCAAATTTTTAATATTTGAGATATAATGTAATATTTATGGCCTAATTATATAAAACACTAAAACTAAAAAGATCCTAAATGTTAATTCTTGATTCAACTCAATATTAAGTAATGTTTTACGGTTGGGGCCTTATAGTTGGTATCATAGGTTGGTTTAGACATCTTTAGAAGTTAGAATATTGTTAAATTAATATCCATAAATTAATTTATGGTAAGATTGAAATGATATTGTATTTGAAGATTACCATGTTTCTTCACTTGAGATACTTTTTGTGTTCATAATGGTTTTATACAAAGGAAATTGGGCAGCTATGATGGGACAACATCAATAGCAAAACAACCTTCCAAATCAGCAACTTGAGATGGTCAGAATCAAAAATGAATATTTTGTTGTAGTGATGGAACAATTGAATCAATACATAAATGGTGGTGGTATCCATGCATGAGATCTTCCTGATCAACTACATAGGAACATGTCAATAGTGGAGAATTTCATAAGGCAATATCCCCTATCATTCAGAGGATCATCTAACCCTATGCTAGCTGAAGTGTGGATTAAGGCACTAGAAAATATTTTCAATGTCATGGGGTGTTCAGAACATCAAAAGGTTAGTCTTTTTATTTAAAATTTTTAAGGAGAATCCAATCACTGGTGGTAAATGGTTAGAAATATCATGGATAGTGGGGAGATTTATGCTCTTGATTGGGATGAATTCAATGGTATATTTCTTGAGAAATATTTTCCTAAGGCGGTCGACTTAGGATGGAGAACATAATATTGGAATTAGGGAAAGAGGATGACTTAGTGGCTGCTTATAAAGAAAAATTCACTCAATTGGAAAGGTATGATTCTAATTTCATATGGGATCTTGATAGTAAAATCCATCGTTTTTACTCAGGATTAAATCCCAAGGATCAAAACAGTTTAGATTCCTGTGAGATAAAAAGTTATGAAAAACTTATTCGATGTGCAGAGAAGGTGGAAATGGAGTTTGCTGATTACCAGATGTTCTTTAAAAAAAAATAGAATAAGAGGTTGATGTGGCAAATGAAAGGTAAGAACTCTTCAAAAAATAATGATGGTAAGAAACTTAAGTTTACAGTTGGTGAAAATTGTGGTAAAAAGCACATTGGGGAATGCATTTTGAATTCTGGTAAGTGATTCCAATGTGGTTAAATGGGACATAAGGCTCGTAATTTTACTAAAAAATATTAGGGTAATGGTAATACAAAATCTAAATTACAGTTTGTAAAATGTTGTAAGTGAAATTAAATAGGTCATTATGAAAATGAGTGTTCGACAAAGAACTCAAATGATGGAAATCAGCCGAAATACAAGTAGAAAGGGGTGGTGAAATCCTTTGAAACTACTTTAGCAGATGTTGGGCTATCAAATGAATTAATATCATGTACACTTTTTGTTTATTCATATTATTCCAATGTGTTGTTTGATTCATTGTCTACACATTCATTTATTTATGATAATGTTTTTAGTAAATTGGGAATTCCATCTCAAGATATTAATCCTGAACTTGTGATAAAAACACCTAGAGGAAATTTTGAGACAAAAAGAAATTATAAGAACCTTTCTACACTTGTGTGTAGAAAGAATATACCTGAAAAACTTATTGTTTTACCTTTTGTAGAGTTTGATGTTATTTTTGGTATGGATTGTATTTCCATTTATCATGCTAAGTTTGAATGCAGAGATAAAGGGGTTTCTTTTTATAAGGAATTTCAGTTTTTTTTAAAATAACAAACCCATAATTTTGATAACATATAAAAAAGATGAGAGACTAGTAAAATATTGAAATGAATGTTAACTTGCACATATTATTGGAAAAAAGGAACTATTCAGATTGATGATATTCTAGTGGTAAATGAGTATATTGATGTTTTTCCTGATGAGTTGACTGATATAATATCTAATTAAGAAGTTGAATTTACTGCTGTCTTAGTTCCTGATGCTATACCAATTTCAAAACATTCTTATTGAATGACTCAAATTGAACTTTTAGACTTAAAGAAGCAATTTCAGGAGTTAATAGAAAAAGTAATCATTCGACCTAGCACATCGCCATGGGGTACTCCTGCCATGTTTGTTAAAAAGAAAGATGGTTCAATGAAACATTTCATTGATTATAGAGCCTTGAATAATATCACTATTAAGAACAAGTATCCTTTGCCTCATATCGATGATTTGTTTGATCAAATCCAGGGAGCTCAGTATATTTCAAAGATTGACTTGAAATCGGGGTACCATCATTTGAAAGTAAAGGAATAATACATTTCGAAGACCGCGTTTCATGCTAGATATGACCATTATTAATTTCTAGTTATGAATTTTGGGTTAACAAATTCACCTGATGTTTTCATGAATCTTATTAATAGAATTTTATGTGAGTTCTTCGATAAGTTTGTGGTTTTTTTGATGATATTTTTTTTACATTATAAAAGTAAATAGAGCATTGAAGTCATTTAAGGGTTTTCTTGAAAACCTTAAATGAAAATAAACTATATAAAAAATTCATCAAATGTGATTTTTGGTTACAAAAAATTTCATTCCTTGGTTTTATTGTTTCTAAAGATGGCATAACTGTTGATCCATCTAAAAAAAAGTTTTTTAAGAGTTTCCAAGACCTACCAATATAATAGAGATACATAGTTTTATTTGGTTTAGAAGGATATTACCAAAGGTTTGTTGAAATTTTTTCATGTTTATCTAGACCAATAACTAAGTTAACTAAAAAATGTGTTAACTTTATCTTGACAAAATAATGTGATGATTGTTTTCAAGAATTGAAAAGAAGATTGGTGAATTCTCTAATATTGGAATTAACTTCCAGAAATGGTGAGTTTATTATCTATAATGATGATTTGTTGAAAGGAATTGGTTGTCTCTTAATTAATATTGATCATTAAATTTCTTATGCTTTACGTTCATTGAAAACTCACAAGTTAAATAACCCTACACATGATTTTAAATAAGATACTATACGTTTTTCTTTAAAAACATGGAGGCATCATATATATGGAGTAAAATGTGAAATATATACTGACCAAAAAAGTTTTAAGTATATATTCACTCAGAAATAATTGAATATGAGATAGAGGAGATGGCTATAATTAATCAAGTATTATGATTTCACAATTCATTACCATACAGGAATAGAAAATAAAGTGTCAATTACTTTGAGTTGAAAAAATAATTCTATATTAACCAAGTTATGTTTGGAATAAGATCCTTTGATTAACTATTTGATAAAATTTGGCATAGAAGTTGTCAGTGAAAAATAATCCTCTGTTTTTTTCAGGTGGCAGTGAATTCATCTCTAGAAGACAGAATAAAGAAAGTGCAGAAAGAAGACAGTGAGTTACAGAAAAAAGAAGAATTGGTTTTGAAGGGTAAGTCACCTTAATTTATCATTGATAAAGATTGTGTTTTGAGGCTTGGAAAAAGGTTATGTGTGCCTTGTGATTCATAGTTGAAGAAAGATTTTTTATGTGAAGCCCATAGTTCTCCATTCTCAGTTCATCCTGGAAGTACTAAAATGTACATAGATCTTTGGGAGTATTACTGGTGGGATGGAATGAAAAGAGATATTTTCGAATTTACTATGAAGTGTTTAAATTTTCAATAGGTTAAAGAAAAATAACAGTTACCAAAAGGGATGCTTCAACCTTTTTTAATTTTAGAGTGGAAATAGAAATATGTGTCCATGGATTACATTGTGGGATTACCAAAGACTTCCCAAGTTAACAATGCAATTTGGGTTATTATTGATCGATTGACAAAATCTGCTCATTTTCATCCTATTCATGATACTCTGTCTCTAGATTAACTTTCTTGATTGTATATTAAAGAGATAATTACGTTACATGGAGTTCCCCTCTCTATTGTATCTGATCATGATCTAAGGTTCACTTATAACTTTTGGAAGGGCCTTTAGAAGTCATTGGGAACTGAATTGAATTTCAGTACAAATTTTCATCCTCAATCAGATGGGCAGTTTGAATGAACAATTCAGACCTTGGAGGATATGCTACATTCTTGTTCAATGGATTACCAGGTAAGTTTGGACTAACATCTTTATTTGGACAAGTTTTCTTATAATAATAGTTTTCATTCCAGTTTACAGATGGAATCATTTGAGGCATTATATTGGAAGTGGTGTTGAACTCCAGATTTTTGGTATGAAGTAGGTGAAAGAAAGTTGATGGGACCCGAATTGGTAGAAGAGATGGAAAAAAAGTTCAGTTCATTTAGAAGCACATAAGAATAGCTCATAGGAGAAATAGAAGTTATATAGATAACTAGAGGAAGGATATTTATTTCAAGGTAGGTGGTCATGTTTTTCTCAAAGTTTCTCCATGGAAAAGTGTGATGTGTTTTGGTATGAAGGAAAAGTTGAGTCCTAGGTTCATTGGACCCCAAGAAATCCTGGGGAAAGTTGGATCAGTTGCCTAAAAATTGCATTTACCACCTAATTTATCCCAGGTACACAATGTTTTTCATGTTTCAATGTTGAGAATGTATAAGCCAGATCCATCTCATGTTTTGAGTATAGAGGTAGTTTAGTTGGAAGAGAATCCCTCTTATGAGGAAAAACCAATCCAGATTCTTTATCGAAGAGAGAAAGTGTTAAAGAATAAGGTAATTGATCAGGTTAAGATTTTGTGAAAAGACTAAATGGTTGAAGAGGAAACATGTGAATCTGAATATTCTATGAGGGATAAATAACCCAACTTATTTGATAAGTAAATAAAATTGTGAGAATGCAGTTTCAAAAAGGGGGAAGGATGTAATATCCCAGGTAAATAAAGATTATGAAATTTTCATATTTGTTAATATTTTTGAATTAAATATTAATTTTACTTTAAAGGGGATGCTATGTCTGATGGCATATCTAAAACACAACAAGGGGTTTATCCAAAATATTATGTTGCACACAAGCCTCAGTTATATTGAAAAAATAATAATATATTATTATTATTTTTAAAATGTTGTTAAAGCCAAGATATTGCATTGGTAGGAATGAACAGAACTAATAATATTATGATTAAACATGTTTGTTAAATGTTTTTAAATTTATCTAATAAAATTTATAGGATTAAAATGTGAATTAGTCCAATTTTAATCATAAATACTCTAATGTTTTTAAAAAGTAGTATTATCACCTTTTGCTGGAGAAATCTTTTTAAATCTAGTTTTTGTCACTTTTATATATTCCATTTGTAAAAAATAAACTTCTTATTTAGAATAAGGACATAAAAATTTATTTTTTGTAATTGTTTGGAATTTTTCTTATAAATTTCATTTTTAATGAATAGTAAAAAATACTGCATTTTAAGTCAGAACTATCTTTTCATCCGATTTATTTAGATAGTTAGGTTATATTTTTAATTGGTTTTAAAGTGTAATTACATTATTTTTTTTTATAATTTAATCCAATTCTGGTCATTATAAGTAATTTCACTTTTTAATTAGATATAAACACATGTTAATCTTTTGATAGTTATTACTTCTTAAAAACACGCTTTTTGGTTTTGACAACAAGAATTAATTTTAAATTAATTTATGCCACTTCTGTATTTGGAATTTGGTAAAATAGATTCCAAATTTTGAATAAGGAGGTCCATATTGTGTAAATATGTACATTTTATTTTTAGACATTATAAATAGTAACATCAGTAATTATTTTATTTACCTTGGTTAAAGGGTAAATATGGTAAATAAGGGTAAAAAATAATATTATAATATCATAAAGCTACCCTAAAACGTGTAATACTCTTACTTTATGATATATTTCCAACCATGGGAATCCTTGGGTCTATTTTGGGACCCCATGGAGCCACTTTTATGTGAAAATGACACTTTATAAGAATTGATTTAATGTAAAGAAAAATGTAACATAAACAAGTATCTTTTAGTAATTTTTTATATGGGGTTATATAAGTGGTATCCACCACTATAAATATTCATTAGAAATATAAAACTATTTACTATACCATGGTATTTTATTTATAATTTTTAGACGTCAAATAAAAAAATTTATTTATGACACAATGATGATGTTGTGATTACCTTATTAATGAATGATTTAAATAAATAAGATTATAAATATTAAAATAAATTTATTTTGAAACTTTTAATGCCATAAAATAATTTTACAGAATATTGTGACCTATCATATTCTATTTTAAGTAGGTTTTTCGAAGTAATCAAGTTGTTATAGATTTTTTAAAAGTCATGATATGAATAGTATATAAATTAACATAAATGAGTTTTTAAAAAAAATACTATTATATTAAATGATATAATAGTCATAAAAATATAAGATTCATAAAAATGAATTAGATAAGATTTTACATTAATGAAACACTCGATGTCCCATTGGAATATTATAGTAACTATATTAACCATATAGTATGAATATACAAGAAGACATGGCAAGAGTCAAATAATTTAACTAAGGGTTAAAGCTAAAAGATAAGGTTAAATTTTTCACCTAAAATTGTAAAAAACCTATTTGTTGAGAGGTCTTAGACCCAAATGAATATTATATTTTAAATGAATGACTTTGGGACCATTTTAAACCGAAAATATTTTTATAATAAAATAATACTTTTAAAATTCATAAAGTGCCCCTCCTCCCACTTATAAAAGGGCATCACATCTAACAATTTAATAACACATTTCAAGACCATTGTATCATCCAAACTCTACCCAAATAATTTTCTAGCATACCTATATTCCTCCTAGAAGCCTTAAATTATGCAGAAGATAGTTCAAAAAATCCTTTTGACTCAAATCAAATGGAGTTAAATGTTTTAAGAGGTAGCGTCTTCTCTAAAGTTCCTTTCCATTATTTTAATTATTCACTCCATATTATATTCTTAATATTTGATTACATAAAACAACAGTATACTAAATATAATATGATTTTTTAGGATAAATATTCTAACTACACTTAAACACACCTTCATCTAATGAATTTTGAATATACTGTTTCTTTGGATGTCGAACTGCTGCCTCTCGAAACGATGATAGTTCGATTTTCCCCTACCACCTATCATGGGGACCATTATGATGAAACATTATTTACATGTGATATATATTATATTTTAATTGTATCAATTATTTTTTTATTTAAATGATATCTTTATGATTTCCATAATGTGTAAATATGATAATTTCATTTGAGGAAGTGCAGGCTACCGTCCCCTCAAAGTGATATGACTCATTCATGCCATAAATGGAATGTATAAAGGACGGAGTTAATGAAATTTTGTAACATATATAAAATATGATATTATATTTTTATTATAATATATCTATGTATCATTCAGTTTTCATTTCTTTAATATGACAAATAAATGAAAGTAGCGTTCATGCATACGTACGATGTACCATCTCAATGAACGATGCATTTCATTTCTTATCTTACAATGTTATGGAAAATTATAAATATATATATACTAGATATATATGATATTTAAATCATGAATACTATTTTGGAGATATTATAGTTTTTACTACATGTATAATTTATATCAAAATAAGTTCATTTTTGACTCAAGTACCCAATATTGACAAAACGATCAAAATTAACTTAAACAATTATATAATTTTTAAAATGTGGTATTAAGTGATATAAAAGGAATATTAAACTTGAAAAGGTTATTAAGAATGTATAAATTAACTTATGTTTATTATTCTGGTAGAACAAGGAACATACGTGATGAGTCAGATGCAAGGTAAGGGACTTCGTCTCAATCTTCTTTTATTGAGGCATATTTTGATTTATACATGACTTTCTTTTATACGGTGTATAAAACCATTTTAATTTTAATTTCATTCAAAGGTAATATTTTTTCTATGAATCATTTTACTAAATGAAAAAAAGAATGTTTCTTTTTAACATATGCACTGACAAAGACCTTCCCACCGCCGTGAGATTTATTTGATATTTGGATTCCTCTACAAGATGTAGTGTTTTTAAAAGGAAAATAAATACCACATACCCTTTTTATGTATTTTGGTATTGGAAATGGTTTTGATAAAGCATTTATTGTATCAATATATTGAAATTATATATTGTGATTGTAATGTGGAAATGTTATCTTTCTATTATTCTTTTTATGTGTTATGAATATGTTATGGTTCTTGGGAATTATTTATGTATATGGGTGGTTACATGATAAAACAAGGGTAGGTGAGCTTGAGATAGCTCTCCAATGAATTGGGTAATGTGACAGAGGTAAATTTTAATGTATCTCCAAAGATGTTTGGGGAATATACTATGATGGGTATTCCAAACGTAACTCCCTATATAGCTGTGAAAGCTACAATGTAAGTATGTTATGGATGCCACAAGTTACCTTTATGATTTATGACTTCTACGTGTTATTCATAAATATTATGATTTCATGAGTTATATTAAATAGATTATGTTATATGAGTGAAAGGTATTATTTCACTTATTTAATGAATTTATGGACTAATGTTTCCTTTTATTATTATGTTTCCCTTACTGATATTTTTATGCTCATCCCAAGTTTTTAAAATGTTTTTCATAGGGTATAAGGAAGGGTAAGAGAAGGTAATAATTTAAGAATATTTACATCAAGAAAATAATTCTTGTTTTATTTAAAGAGTTTTTTTGTTGTAAAAAAATTTGTTAGAGTAGAAGTGTCTACTTGATAATATTTGAGATGTAATGTAATATTTATGGCCTAATTCTGTAAAAATCTAAACCTGAAAAGATACTCAATGTGAATTCTTGATTTAACTCAATATTAAGTAATGTTTTAAGGATGGGGCCTTATATGGTCCCTCTTAAGAATAGGGAAAATATAATCAAGAATGTGGACATACCATGCTAGGTCATATCAATTATCACCCTTGTTATAAAGACCATTAACTATCGAAATAGCCTCCATATATACATGAGTGAAAATTTAATAAATTTATAGGAGAAAATACAGGAAAATAATCCACAAAGTAGTTAAGTTCAATGAAATATGATCAGATCCCACAATGATGGATTCAAAAATTAAGGAAGTGTCTCATTCCAACCAATAATAATTCCATCCACGACGCTTGGATTTCTCAATGAAAATAATGGCACTAGAAATTTTTGCATCAAGAGAGGAATTGAAGAAACATGAACTATAAAGACACCCCAAACGATACCCATGATGATCTCTAAAAATAGTACAATAATATGAAGGAGCCTAGTTACATATAAAATATCATTCAATGTTAATTTTAAAATACCATGAAATAAGAGATTACCAAAAAACTTCATGCATTCTATAAGTTGGCCAGAAATTACCATTAATTCCAAGCCACTTGAAGATTTAAAGATCATGAAATGAGTTGTGTAAATATCCAAATTTTTTTTTGTTGGTCTTTTACATTTTTCAACAAAATCTTTTATAAGGATTAATAGTTATGTTATATGAATATCAAATTTTTCGATGGAATGAAATTATTTTCAACCCAATTTCATAGTTACTAAATTTCCCATGGATTTTCGATTCATATAAGTTTCAAAAATATTTATTTGGTTTAATTAATGATTCTCATAAATTTTATAATAAACCAATATATCTTCAATAAAAATAAACACGAATTTATCTTCAAAGTTACAGAAAAATATATTCCTTAGAATAATAAATATAGGTTCTTTAATATCCAACCAAAAGAGAATAAATAAAAACTTATAGTTACCATATCTAGTATAAATTACATAAATAAAAATATAGGCCTCCTTCATCTTCAACTTATTGTACCCAAACTAGATATCAATGTTAAAAAAATCATTCTCCATGGTCATGATAAAAAAAATAACCAATATGAGGAAAAATTTACCTTTCTTAACAATGATGTTATTCAAGTCTGTATAATCAGTGAAAATTCTTAATGAAAAAATATTATTTTTAACAAAAAAGGATATAATAATACCATTATGTAGTTATATGATGAATCAAACAATAAAATACGTGTTTATGCAATTAATTTTTCAATTAAAATTATTCTAATTGACCCATTTTATAAGGGGTATTGAAATATTCTTATAATCAGGTAATAATTCAAAAATAAACTTATCCTTTTGATCACGAATCAAACATAGTAAATAATCAGGAACAAAAATCTTATATTCATTCACTAATAGGACATCACTAATCATGATTGTTTCTTTCCATTAAAAATCAAGAGCTTAGTAAATTTCACAACCATTTTGAATCAATACACCTACTTATTGGTAGGCTATTAAAGGCATGAAATCGTTGAACCAATCACTATTTTATCCATATTATATCTTTTAATTATAAACTAAAATAAAATAAATAAAAAATTATCGAAACCTACTATGGAATTTTCAACAAAATTTACAGGAAAGTACATTTCACTAATAATAATAAGATGATTCTTATAAATCTTAGCTTCTTTACTACTTCTACCAAGATATTTCAACAATAGTTCTATGATAATTTATTTAGGTGATAATCATAATTTACTTGATAATATCTCATAAATGAAATAATTCAATGATCTATAGTTAAACATTATATTGGAATTTTTTGAATAAACTAGTAGCATACCTGTAACCAATTAATTTAATTACCCAACATCAACTATAGTTGTAAAGAAATATTTTTCCTATCACACAATTACATAATATCACTAATCATTTAAATTAATTTATATTATCATAACATTTTCATTATATGTATGATGTTTTTTATTTTTAACCGTGATCCATGTACCCAAACACTCCTCATCGAAAACACTTCCCCATTTTCTTAATAAATAACCTAGAGTAAATTTTAATGCATTTATCACATGAAGGAAACTTGATTTTTATACTTATAAATTTCTTTGATGTATTCTTCCCCATTTACTTCTATCTAGACAATTTATTCTTCTTGTTATCAAGGAATACATGATCATCAAAAAATACGATTTTTACCCACTGAACACATCCAACATGATTCTCATAACATTTAAACTCACATTAATCCAATGACCTTCTCTATCTTAAACTAAATTCAAATTAAAAAATATCAATTTTTCTATCACAATCATTGATAAAATATGTTACATACCATTACAAACATGTGATGTTTTCTTCATACATAACCAATGATTTATCCTTCTTCTTACATTATTCCAATAATTTCATTTTATTCTTAATTATTAAATCCTTAGGAAAATATTTATAAATGAAAATATCCTTAAAGTCATCCCATTACATTTTATATATCTCTTAAAATTATATATTATTAATAACTATTTTTCAACAATGGTCATTTTATCCTTCAAAATAGTATATATAGACTTACTTATTGATGCCCTGAACAACCCTTGGAATCAAATATCTTCTCCAATTATTTAATCCATCTATAAGATATCATAGCTTCAGAATATCCATGATATGATAGAGGATTTTGAATCATAAAATGATACACTATAAACAAGTTACATTGTGTTCTATATTACATATCTATCACATGGATACCAGAACCATTTATTTCTTAATACAACTAATACATTTCATCGAAAAATATCTATTAAAATTCAGACCATTCTAGGCTACTGATTCGATAAGATATCTTCAACATGGTTCCTACCTACTTCACCTTCCATGTTCCCACTTTGGAAAAATATTATGAATAACCATAAGTTAGAAAAATAAATATGATAATAATAAAATCTATATAATTTAAACATTATGATAACTTAAATTATTTTATGGTTATTTTATTAAAATTATCCTAACCACTAATTTTACCTAAATCGTTATCTAATAAAACATGAAAGGACCCGAACTTATTTATTAAATTATCTTGTGACATTGAAATAGAATAACATTCATTAATTACCAAATATAATTTGGGATTAGAGTTTTAGAGAGTTAATTCATAACTCTTACATAATAATCTAATATATTAAAAATATGAAAACTTGTATTATGTAACCATTTTTCACAATATAAAACATCTAAATTAAAAGTTTATATCTTTTATTGAAAAGTAATTATGAGTTTCAACATTACTTCTTATATTCCTTTACCCATCCTAACTACCTTTTATTACTTTTAAAGAAAATGGGATGATTTGAAAAAGATAAGCATGTGCCATAAATTGAAATAATGGAACTTTTAGTTAATGAATAAATCTGAAAAATTTCCTAGTAAAAATAAACATTGGGATCAAAAAATAAAATAAAATAAAAAAGAAATAATCCTATCTAACTAAATATTTGGAAAAATAATTCATATGAAATATTAATGAAAAAATAAAACTTAGAAGGGTTTCATTGAAGTTCTGAAAAACTCAAAATAAGTTTTCAAAAAATTTGTATTCATCACCACTAAAAAGTAGATTATACACTCCTATAAATATATGTTCATTATGATTCCATAATAAATCCTAATATTACTATAAAATTTGATATCAAAAAAATATAAATTTTGTATTTTACATGGTATATAATTTAAATATCACTCTTAATATCATTCTAACAAATAGAATATCCATACATTTAACTTCTATCTGCAATGCATTGTTGGCATATCAGGGACACACGCATGCTTTTCTTATCATGGAAACACACATAATTTTTTAAAAACATAGTAACTAATCCTTGTTTAGTTACAAAACCACCCATCACCATAGATTTTTGATGAAACATAACATTATAAAAATATATAAAATATTTAAATTTAAAACATTCCACTCATAAAAATATTTTTAAAGAAAATAACCTTTGTATTTTTAAATAAAATGTGTTAAAAAACTAAATATAAAATTAAAAAATAAAAATGTATATTTTAAATGAAAATTGTAAATATGTAATTTAATCATCATAGAAAATATTATTCACACATTATAAGTTAAAGAAACTTTCCTTCAATTTTATCTTAGAAAAGTCTAAAGGTAACTTATTTGGAAAATGAAAAAATTATTCCATTTATTATTTTTTGTAAACATTCAAACAAGGGAAAATTTACTACAAAAAATAAAATAGAATAGAAAAAACTATATTTCAATTTTTTTTCTTGAAAATATTTCCATTGAATATAAAGATAGTTTTATTGGAAACATCAAAAGATGACTTCTAAATGAAATTACCATACCTTGAGTCTAAATATCACATACTTTCTTATTTACCTTAATAACCAACTTAGGTTAATTTATAATTTCTTTATAAAAATATTCATGTGAATTATTCCATTATTTTTATTTAATTCCATTTTATAAATAATTACCTGATTAATTAAGTTCACTTTAGATATTTTGATTATATTCAGATCATAAGTGAAAAATTACTCTAGTAAGTCAAATATGGTCAAATAGTTCATTATTAAATCATATACAAAATATTAATAATTGAAAAATTATCATTTTTATATATAAATTATTCTTTTAAATCCGATCATTATATATGATCTTGAATAATTATCTACTTTACAATAATGGAGATGGTGGGTCATACATACACATGATTAACATTTGCATTTCTCAAGGATCATTCTAGAAAGAACCTATGTATTATTTTTCATTTATGTAATGATAATTATATAATAAATATCATATTAATTATTAAATTATTTTTATATATTTCATACATTTGATTTTTTGATGAAAAATAATCACATCATCTCATGGATGTGGTAGTCCACACATACGCATGAATAACCAAATCAGTATCCATTATATGGAATGGTAAGAAAATATGGGTTTTATATTAATTATCAAATAGGATATATTTTCTGAATTTCATATATATTTATTTAATAAATCATAATAACAAGTATTGAGTGATGGTGATGGAAAATAAATTATATTGATTCATGAGGTGGTTGTCTACCAAACACCTGAATGATGTGTTCATTACTTGTTTTATAGAAGCAAAGATGAATATAGATTATGAAATTAACATAAAAACAAAATATTATATGTAATATATGGGTGATATTCTATAATAAATTTTTAGTAATATTTTATGGTGCTAGAAGAGGAAATAAAACTAAAACATATTATCAAAAACTATGCCTCTTCTACGAAATGTATCCTTTGATTAAAAGGTTATGCCCTATATGAATAGTATAATTTCTAATAAAATACATTAAGAATGAGTGTAGGGATTTCAGGATGTTATTTGGGTAGGTATTATCCAAGAAAAACTATATTTATGTGTAAAGTAATGATAAGAAAATGTACCATTTAATAAGAGAGGGGAGAGCCACTCTTGGAATTTCAAAAAATATAAATTTAGTATTAATTTTTCAATTAAAAATCACAAACACCCAAAAAATTTCTAATATAGTGTGTGTATGGGTTTAACTAATCTTATTTAAAAATGTTAATATATGTTTATGTCATAATATAAATATTATCATTTTGTTCTACCCCCTCGTTAACCATGTTTAAACTTACCGTGACATTAAATATTCTTACACATTAAGGGTCAATATAGATAATATAAATAGAAAAGGCCCATAAAAGTACCATGAATGATATTATAAACTATATACTAATAAATTTAAAGAATATAATATTTTAAGGAACATTTAATTATTTAATAAAATATTATTGATTATAAAATATCACTAATATTAATTTTTCGAACATTTTTTTACGTTTATTTGAATGAAATCAATAAAACTAGTAAAATTAGAAAATGATAACTTATTATTATCCATAAATTTTCATGGTTCTATATAAAATTATTTTATAACATTATTTATCCCAAATTATGTTTCATTTAATAATATTTATATCATTTATTAGATATTTTCATTAATTTAATAATCAATTCTTCAGCGTTTGGTATGTATTTAGGGTTGTTATTTATTCCATAAAAATTAAAAATAAATTAAAATGAAAAATTATCATCTCTTATATTTCATAATAAAATTTACAAACTAATATATCTCCTGTTTAGATCCATGAAAAAAATATTATAGTTATTAAAAACACGAGTGTGACATTTTTTATTTTTCATGAAATAAAATATAATAAACATAAAAATCAGCCAAGACATTAAAAAAGGCAAGATAATATACCATTTTATGATTATAGAAGTTATTTACTCGTTAAATAAAATTCAGTCATGTGTTAGGGTCATTTTATAGTCCATTTCATTATATTTTTGACCCATAATTACCTAATTTTCCTTTAATATGGTAATAAAAACTATTAATCTTACTATTCATATTGCCAAAAAAAGAATATATTTACTAAATATGTATCCACTAATTCAAAATATAGAATCTATTTTTTAAAATTTAAAACACATAATCAGAATAATTAAATATTAAACTAACACTACAAGATGCAATGAAAAATAGTTTTTTTCCTAGAAAATGGACCTTTTTAAATATGAAATATTTTTATGCTTCATTAAATTATAAAATAAATCTAAAAAAACATAACTATATTATTTTAAATTAAAATAAACTAATAAAATTTTATAACTAATAAAAAATATAATTTCACGATTAAAATAACTAAAATGAAAAAATTAATACAAATATTTTTCATTATTCAATTAAACATTAATATTTTGAGAAAATTATTAAAAAATACTCCTAAGATAATTTTACATGATTAATTAAAAAATAAAATTAATTTTTACTAATTATAATTCAATAATTTTTAAATTTAGAATTTAAATAAAAAAATAATATATAAAATACAAATTTAACTAAAATAATGTTTTCTCAATTTTAGAGTGAATTTTTTTCAATATTTTTATAATTAATATAAATCTATAAAATATAGGTAATTAATATATGAATATGATTAATATAAAAAATTTCTTGGGACATTACATTATTCCCACACTACCTGAGTGTGCATGATAAATTTCAAAATATACTCCTGTAGATCTCAAAACCACCCCAACTAGTTCATAAAATTCTAATTCACTAACTAGTTATAGTAGCTAAGTAAATTTAATGAAGAGAAGACCCAAGTGATCATGTTTCACCAATACCAATAGTGTTTTATAATGAATCAATTTACAAATAAAAATTTAATTAATTTTTTTAGGATAGAAAACCAATAATATGGTGTGATAACATAACATAAAGAATAATAAAATGACATGTATTTAAGGGAATGTCATTTAAACCAACTATATAACCTATGAGATTCCCACTCATCCAAAAGAGGAAATTAGTTCATGTAGAAAAAGGTGAATCTATATATGTATTCAATCACATTGATTATATGTTATAACCCACATAAATTGAGGGTCACTACCTTTGATTGAGAGAAAATATGAATATAAGGGGGAGTATGAGTATACTTTCCTCAAGCTCTCCAATGCATCTGATAGATTTGAAAATAAGATGTACTAGGGGGATCCATAGAGGATGAGTGTCACATCCATGATTTTTTGAGGTATTAAAATTTTCATTTTGATTCTTGTATTTATCACTTGGGTTACCCCTGTGTTTTTTGGTGTAAAATGGAGAATTATTTCTTTGAACCAGGTAGAGAAATGTTGGTGCATGATTGTAGGAAACCATGCGCCCTTACCCAGGAAACAATGTGATGAATTTAATTTTTTGGATATTGGAAACTGCACAGTTGGTGCATGATTTTTTAGACAGTGTGGGATAATTTTTTGTCCTTTCCCTCTTGGAAAGTGAGGGGATCATGGCTTCAAATTTTTTTGGAAATCCATACTGGGTAACTATACGATATGCCCATTTCATTAAAAAGAGAGAATTCACCTTTCTACCCTCATCTATTGTAACCCCTAAACCACCTTGTATCCTCCCCATTCATGATTTTTTCCATGGGAGATCCCTCCATGATTCTTTGGACCTCAAGAGAATCATTACTTTGGTGGTTTTGGCCCTGGTTCTTTATTGAATCATCAATTAAGTCACAACCCTCTTAATTTCTCCCTCGTTCTAGGGTTCTCCTCTCATATGTCTATTTTTCCTATTTTACAATGGGTTATTTGACCTATTGGTGGTATTATATAGTGATGTGAGGTAGAATCATGATTATTAATGTTCAATCATGCCTTTATAGGGTCTTGAGGTTGTGTAGTTGTGGTTTTAAACCAATTTCTAAAATTTTCCATGCGTAAGGTAGGTGGTTCCATGCTTTTACATTATTAGATGATTTCGATATGGTTTATTAATTATTTAAATGTGTTATATGGATTGTTTTCCTGGTGAGAAAAATGTTTTATAACGGTTTTGTGATGCATATGTGATGAATCTTTATTTTTATTAAAAAATTAGTTATATTCCTTTTTTTCTTCTTGTGGTGTTCGTTGAAAATATTTTATGCCCAATGTTAAAGGTTTTAAATGTTTTATAAAAGATATTTAAAGATGAAAATGTGATGAAATTTTATTTTCTATGTAAAATGAGTGTTGATATATATTGGATTACTCATTAGGAGCCTTAAATTAGCAATTAAATTTTTAAGCATGTTATAAAAATGGTTTTGGTTGTGAATATGATTTTGAAAGGGTCTTTTCCCTTGGAAAATGGTTGTATTCAATATCTGTCTTCATTGTGGTGTTTCCAAATGGTTTTACTAAATTTTGAAAGTGTTATAAAATTTGTTTCAAAATTTTTTGGTCTCTGCGTGAATTTAAAGTATTATTGTTTATGGAATGAGATGGTTTTCATGTTAGAATTTATTGTTGAATCAATATTAAAATGTTGAATTATGAAAATGATAAAGTGGTGATTTATTATTGTACTTATGATTCGTGGAATATGTATGTGAATTTTTTTTATTTATGAGATATGTTAAATGGAACTTGATAAAGAAGGGAGTCTTGGGTATATAGGTGGGAGAACTAGAACTAGTAGGCTAGTTGATTCGGAAGTGGTATAGGCCCACATTCATTTAGAAGGATTAAAAATTTGAATAATAACTAAACATGTGATATGATTAGAGACTACTAGAATAGTGGATGATAAACTCTCCTATTTCTCATTCAAGATAACATATTTGTACCACTAAAACATTGGATGAGATCCTTTATAGTGGCTCATGCATGATAAAATTGTTGGTAATTTAGTTGGAGGATTTTAATCAACGATGTACAATTTCCATAGTGTCCCACTTATGCTAGTTACCATTAGGGTTTTCCCCATGATTCTCTCTTGTGATAAGATTCTTATGTGACATGGTGCTATCTATTAGTATACGGTAAACATTGTGTAAATTTATTTTATTTAAAACAATCTTATTGATGGTTTTTTTTCATTAAATGTGTTCTTCGAGAAATAGATTTCCTTAAAATATTATTATGAAAATGTGTTGGTTAATTTGTCTTTTAATGTTATAGAATAGAATCATTTTATTTTGTTTCATCCTAGGAAATTTGGATTTCACCCTATATACACCTTTGGGTGTGTGTAGACTTTGTTAGGTACGACCCAGGAAATGGAGAGATACATCATGGCGATGGTGGATTCCGTTTCTAGTGTTACACTTCTTGAAGGTGTTGATGGTGGTGGCTTGATGGCGATGTACCTATTGTTAAATTGAGGTTTTTGGGATATTTTTTTGGTTCTTATTCCATTAGTTTACTTTTGGTTTTTGGTTAAAGTTGTAAACTTTGAATCAAAATTTTTTTGTACCTGATATGGTTATGCTTATCAGTTATTATGACATTTATTATTGTTGGTTATTTATGGTTGTAAAAATGGGTTAAATCATTCCCAATGTTTATTGTTGATACCCAGGAACTGGTTTCTAGCTAGTGGGGATCAGGAACACCCTTTGTACCATTCAATGGATTGGGCCAAGTGTCAGGATGGATGGCATCCTGACTTGGTTTGTGAAAATATTTGTATCAGAATGGGTCACTCGCTTTTTGGGTTGACATAATCTAGAAATAGTATGAATAGATTAGAGACAGGTTTTTTGATATTTATTTTTTTGTTTAAATTGGGATCCTGGCCAACACACCTCGTGATATGACTCAAGTCTCCATGGTATGTTGGTATTTTATTTTAATTCTCCCCTAGGTGAGACATACAGGATGTGGAAACAATATGAACACTCAGTAGGGGTGGATTGGTTTTTATCACTTGTTATTATGATGGATTTGGTGATGTTTTGATTTATAAAATTGTTTGAGAGTTTTTTCTATAGTTGGAATTCTTTATAATATTACATTGATAGGTTTTTCCTTTTGTTTTTGTTTGATGTAGAATGATTCCTCCCAAGAGATATCCAATATAGCCATGAGAAGAGGTCAGAGATAGTTCTACCTCATGAATCGATCACATATTTCATGAAGAATTGGTTCGAGATGTATGATAATTTGTTTAAGGTCTGGTATTTGGTCCTACTTAGGTTGTGGAAGCCGAACCAAGTCCCATAAAGGATAATGTTATGGATTTTCTAAAGAAAAAGCCTCATTCATTTCAAGGTACCAAGGAACTCTATGAAGTGGAGGAGTGGATTTATAAGATAGAGAGGATGTTTGAATTTCTTGATATTCTTGAGCAGTCAAAATAAAATGTGCTTTGTTTATATTTTTAGGTCCCAGTAAAAAGTGGTGAGACATGATAGTGAAATATGGGAAGCACAAGCATATGATTTGGAATGATTTTAAGTATGTATTCAATGAGTAGTATTGTATTTAATTATTTACTATTTCTTGGTCCCATGAGTTTATGGAGATTTTACAGGGAGAATAGTCCATGATGGAGTATGCTAACTCTTTTCCATAGAATGTTTGGTATTCTCCAGAGATCATTTCTAATGGGTAGATGAAGGATCAAAAGTTTGAGATGGGGTTGATGCCAGAATTTTGATCTAAATATTTGTTATTCAAGATGAAAACTTATATTGATGTGGTTGATCAATCCATGATGGTAGAAATTGATCATGAAATAATTATTGGTTTCTCTAGGGATGTATTATAAGATGGAAGTGGTGGTTCTTTAGATTAGTAGAGGAAGTTGGAAAAACAAGGGATGCAAATAGGGGTAGTTCATGCCATCCTTCTGAACTATCTACTTCAGTGGTTTCCGATGCTGGGTTAGTCATTTTACATCATTGTGGGAATAAAAGTCTCATATGTCCTTCGATTTCATCTCCACCTATACCATGTCATAGTTATATATTTATTGGGAACTTTTAGTGTTTTTATAGAATAGTGATCAGTATCCATATTTTCCTGGATCAGTGGTTTCCAAAGGGATGAAATCTTGGTTATAATAATCCAAGATAATGAGATCTTGATTTGGGGGTCATGGTGGTAGGGATTGATCATCATCTTTGTATTGTCATTTTAAGTAAGAGACAAAGGCTAGTAGTTATTCTTTGAAACATTTTGAGATGAGGCAACTCCATGCGGTGGATCAAGTACCAGTGGAATTGTTTGTAGGGCCTATGACAGTTTGAGGTAACATTCTTATTACATTATCTCTAGCTATGGTTTTTTTTCTTCCAATTGGTGCTTCTACTTCTTTTATTTCTTCCTATATTATGAATGTGTAATTGTTTCCAACTGATCTTATTCTATATTTGATCAAGTTGGTAACACCGCTTGGTAGGAAGTGAGAGAATAGTTTTAGGTGTCCGTCTTGTGCACTCACCATGTCAAGGTTCCTAATGGAATGTTATTTTATGGTTTTAGAGATGTAAGACTTTTATGTGAAACTTAATATATATTGTATGGTTATTTTTTAGGAAATAATCTATTTTTATAGGTGTTGACTTAGTGTTGTGGAACTTGATGGAAGTACCCATTTCATTCATAGTGAATGAGATCCTTGATCGGGACGTGATAAAACTCCACTTTCAGAGTTGGGTATCATTGTTTATCAGATCTAATCGATAACATTAGAGGATGATCATAGTGCTCCTAAAGGTGGATTACCTCTTGTGATGGAGGAGTTCTTAAAGGTTTCTCTAGATGATTTTTCATGTTTTCATCTAAAGTAGGATGTGGAGTTTTCCATTGATTTTGTACTGTAAACATAGTTGATATCTCTTCCCTCATATCCCCCCTGCACCGAGTTCATAGAATTAAATTTATATAAGGAAGAAAAGGAATATAATGGATTCATTCCCACAAATATTCCTCTTTGGGCCTCCCTAGTTCAGTTTTTAAAAAATGTTCATGGATCCCCCAGGTTTTCTATTGATTATAGGAAGATGAATAATGTGCCAATCAATAAAAAGTACCCTTTGACCCATATTGGTGGAATTTTTATTATCTTATGGAGAAATGTGAATCTCCACGATCAATTTGTGTTCTGGGTATCATCAAGTCAGTGTTAGAGATGTAGATGTTCCTAAATAGCCTTCCAAAGCAGGGATGGCCATTTTGAGTAGATGTTCTTTACTTTCTGGTTGACAATTGCTCCAGTAGTCATAATGGAACTCATGAACATGGTTTTCCATAATTATATGGTCTCTTTTGTTGAGGTATTTTTGGATTAAATCCTAGTATTTTCTAAAACTAAGGAGGATTATGAGAGGCATTTTAGGATTATGCTAGGTATCCTTTGGGATCATCATCTCTATGAAAAAATTTCGAAATGATTCTTCTGGATAAGGGAGGTGATGTTTCTAAGTCATGTGATCTATGATTGATGGGTTTTAGTGGAACCTAATAATATCAATTCAATTTTTTCTTGGGAACATCTGAAGAATGTTTTTCTAGATCATGATATTTTTGGGCGTAACAGATTATTACACTTGGTTCATTTGAGATTTCTCTAATATTTATTCTTCTATGATAGTGGTCACCCAAAAAGTTGTAAATATTTAATGGACCCTATAGTGTCAAGAATATTTTGGGGATATTATGTTGTGGTATAAAACTTACCAATTTTAAGTCTTCTAAGAATCTGGAAAGGGATATGGCATATATTGTTATGCTCCAGGTATGGGTTGTTGGTGTGTGCTGATATAGGATGACCATGTGGTGGCTTGTGGGTCTCTCTATCTTTGACCACACAAAAATAAATAACAAACCAATGGCCTCTAATTCTTAGTAGTAATTCATTATTGAAGACATAGATCCATTATCTATTTGGGGAGATGTTTGTATTGTATTCATATTGTTGGAGCCTAAACTGCATTTTCTCTCAGAAAGATCTAAAATTAACACAACATCATTTGTTCGAGTACCTTTAGGGGTTTGACATTTATATTGTCTATACCCGGGGTAAGATTAATGTTTTGGAATATACTTTGAGCTGGAAAGTTCCAGTGAAAGTGATTATGAATTTTAGTGATAAGTGGATGTTTATGGTCCTTTTAACTTAGATTCCCCTAGAGACCAAGGAGGATAGTGGATGTTCGTTCTTATCCAGTTTCCAAATGACACTATCCCTTATGGAGTTGATTCAAAAAGTTAATTCAAGTGATGAGTTTTTATAGTGTTCTATGATGTTCTTTAATGGTGTGGATGTTCCTTGTGAATGGTTGTTATATCCTAAGAGAGTTTTGTGCTTCAGGAGTTGCTTCATGGTACTGTTGTTGTTGAGGAAGGTGGTGATGCATGATATCCACCAGTCTCAGTGGAATGTTCAGATTAGTGATACCTATATGTACTATAAGTATTAATTTGAATTTTTGGTGTCCAAGTATGTGGTGAGATGTGATTGACTTTGTATTGTGGCTGTACACATGTCGGCAAGTTAAAGTAGAGCACCGAAGGCCCTCTAGTTTGCTTCATCCACCACCCATTTCTACCTTGAAGTAGGATGATATCACCATGGTATTTATTATTATCTTTCCTTGACTCCATAAGGGAGGAATTATATATGGGTATTGATTGATCGTTTGACCAAATATTCCCATTTCATTACAATCAGGGATTCAACTGAGGTGGATGAGTTGGGTCAGTTTTATGTGCTAGAGTTTGTGAGTCTTCATGGTGTGGCATCTATAATTGTTTATAACCAGCACACCCTTTTTATATCACAACTTTGGGAAGGAATTCATAATGCGATTGGGTTATTGGTGATGTTGATAATGTCATACCATTCTCAAACGGATGGCCATACAGAGTATGCAAATCAGATTTTGAAAGACATACTCTTGGCTTCTGTGTTCAATTTTCTAGTTCATGGGATATCCATCTAGAATTGGTTGAGATCGCATATAAAAATAATTACCAATCCTCAATTAAAATTTCTCTTTTTAAGGTGCTTTATGGTCAGCTGTGTCAGTCCCCTTTATGTTGGGATGAGGTGGGTGAGACCTCATTATTGGAACTGAGCATTGTGCATGAGATTTCTAATAAATTTAAGTTGATCAGGGATGTGATATTGATATCTCATAGAATTAATATATCTTATTCCAATCATATTCATTGATATTTATATGTTTATTTGGGTGACTAGGTGTTTTTGAAAGTGGCACCTCGCTTGGGTCATCTTCATTTGGGCAAGCATGGGAAGCTAACATCGAGGCATGTCAGACCATTGAGATTACCAAGAGAGATGGTAAGGTGGTATAAAGTTTATCGTTTACTTATCAATAGACACAAATTCATGATTTTTTCTATTCTTCTCAGCTGAAAAAGTATAACCTGGATCCAGATCATATACATAATTTCGAATATATTGAATTTGAGCCATCTTTTTTCATGTTTGAACGATCGATATAGATTGTGGATTCTCTAGGAAAATTAATTTGTGGGAGGAATATTACATTGGTCCAAGTTATTTGGTAGCATAAAAATGATAAGAATGAGACTTATGAGAGAAATTATTCGGTTAAGGAAGAGTATCTATTATTGTTCCATGGTCAAGCTTTGAGTTGACTTTTCAGTGATAAAATGTATTCAGGGCATGGAGAACTGTCACATTAATGATTTTTTAGACTATTAATTTGTTTATTTTAGTCTTGAATTTATCCCATGGGTTCCCCATGAGTTTATATTGAAAAAATGGAGAATCTATGCTTTGTAGTAGGTGTCACACTTTTAGGGGAACTATGTGCCCTTGCCCAAGAAACCATATGGCCATTTTAATTTTTGGATAGTGGAAACTACATGGTTGATGGATGGTTATCTAAACTATGTAGGATAACCATGAAACCTATTCCTATTGTATGTTAAGGGGAACATGTTTACTATATGGTTTATAAAACTATGTTGGTTTACCATGTAACCTATCCAGGTCATTAAAAATTGTGAATTTACCTTTCTACCCTCTTCAATTTTTAACCATAAAACTCCTCCCATCTACCCATTTTGTAAATTTTAGAAATGGTATCTCCCTCAAAGGTTTCTTGGATAGTTTTATCATCATTATAAGGGTGGTTTTCACCCATTCTCTTTAATGAATCATCAATTAAGTCCCACCCCTCTCGATTTCTCCCTCTTTCTGGGGTTATCCTTCCATATTTCTCGAGTTCTAGTTTTCTAGTAGGTTATATAACCTAATGGTGCACTGGTCATGTGATGTGAGTGTGGAATGATGATATTCTATGTTTAATATTACCTTTATAAGGTCATATGGTTGTACAGTTGTGGTTTTGACTAATTTTTAGGATGTTTTCAAGTTTGTGGTATGTGTTTCTGTGATTTTACATTATTATATGATTTTGTATACTTTCTTGATTATTTAAATTTTTTTTATTGATATTTTGTGTGGTGAATGTTTTATGGGAAGGTTTGGTGGTGCACATGTGATAAAAATGGATTTTCCTAATGATTTTTTTTATATTCCTTGTGTGATTCTTGGGGTGTTCCTTGAACATGTTTTATTATTTGTTTGAAAGGTGTGAAATGTATGTTCAAAGGGATATGAAGGTGTAAATGTGATGAAAGTGAATTTTCTAAGAGTAAATGGGCTTTATTACATTTTTTATTTTTTATTGTGTGTATAAAATGATTCTTCTTATTATAAATCATGTTATATTTTTTTGGTTTTGAATATAAATTTGAAAGGTGATTTTCATATAGAAATGGTTAGATTCCATGTTTATATTACTTGTTGTTTTTCCAAATGGTTTTTATAAATTTTAAAAGTGGTATGAAATGTATTCCCAAATGGTTTCGGTGTTCGTGTGAATAAAAAGTAATTTTTTTGTATAATTAAATGGGTTTCCTGTGAGATTTGATCACTAGATCAATATGGAAATGTTGCATTGTGAAAATATGAAAGTGGTTATCTCTATTTGTGCTTGTGATACTTGGATTGTGTATGTGAATGTTTTGATTTATCTGATATTTCAAATGGAACTTGAGAACCAAGGGAACCCTAGGTATCTAGGTTTCCATACTAGAACTAGTATGCTAGTTGATTCAGAAGTGGTTGAGGCCCAGATTTATCTACCAGTATTGACAATTACAACACTAACTAAACATGTCATATGATTGGACACCACTAGATCCTTGGATGATATCCTCTCTTGTAGATCATGCATGAGAACTTTTTTGGACCAACATAACATTGGATTAAGTCCTATATAGTGGCTCATGCATGAGAATTCTATTGGAGGTTGAGTTGGAGTATTTTTATCTTGGAGGTATGAAGTTCATAGGGTCCCACTTGGGATTGTTAGATATATGTATTTTCCCATGGTTCTCTCTTGTGACATGATTATTAAGTGATTTGTTTCTTATAGTTGGTATATGGTAGACCTTATGTACATTTCTTTAATTTGAACCAAGCTTAATTGAGAAAATGGGTTTCTTTAAAAAAATTCCTTGAAAAATAATTCCCCATAAAATATTCTTATGAAAATGATCATGTTAATTTTCTTCAAATGTAATATCCTAAACACTTTTAATGGGGTGTAATCCTATTGTGATTCATTACACACCATAGATACACCTTTGGGTGTATGTAGTCTTTGTTATGTATGAACCAGGTAAAGGAAAGATGCATCATGGTGACAGTGGATCTGGTTTCTAGTGTCCCACTTCTTGTAGGTGTTTGTGGTGGTGGCTTGAGGAAGATGACGTTATTATTACATGGATATTTTGGGACATTTTTGGGGTTCTTTTTTACATTGTTGTACTTTTGATTTTCTGTTGAAGTTGTAAAATTTTAATCTGAACATTGTTGTATGTTTTTTGTTTATGCTTATTATTTATTGTGACTTTTATTATTGTTGGTTGTTTATTATTATATAAATGGGTGAAATCATTCCCGAAGATTATTTTTGATACCCAAGAATTGGTTTTTAGCCCGTGGGGATCCGGACCACCCTTTGGACCAAGCAATGGATTAGGATAAGGATGTGTGGGATGGAATCCCAGCCTGGTTTGTGACAATATGAGAATGTGAAGGGATCCTCTAATGAAAAAATAGGTGAAAAACCATCCTAAAATTGACTAAATATTAAAGGAGGGTGATTAGATTAAATGAACCATTTTCCCCTTTAATAATGGAATATTTTGGTTACCATCCAACCACATGGTCTCATTGATGAGATGGTGCGTCTCTTCGGTGAGCCTGAGGACTATCATCAAGATGATGATGGAATCACTAGTGGAATGATGTGTCTATAGAGAACTATTACCTTAGTGGAAGGACATCATTTAACTGATATCATCTGAATAGCTAGATGGTGGCACTGTATCCACTTGAATATATTCCTCATCAAATATGTACTCTTTTATAACACTCTTGGGACCTCAAAAACCCATATAGAATGCCAAAAAATTAACAATTTTTTTGGGTTCTGTCTCTTAAAATTAAAATATGGATTCTTAGTTTAAAAATAGACCATTCCCCTACACGAAACTCAAAATTTCTTCAAATTATTATATAAAAACTCATATATTTAATATATCTTAATTCCATACTTATTAAAAATAGATGCACATAATAAAATATCATAATATCATGAGCCCAATTTTATTTAGGAAATTAGGTATATAAAACATTTACACAAATCATGTGTATTATTAAATTATTTAAAACATGATCATGTGATCTTAAAATTCCATCATTCATTTAATCCATCACAGGATAAACTAGTGTAAAACATAAGAAAAGGGTGATATATAAATTTCAGTAAGGGGATATTCAAATAATAACTTGATAAATGTAAAACATGTCATTAATGTGGAATATCAGGGTGATATAAACATTAGAGAATCATAATCATTATAATTGAGGATTGATATTTGATGATAAATTCAAAGAAATATATGAGTGTGGTAACAACATGAAAAGTGACATAATATTAATAAGTCATCAATAAACAAACTAAAATTAAAAATATAACATGTTTAGGATAATCTCTAATATACCATGTATGGAATCTCATGACATACAAACATTACCCAATTTTTTATAAGTCTATATAATTATTACCCCCACCTTATTCATATCATTTACATGAAATTGTGTGACCCATATATAAAAAAATGTAAGAAAAATATACATAACTTTTAACCCCATTATTATTGAATATAGGTAATATAAATGGAATTAGAAAATCAATAAAGTATTGGCAAAAATAGGAGATTATCCTTCAGTATATCTGGATATTTGTATTCAATATACAAATGTTTTCCATTGAAAATTACATAAAAATTATGGCATCATAGTGAGTGTTCATAATGATTTATGGAAGGGTTTAATGATTATTAAATGCGGTCCCTTATTAATTTAAAATCATATTGATAGTAAGATGGAATTAAAAAAATATTTCAACTAGAACAATAGGAAATGAAAAGGAATCACCCAATGAAGGTTCATGAATAACAGGTAAGAATAATGAAGCCCATTACCTTGATAGGGTGCTTCTAAAATATTATGTGGAACTTCTTGAGAGAATGTAAAAACCTTGGAAGGGATTTATATAGGGATTCAGAGAGTATATTAATGATAAATGTGTTTTGACTGCTAGTGAGTGGGATAATGACTTGTAATTTATATAAAAGAGGGGCTGTTCGTTATTAATTTATATATATTCATTTTTGATGCTATATGATAAAAAAACAAAATTTCTAATGGGTTTTTCCAATGGAATATATGAAAAGTTTTGGTACTAAATATTTTATTATTACCTAAACTAAACTCTTTAAAATAATACCATTGGTGACATATAAGTGAGTCATATTTATAAAAAATTTATTGTAATACCTCAAATTATAATTTAGCTATCATAAGATCCATTATAGGTTTATAAAATTGATCATATGTGATTAAAAACATTATCATAAAGGGGAAACATATTATTTGGTCATGTAATACAATTATATTATTAATTACATCACATTTGTTCTATTATGATTTCATAATACACAAAAAAAATATTTTTTACCCAAAAATTCATCTATCTCAAAAAAATATGACAAATATACTCTTTGATTATTTCATAGTTTTAATTTAAAAATTAATATTTATTCTATCTGTATAATTATA
Organism: Viscum album; assembly: GCA_963277665.1. Classification (NCBI taxonomy): domain Eukaryota; kingdom Viridiplantae; phylum Streptophyta; class Magnoliopsida; order Santalales; family Viscaceae; genus Viscum; species Viscum album. The sequence goes on along the minus strand of OY728134.1, from coordinate 807,820,509 downwards.
TAAATATTATTATTTTATTTATTAAATCAAAATTCATAATTATTGAATAGTAATGGTTTTTACAATAATAACAGTTTTATAACCCTTATAAATATTATATTAGTCATTAGTAAATTAAATTAGAATTTTTGTATAAATATTAATTATGTAGAATATTTTATGATAATAAAATTTATTCCAAAATTAATGAATTTATAATAAATATTTTTTTAGTTAAAACCATATAATTTCCAAAAATATTATTTTGGTTTCTTCATATAATAAAAAAATATTTATTAACTCATATGAAATTTTAAAAATGAAATTGAATTAAGATAATCATTTTTTTATTAAAAATTTAAAACAAACAAATTTATTATACAAGGGTCCAGATACAGAACCCCTTATTACACTAGTGTATTCCCTATGGGTATGCTGTATAATAGCGGGGCTTTCTAGTCTTTTTCAATGTATATGGTTTTTTCCATGACCACAATAAGCTTCAATGATACTAGATCCATTTTAAACTTTGACAAATGGGATTCATAGGGAAAAATATTTTTTGTTGCGGAAAATAATCTTTACATATGTGAAAATTAGTATTTTTCATAAACCTTAATATATATTAATCATTATTATTCACTTTTTAAGGGCTATATTACTTAATGATTAATATTCTTAATTGTATTTTAAATTTTGTTGGATATATATTATAATTTTTCCAAAATAACCAAAGCAATGCATGTGTTTTCTATAACTATATTATATAATAAGGAATTTTTTAATTCCCAAAAAGAATTTAATTTATTAAATACTGAGTCACTACATTCTTCTCCCCTTCTGCAATTTCACCATTAAAAATTCATCTCATTCACTAAAGTAGATGTCGGTACTTCTGTTTCATTACCTCTTCTGGTTCCCATATTTCTTCCTCAAACTGTTGGTTCTTCCACAACACATTTTCCATGTGAGTTTTCATATTTCGTAGAACATATTATCGATGATATAATATCTTAACAGACTTATACACATATGAATTATCAATCTCAATGGGTACCACATCTGGATATATTACACATGAGGGGTGTGGTTTTACTTCCTTTGGAGGTACACTTGGAACAAATCGTGCACCTGAGATAGATTAGATGGGAGTGAAATTTCATATGTAATAGATACAGTGTGATCAAGGATCTCTAAGGGGTATATATATCATTGAAGATAAATTCCATTTTCACCATCATCTTGAAATTTATCACTTGTGATATGTAAAAGAACACCTTTTCATTGACCACAAGCTCTAGGTCACATTGATCATTGTTTTCATAGATTTTATATTAAATATATACATATTTCATATGATGTTGAATAATTTGATCCTTATTTTTTATCTCATGTATAATATCATGCCTCATTAGCTACAACTCTTGAACTTCATCCTAGCATGATGAAGTTTGAAACTGAATCCCATATAGAGGATAATGAGGTTATATTTGAAATATATAATGGAAGCTAATGTTATATGTTCACTCTACTAGGGTAATGTGATGATCCCATTATCCTTTGAAATCCATTGAAAGTGATATTAGAATATCCTATAAGGTTGTAATGGTTAATTTAGATAGACCATCCATATGAGGTGGATTAGTAGTGGAAAAAATTATATCTACATATATTTCATAATTAACACTTCTTAGTAAACTCTTGCTAATACTTGGATCTCAATTAGATTTAATTGATATTGGAACTCCTTGTAGTCTTACAACTTCCCAGATGTATATCACGAAGTTTTAGTCCATAAACAAATATTCCATGATAACTTTTAAAGAAACCAACATTTTAGTAAAATTGACTACCACCCAAATGGAGTGACTTATTTTACATACCTTGGATAGTCTTATGAAGAAATTAGTGGTTATGAATTCCCATTTTCATATTTATATTTTTAATCATTTCATAATAACCTTACTATTCAATCATTCATCCTTGAATTTTTTCATACCAATAATCTAGATAAAAATTATACAATCTCAACCTTCATTTTATCCAACAATAAATATTAATTCATATAAATATACATATTAGTGCTCTGTATATGAATAAATAATAATGAACTTTTTGAGTCATCAAGAAGAACCCGCTTCAACTTTGGTTTTTATGGGACACATTTCTAGAATCAAAACCATATAAATCCATCTTTAGCAAAGCTGAACATCTAAATATTTACTACCTTTAACTATAGTTCAACATCGTATTTTTGGTTCTCCATTATCCTCTTATAAAAGTATTTTTGAGTATTAATTTGAAAATGGTAAGATGAACTTTCTTTAAATATTCTCATTACCATTAATTTCACATTCATGATGATTGAATCCTATCTAATATTTATCATGGATAGGGTTTCATGATCCATTATCCATATATAATCTTTAACTAATTTCCCCTTTCTAGGAAATAAATGGATTGAATAATCTCAATCCTTTCAACTATAATCACCATCATTGGTAAATATTGAGATCATTTTATGTGAATGTATAATTGAGATTTTATGATCCATATATATATGTCACAGTTCGTCATATAGGGATAATGTCACCAAATATTCAATTCGAATATATTAAAACCAATTATAGATCCTGAAATCTCTAACAACTCTAACACATATTTAATTTTAAGTTAAAAAATCTATCAATATATAATCATTTTTGAGTACAAAACCCTGAATATTTATGTATAAATTTATATAGACAAACAATAATTCCCTAGTAGTATATAATATGATCATATTTTAATTTATTAGGATATTTATTAACACTTTAAATCCATATTTTCATTCAAAATTATATAAAAACATGACCCCTTTTATGTTATCATGGTTAGGGAGATATATAATAATGATAAGATTCTCACAAAGTGATGATATTATCAAGGTAATATGAGGAAACTATAGATATCTATCATAGATGTTGTTATGGGTAATCCTTCAATTTAATCATTTATTAATAGATACACAAATATCACATTTTTGGAGATAACAATTTGAAATAATGTTACTTTCTCCATCCAAAACATCCTTTTATTATACATCACATATAACATGTCCTTTGAAGAGTTTGTTAATATAGAGTTACAATGTGCCTCATTTTCCTTCTTTATTTTGGAGTGGATTAGAATGTCCTCAATAAAGACTAACATACATCTGATGAGATAATTCCTAAGGAATATATCCACTAAGTCTATGAATATAGTTGGAGCATTAGTGAGTCCACATGGAATTACTATTAGTTCATAGTTATTGTAACTTTTATGAAATTAATCTAGATGATATCCTCCATATACATAATTACATGATAATATCCGGACCAAAGATATATCTTATAGATGTATTGGCCTCTATGTAGCTGATCAACCATGTCACAAATCTATGGAAGAGTATACTGTATCATTATTTTTGTCTTGTTGAGATCATGATATTCAATGAATAAGAACATTAATGAATCATTCTTCTTGATCAAGAGGACCATTGTATTCTATGGTGAATCACTTAGGCATATAAACCTTGTATTAATATTCTCTATCAGTTTGTTCTTCAACTATTAATTTTCAACTATGGACAATATATATGTAATGTTGAATATTAGAAAATATTTACGTATAGTATGTATTGAGACATGATCCTCAATACTTGGAGGAATAATTGAAAAATCTTCGAGAAACACATAAGAATATTACTTTAAAATGGGAATTTCATCAAGGACATTCTTTATCTTAGTGTTGGGAATTTGAGCTTGGTGCATATTCTCATAAAGAAATAATATCCATGCTCTAGATGATGATACTAGTAAATATTCATCCTCCTTGATCTTTTATAGAATCAGAGGTTGATTTTCATTATGGAGGTTGATTTTATTCTCTTAGTTATTCATATTATCTCAATACAAGGAAATCCAATCCATACCTTGAATTAAATCAAATTTTCAAAAAGAACTATCACAAGGTCTATTGTGAATTTTATACTTAAAATATGGATAGATGATAAGTTATATACATGGGATAAAATAATTTCTTCATTTTATATTTTCAAATATAACTCTACATCCATGTTTTGTGGTGGTGTTTGAATAGTGATACTAAAAATGCATGATATGTAATAGTGCATAGAACCAAAATAAAGTAATTTTTTTCTACTATTTAATGAATAAGAAGAACAACTATTTTCACATCAATTTCAAGATCCAAATCAATTGTTATTATCATATAATATCTCTTATCCCTCTATGAAATAAAGGTTGTTGGTGTCTGTTATCATCGATAACCCTTTGTTTAGTGCATTGATCCATATAGTGAACTTATTCCATGATATTGAAACATTATATATAATGATAAGGGTTATTGAAGAATTTCATTCTTCCATCACATTGGTATATTTATCCCTATAACATTTTAAAGCATGATACTATTCCATCAATCTCCTAAAGCCTTTACTTTTCCCCTTCAAGAAATTTTTGAATTATTTTTTTAACAAATTTAAAAATAGGGATGCTAGACTTTATTTCCCAATGAAATATTTTATTATATAGCCAGAATTAATATATGTTATCCACTACCTATTTATAGAACCATGATACCCTTCTGAATTATTAATATTCGTTTTTAATTTGTTTCCACTTCATACAATTTATTTATAAATGTCATAGTATCATATCAATAATGTTTTAATAGACATGGACATATCCCACTAAATATGTGGCCATCATTACATTCAGTTTCAAAGAGAAATATTGAGGTGGTTCATATACCCCATTTTTTGTTATTATTGTTTACCTTAATGGATTAATTATATGTTTTCTTTTTTATTAAGAAATACCTATACATTTTATTTATAAAATTGAGAGGAAAAAAATTATAAAAAAATTCAATAATTCTTTCCAATGCATCGCCTCAATATCATTCTCAAGATTCATATTTTTTTTCATCATCCACCATTAATCATTTTCTCCTTCTATATGATAAGAAACCATCACAAACTTCTCTTACTCAGAGAATGGAAGGATTGATATGATCATTAATGTTGTAGATCATTTATTCTTTGATTATGGGATCAAAAGATCCACTTAATTTTCAATACCTTTGTCATAAAAAGGCCACAATTGAAACATTCAAATTCTTAGGGGGTGTGGTTTTTCTCCATGATTCATGAATCTATTCATAAAATGGGTTAATTGAGAAATAATTTCCATGAATTTATCAACTCCTACTCCCATCATGTTTTATATCTCATTTGGGAATCCATTACAAATCACATCCCATTTGTTGTTTAAATGAGTCCTTTGATTCCATTCCTTAGACTAAAATAAAGAAAAAATATAAAATGATATTTTTAGAACTACTAAATATATAGAAGTAAGAAATAATCATTGAATTTATAACTAATAATTGATATAAATTCCTTTACATATCAATTTCTAGGTTTTAATCTAACTTATCAATGGTATATTTCAAAATATAAATTTTTATGTGCATTTTTCCCTCTTTATGATAGTATATGGAGATTGTCAAAATTTACCAAAGAATATCCCCTAAATGTATCAAACTAGGTCAGTAGAAAATCCATCTTATCATACACCTGGATATTATTAATTCAATTCTTAACGATCCCTTTTCAGAGTTGTTACCCCTATATAAAACTATGAAAGATCCACATCAACTTTCAGTATCAAAATATGGATTTGTTTTCATTACATTAACATACTCTGTATTTTTTCAAAATCATGGTATGTTTTCATATGTTTTGACTTATACCTAAGGTATTAATTATTGTTTTATAATCTATGACCTGAAAAATAACAATACATTCCTTAGATAACAAGTATTAAAAATAAAATCTTTAATAGACCTTAATTCATGATTTATTATTAAAAGATAGACTTAATACAAAGTAAAAAAAGATAATAAGGACTAGTGTCTATGAAATAAGGTACAAATAACCTTTACATAAAACATGGGACAAAATTATTATTTAAAACTCATTATGATGACCTAAAAATTCCATTTCTCTTTTCAAATATAATTGGATAACATAGAGATGTACATATTAAATCGATGAGATATAAATCCGAGTAAGAGGAAAATGAAAGCATAACTTGATGAATTTAATACATGTTATTAAACAGGAATATCAAGGTGAAATAAAAGGGGTATAATAATCATCATGAAAATAAAAGCATGAAAAAAGATAATAACTTCATGGAAGCTTTTGAATGTTAAAACAACATAAAACGTTACATAAAAAGCATACATAAAGGTTAACTACCATTACATAATTATGTAGCCTTATTAGGATAACCCCCATGAACTATACATGGTGACTCATGAGATATAAACATTCATTAATATATTGTAGGTGTATATAATTACAGTCCCACGCATTACATTCATATACTGAACATGAATTTGTTTTCCACATAGATCATACTTCCTAAGAATACCTTTCATCACATTTAACTCCATAATTGTCAAATGTGGGATAAATTACTAGAATACCATGATCAATTATGTACTGGTATAATGAGGATAATATATTTTAGTGGAAATGGTAATGGTTATTAACATACCAGATGATTGTCATTGAAAATCAAAAGATAATTTCCACTTCATAACAGATGTACATAAAGAATCATCGATGGGATTAATGTGAGTTAATGGTGATCTCTCATTACAAAGAAATCCTAATTTCTATAAAATTGATGTGTCAAAAAATTAAAAACTGAAAAACTTGAAGTAAATATGAATAACCCAAAGAGAGTAATTAAATAAATAAGAAGTGGAGAGAATCACCATACAATGATAGGGGGATTCTCATAGAATGAGAGGAGATTCATAAGAGAATGGAAATACCTTAGGATGGAATTAGAGAGGTATACATATAGTGAAATTAGGATCAATGGGTTCTGAGTGAGGTGGAGTGGGAAGATGGGTCAATATTTATAGAAAAACTCTAGGGAATTCATTATTAATTTTAAAACATAGGTCTAGGAATATATATGATAATCTAATCTAAATCATGAAAATTACAACAGTTTTTGGCATGGTTTCTACTAAAGAAGAATAATTTCGATATTTAATAATAAAAAGAATTTAACATTTTAAAATATTACCCTTGTCGATATGGAAGTTAGTCATGTTTATGAATAATTGATTTTAAATCATTAAAATATAATATTGTTTTTTAGGATTCAATAAATGTTAATAATATTAATAAAATAACATTAAAAAACCATATTTTAAAGGGGGAATCATATTTTTTGGTATTGAATTCCCTTTATAATAATTATTTCATCACTTGTAGCCAATTATTATTTTATAATATAAAAGGTATATTTATAACATATTTAATGTTTCACCCAACCATTGAACTATCTTTGAAAAATTATAAAAAATACAACACTAGATAATTTAGATGTGATGATTTCAAAAATAATATTTATTTTAAAAAACTAATACCACCACAATCTATTTTTTTTGAATTTATTAAAAGATACTTTTGGAAATGTGGGAACCGAAAAAAACACCCATAGTTCACATAGTCACGCATATCCCCCATTCACACTACACACCACATTCAAAATTCAAGACTACCACATTCAAATTTCAAAAGTAAAATATCGAAATACTGCCAAAATCAGCATCGAACCACATGATACACACCTAAATCCACATCATGGGGACATCGACCCGCACCTCAGTTTGATTATCATATCGCTGACTAGACATCGCATCACCATTACTACCATCACGCCTTCACGCCAAGTAAGAAATCACCCTCATCATTACAACACCACTGACCGCTTCTCATACATCCTCACCTGAATGCTGAAACCTGTCACAATAATGATTCATCGTCCCCTATCACTAGACCACTGTCATCATCATCGCCGGACCCGAACCCAACCTCACCATCAATGATCGAAACATCATCACCGTCAACCTCCCGAAGCCACCAGCTCAGACTCACATCCTAAAGAAACTTGAAGACATCCTCGCAGCTCCACGTCAGAGAGAAAAGAGGACCCCTCGATCCAGATCACAGAAGAAGAAAATTTTTGTAAGACTAAAAATATAGAGTATCACTGGGAACCATCAATGCCGAAGAAATCCAACCCCGACATAGTCGTAACAACTGAAAAACCCGAAAAAAACTAGTAGACAAAACCCATAAAAAATCACTCTCAAAATGACTGAAAACCACATCGAGGAAGGAATCAAAGCGATAAACGAAACTAGGGGAAAACCCGTAAAAAACAGAAATATGAAGAAAATAGGAAGTAACTGTAAATGGACAATAAAAAAAAGAGGAAAAGGGGGACGAAAGACTAAATGAGGAAGATATATATGCTAGGAGATCCATGACCATCAAACTGTAAAGCCCAAAAACTCCTTGAATATGATGGTTTCAATCTGACCTGGAATGGAGCAGATGATCACAAGTTCAGAGAAATGAAGAAGAAGATAAGAAGGAACCATCACGCCATCACTGAAGCAGAAGAGGTGGACCAAACCCGAGAGGATACCTGAGCAGACCAACCATGAGAGTAAACCTAGGGATAAAACCTTAGATCCACCATACTAAAGGAAGGAAAGAAAGATGAGGGAAAGGACAGCAGAGAGAAGGAAGTCTTTCAGAGTGTACATATAGGAGATAACCGAGAGCCAGGGGATTGGGAATCCATCTTAAATAAATACTGGATTTAACAACAATATCATTTATTAGACTCATATTAAGATTATATTACACTTATTACAATTATATAATCATTTGAATATAAATATTAATTATTAAGAATATTATATAATAATAATATTTATTTCAATATTCATGAATTTATCAAAAATATTGTTTTAAGCTTTACCTTATATTTTAAAAAATATTATTTTGGATTATTTATATCAAAATATAATTTTCATCAATTAATATGAAATTTTACTAATGGAAAGAGATACATATAATCATTTTGTTTTTAAAATTTATAAATATATACATACATAATATTATGGTCTAGATTTATAACCCCTAATTTCACTTTCATATTACCTAAGGGTAAGTTTTTGGATATTGGGGATTTCTAGGGGTGATTTGATGAACACACTTTGGGTCATGATCTTGATAAGCTTGATATTATCATGTGAACAGTTTTGTAAAAAATTTAATTATTGAATTTTTTATTAGTATTGTTCAAGGGAAATCCAATGTGATATTATCTTCTATAGATTATACCTTAAATGGTATTCATTTGATATGATATTTCTAGTCGAGGCCATCACTCCTTTCATATGTGAAAATTAGACTTTATAATAATCCATAATATGTTCTAATTTTATCATCCATTATACAAAATCTATATTACCTATGATTAAGATAAATAATTTTATTCTAAATCTAATAGGCTATATGATATAATTGGATCAAAATGAAAAAATATTACTTTTTTATAACTATATTTATAAATAAGGTATTTTTTCATTCAAAAATGGAATTTCATTAATAAAATATAACACCTACAATGAAATGGGAATTTAAAAATCATTCAAGAATGAAATCCCTTATCTCATAACCCACTATATTATTTTACATTTTTTAGTATTTTAGATGTTTGAAACATGTGATCTTCTTATATTAATTGGAAATATTTTTCAATAACTCCATTATCATAATTTATAATTGGTTCCTCTCAGAAACACTTCAAGACTATCCAAACAATAATATTTCAATACAAACACAATTATTTTCCTTCTTATATATTGAAATTAATTTTCCTTGAGCCTCTAGTCGTGTGATATTTTCTATATAAGTCTATTTTTAGTGATTCTTCCAATGTAATGTTAAATTTCTCCACATGAGTACTCATTTTTCCTTAACATACATTATTTTCTATATTATATTTTATATATCATTAATTGATAAAAAAACAATGAAATTATAATTATTGGTATTATTATTCTTATTATTATAAATTTTCAGAAATAAATATTATCCACCATTATTCAATACACTGATGAAAAATTAAAATGTCAATTATGAACTATGAAAACTTCCATCGCCATGAGTAATATATTATTTTTTCTCAACATTGAAAGTCATAGATAGTTATATGGATAAATTTGATGAGTAAAATTTATATAGAATATAATTTTTATTATAGATATATTTGTTATTATACACCTTCTTTACCCATCATTTATTAAAAAAAAGAAAATGTAAACTATGTATTCTGTAACTACCACCTCCATCTAGTAACATTTTACATTTTTCATATAATATCACTTTTATTTATTAAAATCTATTAAAATTTGATTAAAACACTAAAAATATAAAAATAATATGATTATGATTCTTCAAATTGATGTCATTTCAAATTAAATAACTTTCTTATTCGTAATACTCCATTAATTATGTTATGTTTAGATTTTGGAAAGTCGGAAAACCAATATAAAGAAAACTATAATATAATATCATAGATGAATATGAAAAAATAATTAACAATAATACATGATACAAATATTTAAAATTTATTTTTATTTTTGTTCCAGAATGATATTGTTAATATACTACAAATTAATCAAGATTCCATCATCGATTAACTTAAAAGAACCATAAAAAGAACATCATTAGTTTTATATTCAAGTATCATAACCAAAAAATACCATAGAATGAAATTTTAAAACTAAAAAAAATAAAAAAAATAAATTCAATTACCTTTTTCTATCTATCAATGAATTAATTTAGTAGATTAATAAATAATAAAATCTCTATTATGAAACTTGTTATAAATTATAAGGATTACTCACACCTGTTATTGAAAGTAGAAAATAAATGACTAATAGACACATTAAGGATAAATATAAAGGATATTTTTAAAATGTTAAAGTTATTAATAAGGTTCAAAAATAAGTGATTATGATAGTAATTTTTAATATACATTGAATACAACAGCTTTAGTGAATGTATGTAATTATGATACGAGCTTCTTTGTCTGAAATTTAATTTCAAAGGAAATGATACATATCATGAACTATGATATTTTTTAAATTGGATGATTAAAATATAATTTATTTTTTTACCATATTCATGTAATGTTTTCGGATTAAAGGTCCAAAATGCACTCCTTCTTTAAATTTATTTTCAAATGATGATACACAATTGTATAAATCATTTTAATTAAATAATCTCTCTTAATTGAGTAAAAATGTTTCTTCTTATAATTATGTTTTTAATTATTAGTATAATAAAAAATATGATTTAATTTATTGAAATTTTCCTTGATCAATTATTCAAAATGAAATTATAATCCAAATATCAAACCTTGATAAGTTTTTATTTGAGAAAGTATATCATTATTGGGAATAATAAGTATCCCTTTAAATAATGGTTCCCATTACTTATTCTTATACTACTTTTTCACTAATTTTACCCATTATAATCAGAATCATAATTATATATATGTCATGTAACCTTCATATCAGACAAATCAAATTTTAAAAATTATGATTTTTTCTTTTTTAATAATTAGGTTTTTCAAAAAATATATCTATAAATATTAAAAGGGTTTTACATCCACTAAAAATATTTTGGATTATATTTCACACCACATTTATATTGAAAACCATGTTATCCATTAATGGATATAAAATTGAAGAATATTTTCCCAAATAAAATGTTTTCAATAGTTTTCACATAACATATTTGAAAATATATTTCGAAATAGACTGGTAAGAGTTATCCCCATCCTTTAGTACCTTATAGAGGGAACATAACTACATGGAACTTTCATAGGCCCCTGTCCTTAAATATCAAAATTTTTCCCCCAATCTTATGAAGCTTTGGTGAAGATTCGTGAAACCTAATTTCATAAATTATTAGAATTATTGAAGTCAAATATGATTCAAATATTTTCAAAATAAACATTAGAAAAAACCTATCAAAATGATTGTTTTACTAGAGGTCCACAAATAGATGATGAGTCAACATAGAGAACTTGGTTTTTCTTTTAGAAAAAAAAGTATAACAAAATGGCACCTTGATGAGGATCACGTTCAAGTGGGAATATTTTTTTCCTCTAACAATGTATTTCTCCCCTATAACCATAAAATAATAATACAAACATATAGAACCTACCCACTCTGAGATGGTTGATTTAATAAAATATACCATTTCTAATGGGATGGTTCATCTGAAAGAAGTGGATGAACCTTTTATTCATGTTTCATCAACCAATTTTTCCAAAATAAATTCTCATGATTAATTCAACTATAGAGTGTACTATTACAATAAATTCACCCACATAGATGATAAATTATTGGCTTATGAAAATGATGGGTTAGAACATACTGATGTTATCTAGGTTGAGTCTTATCCCCTGTAAGAAAGGGGCACCTAATGGAGGATAGAACCATCTCTAAGATGAATAAGGTAAATAGGTGGATAAAAGGGCATAATGACATGGCATAATAAGAAGGCAAGATCATAAGTGTAAAATATTTTAATCATTAAAAATTATAATTTGGAATTTCCAAGATCATGGGGACTCATCCATTTTCACAGCCCTTAACAATTATTTTTTAACTAAAACCCCTTATAATTGGACTATTAGAACAAAAAATTACGTTTCATAACTGTATGGCTATCCATTGGACCTCCCTAAGATAGACATTTTCAGCACATAATCTATATGTCACTGAAATAGACCACCTTTAAATCCTCAAGAAGGATACTATCTATCTTCTTTCATGTATAAAAACATGTCAGAGCATCTCAATTTATATCCCTAACCACTACAACCCTCTATCCATATCTATTGTGTATGAATTAACCTTTTAAATAAAGGTAAGAGTCTTATAAATAGAGATTCAAACCATATAAAAAACATAATCCATAAATTAATGATTTTGGGGAATTAAATTTTATTATGGGGCCTCATGAGAAACTTTTATGTAATTTCAGTAGGGAATCCTCCCTTGAGTTTCCTCTTGTATTGACATTAAAAACCTCAAATAAGTACCAATTGATGGAGATGACATCACCTAGAGTAGATACACCATGAATGGAAGGAATGAATGTAAAATGGATAGATTATTTGTGAAATTTTATGATAGTAGTGATTCAATTGGGATTACATGCTTCTCCCTCGAAATATATCACTTAGGTTATAATATTATAATTTTTGATCTCTCTTCTCAATTGTTAAAGTCAAGAAATCTTCTATTTATGTTCAATACTATATCAATTTAGGGATGTTTTCATATTATATTAAAATATTAATCCACCTATAAGCCTTATCTATAGGCTTTCTAGAGAACTGAAGTGCATAATGGGACTCTTAATGAAGTTGAGTTCAAAATAATTCTCCAAGATTGAAAATAATATCAAATATTATTAGGATCACCATTCCTATTACCAAAACCTGAACCATAACCATATCACTCCATCTAGGGATGAAATTAAAAAAATTTCCAAGTTGTATGATATTTCAAGAATGAATTAAATGTTGGACTGAAATAATCATAATGTTAAATGGGTATTATATTGATATAAGAAATCCAAATTCTTCCACCACATGCACAGTGAGAAATGAGTTTGGAGAGGGAATTAATCACATACCATCATTGGTTTTATCTTCACATATTAAAGTGTTATTTCAATTTTTATCATACATTAATAGGATTTATTCTTATTATGAGGTGTAAAACACCCACATGATGGTTGGTAACATTTCCCATTTCATTGAAGACCATAATTACCGACGCCTCACAATGCATCCTTCTAAAGAGGAAGTTAATGTTTCTCCTTTATACCTAAATACTAATACTATTGTTTTACCTGATGGTTTAAACTATAAATTCTTAATGTTCTATAGGGAAATTTTTCATGATGATGTTACCAATACTATTAGTGAATATTTCATGCTTTCCTTTATTCCATAAGGAATAAAGTCATTCTTCATTGCCATCATACCCATAAAGAACAATGACATTGAGTTAAGAGACTTAAATCTTATAGTAATTGGAAACATTATTCCCAAAATCATTATAAAATCATAGTTAATATATATTGATTCATTATCAGGGAGATTATGACCGAAAATCTATTTGTTTCCTATGTAGAAGCATCCACAACTTTCTTTTTAAATATTTTAAAATCTTTTAACCTTATGAAGAGGTAGATGAATATTGAAAAATATTCCCTTAAAATTTTCATATCTAAGGATTCTAACAAACATAAATGGATATTTATTCTTACTTTATTTAGGATTTATGTTCTCTGTAAAGGAATTATCAAGATCATTATCACCATCATCAACATTTCATAATTTTAACTATCATTAATGGATCCCTTAAAGGAATATTCAATCACACTACATGTTTGGGGAAATAATAAACTCTCTAAAATATGCTATTATCTATTGATGAATAATATATGAGTATATTAATAAATTACCTTTATCATATTAGACATTAGAAAGAAATCGTGAATGAACGAATTATCTTTATACCCTACCACCTCTTATATGCAACTGATATCCTTATTCATGACCAATCCTCTAAAAACAATTTCTATCATCAATGATATATTTACTCACTATGAGTAGGTGGATGGGAAATACATTATTGGTATGAAATATTATATTATATTTTTGGATGATATACCTATTAATAAAAATAACAGAATCACCAGAAGCCTTAGTGTAAAGAGGGGATCCATCCCGTTTATATACATTAGTGTCTCTTTTATTAGGGTAAGGTCATGAGCTACCAGAATGGAAATATATAATATATCATCATTAAAAGTTTTATTTATACAAAGGGATGTATATTTAATAGGATGGAATAGTTATTTGGAAAACATCAATGATCACCCCTAAATTTTTCTACTTTGTCTCTATATACAGATAGTCCAGAATCCCTCTAAAGGGTCTCCAAACATGTCCATGAACATTATCTGGATGTGATATTTACAGGAAAGAAAATTTATAACAATATCATGAAAATAATTTTTTAATCTATTTATTGGGTGTTGGAATCATGTATTGTAGGATGTTTGTAGATTCCATTTATAGAACATTTATATGGAATAACTTGAAAAATAACGATCCTCCTCAAGAATTTCTACCAAATAGGTTCAATTTAAGGATTCTAGATGGATATACTCACTCTATTTCCAAAAATTAATTTTATTTTCAATAGATCTTCATTTAATGACCTAAGGTGTAAATCCGAATTGTTGGTATACATGTAGTCCAACCTCAATTATTTTATTATCCAAGTCCTGAAAACCCCATAAAATACATTATGGATATCTCTAAAAGCATGTATAAATTGTATAATGGTAACTTTATTATCTAAAAAACACCTATCATAACATTATACCCTATCAAATTTTCCATTAGTTGGATTGATATTTATTTATGGATAGATGGAATATTATCTACAATTCGAATAGAAAAAACCAATTCAGTGACATGGAATTATATAAGATGAATTTGAATGGATCCACCATTTATCTTTCATGACTTATAAAATCTAAAACAAAATTCATCCAAGAAGAAAATTTCATTCCCCACTTAATAATTTGAAAAGGGATACTCCCCACCCATGGTCATCTGAAAATATTTTTACTTCATCATACACCGTCTGGTTATATATGTTTAAACGATGAAGAAAGTACACAACACATTTTCATCAGTTATAACATTACTCTCAAAAATATAAAATACATATTAAATTTATTTAATAGTTAAATTTCTATATTCATCCATCTTGGAAACTAAATTTTGTTCATTATTGATGCTCAACTGAGTAATCATTTCTAAAATATCCTACTTGTGGCCACTACATCTATCACTAAATTCACATTGAATTCCAGAAATGAACTAGTGTTTGACAATCAGGTCCCATATATGAACAAAGTCATTATCAAAATTTCCAAGGGTTTTTATTATGGAATCCAAACATCAAATATGTGTGGTGTGATACACTATTAAGCACCCTATAAATTTTCATATATTTGGTGTACATGGAAGGCCCAAAAGACCCCTAGTGATGAAACCTATTAGTTAATTTACATTGATTCACTCAATAATCCTGAAAAAGGATGATGGTGTGTCCAATGGAATTTTAGCACCATCATGTTGGGGAGGTATTTTTTCACAAATTACGACATTATCAATGGATGCATTTATCATTATATTTGGATTGAAATTGCATATGAAACTAAGCTACGAGCCATGATCCATGTCATTAAACATGTTGTCTAGAATGTTTATAAACCACTATGGATTGAAAATAAATTCGATTTTTTTTTTCATTCAATCATTTACAGAATAAGGAATGTTCCCTGGATGTTGTGCCTTAATAGAATGGATGTCCCCAAGATGTTAGCCACTAAAACCTAATTTTCTCACATGATTGTAGAGAGTCCAATCAAGTTAAGAACATCATTTGGAAAATAATAATTAAAAACTAGGAATGGTGTACTCCATATGGATTCTTAATGTAATAACCCATTTTAATGTAATATATATTTCAAATAAATTAAATTTCTTTAATAGCTTATGTTACATGGAACAATGTCTTCTAATGAACAATAAAAGACTATAAATATTATTATTTAAATAATATCATTATTAACAATCTATTATAATTGGAGGAATAAATAGGAATATTCAAATTTTATATATTAATTATAAGGGATCTATAAATATAAAACAAGTTGATAAAAGAGAATTAAATTTCAATAAAGTCAATATATGTATTGAAAATACTATTTCTCAAGAAAAATGATGTTAATTTAATTTTGTGTAGATTAATGAAATTAATTATTGATGTTTATATAAAAAGAATTTTAAAAAAACCAATAATTAAAATAACCATGAAAAAATTATCATAGGGTTGTTTTTTTGTGATTTTTTAAAAAGATATATTTTTTAATGAATACGGGTTTCTAATGAAAACTGTATTTTCATTTAATGAATTTAAAATTGGTTATTTTAGTTTTAAAATTTCATAAAAAGTAACATTAGTTAAAAATTATATAAATTAATCCAATTTAGATAAATTGAATTATTTTGATATTGATTTTTGATATAAGAACATTTTAAACATTTGGATAATTTCTCTTGGGAAAACATTTTCTCATCGTGTCCTCCAGATTAATTTTAAATTATATATCTTTCAATTATATTATCAGAATTGTGAAAATAGGGATTCCATATTTTTAATCCTAATAATTCATATTATCTAATATTATCAACTTAATATTTTACCTTAATTTAGAGTAAAAATATTAAAAATTATTTATTGTAATTATGGTAAAAATGGGTTTCCCCAGGGTTTAAACGAATAATATACAAGGTTAAAATGACCCAAAACATATAAAAAACCCAATTTAAAGCAATAATTTCACCATATAATTTATAATTATCAATAATGGACAATTTTGGATCCTTTTGGAAAGTGTAAAATACAAATATATCTTTTTCCTTGCAAAAATTACTAGTGTGCCACTCACCTCACATATAAATGCCAACTCTTATCATATCCTATTAAAACATAAAAAACCCATTTATGTATTCCATAACCTGACTAAATATCTTCCTTATGTCATTAATAATTTCTTAGAGTCCTTATTTTGTTCATAAAGCTGACCTATAAAGGAATTTTGTTCAAACAAAAGAAGGTTATCTGGAGAAGATGTAAAGTTCTTCAATTAGTGTTTTTATTTAATTTCATACTCTATATACATCAATTATTATAAAAACATGACGATATAATAAAATCAATATATTATAAGAAATGATATTTTTTTTAATTTATTTAACAACAAAAATCATAACTTCCATCAAATGTGATACAAAATTATCATTCGTGTTTATAGAGGACCACTTCCTTACATAACTGATGTTATTAATTTTCCATCACCACTTATAAATGTGGAATATAAGTATGGATTAAATTTTAATATATTATATACATGAAATTAATATACATATGGAATTTTTAAATCTCATTTAACTTCTTACATTATGATTTGAGGGAATTGTATAACGTAAGTCATGTGTACGCCGGGCTACCCCCGCACAAAGCGATATGATTCGTTCGCTCTTTAAATTTAAGGTAATTAAGATTATTTGAATTATAAATATTGAAATATATATATATATATATATATTAAATTAAAATAATTTTATAATGGTAATTTATTGTTTACCTAGGTTTCTTTCAATCCATAAAAAATGGAATCAACATTCATGCGTACGTACGTCCAACCATCTCTATGAATAATGTATTCCATTTTCTATATAATTTTTTTAAATATTACTCTCTATCCGTATATATAATTAATATATATGATATTTATATTAATGTATTCATTTTGGATATTGTGAAACCATGATCTAATTAAGAGTTCCAAAAAATATTTAATCAAAACTAACATGAAAAAAAAGAACAGTTTTTGCCCAAAAAATTAAATTTACATTGAATTATTAATAAATAGGTAATAAGAGGTTACAAGTAAATAATATATTGTATGATTTATAAAATATTTATTGATAATAGATTATAATGAAATTATTTTATTTTATATGTGTTTTTAATGTGTACGAAGGAAGTCAAGACATTAGATAAGAGATTTGTGTCTGAATTTTAAATATTTCAGTATTTTATTATGTTATGCACATATCATATTTTATGAGGTTTATATACATACCATTTGAAAATAAATATCATTTGATAATTTTTTGTTATGATATTATATTTTTCATTCAATATTATTATTTCAGGGGGATTACGATTCTAAATTAACATTATGGTTACTGTTTTATCTTATAATATCATCCTTTATCAGGATTGCTAAAGATTATGTTTTCTATGATGAAATCATATTATATATCTATAAAAAATCTCATATTTGTTTTTTATAAAATTGATATTTATGGATAAAAATTTTTTTAGTCAAATTTCTAAATAATGTTTAAAGAAGAATATTCTTTATTTATCTCTTCGGTCGAAGATCATTTTACTTTGAAAACCTTGTTTCTAGAAAAAAATTCAAAAAATGTTTCATACATTATAAAAAGGGTTTATTATTAACAATTATACCCATGTTTTAAACATTAAAAACAATATTTTTTAGGGATCTTCAATTCACCTTCAAACCATGGACTGTTTGTATTTTATTAAAACTATGAAAAGAATTTTTGTTTTATCTCATATGGAATAAATGGAAATTTCACAAAATACTAAATATTTATTTCAATGAAGCATAATTTATAATGATTTTTTTTATTTTAAATGAAAATTATTACAACAATATTTAATTAATTTTAAATTTTAAAAATGTGTGTTTTAAAGAATTGATATTTTCCTCAAGAAACATTCCATGTAATTTATCATTCAAAATCATTTTGATCTATGATGAAATTAGTTTTTGTTATTTATTATTTAATTCTGCTATAATATGAGGATATAATTAATATTATTTATATGAATGGTTTATGATTATGATGACAAGATTATTATTAAATCAATTTCTCTTCCACAAGTTACATTATGATAAAAATATTTTGAAACCCACTTATTTTCCCAAAGGTTATTTAGTAATGAAATGATGAAATGATTATAAATGTTGTTTTATTCCCATAGGTTATCATATGATGAAATGTTTATAAAATCCTTTTCATTTCATTGGTTTTGATATGATGAATATTCCAGGGCTTTGTGGGACACATATGTATGAATTTCATTATGTGATTGGTGGTATGTATTTCTCCCTCTAATGTATTGGGTAATGATTGATATATCATGATATAAATATTACTGGAATGGGGAGTAAATCTATTTTATTTAGTTACTTTTTACACTATAATATTCTGGTAGTTAACACTGAATACTATAAAGGTTTGAAGAGAGAATCCAATCCTCTATGACAGTATTGGAAGGGATTATTGAATTACTAAGGAAAGGATTTCATATGCTAATATATATTCAATGAATATGAGGCACTTTTATGCTATCATGGTTCATGTTTATTGATTCCATTATAATTCATATCTTATAAATGGTCCAGATTAATGGAATGGATCATTTTTGTGATCTATGTAATGAAATGAATGATTTTTAAATGTTATAATCGTGTTCTCATACCATTAATCTCATGATATGTTGATATCTCTATTGTTTACCCTTACTGAGCATCAAATATCACCCTTTCATATGTTTTATTTACCAAAGTTATGATTTAATTTAATATGTATGATATTTATAATAAAGTATCTAGTTAAATTGAACATCGTAAGAGATGATCTAACACACTTATGGACTAACTTTTTATGTGTCCATTTTTTCAAATGAACTGTACCATTGTGATCCACATGCATGCGTTTTAATAATATAATGAATTGTCATCTAAAATGTTGTTATATCTATATTTGAAAATATTGGATCATTACACATGGTGTCAGAGGATAGGTTTAGTTAACCTTTGGAAACTATAGTATGAAAACATTAATGATAACAGTAAGGATATATATGAGGATACGTAAAATGATAAGTTAGATTATAGGAAAATATCCTAAAATTCTGGTAGAGGATATAGTGATTGGTTTCTAATAAATTGTATCCCTATCTTCATAAAATAAGTGGATGTGGATCTAGCACTGAGGTACCTAGGGATAATAACAGTTAAAAGTGTGCATTACTATAAACTCGATCATCACTTGGTGCATGACAACAGTCCTTATTGGGAATATAGTTTGACACTATATTGGTACATGCTTCAAGAAATTAATAAACTCTATATGAACCATCATGATTGATTTAAATATATGATTCCTATGAATGATCTAGGATAAAAATATTCTGTCATAGATTAAAAATAAGGTTCCATGATTTATGCCTCCTAATTTTGTTTCATGAATTTGTGGTTCCCTACTATGAATATTTTTCCTTGAATGATGATTTTTAGTTTTATTAAATGGATGGAACTTAAGGGAACAATATAAATGCTAATTGAAATGGTAAAATCATATATTCTCCTCCTATATAATGTTTTTATGGATTTGTAATGAAAAATATTATTTCTATATTAAAAAAAACACTATAAAGTTATAAATTATTTTGAACATATAAAGAAGAAAAAGAGGGAACACCATTTTATTAACTCCATCATAAGGGAACTTTTACCTTATTTACATGGATTTTTTGATCCGATAGTTTCAAGAGAATGCATCTATACCATTAAAAATATATGTTACCTTCACTAGTAATTAAAACATGAAAAATTTCTTTTTCTTATTTAACATTTTTGAGGGTGAAATTGATCAATGGTGGAATCCTATAATGACTATATGGAAACAAGATGAAATTTACTCCATGGACTTGGATGAGTTTAAATGATTATTTTTCAAAAATTACATCACTATAATCCTTTTACAAAAAAATGGAAAATAAATTACATGATCTATAGAACAACGATGGTGATTCTTTTGGTTCTTATGAGGAAACGTTTACTAGACATGTATGGTTTGATTTTTTAATTTTTATTAAAATTTAATTTAAGGTTGGTTGATTCATCATTGGATTATAACTAAGTCTCCAAAGAGTGATATAAATGATGAAAATCAGTCACAATAAAATTATCATGTGATGTTCACTATAGTTTAAAATGGGGATTAGAGTTACCCATAAATCACATGGATTTTGACTAAAAATAGGAAGATGAAGTTGATAGAAAACTATAAAAAACCAAGTCTAGAAGAATATGATCTTTCCTTCATGCATGAAGTGTGGAAGGAAACATATAGGAAATTAACTTAAGGGGACTCGTAAAGTTTTTATCTGTGAGATATAAGGGAACTGAGAAATTGATTTCCAAAGTGATGGGAAGAAGTTAGTCAAAAATGATATTAGAGATAAATATATAATGAATGAACCACACACACTATAATAATTCAAGTGATATTAGAGTGGGAACAATTATAACTAGTGCCAAAATCCAAAGGTTAATTATAATGATTTACGTCCACAACCTATTAATATAAGAGATAATGGGAGAAATCAAGAATCACTATTTTTAAAGTGGTGTGTGATAATGACATGTTTAAAGGAACACTTACCATCCACTCTAGAAAATAAATTGTCTTATTTGACTGTGGATCTACAAATTTATTCATATTTATGGAATTTTCTAAGGGAATAATGTTGCCCCAAAATTGTAAGACATTGAATTAGCAGTGAGATCACCCAATGGTAAGATGATCACATATCATGCATAAAATTTGAATCTGGTTTATGTTTATTGAAATGTGATTCCTAGAAATACTCTCATTATTCCAATGGTTTAATTTAATGATATCATATGCATGGATTGGATTTGTCTACAGAAAACCCATATAAGGTAATTCATGTTTGAAATTAAGAACTAACCTATGTTTTTGTATAAATGTTATGTTATGTTTCAATATCCATTGGATATCAAATACTTTATATGGGTATTGATTCCCATTCACAGTGGGTATTTATCTTAGATAGACTGGGAGAAACTCAACATCAATGATATGCCTATTATTCCAAAATTTGTTGAAGCCTTTTTGGAATATTCACCCAACCTTCTATTGGATTGTGAGGTTGATTTTTCAAAATAAACCATATATAGTTCCTCATTAATATCAATTAATCCCTATATAATGGGAAATATTGATACATGAATGAATGAAGAAGTTTTAGGATAACCATATCAGTTGATTCATTCTCCAATGTGTGCCACCATGGGGTGATCCAATAATTTTTGTTAAAAATAATTATGAATCGATGTTCTTATGCATATAATATGAGGAAATTAACAGTATCATGATCAATAATATGTTTCATCTTCCCTTTATTGATGACCTATTTAATCAAATATGTAGATTTCAATGCATTTATAAGATTGACCATCATTTTTCTTACCATAAAATTTTGGTCATTAATGAGGATATATCAAAGTCAGTATGCCATTCAAGGTATTAAAGTTATGGATAAATATGGATTTATTTTTTATTACTAATACCCCCAAAATATTCATGGATTTGGTGAATAAATTCATTAGATAATTCCATTATCATTTTTAGAAGTCTTTATAGTGAATATTCATATCAATTAAAAGATAAAGTAAGACAATGATTTCCATTTGATAATTACACTAAATACCCTACATAGGAATAACGTACATGAAAAATATATAGAGTGTGAATTTAGGTTACAAAAGGTTTCAATTTTGGGTCATATAATCTTTTGAGTTGGTATATTGGTTGATCCATTAAATATGGAGGCTATTGGTTATTGGCCCAAGCCAACCACGATGTCTTATATCCAAGGTTTTATTATTTTATCTATATATTATTCATAGTTTGTGGGAGAATTTATCATATATATCTTATCCAATATATATGTTAAATCATAAGGGAGACATGTTCTTATGGATAAATTGATGTGATGAAAATTTCAGGGAATGAAAGTGAATATTTATTAGGATACATGTTCAATCATTTCCTTATTATGGAGAATTGTTTTTTATCCATAGAGATAGATAAAATAAGTTATTGGGATGCGTTCTTATGTAAAATTAATTTTTTATAGATTATGAATCGTGACAGTTAATAGTTCATGAGAAGATTTAAACAACTCTGGATTTAGAGTTAGTCTTAGTAATTATTTCAAAAATGATTTAGAGGAATTATCTTTATGGACAAATTTGATTTATATATACTGATAAAAAATGTTAATTGTTTATATTCACATTGAAGGAGTTGAATATGAACCATATAAGATGGGTAGAGTTGATTAAAAATTGTTTTGGTTTAATAAATTTCCTCCTTGGGATTGTGAATAATGTAGAAGATGCTTTGAGTTGAATGGATCATTCTAGCATATCAATGTTGAAGATTATTAAAGGTATAACTATAATAACCTGACCATATTACAATACATAATATTGAATATTAGTCAATAAATCACTTCATTTCATATTGAGAATCATTTCAAGTTTATAGTTTTACATAATTGGGATATAACACATACATAACATTCCACATTCATATAGAGGAGACACCACAAAAATAGTATCAATTTCTTCCAAAATATAAAACTTTTGAAAGAAAACATGTTTTCTATGAAAAAACTTTACAACATTTAACTTGGATTACTTATTTGTATTACACATCCTTATAACATGTGAAAATAATTTAAAAACATGGGATGAGACCAAAAATCTTAGTAAGGGATATAAAAATAAGGAAAGAAAACATTAGTTCATGAATACTTGTAACATATGAAATCATTTTCAAAAAGAAATACTTGTAACCCATAAAAACTTACTTTGAGAAACTTGATATTTCCATGAGATATACACAAAAAATATAGAACATAATTAGAACCATAAAGTTATCTTGGATAATTACTTACATAATCTTGTAACCCTATCGACTACCTTATAATGTGTAACCCTCACAACTACCTTACAATATAACCCTCACGACTACCTTATTGTGTAACCATCACAGTTACACTTGGAGTAACCATAGGACCGACCTCTAACTTACACATACCCAATGAATTTGATAGAAATATAGATCCTAAAATTCATTATAAATAATTATCAATAACCATAACATAATCATACAACATGAATAATTGCACAAAAACATTTCTTTGGGATTTCATAAAACAGAATTTTAAAAGAGGACTTTAAAAAAAATCCATTTAAAAATATCATATAATATAAGTGAGACTTAATATCATGGATAAAATACGTATATAAACTATAAATAAAAATAATTTAACATAAAATAAACAAAATTAACAACACAACCATTTTTAATACCACATAAATAATGATGTAGAAGGTTAACCCAAAGAATTGAAATCTGGTTAAGAATTGCCTTACAACAGGTTTTTCTTACATAAGCCTTGTTTAAAACTCTTGTATAATGGTTAAAATAGTTTTATTAATATCTTACTTAGACATATTAATGTTCATAATACATTATCTGATCATTTCAATACATCATTTCACCCTTTAATTGTTATTATTTTATTCCTTCCATTATTCTGGGAGTGTTCTTTACATGATTTCCATAGCAGATATGTATTTGATTTTCTTTTCATATGGAAATGAAATTCTATAAGTGAAATGAAAGGGTATTAATATGTTTATATAATATATAATTATACCATAAATCATTTTTATCATATATCATGATTTATCATTAGATAAAACATTATTTATATTTGTTTAGATCATTTTTGGCAGTTCCTCGATAATCATGAACTTGTTTCATTATTTATTTTAATTTCATGCATAGAAGTTCATTACAGAACACAAATTTGGTTAAAAAATAAACTTTAAATTCTTTTTCAACCATTAAATTGGTTTTATGATCAGATTTTAAGTAAGTAATGGAAATTTCAAACACATCGTCCATGATTTTGGTAAATCGACACATCACGAATGGTGTTTTTATTTTTAGAATAATAGGGAGAGGAGAGGAATAAAGATTATTAATATTTAACATGAACATCATAAAAGAAATAATAAATAATATTTTGGAGATTTCATACCTCTTGGATAAGTGGAGGGGAATAGAGTATATTAAAAGAAAGAAATTGGAAAGAAAACACAAGAAAAAGGAAGATAATTCTTACTCTTGATCTATTCTCCTTCAGATCCTCCTTAAGGCATTTGGTTTTGGCCTTTGGGTGGGACCAAAAGGTCTCAGAATTTGGGAAGAGACTTGGGTATGAGATTTTATAGAACTTAGACAATTGTCAAGGCTTGAGAGGAGTGAGAGGAAGTGTGGAATGAGGGTGGTATTTATAGTGGAGGAGAGGAGGGGCTTTACATTATTTTAATAATTAGTTTAATGTTTTCACTGAAGACTATGAACAATCATAATTCATGTGACCCCAAATAGTAATAAGTATATGTTAGTTCAAACCAAGTGTCCATACATCATCCATAATGTCAAAAATAGTGTATTTAATTGATAATTTTAATATACAGTATTTCACCATATTTCACAATTCATAAAAAATTCAAGAATTTATGAAAAATTCCAAAAATTTACCCTAACCATTTTTTGACATGTAGAATTAATAAATTAACTCTATTTTTTGAAAATAATTTTCTAATTATTATTAATTTAATTTTTAAATAAAATTATACTTTATTCAAAATTTAATAATTTTAAAACTACAAACCATTTTATATCACCTTGAAAAATTAATGAAGATGCCATTATCTTAATTCCTTAAGAAAATAAAATAATAATACAATTTACTATTCATTAGGTTCATATTACTATTCATAAGGGTATGTTACTATTTACTAAAAAATCAAGTTTATTTTATCAGACTCCAAACAACTTACTAATCACAATTATAGATGAACGTTTTTTAAAATTCAAAACATAGAAGTGGAATAATTATGTTTAAAGGCTAGTTATAAATAACTACTTAAAAAAATATTCATGCATTTCCATTTATTTTTAAATCCTTGGGGTGTTAAATTATCCCCACCTTCTTGAAATTGTGTCCTTAAAATTTTATTTACTTATTAAACAAGGGAGTGTACCTTTCCCCATATAATTTTAAGATTCCCATGTTGCTTCTTCAACAATGTGGTTTATCCAAAAAACCTTTACCGGATGGATTAACTTATTCCACAATACTTTTTCCCTTTATCCAAGAATCTAAACTGGTTTCTCTTCATAATAAAATTTTTCTCCCTACTAAACTGCTTTTGGGCTCAAAACATGAGCTGAATATGGCACATAATTTCTCAACATCAAAACTTGAAAAACATTGTGTACCATAAAAAAACATGGAGGAAAATCCACTCAGTAGGTGACTGGTCCAATTTTATCTAGGATTTCATAAGGTTCGACAAATCATGGACTTAGCTTTCATTTATTAACAAAACACATAACACATTTCTATGGTGAGATTCTAAGAAAAACATAATCACCCACTTCAAAAGAAAAGTCTTTCCTCCTGTTGTATGCATAAATTTTCTTCCTACTCTGAGCTATCCTCATGTGTTTATGGACCATCTTTACTTTCTCAACCACTTACTCTACCAATTCTCGTCCCATATACTTCCTTTCCCCATCTTCGTCCCAAAAAGCTGTAGTTCAAAACTGCTTCCCATAAAATTCCTCAAAAGGTGCCATCTGTATACTAGAATAAATATTGTTATTATAAGAAAACTCAACTAAAGAAAAATGTTGATCCTAAATTCCCTGTTAGTCTATTGAACATGCTCTAAGAATATCATCCAATGTCTGAATTGTTCGTTCTGACTTCCCATGTGATTGAGGATGAAAAGTTATACTCAAATTTAATTGTGTGCCCAATGAATTCTAAAGGCCCTTCCAAAAGTTATAAGTGAACCTGGGATCCCAGTCAGATACAATGGAAATATGAACTCCATGTAACTTGAAAATCTCTTTGAGGTATAGTCAATAATGATTATCCAATGATATTGTATCTCAAATAGAAATAAAATGTGCATGAATTAGTCATCCGATCAATAATAACCCAAATCGCATTGTTACCTCGAGATGTCTTAGGTAGTCCCACCATGAAGTCCATAGATATATACTCCCATTTCCACTATGGTACTAGCAGTGGATGAAGCATCCCCTTCATTAACTACCACTCTACTTTAACCTGTTGACATGTCAAACATTTCGCAGAAAAATCTGCAATATCTCTTTTCATTCCATCCCACCAATAATACTCTCTAAGTTATTTATACATATTAATACTTCCAGGATGAACTGAAAATGGTGAACTATGAGCTTCACATAAAAAATCTTTCAATACCTGGGAATCATAAGGCACAACCAATATTTTTTCAAAACTCAAAACACTATCTTTATCAAGGTTAAATTCTGGAAAGTTACCCATTTTAAACAATTCTACATTTCTATATAGCTCATGGTCTTCCTTCTATGCTTGATTAATTCTTCCTCATAATGACGACTACATAGAAACCTAAAACAAAAAAAAAGGTATTTTCTACACCAACAACTTTTAAGACGACATTCATCAAATCATTAATAAAGGGATCATGTTCCAAACGTAACATGGTTAATGATGCATGATGTTTTTGACTCAAGGTGTCTGCCAATTTGTTTTCTTTTCTAGGATGGTAATTG
This sequence comes from Viscum album, assembly GCA_963277665.1. NCBI lineage: Eukaryota > Viridiplantae > Streptophyta > Magnoliopsida > Santalales > Viscaceae > Viscum > Viscum album. Next base: position 807,792,286 of record OY728134.1, on the reverse strand, counting down.
ATCTTGTAATCATGATCTCTTATCAATTAAATCCATATTATCTGCCTCATGTTTAATTCCTTCTAAGTGAATATATACTTTATACTTTTATAGTCACTATATATTTGACATTTGGTTCTGTATAAATGATGCCTCCAAATTTTTAAAGAAAAAACCACAATTGCCAATTCCAAATAATATGAGGGATAATTTAACTCATGTGGTTTTTATTATCTTGAAGCATAAGCAATTACCAGATTATTCTACACAAGGACACAACCAAGTCCCTTTAATGAATCATCACTGTGGATGACAAACTCACCATTTTAGGAAGGCAAGTCCAGAACTGGAGCATTCACCAATCTCTTCCTTTGTTCCTGAAAACAAACATCACATTCTTCTATCCAAATAAATTTAACCCATTTTCACATTAACTTAGTTAGCGGGCTAGATAATCATGAATTGTTTTTAACAAAATCTCGATAATAACCTACTAAACCAATAAAACTACGATAATTTATAACATTTATAGGTCTTCTCCATTCATCAGACACTTTTTTTGAAGGATCAACTTTTATTCCATTATTATTTACAATGTTCTCACGAAAATAAATCTATTACAACCAAAAATCACCATTTCTGAATTTTCCATAAAGTTTATTTTCCTTTAATTTTTTCAAAACAATGCTTAATTTTTTTATGTTCCTATTTACTCATAGAAAATACTAGATTATCATCAATAAACACTACCAAAAACATATCTAAGAACTCATGAAATATTCTATTCATAAGATTCAGGAATAAAGAAGGTGAATTAGTTATCCCAAATAGAATAATAAAAAATTCACAATGCCCATATCTAGTTCAAAAACTATTTTCGAGATGTTATCCTCCTTCACCTTCAGCTAATGGTTTCTAGATCTCAAGTCAATATTGGAACATTATGAAACTCCCTGGAGATGATTAAACATGTCATCAATATGAGTCAAAGGATACTTGCTTTTTAATAGTGATGTTATTCAAGGATCTATAGTAAATGAAAAGTCTTATAGAATCATATTTCTTTTTAATGAACAAAATAAGATTACACAATGGAGAAGTGATATGACTAATTTTTCCTTTTTTCTAGAAACTCATGTAACCGATTTTTCAATTCAATAATTTTTATTTGAGCCATTTGATATGGGGGTTTTGAAATTATCTTAACATCACGAACTAAGTTAATTGTGAATTCAAATTCCCGATCAGGTAATTCACTGGGTAAATCATCAAGAAAAACATCAAGATATTCATTTTACATTGACATTTCATTAGTTCGCTTATTTTCAATAATATGAGTAAGATATATTTCATTTACATCTTTTAATAATTTCACATCTTCCTCATATTTTATCAATTGTATGGTTTCTTTCTTATATACAATCTGAAACTATTTCTGAAAAAAAAACTTCTTTAGCTCTCCAATAAATCTTATCATGATAAACTGAAAGGCAATGCATTTAAAAAATGACATAAAAATATACAAAGGGAAAAAAACTTTTTTAGTTAATTTATTTCTACATACCATAAAAAAATATTCTTATAATTCTAATTTGATATAATATTTCCCCCTAGTGTTTTTACAATAAGTTATGGTCACATTTGTTGAGGTGATATTTCAAATTTACCAGGAAATTCCTCAGAAATAAAGTAACATGTAGACCCCATATCAAAAAAAATATTAGAAAAAATCTGACTAAACAAACAAGGTACCTGATAAAAAAATTGTATGGCCTGAAATCTTCTGACGTAGTCACAAAGGATCTCACTACACCTTTTTGCTTATAGTCTGGATTCTTTGAATCATTCAAATATCTCTTAAGGAAGACTTTTTCATAATGACCCATCTTACCATATTTAAAACAAACTACAGTTTACTTATTAGGATTAGTCTTATGATCATTTTCATTACAATCTCAAGCTATATTTCCAAACTTACCACTTTGAAAACACATCCTAGTTTTGGTAAGGCATTCCCCAGGGTACTGTTTTCCACACTTTTCACAAACTAGAAACAAAATTTTTTTAACATCATATTGTTTTTATTGATTCTTACACATAGGTTTCCATATAGAACTCTTATTCTACTTATTTTCAAAGTTCATGTGATCATCAGAAAACTCAATATCTACCCTCTCAGTACATTGGACAAGTTTCTCATAACTTCTGATTTCACGAGAGGCCAATTACCTTTGATACCTTGGCTTTAATCCTGAGTAAAAGCGGTTGTTTTTTCTATCAAGATCCAGAATAAGATTTGGAGCATACATCACCAGTAGAGTGATGTTTTCTTTATAAAAAGCTACTAAATATTCCTATTTTTTCTTCAGTTCAAGGAATTTCTTCTCTATCCTAGGTTGCACCACCTTCGGAAAATATTTTTCAAGGAAAATGATTTAAAATTTATCCCAACCTAAGGCATCAATCTCCTCTCCCCCCCAAATATTTTTAACCATTGAACACCACTGATCAGCTTCACCTTCAAAACAATAAATTAAAAGACTAATTTTTTTTATTTGAACACCCCATAACATTAAATATCTTTCCAAGGTCTTTAATCCAACCATCAGCCATTAATGGGTTAGAAGATCCACTGAAAGATGGAGGGAGTTGCCTTATAAAATATTCCACTATCTTTATCTTCCTTTGTGGTAGATATGGTTGTTCTCTTGAATGGATGAAACCAACATTTATTTCCTCGGTTAGGTGAGCCATTACTATCACAAACTTATCGGTTCCAATACCTACCATTCCAGGATACAAATTCATAAGGATATCATTCTATCAGTGCCTCTCCTCTTCATCTTCCCTGTTTCTTCTGTGGAAAACCATTCTGAACAAACATATCTTAGTTGAAGAAAAATGGTTATGTTTAAAATATATATCATTTCAAATTAACCATACTGTAAAAATTATTTATGGTATTCTATTATCATCATCCTAACCTCTAGGGTTGTCTAAACTGTCATCTGATACCAATTATAAAAACTCAACCTTATTACATTAAATAATATTGAATCTTAGTCAAGAAATCACTTCATTTAATATTGAGGATATTTTAAAGTTTATATTTTTACAGAATTTTGATATAACACATATATAACATTCTACATTCATATAATTTATATACCACAAAACAGTATCCATTTCTTCAAAAATTTAAATCTTTTCAAATAAAAAATCTTTTCTTTCACAAATATTTTTAACATTTAACATGGATTCCTTATTTATCTTACACATACTTATAACCTAGGAAATAATTAAAAACTTGTTTTGAGCCCAAAAATATTATTATGGGATATAAATATAAGTAAAGAAAACATTATTCCATGAATACTTCTAACATATGAAATCATTTTCAAAAAGACATACTTGTCACCCATATAAACCTACTTTAAAAAACATGAGATTTACACAAAACATAGAGAACACAATTATAACCATAATTTCATCTTGGTTAATTAAATACATAATCTTGTAACCCTATCATCTACCTTATAATTTGTAACCGTCACGACTACCTTACAATGTAACCCTCACGACTACCTTATTGTGTAACCATCGCAGTTACACTTGGAGTAACCATACAGATGACCCCCAAACTTACACATACCCAATAAATTGGAGGAAAATATAGATACCCAACATTATTGTAAACAATTACCATGAACTATAAAATAATCATACAACATGAATAACTTTATAAAAACATTGTTTTTGAATTTCATAAAACATAATTTTTAAAGAGGTTTTAAAAGAAAAGACCCTTACAAATTTCATATAATTGAAGTGATACTTAATAGTATGGATGGAATATGTATATAAACTATAAATAAACATAATTAGACATAATATAAACAAAATTAATCGCAATTTTTTTTAATACCATAGAAATAATGATTTACAAGGTTAACCTGGAGAATGGAAATCAGGTTAATAATTCCCTTACCTCAGGTTTGTATTATTTATAACCTATTTAAAACTCCTATATAATAGTTAAAAGACTGTTATTAATATATTACATAAATATATTCATGTTTATAATACCTTATATTATAATTTAATTACATCATTTCACCCTTTAATTATTGGTATTTTATTCCTTCCATTGTTTTGGGAGAGTTCTTTGCATGATTTCCATGGCTGGTTTGTATTAGATTTTCTTGTCATATGGAAATAAAATTACAAAAGTGGAATGAAATGGTATTGATATGTTTCAAAATATATAATGATACCATAAATAATTTTTTATCGTATATGATGGTGGATCATTAGATAAAACATTAATGATATTTGTTTAGATCATTTTTGGCGGTTCGTCGACAATAATTAACTTTTTTCATTATATAATTTAATTTCATGCATATAAGTTCATTAAAAAACATAAATTAGGTTAAAAAATAAACTTTAAATTATTTTTCAACCATTAAATTGGTTTTATGATCATATTTGAAGGATTTAATGAAAATTTCATGTAGATACCTGAAGCTTGATGTACATGGACATTACATTACTTTTGTGGAATACTTAATACATAACAAAAATAGACGCACAAGGACCGTAATAGTTTAGTGTCTTTGGAAACTTGGAACAAAATATTCTAATAGTGGTGAAAGATCTTCAATATCTCCTATAAAGATCTTCCCCTTTTTGTTTTCTTACATAAAAACTTTCTTTAAATCCTGGGGAAAAGAAAACATATAAAAGGGTGAGCTCAAATGCTCAGTAAGGGTAATCATGGAGAAAATAAAACAAATCATATACATTTGAACTTAAATACATGAACATAATGTTTAAACATCAAGAGATTGAGCAATGACATAAAACATGGTAGTACATAAGGCATAGATCATAAAGAAACATTAATCCTGATAAAATTCCATGAGAATAAAACATGTAATTTAGGCAACCATTAAGCACATGTTATGATTTCCATAGTAGCCAAGGCATTTCTGCCAAGACCATCTTAGTGGACAAATTCCCTTTCTGAATCGAGTTCACTCCTCGTTTCAGTCCTGTAACACTGAACTAGATTAACTTACCGTTCTAGCCATGTCTATCTCATGAGATATAAATCTTTACCCAATGCATTGGAGGGAGATATAGGTGCCACCCATCTCATAATGAAATCATTCTTTCATGTGCCACAAAATCATAAATCACACATCATAGCATAACCCATGTAATAGAATGGGATTCTTAAATATCATGCCATCATAACATAATCCATATAAAACAAATGGATATCATTTCATCATAAGAAAAGTGAAACCATATAAATTATAGAGACATTATACTTGAAACATACACATATGAAATAATGTCATCTTAGATGGAAAATGGTTTTGAAAAAGCACTTGAAATGAATTCTTAAGGAAAATATCCATTCTTCTTGAAAATCATTATCTTTTCACAAAATGCCATTCAATTTTAAAAGAAAATATTTTTTTTGAAAATAGTCATGAAATATTGTAGAGTAAGCTTTATGAAAATAAGGTGTTATGAAACCGTAAAAATCCATTCATGCTGTATAAGTTAAAAAAACATTCTTCTCGTACTTTTGCCGAAAAAATCAAAAATGTATCTCGTACGAAAAAAGAATCCATAAATACCATGTAGTAAAAGTAAAAAATGGGTAAAAAGGAATTTAAACATACATTAATTTTTTTTAATAAAATTTAGACATGGATGATAAATATAACCCCAGTAAATACTTACGTATAAGAAATCTCAGATAGAAAACAATTGAGATTGCAACATTATCCCGTACCTTATGTCCGATATGCTTAGTATGTATCCGAATATTCAGTATAATGATTCAAATAATATCATTTACTTATTACAGAATCATATTCATTGTTATTATATCATATATCATTTACTTATGACTTTATATTACCCGTTCTTTTTCAAATTTGATGTAAAATCAATGATTTGGGTAAAATCATTTCATTTATTGTATGTATTTTGACTTCTTGTTCTTGATATTATTACTTATATACTGATTTACTTCATTCCAGAATTTTAAACATGATTTATATATAATATATATCAATCTTATAAATATATATATGATAGATCAATAAACTGAATGAAATACACCGTTCATGGAGACGGTAGGCCGTACGTACACATGAACGCTGTTTTCGTTTCCTTTTGAATTGAATGGAATTAAGTAGATGACATAAATATGAATATACATAAATCCAGTATCATTATTATGTCATATATTTCATTATTATTCATTATATATACTCTATAATCATTCATTAATGGTTAACATGGAGAATGAATCTCATCGCGTCGTGGAGATGGTAGTCCGTACGTACGCACGAGCGATGATATCATTCCCATGATCGTGGAATTGTATTGAAGTTTATGTATAATATTTAAGAATAAATATCACTTTACAATAATCATATATAGTTATTTATTTACACCATTATACCCATCCAAGTAAGGTGGTGGTTGAAAATAGAATACACCACGGCGTGAAGACGGTATTCCGTACGTACGCACGCGCGGTGATTTCATTATCTGTAGGATGGATAGAAGGTGAAATAGGGTTGTTTCATATTTATAATAAAATATCCATATATTAGTGATAATTATGTTATTACTTCATAATGAAATAACTAAGGAAGAATAAGTATATGAAGAAATAAAGTTGAAAGAATCAGTAACGAACATTACCTCTTCTTTGATGAGACTCTTCTTAACCTCCTCTTTGGGCACTAAATATGGTCTTTGAAGATAACCAGAACCTCTAGGATGTTTCTAGAGAAGTGTAGAAGAGAAATTGGCAGGGGTTGGAGGAGCTTGAAGGCTCAAAGGGTGTGAAGAGAAGTGGGAAGGGGTTCTCTTTTTATAAGGGAGGAGAGGGACACCTTTGGAAATCATAAAAATATTAATTTATAATAAATATAATACCACTTAAAAACCTCAAAAAAGGACTCATATTCTAAGATTATATGATATAGGGTTGTAATATCATCAGAAAATAAAATTTAGACATGTAGAGAATTTATTTTAAACATTATAAACTTGATTTATCCTTATTTAATCTATTAAATTTTATTTGTGGCAATACGATTCTAAATTTTAAATTGTTATAAATAATTACTTATGTGCTGTGAATTATCCATAATTAGATAATTTATGACATTTTGGACTATATAAATTTCAATTTATAATTTTTAAATATTTTTGTGACTTTTAAACAATTTAATAATATGTTATTTTTATAAAATAACAATAGTGTCAATTTTGACACTATTAATTTATTTGAATTTAAATTAAATCCACATAGAGGATATATTCAAACTAAAATATTTAATAGGTTCCTAACATGTCATATTAATCTAAAAAATTAGTTTATCACATTAAATAGTTCATATAATATTTATTTTACTATTTGTAAAACCATTTATCTGATATTTCTCTTAATAAAATAATTACTACAACATTTTTGTATAATTATTAAATATACATATTTGTTCCATAAAAATAAAAAAAATACTAGGATGAATATAAATATTATATCTTTCATAAGAATACATTTAGTCTGATTTAGCTTCTAAAACACCCAACTTTTAAAATTTTATATTTATTAAATTATGAAGGTGACAACTTTGAAAATATTTAAAATAAAATAATATAAGTGTCATAATCACTTTTATAAGACTCCAAACGGTTATATATTAGGTCATTGGATGTTTATGGTGTAGATATAGACTACCAATAAGTTTTTGTCGGGTTGTTTAGCCTTTTAATGGGTATTATTATTTCAATAAAAACTATATTACTAATTTTTCACTTAATAAATAATTTATGCATCATTAATGTATCACCATTAATGAAAATTATTTAATCCCTAAAAATTATAAATAAATTCTTATGATGTATATAATGTTATTATATTTCTGGAAACTATTTATGTTCTATGTTTTATAAATTTTATCACTAAATTTAAATTATTATACTTATAATATTTAAGAGAGTGAAATGTTGTCATTTTCTTTGGTTTTAATAATAATTAAATTATTTTCTTGGTCAAAAGTCTATAAAATGATTCTAATCCGAACCTTAGGTGATATGAGTAGACTTTTATCCCTTCCAATAGAATTTTGGCATGTGTTAGGGTAATTTTATAATATTATATTTACCCTAAATTACCTGATTTACCTTTAACTATGGTAAATAAAATTTACAGTAGTTACTATTCATAATTCCCAAAAATAAAAAGTAGCCTATTAACATAATTTGGACCCACAGATTCCAAATATGGAATCCGTTTTTTCAAATTCAATACACAGAAGTTACAGAAATTAAATTAAAATGAATCCCGTTGTCGAATGAAAACAAGTTTTTTGTTTAAAACATTGCAAAAGATTGAATTGATTTAACCTACGAATTCAATGTAAAATCAATGCTAATGACATAAATTATATTAAATGGTAAAAATATATTCAATTTATACTTTAAAATCATTAAATATTATAATTTATCCATATAAATTATCTTAATGAAAAAAGTTCTTTTTAATTAAAAATTAGCGTATTTTTACTATTCATCAAAATATGAAAGTTATTACAAAAATATCAAAAATTTATCCAAAGTAAATTTTTATATCCTAATTCAAAAGAAGAATTTTATTTTGTCAAATTGAACTTATAAACATGTCAAAAACTAGATTTAATGTGGGTACGCCATCAAAAGGCGGCAAAACTGCGTTTTTTGAAAAATACTTATTTTACTCGAAAAATTGATTTTGTTCTCATACCATGTTCTAGAAAATGTGTAAGATGAATAATAATGTTATAAAATTCAAAATTTTGTTAATAATCTTCATAACAGATAGTTCATAATAATATTATAACCATATATTGTTGTTTAGTGAAACCTGATATTGTGTACAACACACGCTATCGGGGAAGGTTGCGATTGCGTGTAATGCAAACCATGTCAGGGTTGCGTATTGTGCAAGACTCCTTTGTTGTTTCGTATAACAGAATCCAACTATATTTCATTTATACGTTGATTATATATATATATATACTCTCAATATTGCATAGAATGACTACTATCAAACAAACTTGAAATTGTGTATAACACAATCCAAGAATAGTGTTGCATATACTGCAAGCTAATACGGTGTTGCGTATAACACAAGATAATCTTGGTATAGAAAATGAAATCAAATAAATTAAAAAGAATACTTATCATAAAATCATGGTTTGTTACATTCTACCCCCTTTAAAAAGAATTTCTCCCTCGAAATTCATCGGGGTTATACATGGTTTTCTACTTGAAAGTTTCTTTAATTGAAACCCACATCGTAAAATGAAATACCAAAACTTAACTTTAAAAACTAAATTATGAAACGTAACGGTTACCCAAATTTACTAATCACTGGGTTTCCACATAGGATAACATAGGTGAAAATATGGATATAGAAGAGAAATCTAACCATCAAGTTCCGATGGAGGGTGGTAGAGAACATGGATATGAAAAAGCCAAAAATCACAAAGCCATAAATTTGTGATGATCTAGGGTACTATCTGATTCATCAGATATGAGGGCACTAGGACAACATTTTCAAGATCATTTCTCTAAATTTTATGAATTAAAAGAAATACTTACATGATTTTGGTACAATCTCACTGTTGTTCATGAATTGAAAAATTTCCACTTCATCTCTTAAAGAAATTAAGTTGAATTTGTCATTCGCGAAATGTTAGTAGATTGTGTGATAGAATGATGGTTCATTCCATCTGTCTCAAACAAAAGGTTAGAAAAAATTTTATCAAATATACATAAGTCCATCTATGGTGTGGTTAATCGTATATGATTCCAAAAATGGACTTATACGTCATCTATCATACCGCTTAATAAAATAAAACTTGTTTCTAATAACCAGGGACTTCCTGTAAGATAGTGGTAGGCGATAAAGGCCTGTCGCACTTCAGTTGTGGGTTTGATTCCCACATACTTGTCCGACGTGACGGGTTGTCGTCCGTCCTGCAGGTTGTCCTTTTTCTAAAATTATGTCATTATGACATTCCATCGATAATATCAAAAACAGTTCTAGCCTTAAACTAACTTACGTTCAACATAATCCATTTCAAATATTTAGGCTTATCCAAAATACTTCTGTCCAAGTTTATAGTATAAAGAAAACAATTACTACAAATTTCATCTACCGAGCATATGAATACCATCATTTGTCCCCGATATATCTTGTTGATCACATTCCAATCATGTGAATACCTTAATCATGTATTCTCTTGAAAAATAAATACCCATTTAACTGTAGTGAAAACATGAATGCTGTCAAAAGTTAACTCTTTCCACATACCAAAATCCCAAAATTTCTATATACTCAAACCATGATATAACTTTTTCCTTACTTTAGTCATGATCTCATGATTACTATCATATTATTTTCTCCTTATCCCTTCATTATGCGCATTTCATCTGCTTTCCAAAAATATTTTAATCACTTTTTCATGGTTACCAGTACAATATAATTATTGAAAACCAATACATAGATATTCCAAAATTCCACAATACCATAAATGAGATTCCATGATACTATTTTGAAATCTAATTACATAAGCACTTAATCATTACACAACATCATTTTCATACTCAACAACACAAATAGTGATCGCATGAGACTTCCATTTATCATTTTCCTTAAGAGGTTGCTCACGTTGATCATCATTAACCCGTGGATTAGGGCATTTATTATCATAATACCCCATTTCCTTGCACTTGAAGCATTGAAGTGTTGGTGGAGAGTTCTCTATAGTCTTTTCACTATTCACTTCATTAGCAACCTTTTTCCCATTACTTAGATAATAAACTACTTGATGACCTTCTTTTCCACACTTAAAACATTTTCTAGTACCTTTTAGGCAATCTCTACCATGCTTCTTTCTACACTTTGAGCGTAAAGAAACATTCATCTTCTTTTCACCATTGTTCTGAGATTTCTCCTTGAACTCCATCTTTCATTTCTTGTCAAAACCATGAGATAGATATGTTACACCAACTTCCAGTTCTACCTTGATAGCACAACGCATGATTTCTTCATAGCTACTGAAGTCTCTTATAGCTAATGCCCTTCGAAGAATTGGTTTTAAGACACTGAAAAATCAATCAACTTTACTTTCAGGTTGGATGATAAAGCAATATGCATACCTTGAAAGTCTTGTAAAATTCTCTTCGTATATACCAACAGATTCATCATCCTTCTGCTTAAGCTCAAGAAACTCCTTTTCTATCTTTGTTAGAAGAATACGAGGGAAGTACTTACTGAAAAAGAAGTTCTTGAACTCATCCCATTCCATGGACTAAATTTCATTTCTTTGCCTCGTATTCTTAATAAGATTCCACCATTGATCAGCATCACCTTCCAAACAATATACTGCTAAGAGGACTTTATCATGCTTAGAATATTGTAGAACTAAAAATATATTTTCAGTATTACTGATCCATTGTTCAACCACTAAGGGATCAGAAGACCTGCTAAATGAAGGTGGACGCTGCCTCATGAAGGATTCAACATAATGTTGCTCCTTTCTCTGCTCATTTAGATGTCCAGAATGATTCATATCTTGTGTAAGTATAGAAATAATATTGTGCACTCTATCTCCCATGACATTGATTTGGTTAGGAGGACAATCATTGCATTGTCCATTACATTGATCAACACGGTTCCTTCGGGTTCCAGCCATCGTCTAAAACCCAAAAATAATAGTGTGAGAAGAAAATACCATGCTAGGGAAAATAACATAATAAAGGGGGAGTATCTTAAATATCTAACATCCTAGGTGTAATTATAAGATCGTTAGCACAATTCTATGACTATAACCTATACGTATACTTAGCCTTAGGGACATCCCTAGACATACCTTAGAAATATCTCTAGGGATTTCACTAAATTTTTCTGGTCCTAGTTTCCAAAGTTTATCTAAACCTTTCCTCTGATACCAACTGTAGAGACCCGAAGCTTAACGTACATGGACATTACATTACTTTTTTGGAATACTTAATACATAACAAAATCAAACACAAAAGGACCGTAATAGTTTAGTGTCTTTGGAAACATGAAACAAAATCATCTAATTGTGGTGAAATATCTTCAATATCTCCCATAAAGATCTTACCCTTTTTGTTTTCTTACCTAAAACATTTCTTTAAATCCTAGGGAAAAGAAAACAAATAAAAGGGTGTGCTCAAATTCTCAGTAAGGGTAATCATGGAGAAAATAAAACAAATCATATACATTTGATCTTAAATACATGAACATAATGTTTAAACATCAAGATATTGAGAAATAACATAAAACATGGCAGTACGTAAGACATAGATCATAAAGAAACATTAATCCTGATAAAATAGAATGAGAATAAAACATGTAATGGTGGAATCCATTAAGAACATGTTATGATTTCCATAGTATCCAAGGCATTTCTACCAAGACCATCTTAGTGGATAAAGTCCCTTTCTGAATCGAGTTCACTCCTCGTTTCAGTCCTGTAACACTGAACCAGATTAACTTACCATTCCAGCCATGTCTATCTCATGAGATATTAATCTTTACCCAATTCATTGTAGGGAGATATAGGTCCCACCCATCTCATAATGAAATCATTCTTTTGTGTTCCACAAAATCATAAATCACACATCATAGAATAACCCATGTAATAGAATGGGATTCTTAAACATCATGCCATCATAACATAAGCCATATAAAACAAATGGATATCATTTCATCATAAGAAAAGTGAAACCATAAAAATCATAGAGAAATTATACTTGAAACATACACATATTAAATAATGTCATCTTAGATGGAGAATGGTTTTGATAAAGCACTTGAAATGAATTCTTGAAGAAAATGTCCTTTCTTCTTGAAAATAATTTTCTTTTCACAAAATGCCATTCAATTTTAAAGGAAAAGGATTTTGTTGAAAATAGTCATGAAATCTTGTAGAGTAAGATTTATGAAAATAAGGTGTTATGAAACTGTAAAAATCCGTTCGTGCCGTATAAGTTAAGAAAACATTCTTCTCGTACTTTTGCTGAAAAAGTCATAAAAGTATCTCGTACGGAAAAAGATTCCTTACATACCATGTATTAAAAGTAAAAAATGGGTAAAAAGAACTTTAAACATACATGAAAACACTTTTATAAAATTTAGACATGGATGATAAATAAAACCCCAGTAAATACTTACGTATAAGCAATCTCAGATAGAAAACAATTGAGATTGCAACATTATCCCTTACCTTATGTCCGATATGCTTCGTATGTATCCGAATCTCCTGTATAATGATTTAAATAATTTCATTGACTTATTATAGAATCATATTCATTTTTATGATATCATATATCATTTAATTATGACTTTATATTACCCGTTCTTTTGCAAATTCGATGTAAAAGCATCGATTTGGGTAAAATCATTTCATTTATTTTACGTATTTCGACTTGTTGTTATTGATATTATTACTTATATCCTGATTTACTTAATTCCAGAATTTAAAACATGATTTATATATAATATATATTCATCATATAAATATATATATGATATATCGATAAATGGAATGAAATACACCGTTCATGGAGACGGTAGGCCGTATGTACGCATGAACGTTGTTTTCGTTTCCTTATTGAATTGATTGGAATTAACTAAATGACATACATATGTATATAAATCAATCCAATATCATTATTATGTCATATATTTCATTATTATTCATTATATATACTTTATAATCATTCATGAATGGTTAACATGGAGAATTAATCTCATCGCGTCGTGGAGATGGTAGTCTGTACGTACGCACGAGCGATGATATCATTCCCATGATCGTGGAATTTTATTGAAGTGTATGTATAATATTTCAGAATCAATATCACTTTAAAATAATCATATATTGTTATTTATTTACTCCATTATACCCATCCAAGTAAGGTGGTGGTCGAAAACAGATTACACCACGGCATGGAGACGGTATTCCGTACGTACGCACGCGTGGTGATTTCGTTTTCCGTAGGATGGATAGAAGGTGAAATAGGGTTGTTTCATATTTATAATAACATATCATTATATGAGTGATACTGATGTTATTACTTCATAAGGAAACAAATAAGGAAGAAGTATAAGAAGAAAGAAAGTTGAATGAATCAGTAACAGACATTACCTCTTCTTTGAAGCGCCTCTTCTTAACCTCCTCTTTGGGCACTAAAGATGGTATTTGAAGAAGACCAGAACCTCTAGGATGTTTCTAGGGAAGTGTATAACAGAAATTGGCAGGGTTTTTCCGTTCTTGAAAGCTCAAAGGGTGTGAAGAGAAGTGGGAAGAGGTTCCCTTTTTATAAGGGAGGAGAGGGGAACCTTTGGAAATCATAAAAATATTAATTTATAATAAATCTAAACCCACTTAAAAACCACAAAAAATGACTCATATTCAAATATTACATGACATAGGGTTGTAATATCATCATCCAATAAAATTTAGACATGTAGGTAATTTATTTTAAACATTATCAACTTGATTTATCCTTATTTAATTTATTAAATTTTATTTCTGGTAATAGGATTCTAAATTTTAAATTGTTATAAATAATTACTTATGTGCTGTGAATTATGTATAATTATATACGTTATGACATATTTGACTATATAAATTTCAATTTATAATTTTTAAATATTTTTGTGATTTTTAAACAATTTAATAATATGTTATTTTTATAAAATAACAATAGTGTCACTTTTGACACTATTAATTTATTTGAATTTAAATTAAATTCACACTGAGGATATATTCAAAATAAAATATTTAATAGGTTCCTAACATGTCATAGTAATCTATAAAATTATTTTAGAACATTAAATAGTTCATATAATATTTATTTTACTATTTGTAAAACCATTTATCTGATATTTCTCTTAATAAGATAATTACTACAACATTTTTGTATAATTATTAAATATACATATTTGTTGCATAAAAATTACAAATAAAATACTAGGATGAAGTTAAATATTATATATTTCATAATAATACATTTAGTCGGATTTAGCTTCTAAAACACCCAACTTTTAAAATGTTATATTTATTAAATGATGAAGGTGACAACTTTGACATTATTTAAAATAAAATAATATAAGTGTCATAATCACTTTTATAAGACTCCAAACGGTTATATATTTGTTAATTGGATTATTATTGTGTAGATATAGACTACCAATAAGTTTTTGTCAGGTTTGTGGGCCTTTTAATGGGTATTATTATTTCAATAAAAACTATATTACTGATTTTTCACTAAATAAATAATTTCTGCATCATTAATGTATCACCATTAATGACAATTATTTAATCCCTAAAAATTATAAATAAATTCTCATGATGTAGATAATTTTATTATATTTCTGTATAATATTTATGTTCAAAGTTTTATGAAGTTTATCACTAAATTTAAATTATTATACTTATAAGATTTAAGAGAGTGACATGTTGTCACTTTCTTTGGTTTTAATAATAATTAATTTATTTTTAGGGTAAAAAGTCTATAAAATGAATCTAAACTGACCCTTAGGTGATATGAGTCGACTTTTAGCCATCCAATAGAATTTTGGCATGTGTTAGGGTAATTTTATAATATTATATTTACCCTTAATTACCAGATTTACCTTTAACTATGGTAAATAAAATTTACCGTAGTTACTATTCATAATTCCCAAAAATAAAAAATAGCCTATTAACATAATTTGGACCCACTGATTCCGAATATTGAATCCATTTTTTCAAATTCAATACACAGAAGTTGCAGAAATTAAATTAAAATTAATCCCGTTGTCGAATGAAAATATGTTTTTTGTTTAAAACATTGCAAAAGATTGAATTGATTTAACCTTAGAATTCAATGTAAAATTAATGATAATGACATAAATTATATTAAATGGTAAAAATATATTCTATTTATACTTGAAAACCATTCAATATTATAATTTAACCATATAAATTATCTTAATGAAAAAAGTTCTTTTTAATTAAAAATTAGGGTATTTTTACTATTCATCAAAATATGAAAGTTATTAGAAAAATATCAAAAATTTATCCATACTAAATTTTTATATCCTGATTCAAATAAGAATTTTATTTTGTCAAATTGAACTTATAAACATGTAAGAAACTATATTTAATGTGGGTGCACCATCAAAAGGCGACAAAATTGCATTTTTTGAAAAATTCTTATTTTACTCAAAAAATTGATTTTGTTCTCATACCATGTTCTAGAAAATGTGTAAGATGAATAATAATGTTATAAAATTCAAAATGTTGTTAATACTATTCATAACGGATAGTTCATAATAATATTATAACCATATATTGTTGTTTGGTGAAACCTGATATTGCGTACAAGACACGCTATCGAGTAAGGTCGTGATTGCGTGTAATGCAAGCCAAGTCAGGGTTGCGTATTGTTCAAGAATACTTTGTTGTTTTGTATAACAGAATACAACAACATTTCATTTATACTTTGAGTATATATATATATATATATATATACTCTCCATGTTGCGTAGAATGACTACTATCAAACAAACTTGAAATTGTGTATAACACAATCCAAGAATAGTGTTGCCTATACTGAAAGATAATACGGTGTTGCGTATAGTACAAGATAATCTTGGTGTAGCACATGACATAAAATAAATTAAAAAGAATACTTATCATAAAATCTCGGTTTATTACATTGCAAAGACATTGTATACGATTTTGGTAAATTGGCACATCGTAGATGCTGTTTTTATTTTATGAATACGATTGAGAGGAGAGGAATAAAGATAATGAATATTTTACATGAACATGATAAAATAAATATATATATAAGATTATTTATATTTCATACCTCCTTGATAAGTGTAGGGGAAGAGAGTATAATGAAATAAAAGAATTTGAAATAAAACACATGAAAAGGGAACAAAATTTTTACTCTTGATCTATTCTCCTTGAGATCCTCCATAAGGCCTTTGGTTTTGGACTTTCGGTGATACCATTAGGTATTGGACGTGGGGAAGATACTCGGGGATGGGATTTGGCAGAACATAGACACTGCTCATGGCTTTATAGGTGTGAGAGGAAGAGGGGAATGAGGGTGGTATTTATAGTGAAATAGAGGAGGGGTTTTACATTATTTTAATCATTAGTTTAATATTTTTTTCTCAAGAATATGAATATTCTTGATTTATGTGACCGAAAATAGTAATAATTGAGTGTGAGTTCGATACAAGTGTCCTTACATCTTCCATGATGTTAAAAATGGTGTATTAAAATGATAATTCGAGTATATGATATTTTACCATATTTTACTATTCATCAAAAATTCAAGAATTTTAGAAAAAATCCCAAAACATCACACTAACCATTTTTCAACACATAGAATTAAAAAATGAAATCCATTTTTTGAAAATATTTTTCAAAATATGATTAATTTAATTTTTAAATTAAATCATACTTCATTAAAATAGTAACAATTTTAATACTATAACTCATTTTATATCACCTCGAAACATTAATGAATATTTCATTATCATAATTCCTTAAGAAAATAAAATAATAATACAATTTACTATTCATTAGGGTCATATTATTATTCATAAGGGTATGTTTCTATTCACCAAAAATCAAGTTGGTTTTATCAGACTCTAAATAACATACTGATCACGATTGTGGATGACCATTTTTCGAAATTCAAAACATAGAAGTGGAAAAATTATGTTTAAAGGCTAGTTATCAATATATAATTAAAAAATGTTTAATCAATTTCAATTTATTTTTAAAACCTTGGGGTGCTACTATAACTTTTCTATATTTTAAAAGGATGGATATGGAAGTCCTAATGTAGTGGGAGAAGTTATATCTTTCCAATTTAATTCTCATCCATCTATCCATGTGAATAATTAATAGGCGATGAGTTAAGATGTATAACTAAAAAATAATGCTAGAAATTTTCTTAATTATAACAGTGATCGTGATGTAATAATACAGATATTGAACATTATATGTGTGTTTTTATATACCAGATTTGAAGAAGTAGTCATTAGAGGAAGATCATACTTCTTTATTCTCTATTAATTTCTAATGTATAGAGATTTATAGAGATTTGAATTTTTATTTCTAATGGGATGGAATGATTAGAGATATCACACAGTTTTTATCTTAGTGCATTATATGTCCGAATTTTATGTTTGATAGATAAATTTATCATGAGATATTATATCCATTACCCATAGCCGAATGGAATTGGAAAATCATCACCATGGTTGTTCTTTTTAGAAATCCTATAATGTCTAAAGGGAATAATGTCATATGATTTATATTCCATTTCCTTAAAATTTTATCACAACTCATTTCCATCAGAGAATATTTTTCTTGGTATATGTTTTCTAGGATGTACATTAAGGAAGTGGTAAGGTATCATGGAGTACAACATTCTATTGTGTGTAATCAAGATATGAGGACTACCTCAATGTTCTGTAAAAGTATATAGCAAGATCTTGATATAGAGTTGAGTTTTAGAACTATGTATCATCATAAAATATATGGCCTATATAATGAAATTATTCAAATCCAAGAGTACATATTGATATCATGTTCATTTTATTTTAAAGGTTATTAGGATCAACACCTACATCTAGATGAGTTTTCATAAAATAATAACTTTCAATTGAGAATTCAGATTGATCCTTATAAATTGATTTATGTAAAGAAGTGTAAAGATATAAAATACTAGAATGAGGTTAGAGAAATAATGATATTAGGACCTTATCTAGATTAGAAAACAAATGATAAGTTTGGAGTCATTTATAAATCCATCAAGGTATATTAGTGTCAACTGAAAAGTTATATAGATAATCATAGACATGATCTAAAATTATATATTAGGGAAAATATTTTTTGAATAATGTATTCATGGATGTTAGTAAATATATTTGGAAATAAATTTATACTATGATTCATGTATATCGGTCCCTTTATTATTCTTAACTACATCAGGAGAGTAGCTTATTATTTGGAGATTCAACCAAATCTCTCCCATGTTCACGATGTGTTCAATGTGTCTCTCTTGAGTAAGTACATACATGACCCTTCACAAGTATTTAAATATAATGTCATAACATTGTAAATAGATATTTATTTTCCGAAACAACTATTAGAGATTATGGATTATATATAAAAATTGATATGAAATAAGACCACTCACCTGGTCAATGTTTTGTGTTGAAACCCTCGGTTTGAGGATTCCATGTGGGAACATGAGGATACGATGAGAAGGAAATATACTTATATATATGTATTAATGTGATAAAATTAATTGGGTGAAATTATATTTAAGTGGTTTAGAATGTCATAAAATGAGGTTTTATAATTGTTTTCCAAATAAAATAATTTTCTTTGATATCTTATGTTACATGCAACTCCGTGTTTTAACAAAACATGGAAAATTATAAATATTTTATTTTTAAAAAGTTTGTTATTACCTATAAAATAAAAAAAAAATTATGAATAAAAAAATTATTAAATATTAATTAGAATAATTTTATAAAATGTAATTAGATAGATAAAAATAATTTTTCGGTAAAGTCATTATATATTTCAAAAATACTATTTTCTCACAAAATTATCTCTATTCATTTTTGTGAAAAATTTTAAAATAAATTTTTTACTTTTTTAAAAATTTAATTCTATAAAATAAAATTAATTTTTTAAATAAAAAATTCAAAATAATCCTAGGGTTAGTATTTGGGATTTCAAGAAAAATATTAATTTTTCTATGAATAGAAAAAACAAGTTATTATTGAAAACTACTTTTTCATTTAAAGAATTTATATGTTACTATTTTAAATGGTTTTAAAGGTAAAATTATTTCTATATCATGTCAGTTAATCAAATTTAGTTCTTTGGAATATTTGTAATATTAAATTTATATCTAACTTTTTTTTAAATATTTGATCATTTTCTCTATGGGAACCCTTATCTTACCGCGTCAGTGAGTTAAAGTTTATATAAAAATTATCTACATATATGAATATAATTTATATAAATTGCCTCCATATTTTGAATATTAATATATTATACTATATATTAATTTTTAATAAATTTGTTTCAAAAAATAATATTAGAGGAAACAAATTAATTAACGTGGTTGTGGTTAAAATTGGTTTATATGGGGTTAAAATAAATTTATATGGGTAAAAAAGGACCCAAAACCTTTCCAAAACTAATTTTATGGCCATATATATATACATTATCATGTCAAAGTCTTGAAAAAGTTCCATTTTTGAGACTTTTTTAGGTGAAAAAAGTGCGTACAACATTTTCCATCCAAATATAACAAGTATAACAATCCCCTCACCTATAAAAGGCCACCATTCTAATTTTATTCTCACAAAGACAAAAAATTTTTTTTAGAAAATACCATCCCAAATTTCATCCTTAATTCCCTAGTATCGTCCATGAATTATTATTTTTGTAAAAAATTCATCATAGGAAGGCTTTCGGTGAAAACCTTAGTAGGTTACCCAATTGAAGAGGTTGCGTTCTTGAATGATCATTTTTATTTAATTTCATACTACATATATTTTAATTATTATTAAAACCTGATGATATAACATCCTTATTATCTTCTATACCCTAAGAAATTATTATGTTAAGGTAATTATATACAACCATATCCAATTCCATTAAATGGGACACGAAATCATAATTCGTGTATATTGAGGAATACCATCACGCTAAACCATGTAATTTGTTTCATCATCGCCTCTAAATAATGCAAATAATGATGTATTAAATGTTTTTTAATGATATTAATGATGTTATTAAACTTTTTAAATTATTATATGACATATAACTTCTAACATTCCATTTATTGAGAATACAATAATGTCGCTCGTGTTTACAACGGACAAACCCCAAAAGAAGAAATATGATTCATTCGTGCTTTAGATAGATTGTAATAAATACGGGTTTAAATAAAAAGTATGATATATAGTAAATAAGAATGATAATTTAATAATAATATATTATTCACCTTTTTTTTAATCCGTCGAAAAAATTGAAATGACATTCATGTCTACGTACGTCCTACTGTCACCAAGAACAATGTATTTAATTTTCTATCTATAAATTTTTTGGATTACTCTAAATATATATACACTGAATATATATGATATTTATATCATTGTTAAAATTATGGATACTATGGTACCATTTGGAATGATATAAGAAAAATGTAATTTACAAATCAGAATATGTACAAAAAACAAAGCAATTATTACACTAAACATGAATTTAGCATGTATTTATTAATAAACATGTAATAAAATTCCATAAGTAAATCATATATGGCTGGATATATATATAATTATGGTTCTATAATAGAGTTATAATAAATATATATTTATTATAATAGTGTTTTGGACATATATAAAGGAAGTAGAGACCTATGGTTATGGGTTTTTTCTAAATATTCATTCCTTGAAACATATGTTATGTTATGCTACTATCTTTTTTCATAGATTGTATATACATACACTTTTACATGTAAAATAATTATAATATTTATTCTTAGGATACTACATTTTTAATTTGAGATTATTCTTTCACGAGTCTTATTATTCAATTTTAAAAAAGTGGTAATGGTTTTACATTAAACTATTATCATATATCATGATTTCTCATTATTATGATTCCAATGATTAAGCCATATGTCTTATATTTTAAGAAACTCAGGTATTTAATATTAATCTATTTATTTATGGATAATAAAAAGTTTCCCTTTAATAAACCCTCTTTATGTACTAAAGACATCAAAATAATGTTTATATAAAAAATCATATTTATTTCAATCTTTAGAAAAAACGTTTTTCTTCAAAAACTATTTTATCTAAAAATGTTATAAGAACTTATTTATAAAATTATCTAAATGATTTATAAAAGGATTTTTTAGCATGTTTTAATTTAATTTTTTTAATGCAATCATCATGTATTTTTTCAAACAAGAATCATTTGGATTTTAATGAAAATATGAATGGAATCTAGGTTCTAATGAGTTTGAGATGAATTGAAATTTCATGACATCATGGACATTATTATCTATAAAGATTAAATTATAATTTTTTACAGTATTCCATCCCTAGCATCCCTAATATAGTTAATATTTTATTACATTGGAATAAGATAAAATAAATCATATCTTAAGGACTGAATAGTTTACCAGTCTTGGTATGTTAGACACTTTTATGAAGTTTATATTACATTATAAAACATAATATATATAAAAAACTATTTTTATTTAGTATTAAATTATTCAAATTAGTGTTTATCTGAATATAAATCACAAAACTCATCATGGTATCATGGGTAAAATATAACATAAGAATAGGGTGAGATCAAATTCTCGATAATGTTAATTGTATAATAGAATATTTTACTAAATAAATAATAATAATTATGAAAAGGTAAATGGATGAATTACATTCCATTTAATGAATAACATCATCCTAATATGACATGAATAAATGTTGATCATATAATTTCATTTAAATAATCACTTGTTCTTGAAAATATAACCATGTATATTATAACTATTCATTTAGACATATTTAATATCAATAAATGAATTCATAATATGGAATTCATAATTATAGATATTTATAACATACCAATGAGCCTTGCTCCATGAAATATAACACCATTGATACTTCTTCAAAGACATCTAATACTTTTGACGTTGGTGCTAAGACATCTATATAGATGGGTAAGGCCTTAGAAAAAACTATATCTAGTTTTTATCATGGGACATACTGATGCATTTATCTGATATAGTAGGCCATGCACATCACATAAAAATTCCATTAAATTCCTCATATGAATGTGGAGAAACATAATCCACATAAACATTAATTATTGTAAACTAACTATGGAAATGTTAATACATACCCCAATCAATAAAAATAATCATTATCCATTTAGAGTAAAATGTTGAATGGTGTTAGAATTTTACATCCCCAGTTAAACTGATCAATTAATATTGAAAATAAAGAATTATAATTTTATAAATAAAACATACCCCTAGTGGATCATAAGTAAATTAATGGGTTGATGTCCTGGATGAATAAAAATACAATAAAAATATCTTTAAAAATATAATTTTATAAAAATATAAAGTTCCCTTAGAAAATCACGATTTAAAATTTAAAGATCAAAAAACATTTTGAAAACACATTTCATTGAATTTTTTTTTAAATTTATTATTTATGATTTAAAAAAATTGAGTTCTTTTGAAATAAAGAAATTATGAACATTTAAAGTACATTAAAATAATGTTTCCTTTCACATTTTCTGCAAAATCTACATAAATATTGTTCTAAAAAATTCAAAAACCTTTCAAAATATTTTTTTTAAAAGTAAAAAAAGGTGAAAATTCCATTAAGTTTGTTTTGAAAATTTTAAAAACATTTTCTAAAACATTTTTAGAATACATGGTTTTTGATGAAAAAAGATTTCTAACAAAAGAGAGAAATAATGTAGGATTTTCTTAAAAAACACATTCTCAATCATTTTAGATAACAATGAGTTTATAAATAGTTCTATAACATATAAATGTTCATGAATAACCATAGTAAAATAAAATATATTTAGTTTGGGATATAAATATCAAATAATACCTCCATGGGAGACATAAACAAAAATAATCCCGAATAATGATGAGATTTTGAAATCAACCCTTACCACTTTGGTGTATCTTATATCATAAGACCCAATAATGAAGTAATATAAAATGAAACTTGAAATACTATGTATAAAGATATATTCATCCAATAAATTATCCAATGGGTTTTATATAAACCACACAAAGGAAATATGTGGTGAATATGTAATATGTCTTTTAGAAGTAAAAGTGAGATGAGAATCCTTTACATTATGCTCCCATTTTTGTTTAACATAAAATAACCTCATTTATATTGGTTTCAAAAATTTTATTAACTTATCAAAAAACCATATTATTATTTATTATATCATATATGATCCTTTTAAATAATCTTATCACCCATTAATTAATAATCATTCATTATTATACTAATTCCAGGTGTTAATTGTCTATATTGGTCATTCATATTTTTTCATGAAAGATACCACTTATTCATAGATAAAATAGTTTCAATATATGAATGAAAATAAGAATGAAATAATTATCATATTAATACTTTAATTATAGTTTTAAAACAAATCATTAAATATGGTTATGAAAATTGTACTATGTTATAATGATGGAGATGGAAGGCCGTGCGTATGCATGAGTAACATTTCCTTTTTTAGGTGATCATTATGGAAAGAATTAAAGTAATATTTTATCTTTACATAATGGTTATAAAATAATATATTCCATATTATTTCCTTAAATAAATTTATATATATTATCCATGTGGTGACATGATGAAATATTGTCATATCACTTTTTGAAAGAGGTACTCCACACATACCCGAATGAAGTTGTCCATTTTCAAGGAACAAAAATATTTAATATCATTTAATAATGATAAATATTTCATTAATTCCATATTTATGTAATTCATATTTCATAAATTCATAAAACATTCCTTTATTACCATCCATGTAAATCATTAGTAAAAAACAAATCATGTCATTTTGTGAGGCTATTTTCTACCTTTGTCCAAAGTGACTTTATCGTATCCCCTATGGAATAGAAATTAAAAATTTATATATATGATATAATTACTAAATATATATAATTATTTTATAAATTCTATATTTATACTTTATATACCTCATCATACCCAACTGTGAGAGGTTGCAATGGAAAAAAATCTCATCGGTTAGCGAGGAGGTGGTCCTCTATACATAGGAATGATCATCCCATAACCCGTTTGATAGATATGAGGATGGTTGTAATTCATGAAATTATTGTTAAAACATATTATTATATGTTATATACTATGGTTATTATATAATAATGGTTAAATTATAGTTGAATTAGTTTGATAAGGAAATATAACTAAAATTCCCATTGAAGAATGTTATATCTTCTCTGAGTAACATGATTTGGTTTTCACCAAATAATCCTAGGGTTGGATTTCTTCCAATATAAGTGCTTATTGGATGATTTTAAAGATTTTGGTAATTTATTTTGGTAGTTCATGGATGAAACAAAATGGTGTGATTTTTTAAAGAAGACTGTATATGGGGGGTATATTTATATGTGAGGCGAGTGGAACAATTGTAATATTTAGAATGAAAAAGGTGTATACATATATTTCACATTACAAAAGTGTAAAAAATATATTATTAGAAATAATTATACATGATAGAGTTGAGTTATTTCCATTATTTTTTGACAAGTTTGTAGGTTGATTTTACCCTTATGTTTTCAGTTTAACCCCCAAAAAAATCCATTTTCACCTTAACTATGATATTTATTTTTTATTTTAGTCACTCTATAGTTTTCAAAAAAATTATGTTGAAATAATAAGATTATAAATATTTTTATTATTATAATTACACAATCAATTGTTAAAAATTCCATTTACATAAGTGGTAATACTTATTTTAAAATTAATCCCACCGTCATGAAGAGATATGGAATTTTCAGAGAGAAAATCTTCATAATATTATAATGTTTTCACATCAAAATTATAAATGAAAATAATTAAAATGAAACCATTGGGGGATAATATATAAACAAATAATTGGACTAATTTTACATTAAAACCAATTCAAAATATAATTTATCTTTATAAATAATTTAAATAAAAAGGATGTTTTCAATTAAAATCTAATAGTTTTCAATATTTATCAAAAAAGAAAACATTTTAGAAAAATAATAGAAATTTAGAAAAAGATAATATATATTTTTTGATTTAAAAAATGAAGTTATTTTTTTTTGAAATTAAATATACAGTTTTTTTTAAAACTATTTTCATATTATGTTTGAAAAGTGAGACTAATCTATATTTTAGAAGAAATACAGTTTTTATGAAAACATTATTTTCTTTTAAATGATTATTATTTATATTTATAAAATATAAATAACAAATTATTTTATTAAAGTGAATATTTTTCATAATTTTTGTATAGTTATTTATACCTTCTTATTTAATGGATTGGTATTAATATTTTAAAAAACTATCACATTTTGTTTCTACCCAATGTTGTGTTTATCAGAATGTGTGGAAGAAATTAAATTTAATGAAATGTATTTAATGGGTTAAATAATATCATTGTTGAATTTAGAATTCTTTATCCAATACAATGTTATTATTTTAGACTATTATGGTGTTATATTCCCTCAAAAATAAATGAAATGTTACCGCTCAATTTAAATTATATCTTAGTAATATAGGGTTGGATATTTGAAAATTATTTTGTTACAAAGAACACATCATAAAAGTTTTAATAAAAACTACTATTATTAAGATATAAAATGAAGTAAAAAAGTTCATTTTGAATAAAAAATAACTTTCATTACATGTGGGATATGAAAATATGTACAAGGAATAAAAGGATAAATAAATATGGAGAGCGGTAGAGGTCATTAATCACAAGATTGAAGGTGATCAATGTAATGTTACATTCCTCCAAACAATAAATATTAGATGATTTGAAATATGATCTTAATAATAAAATATGATGGTTAAAGGATATTTTTTTTGATTATTTTTTTTTTCAAATTTTGTGGAATTATTTAACGGTATAAGATCATATGAAAATATAATTACTTGATACTTTTCAATATCATAAGAAACATTTCATCATTTAGTTGTTCTTCGATCAATTTATAAGTCATAACCTACTCTATGAAATGAATATCCAAAAATTATTTTTTATGTAGGAAGCAATCAAATTATCTTCTAATGGTTCATAACATCCATAGTATAATGATAAGTCATTCCATCGATCTCTAGTTATTATTATGAAAAAATGGATATCATAGGATAACCAATATGGATGAATATTCATATTTTGAAGTAATATATTAATCTATATACCCTCATCCAATGTCCAAAGTAAACCATTTCATAAATAGTTAACTTTTTGAGCCTTATAAAAGGAGATGGTACATAAATTTATTGAATTTCCAAAGTCAACATTTCCATAATCATTTCCAAGGTTCTTAGTATTAGGTAATTCATTTTATCCAAATCAATAATCTCTTTTTGAAAAAATAATTTGATAATAAGTAGGATCATAATAAGGGTTATATTTCCCTCAATAATTCTCTTTTCATGATGTACTACTTTTCATTGAATCATTATTCTTGTTCATCGGTATCATTCAACAGATGTTTTAAAATCCATAATAAAATATTATTGCAGTATAATCCATACACATTTCATGAAATTCATTAATAAAATAATTTTAGAACATATTTCATGAATCTAAATAAAAAATCACTATAATAATTCCATATCACCTATAGTAATAGCATAATATTGACCTTGACCTCTTGGATCCTTTTGAGTTATTTTCCCTTGTTGATTAGGGAATTAAATTACACAGTTCTAAATATACTTATAGTTAAAACAATTCATACTAGAACATTATTCTGTTCACTTCAAATAATAAGAATTATGGGCATCTACTCCAAACATGAGGAATACTCATTTTCCTTTTAGTCGTGCACCATTTTTTTACTTAGCACAAGTATAAATTTTGTAAAATAATCTTTTACCTTCTCCCCTTATTCTATTTTGTTCTCTATTGTCCTCTTCTTATCATGATTCCCTTTGAAGCCATAAGACATTCAAAATTCATTCTTTGTATTCATTTAATGTGATATTATGTATTTATATGATGAGAATTTTTGGGTAACTAGTGAAATTTTGAGGATTGTCTTATTCCCCTTAAATAAATGGTCAATGTTTCTCTTTTTATTATATTATTAGTCCACAACATGACTTTTTATCCTTTTAAATTTTCTCTATACATAGAAACATTTTACTCTTTTATTTTTCAAAGACTCATGAACTATATTTCCATATCCGCTCATTTCTCAGAAGAAAATATTTTTCAAATAAGAGTACATTGAAATCCTTCTTCTCTATTTCTTCTTCATGCTTAATCATTTGGATCCAATACCACCTTTGATCCGAATCTCAAAAATTATTTTAATATTTCTTGACAATAATATATCTTTAACTTCTTCATTGATATAGAAATATATTCTCAATAAAAAATATCCATTTATCATATAAAAAAAAAATTTAGTTCCATTGAATGATGGAGGTTACTGATGCATGAAGTGGTAAAAAATTATTACACCTCATGGTGGATTAGGAGTCTTCTCTATTTGGGTAAGGTTGTTACTCTAAACTTGATTCAGTTGCCCCAATATTTTTATAATTTGATCATTTTTAGCAACAACACTAACTTCAGCTTCATTATCATTCTAATGAGAAAGATCCATAAATGGGTTATGTTCATTGATATGGTTCCCATTCCTTTAGTTAGGGACCATTTCTAAACAATATCATACAATATGATTGATTATATCATTATGAAACCAAATATATAATCCAAAAACTAGTGGAACACTAAAAATAGATATTATCTCATAGTCATAAACATGGTTTCATTGGCGATATCAATATTTTCAACACATTTTTAACGGTTTGTATTTAAAATGAGATTTATCCTAAGGAAACACCCTAGAGTGTCAAACAAGGTGAATTATAGGCTTGTTTTCATGAACTAGATGATGATCAGTTTAGGCCCAATCCACCCCTTTTACGTTTATTAACAGTAGGTGCATCTATTATAGAAATAGGTCAATTTTTTATCTATAAAATGATTTATTCTATAAAAAACCCAATAATACCTTCATTACCAAAATATTATGATGTAGTTATATAATTATCCTCAAATTACACAGAGGGTTTTTTCCATAGTATAACGTTTCTCAAATATACTTTACTAGGTTCTAATAAAACTCTTTTATTACCAACTATATAGACCATGACCCTACTAGGAGAGAGCTAGTTTTATCTTTATTATATTGGAAAAAGATACAATGAATCAATTCAATAATGACTGAATAATTTTGTAGTCTCTATAAAAAACAAACATGATTGAAATTAAAATTATATTTTAATAAATTATATATATATATATATATATTTTATAATATAATTATATAACTTACTGTATCCCTATATATCAACTACTACATGATATCCAATAGAAAATAAAATATAAGAAATAGGTGATCTTGGATTCTCAAAAAGGGCGAGAGTACAGATGAAGCTATGATTAAATAAGGCATATAAAAATTGAATTAAAAAAATACTAAAACACATTATATTGAATGAAAACTATTAAATAATATGGAAGAAATAAATAATGGTCAAATAATACCATAAAAATAATCACATTATCTTAGAAACATAACCATATATATTCTAACAAATTGAATATTCACATGGAATATCAATAACTGAATTCATAATGATTGAATTAATAATTTGGATATCTAAAAAATATTGTTGAGGATTTCTCCCATACGTTTAATAACTTCAGGGCTTGTGACCTGATATCTAATAATATCCAGTATTGTTTCAAGAAATCTATTTAAATGGGTAAGGCCTTGACCAACACCATATCTTGTTTGACTCATTATATATACCGATGAATCAAGGAGAAATTTGAGGCCCTCCCATCATAGAAAAATTCCAATGATTTCCTCATATGAACAGGATGAAATACAAAAAACATATAAATTTATATTGAAAAACTAACATACAAAATGTTAATACTTACCATAATCAATTAACATAATCATAAACACATTACATTAAAATGGGGAATATTAATAAAATGTTCCATCCGCAATTAAATTGACCATAAATAATCCAAATAAAGAATAATGATGATATGAATATAGAATATCTCAAGTGGATAAAAATTATATTAAAGGGGTTATGTCATTTATGAAAATAAATACAATAAATATACCTCTAATTTTTTTTGAGGAAAATATCATTTTAATTTTGTAAATAACCATTAACAATAAAATTTCAACCATACGTTCTGATAAAATTTTTCACTGAATATAAGATTTTAAAATTATTTCAGATTCTTTAAAAAAATTTAATGGTCATGAAGAAAGAAATTTCATACATTCTTTGTATGTTAAAATAAATATTCCTTTAAAATTTTTAGTAAACTTTAAATTAGAATTGTTAAGAAAATTACAAGAAGAATCCATTCAAGAATTTTTTTTATTAAAAGAAAACATGGTTGAAAATTTAATTAATAAATAATTTTTAAAAGTTAAAAAAATATTTTTAATTTTTTTGGGGTACAAGTTTTTTGATGAAAATTAATTTCCAACCAATGAAGGAAATAATGATAAGTTTTCTAAATAAACATTTTATCAATCATTTTAAGTACCAATTAATGATTAAATTTTACTATTACATGAAAAATATCATTAATAATAATAAAAGAGTTAAATGTATTAATTTTAATATATAAATATCAAATTATTCATCAAATAGAGGAATAAAAAAAATCTGAATAATGATGATATTTTGAAATAAACCCTTATAACTTTTGTAAAATTTTTATCATAATCCCAACGGATAAAACCAAATCAATTGAAACTTTAAATACCATTAAGATAAATTTATTCATGATATAATAAATAAAAGTTGATTATATAAACCATATAATGGAAATATTTTTTATATGGAATATGTCTAAAGGAAGTAAAAGTGAGACAAGAAACCTTTACCTCAATATTATTTTTCATTGATCATAATTTTACATGCATTATAGTGTTCTTAAAAATGTTATTAATTTATTGTAGAACCACACTAATTTTTAATATATAATATAAAAATTTTTTATAAAAAATTATCACCTAGTTGTTAATAACCATCCACATTTCTAATTATTTCAGATGTTAATTCTCTAGTTTTGTCATCCGTATTCATTCCTACATTATTCAGATCTTTCCCATATTATATATTTCTATGATATCCAGAATGATAATAATTTCATAATTATCATATTGATACATCAATTATAATTTTAAAACTAATCATGAATGGTGGTTTTGAAAAATGAACTAGAGATAGAAGTTCTTACATACCCAGGAGTAACCTTTCCATTTTTGAATTATCATTATGGAATAAAGTTATGCAATATTTTAACATTACATAATTATCAAAATGTCATATATAAAATATTAATTTTATCATATATATATATATATCATATATTTGGTGTAGTGATGAAATATAGGCACATCACTTCGTAAGGTGGTAGTCCACACGTACATGAATGATGTTATCCTTTTCAGTGTAAAAATAGATATATTATGTTCTAAAAATATTAAATATATCATGAATATTTTATTTATTTATAAGATCCTATTTTCTAAAAATATTTATCAAGATCTTTTTAGGTAATCATTTTCTTTATATTTATTATATATTTTTTAGGATTTACATTGCGGGGTTTTCTGGTGAAATTGGGGCATTTATAGGGGTTTTGGGTAGTGTACGGCTAAAACATGGTTTTATGAAACCATGAACCCTACCCACCAAAAGATGAAAACCATAGAAATAGGGGGATTTCATGGCTGGTTCAAGATTTTTCAAATCACCCCCTCTTAGTGGGAACCATGCGACCCCTAAGGGGAGGCACACAAAATGGTGCACAGTTAGACAAAACTATGAGTCCCCACCCAAGAAATCATAAACATGAGTTATAATATTCTTAAATTTTGTTTTAAAATTCATTAACCCCATGAATCAAAAAATCAATTTCCCCTATTTGACCAGTGATGGTTTCCTATAATTTTGGATTCTCCTTGATGGATTCTAATGTATTCCAACATTCATTCTTGATAAATCACTATTCTGATTGATAGATATGCAAATCTCTCTATTTGTGTTTTCTTTTTGATTAGGTTACTCTACCTCTTGTATCACTTTACCAATGTAGAGGGAATAGTTTCCCACCTTTGGAATGGGATTGGATCTAGGTTTTGAGACACTTAACTCCATTTTATTTTTGATCTAGGTCGTGGATCTTAATATCATTCTTCATTGTGAAATTGAACATTCCACTTCAATTTAGGGAATTATATTGGTGTGAATTTATCAAGGAGCTTGTGGTAGGATTTATAAATTTAAAATACTATAGTATTGAATTAGTTACATGTATATACTTGTAAAATTTAAATATCAAAGATTAGGAAACTTCATTAGAGGTTGGACTAATCAAATTTAGTTTCAAGGTGATGTTGAATTGGGTTAAACTTGGGGCAATTGGATTTTGTTAAATTGTGATGATAAATTAATTAGAAAATGGGGGTTTTTAACTGGTTATTTTATTCAGTATTTATTTGGTTGATAATGGGATCTGGGAAATAATTGGCTTAACTATGAAGGGTTAATGGGTTATGTGAATAAATGTTGATAGATTGGTTAATAATGAATTGTTCATATTATTTCATGTGATTAAAGTGAATAATTATGATTGAATTGATAATATAAATGCTATATCATGATTTTATTTGTTGTTTATAGGGTTAATTTTGATTAACCTTATTGTTTGTGATATTAATGATATTTTTGATTGAAAGAGATATGGGGTGTGGGACATTGACTAATGCTCCAAATACCTATAGGGTGCTACCACAATATTCTACAACCAAATACATACTTGAGAATATTATTGTATTTGATAGTGATTGAACCTCTAAATACCCATGGGGTGATGGACATGGTCATATTATCTAAATAACCATAGGGTGCCAGAAACAAAATTCTATCCCAAGATATTGAAATTGGACTATGGTTCCAAATGAAGGTGATACAAATTAAAATTAAATGATAAACTGTAACTATAGTATTGTCATATGTGATATCTCATGGGGTTATTTTAGCCTCTAGCATGTGCCAAATTCATTACTTATGGGTTGGGTGTGTTTTTGATCTTGGGAATATTATGTGGTTAATTAAAGAATAATAAAATATGAAAACTATTTACTTTTTTCATTGAAATTAATTCTTTATAAACATGTATACACTGTTAATGAAATTATACTGTTTTAGATTCTATTGGTGGTGGTGAATTGAGTATTACTCACACCCTACTTGGGCTATAAGATGAGGACCGTAATAGACTTCTTGTTTATAGGACATGATATAGGAAAATTCCCTTTGTTAGATGGATGAGTTGGGGTGAAGTATGAATGATGGAACCAGATTGACCCCATGGATTGGTTGAGGGAGTTTTCAGTGTCTTTATTTTATGAAATTTTACATTTGACACTTATTTTTCATGAAATATTTACTATTTAGTTAAAGATATCATTATCAATTTTGGTTCACTATGTGATAGTTGTTTTTTTCTTATTATTGTACTATTCTAGATGATGGTTATTTTTTTTAATTCATGGTTATTTAAGCTATTGTGTAACTTTGATATAAAGGGTATAGTCTCAGAATGTTATATATATTTGACCCTCACTACTTGTCAACATCCTATATCATACTGGGAGGCGTGAATGAGGTCACCTAACCGTCTGAATTGGGGAAATTGTATGCGGCATCTAGGTTGGGATGTTACAAAGTGGTATCATAAGATTTTTATTTTTATATTAATTTTTCTTACTATTTGGGATAGGTAGATAGGAGATTAGGATGATTCAATCCTTGGTTAAGGCCTCTTTCATTTGAGTATCAAACCCATGTATGAAGATAAAACCGGGTTCCCAATGTGGGATTGTTTTTATTGATTTTTTTTATTACAGTTGGATGTTAGTTCACATAGAGTGATTCACATTTAGTTTGATGTGATTAATTTTTATGATATTTTTTGAGATTTGACTCATGAGTTATAATGAATCCGGATTTTGAGTCATCATAAATCAATCTAGGCACTCGGGGATTATGGTGACATGCATCATTTATGGAACACACTAGAAAATAAGGTTACTGGTATGTTGTTAAATGAAAATGATTTTATTTTCTTGCGTAATTAAATGAAAAATGTTCCTAATATGATATTTAATGTTATAAATGATGCATGTTATGGATAATAAATTTATAATAAGAAACATGAATAATGATATTTTTTCACCATTGGTAAACCTCGACCTAGATGTCAGATGGTTAAGGATATTGATTGTGCCTTAGTTTTGACAATGTTATAGGTTTTGGGTGATGAATTGCTATAGATTTATATGAACAAAAATAATTTTTTAAATGTAGTGAAATATTTATTCAGATCTATGTTTTGTGTTCTAGATATATTCCTCCATGAAGGTGAATTTTGAATGGATGATACTAGGTTATGGCTAGATATGGTCCACCAGTAGTGGAACCTGATGCACCAATAGGGTCAGGTGAAGAAGATGGAGAGATTTTATGTGAGAAAATTTCATGGTTTATAAAGTTTATGAAAAGATACCCATGGGTGGTTATGAAGATTATGTCTTCCATGAAGTGGGAGTTTCAGTTGCAACACCTTCCAACATTCATTGGAGAGGGTGGACCTAATGTATCTAAGTTCTTGATTGTGTCTATCCAGATGATTTTTGACCACTTGGAGACTCCTGTGAAAAAGACATTCAAAATGGAAGCTTATATTTTATATGGTTAAGAGAAATGATTATGGGACATCCAAAAATCTAGATGGATTATTGGACAACATTTTATGTAATGACTTCCATGAGAACATCATGTAGAAATTCTATCCAGATACACTGAGACAAGAGATGGAAGAAAAGTGTATGATGCTGACCTAGGGGATTGGGTCTGTGATGGACTATAATTTCCACTTTAACAACACCACAAAAATTCCCTAGTTCTGTCAAGAAATAACACAACTAAAATTTTTTAGGATTGGATTAAATCTAAGATAAAGTATAAGGTTAATATATTTTGGTTAATGGTGTTTTCAAGGGAAGGAGTTCAGGATCTAATATCTAAGGGGAACATGAAGGAGTTTTATAAATAAGTACAATCCAAATCTAATAGATGATCAGGATGATTTTATTTCATGTGTAGGATGTGTTTCTATGAAAAATTATACCAAATTAGTGAAAAATATAGTAGAAATAGGGAATAATATGTTATTTATGATCTTACTTGAGTACTCTGCCACCAATGTAATAGACTAGTTCGCATTAATAGACATTGTCCTAGACATTTGATTGAGTTTCAATATTACAGTAGGATATCATATCTTCAAAAGGTTTTAAAAGAAACCATGATATATGTGTAATAATTGAGAATATAGGTAGAACAAGAATATGGTAAGGTTGAATTATAAATTGTATCAGTATAGTAGTTGGATTTCAATTGGACATAGAGGTCGAGGTAGTGGATGAGTGACTTCTGGGAAAGGGAACCGATATTCGTAGAGTGGTGCAGATCAGGTATATTAGAATGCATCGTAGTGAAGAGGGGATGGAAAGTTGAATTAATTTCATCCCACAATTGTGGAAATTGAGGTTTTACCATTAACATTTAGAGGTACTATTCTTATAGATTCTACACTACCAAGTTACTTATTTGATACTAGAGTCCATCATTAATTTATATCTTCAAATCTTTTTAATGGTTTGAATCTAACCATTGTGTTCCTATGTTTATTTATAAAGTTCCATACACTATTGGGAGTATGGTTATGGGTCTTTATTTTTTACCAGGGAGGTATTCTCTATAGGTTGGGGAGTATCATTTTCAATTGGATCTTTACATCCTTATCATGTTAGAATATGAAATAATTATGGTTATGGAATGGTTAGGGGAATAATGATCCCAAATATATTGTTACCGATAGAGAGTGAATTTTACGTCCATTGAGTGTGACAATTAAAGTCATCCTAGAGAGTGGGATATCCTAGTTGATCATGAAGATCTAGTTCATTAGCAATTGGGGGAGTTCACCTCCCATGTTTCTACTCCCTTTATAGATGAAATTAATGAAAAAATATATCTTTCATGTAATGGTCCTGGCATCTCTTGTTCATTCCTTTGTGAGGATACAGTGTTTGAGGTGTTATGGGAAAATCAATGTGATTTATTTCATTGCTTTGTAAATTTTTCTCCCAGTTTTTCACATGTTTTACAATGGTTACTCCCAAATGATGTCACATGGAAGCGACATCACCCTAGTGGTTTCACCCTAGCGGCATCAGTCACCCTGGTGGTGTCACCGTAACCGTGTCTCCCTGGTAGTGCAACCCTGGTGGCATCACCCTGGTGGTCACTCGCTGGTGTTACCTTACCCTAGTGGTCGCTCACTGGTGGTATCTAACCTTTGTAGTGGCAAGATATAAGCATCTCACCCCGGTCGTCACTCAACCAGTGGTTCCTCGTCCAGTGGTTCCTGTTCCAATGGTGTCTAGCCCCGATAATAAGTCAACCAATGGTGCCTTGTCCAGTAGTGTCTCATACAATGGTGTCTCATCCAACAGTGCCTCACCCAACTGTGTCCCATGAACAATGTTCTCATATCTTCATTTTTTCCTATTTTTCATTAAATTTTATGTGAAACATGTTAGTATGTTATTTTGATGATTTTTTGGAGCATTTTTGAATCATTTTGATATTTTAAATCCATCATCCTTCCCTTAAATGTCCAAACTGTGTGGTCTTGGTTAAGCTCCGCATTTAATTAATTTTTTTAAAAACTATTTCTCCAATTTATTTGGGATCTATAATTTCAAAAGGCAACAGATTCTCTTCCTTGTGAGTTTCCCTTTCTATTAGTGAGAGACGCCCCAAAACTTTCTACTCTAGTGTCATGAAGCCTTTGAGGTGGAATCTATTCGAGTTATCCCTATAGGTGAATTTCTGCTATGTGCGCACCCTTGTCTTTGTGAGATCTGGAATCACAGTTTGTGTCTTCTTCAAGGAAGGTTTCCTTTGTATTTATCGATTTTTTATCATGTAAGGTTGGTGTGAAACTAGTTTTTTGAAGATAGTTGAATCCAAATCAAATAAATATAATTGAAAAACATGCAGGGGATGGGGAAAAGTTACGTATAGTCTTTTTATATTTTTTTGGTTTTTATAGTGAATTTTATGGGCTGACTAGCCACTAAAAATCATGCCTGTTGGGGTATTTTTTTGTGCACAGGATAGTTATGGAATGTATGTTTTTTATTTTCCTTGAATCTGATTATATATGGAAATTGTTAACAATGTATACCCTACTAATAAATGGATACCCCATTAATATTTTTTTTATGATAACCCGGAAATTAAAAATTGGAATTAAAATAAGGGATGCATTGTTAAATCATAATAAACCTTGCGTTGTTTTGTTGAGAGTTTTGGTTGGGGGTAGATTTTTTTCATTGGGGCTTGGTTCTTGATGGGTTTGGTGTGGTTGGGAAGTAAGGCTACCAAGATGTTTGTGATGTGATGTGTTAGTAGGTCTAGTTGTGAGTTGGTTTTTGTTTTGGTTGAGATGATGGATTGGGAGGGATGAATTTGAATAATGATTATAGTAGTGGTACGTATGAGTAATTATCTTGGGGTTTTTCCATGAGTATCAAATAGAAATATTCACCTTGTATCTCAGGTCTATATGTTATGTCATGAATGGGTGTTAAATAGAGAGGAAATGTAAAGTGGGTAAATTTACTTTGGTTTTCATTTTCTGTTTAATTGTGCATATGTTTCCTGTTTTGTGTTGTTCTAAGTAGTTTCTTGCTCATTGATGGAATTAATAAACCAATTGTTTATTACATAATGTAATTGGTTAAATAAAGAGGTTGATAATATAAAATGGGTTTTGTCATTGTTTTGTGGTGTTTTTCATTAGAGGTAGTAGAAAAGGTAATGGTGTGCTATTTCTTGGTTAGTTTGAGAGCCCATATGTTGTGTATGGGTGTTTGGTATCATATATGTATACATAATTTTATTTTTAGTCATGATTTCTATACGCAACCCAACCATGTTGACCACTATGTTTCGAACACCCTCATCATCACAATGAAGGGTGTATTCCCAAACGTCCTTGTGGTAGGATAGATGGATGGACACCTGCTCTTCACTGCTCCTTCTTCCATGCCGTGATAGCCCAATATTATTCAGGTAGGCTATGGTTTGTGAGGCCTATGTTTGTGTGGGAAATTTGTGATTTCTCATGTGTATTCGGGATGAGACATGTTGTGATTTACCATGTGTCTTTGGGATGAGGTGTGGTTTGTGGCCTAGGTATTTTCAGGGGGTGTGATGTGTTTTGTGGCTCATGTGTCTTCTGGAGCGATGTGATGTAGTTTTTAGCCCATGTGTTTTTGGGAGGTATGTGTTTGTGATTCCCAAGTGTATGTGGGTGGTATGTTGTTTGGTATGTTTTTTTAAGAGTTGAGAGTTCCATTTCAATTTCTATTAGAGTGTTAGAGTGTCTACTTAGTGGGAAAGTAGTGTAGGGTACCCTATCATCGATGTTTTTTATATTATATTACTTGATTTTTTTTTGGGTGAGCGTGCCTTGGTAAGGTAGGGATGGTTAGTGTACTTGTTAGGTGCTATTTGGTTTTTCTATTTTCTCACAGGGCAATTAGTATGCATCAATCACATGTGAATGAGGGAATTTTGGTTTTCCTACTAGGTATTTATGTATACTCACCCTATATATATGAAATTATTTTCAATTTTCTAGGAGTATTTCTTGAATAGTACAAGAACTTACTAACTCAAATCTTGATAGTTTTCGTGTCACTGATTAGTTTTTTTGGAATTTACTTTGTAGAGATTTGTATTTGTTTCAGTTCTATTTTTCACATGCTTTTAGAATGGTTTTTTCTTTCTTATATATATATACATATATTGGATTTTCTTTATGGATGATCCATCATATATCTTGATCTTGTTTTCTTATAAACAGTAATTCCTCCCATATTGTGATATTTGTGCACTCTTTGGGCTAATTATCATCCTTGGGCCTACTGAAGGTGGGAATCGGGGGTCATTCTCTCCCATTCTTATTTGCCATCCAAGGATGGGTATTTTGAGGTTGGGGGTCTAGATAAAGTGTTATCAAAGTTTATGGTTGAAATATAGTATGGAGGTTGGAGTTAAGAATAATGAGGATTTCCAGGGATGGTGTTGCAACAGTTCCACTTGACCTTGTTTCATGATAGAGGCTAGGGAGACTGGCTAGGAAACAGGATTTTAGGCCCCCATGACCCAGTGTACAGACTCTGAACTTATTTAACAGCCAAGTGAGACGGTTTTACTTATAGGGGTGATACATAATAAAGGTATATGAAACCTAACGACTTGTGTTCTTGTTTTTATTGGGTTACTTTGGGAAGGTTAAAATGAATAAAACAAATTAAATGAATTGATCAAGTTAAACTATATCTTAATTTTAATACAACTCAAGATTAGGAACTTTTTGTTTTCCTTTTCTGTTATGGCTTTGGTATTTCATCCACATGTGGCTCAGGTAGTGGAGATTTAGTAGGCTGATCCAGTTGATCATCATAGTGTTGATATAGTTGAGTAGAATGACCAGTGGCAGAGGATGTTACACAATTTCTAGTGGTTTTCTCAGGGAAAGTATGAGGGAAGTGTTTCAAATGTGAAGATGGAGGGTTGGTTAGAGAATATGGGTGTAATAAGTTTCATGCCACAAAGGTAATAGTTCCATCATGTCCAAAGATCATCAGAGGTACGATCTATTTGTTTAGTACATTGTTTTCACCTTGTTTGATTCAAGATCTTCACAATCCTTTGTTGCAACCAACCTAGCCCATACTATAGGACTAGAGGTAGAGAGTCTTCTTGTGGACTTGGTGTTGAGTATAGTAGCCAGAGACTAGACCATCTTGTTTTATATGTTCTGAGGGTGAGACTGATGACAGGGAAAAATCAATCCAGTGGGGATCTCTTCTTTTTACAGATGCATGCCTAGTACCCAGAGTTGTTTTGAGCATTGTTATGATATATTTTTATTATAATGTGATATTAGAACCTTTCTATTTTATTAAGATGATCTAATTTCCCCTTGGTGGTTCTATGTGTGGTGCACTCTGTGATTAACTCATGACGTGTGGAGAAGGGAGGGCCTGATTCCTAATCAAGAAGCAATAATTGTGATGCAATTAAACCCATGCGGGCGATTCAGTGTTGACATGAGTAGATAGTATCTTGGTATAAAGGAAGTAATTCCTAGATTCATGTGTTTATATAGTGTGTCTATTTTACTTGGGTGGTGTATCTTCTAGTCAATTGGGTTAGTAGATATTAGAGGAGGTGTTCTTGGATGTTGAGGTTTCACTCAATCTTTCTAACAACACATGTTGGATTATCATTTATCCAGGAATATTTTATTTTTTAGCGGTGTTTCAAGCATAGTGAGATCATTGAGAGGTATCTCATGGGGTGGTTATTCGGACCCCTCTTTCTTTTGAGCTTGATTTTGAATTTTCAATGGTGAGAATAGCTTGAGAGGCATCTGATGTAATAGACCGGACGTCTCTAGTCCATCTTTTTTGAGGATATTGTGTTTGAGGTGTTGTGGAGAAATCAAGGTGACTTGTTTCAACACATTGACAATTCATATCCTAGTTGTTTTCCATGTTTTCCAATGGTTCCTCCTCAACAGTGTCACCTAGAAGTGGTGTCACCCTAGTAGTATTACCCTAGCAGTGTCACCCTAGAGGCAACACCATAGTGGTGTCACCCTAGTGGGATCACTCTGGCCATCTCTCACTATTAGTATCTCACCCTGGATAACTCTAGATGTCGGTATCTTACCCTAGAGTTGGCTAGCTAGTGGTGCCTCACCACTACGGTCGCTCAAACAATAGTGCATCATCCTGTAGTGCCTCATGAAATAGTGTCTCATCCAACAGTGAATCACCTCGGCTGTTGCTCGACCAGCGGTGCCTCATCCAATTGTTCCTCTTCAAATGGTATCTCTTTAAATGGTGCCTCTCCCAGTAGTGTATCATGAACAGAGTTCCTAGAACATCTTGTTTTTCCCTTTTGATGTTTATATGAGGTGAAATGAGTTAATACTTTATTTAATTCTTTTTTAGAGATGTTTTAAATCATATATATCTTCTGAAAACCCAAAAAATCCCTTCACTTTACAAACCACAAGGTCTTGGTCAAGAAATTCCTTTAATTGGTTTTTAAAAATTGTTTCTCTTATTGATTTAGGATCTGAATTTTATAAAGCCAAGTTCTTATCTTCCTCATGTGTTTCCCTTTATCATGGTGCGAGACACCCCAAAACCCACTCATCTGGTGTCATGAATCCTTGGTGGTGATGTCTATTAGAGTTTCCCTATATGTAAATTACTCCTATGTGCATGCCCCTATCACAGTGAAATCAAGAAGCACATATTTCCTCCTTTTAAAGGTAAGTTTAATTCGTATTTCTCAATTGAGTTTCATACTGGTGGGAGTATGAATGTTACTTATATGAAGATAGTTGTATCCAAATAAAATAAATAAAATTTAACAACTTGCAATAGAAAGGGAAAAGTGACATATGATTTGATTTTTATTTTATTTTTCATTGTTATGGGAAAGTTTATGGGCTAACTACCCACTGAAAATCAGGGTAGTTGGGGGCCTTTGTTTTCACATGGGATAGTTATGAATTTTGTTTTTTTTTTTCATAAAACCAATTATATCTATAATTTTTTAACCACGTATACCCAGTTAGTAAATGGATACCCCAAGATTATAATTTCTATGATAACCCCCTAAAATAACAAGTGGAAATAAAATAAGGGATGCTTCATTAAATCTAAATACACATTACTTTGGTTTGTGGGTTGTTGTAGTTTTAGGCTTGGTTGAACACATGGGGTTGGTTCTGTGATGGGTGTGGTGTGGTTGGGAAGTAGGGCTACTGAGATGGTTGTGATGAGATGTGGTTTTAGCTATGGATGTGGGTTAGGGTCTGTTTTGTATGGAAGGATGGATTGTGAGGGACAAAATTAAAGAATCATGATGGTAGTGGTTAGTATGGGTAATCCAATCAAGGTTTTACCATGAGTATTATGTATAAATATTCACCCCATATATCTAGATTGGTATGTTATGTCATCAATGGGTGTTAAAAATATAGGAAATGTGATGTTGGTTAATTGACCTTGGTTCCTCATTTCAGTGTGACTATTTCGGTGTTTCTTATTGTGTGTTGTGATTAGTAGTTTCTTATGAAGTAATGTAATTATTAATTGAATTTATTATTAATGAATTTAATTGGTTAAAGAAGTTGGTCGAGAATATGAAATTAGTTTTGTGGTCACTTTTTGGTGTTGTGCATTAGAGGTACCAGTAAAGGTGGTGGTGTGGTCTTCATTGTTTTTTTGAACCCATAGGTTGGGTATGAGAGTTTGGTATTATATATCTATTTATAATTGTATTATTCTTTGATATTTCTTTGTGAACCCCACCCTAGATGAGAACTTTTTTCCAAACACCCCCATCATCACGGGGGATGGGGGGGGGGGGTAGCTTTCCCAAACATCCAGGTGGGAGGATGGATGGCTAGCCACCCACTCTTCCCTACTCCTTCTTCCAGGAATTGATAACATAATATTATTTGGGTTGGCTGTGATTTGTAAGGTCGGGGTGTGTGTGACCGAGTTGTTCTTTCCCAGGTGTATTCAGGATGAGACGTGTTGTAATTTTCTAGGTGTTCGCAGGATGATCTGTTGTTTGTGGCCAAGGTGTTTTTGGGTTGGATGTGATGTGGTTTGTGGGCCAGGTGTCTGCGGGAGGGAATTGATGTTGTTTTTCACCCAATTTTTTCTGGGTAATATGTGGTTATGAGGCCCTAGTGTTTTCTGGTGATATGTGGTTTGGTATGTTTAGAAGAGGTGGGAGTTCCAGGACGTTTTCCAATATGGTGTAAGAGCATCTAATCAGCAAGATTGTGGTGTTGGTTACAATACCATTGATGTGATTTATATTATATTACTTAATTTATTTTATTTGGTTAGGATGAATTTGGGATTTTGGGACTGTTAATACACCTATTAGGTGTGGTTTGTTTATACTATTTTCTCACATGGGCATTATTAAGCTTCCTTCACATGTTCATGGGAGACTTTGGTTTTCTTTTCGAGTATATCTATATACTCACCCAAAGTATATGAAACTATTTTTAGGTTTCTAGGATAATTTCAAGGATAACGTTCGACCTTACTAGCTTGGATCTTGACAATTTTCAGGTCCCTCCATAGATTTATTTTGGTATTTACTTTTGATAATTTTGTATTTATATCAGTTTTACTTTACACTTGCATGAAAAATGGTTTTGGATTTCTTTCATATATGGATTGGGGTTTCTTTTTGGTTGATCCATAATATCTCCCAAAAATGTTTTCTTAAAAAGGGAAATGCCTCTCATATTGTGAGATTGATACACCCTTGGTGCTAGTCACCAACCCGGGGACTACTGAAGGTGGGACTCAGTGGTCATTATCTCAATTTCATAATTTCCAGCCTAGGAGGTGTATCTTGAGGAAGGGGTAGTGACATTTCCACCCATATTTGATATGTTCTGGGATGTGTTTCCTAAGGAACTATAAGGGATGCCACCTATGAGAGATGTTGAATTCACAATTGAGATTATGCCCATGGATAAGCCAGTTTTATTCCACCATATAGAATGAAATCAACATAGAATCATGATCTTAACTCTCAGATATAAGAGATGATGGATAATGGATTTATCCTTTTGAGTACGTTGCCTTAGGTTTTTCTAGTTTTGATTACAATAAAATCTAATGGGTCTTTATGAATATGTTTTATTTAT
Source organism: Viscum album (assembly GCA_963277665.1). Classification (NCBI taxonomy): domain Eukaryota; kingdom Viridiplantae; phylum Streptophyta; class Magnoliopsida; order Santalales; family Viscaceae; genus Viscum; species Viscum album. The sequence goes on along the minus strand of OY728134.1, from coordinate 807,748,397 downwards.
CGGATGTTGAACAAGATGACTATGAATAGAAGGTTTCCTCTTCAGTGTATCACTGATCGCTTTAAATATTTGGGATAATCTTGTGTCATGTCCTATAATGACTTGAAATTAGGGTATAATTAGAAGAGAGACAGACCTTCTGATATAACTTAGTCTACTTTCAGATCCACATATGGAATTTATGAGTTCATTGTAATTATTTTAGAGCTTACAAATACAAAAACAATGCTTATGGATTTAATGAATAAAATCTACCACCTATACCTAGATCAGTTACTGGTTGTGTTTGAGGATGACATCTTGGTATGCTCCATTTCTCAAGTTGAACATAACCAACCTCTTAACATCATCTTAAGTACACTAAGAGAGAATTGTTTATAAAAAAATCTATATATGTACTAATTATTGATTGATTATATACATTTATTATGAAATAACATCTTAGAAGAATTTATATTAGTGGAAATAGAGAAAGATTAGATAGTTGTATCCTAGTAGTATCCCAAGATAATATTTGATATATATAGTTCTCTATGGATAATATGTTATTTTTGAAGGTTCAATTTGGAGTATTCCTACTTTGAATCACCACTTATGGTCTTTAAAAAAAATTATAATGAATTAATGGTTTGGATCATGTGAGAATTCCTTATAGGAGTTGAATAAGCACTAGAAAATAACACAAATATTGATCTTACCTGAGATATGGGAGGAGTATATGTTGTTTTTTTGACACCTCTAGAATCAGTCTTATATCAAAATTCATGAAGAAAAATTGACTGTTGCTGAAACTTTGATTAGGAAAACATAGGCTCAAGAAGTTCAAGAGTATAGTTCATAATGGAAAATGATGAACTTGTTGGATGAGGTATAAGTTTTGGTTCCAGAGGATCAGGAACATATGACTCTCATATGAGTAACAAACGAGTCTGCACTATTGAACTAGATGATAGTGAGGATATATGAGTACATAGAGTGTTTGTACATGTGGAAATGGCTTTGTGGTTTGGAGTCACCACCCAATTGGACTAAAAATTATGACAGGAAAATCTATATATTTGGAAATTTAGTTTTTCCTATGAGTATGCAAGAGGAGATGATGCATGAATTTCATGCTTCAAAGTGGGTGGTGCATCCTGGTGTGACCAAAATTTTCTGTTACCTATGTCAATGATATTTGTGTTCGGGAAATAAAATAGAGATTATAGTGTTTATTAAGTGATGCTACACCTTTCATTAGCTCATGTTATAGAATTGAAAAAATGGTGGTCAATTACAATCATTTCCTATTCCGAATTGGAAGTGGGATGATGTCACCAAGGATTGTGTGGTTGGCCTCCCAAGGATGCCTCTTAGAAAGGATTGTATTGGGGTTGTTGTGGGCTGAAAAATAAAAGTAGATCATTTATCCTCAATATGGTAGAATTTCCCAGTGGATCATTTTGAAGATATTTATGTTTTAGAGATATTCCATCTATATGGTGTTCCCTGGAGTATACTTTTTGACAACGAACCATTGTTTACCTTGAGATTTTGGGAAGTATTATAGAAATATCTTAATACATATTAATTTTTGGGAGCAGCATTCCACCCATAGATAGATGGGTGGTTAGAAAGTACTATTTAGTTACATGAGGATATTCTATGAGTGTGTATTCTTGACTTTGGTTAGTCTTGGGAGATGCACATATCAATTTTTTATTTTTCCTATAATAAATTTCATCAGGAAAATTTTCATATGGAACCATATGATGACTTTTATTTTAGTCCATACAGATCAACTCTATATTAGATGGAGGTAGGTGAGTTTGAGCTATTTGGATCGAGTCTCATGCATGAGATACTGGAGGAGGTTCAACTGATTCTAAATCATAAGGTTACAACTCCGAGTATACAGAATTGGAATACTTAAAGGATTTGATATCCTCAAGAATTTTAATATGGTTATAATTTTTTCCTTCAGTTGTCACTTACATTGTTTCACCATATGATTTGTAAAGAGGTAATATTTATATATAGGATTATTGGACTCTTTGAGGTTGTGGAGTGAATCGGGTCTGTTTCATATCCATTGGCTCTTCTATAGAGGTATAATGATATGAATGAAATGTTTCTTGTGTCATAGCTTCAGTGGTATCATCCCAAACCTTGTCATGTGATCAATGTTAATGATGTTAAGAGTGAGACCGATGTGTCTTTAAAGGAGCATTTGTAACATGTGTTGGCTCACAGTACAAATTTGATTCGAAGAAGCGTTGTGCTGATAATTCATGTATTGTGTCAACATGGGAGTGTTTTAGTGGAAACAATGGAGAGAGAATTAGATATTCATGCTCATTGTCTTAATAACATTTCTTCGGAATCAAATAGATTCTTGGGAGTGCATATCGAGGATGATATGTTATAATTTGTGGTGATTGTAAGATCCCAACCTATTCTAGATATGTCCAAAACATGTTTTTAGGAAAAATTGTTCCTTGTATTGAGTCAATATTTTTTGGGTTTTACCTTGGGGTATTTTGGGGTGAAATTTTATTTTTTGGATGGGTTTTGGGTAGTACAAGGTTGGTGCATGGTTTTCTCATACCGTGTTCCATGCCAAGGAATCCATACAACCCCTAAAATAGGTGGATTTCATGGTTGTTTCTTGGTTTATCAAACTATACCCGCTCTTTGTAGTATTATCTTCACCCAAGAGAGTAGTCGTAGAGTTAGGTGTATAATAAAGGAAAATTTTGCACCCCTACCCAGAAAACCTTATGAAAAGATTTAATTATATAGAATTGTTTTATTAATATTCCCAAACCCCTTCGAATCTCACCATCATTTACCCATATTCATATTAGGATGATTTCATATTATTTTGGATCCTCTAAGATATATTTTAAGGCATTTTATCCTCTATTATTAATGACTCAATGATTTTATTAATGGGTCTGCACCACTCATGGTTTGTGTGTTCTTCCACATTATGATTCTCCATCTCATAACTCTATTTCCCAATGAAGAGGGTATAGTTTTTATCCATAATCATGGGTTAGGATCTAGTTTCTTATATACTTAACTCTGTTTTATCTTGGATCTGTGTTTTGGATATAGATCTATTTTTAATTGTGTTGTTGAATTTACCACTTTAATTCAGGGATTTTCGTTTGTGAGAATCCATCAAGAATCTTACGGTAAGTGGTCTAAATTAAAAATCATAAAGACTGGATTTTTTTAATTGTATGTAGTTATTAAATTAAAATTTCAATGACTGGAAAAATGCATTGGATATTGAACTATTTAAATTTAGTATCCATGAGATGTTGGATTGGGTTAAACATGGGGCAATTGAAATTGGATAAATTGTGTTCATGAATTAATTGGTTAATGGGCTTTTGTAATTGGTTAATTGATGGTGTATGGAATTGGTTGTTAATGGAAATTGAGAGATTTTTGGTTTAACCATGAATGGATAATGTTTTATATGAATAAATGTTGATAGATAGCTTCATAATGAGTTATTTATTTTATTCCATGTGATTAATGTGAATTTTTTGATTGAATTGGAAATTAAACTTTTATATACTAAAGTGAATTGGTGATTAGAGTGTTAATTTTTATTAAATTTATTAAATTTGATATGTGTGGATGATTTAGAAATGGGGTGTGGGTCATAGGTTAATGCTCCAAATACCTACAGGGTGAAATCGATGATGCTATAGACCGAAATTTAAGAATTCGAATATTATTGTATGTGACATGTACTAATTCTCCAAATAACCATGGACTGTGGGATATGGACTAATGCTCCAAATACTCAAGGGATTCTAGACAATATATTCTATTACCATGATATTGGAATTAGATTATGGTTCTAAATATATATGATTTGAATTGAAATGAAATGATAAAGGATAACCATGGTGTTGTGATATGTGATATCCCTTGGTGATAGTTCTGACTATTGAATGGTCTGACACATGTATTGATGGCTTGGGTCTCTTTGTGAACCCATGTAATTTTTTTTACTTAAAGAATAATAAAATATAAAAACTATTTACCACATACATTATAATTTATTACTTACACAAATAAATACACTTTTATTGACTATATAACATTTAGACATCATTAGTAGTGGACTACCGAGTTGTACTCACACCGTACTTGAACCACATGATTGGTACCCAAATAGGCTTCATGTTTATAGGATATGATAATGAAAGGAACCCTATGTTAGATTGATGAGTTAGGTTGAAGAATGAATTTAGTAATGAGACATGGTTTCAGGGCCCTCTTGGGTTAGTTTTTAGGGTCTTTATTTTAGGTTTTCATTTTCACACTTGACACCTGTTTGGAATGAAATATATACTATTTAGTTATGGGTATTGTCATTAGTTTTCGTTCATCATGTGATTCTTTTTATTCTTTATATTTTTTAATTTAGTTTATATTTATTATATTTTAGTTATATTTTAGTTATTTATATTGTTGCGATTCTTTGATATATATTTTATAACCTCCATATGTTATATATATTATACCCTTACTGCTAGTCGGCTACCTCTGGTGTATGAGAAGCATCACCTGAGGTCACATAACCGACTGGCTTGGGGAACCGGTATGTGGAAACTAGTTCAGGAATATACATTATTTCATTTATATCATATATACTACTCAAAGTATTCCTCATTACGCTCCTTTTATAGTGTTAGTGAAAAATAAATGACATTGCTTCACATGATAGTAGTCCAACGTACACACAAGTGACTTTGAAATATCCCCTTTAGAATGGAAATTAGAAAGATATATAATATAATGAATCCATAGGTATAATAAAATTATAAATATTATATATATACTTTATATCCATCATCATACCCATCTTTTAAATGAGGTAATGGAAGGAATTATGTACATTAGTTTGTGAGACCATAGTTTGGCGTAATCACAAATGTTTATTTCATAGCTATTTGATGGATGTGTTGAAGGTTACAGGACATTATCATGTTATCAAAACAAATAAGTATAAACCTAAGAATAATATTATTATATAATCCTCATTTAATAATAATGTAAAGAGTTTTAAGATGAAATAATATATAATCGCTCATTGAATAAAGTTACCTCTTCATTGGTTAACCTCATTTGGTTTGCACCAAATAATTCCACGGTTGGATTTATGCCCAAACTAAAGATTCTAGGATAAGGGAAAAGATTGTTTGAATTTATTTGGGTTGGTCTTGGCTGATCTAAAATGATGTGATATTGTGAAGTTTGTAGAGAGTGGGGGTGTCTTTTTTAAGTGATATGAGTGGCGCATTAGTAAATTTTAAAATGCAAATGTTGTACCCACAATTTTTAGTAGCCAAAATGTTGAAATATAGGTTAGTATTGAGAAATATATATTACAATGTCTAAAAGTATCCATAAAATATATTTTAGTCATGTTTTTAGGTAAATTTAACCCATATCTTTTAGTTTAACCACCCGATAAATCCATTTTTACCATAACTATGGTAATTGATTTTTATTGTTTTCACAAAAATTATGGGACAAAATTCTGTTGAAATTTTAAGGAAATGCGTATAATTCTGAATTAAATTCCTGAAATCATATTTTCAAGTTCCATTAAAAAAAGTGAAAAAAATAATTTAAAATTAATTCTATATAGGTTTTGAGAATACAGGGTTTCAAATAGAGTATTTACAAATGTTTACAATGTTTTAATATAAAAATACATGATGAAAATTATTACAATGAACAAAATTATATTAATGTATAAATAAATTAATTATTTATACTTAAAAACTAATAAAAATTTTAATTTTACTTTTTAAATAATTAAATCTAAAGGAAAGATTTCAATTAAAATTATTTATTTTCACTATTCATCAAAAAATGTAAAATTTCAGAAAAATCTCAAAAAGTAACCATAATATAATATTTGATTTTATGAGTCCAAAAATAAAGGTTATTTTTCAAATAAATTTTCAAAATTTTGTACAATTTCATTTTAATTCGTTCACACATTGTGAGACTAAACTTTCAATTAGAAAAAAATACAGTATTAAAAAATTCTTATTCATTTAAATGATTGATATTTTTAATTCATTAAAACGAATAAAAAATTAATTTGTGTAGAATAAATATTTTTCATAATTTATTTGCATATATTTATACATGCTAATGTAAATCTAGGTTATAGTAATTTAATAAAGTATCCCATTTCGTTTCAACTTGATATTGGGTGAATTACAAAATATCAAAAAACAAATTAAAGAAATGTATTTCATGTGTTATTTGATCTCATTGTCACATTTCACATACACTTTCAAATACAATCTTCTTATTTTAGACATTTGTGGTGTCATATATTTTCAATTATATTTTCAATGAAAAGTAATTTAAAATAATTTATGAATTTTTAATTTAAAAAATATATATTTTAAATAATTGATATTTCCCTCAAGAAACATTCCAGGTGATTTTCCATTCAAAATAATTTCCCATATAATATTGCGCCCATATATGTTACTTATACTATTCTAGGTTTAAGATCCAGGGATTCCATTCTTATTCTTTCACTAAATGGTTTATTTTTATGATTAGAAGATATTTATGACACCTTATTCTCTTCCACGATTTGGACCATGACAACAAGATTTTGAAACATGATTTTTATTACATGTGTTTTTCTTTTTTGAAATGAAGAAATAATTATGAAACATATTTCTTTTCCATAGGTTCTGTAATGATTAAATGTTTATTAAACCCAATTAATTTCCTAGGTTCTTAAATTCTGAATGTTTTATGATCTTATATAAGACATATTAATTATTTTCATTATGTGATAAAAGGGAAATATATCTCTATATAATGTAATGGGTAAAGATTTATATCTCATGAGATGAACATGACTGTAATAGGGAGTGAAACAAGTCCAATGAGGGACACATTTGACTATGATAGTCTTGGGAGTGGACCTTGACTACTATGATGGTATGGGATGTTAACACAATCCACTATGATAGTATTAGAAATAAGACCTTAACTACTACGTAAATGATTTTCTATTCTTATAGGTTTTCCAAAAATCTATAATAGTGTTTATCTCCCATGATTCATTCTCCTGGATTCTATTATGATCAATTCTTATAGAAATGACATGATTTATTCCATGGATCATGTTTATTATAAATGATAAGTAGGTTATAGTTTTAATATGTTATTATTATGTTATCATACCCTTATTACATTAATATGTTGATATCTACCTTTTTTACCATTACTGTGCATATGATATCACCATTTCCTAGGTTTCCATTCCCCAAGACATGTTGAAAGGTATTATGTATGACTTGTATAATAAGTGTTATTGTTATAAATAACATAGTGGGAGATGATTTATATTATTATGGACGAGTTATCTATGATTCCATGTTTCCAAAGACACATTACCTCGATCATCCTCAGGAATGTGTTTGAGTTAGGTTATGAATTTTAATCCAAAAAATGTAATATCAATGTATTAGGAGTTTATATATTTACACCTGAATAGTTTTCACATTTTCTAGATACAGATATATATAGAGAGAAATCTTATCTTTGTAAAAACCATTAATGCCTGAATTGTTTTTTACTTCTTTTTAATAAATTTTGATATGGGTTTCACCCATTTTCCAAACCTTCTAGGTATATAGATAAATAATTATATTATTAATTAGTTTTTTATAAACATTTAGATTTTAAAATTATCATTCCAAAAATCATATCATTAAATTACCTAATACATTATATAGTTTTAGAAAGACATCTATATATTTTAATCCTTAGATCAATTCCTTGATTTATAAAATCATTTTCAATAATATTTGTTGATCATAAAATTATTATAAAAATAATTTATAAATATTTTTTATCACTCAAATAAATATTGATGATATTTTATGAGTATGAATATATCTCTAAACGTGATAGTTTTTAAATATTATGAATTAAATTAATACATGTTTGATGAGGGAGTTACAAATTTTCAATAGTTTTTTGATATTTAAAATTAAAAAGATTATTTTTTAATCAAATAGAAACATTATTTTTAATGGTTTAGTGTACATATTAATAAAATTATTGATACAACCATGAATACTGAATGTCAATTATAAATAGACAAATTTTGATATTGTATTGAATTGAAATTTTTATTTAGGTATGATTTATATACTACTATACCTTATTACTAGGTGCCATATTTTTTTCTTTCATTTTTATTTAATGAATACCCTCATAATATCACATAGGCGTAGTTAAAACAGTTTTTAGTACCTTATGTATTATTCAAATTTTGGGTTATTTTACATTAAAATTATTTGTTTTCATACCAATGGTTTTCTAGATGATGATAATTTTTCATATAGTTCCAATAATAAGTTCAAATAAAATATATATAAACTTTTTTGATAGCCACTAGTTTTACAAAAAAAATTCAGTAAAATGTGGTTATTTGTTTTTGAATATAAATACATTGTTTTAGGTTGTTTTTATACTCTATTATTATAGATGAGAAACATTTGTCTAGATATATTTTTTATAATTGATATATCCCAATATATTATAAAAAAAGTTTTACTAATATTTATAAAATACATTGATACTAATCCATGAATAAACATACATATATAAGACATAAAATTTTGATAAATCATTATAAAAACATAATATTACTATTTGATTAATTATAATTGATATTTATCTTTCTAATAACATTACTAAACCATTGAATTTAGAGAGATTAATTAATTATATAATACATGAACTAGGAATGTTGATTTATCCATTTTTGATATAGTATTTATTTTTTTATTTCATTTGTATCATTTATTATTTTCAAATTTTTTATTATCATCTATAATTTTAAGTTACTATTTATTATTTATAAATTATTTAATCATGGTTTCATGATATTATTGGTGTGGTTAAATATTTTTAATTTATTTTATATTCTTTTTTAATTTTCTATCTCACTTTAACATAAATTTATTCTTTAGTTCATAGTCTACAATAAATATTTTTAAATATTATATTTAATTAATTATATTTATTTAATATAATTAATAAACATTTTTATTATATCTTTTTAAATATTTTTACTATATCATAATAATTCTTACATTTTTATAAATCCCTATATCAGTATTTTATATTTATTGTTTTAGATCCCTCCATGCAATTTTCTCTCTCCCATTATTTATCTTGAGTATATATTTTAACTTTCTCAAAGTCATCGAATCAAATAATTTAAAAATGAACTAATAAAAATAAAGTACATCTACCTATGATGTTGATATATGTCATTCAATGTGTTATTTGAATTAATCGTTTTGAAATATTATAGGGCGTTTATTAAATAAATGAAATATTTTATAGTATTGAATTAAGATAGTCTGACACCCATACCCTGATATCAAATGATAAAAAAATATTATTCACATATTTGATTGGATATAAAAAGAAAGAAACAATTTTAATCATCTATAATTACATTATAAATTCCCAAAATAGAGTCACTTATGTAACCAAGATAATTTTGGTTTATAGTTTTCAAGCCTTAGTAAAAAACGTTTTTATAAAAAACCCTTCACATTTATCATCAAATGGGATTTTCCCACTATAAAATAATTTTATTTTTTCATAATAATACGTCATTATTTTCAAAAACATTATCCACACATCATTCCCTTATATAATTTTTTTACAAAATATTATTCTTCAAAACATTTTGATGTAGAAAAATATGAAATGTAATGTTATGATTCTCGCTATGGGTAATCATAGGATATATCCATCGATAAGAACAAGTGTGCATAGGACATGATAAGTAAAAGCATATGATAACATTATCATAACTCACAAAATTCATACCCAATAATTAAAAGATCATTAATCATGAGACATATAATAAATAATCATCATAAAAATGAAATACTTTATAAGATTTTGGAATCATCAATAATCAATCCCTTACCCTACAAACATATCATAGGCATATGGAAAATGTTCATGGAACACACATCAACCTAGAAAACATTTTCATTATAAAATTTTCACTTCCAGGAAAATTATAATGGAATAATAAACAAAATGTAATTTTTTAACACCCCATTGTAATAATTATTTTGTCATGGTTCACTCCAATTACTATCACAGTGGATAAAGTCCCATAAATAAAAGGGTCCACTCTACATTCTATTTCATATTTTATAATGAGATATCAACCATATATTAATGTAATGGAAATCCAAAAGATTATTTTCCAACCTATATAATAATGATAATTATAAAAAATTATAAAATAATATCAAAATAATATTCAAAATTTCATTATTTCATAACCCTTGGAGAAGAAATTATCTTTAGTATGGTTTAATTACTTCTAAATTTACCCATTTGAAATAAACAGGTTTCATAGAATCATCATCCAAAAATAGTAATCAAAATATACCCGTAAAAAGATAGTGCATGGAATCATAATATAATATCTCTAGTGAAGCATAACAAATATTAACAGATTTTGAAATATATGAAACAAAACTCAAAATATAATTTAAACATTTCATTGAAAATGTGTAAAATATTATTTCTTTTTGGTATCATTGAAAATAGTTTTCTATTATAGTATGAAATAAATATTATATGAAAATAACCAAGTAAATTATAAAATAAGTTTCAATAATATTGAATGAAATGATATCAGGAATATTTGCACATGTTTTATACCTTAAAAAGTGTTCTTTTCACAATTTTGTAAAAAGTAAAAAGTAATTCATAATGAAAAAATTGAAATGATTCATTTTAATTATTTTTAATTATTTTAAATTGTATTAATGATATCCTTTCTAAAAAATGTATGAATAGATGAAAATTTCAATAATATTTTTAATGAACATGTACACAATGGAGAAATATTCCTCACCCAAAAGTCTAAATAATGTTGTTTTTTCATAAAAGTAATTTCGCTATCATTCTATAAACCAAAGAGACTTAAATTTTATTAATACTTTAAAATTCCAAAAATAAAAAATTAATATAAAATTATATGAATTTTAAAGGATAATGAACTTATAATTTCCATTAATGGGTTTTTAACATATAAAATCTTGAAAAGATAAGAGATTATATAATAAACCCTTACTAAATTGGAACCATGTAAATCCAAATCCAATGAACAAAATAAAATCTAGATAAAAATTAAACTATATGAATATAAAATGATCCATGATATAATATTCAAAGGATATAGTATATACCCGAAAAAAACAAAAATATTTTCATAACATGAATCATCTCTCATACCAAAAATATTTAGATGAAAAACCCTTAATTTAATAGTAATAAAAATTTTAGAACCTAACAAAGGATATTTCCTTATATGAATTTTTCAATCCTAATAATATTCCTCAAAATCATCATGAAAATATTTATTTTATATTATGTAAAATATAACTCAGAAAAGAGTAGTGAATATGGCCTATTTCTTAAGTAAATTAATGTGAGATGAGTTAACATTTCATCTAGTCTCTTTTTTACTTCATATACATTAAAAAAATTATAATAAATATATAATATTTTAAATATATTTAGGAACCATATTGAGAATTATATAACAATATATTATTCCCATATCATTTTTAATTACACATTTATTACCAATTTATCCTTAAAATCATAATTCTAACTACTCACTATTCCATTTTCCAAACACGTTTCACTTGTTCAGTTTTGATCCATGCTCTATGGTAATAGTTGTTTCATATATAAAATTTTAAAAATTTCATATGAATTATATTATTACATTATATATAGCTTTAAAACCATTTATATAAGGTGGATGTGAAAAAATATATACATCACTTCATAGATATGGTAGTTCATATATACACATGAGTAATGTATTCATTTCGTAGTTGTTGGAATAAAAGAAAAGTAAATAATAAATAAAAATATTTGAATCATAATTATTTCATAAATATTATATATATATATATGTGAAATTCATCTATATAACCATCCAATATAGATGATGACGATTAATTGCTTACATCGCTGCATGGAGATAATAGTCTATTAATACACATGCATGACGTTTTTATTTTTCATTATATGAAATGGAGAAATAATATGGTTGTCGATTTTATTGAAAAATATATTACTATAGTAAATATACTAATTCATTTATACTAATTTTGTAATATAATGTTTAGTGGATGATTATGTAGAAAGAAACAAGAAAATGGACGGTAAGAGGATATAAATATTCTTTAGGTATCATCCATTAATTATAACCTTAAGAAATTAATGAGATGAATTTTTTAAATATTGTAACCTCTATGATGATTGGGGAAGTGATTTGGGAGTATTGGGAAGATATTTATAGATAAAAGTGTCTCATGTTGTATTTTGTAGAGAGGAGTAGATGTTCCCTTTTATGTGCAAGGGAAGTGGCATACATATAAATATTTTAAGCATTCAATTATTATAAGGCCACTTTCTAGAAAAAGGGGTTAAAAATTGGATAATATTTTGAAATGGAATGATATTAGTTCAATGTTTTTTCATAAATTGTATGTTTACATTTTTTAGTTTATTTTTACCAGTATATATATTTTTCAATTCCTTGTTACCCCTTTTAAAAATTAACATAGCAACTACAAAACTTATATTTATTGGTAAATAATAGATTTCAAATAGTAAAAGTGTTTCATAATCTGATAATGTATAAAATTATTGACCATTTTTAGTTCAGTTGAAAAATTATATAACCTTTATGATGTTTAAATCAATCAATTAGTTATTTTTTATCATAAAATATCCTTAAATTCATTTATAAGACAATTTGAATAATTTTACTTTAAAAACAATAATATTACCATGGAGTAATAAATTGAATTATTAAAAGGTATTTAAAATTAATTTTGATCCATAATATTCTTGAAATACATTACCTTATCCAAAATATATCACTTTCAATATTTTGAAGCTATTTACCTTGAATTTTTTACCTACATTCAAATGTGATACATCAAATAAGAGTAAGTATTAGTGGTTATTATACCACTAAAAAAATAAAAAAAAAATAAAAAAAATATATTAATTTATATTCAAATTAATGACTTCCATGTTCTCATGAAATCTATTTATTCTTATGTAGTCCTATTCGAGATATTAAAATAATGGGAGTGAAATTTCATAATAATTCATTATATAAATTAATTTAATGGACATTATGAATAAAAGATGATAAAAAATTGAAATTGTTTCCAAAATAGAATTATTTTTTTGAACTATAGACATCTAATGAAATAAAAGAAAGTTTTGGATGATTTGAACACCTAAAAACAATTAATTTACCTCAATTAACCGTTTTTATAGTTAACATAGGTGTTAAAAATTTAAAATGACAATAATTGATTATGTTAAATAATCAATTCAACCTTATTAAGTGACATTGGTTATGTTGAATTAAAAAAAACTAATCTTCTTTTTTCATGACCCCTCCCTCTATAGATGCACCTCTTAATCTGGGAATGGAGAAAGGTAGATAATGACCCCCCCAAGTCCTGCCTTCAATAGGCCCCGGGGTGGTGACCAACCACAAGGGTATACAATCTCACAAAATGGGAGGAATTACCCATTTTTAGTAAATTAAATCAGGTTATAAGTTGTATCAACCTCCAACAAACTCCAAGACATATATATAGAAAAAATCCAAACCCATCCCACATGCATGTTTAAAACGAGACTGCAATAAATTCAAATAAACTCCAAATTAAATACCCAAAATTATTTCTAATCAGCGCCACATCATCTATCCCAAAGTCTGAAATAGTAATGCTCATCATGGTTCCTGTAGTGGTCATGGTAACATGAAAGTAGATTTATAACATTGGGTGAGCATACAATCATAATCAGTAGGAAAAACCAAAGTCTCTCATGCACAAGTGGAGAAGCATAATAATGCCTATGTGAGAAAACAATAGAACCCCAAAGCACCTAACATGTTATATTATCCTTCCCGACCTCACCAAGAAATTATAACCAAATAATGCAAGTCAAGTAAATTAATAAAATAAGCACATCGATAGTTGGGTACCCCACACCACTTTCCCACTGTTTAGTTGCTCTCACACTCCAATGAAAAATATCATGGTGCTCCCACCTCTTCCAAAAGAACCACATCAGAACCAAACACACATACCTTGGAAACAAACCATATCACATCCTTCCCAAAAACACTGGGGCCACAAACCACATCTCATCCTAACTAAAAGAACCTAGTCTACAAACCAAAACCGCATCCCAAATACAGGTGGGAAAGCACATAACATTTCTTCCCAAATACACATAGGAATCACAACCTTCCCGCACATACCAGGGCCACAAAAACCACAATCTGCCCAAAGAATCTTGTTCTATCATCGCTTGAAATAGAGAATATGGAAGATAGGGTTTCCAACCGACCATCCTCCTAATATGATGCTTGGGAAAGACACTATCCCTCATGAAAATAGGGGTGTTCGGAACATAGTGCTGAACTAGGGTGGGGTGCATATTGAAATCATAAGGATATAAAAGTATATATATATATATATATATTAAACAATAATCCAAACCTATGGGTTTTTAAACAATAACCATCTCAAAGTACTACCTTTTCTACTTCCTCTAAATACCCAACCACACACATCCAAACACAATTAAATTCTTAACCTCATCCATTTCATTTAACCAATCAATATTCATTACTTAAGAAAACTAAATTTTCATTCCATCCGTACCCGAGTAACTACCAACCAAAACACACTACTATCCACATAGAAAATACAACATTTGGAATATAAACCATTTTAAACTAGCCAACTTCACATCTCCCCCTATTTTTGACACCTGTCTATATTATGACAAACTAACCCTAAAGTATGGGGTAAAGCAACTCATGTAGAAACTCCAGGTGAATTAACTATACCATCCTTTTCCAACATCATTATTCAAATTCATCAGGCCTAAAATCATTTCCCTAAATAGAGTGAACATATAACTCATAAAAAAACCCAAAAAATCCTCTCACCGCATCCATAACTAGAGTCCCCACTTCACAAACCCACCACACCCAACACATCCAGTAACTAGAAAAAAACACAACTCGGTGCAATCCCACTGCACATCACTGCTCAACCATTCCAGGAACAAAAAACTCTCAACCTAAGATTCCATTACACCACCCAAACCAACCCATGAACATATACATTAACATGAACCCACTACAGTATAAGTCAGAAAAAAACCACACACATCACATAACCACACCAAAAAAGGAAGGGTATATTCAGATTTAGAAAACACCCATTCTTTAAATTACCTTTGAAAATTCATGGGTGATCACATAAGGTGTATAATCCTAGTGTATCCATTTATTAAAATGAATAAAAGTGGTTAATAATATTTCCATATTAATTATTGTTCAACAGAAGACCAGCAACATGCATTCAAAATCCGGTATAATTGTGCAAACAAAGACCACTAACGACCATGATTTTTAGAGGGCATACTGAGAATAAAATTCATAAGTGGATCAAAATAATAGATAATGAAAAATGATCATCATAATCATATTACCTTCCTCTAATTTATCTTTTCTAAATTTGGATTCAACCTTAATCACAATGATACATGAGTACACCCATCCCACATGATACAAAATAAAGAGAGATGAAGGGATCCCTACCTTTAAGAATAGATGATAATAAATTCTTCTTGCACTAAACTAGGGGGTGTACAATGAACTAGGGAAACATGATCCAAAGGGAAAAACATACTCATGGATCCTCGAGAAAGAAGGGTTTTGGTACACCTAACATGAGGAGAGAAAAATGAGGAACGAACAAAGGAAGGGTTTTGGCTTTGAAGGATCCAATCTGAGGATCATAGAATATGTAATCATTTTGAGTTCCACATTAAAAGTGGATCTTAAACAAGACCATGAGTTTAAACATTAAAATCCTTGGGTATTTTGAAAGGCATAATATATGATTAATGGAACTTTAAAGGGATTTTAAAACTCATAAATATGTTATTTTGAACTCAATTTATGTAAAATAAAACATTAAAGTGGTGAAATTGGAAAAACTGGAAAAAATTCATAATTGGAGGAAATGAACCACAATTGGGTGAGTCATTGATGAAAGCTAATAGTGGGTGAGTAAATGTTGGAGGGCTCATCATTGAATGACCTACCATTGAAAATGTTGTAATTTTTTGAAAACTCTCAAAATGAGCCACCGTAACTCCCCAGAACACCTCAAACACTGTATTTTCACATAGGAGTAGACTAGAGATGTTTGAGCCATTACATCAGATACCAATCAAACTATTATTTTTATTAAGAATTAAAAAACTAAACCCAGAAGTAATAAAGAGGGTTCCAAACAACCACCTCACGTGATACCTCTCAAGGAACCCAGTACACCTGAAACACCCCTACTGCACAAAAACATTAAGGTTCAAAGATAAACTACCCTATGTTATTAAAAAGATGGAGTGAAACCTAATAATCCAAGAACACCCCTCTAGCATATACTATAGAACTGAATAGAAAATACATCATGCAAGCACAACAACCACACTATCTGGACACACAAATCCGGGAATTCCTTCATCTATGTCAAGAAACTATCCACTTTGGGTGCCATTGACTCACCTGTGTGGGTTTAATCACATATCAATTAATTCTTCTCGATTAGGAATTAAGTAATCACCTCTTCATAAGTCAGGATTTTATCACACATTGTAGAATAAGGAAAACACTCATCTCCTTGAGAATAAGGTTCAAGCATTACATTTAATAAAAAACAGAAGAAAGAAAAAAAAATCAAAACAACTATAGGTACTGGGCACACATCTAAATTTCTTGCTCCCAAGTACTCTCCTCTAGGCCACCATGACTCCATATAACATGAACCAAGGGAATGGTATTTTTCATGTAGCACCTTCTTCCAATGTCTTGGATCTCAACTGGTCGTTCCACATATGTCGCGTCATCCTCAATATCCAACTCTTCCCAGTCAATGACTTTGTAGTCATGGGGTAGATACCAATGAAGCTGGAAGATGTGCAATGAGTAATGGATCCTATAAAACTATGGTGGAAATGAAAACTTATATTCAACTTCGCCAAATCATCCCAACACCTCGAGGGGTCTGATAAACCTAGGATAAATCTTACTCTCTTGGGAAAACCTCTACTGCCTGGGTCAATGGAAGAACTTCAAGAACAAGTGGTCCCCAAAATAGAATTTCAAGGGACTCCTCCAATGTTTGGAATATGACTTATGAAAGCCCCGGTCCACCTTCATCCACTAGAAAACAAGATCAACTATCTCTGTTGTTCTATACACTACCTCGGGGCCAAAGACAACTGTTTCCCCAACCTCTATCCAGCACAAGGGTGAATGACAAAGACTCCCATACAAATCATCAAATGGATCCATTCCAATGGAATGTTGATAGATATTATTGTAACCAATATCTACCAAGGGATTTTGTCATACCCAAGATCCAAAAAAGTCAAGGATGCATGCATGCACCATATCTTCCAACGTCTGGATGGTCTGCTCTTTCTTCCCATCTATATGAGCGTAGATGGCAGTGATGAGACATAATTGATTAATAAAATCATGCTGAAATCCCCTCCACACTCATGAGGTAAAACATAAATCTTGTTTAAAGACAATGGATCTTATAACTCCATGAAACTGCACCACCTCAACCACATTCTTCTTGGATAAGGTTTCCACTATGCCCGACTCCTTAAATTCTAAGAAGTGAGCTGATTTTGTCAGCCGATCCACCTTTAACCAAATTTCATTGTAGCCTCCCAGAGCCCTAGGTAACCCTATGATGAAATCTATCAATATTTCATCCCACTTCTACTTATGGAAATATAAGGGCTGTAACAATCCACCAGGAACACAATCTTTAACCTTCACTTTATGGAAAACCAAACACCTGAACCCAAACTGTCCCACTTACTGCTTCATCCCAAGCCACCAAAACTACTATGTCAAGAAACCATACATTTTGTAAACTTTTTGGTGAACCACTAATGACGATCTTTGAAACTCATAGAGGAATCACTAGCGCATCACTACTAGAAAAAATATCCTCCAACGAAACATCATCTGGTTCTGACCATCCTCCGACCACCCCTCCAAAGCATCACCATGGTCAATGTGATCACACATCACTTCTACCTCTGAGTCCCCCCATTGAGACTCCTCCACTTGTTGGATTAGATAAGACTTAAACTTTATATGAAACTAACAACCTATGCCACCACAAATTCCTACATCTAAGTGAAAGGAATCCAACTCTTCCACCACCTTCCAAGGAATGAAGATTCTAGAAATACCTCCTCCAGCAACATCCTACTCAAGGAAAAATCCACAACATTCCCCTATCCTGAGGTGTGAGGGATCTCAAAATCATAATCCTAGAGAAACTCCATCGACCTCTACTATCACATGTTCATATCTCATTGGGAAATAGTCTGAAAGCTGAGGCCTGAGACCTTATTAATTAAAAAAAAGGGGAACCCTTTTGAACTGGGTAGGGGAAACCCATTACATGACCAAAGGCCAGAGGAAAATAGCCTTAGATCAGAGAGAAAAAAGTTTAATGTTATATTTTCTAACCTAAACCCATAAAACATATCCAAATTTCCATGACAAGACCAAATAGATTCATAGTCACCATTTCCAGCTAAATCATTGCCACATGCCTCCACGTTCCACCATCCCCACTAGAGAAATTGCACTCCACCACAACTAGGTGCACTCCATAGTCAGCCATCAAGCCAAGATCTAAGGAATCCTGCACCACATCTTTGAAAAACTGAAACCAAAAACACCACTCATTCCACAACCAGAATCTTACATCTACACCATACTAGATCCAAATCCCATTCCCACCATCGAGTCCACACGGAGTCCAAAAATATCCTTCCAAATCATGCACATCCTACATAGATCAAAGTGGTGGAAAACCCTCATAGCCCATGGAAGACCGGGATCTGGACTGCGCCACCCTGGAGGCTACCTGGAAAACATTCTACCGAAGACCCACCATAGCGTTGATGAACCTGCAATGACTCTACCACGATTCCCTCTTATAGATCTACCATGAAAAACAGAGCAGTCGCAAAATCTCCCCCCAACCGCTATGAAGCCTCTGCCGAAGGATCCAACCCCTATAAATCTCGGACCATTTCCAGGTGAAAGCCACTGCAATCCAGCCACACCACGCTGCTTCCACTGTGAGAGAATCCACACACCATGATCTCACAGAGGGAGCATAACTGAGGAGAGATCCATAGCCATCCCACATGATGGATGAAGGAATGCAGTGATAGGGAAAACATAATCTAGATATAAAACAATTGGGAAATATGTTGCTCAATCTCTTGTGATCTTTGAATACCATAAGTCCCTCCCCAATGAAGTAATGTCTCCTAAAATTTAGTGAAAAAACAATTTTTTCTAGCTCCAGATCATGGGTGGCATAGTTTTGTTCATGGGGATGTAAAAATATATAAACATAAGAGATCACTTCCTACTATTTCATCAACACAAATCCCAATCTCAGATGGGAATAATCACAAAATACTACGAACATCACCCCGTCATTTGGTAAAGGGATAAATAGATCACAAACCAATGTCCCCATTAAATATTTGAATAGTACCTAAAACTGCTCACCCCACAAAAGGCCTTGTCTCTCCTGGTCAAGGCTATCAATGAAGCTTCAAATCAAGAGAAATCTGGTACAAATGTCTAGAAATAACCTATGAGACCCGGAAAAATATTATCCTATTCTATATTCTTGGGTTATTGCTGAGAAAAAACTACTTTTACCTTCAATGGGTCCACTTATATACCATATTTTGACATCACATTCCCATGGAAATGTACCTCTAATGTTTTGAAACTATACTTGGACAACATCCTGTAGAGATAGTGGTGTCAAAACAACTGCACGACAGTCCCAAGTTTATCAACATGATTCTTCTCCAACCTTAAGTAAATTAGGATTTCATCAATGAATTTAATGATATAATGGTCCAAGAACACACAGAAAATGGAGTTCATGATACCCCTGAACATGGAAGGTGAGTTCATAACACCAAATGACATGACCAAAAACTAGAAGTTCCCATACCTTCACCTGAAATCATTCTTCAATATTTCACCCTTATTCACCCTATCTAGATCAAATATCAATCTTTTAGAACCAAATTTCTCTTTTTAGTTGGTCAAAAAGACCATCTATCCTTGGAAGATGGTAACCGTTCTTGACTATCACTCGATTCAACCTCCAGTAGTCTATGAACAACCTCATTCCACCATATTCCTTCTTTGAAAAACCAGACTAGAGTATCCAATAATGACACACTGGTCTAGATTAATTCCTTCTTAAATTTTTCATCATTCTGAATATGCAGTTCCCACAATATAGAAGGTTCCATTTAGTAATGAGACATCGATATCAGACTAACACCAAGCTGTAATTCCACTCTGAAGTCAAAGTCACATATAGAGGGTAGAGTTAAAACCACCTCAGTAAAGAGTATAAATAACTCCCCAATAACTATTGGAGTCTCTATTATCTCATTATCCATTGATCCCATTTTAGCTCAACCAACAAAAAACTAAGAGGCTCCACACACCAACTACCCACCTCAAAACTCCACTCACCGACAAAAACCACACGCTGGACATCCATGTTGGAAAACCCATCCCTACTATAAAATAATTAAATAAAATAATGCAAAAAATACAAGAATTTGATGCCAAGGATGACATTGTATTGTTTCATTTGTAGCAATAATAGGTCTCCATGAGACTAATGTGGACCCATTATCAGTCTACATCCCAGCACACATCAAACAAGCTAGTCTAACCATCGACTGGCGTACTCATTAACGGGGTCACAAGAAGTATCTGTATATCTTTTACTAGAGAATGGGATATATCATGTACAACAAAGGAGTGAGAATATCCTAAATCAAACAATGCACAAGAAACAGTACTAAAAAACTGATCGAACATGAACGATCTTCAGCCCTGCTGGAACTGCTGCCACTATTTCATGTAACTGACCACACCCAACTTCTCTACCTCTCTACCGATAGAAACCACCCCAAACATGCCTAGGTTGAGGTACCTAAGGAATACCCTGAGGATGCCCTCCACCTGCTCCATCTCCCCTCGGTGGAGTAGGAACTATCTTTACCTGATGCTGGAAAAACCTCACTGACAACTACTATTAAGGTGGGAACTAAACCTTCCCACCTATTCCATATTGAGCTTGAACAAACACTAAGAACTAAATCTAAAGATTCCCATGGAATCTATAGATAAAAAATATTGGACCTAGGACCACAGGATAGGCAGGAGGGCCAGAAGGTTGAAATGAAAAATGCTGAAATCGATTCCCCATTGGCTGAAACATTGATGGTCTTAGTACCTGAGATATGCTATTAGAAACCTTTCCTCGAGAAGAAGTTTTCTAACTCCCCTCTCATGGTGTAACTCCTTGTGAGTGAATCCTCTCAACTTCCTCTACCTTCATCTGGACCTCCAAGTAAATCAGCAAGGTCATGTGAGTAACCACATATTAAAGAGAAGGATGAAGTGCCTCCTCTAACCATCTCACACGAGACTCCTCATCCAGAATGAGATTTGGATAAAAAAAGGAGATCCATGAATTTGATCCATAGATCTCATACAGACATACTCTCTTGTTGAAGGGAGAGTAACTGCTGCCTCTTCTCAACCTTCATGGTTGAAGAAAGGAATTCTGCTTGAAACTCTTCTCAAAATAGACCCACTGAACATTAGCCTCCATTTTCTCCCCCAGGTATAGCGTCCACCACTGACACGCAGCTCCTCAAATCTGGCTCACCACCATAGAAAACTAGTACTCTTTCAGATCCTGGATCAAGTTCTAGGTGATCTCAAGCTCCTCGAGCCAACTCTTTCTCTCCATATCTAAAATTTTTCCGTCATACTTTCCCAGACTCTACTACTAGAAAACACATAACTTTTTCAACCACTGGTTATCCTTCTCTACTAGATCAACCCTCCACTGATCAACTAGATCGGCCTGATGAGCCTGAATTGCTTGAACCACATGTAGAAAACGTCTGAGTTTTATAACTAAAAGAAAAACAAGGAATTCCTATGACCATATAGTATGAAATTTTACTGAAGATCCATTTTACCTTATTTTTTTCAATTTACCAAATGCCCAACTCAAACAAGAACACAAGTCATTATGATGCATGTACCTTTACTAGGGTCCCTAATCTACAATCTATGTAGCCTCACTTGGTCGTTCGGTTGGCTCAGAGTCCTTGCATCCGATCACAGGGGGCCAAAAAATCACATGTCCTAGCTGATCTTTGTTGGCCAATGTCAAGCACCAATGTCACCTAACATAGTTTCCCCACCAATCCATGAAGTACTCTCTGTGTATAACTATAAAATCCATCTTATCTCTCACCCATCACTTTGATTTCATTCTATCATAACCCCATCACTCCAAAGATACCCCTCCTAAGCTACCAGTGGAGAAAAGGAGATAATGACCTCTGAGTCCCTCCTATAGTAGGCCCTAGGGCGGTGACCCACATCAAGGGTATATAGTCTCATAAAATAAGAGGAATTATCCCTTTTTATTAAATGATATTGGGAGATAGGATGTATCAACCACAAAACCAATCTCAAAAAAATATATATAAGAAATAAAAAACAACCCCACATGCATGTTTAGAACAAGACTACTAAAAATACAAATAAACTCAAAATAAAATACCCAAAAGTGAGGTTGATAATTGACACAAAAACTATCCCAATGTATGATCTTTTAATGCCCATCATGGTCTCCATATCCATCCTAGAAACCTAAAAGTTGTTTTATAACATAGGCTGAACATACAAGTATAGTCAGTAGGAAAAACCAAAGTCTCTCATGCAAAAGTGGAGAAGTATACTAATTCCCCTATGAGAAAATAAAAGAACCCAAAAGCACTGAAAATGTTATACTATCAATCCCAACATAATTACGACATTATCACCAAATGACATGAGTAAAGTAAAGTTATATAATAAGCGCATCGATAATAGTGTACCCCACACCACTTTCCAACTGATTAGCCACTCTAACACCCTTATGAAAAATTTAATGAAGCTCCCACCTCTTCCTAATGAACCACATCCAAACCTACTTGCATAAACCTAGGCCACAAACCACATCACATACCACCCAAATACACCAATGCCACAAACCTCATCTTATATCAGTTGCAAATACCTGGTGTAAAAACCCAAACCTCATCCCAAATACACCTATGAAAGCACCTAACATCTCATCCCAAATATATATGGGAAGACCACCCCACCTGCACACACCTAAGCCTCATAAACCACAACCTACCTAAAGAATCATAGGTTATCACTACCTTGAAGAGGGAGCACATAAGGGTGGGTGGCGAGCCATCCATCCTCCCACCATGATGTTTGGGAAAGACGCATTCCTCCATTAAAATTGGGGTGTTTGGAATATAGTTGTCAACTTGGGTTTGGTGTGTATAGAAATCACATGGAAATATGAGTATATATATATATAGGTACCAAACACTCAGTCCAACCCATGGGTTCTCAAATAAAAACTATCCCACAATACCACCTTTTCTTCTAACTCTAAATTCAGAACCACACACAACCAACCACAATTCAATTCATAACCCCAACCAATTCATTTAACCAATAATCATTATTTATTTAAAAAAATCACTTATTAATTCCATAACTATCCGGGAAACTACCAACCATAGAGGCAACAAGACACATAACATAAACCACTCATGGAAGAAGAACTATGTTATAATAACTCACATCACATCTCTTACCCCTTTTAACACCCATCTATATTATAAAAAATTGAACCTTAAACACGAGGTGCTGCTAATCATGGAGAAACTCCCTGTGAAGTACCCATACCAACCTCTTCTAACATTATTCTTCAAAGTCATCCCGCCTAAGATCAACCCGCTTAATAGAGTGAACCCCCAACTCATAACCACACTTTATAACACCTCTCATCAAAACCAAACCTGGAAGCCCTGTTTCACAAACTGACCACACCCAACACATCTAGTAACAAGAAAAAAACACTACCCAATGCAGTCCCACTGCACAACACTGCTCAACCATTCTGGGAACAACAACCTCTTAACCTGAGAATCTATTAATCCACCCAAAACATCCCACACACACAACCATGAACACAACCCCACCACATAACAAGTTAGAACAAAATAATACACAAAAAAAATCCACACCAAAAAATGCGTGGTGTATTCAGATTTAACAAACATTCAATATTTAATTCCACTTTGAAAATTATGAGGTGATCACATAAGGTGTATAATCTGAAAGTATTAATTTATTTAACCTAATATAAGTGGTTAATCAGATTTATATATTAATTGTAGTTCAATAGGAGACCATGAACAAGAGTTGAAAATCCTGTATATGTGTTCTAACAGAGACCTCCAACGACCATGATTTTCAAAGGTCTTACAGCCAATAAAATTAAAAAGTTGAACAAAATAATAAAAAAACAAAATGATCATCATTACCGTCATCCCCACCTCTCATTTATAATTGTTAAATTTTTATTCAACCATAATCACAAGGAGATATGAGTAAACCCATATCACTTGATACCAAAATAAAGGGAGACAAAGAGATTCCTACCTCAAAGAATAGGCGATCTATAATTATTTTTATTACGAATAGGGAGGTGTGTAGGGTTCTAGAGAAACACGATCCAAGGGAAAAATAGACTCATAGTTCCTCAGGAAAGAATAGTTCAGGGACACCTAGTATCAGGAGATAACATGAAAGAAATAATGAAGGAAGGTTGTCCAGATTAGAAGGATCTAATATGAGGCTAACAGAATATGAAACTATTTTGAATTCCCCATTAAAAGATGATATTGACAAAGACAACACGTTTGAACATTAAAAGAAACGAATTTTTAAAGAGGATGAAGATGTGATTTATGTCACATGAAACAAAATCTAAATCACTTATATATTGTTTTGAACGTAATTTACATCAAATAAAATGTTAATGTGGTGAAAGTGAAAAAATAGGAAAAAATTGGAAATATGAGGAAATAACTCACCATTGGGTGAGTCACCAGTTCAAGCTACCGATTAGTGAGGCACTGTTGGGTGACTCATAACCAGATGACATACTATTGGAAAACTTGTGATTTTGAAAAACTCCAGAAATGAGACACCGTGACTCCCCAAAACACCCCAATCACTGGATTTTCATAAAGGAAAATACCAGAGAGGTCCAGACCATTACATATTTACACAAATCAATTTCTATATGAGGAATAAATTATTTCTAATATCAACACAGAAAATATGTTTGTAAGGACCCAAACCCACTCTTCTAGGATTATCATACATAAACTCCATGTATATTTTTATAAAATAAACATAACAAATAAATGACATTTATTACAGAAAAAGAACTATTACTGGTTTAAGTTTTAGAGATTTAGATACATTCCTTACAATATATCTAAAATATAAATAATAAAATAAAGTAAAAAAAAGTCTTCAAGTGCACATACTCATCATAGAAAATACAAATTACAAAGTAAATCCACTAAACCTATGAAACCTAAATTTAAAACATAGGGTGATAAAATTTTTCCCCCCAGTAAAGGGTTTTAAAACCTCTGAATAAATAATTTAAAAATTTTATTTTGAAAATAATTTCAAAAATACAATTGGAAATATATTTTGAAAAATATCATTGAAATTATTTTACACTTATAAGTAATAATGTTTTTGAAAACACATACAATCAGAAACATATTATAGTGATTTTTTTGGAAACCATATGCAATCTTCTTAAAAAACACGATTTCCACTTCAAATATTGAAGGCTATTTGGGGACTACCCACTTTTCGAGTGAAGCATTCACTCCCCAATTCCCTATCATATTTGAAACATTCAAGTGGAATATTTTCTTAAAACATTTTAAGCATGATATATATACATATATCCTTTATTGGGTTTTGTACGTTAAAAACATTGATAACTTATGATAATAAATAAATTTATACTTATTACATAGTTAAGAATGATTTTGATAAATTGTAGAATATGAATTTATCCACTTTTCATAAAGGATGCATGGATAATTATATATAAATAATCACATGAATCATAACCATATATATTCTACTAGTCTAATAATCACAAGATTTATCAATTAATAATATCATAATTAGGGAATGAATAATTCTTGAAATTTGAATCATACCATCGAGGACTTGGCCAAGACATATGAAAATAATTGGTTAAGTCCTTGGCCAAAACCATATCTGAATATGGACAATTCCTCATACAAGCCCATATCTTTTTTTAATAAGACCTTCTAAAACATCAACGTGATATAGCAAGCCCCACCCATCACTTATGATGTCCAATGAATTATTGATATGAATTAGGTCAAACATAAACAACACACACACACACATATATATATATATGAAATTTAAATATCATTACCCAATCTGTAAACATAATCAATAACCATTCTGAGTAGTATAGTGAATTGTACCAAGATAGCACATCCAAAACCAAAATAATCATAATGCATTTAATAAAATACGGTAGATGAAAATCAAAAGTTATCAATTCTAATAAAGAATAAAATTCAATATATGTTTTTAAATATATGAAAATACACCAATAGAATAATAGAGTAATTCTAGAGAGAAATAACCATTTTACTTTGCAAAAAAGAGTTCTTTTGGAAAAATCATTTTTATTTCTCATAATTGTTTGTATAAAACCAGTAATAAAAATTTATATTTTTTCTTGAAAAAATTAGTGATTTTATAAAAACAATGGTGTCATAAAATATATTTTTTTACTTGTGAATCAGTATGGAATCGAGACGTTTCATATAATGAGTCTTGTATATCATGAAGAATTGGGAAAGGAACCTTGAAAAACAGGTTGTTATCATAAAAAAATATAAACTGATATTGAAAAATAATTTTTAAACATATAAGAATAATTTATAATATGTATATAAATATAATTAATAATTATATTTCTTTATATAGGAATAAGGTATAACTGATATGAAAATTGATATTAAAGAAGAAACACTTACCTTATGTCTGAAAGTTTTATACACACGTGCCTAAAATCCTAGATAAATAAATAAAATTAATATATAAATTAATTAATAACCTTTTATACATTAATTTTATTCATTAAATATTTATTAAGTTCATTCATTACATTTTTTATGAGTTATAGAGTTTAATTTCACCATATGAGAGGATTTGTTTTCTTGGTTTTCATGATTTGTTCATTTTTTCATGTGTAATTAAGTTCATTTATAATGAGTATAATTATCCATTAATAGAATTATATGTTATTAATTAACATATATAATATTTAATGGTCCTATATATTATTTATTTATATATGATATAACTTTAATTATAATTTTTTAGATTATTTTAGTGGTGTTTCAATCAGCACGAAATAGTTCTATCTTATTATTTAATATCACGTATATATACTGGTTAAAAAATTATAAATAATTTTTAATATGTATAATAAAATAATTTTTAAAAATAATTATAGTTTTATGAGAAACCTGATGGTGTTAATGGAAAACGATATTGCATCGACCACGATGTTGGTAAATTGGCACATCTGGGGTGATGTTTTCATTTATAGAATAAGAGAGAGAGAGAGAAAGAAGTATGTTGACGAATCAATCATTAACATGATGTAATTATATTATATAATTGATACTGGAGTTATAATTTCACTTTGTATAGGGTAGGGGTGGTATGTATACAAAAATAAAATAAATTAAAAGAAAATAAAAGAAAAGAAAGATGATTTTTAACTCTTAAATTATCCTCCTTGAGAACCTCCATGAGGGGATTGGTTTTAGTTTGTTGTTGAGAAAAAAGGATCCTAGATTTGGGTAAGGTTTTTGGGGAGTGTATTGGGAAGAAATTTTAGAATGCTAAAATCTTAGAATGTGTGACAATAATAGGTGGAGAGGGATCATATTTATAGTGCATCAGCGATGTGTTTTTTGAATATTTTATTCAATTTTTATATTATTTTGGCTCAAGAATACGAATAGTAGTGATTATTATGACCAAATATAGTAAGGGGTGCATGTAATTTTGATCTAATGATTCCTACATCATCCATTCATCATTAATGACCCAATAATTCATATATATAACATTTATCATAAATTATAGCATTTTACTATTAAAAATATTCAAGTATTTTAGAAAATTCAAAAAAAAATCACCCTAATTTTATTTTGTTTTCTGTAATTAACAAATGAATTAAATTTTGAAAAATTATTTTCTAAATATGAGAAATTTTATTCTAATTAAAATCATCATTTACATTGAAAATATAAATTTTAAAACAATATCTATTTTTACAAAACATTGAAAAATTAACCAAGGTCTCATAAAATTATCACACAATTAGAAGAAAAAATAATAATTTGTGAATAAATTTTATAAAAATAATTTTTATTTTAAACCATTATATTAATTATAAAATTTTAATTAAATATTTATATCTTACAAAAATACCAATATCTAATTATTAATTTTTAGAATATTCATTTACTTATACTGTGTTATAATTATATCATAATTTCATTTATAAGATGAATAAATTTTACTTATACATTCATGTGTGAGGTTACCATTTTGTTGATAATATTAAAATTTCTAATGGTCACATTATAATTTCAACGGTCACATCACTACTAATAAAAAATGAACGTTATCAGAAAAATTCCCAAAATATGACCAATGTAAATTTTGATATTAACGTTTTAATAATATTTTTTCTTTAAAATACAATTTATAGAATGATCAAACTTCTAGTTTAAAACATGTTTTCCATTAAATGGTGATAAAGTTATTATTTTTTTATAAAATATAGCTTTTATGTATAAAATTGGTTTTATAATTATCTAAAACCTTTCAAATTTATTGAATGGATTTAAAAAAAAATTGATTGAATATATAAAATATAAATTTCATTAATATATTACTAAAATTAGTAATTAAATGAATATATTAATATAATATTTCATTGTGGTCGAAAAATAGTTTTTTTATAAAAACATATCTTTTTTGTTCAAATGATTTTTATTTTCATTTCTAATTAATTGGTAACAAAATAATTAATTTTATAAACACATGTAAAAACATATTTTCATAAATTACATAATCAATTTCATTCAGACCATTTTAACTTCTACATGATAAATATCACAATTAAATAATTATATTTAATCATTTATTAATCTCTTTGATATATGTAATGTAAAATATCAAAGAAGATAAATTTATAAAGAAATATAACATAGAATCATGTGGTGTAACATTATCCCTTCCATTAAATTATTTCATCATTTCAGTTTAAAATTTCTATTTAGAAAAAGTATAGTTTGACACCAAAAAATTTATTTGTGTAAATCCCACATTGTGAAAAGGGTTTATAAAACATTATCTTAAAAATAAGTAAATAGAAACGAGTTCACAAAAAAAACTATGATTTAGAAATATGAGAAAATTTATGAAGATATGGACATTGAAGATAAATATAACTATAATTTTCTAATGGAGAGTGTTATAAAACTCTGTAATTAGAATGTATACCATCACAAAATCATAATTTTTTTATCATTTAGAGGACCATTTATTTCACAGAATGAAAAGTAAAAAAGATAACATTTTTGTTATAAAATCCCCTTCCAAGAGTTTATGAATACTTTTAATCTATAGATAATAAGTTATGGCAGTAAAATTATTTTATTAATTTCCATGTCATAAGAATAATTTCATACATTTTTGTGCTTTGATTTATTTTCACATCATCCCTTGCAACAAGAAATGAATGTTTAAGATGATTCTTTTTGTTGGATCTAAATCTACGGATTACACACAAGAGGGGGGGGGGGTGAATTGTGTCTTTTCAAAATTATTACAATCTCTTCAATTTAGTCAAATTCTGTCCACTATGCTTTAGCACGATTAAATATGCAGCGGAAAAAGTAAAAGCATGAACACACGGATGTATATTGGTTCGGGGAACAGAAGGCCCCTAGTCCACTCCACCAACGCTCAAATCCACGAGCTTGGCGATTTTCACTATCTGGTCCTCGTTTCCACAGACCTGTTCACAACTGAGTACAGGCAGTTGACACCTTTACAAGTTTCAGGCAAACACAGCCTTCCTGGTTCAAACACGAACCCACACAGCTTAGAACGAGAAGCTGATCACTCAAAAAAAAAAGAGTTTCGATAAGGAAAACACTTCTCCAGTTGTTCTTCACAATTGCAACAGAATGCAATTGACAGTAGATAGATCGTCGTCTTCAGAAAATAAAGATCTGTAATCAAAACAGTTCTGAGTCGATCCAGTTGCAATAGATATTACAAGAAACTTCACAACTTCAGCAGTAGTAGATTCACAACAGATAGTCGATGTAGAACACATGAATCTGCTATCAAGATCTTCCTTCGGTAATAAAGGTTTTACACTTCTTCTCGATCACCAGAAAAGAACTCCTTCACACAGTCTCTGTTTCTTGCTCGTTAAAAGATCAATCTATATATTTCATATACTTTCCTGTGTATATATATATATCCGAAGTTTCCAAGATAGAACATATATATTCAAATCTGAGAAAATCTTCCGCATAAATAGATCCATAAAAATCTCCTTTAGATTCGCGATATTAAATAACAGATCCGTTGTAACTCCCCTGAAGAATCGGCATAAAAAGCTCCGTTTTAAATCAATCATTAATCCGTTGAAAATCGTCTTTGATTCATTCAAAGTCATACTTAATAATCGGCTCGAAATCCGCTTAATAATCCGCCTGTTTGACCAATGAAAAAGGAAATATCGTCTGTCAAAAAAATATCCCGACGTCAAACGTAGGGTTGATGACGTGGCTCCAAACGTAGGGTTCACAAACGTAAGGTTCACAAACGTAAGGTTCACAAACGTAAGGTTCACAAACGTAAGGTTCACAAACATACAAACTTTCTCTTCAGCATTCAAACGTAGGGTTGATCATCCATACTTTGTCTTGCTTCAACTCTCCAAAGAACGTACGGTTGATTATAAAAGTAAGGTTGATGATCCATACTTTTGAGAAACAAACTCAAAACTGAAAACTAACGTACGGTTTCTCTTCCATACTTGTCCAACAACAAAAACGTAAGGTTCCTTCCAAACGTAATGTTCTTCTTCCATACTTTTCAACAACGTAAGGTTCATTAACCATACGTTTCAAAATAACGTAAGGTTCCTTAACCATACGTTTCTTTTAACATAAAAAGTAAACTTTTCATCCATACGTTACGTTCATCAACGTAGGGTATGAACAGTGATTCCAGTACGCGCTAAAACTGATCTCGCACTACAGTGATTCCAGAACGCGCTAAAATTGATCTCGCGCTACAGTGATTCCAGAACGCGCTAAAATTGATCTCGGAATAAATGAAGTATGAAATATCGTTGTATGAAATAAATAAATAAAATAAATTCCTGCAAAATACTCAACGAAATAATTAGTAAACAATTAAGGGTATTTGTGAGTATCAAAATCATCATAAAGAGACAGAGTATTATTTAAAATAATCTCCCCCTTTAAAAAACATTATTTTGAATTGTTTGAAAACAATACATTGCTCAACACATTTCACACCAGAATCACTTTTTACAATCATATGATCCTTAAATCATTCTTTCGACCTTTAAAATAATAGAGAACTAATAAGTTCAGAATATATTGTAAATGAATAATAATTTACAATGTTTAACATTTTCTATTCCATAATTATTAAATCTTAAGACTCGTCTAAAACATGTTTGTCTACATTTAATGATAAAAAAATTTGAAGGAAGGTCACTAAATTTAAAAATTCACCTTAACATAATATTCCCTAAATAACATAGCTCTTAATCCCACATACCATAATATTATTACCTTGATCACCTTTAAAACTTAATAAAACATGCATGCTTCCAAGAGTTAAATTCTGAGGTTGCTGAATATATTCTTTAAATCCAAACATCTATTATCCCGAATAAATAAAATATAAACGATAAAATCACTGACAACCTTCATGGTTACAAATACTATCCCATAACCATCTATTTATTATTATCAAAATATCATGAATGTTATTATAGTTATCTTTCCCATTTCACGTGTCCCAAAATATAAGTTTTCCACTAAATCACATTTCATGGTATCTTTCAACACACAATTTAAAATCAATAATGGAAACGTATTTTAGTAAAATCATCTTATATATCATGATTATTATAGCTAATTAATTATTGATAAAATAATAAAGTGACAAAATTATTTTATTGCTAGTCACTATTTTTATATTGAGAAAATTATAGACTCTTAGTTCCTCTGGTAGAAAAAACCTCCCCCGGATTCCACTTTTTCACTATCTGTCCCTCAGGGCCCATATCGTGACTACCCCAATCCCACCTTCTATAGGCCAGGGGTTGGAAACTAGAACTGGAAAGGCATAATCCAAAAAGGAAGGCATTTCCTTTAAACCTTTACACGCATAGACATAGTACACACCTAAAGCAGAACCTGAGGCAACACTATTGAGAGTAAAAGTAAGCACTAAAAGAAAATGCATTCAGATTGTTTTGATAATTTAAGAAAATGATCCATGAGTTAGTTGTGACGTGTTGTAATCAACTCAATCTCAATATAACGAAAAGTGTGACCAGTATGACTAAAAGTATCCTCTATCAGTTTAAAATTTACATTTTATCTCAAAATTCGTCACTCACTGAAAACCAAGAAAACATGATATGATTATCTTCAAAATTAAATACAATAATTCAAAAGTACTTTTTGATGTGTATGAAGCATTCTCAAGTCAAACCAATGCACGAACATGATCCGTTTTCATCTTTTGAACTATATTCTATTGATGTTTTGGAAATTCATTTTCATAGTGCCTCTATCCTCGCAGATGAATCATTACACATTGGAAAAGAATTTCGTACACTTTAAATAACTATCCTATTGGACTTTCCATCCACACATTTAGAAATCTTCAATTACTATTATAAAAGTACTAGGGTGCTTCTTCCCAAAACTATCCCATGTGGGAAAATAATTCTTTATCTTCTTTCATTTATCTAATTTATTTCTAGTTGTAATATTGTTCTCATGCTTCCCACATAATTCATAATATATATAAAATAGTTTTCCATTCTTTTTAGAACATAAGATTATCTCCTCATGTCATAATAATGTTTGAGATACAGGTTCCCTTTGAAATACTATCTTAAACCCATCAAAAAAATGATCATTCCTAATATTTGGTTTATGTTCATTGATGAGGTTACCATTCCTTCTACTAGGAGCATTTTATAAACCCTGTTATACAAATGATTAGATCAAGAAATTATGAAAAATAAAGTATAATCTCAAAAAGAGTGAAATACTTAATATAAATGGAATAATTTATGTGTAGCTAATTTCATAATCATAAACATGATTTCTTTAGGGAAATATTAACCTTTAAATCCTTCATAAAGATTTGTAATGAAAAATTAAATAATCCTAAGAATATCGCCCAGCAGTTTCAAACTAGTTGTTGATTAAGGTATTTTTTGTGTACCTGGTTACCCTGAGTCAGGCCCTAGACATATTTTCAGAGTTGTTACCACTAGGTACATTTGTGCTATAATAACTTCACATGTAGTATCCAGATAGAGATGCATTTAAAAAAATCCATTTAATATTAAATATATAAAAAATATGTTATATCCTCATATGATTATACTCATTGTATATCTTATGGTTATGTTTTTTAATCTATCAGTTATGAATCTAGTTTCCAAAGTTTCTACTAAACTTTATATGATACCAACTGCAGAGACCTCGACCCCAATTTTCAAAAGTTGGTGCCTTATGTTATTATATTGGCATCGATACATGACATGAAACCCAATGTATTGATTATTTTAGTATTTTCTAAAACCATATTACATACATGAATTATATAATAAAAATTTAAAGTAAAAACAGCATAAAAACTCCAATGGAAACACCCATAATCTCCAAGATTATTCTTGCATGTAATTCATAATATATATCTTCGCATCACGGGAAAAAATAAAAAAATAATAAATAGGTGACATCAGATGATCATTTAGGGTAATAAATAATGAAGAATCATAAATAATTAGGCATGGTGAATAACTTAAATAACTCATGGAATTAAAACATAATCTTGAGCATAATAAGGTAGGAATAAAAGATGATAGAATAATTCTATATAAATAATCACATAAAACATAACCATGGATATTATACTAATCAAATAATTTAATGATTTATAAATTACTAATATCATTATGAGGAAATGAATAATATTTATAATTTGAAACATACCATCAAGGCCTCATTGAAGACATCTAAAAATTAATGTTTAAGGCCTTATCCAAAACCATATCTGAAAATGGGAAAGGCCTCGACAAAGTCCTTATCTATTATGTCCCGTGACAGCTACCACTGCATCAAGGGGGTATATAGGGCCCCACCAATTATATACTAAATCCAATTCATTATTAATATGATTGGGTTTAATCATAAACAACATATATATTATAAATTTAAATAACATCCCCCAAGATATCACATCCACAATCAAACTAATCATAAAATATTTCATAAAATATGTTAGATGAGAATCAAAATGGTTAAATCCCAATAAAGCATAAAATTCAACATATGTATTGAAATAGATGAAAATACTCTAACAAAATCATCAAGGAATTCATGAGAGAAAAACCCCTTTTACATTGCAAAGAATAATTCTTTTGAAAAAATAATTTTTATTTGTCATTAATATTTTGTACAAAACCAGTAATAACCAAATATAGTTTTTCATGAAAAATTTATTTTTTTATAAAAATAATGGTTTCTTAGAAAATATTATGAATGATACTTTAAAATGGATAAGAAATATAGACGTTCCCTTGAATCGAGTTTTGTGTATCGGGATGAATTGAGAAGGGAACCTTGAAAAAACATGTATTTATTATAAAAAAAATATGAACTAAACTAGAAACCTAAATTTGGAATATAAAAATTGAATTTAATATATTTATATATAAATAATTAATAATTACATTGGTGTATATAGGAATAATTCATAACCTGAATGAAAATGGATGTTTGAGAAGAAACCCTTACCTTATGTCTAAAAGCGTTCGACACTTGTAATTAACATCCTCGATAATTAAATTAGAACCATTAATAAATTAATTAATGTAATTTTATACATTATTAAATTAATTATAGATTTATTAAGTTCATTTATATCTTTTTGGATGAGTTATAGAGTCTAATTTCATCATTCAGGTGCATTCGTTTTTTCGGTTTCATGATTGGTTTATTTGTTTATAAGTAATGTTGTTCAGGTAAAATAAGTATTATTTTCTAGAATTGGAATTATATATTATTACTGAACATAAATAATATTTAATGGTCTTATATATTATTATTTTTAAAAATATTAGGGTGATTCATAAGATAAAACTTTAATTAAAATCGTATATATAATTTTGGCAGTATTTTGATAGACATGAAATTGTTTTGTCTTATTAATTAATATCATGTATATATACTGGCACCGAAATACTAAATAAAACATAATATTCATAATGAAATATTTTTTAACCATAATTATCATTTTATTACCGGCCATGGAGGTGTTAATTAAAAATTAAAATTCATCATCCATGACGTTGGTAAATTGACATATCACGTGTGATGTGTTCATTTATAGAATAAAAGAGAGAGGAAGAAGTTTAATGATGTATAATACATTACCATAATAGAATAAAATTATATAAATGATACTAGATTTTTCATGTCACTTTGGATTAGGGAGGTGATGGAGGATAATAAATTAAACAAAATTGAATAAAAATAAAATAAAAGAAAGATGATTTTACCTCTTGATTTATCCTCCTTGATAACCTCTTTAAAGGGATTGGTTTTATAATTTTATAGAGATAAAAGGCTCCTATAAGTGGGGGTAGGGATTAGAAAGAGTATTCTGTATAAATTTGACAAGGCTAAAATATTGGTAGGTGTGTGGTAGAGAGGTGGTGAGGGTGGTATTTATAGAGGAAGAGAGGGGTGTTTTTTTAATATTTTATTCAATTGTTTATTATTTTGTCTCAAGCCTATGAATATTTTTTTTAATTCATTTGAGTACATATAGTAATGGTTTCATTTGAGTTCGTAATATTGATTATTATATCAGCCATACATCTATAATGACTCAATAATTCATGTATTTAACAATTATCATAAATTATCAAATTTTACTATTTACCAAAATATTCAAGTATTTTAGAAAGATCCCAAAATATTATCCCTAACCATCACTCAAAATATATAATTAAAAAATGAAATCTATTTTAAAAAATAAATTTATAAATATAAGAAATTTATTTTGAATTAAATTCATCATTTACTCAAAAAATACATATTTAAAAATTATAACTATTTATAAAGCACATTGAAAATTTAAATAAGGTATCATTAAATTTTATTTAAATAATAAGACAACAAAATATTAATTTACGAATACATTTTATGAAAATAAATTTTCTTTCCAATCATTTTATTAATTATAAAATTATAATTATATCTTTATGACATTCAAAAATATCAGCACTTAATTAATAGTTTATAAAATATTCATCAACATTTACTATGATATAATTATATCATATAATAATTTATAATATGTGAAAATTTTATTTATACTTTCATGGGTGAGATTACTATTCTATTAGTAAGATCATTATTCCTAATGGCCACATTATTAATTGAGCCCTCACTTTACTATTCCTAAAAATTATAAGTTATCATAAGAAAACTAGAAATTTTAACATGGTAATTTTTTATATTAAGCATTAATTTTTTTTTCAAATATAATTTATAAAAGTATCACAATTTAGTTTTAAAAAAACTATTTCAATAAAATTAAATAAAAGATGACTTTTTGAAAATTTATATTTTATGATTAAAATTGGTTTTATTATTATCCTAATCCTATAAAACTTATTGAATGAATTTATAAACATCTGGTTCAATATATAGCATGTATATTTCATTAAAATATTTCTCTAATTAGTGATTACTTTAATTTTTTAAAATAAAAAGATATCATGGTCATAAAATAGTTTATTATAAAAACACTTCTTTTATATTCAACTGATTTCAATTTTCTTTTCTAATTAGTTAGAAACAAAAATAATTCATTTTATAAACATATTTAAAATAATTTTTCATAATTTATATAATCTGTTTCATTTCCACCATTCTAACGGCTATGTGACAACTATCATAATTAAAAAACAATATTTAATCATTTGTTTAAGCTCGGTGTTTTGTGTAATGTAAAATATCAAAGAAGATAAATTTAAAGAGTCATACTATAAAAAAATGGGGTGTTACAATGTAAAATAATTTTTAAGAGAAAAGATAAAATTTCATCATAAATATGATTTTATTATCATTAGATGAATAGTAACATATGTTATGTGTCTGATAAAATAATATATTTAATACAATTTATATGTATTTTATTAAATTACCTAATAAATTTTGAATATTTCAATTTACAACAATAAAAATATATTATGCACATAACAAAATTACAAATAATAACTCTTTTTTCCATAATGTGATTTTATCTTCACTTCTAACCATTTGATAAATAATTTATGAATGATTAATAATTTTTCACTTAAAATACTTATATATTTCATCAAAATCAAATTTAATTTATGATATTGATTAATAAAACATAAAAATAATATAATTTTAATGATATATATTTATCACAAAATAGTGTTATTTTTATTATTAGATAATAATTTTCCATTATAGAAAATAATGATACATAATTTTCCTTATTTAATTATTCATATTCTTACCTTATGATCCAATTTCTTGGTGATAACATTCATATATAAACAATAATATATATAATGTATTTTATGTTTCATTTATTGTTGGTGTTTCCTATGTTACAATCTATAAATCATTATAATTTTTAAAAAATGTAAATTATAAAATCCAAGGGAATTAAATTCTACCATCTTAAAGAAATTTCAACACATTAGTGTTAAATTAATTTTGACGAAAAGGATTTAAAAAAATATAAGCATCATTTTTCCGGTTTGTAAGATAAATATTTATATCTAGAATAAAATAATAATAAATCCACATTTATTACACATCCTTTTGGGTAGTGACTATAATTTCATTTTTAAGAACAATAAATTTATAATTTCATTATTATTTCCTAAACCATAAATTTATTATCATGAGATTAATAATTTTAAATTAGTTTCATTATGCATTTCTTTAATGATGAGAATTATTTTTGGTATAAGACTCAATATACCTTTCTTAATCTAATATGAGGTTTATGAATTCTATTTCCATCAATATAGAGAATGTGGGAGAACATAAACCTATGATTTCTTCCCAAAATTTCATCCTTTGGTTCTGTTTTTAGCTGTTTTTCACCTCCTATAAATTTCATAATATAAATAACAATGATGATAATTTTGTTTCATAAGCACTTAAATTATATTTTTAGGGACCAAAATATCTACAGTGGATAAAAATTAATGTTCCTATTCAGTAGTGGGTATTGTGTGGTATTGTAACACTCATAAATATTCATCTAGTTTAGAACTTCGGGCCACTATTTTGCACATATAGTCCATATGAAATTTAATAAATCATAAGTATTCAGAAAACTAGGCCTATAAGACACCTCAAGACACTTAGATATGGGAGTTTGAGCCATATGACAATGATGTATTCCAAGATAACCTCATAAGAGTAGGACCCATTAAAAGATTTAGATAAATTAGCATCCCCCAGAGTATAACTAACCATATTATAATAAATATAAGAAATGGAAATAGCCACAGGTACTGTGAAACTTTTATATCTAAAAATAGAAAAGATAACCGATCATACTTGTGTGGTAGAGAGAAAGGTTTTTTCAATTATTCATCTGTCATGGAGGGGAAGTTCCAGTGTAGGTGGGTCATTGAGACTTCAGGTCATATATTCTACCCTATGCCTCTAGTCCCCAGATAATGTTTTATGCCTAAGGCCTCTTGGCCTATGGGTCGTGTAAGGATTCCCCCTCAAACCATTATATAAAATCTGGTTTTATCAAAAATAAATAAAAATTTCTATGTCCTTCTAGTTCGATTGACCACTATTATGAATAATATTTTATAAATCAATCACTAAAACCTAAAAAATAATACCAAATGATATATATAAATCATTCCATAATTAATTGTACATAAATATCACCTAAAATATCTTTTACCAAATATGATACCCAATAATAGAAATACTTGATCAAATATTTTTTAAAGATTAACTTAATAAAATTACTTAAATAACATTTTTTTCACTCATACATTCTCAAAACAAAAATTCAGACACCATAATCAAATTTTATATAAAATATAATAACAATATTTTAAAAATAACATGAATCACCATAAAACCGCAATAATCCATTAATTTTTCTACGTGTTATTTTATTCATTATTATTAATAATTGTATTTCATCCAAGAAAATTATATTTTTTTTCACAAAACCATATGATGCTCACAATATAAAACAATATTTCAAAAATAATATAAATAATGTGGTCACCAAATAGAATTTGAATCTCATATGTTCCCAAAACAATAGAAAACATTTTTTCTAATTAATTATAATTAAATCATCATAAAATACACATAACTCATAAAGGTTATGTTTTTATTTGAATTATTCCCATAATAACATTATTCCCAAGCAACTTCACACTAAATAGTATGTTAAATTTATGTGTTAAATATACCTCAATGATATATATTAAAAACCAATAAATATTTCCCAAAATCTCGTTAGTAACTATAATTTACAGTAACTTAAAACCTTGAAAAAGTATATCCACCTTTAAATATGTGATTATCTTTAAAATTTTCATCCCCAAATGTTTTACCTGAGTAATAAATTATCCTTATTTAATAACTTCATTACCTCTAAAGTTATATATTCTATTATACCAACTAACACAACCCAAGACCTATACACCTAGATGTGGTGTTAAAAACAAATTCTGTAAACATTTCATTTGATATAAAGAAAATAAGCCATATTTTTACAATGTTTAATTATAATAAAAATATCAGAAATTGAGCCTCATACGTACCTATAATAATTTTTGAGTTAGTTTTTTAGAGAATTTATAAGAACTTTTTATATAAAATACCCATTCAATTATCATAAAATTGTAATTTTACCTAGTATACCCTAATTTTCATGTTCTATAATAAAATTTCAAAGTATCTCACATAATTCTCCACAAATGATACCCTCTATGAAGTCTCTTAAAATATATCATACACTATAAATAAGGAAATGGAAACATATAAAAGTGTGATATAAAATTCTATGTAAGGGTAAACATTTTAGTTAAAAATTGATAATCATAAGTGATCCAAATATAAAAATAAAATTATTATAACTTGATTATAACTCTTGAAAATACCACTAAACTAGTTATAGGTCAATAATCATGATTCAGGGAATATATATTTTTTAAAAAAGTTATAAGTAATAAGAGTAAATAATCCTCAATAATCAATCATATCTCATGAGGATATATTATACGCATAAGAAATATGTTTGTGGAATACACATGAGCCTAAAAATCAAATTTTATTGTCATTTATCACATCCATGACTATTAAAGTTCAAGAAAATATATTATTATTTTAGGTTAACTCTACATTAAATCATTTCATTAATAAAGGTTCACTCCAAAGACTATCATAGTGGAAAAATACCCTTACATAACATGCATCAGCCACATTTCTATTATGTATTATCTCATGAGATATCAATATTTATCCAAACCATTGGAAAGATATATAATTCATGGTCGACCAACACATAATGGAAAATATATATAAATCCTCCAAAGAGTGAAAAAAGAAAGTACAAATTCATCATATCATGATTCCTGGAACAGAGACAAGTTTCTTAATTATTTAATTATAATTTAATTGACCCATGATATACAAACATGTTTCATAGAGTCATTCGTATAACATCATCATCACAAGCCATCCATAAAAAGAAATTTAACTATATAATAATATCATATCCCTAGGGAAGCATTAAAAGAATTAAATAATGTTTTCATATATGAAAAATTCAATTAAAATATCATTTAATCATATCATTGAAAAAAATGGAAATACCATTTCCCATTATTTGCATTAATAACTATAAAATCAATAAATATTTTCAAAAATATTTTATTTTAAAATAAAAATTGATACATATTTAGTTTAACATCATAAATAAGGAATGAAATAATGACAAAAAACATCCACCAATCTTATATGTTAAAAAATAACAATCTTTTCAGACATATGTAAAAATTAAAATGCGAGACATAAGATTTTTTTTAAAATTATTCCATTTATTTTTTGAAAATTATTGTAAAATTTTGTAAAAAAACAACCTTAAACAATATTTTGTTTTTAAAATAATTAATAAAAATATTTTCCAGATCATGGACATGGATGTTAAAGATTCCAAACCTAAAAAAAGAAATAAGATTCCCATTTCATAAAAAAAATTCATTTATTTTAACAACCAATGTTATAAAAATCATACTAATACATTTTAATTCCCCAAATCAACAATGGAGAATAAAATATGTTTCCTTTAAAATATTAGTATCGTATAATTTCTTCCAATGGAATATTTACCTAAACAATCCCAAAAATAAATGATATTATAACACAAACCATTCCTTCCTAGGAAATATTGGAATCATAATCTCTTTGAAAGAAATATCTTCAAATGAATAATTAAATACAATGAATAAAATTATATTTTTGTTATATTATTTTGAAAAGTGAATTATATACACTATATAATCTTAAATAGGTTCATAAAAAACCATTTCTAAAAATAATATTACATTAAGTTCCCTTATAGTATTTATAGTCAATGAATTAAACCTCATTCTAGAGAGAATCCAATATGTATTTGTAATTCCCAATATTTTTCCATAAAATAATCATTATATATATCCAAGATAATTATATAATAAAAATAGAATAAAAAAGTGGTGAATACGAAATATTCATTATAGATATAAATGTGACATGAGAAACCATTTACATAAGTCTCATCTTTCTTCATAAGTATTAAAACATCCTAAATAATAAATATTGATTTATTATATATTTAATAACAAAAAATATTCATACTTATTTTACCATAGATGAATGAATTATATTTTATAATTACTCATTTATAAATGAACCACCTTAAAATTTGCATTTTATGTGCTCATTATTTGATTTTCATACAAGTTTCAGTTCACCAGTCCTGGTCCATACACCTTGGTTATGGTTTCATAATCTCCAGAATCATAATAATTTCTTTTGTGTTATATTCTAAAATCACTTACAATTTCAAAATAATTTATATAATGGGGTGAAGAAAAATTAATTATATAACTTCATGGAGATGGTAGTTCATACGTACACATGAGTGACAATTCCATTTTTTAAAGGTTAGATTTAATAATAGGTATATAATAATTAAAACATCAAAAATTTGAATTATATAATTAAAATATAATATATTATTTTAATTCAACTATATAATTATCCCATAGTGAAGGTGATAGTAATAAAA
Organism: Viscum album; assembly: GCA_963277665.1. NCBI lineage: Eukaryota > Viridiplantae > Streptophyta > Magnoliopsida > Santalales > Viscaceae > Viscum > Viscum album. The sequence goes on along the minus strand of OY728134.1, from coordinate 807,705,361 downwards.
TTCATAGCTTTATGAAGATAGTAGTCTGTATGTAGAGACGAGTGATGTCATTATTTTAAATTACATGTAAATAATATAGAAAATGGTTGCACTATCAATAAAAAATATAATTACATTATATATACTTATTTGAATAGTTTTTTGTAGAATACTTCAAAGAGGGATAAAGCAAGATTTTTTTGGTTGGAACATATACCTCTTCTTTGGTAATCTTTCATTGAAAGGAAACATATGGATTCATGGAGTTCTCTTTTGAAATGAAGATAAGAATATATGTTAAGGTGATGGAGGTTGTTAGAGTATTTGGGATGATCTTATTCGAATTAATGTTCTCAAGTGATGTGTATTTTTTAACAGATGATGTTTTATTTTATAAGTGGGGGGAGTGAACCACTTTTGATCACTATATAATCTAAAACTATATAATTCCATATTCAATGATATGTTTCTAAAAATTAAATAAGTTAATATTTTATATAATATAGGGTATAAATAAATTAAAATATTTAATTTATAATAATTTTAGTTTATTTTTACCATTGCTTCCTTTTTAGCCCCTCATTAGCCTCTTAACAATTACTAAGAAATCATCATACGTAGTATTTAATGGTAAATAAAATAATTCTATAAAGGAAATAGAATCATAAATGGAAAATGGTTGATATGATTAGAAATGCTCCATTCTCATTAAATATTAAAATATTTTTATTATATTTGAAAAATTAAATAATATTTGGTTAATATAAACTACCCTTAAATTTGTTTTTTGTACCATTAATAATGGTTGAATTTTCAAAAATAACAACTACCATATATTTCAAATATTAATTCTCAAAATCTTTCAAAACATTATTTTCTTCCATATAAATTAGGAGAATAATTATCATATAGGAAATCAATTTTAATATTTTTAACCTATTTAGTTCGGTTTTTTATTTTCATGTAGAAGCTCTGTGTCTACGATCACTATCTGTTTTATGTAATTATAAAATTATTAAAAAATATAAATAAATTAATATCATAAAAATAATTTCTTCATAATAAATTTTTGTTAAAATTCATTAAATATGTTTATTCATTTGAAATCAAATTTTTGATTTTAAAATAAAGCTTGTGATATTTTATACTTATATTTACTTTAAATAATTTATAGGTCATTATAAAAGGAAAATGGAAATCAAATTTCTTATTTTCAAATATTCGATGTTTTTTATCGAAACAATATCTTTAAATTAAATAAATCCATGTGTTTGAGATATTTAAAGACTATATCCCATATTTTTAACCCTAATTAACCCATTTTACAATTTACTAAGGTCTTAAACTTGTACCTTGGTTAATATTCATTATTTTAAAAATTAAAGTTGATTATATAATAAAATATTAATTATAAAGATTCAAAACATTGAATCCATTTTGAAAATATTAAATTCATACATATTTTGTAAATTATTTCTAATATCTCTTTAAAGAACATATAAAATCATTTTAAGATAAAAATTATTTTTATTCATACAAATAATTTTTTTCTTATCCACTATATAGTAAAATCCAATTGATGAATATTAATATATTTTATTGAATACAAGAAAAAAAATTACATTACAATTATTCATCAATTTTGACTAATTTAATTTACTATGAAAAATACTACATTGGACACCTAAATACAATTTTCTGAAAAATAAATCATTTTATCTTCAATTGATTTTATAATCAATTCTATCCAACCAATAATATTTTTATGAATGATTTTTCTTTTTAAAAATTTAATATTAGTATATTTCATAAAAATAAAAGTTCATTTCTAATTAGGATACATAATATTGAATAATAAAATACTATTGAAAATCCATCATTAGATATAAAATGATATTATTTTTAAAATTTAAAATTTAGAACTTATTACATAGTAATTAATAAAAAAACTTAATCGTGGAATTCTTTTACACATATATTTCATAATTTAGGTATTCCTAATCAACCATGTTAATCAAACATGTAACAAATAACAGTCACATTTAAAATAAATTTTTTCCAAAGAATATTGTTGTTACTATAAAATTTGTACTGTGTTTTTTAAGCAATAGAGAACAAAATATTTTTTAAAAATAAAATATTTTCTGATATTTCAGTTCACTAAAAGAGTTTATTATATTTTAAATACTTTCATTGAATCATGTATTCATTCAAAAATGATTAAAGTTCATTGATAAAAAATTCACATGAAATCAATTTTATTCATGATTTAAAGAGTTATTATATTTTATTTTTAAATTTATTCTTAAGGAGTTAGTAGTTGTTATTTATCCAAAATTGAATGGTTAAATATATGAGCTTATATCAAAGGAATGAGAATGGTCCGTGTGGGAAACTCAAAAAGGAGAGGTTGAGTACTTCCTAAACTCATATCTCCTTAAAAATGATTTTTTAAGAGTATTAAAAAATAAATTTTATTGATTTTAAAATAGAAAAATTAGGATCCCCAATATTATAATACATAAAGTTCAAAATCAAATATTAGTTAATATAATGATGAATATGGTCAATCAGGGGAGTTATTTAAAAATATTGAAAAATAATACCATATTGTGACTACTATTTTACCACATTGAGTAGTAGGCTGTGAACAAACTTAAACTAGATAAATACTAGTATATTTAATTATTATTTTACCACTATAATTAAGATGTATTTTTCATACATCCCTTTTAATAAATATATTGACTTTATAAATAAATGATATAAAATATATAAGTATTTCATGCAAAAAACCAAATGATGAAAATAACATTTATAATGTTTAAACAAATTTATAATGGAAATTTCATGTTGAATTATTTCTAATAGCTACACCACAATGAAAATATATTTTTAAATAATAATATCTTTTATTAAGTACTTAACACACAACATCGAGCTTTAAGTAAACTATGATATACTATAAAATTATTACTATTTTATTGTAACTTTCATAAACTATTTTTCAATTTAGAATTTATGGATATGAATAAAAATTATGAAAATTATGTATACTATTTTTTATATTAATAATGTGTTTATTAATTCATAATAAATATACAATCATTTTTTTAGTAAAGTCAATATATGATTTAAAAATATAATTATTTCAAAAATGTTTTTTATTTAATTTTTTATGTTATTTTAATTAATTAATATAAATTTTATAAATATTATTTAAAGTAATTTATCTAATTTTTAATATATTAATATAAGTATTATCTTAGTGTTTTAGTATTATATTTTTTCTAAAAATAATTTTTTTAGTGAGTAATAAAAAATATTTATTTTTGTAATAATGTCATTTATTTTCTTGGAATAAAATAAATTAAAATATAAATTTTAATTTGTATTTTATTTTAATTTCAAATAGTAAAATTTCATTAAAAATAATATATATAATTGCATAGGAAAATTATTATTTTTTATTTTTTTATATTTTCATTTTGTCTCTTAAAAATTCAATTCTCCAAAAAATATATTTCATTATGTTTAAAGCATTTCAATTAAAATTAATTTCTAAATCATGAATAAATAGAATCATAAATGTAAAATTCATAGTTTGGAATTAGAATTATCAAATTTGGTTAATATTATTCTATTATTCTTTTCAATTTTGAATAATAACCATGTTAATGGTTTGTTACTATTGTAAAGGTGAAATTAGAAAAACATGATTACAACTATGGATATGTTTTGAAAATCAACCCCAAAATTTTCCATATTTTATTCAATAATACTAATTTAATAATATCAATCATTATTATAAATATTTGAAATTTTTTATCCATTTTCCATTAATAATTAAATTTATATTTTTTATGTGTAGAATTTATACCAAATGTCACTATATTGATTTAAATTTCTCTAATATGTTTCCATATTCATAAAATTAATTTTTTATGAATATAAAAGATTATTTTAAATATAAAAAAATCATCTTAATTATTTCATTTTATTAATAATTTTCATGGTAATATAATTACCATAAATATTTGTACAAAACTAACTCAAATATTGTGACTATAGAAGGAAAAATCTAATTAATGAAATTATAAACATTTGAAGAGTTTTTTTCAATTATGGTGTTCTATGAATTTTATGGTAAATAATAATTTATTATTTATGGTTAAGTTAGTAAATACTCTAAATAGATTGTAAAGTTATATTTTATGTAAAATACATTATAATTATTAAAATATTAATATTATGTACATTGCAACATATATTAAATTTTTTCTTAAAAAATAGGAGGAAAACATGTACAGGAAGGGGACTACACAGGGTGAAAATAGTGAAGACAAAGAACATAACATATGGAAATGGTCAACCCACCAAATATATTATTTGATAATAAAATTAACCTCTTAAAAATTTTCAATATGTATTTAAATAGTTCAATAAATATGTAAGGAATGGTAATAAATAAAATAAAAGGGAAAATTTTGAGTAAATATACCAAGGTTATTAATTAGGAATAAAATTAATATATGTTTACTATATAGGAAATAAATTACATGTGTGGTGAGTTAGACCCATGATAAGGGGTTTCATAACTAAATTTGTTTTCAATTTTTTATATTAATTAATAATATTCCATGGCATGCATGTATTATGTGTGAAATGACCTATTATTATTTTATTTTTTATTTTTAATTGGTTAATTTTTTTTATATTGTTTTACACATAATAAATTAATCGACTCATTATAACTTCCATGTTATGACCATTTTAAGGGTTTCTCGTCTCACTTTTATTTCTATGAGACTATTCCATATCGACCTCTTATCCCCTTCATGTGGTATATATACTTCCCAATGGATATTTTATGTTATAAATATATTTTTATTAATTGTATTTTATATTTCATTTTATATAATTTTTCCATGGGGGTAACGATTCAATATTTTCTAATCTAGTTAGGGTTTATTCTATAATCTCATTTTTATTTGGGTTTGTTTATATTGACAATATCATTGAAAAAAGTTATAATCACTCTCTATTAAACTCCATATTTTTTATTATTATCTGATTATTAAGGGATTTTACATATTTTCCTTCAATTTATATCTCTTTGGTATGTATCATGATTGAGAGAACATTTTTTTAAAAAAACATTACCTTATATCCTCTGTGGTCGATGAAAATATTCTTCCATTCCCATGTTATCTTAAAATGGTTCAACAATTATATTATTTACATTTCAATTACTTCTAAAGAAATTTTAAACTATATATGAAATTAAATATTTTTTTTAAAATATTATATTTTTCATTCCCAATAGATAATATGTTGAATTTCATTAAAATGTGAAAAATAATGTTTTTAATATATACATATTGACCGAATCTTCTTGTAGTTATCACTTATATTTTCTATGAAGCTTGAATTTCTTGTTTCCATGGTTCTTTGAAAAATTATTCTTTAATATTCTATAAATTTTAATAATATGAATAAGTGATTTTAAATAGAAAAGAATATTTTCATTAAAAATAATCTAATTATTTTGTAATTGTATTTTTATCTATATCAATATACATTGATGAATCATATTCATTATTGAGGATACACTATAGGAACATCATTCCCCATATTTATTTAAAATTTTCATGATCACATTGATCGTTTTAATCACTGGGTAATGTATTGAAATTTCCTATGATAAATCTTCTAATATAGATATTTATTTATTATAAATGCATATGAATACATATATTTATTCATAATTAATGAATTTTAATGGATTTTTTGTTTACCCATATGAAATAACTGCTAAAATTATTATATGATTGGTGGGGCCTGTAATTTAATATGCTCATCGATTTATCAGTTTGTCTCATGAGACAAACTAACCTTAGTATATATTTAATGTCAGCCCTATTATTAGTGATATCATGGAAAGATGCCTTATTGGTATGGTTATTATAACAGAACACATGAATAAGATGGAATAATATGAATTCTTATCATTATGCATTTAATAATTGTAAATCTAGTTATTGATATAAATTTGATTATTTAGGTTCCTATTTTATCCATGGATATATTCCCCATTTATGATATTTTTTCTAAGATATATTTAATTTCTACTTACATATGTAATATTATTCATATTTTATTTATTATATGAAAGATTTTTTGAATAATTTCCCTTACTAAGCATCTGATCCCAAAATTTATTCTAATTTAATTTAACCAAGATAATAAAAAGGGATAATTGAATGAATTTATGGATATTTTAGAAAATATAATAATGTTCTAACCAAAATTTTAATGCTTTACATCATGTTATAAAATGTAATGAGATAATAACATATGTTTTTAGTCACCGAAATCTACTAATTTATTCTATCCATCTAGATGTTCTCCCTTTTATATTATTACAATGAAGCAAAATAACCACTATATTTGGGCTACTAGAGTTAGGGTGTTATATTTGGGATAATTAAATTTTTAATTATTAACATCTCGAAATAATGAGAGGATATAACTGATGGAAACCTATGATTATGATTTTTTTGGATACATTTCTCAAAATTCCAACATTGTGTTTAATATGTAATTAACTAAAATGATTATTTAAGGATGAATGATTTTATATTTTGAGAATATATGACTAATGGTATTGAATCATTATGGGTGAATCTAGTCTTTAATGCTGAGGAAATTATTGGTTATTATAATTTGGGAATATATGTTTTATCATAGTGATAAACATGGGATTGAAAGGTTATTTTGCAATTAGTGATTAATGTTATTTCGGAATAAGATCACTATATTTTTGGGTAATATTATGTGATTATGGTTAATATAATATTATTTTCTATTATGGGACTTCATTTTATGGATAAATATCATTCTACCTCATGGAATCATATTATTATTCACATTCACTTTATAGTGTATTAAGTAATTTATGGTGTAGATTACTATATTTTCTAGATTATATGATTATAAAATATATATTTTTGGTATTTGACTAAATTTTTTTAAAGAAAAAGTTTATTTTTATCTTGAAATAATATGTGAAAAAGCCATTATATTTTTTGTGTTTTTAATTTGGTCAAACATAGTGGGATTATTATTAAAGTTTTTTATGGATTGATATAATTTTATCTTCAGTTATTGTTTTTTATGATTTAAATATTAATGTGGTATTATCCCATATAAATGATTATTTATATGAGATATTTTATCATCTTATTCTATGAATTTTAGTTATGTTTAATGGATGTAAATATGATGAAAATTTTATCTTTTTAATATAATTGTTAGGCCTCAATGTAGATTTTTTTAAATGAGTCAATATGTGCTAGTTTATGAAGATGAATTATTGTTTCTTATATAATTTTGAAGGATACATTTAATTGTATTAGATTTCATAGTTATGGAATTATTCTTATATATATTATGACTTTTATAATTATATTCAAAAGAATACATGGAAACTGATGGTGGATAAAGGAACCATTTGTTTCTTATGTGACTAATGTTAGAAGGCCTTAGGATAAAGCTTAGGCTATTGTAGAATGGTCTAGATTTTTTTGTGAAAAAAACTACTGCTACATAAAGGTAAGTCACGTTTTTTAAAAGATACTTAATGGTGGGAAATTACTTATATAAGGGTACATTGAGGCTATATAATGGTAGTGAAAACTCTCATGTCTACATAATGAAATATTGAGGCCCTCTAAAGGTAGAGAGACAATCATGAGTATGATTAATGTTCAGATTGAATATAATTTATGTAAGGGTTATGAGCTACCATATGTATGAAGCTATAACAATATAACTACACAATCAATATGACTGATTTCATGACTATCCAAGATTGAATATGTATTAAGGATTGATTTCATGAACTACACGGGGGATACATGTCAACCATATGTTATTTGGATAAATGTTATAATGTTTTATAATTATCATGATAAGGTTATCATACTACTTTATGTTTTTTAGACCTTCTATTTGTATTCATTATTTTTAGATCGAATGTGAAATATAGGTTCCATTAAAATGCATAAAACAAGGACTAATAGTGCATAAAGAATAATTCCCTATACATGATGTTTCACATTGAAGTATATAAATTTTATGAGTACATGAATAATTATAAATATTTGATCATAAAAATAATCGTCTTAATATCAAGCCAACCACAGATATGACTTTTAGAATATTTTCATGAATGAATCTGAGGAAAAATACTACTTCATCATTACCTATATTTGAGAAAAAACATCAGATGAATCAAAATATTGATAAATTAATAATGTATTATATATAAAAATATAAATTTATATCATTAATCTTTAATTGATATATATTGAGACATAAATGTAAGGTAATTATTTTTAGGATTATTTGTATTTATTTGGGTATTTTAAATGAGATTAAGTTCATGAATTTTCAGTATTTAAAAAAATGAATTTATAGATGAGTAGTGGGATTTTAAATTGTGTTTAATTCATGTGAACTAACATGCATGAATCCAGGAAATCAATCCTTTTTTTGATAATAATTTATTAAAAATATAGTATACTATGGGTATGTGTTTTATGCATGATGTAAGAACAAGCACCAACTCAATTTAGTCATTTAATAATCAATTAATAAGATGAAAAAATGAATTAATGATATCGGTTCAATAAATGCATGTTATGTATTACTGATGAATGATTGATATTATAAGTTGTAGAAAAAAATTGAATGTGGTAATTCATTAACTATATTAATAATAGGAATGAATAAAAAATTCCTTACTAATTTAATTTAATGAATTTTGAATGGATTTCAATAATAATTATCATGGAAAAAATGAAGTATTTTTGTGGGTTATTATTCCTGAAATAATACCCATACTCAGAAGTGGATAATCAAGATTTTTATGATACAATTATGAAGAACATTCAATGACTAAAATCATGATACATGAATGTGATTAAAGAAAAAATAATGAGCTACATTACATGAATAATATAATCAACATGAATTAAAAGAAGAATACATGAGTATGAAAAGTATTTAAAAACAGAATTATTATGATACATTTCATATGGGAATATGTCATGAAAATATGTGGTGATAATTTGGGATTTAATAAAAAATTAAACTAAAGATAGAATCTATTATTAATGATCATACTTTTCATATATTAATAGATATTTAAAATTAAAATAATTAATATCATATTCACAATATTATTATTGGAAATATACATGACATATATAGATGATTATTTTTTAGTGTATAGAGAACTCACTTGATGTATGCAATAGATTTTTTGTGATTCATGACACTTATTTATATAAAAAAATACGGTGTAAATATCAGGAAAATATTGATGAAGGTGATCACATGTGTTCCTATATTTGATGAAGAGAAATCATATCATTAATGATCTAAAAATATGTTTTAAGGAAAACATTTATTCTAACCAATTTATTATGAACATGATGAATCATACATAGTTAAATTTCATTCATCATTCTTGTGGAGTAAAACAATATCATGAAGAGGTTTATTATGTATCTAGATCATCATTAATTTATAATTTGGGAGTGGGAGTGTCAAACTTGGTGATATAGGATTTTATTATAGTGTATAACCGGTCATAAAAGAAGAACATTTGGGCTGTTAGTCAAATTGATGAGAGATTTTAACTAGGGCGTCTAACCATTTTATTCACTTATTATTATATATAATTATCCATTTTTAGGGACTACAAAATATGGTAAGGAGTATGCTTTAATAATGATCCTTATAAACATTATGTGTTTCTTTTTATTTCATGAATACTTCATATGAAGTGATTATATGATATAAAATTGAGTGGATCAAGAACCAGGATATTTTCACACTGTTTAATGAAAATATAATTCAAAATAAGAAACAATTTATTCTCCCTCTCCTCCTCACTATTTCATTTGGAATATTGAGCTTCACAAATGATACATTAAAATCTAATTATAGTCCTTGATTCATAGATTATTCATCTTGAATAAGTATTTTATGGAATATTCTATTAGATATAAGTGGAAATTGATTAAGGTGAAACCAAAGGATAATGTTTTTAAAATGATGTAAATATATTTTTTCTTGTTCTCTATAATGATATAAATGTAATCCATCAACAAAAAGAAATATATATTAAAATAAAAATGTTATCATTTTACATTAAGATTTTACTAATTGATGATCTTCAATATCCATTACAAATTAATCATTTCCTTTTCAATAGCTTTATCATGACCAAGTTCTTTATCATTGTATATTATTCCTATATCATTATTTTTCTCTTTTTTGTAAACATTTTATCTTACTTATAATGATATACTCAACTAGGAATCTTATTATGATATATTTTAGGTAACATTTATGATTCCCAATTCACCATTCAAATATAGTTTTATTATCTATTCGAATTTTGGGTGATATCAAATATTCTATTTTAAATTATTTTAACTTTTATTTTGAAGATAGAAATAGCTGGGATGAAATTTATTTTGTGTTGGAGAATATTGAACCCCAATAAGTTATTTTATATTAATCAAATTATAGATATAATTCTTAATATGAATCCTCATTCACAATGTTAACTCTGATATATTATAAAAACATTGTTATTTAAATTTTAATTTTATAACATACTGAATAAATATGAGGGTAAATTTTGATATAACCATATTATTTTGTATTTTTAAAAAGTATTTATATGATGATATTTTTTTTTATTTCATAATAAAGATGTCCTCAACTTTTTTTATTGTAATTTTTTACTTTAAAATATGATTTATTTTGAAAATTTTCTTTATTTAATATTTTACATGAACATTATAATTAATTTATAACACATCAAAAAGATTTATTTAAGTAACATAATTCATTTTTTAAATCATAATGTTAGTAATAACTTATGTTGTATTTTCGTGATGTTTTCTTATAAAAATTCATCAAATCGTGAAAATTCCAATTTTTGTAAAAAACTCATTACTTATCCTTAAATAAAGTAATTTAAACATACTAATATATTTTTTATTTGTATTTAATTTTATTTAATCTTCATTTTTAAAAAAAATAAATATAATTCTATATTATCAAACATTATGAGTCATTTCATTAATAGTCAAATTTTAGGCATAAAAATACTATTTTCAAAATGTTCTTCTTTGTTATGTTTTTGGAATTTATATAAAAATTGGTTTATTCAACTTAGATAAAATAATAATCATATGTAGATCCAATATATTTAATACGTACGTTCAATTTGTCTAAATAGTATCGATTTATTTTTCGACATTATGAATAGTAACAAAGCAAATGACTTGTCACCATGTTAAGTGTAAAATGAATGAAAAAAGGATAAAACTATGGGATAAGTTCTAATAATCAAACCGAAACTAGACTTAATTTAAATGGATGAGATTATTTATATGATATCCAATCTAAATTTTTATATATCTCTTTTTGGATCCATTTCTCATTGATAATTATATTTATATTACTTGAATTAAGGAATAAAAATAAAATGTCACTCTCTTGATTTTATTTTATCATATATGTTTCCAAAGGGATAATATTATTCAATGAGTTCATTTAAACTTTTATTTTACATATAAAAATTTAAATATATTTTTTATAATTTAATTTTAAATTTTCATACTGATATAAATACCACAACTTTTTAAAAAAAAGCGTCTCTATGTATTTTTATAATATAGGAAACATCTTGTAAATTATATAAAAACATAAAAATAAATATATTTTTTAGAATAATGTATATTTTCCAAGAATTTAATGTATAATATTAATAATTAATTTATAGTAAAATATATTACATTTTACATCCATTTTAATCTTGATGATTAGATAGTCAGATTAAATTAATTGTTCCAAAATGTCATTAATGCTATTATATGTAAAATTAAATATAATTCCATTATTTTAATATAAAAAAAATATTGAATTTGGGAATATGTAATGTTAAATTATCTATAATTCCATAAATGTACAATTTTGAAACACTTTTCACCATATATGTAAATTTGTGACCCTAAATGGTTAAAAAATGTCTTGAAACATTTAATGTTAAAGAGGGTTAACGAAGGAATTAAACCAAAATGTATTTTTTAAAATGACTCCAAAATAAATGTAAAAAATATTTTTCGACTATATTTACCCTTAACCACTATTTATATAAATCTATATCTTTTTGGAATCATTTTAATTAAAAAATATATTAAATATATCTAATTATTTCATGTAATTCCATGTGTTTCTATTCAAAACCAATAAAAGGGATCCTCCACAAATATATTTATCATAATTTTATACCACTATATGTCATTGATGAAAAAATTACTTACATTACTCCCCATGATCTTGATTCTATAGTCTTATCAAATGTTCTTCTATAAGGTTTAAGGTGTAAGCAATATTTGGTTTTCAAAAAAAATGTATAAATCATAAATGATTGTAGTCATTTAATTTATTCTTATAACAAAATAAAACAATCTTAAACCACGATTTTAAATTAACATATACATATATATATATTAAATAGTTAAATATTTGTATGGTTATGTAACAACACTTTTTAATCATATTTTTCATCCAACGGGGAATGAAAACATCATCTGTGTGTACATCAGAACAACAACCTCTATAAAGCATTGTTATTTGTTTTCATAACCACAACACAAGGATGCTTATGATGATATATTTAACGAATATATATATGATATTTTTACACAATTATGATCTTATAAATATAATAGATTACATAAAACTTTAACTTATGTGCCCTTAAAAGAAGATAATTCCTTGTGTCCATGTGTGTGGACTACCACATGCACAAATAGATGTAAATCATTTATCAATTTCTAATTTCATGGGGAAGTAAAAAATTTTATTTATATTATAAATATTTTATTTATTTTATGATTAATATTATTTTAATTATGAAACCACAAAATCTTTGACCATGTTCATCCTTTCGAAGTTGTACTACAATTACAACCTAAATGCCTTCAAAATGATCGACATAAAATTAAAAGGTTTAATAAATATTTATGGGATCGGTATAAATGATATAAAAGGAATAATAATAAATAAATACCCATGAAATGTGTTTTTAAACATTTATAAATTTAATATATGTTTAATATAATGGATATTATACATGTACATGACAAGTTCGTTTCAAGGTAAGGGGTTTCGTAAATCAATTTCTTCTCATTGTGTTATATTTCTTATTCATTAAATATTTATGCAATGATTATAACTGTAACAAATTCTAATTTTTTAATTTTTTTATTTCATCATTATTATTTGTCTTTGTAATTATTACACAAAATAATTTCATTGATTTATTCTAAAATAAATGTTAAGATCTTTGAAAGGGTTTCTTATCAAAATTTTGTTTATACGAGACATATCCGATATTTAGAACTTATTTCCATAATTTTTTGTATATATTGACCCTATGATATTCTATGTCATTAATATATTAATATTCATTTAATTAAAATATCCATTTGACATTATTATTTTTGTGGATATTAAGATTAATAAGGTAGCAAAGTTTTGATGGTTTATTCATGATTGTTTATTTTTAAATTTAGATAAAATGATATTATTATGTCATTATATTTAAAATTAGACCTAATTTTTTCTTCCATTAGTATTCATTGGATTTAAATGTTTTTTTATTTATTTTCCTCTATTTTTTTACTTTATACGTTCTAGATTTGTTTTATAAAAGTTGATCATACATCTATTTTGCTGAAGAAAATTTATATCCATGATGATGTTTTTAAAAAACAAGATTCAAGAATGTTCTTGTTTACATTTTAATGAAAAATTCTTGAAATTTTCAAATATATTTTACATTATTTTAAAAAGGTTTGAAAATTATCATTTTATTAGATTATCGTATGGAATATTTTTATATTATTTACAATGTGCCAAAAGAATGTTTCTTTAATATATATGGATTGTCCACCTCTTCCACCCATAATTAATTTATTTTTTATTGGAATCTTACTCTACATGTTTCCATATTTATAATCAAATAATAGTTATTCCCATTTATTCTATAAATTAATATATTTTAAATAAGTTACTTTCAAATGAAAATGGTATTTTTCATATGAAATTTTCCTATTGTCACTAATTTTTTCATTTATGCCAACATCCTTTGATTAATATTATAAATTAGAAGGAGCATACTCTAGATATACCATACACCATATATCCTTGGATGGATTATGAAAATGTTGTTTTTTATCTATAGGGAATGTATTAACATTATGTATGTTATTTATTCCAATATCAATATCCATAAAGTATCTAGAAATGTTTCTTAGGATGAATTATTTATTGATCTAATGAGTTCATTAGACTTATGAAATCCTAGGTAGGTACTTTAATTACATATACCATCAATTCGTCAGTATTACTCATGAGGAAAGCTATCCAAGGTATTTTTTGATTTCTAAAATAATTTTTTTGGTTGTCATAATGCAAGGACTTGTTTTTTTATTTATGAGGTCTTGGAACAAGTCCATGATAGTATAATAGTGATGCGAAAAATTAAGTATTCCATTATTATTAAATGTTTTATTATTATCCTTGTGATTATTTATATTTATAATTTTATGATGGATATATTTCTATTTTATGATATTATTTTTATATCACAATTGATTATTATTTATCTCTAGAAAATTATTCTTTCTTTATATTTTCAATGATACATTTTGTTGTTCTCTTTCCTTGATTAAGCATCGATTTTATACATTTATTATTTTCCCTATCCCCATGATACCATGAAGGTATATTTGAATGATTTCAGGGATATAATAATAGAAATACTAATGTTATAAATTGAATTTTAATGTTTCATTTCATTTAATCAAATGTCACGTGAGAATCATGTTTGTATCTTGTATCCATATACTACAAAAATACTCAATACTTCTAGATATGATCCCTTGTTTTTCGTTCCAGTGTATTAAAAAACCATAACCTCATGGATGCTGGAGTATGTATGTTACAAAATTATCCATAAATAATAGATCCAACATCTAATTTTGAATATAAATTAAGTAAAAAAAATTACATTAATATGATTTTTTGGTACCAAGGATACAAATACCACATATTAATAGAGATGATTTTGTGTTATTCCAAAACAAAATTTGTTTTCCCTATTGAATATTTACATTGAGTTGGTTATTTAGTCACACTAAATAGTTATAAATTAGTTTAATTAAACATATTAATGTTTAATTCCATATGAAATGTCATACAACAACACCTAGGTTCATCTCTAATGACGTTACACAATTTTACATACCAATTCATATATTTTTAGAATATTTATAAGATTTGAATACGTAATTTTTATAAAAAATAATATCGAATATATATTTTATTAAAATATAAAAAATATAAAAAATATGATAAAGAAGATGATTAAAGACATGATTTTTTGGGGAAACATATCATATTCCCTAATAAAATAATTTGTTCCATTTTTGATGTTTTATAAAATGATTATCTTCTTTAATACTCTTAATAAAAGGAATAGAACCATTTAACAAGAACCTTATATGGTTAGGAATGTTAAAAACCATCCACTAAAATTTTAGTTCATGGTCTATATTCAATGTTGGATATTAAATTCATTTGGTATTCAGTCAATATAAAAAAGACCGAGTGATCGCTACTCTCTATATTAAATGTTGGGAAATTTAAATATTGATTGAAGGATCATTTCTAATCTCATTTGTATAGAATATTCAATATAGGATTAATCATATAGATCATAATATTATATACGATCTATTAAATAATGTTTAATGATAATATAAATTTTATCAAAAAAATCGATCAAGATATACATATATGTTTTATGGAAAAATAATTTCAATGGAATAGATAATAGAATCAGAATAAAAAATACTTAGAAAGATCTAAATAGGTAAACTATTGATGTTTGGACACCAAGATCTCTAGCCTAACATGACAAAATAGATCTCCAATAACTCTCCCCATTCATCATCTCAAATATCATATAGAACATACTCTATTCACTATCTCAAATATTACACATAACCCATATATAATAAGTCATATTCTATGATAGAAACATGATTAAAAATATATACGTATTCCTCCTAAAAACTAGAATTATCCACTATTATGTCAAGAAAAGTGAAATTTAAAAATTCAATATCCCCAAAAATTAATATATTACATCTATTTTAAAATAATGATGTTTTCATAGAATAACTAAAAAATTAAACATGGATTTATATGGTATAAACTCTGGTTTTTATTTTTCTGAAATCATGTAGCTCTAACTTTACAATAAATGCATAATAGGTTCCTCACAAATTCATCCTGTATGCTCCAATTCATTTTGTATCTTGATGTATCACTCATCTTCATGTAGTTATTAATAAAACAAAATATTATTTAGAATTTATAAAACCAAAAATGAATGGTGGTTTATATTATATTAGGTCACCTCTAAACTGGTTTAATGTTCATTGTTTTATATTATGAAAAATTAACCAAATGATTTAGTTCTTGAATAATAGAGTATAAACATGTATTTCCATCAACTAAAATTCCCCAACCTACTATAACATATAAAATATCAAATTAACTTCATTGTAATTGGTAATTAAAGTAATAAATTAACTTAGTTATATAATATATCTTGTCATTATCTCATGAGTACACATAAACAAATAAAATTCATTTTTCCATATTTATTATTGAGGAAAAAATATAGACATCTAAAAAATCTTAAATTTAGAAAACATTCTACAATTGAGAATAACAAAAAACAATATCAAATTGATAAATCTAAATAAAATTCTTTCTAACAACCATAATTGATAGCATTTAACACATGTGGGCCCAAGAAATCATATTTTCACAATTATTGATATTTAAACTATACCCATTTTGAATCTCTATGACATTGAACCTAAAAAAGTCTTCCTATTTTCATCCAAATTAAATATAGTGAAGATTCATATAAAAAACTCATAGTGTAGTATATGATTATCCAATAGGATCTCAATCAACATGAATGATCATATCAATATCTATAAAGAAAAATGAGAACCAACATACCCAAGATGAATACTTTCTAAAAATTAAACACCTAAAATATATGTGGTCTATAGAGGCATGATTTACCCATATGATATATTTTAATAAAACATCCAATATCCCAAGGGTCAATAAATTATTTTAAAAGTATGGATTAAATCCACTTTACTCATTCAAACACTCCATTACATAGTATTGACATAATAATGTGAACTACTTATATGGAATATCATATGAAATTTTTGTTGTAGAATGGGGAGACCATTCACAATTATTCAAGTAGTTAAATCACCTAATAATCACACCATATAACATGTAATTAAATCAAAAGATATTTATTTTGACACATAATTAATAAAATCATAACATTTTCTTCTGATCAATCGTCCACGAAACTCATTTTTTCAATAAAAAAAGTGATCTCATTATGTTCTCAGCCATAAAAAACTTTATATTTCACCATCAAATGAGATCAAGTTCGTCTACAACTAGGATTCTTTTACCACCCCACTGAAAATATAAAGGAATGGATCCATTGATGAACAAAAAAATTATCTCCATAATCTATTTATCTATTTAAATCAAAATACCTATATTAAACACAACTATACATATAACAAATCAAATTGTTAATAAACAAATTATACAATATATTATTTCTCACGACCCTACCCGATGGGGGCTGGGTCAAAAATCCCCATGCCCTTCTCCAATAGGCCTGAGGCCGCAGACTAGAACTAAGTAGGAATATAACATAGAAATGAAGAATTTTCCAAATTTACTTATATGGACACACCCAAAAACACCTAAATAAAACATTAGAGAGATATAAAAAGTATAAAAAATTAAATGAATTCATAAAATTTTCCCAAACTAGAGTACAACATAAATACTAAAAGCATAGAGGGAAAAACAAAGGACCAAAAAATGAAAACTTTAATAGAATCCATACTAATCATAATAAGGGGATAACTTTATAATGAAACTACTAGTAAGCACCTTGATGTAGCTCCAAAAAGACCCTCAGTTAGTCAAAATTGTTAAGCTCTTCCTGCCTCAGGTGCTCTGGGGACTCCTCCAAATGGCCTATGGTCTACAAAAAGACACAACTTGTGTGGGTAAATACCATTAAAGGGTGATTGTAAAAATATTATTTAGGTAACCCAAAAACCTCTAAAGTAAAGTGGAAAAATTAAATTTAAATATTCCACTCGACCTAGCCATAGAGAACACAATTGAGAGAGAGAGAGATACTCCTTCTCGATTCATCCACAGAGACAAATTATTACAACTGTATAAATGAATACATACACCATGGAATGATAGGGGAGTTAAATTCATAGGATATAGGAAATACACCCTGATATGACAGGAGAGTACCATATTGTGGCTAGAGTACCTACTCCCTTTTCCAACAGAGGTGTACTACTCAAACGAGTCGATTTCTCTGGGGGGACCCGCACCCTAATACGATAGAGGAGTACCAAACCCAGGCTAGATCACCCTCCCTTGGGTATGACATGAGAATACCAAATTTTTCCTAATAACACGTATGGAGTACCCACACCATGGAACAATAAGGTAGTTCTGACTCAGTGATAGGGGACCCTCACACTAACACAATTGGGGAGTACAAAGTCCATCATTAAAATATGTCTAGAGGGCCCATACCCAGACAAAATAGGGGAGTATCAAATCTAAAAATATATTAACCCCACTCTCATCCATTAGGGGAGTACCTACTCTATCTATACAACTAGAATGGAGGCCACATTCCTTGGAATGGTGGGAGATCACTATACAACTAAATGAACATCACGGGGAACCTGCTCCCTAAACCCTTAGGGGAGTTCCAAGCTCGAAAGAACTACCAAAAATTATATGAACCCATTACCATGACATGGTTATTACCATATATACTAAATAAAAAATGCAATGGAAACCCATGATCTGATGCCACATGGGATTACTGGTCCCAACATTTCTCTGAACGGACCGCTCTAAACTACTGCATGGCTAAAGCAACACTTTAAAAACTTCTTTCTTGTTTATTTCCACAGATTATCTCATAAGACACTAAGGGATACACCATCACATTGTACGTGGAAGAAAATTTAGGATAGACTACGCATAGGTCTAAATCTAAGTTCCAAAGAAAGGGATACAGCATGACGAAGATGTAAAGAAGACCTTCAAGGAGTACAAGGCGTTCAATGAGGTTCCCACAGTGTGTGAGCCCACCTGATCACCTGTATGTTTATACATTCCACATGTATTTGAAAACCATATAGACGTACATGTCATGTAGATATATTATAATTCATGTTCTAGTTCACTCAACCCCTTTCCATGTTCCTCTTCTACAAAGACCAACCAACCATGTCCCTTACACGTCGTGTATCCCATACTACATGTACTGTTCAGGATAAATATCCACCTAACAGTGTAGGTTACCAATGAACATGTACTAGACCCCATTTCTATTTACCTATTCCTTATATTTTTTGCAGTTAAGTAGTTTTACCTGAGTATCCAAAGCCACGACCCATGGTTAATGCATTTGGGGAAGTACACTGCATGTAACCTCGATACCCGGAAAGTAGAGAAATAAAATACAATTTATTATATAATAAGTGATATGAGGTTTTTCTCTTTGTACTAAATGAAATATATACAGTAACTCTAGTCATTAATATCCTATGTAAACCCCCTATTCTCCCCAGTTTACTCCAAAACCGACAGATTTACCTATAAGTTAACTTTAGTAATGGTATTTGCTCTCTAAAACCTTAACAAAATGCACAGCGAAGGGGATATAGACCAAAAATCAAATTCCCCTACCTTTAGGATAAAACACTAATGCTTTGGGTCAATAACAATTCATAGATGATGATACTCCCTGATTTGATGACTATTAGTGTCAAAAACCGAGATCAGCCGCACCTCATTACTTTGATTTTGGCTCGTTTCTATCCTTCAGCCAAAGAGGAAGAGGCGAGGAGGAGGAGGGAATCCTTATGACTATTTCATTAAACTAATTGGGGTGGGGTAAGAGGACTATATTTTAATCAATTAAAATCAATTTAATCAAATTTTAATACTTCGTCACCAAAATGACCCCGGAGGAAAACACAACGCTAACATAGTTTATGTCACACATAGGGTAAACATGACATTATAAACTCCACCATGACCTCAGAAATCTATTATGAGTCTCCACAAAGGATTTATTTCACATTTCATCTAAAACTCCATGTTTGTGTCAAAATATTTTTAATATTTTTAAAATCACAACACCGAGACTGCTCGAGCCTCAAAATCCCATGCTGACTCAGCACCAGGATTCCAAAATACTCTGGGGAATATTATAATTCCCTATATATCAAAACTAAATCCATTAGATTATCACCACAATAAGTATTTTCATCCTCAAAATAAAAAATCCTAAGAACAAGGGAAGAAACTAAGCTCACCACTAGTCTCCCATGCAAGTGATCTCACTATAGTTTCCAATGCTACCTTCACACATGCACTCAGGAGAAAACAAAAAATACAAACCAATCTTCCATCCAGCTATAACCAAGTGATGTCATAAAACAATTGGAACATGTCTCTTCAGTTTCTATAGGTGAAAAACCCCAAGTACGATGGTCCATCTGTAGTTATAGGGTCAATAAGTATTCCACCTTTCTAATCTGACATCGATTCTAACATAACCACACATTCCACATCCACCCCTGGATGATCTATTTCATAACATCTTCAAGAGTCTTTCATTCTTGATTTCAATAATGTAATTTTAATTTTGAAAAAAAATAATGCTGCCAATATTTAAACACTGAGTCTTATTAGGCACCTTTGTCTATGAAAATAGAATTTTTAATATAACTCACAAAAAGAAAAAACACTTCCACTCCCAATAGTGTCATACAATCTAATTATGGGTGGTAGGTAACCAATACACACCACTGAAACATCATAGGTTCTAACTATTCCACTATGGAACAATTATAGGGAAGGTCCTCCCTTTACTAGGGATGCCTATAAGAAGGGTCAAGCAGGAAACTTCCATAAGAAGGGCTAGGACCAGCTCTGGTGCTCCATTGTACAACCTCAACCTGAACTCACAAATCTAAGGGGCTCATCAACAATACCTTGATACTACCTTATTTTAGTGGTACTATTTTTACTACACGGTTTTGGCCGCATCACAAAAAAGCTTCTTTATGGGGAAAGTGTCCCCCTTCCAACCGAGTCCATGTTACATAAAACTGTGCCACATCCCCCTCAAGCGTGTCACCTACAAATTTTAAACCAAATAAATGATGGTATTAAATAGAAATAAATGGATTCCCAAAAAGGAATTGTTTCTTAACAGGCTCCATATCTACAAACAACAAAGCATGGTTCTACTCACACCCTATGTTACCCTAGTTAAACCTTGAGCAAGAAGAAGAAAGAAAAAATTACCCCTCAACAATGTCTAACAATTTCTATTCCAGAGAGTATAAAGGACAACAAGAATACCTCTATTAATATTTGGATCATCATGGTTAAAATACTCTACAAACTTTAGTTGTACTTTCCAGTGTCCTCAAGCTCCATATTCCTGGTGTGGTCCACCTGGGGGTGGTGGAGGTTACACCTCGAACCGCATGCCACCTCTCACTGGTATACTATATCCTTGACCTCATTTTCCCTCTTAAAAAACTCGCTTCTACAAATGATGCATCGGCCTAGGAAGAGCTTTGGCTATCTCCCTCTTAACAGCCCGTTGGGTCAAAAAATCACAAACAAGATGTCCCCGTTCATTATAAGCATAGAACCACCTCACCTATTGTTGTCTTGATCCACAACAAAGCTTCTACACTATAGGACCACAAGCCAGAGTTTCAGAATGGGTATACCTCATATAGAGTGATCATGTAATATTCACTTCTTCCAGCTGTTGCAATTGAATTCACCTGAAAACCACTACTATAGGGCGCATCTACATATCCCTAATTCGGGAGGTTGTCTATGACCAAATCTCAATCCAGTAACCTTACATAAGAGGAAAGGAACAAGGACACCAAACCTACTCTATCATCTCAGTAGAAGTCCTACTCAAAGGTATGAGCTATGAAAAATAGGTATCAAACTATATCGAGTGAGTTATGAGATAGTTTTGTAAACCTTTTTGAATACTCCAACAAAGTCATGCTTCTATAATGAAGCTAGAGAAGCTAATGCACATGCACTAATCTAAATTTGGCTAGGTATAACTCTTACCTAAGGAGTCACTTGAACACCCATGTGAGTTTATCCTCATCATGGGAATACATCACCAAACTCCACTATCGCCTAACTCAACCCTAAAAAAGACTTCCTGCTTATACCACCATTTGATCAAGGTTTTCCACATCTGGAAGAAAACCCAGATGATTTATTCAAGCTAGTGAATGTTTAGGTTATTTGAAAAATTATCAGGAAAAAATAATGATTTGATAGAACATTGAATTTTTTAAATAAGGAATGTAATACTCCTATATTATTATTGGTGATTTAAATTAAATCTTGGGTCCTAGTGAAATTTAGGCTGTTGTTAATCCCTCTCTATCCTCTAAGTAATTCCAAGCATTCATGAAATGATATAATCTAATTGAAATTAATTTTGTTGGAGTGAATTTCATATGGTATAGATGGAACAACACATGTATTATTTCTAAAAAACATGATCATGATTTCTATAATTATCAATACCTTGAGAAATGGGGTCTATTTCAAGCATTACTCTCACTAATATTAAATCAGATCATCATCCTATTTTGTTTAGTGTTATTAACATGGCCTCCAAGCCAAGGTTGCATTTCTGCTTCAATAATTCTTCATCTTCTAACTCAGGTTTTAGTAAGCTGGTGACTAATTTATAGCTTTATAATCATGTTGGAAATGATGTATATTCTTGAATCATGAGACTAAAACACATGAAGTACAATATTAAGAGTTGGTTCAAGGACAATTTCAATATATTATTGAAAGATGTTTTTTATACAGAATAAATTTTCACCTAGATTCAAGTTTAGACCACATGATCTATTTTTTAGGTGAATTTACATCATGAAATTGATCTCTATTATAAGATAAATGCACTTCTTATCATTAAATACAATATTAAAATTGATACATTTAAAGATAAATGGTTAAAGGATGTGGATACAAACACCAATTTTTTCAATCCCCTCAAAATAATCAAGAATGCTTAAAATACCTCGAACTCTCATGATAGATGGTTATATAATTATTAACAATGAGGAGTCACTTACTAATCATATTTTATCTTAAATTGAGCATATTTTGAAAGGTATTAATCTCAATAAATTCCTTCAAGAATGCATTATCACAAAAATGGTCAACAATGAGGACAATACTAGACTCACTTGTATTTCAATTGACTTTGAGATATGTGAAGTAGTTTCCATCCTTACACAAGATAGTGTCTTAGGAACAAAAGGATTAACTAATGCCTTATTTAAATCTTTCTATGATGTCATTCATTTGGATGTTTTCTAGATGGTCAAATATTTATTCTCTACACATGTCTTGCCCCATGGTCTTAATGAACAATTTCTCACCCTCGTTACCAAGGTTGAAAATGAAACTGAGAATCATCTCTTCATACCCATGGCCCTATTCAACACCAGCTATAATATTATTATTACCAAGATACCTTCTAATAGAATCACCACAATTTATAATAAAACTTTCTCCTAGAAAAAAGTTTGTTTCTTGAATGAAAGGACCATTTGGGATTGTTTCAGCATGTCCAAAAAATGTGTCAACCTCATTAACAAAACCATCAGAGGTGGATGTATTATTATTAATATTGATATCAAAAAATCCAATGAAACCCTGGATTGGGGTTCCATATTAATGGTTCCTCACTGCTTTATCCTCAATGAAATTTTTGTAAATTGGGTTAAATATTTTTTTGAGCCATCTCATATTTCTATGCTTATTAATAGTTCTCTAAAAGGATATTTCACTTCCTCAAAGGATGTTAAGAAAGATTACCTCCTCTCTACCATAATTTTACCCATATATGAAGATTACATGAGTATTCATGTCACTCATATTATATATTAGAGATTACTCAAACCTATTCATGCCTCAAAGAACTTGGAATCTACTACTCATCCTAAATATGAGGATGGCATGATCCTTTTTGTGCAAGGTAAAAAATAGAACCTGAAACATTTAAAAAGACCCCTTATTCATTATGAATATATTTTGGGTGCAGGACATAAATTCACAAATATATTTTTTATTTTGGAAAGAACATCACAACACCTAGGAGAGCTCAAATCTTATTGGACCTAGAAATTAAATAAGGATCTATTATTATGATAGACCTTTGAGTTCCTCTCTTATTGGAGAAACCTAAAGACAACCAAAATATAAAAAATGCATATCAAATCCAGAAGAGGATTTCTTCATGGAAAGATAAGCCACTTTATTTGGAAGGTATAATTTCTCTAGTTAATAAGACTATTGTTTCCTAACTAGTTCATTCCTTAATGTTTTTTAAATAACCTACCTATCATCTCACACATCTTAACATATACATCAAGAATTTTCTATGGAGTGGAAACATCCATGAAAGAAAATAAGTCACTATTTATTTGAGTAAATTTTGAAAACCCATTGATATGGGATGCCTAGGAATCAAAAACATAAAATTATTAAATGAGGTTATTCATGCAAAATTCATGTGGATCCTTATCAATAGTGAATCGATGGCTATCATATTTCTTAGAGACAGATTCCTCAACAATTTAAAAAAGGACAACACAGATTTTATGGGTTCATATACTTGGTCAGCCATGAAATCCTATTATATTACTATTATGTCTCATTCAAGATAGATTTCTTTCAAGGAGACCTCTTTGAAGTTATGTCATGACAATTTGATGGGATCCCCTCTTATTTCCACATTTGATCTGCAACATATTCTTATGGACATATATGTGTCTATTTAGTATTCTTTGGCTCCTCCCAAAATAGTGATGTATAAGAATCA
The DNA here is from genome assembly GCA_963277665.1 of Viscum album. Taxonomy (NCBI): domain Eukaryota; kingdom Viridiplantae; phylum Streptophyta; class Magnoliopsida; order Santalales; family Viscaceae; genus Viscum; species Viscum album. The sequence goes on along the minus strand of OY728134.1, from coordinate 807,680,148 downwards.
CACCAAACTCCTCAAAAAGTATACTTTTTATCCTACCAAGGATACTTTAATCTGGGAACTTTTCTCAAAATGGAATTATTGTGTCCAAATCCTTTTATTAGTCAAATTTTTAATCTTAGAATGAAATTTCCTTGCTCAAATATTATGAAAATCCTTGGATCAGACCATAAAAACTAACCCTGGTTTGGAGACTTTCCCACCATGAACTACCTACTGATGATTAATTATAGACCTATGGCATTATCTAGTGTTCTAGATGTAGGTTATGAAATCAACATTGTGAGGACAACATGAATTAATTCCTATCATGTTCCATAACTTCAGCTCTCTATAATTATCTGAAGGATATCATTGAAATTTATCTTCCAAAGAATCTCAATATAAATGCTTGTATTTAGTATTGTACAACCATACATGCCCCACCCCAACACAAATCACTACTCTTGATCACTTCAGTAGAACTTTTACACATCTTCTAGACTGCATGTAATGATTTCATGCATGGACATAATCATTCCCAAATTTAGGAGGATCTCTCACACCTCATCTCTACAACTTAGGAGGACAATAGTTTTTAGTCATTTCATTGATTCAACACAATATAAGACATCTTGATCCCATATAAAATCGGAGTTCCCAGGAAATAAAATCAATAGAGGGGACTCTTCAAAGATTTCTGGGAGGCCCCCCTTCAAGGATGGATTAAAATAAATGTTGAGGGAGAATAAAAATCTAACCCAGGTATGAATAAATTTGGTTCAATTTATAGAGACTACACCTTTAAAGACCTTAGTTTTTTCTTTATTACATATGATACATCTTCCTATATTGAGTCCACAATGCTTAGAGTTATACATGTTGTCAAATTTGCTCAGCTCAATGGCAAGGAAAATCACTCGTTTGAAAATGACTCCACCATTTGGGTTCAATCTATTTGCAATGGAGTAATACATCTGTCTTGGAATATCACTAATAGATGGATGGATTGTATCACATATCTCATGAGTTCCAATTACATCATCAGCCATTTATACTAGGAATCTATCTCTATGGTGGATGGTCTTGCACATAAAGGTATCAACATGGATCTCACTGGGATAAATGATATTCTATCTGGTCTGAACCCTCTTCTTGAGAAATATTGAAACAAAATCCCTTCTTTTAGACTCATGTAATATTCCTTTATAATAATAAATTTATCGTGTCCATACAACCAAGACATCCCCCTTTAATAAAGATGTTCATATTCAAAAGGCAGGTTTTCATAGTCATAGTGAATGGATATGTCGGCTGCTACATCAACCCTAGAGACCCTGGGTGGAAATCCAAACTCATAACACCATAAATTGTCACTATGAAACCCAAACCAAACTCATTACACTACAGTCCCAAAGTGGATCCCACTCTGACACCACTATTTCATGACCCAACCTAATGGGTTATAGACCACAACTCCCTAAGCTTGCCTCCAATTGTCCAGGGGCTGGTGACTATCACTTAGTAGGTCTGTCACATAGATGGGAGTCATTGGACTAATGTCCCTATATTCATGCACCAAAAAACTCCTCAATGAAATAATTGAGTGATATTAAAATATAAAAATGAAAATTCATGCATAAAACTATCCAAAACTAGAGAACAAAATATGTACTGAATTCATAAAGGAAAAAATACATGCCCCAAAAAATAAAACTATAGAGGCATACCACTTGCATAGAAAGAGGTGATTAATTTCCAATGAAACTACTGGAAGGCTCCACAACCCATCTATGATAAACACCTCAGCTAGTCAAACTCACTAATATTTTCCTACCATGAGCCCTTCGATGACTTTGTGAAATAGAATGTGGTCTTACCAAGACACAATAAGTGTAGGAAAATCCCGTGCCCGAGTGAGTATAAAAATACTCATTAGGAGCCCCAAAACACTAAAAAGAAAAGGAAAAACTTAATGTAAGTATTCCAGTCGACCAAGCTTGAGGGAACCCAATTGATAGAGAGAGATTAATTCTAGATCCATCCTCAGTTATACATGACTTTTCACCTTAGTCTACAAGGGGCATCAACCACAAAATGTGTCAAAACCACAAGGAAACCCAAAAACACATTGATATTATCTTATCATAATCCAAGTCTCATATGGTCCCAACCTCATAGACAACTACATAAATCTATTGAAGACACTAAATGTAACACCAAACCAGAAGAACACACTTCCATAGATTAAAAATCCTAGATGGAACCTGTCCAAGAGGTACAGTTCATTAAGAACACCCTAATAGGTACAGGTCTAGTTCCTTGCACATAGGTCCTACCGTCACAGCCTTGTACCCACTGTAAGCTAAATAAAAAAAATTGTAGAGGATCTCCAATAAATGAATTACATATTTGAGGGATCAATGCTTCAAAATATACACTACATGTATACTCTCTATGGAGAGAGGATAGAGGGCCCACACCTCACAACTACACTACAGTGGAGGGAGTACTCACTCCTAAACTAACCCATGAATCCCCTATCACTCCTTGGTGGATTGGCATAAACCTCAATCTATTAAGGGAGTACTAACTCCTAACTAATTATTTCATGTATGTAATAGAGATTCATGTTTATCACAATTTATTCAAAAGATGAGGGAGCACAGCTCAAGTGGAGGACCTGCTCCGCACTACTACTAAGAGATGTGGGAGTATTACTTGGTAGATGTGGACCCACACCCTCGAATGATTGGGCAGTGAAAAATATAGGATAGAGGACCCACATCTGGGTACAATAGGGGTGTACCACAATGTGGCTATTGGATCCACATTCTGGCCCAACATGGGAGTACTACTAAACCAGCTCGATTGCTTTGGAATAATATCACCCTAACATAATAGGCGAGTACCAACCACAAGATAGAGGAACCCCTCCCTGTTATAATAGGGGAGTACCAACTCTATCAGAACAAAATTTATAGAGGACACACACACAATAATGAAAGGGGAGTTCCAACTCCCATGATAGAGGAACCACACCCTAGCACGATTGTGCATTACCAAATCTATCATTACATCACATCTGGAGGACCTATTCCATGACACATTATGGGAGTACTCACTCCAAGGATTGAGGACATTCACTTTGATCCTATAGGGGAGTACCTACACTATCCGGTCGATGATCATGGAGGGCCTACACCCTAGTATGGTGGGTGAGCATTGTCCAACCAATCGAACATCACAGAGAACCCACACCCAAAACCATGAGGGGAGTAAAAATATTTAAATAAATATGTAAAGGTACAAAAACCAACACCCATGACATGGGGAGTCCCATATCTACAAAAAAATATAGGTAATAGAAACCTTCTCTCTAATTCCATAGGGGAGTATTGGTCCCATCATCTCACTAAACAAAACCAAACCATACTACTACATTGGTTAAGCAGTGCTTTACAAATTTCATGATTGATTCTCACATTATCATAACTCATAAGACTATATAGGGGAAGCCATAAAGATCTATAAGGAAAAAGTATATGGATAGATTACTCACAAGCCTTAAATCTGAGTTCCAGAGAAAGAGAGATGGAAGACAAAAGGTATCATGAAGATCCTCAAGGAGTAAAAAGTGTGAATTGGGTACACACGACATGTGATCCCACATAAGAACCTGGTAGTGTATCTATAATACATGATTATCCAATAAATTTAAGGGTACACAACATGTATAAATGGTATATGTCATGTCCCACTTCACCCAGCCCCTAGCCGCATTCCTCTTCTATATGAACCAACCAAATGTGTCCATTACATGCTATGTATCCCATATTACACGGCGTGTTCAATCTAAATAGACACTTTACCATGTACTTTTCTATTTCTTGTGCACTAGAAAAAGTTTCCATGTACTTTATTATTTTACTTTTACATAGCCATATACATTTATATTGTTATCCCAATACATGTCCAATGGTCACCCAGTTTGGGGTACTACATAGCGTGTCACCCCGACACACAGTGTATAGGAAAACAAATTCATCTTCACCAAATAGGAAGGGATACATGGTGTCTCTTCCTAGACTACACACAATGTAACTCGTAGTTCCAATATGGATTTACCTAGAAAAACACTCGATTCTCCTCAGTTTACTCAGAAACTTGCACATCATCCTAGAAGGAGTCTCTAGTAATTGTTTTTCTGAACTAAAATATTAAAACAATGCACAATTAAGGGGATTGGAAATGAAAATCAAATCTTTCTACGTCAAGGTAAAAATACTGAAGTATTGGGTCATGATTGACACCAATATCATGTTGTTCCTTGATCTGATAATGATCCACACAAGAAACAAAGATCAACAACACCTCATCACTCGGATTCTAGTTTGTTTTCATACTTAGACTAAAGAGAAAGGGGATAAGAGGATAATAAGGATTTCCTCCTTACTGTTTTATATACATAAGGGGGTTGGGTGAGGAGGAATTTATTTTAATTAATTAAAATCAATTACATTCCCTTTTAACTCCATGTTACCAAAACATCCCCAACCAAAAACCCAATGCTAATATAGTTTATATCTCAACTAGGCTAAACACGATTAACTATACTCAAATATCACTTTAAAATTATGTTCTAATACTCTACTAATGATTTATTTAATGTTTCAACTGAAATTTTATGTTCATGGGATTTTTTTAATATTTTTAAAATCAACACATCGGGGCTCCATGGTCTTATAAATCTCACGCTGACCCAATTCTAGACTTTAGAAATATTATATGGAATATTCTAAAGCCTAACATTTCAAAACCCTTGTTAATAAATTATTACCTAAAATAATATTAGATATATTAAATTTAACTATACATGCCTTACTTAATTTCAAATTCCATAAATATTAAAATTTATAAGTTAATGATATATTTAAAATAAAATCATAAAATATATTTCAATAAAGAATGACATTAGAAAAATAATTTCTAAAATGAAATTATAAAAAAACTCCCAATTATTATTCATTAACATATATATTTCAAATGGATTATCTATCAATAATATTATAAAAAAATAGCCAATTCATTTTTTCCTTCATAAATATAGATTCTAAATAAATTTATTAAGAACATGTAAATAATGTCAAATAAGGGAATAAAATAATTTAATTCAAGTTAAATATAAAATTTATATGAATTATAAATTCTACAACACTAGAAGTTTTATATCTTATGTAAAATTGGAAATAAAATCCATAAAATTAAATATTTTTTATTATTTATAATTTATTTACTGAAAATAATATTATTTTTATGTGATCATGAATTTTATTAAAATTTATATGTTTTTGAAATCAATTTTCACCATAAATTACACTTATTTTAAAATAAATAATTTCTCTCTCAAAAGAAATTATTTTTATAATAATATATATTTAATTACTAAAATAAATTAAAATATGAATTTTGAATTGAATTGAAAAAACATCATTCTATATTCAAGTATTCATTTAATCATTCTCTTTTACCCTATGGATGATAAATACAGAATTCAATATTTTATAATTTTTAGCTAAAGTGATAAATTGTTACAAATACAACACTAGAAAGTGTAATGACTAATTGAGTTGATGAAATTAAAATAATCTCATGAAAACATAAATATTAGAATACATAAACTTCAATAAAAACATAGATCATCAATGGATTAGGAATTTAATTTTAAGAGTACATGAAAGCATAATTAAAAATGATTAATTAAAAAAATATAATATATAAAAAATTTTATTTAGAAAAGAATGATGTCTCTATGAAAATATTTAAAAATATAACTAATAAAAATGATACTTGATGAAAACTATTAAGAGAGTAATATGAGAAACCCCTCAATTTTTTTTTACTTTTTTTTAGCATGTAAACAATAAAAGAACAAAATTTTAATTCAATTAAAATTTTAATTTGCCATGAATTAAACTCAACTTTGTCCCCAATATTTGAAGCTATATTTAAAGACACACAGTAAAATAAAATTCAAGAACATATTTTAGTTTTTGTAGTAAAAAATATAAAAAATAATCATAAGATTACTAAAAATAATTATATAACAGAATATTTTGTATAAATATTATTGACTTTAGATTGAAAAAACATAATTCTACATATCTTATAAAGTATGTTTAAAAATTACATTGACAACTACATGTAATTTATGAATTTTGACATGTGAGGAGATTCAAATAAGTAATAAAAGTAAGAATTTTAATGCAAAAAAGTACAGAATAATAATGTTTAACAATATCCATTCCCCCATAATTGACTTCAATTATGCTTCTCATGATAAATAATTATAAAGATTCTATAATAAATCAAAATTATGCAAAAAAAACGAAATATATATAGATGATTAAATCAAAGTATTTTATTTTTTTATTGGATAAAAATATAACGAATTGATCTTCAGGACGGTATATAATAGTATTTTAGTTTTTATATCATAAAGAAACTAATAAAAATAATATTAAATTATAAAAATTAAATAAAACCAACATGAGGAATTTATTCAACTATATACAAAAAATTATATATATTCATATCTTATATAAATCTATTATATTTATTATTTACCTATAAATAAAAATATCTAAATGAAAAACCTAGTATTTTTTGGATATTCCTTAAACGAGAATTATTCAACAAAATATCTAATGTTTCTAGTTGTATTTTAAAAAAATTATGGAAAAAGAAAAATAAAAATCATAGAGAAATATGTTAAAAATTCTGTACTAAATAAGGATTATCTAATTTAGAGAAATATTTTCTTTAGTAATGTTTAATTCTTGAATTGGACAATATGATCATATCTCCCTATTAAAACTAATTTTTTTGAATTAACTTATCATGGACCTTCTTCGATACCCCAGTATCATGATTCCAAATATGACATTAACATTGACCAAAGGGAATTCCCAAACTCCACTAGTTGGAAACTAGCACATGACATCATACACGATAATAGAGGGAAACATTTTTCTAAAAAATAGAAAAAGATAAAATAAAAAAGACAGTATTTCTAGCACTCAATTGTGATAAAGTACTAGAAGTAGAACATTTATAATAAAAACTTCATAGTAGTATATCATCAACGTATCTACCATAATGGTAAAAAACCCATGATGAAGACATCAACCAAACGAAATACCTCAAAACTCCAATTTAATAAGTGGAAAATAGATCCACTAGAAACCTTCATCACCCCATAGTCTAATGGATCATGAAAATCCAAAAATATCTAGTGGACCTTTCCCTTTTCTCAAACCTAGCATAAATAAGTCTACAAATATTTGTATAGTAAATTTATGGTGTGATCTATAAATACTCATAGGTTCCCACCATGTTTTCTATAATAAATTCCATAAAAATTTACCATTTATGATGTGGGTATAAATAATACAAATAAGTAAATCAGATTATCATATTTTATACAAAAAATATTTTCTTTCAAAATGATGAAAGATATATCAAATCAAGTATCAAACACGAATGAATAAAAATTTTATATAAAATAATTTTTATAATTCAGTCGCATGAATAAAACATATCCACAATCAAACACATGTAAAATAATGTCATAAGTAATATAAAAAAACCATGAATAAATTCCCTATGGTAAGATGTTTTATTATTTATTATGGTCATCATACATCTCATTGTGATCCCAGCCTTATTCAGGTGTGCAAACCAAAATATACCCCAATAGGGGAACCCATTATGGGCTATCTTCACACCAATAAGTGAACCCATAATTGTATATATATTCACTATAGTTTTAGTAGTAGTTTTCATAATAAATACATTTTTATGGATTCATTTCCCTAGTATGCTTTTCCCAATTACCACTAACTAAACAATCTAACACATCATTCACATAATAAATCAATAAAATTGGAAATAAATAATTTCAAAACAATTCAAAAAATAATTTATCAATTATAGTTTTTAACATTCATTCTATCTTCAAAAAAAATTAATGTTTTTAAAAAAAATATACCATTTTAAACCATTTTTCAATTTAAACCATTTTTATGTTCTATAATGAATTCATTTCATCAAAATTATTTCAAAATTAAACCACCAATTTTTATAGATCCATCAAAATATTCTAAATCAATTGGTATTTGGGTTTTATCAAATCTAATTCTGATTTCATTTCAATGATAAAATAATCATAACATCATATTTATAAATCAATTAGAAATTCATTCCAACTTAAGTTGTAAATTCTTAGGTTCAATCATAGGGAAAATAATGACTAAACTGCCTTACATTGAATCAATGATATAGAAATAAACACTTAAAACAGTACTCTCTAATGAAGAACAAATAAGATGAATACATTTTAACACCCCAAGATTTCATAGTATGTTATTTCTTCAAAGTAATTCAATAACTTGCACTACACGGAACACCGAGTTCAAGCGCACCATGACTTACCAAACTAGTCGTTCAAAAGAGGTTATGAATAGTATTAACTAAGTTTTGAACTTTATATAATCCTTATAATTTTATAATTCATATTATGATTATATTAGACATAATTTAAGAACAAATTCATTTTTTTCATATGAAAGAAATATTTTTCAAAAAAATGCAATTTTACCGCCTTTTAATGGAGAATTTTTTTTAAATCCAATATTTGAAACTTTTATATATTAAATTTGACAAAATAAACTTCATCTTTATAATTGGGACATAAAAATTTAGTTTTGATAAATTTTTGGTATTTTTCTGATAACTTTCATATTTTAGTGAATAGTGAAAAATAAAACATTTTAATTAAAAATGATTTTTTAATAGAAATAATTTATCATGTTAAATTATGAATTTTATTGGTTCTGAAGTAAAATTAGATTATATTTTATCATTTAATAGAATTTAGGTCATTATAATTAATTTTTTCTTTGAAATTGGACATAAATAAGTGTCAATCTTTTGATTGATATTGTTGCTTAAAAACACACAATTTGTTTTGACAATTGGAATTAATTTTAAATTAATTAATGCAACTTATATGTTTTTAATTTGGTAAAATAGACATCATTTTTGAATTTGGAATATCATATATAGCTTAGGCTGAATTTTTGGTATTTTTCTGAGAAACTTCAATTTTTGATGAATAGTGAAAAACACTGAGTTATTGGTTAAACCAACTTTTTATTTGAATAATTATTTATTATATTAAAATTTATTTTAGGTCAAAATAGATAAATAATACATATATAAGTTAAAAATAATTCATAGGATTCATTTTATAATAAGTTTAGATATATAAAAAATTTATTGACCTTTTTACCGTCTTTTACCCACTTCAAATGAGTATTTGCAAATTTACATAAAACATAATTTTATCACTTCTGTGAGTTGACTTTAGAAAATCCAAGATACATGGTTAATATCAAGTAGTAAAATTTGGTTTAATAAGATAAAAATAATTTATGGTGAATAGTATCTTTTCACTTTTATTTACCACAGTTACAAGTAAATAGGGAAATTAAAGGTAAAAATGATATTATTATTACCCTAACACATCTCCTAATTCTATTAGATAAGTATAATTAAACCAAAAAAAACCTTATAAATAAAATATGAAACTCGTTGGTCCACTTGGATTAGATTAGGACATTTATTATTATTTAATTCAAAGAAGAGTTAAAAGTGTTAAATTCAATGTTTAATAACAAAACAATTTTTAATATAGGGTTACACATAAGATATATTCGACTATAAATATTCATTATAATGATAAAAATATTTCCTACATAATAGTATTTTATTTATATTTTTTAGACATTAAATAATTTAATTTATTTATGACACAATGATGATGTAGTAATTACCTAATTAATGAAATATTAAAACTATTGATATTATAAATATCCAAATAAATGTAATTTGAAACTTTTTATGAATTAAACTAATTTTATTGGTTATTATGACATATTAGGGTTGGTTATATGAATTTTTTTAAGAAATAATGCTGTTATGAATTTAGTAAAAACAAATTACCAAATAGTTTCAAAATTGACATAAATGTGTTTTTAAAACAAATATTATATTATTAATTAATATTCTATTCCTAAAAATATAAGGTTCAGAAAAAAGACTTATATAATTATAGGTGTATCACTAATGAACTAGTTTGGGTTATCTTGGAATTATATAGAATGTTTATTAACCATATAATATAAAAATACAAAGAGACATGGTAAATCTCAAACTATTTAACAAAGAGTTAAATCTAAAAGATAAAGTTAATATAGTGGCCCAAACCTATATAAAACCTATTGGATGAGTTTTTTTGACCCTTACCCACCATATACTTTAAATAATCTATTTTGGAGCCACTAGAAACCGAAAATTAATTTATTATAAAATAATATTTCTATCTTTTCCTATGGTGCCCCTCACCCCTCTTATAAAAGGGCACTCCCCCTTGTCTCTAACTCACACCTCAAAGCATTTTGGATTGGCCAAACCCCATCCAAATACCCTCTCAACTGTCCTAAATTCATCCTAGAGGACTTATTTTAGTCAGAAAGCCACGCTAAGGATCCCTTTTGATCAAATCGAAAGGAAAAAACCCGAAGAAGAGGTAAATATCTCATCATCTCTTTCAAGTTCCTTTTTCTTCCAATTCCTCTTTATTTTTTATTTCCATTCTAAAATAATAACTATAGTATCTTATATATACTGTGATTTATTATAAATATGGTACAACCATATTCATTATTCTATCCATCCTTTGAATGACATGTCACCATACGTGTGTACGTACGGCTTACCATCTCCACGTCGTGGTGTAATTATTATTCAATACAATATTATTTGGATGGGTATAATAATGATGCATAATTTATGTAAATAATAAATATAACATGATAATTATTCTGTATATATGATATACTATCCAATTATATATTATTTTAATAACAAAAAAAATGATATTGTCACTCGTGCATACGTAGGGATTACCGTCTCCACGAACACAATGAGATTCATTCCTCATCATATCCATTCAAGAATAATTTTCATTAGATGATTAAAATAATTTTTAATGACTTAATATCATTCTGAATATGAATAAGATAAATCATATCCATAACAAACATTACTTACGTAAAAAATCATATAAAGGAAAACGAATTAGTTAACACCCGAAACGACGATAATACTAAGATATTATTAAAAAATCAATGTTAAAAGATCATATATGAAATAATATTAATGTATATGATTATTTTATAATTTAATAACAATTATTTCACGATTATACAGGAGTTTAACCTACCCTAGACCACAGAAAAGTATAAGGTAAGGGTTAATTTAAAAATCTCTTTATTATCCGAGGTTGTTTTAATGTAAGTATCTATTGGGACCTCTTTATCACCCACATCCATGTTTCATAAAAATGTATTCCAAAACATTTTTACTATTTACTAGAATATGGGTTAAAGTCATTTATACCGTTGTTTGACTTTTTTATAAAATTGTTTGAAAGGAATATTTCCGTCGTTTTCCAAACAAGGCACTTTTTAACTTTTTCGACAAAATTAAGGTAAGAATGTATTTTTTTAACTTATATGGTGGGTGCGGCTATCTTCCACCGTTATAACATCATCGAAGATTCACTTACAAAATTATAATAATATTTTCAAAATAAATGTTTTCTTAAATTATTTCAAAATAGAAAGAGATATTTCTCTAACAAAAAGGTTCTGATTTCATCTATGTCAACATCCTTTGATGGATTTTAAGCATATTGAAGTTGATCTATTATGATACAAAACTACCATATTGTATTGAAGGTTTTGTGATATGTTTGACTGTGGATGTTTTATTTTCATACCATTCATGGTTTATGGATAAAGTATTGAATTTTTGTATGCTATTTTTATTATGAATGTTTATGATATGTTTAAACATTTTCATATGAGTAATGCATTGGACTTAGAAAGTGACGGGTGGAGCCCAATATAGCTCCTCGATGCATCGGTAGGTCTCATGAGACAAACTAGTGTCTTGGCACAAGGCGTTGACAAAATCTTATTTGTAGTCTTGGCACAAGGCCAGGACTATGTGGTTATGAAAGTCTGGCATTATGGATTCTATCATTATTAAAGTGGCTATTGGTATTGCATGTGAATATTTGACTAGTATAATATCCATGTGAGTAAGTAAATGGAATTATTTTTATTTTTATTTTCCATATTATGATGAATTTTATGTTGAAAAGGCTTTTGTTTTAGTTCTATAAATTTCCTTAAATGTTTATGCTTATTTATGAAAGTTTCAGCTATATTGTTTATTTATGAAAGTTTCTGCTATATTGTTATCCTTACTGAGCATCTGAGTTTACCCCTTTATATGTTTTATTTTTCCCAATATATGAAGATGTATATTATGACTGACCTGCAGGGATAGTCTATGGGATCTAAGTGTTTTCCACAGAAACAATGTTTTTGTAGTTTTCCATTTTAGGATATAATGTAAACCTTATGAATGTATCTAGTACTTCCAAGGCTTCTAAACTAATCGGTCTTTCGAGATTTGATCTTTTGTGATCATGCCAATGTTATGTAATAATGCACTAACTCTGGGTAACTGGGGTCGGGGAATTACAGTTGGTATCAGAGGAAGTTTAGTACAAACCTTGGAATCTAGATTTAGATAAACCCTGATTAGAGCACATATCCCTATGATAGACATTGAGGATTAGTATATAAGAACTTCGAAGAATTTTGGTATTGTAGAGATTTTGTGAGTTTTTCAAGAAATACATCCATGTCTGGATACAAGCAGGTAGAGGAGGCTCTGACATAGATATACCTAGGGGTAAAACCCAAAAACACCACTTTGATCTAGACTCAAACAGGAACCGGTGCACAACAACGAGCCTTGCTACACTCTTGGGTATGACACTCCCAGGCGATATGCTTAGGATAATTATCATTTTATTTACATACCATTATGAAGGGTTTATGAGTATATACTTCCTCAAATAAAACATTTTTATGATTATGAATTATATCCATAAACTATTCAATTTATGTTAAGTGTTTTACAAGTTTGAAATTATCCATTGCAATTCATAAACTAACCTACTGTATGCCATTGTATAGAAATGGCACCCAGTAGAAGGAATGTGAACTCCATAAATACGTTTGATCCAAAGAGTAAGAAGGATCATATCTTTCACGGTATTAAGCCAACAATTAGAATGGAAATATTGTCCTATGTATTCTCAACATATGAAGGAATAGTATCATGTTTTAATAAGATAAGTGAAGAATTATCTGAGTCCTATGGATTTGAAGGGAAGAAAGAGAAGATAAGTATATAAGAGAGAAATATGGATAAAGGGAAGAGGGAAAAGAAGGATATTCCCATATGTGATAATTGTGGAAAGAATCACCTTGGTAAATGTTTGAAGGGAATGGGAGTTTCTTATAAGTGCGGAGAAAAAGGACACCAAGTACGTGATTGCAAGGGTAAGAAAAAAGTTTCTAATGTACAATGCTTCATCTGCAAGACGTTGGGACACTATGAAATTCAGTTTCACAGTCATCGGAGTATACCTTAAATGATGCTATTGGATAATAATCATGTTATGATACTACCACAGATAAAGAATAATGATTAGTGTTATTATGTTGTTATTATATAATTATTTCATTTGAGTGTTGTATAAACAATATACTGGTTATATGAATTATAGAGAAAAATATGGATTGTACTACAGTACTATTTTATTAAGGATTTGAGATTATATGGTTCTAAGAAAAGTGACTTAATAGTAAGATACACTTTTTGGAAAAATACATGGATGAAGGAAATTTTATTCTTAATATGGTCCTGATAATGAGGTAGTGATTTTGGAATAAGAGATGGATGATTTGGAAAAATTATATTGGATATTATTGACTTCCTTGGAACTAATTAATATTTTTTTATTTCATCATTGTTGGAATATTCAATATTTTTAGATATAATGAATATATCATGTATTATATAAATGATATGGGAGTGTGAATACAATCAATAAGGTTTTATGGTAATTCAGGGTGTTACAATGTTTTAAAATAATACATGATGAAGGTGATGACATGTTATTATGTGCCAAAAAGGATCTTCATTATGTTTAACTTATAAATTTTGGACTATGATTTTGGATAGAATTATTTTGGATAAGTCTAAAGGCGGGAATGTATTAAGTTTGAAATTGGATACTATTGATAAGGTTATTTTCGTAGTTTTATAAAAAATATAACATGCAGACCGTGTGACAACCCGTCACGTTGGACAAAGATGCGGGAATTGACCCCACAACCATATTGCAATTGGGATTTATCGCCTACCACTGGACTATGTGAAGTCCCTGGATTTTATAATGTAGTTTCTTTTTTTAAAGGTTCTGATAGGTGAATTATAAATTCATTTTTTTGGAACCCTATATGAATAGGATAAATATAATATTTTTTTAAGTTCTGTTATCTTTTAGAGTGAAAGATGAGTTTGTGGTGGAAATTAGTTAAAGGATGAAACTATACTTGTCAGGTACATATTTTTTTCTTCTCTTATTCTATGAAGAAATTATTTCTTAATCTTTAGTTAAGGGATCTTAAAACTAAAAAATTGTTATCCTAATACCTTATGTTTTGTTGAACCAATGATGTTTTAAATCAACATAGATTGATGGCTTTGAGGCCCTCAATTCTAGAATTTTTTGTGACTGGTGACCTCAATCACTCCCTATAAATATCTACTTTTTTCCTCCAATTATGTGTCTTTAATTTCCACTAATGTTCTCCAAATCGAGATCATAATTTGGTGGTGACTTTTTCATTCCTGTTTTCCTCTTATTAAAACTAAATTTTATTAACCCAATTTCAGATGTGGTTTTTCCACAAATGTATTTTCTATTTTCAGCCTTCTATTTTCAAAAAACAATTATAAATTGCGAGGAAGAAATTTATTGAAGGAGAGAATAATGTAACACCCCAAGATTTCATAGTATGTTATTTTTTCAAAGTATTTCAATAACTTACACTACACGAAACACCGAGTTCAAGCGCACCACGACTTACCAAACTAGCCGTTCAAAAGATGTTATCAATAGTATTAACTAAATTTTGAAATTTATATAATCTTTATAATTTTAGAATCTATATTATGAGTTTCTTAAACATAATGTAAGAACAAATTCATTTTTTCAGATAAAAGAAATATTTTTCAAAAAATGAAATTTTATCGCCTTTTAATGGAGAAACTTTTTTAAATCTAATATTTGAAACTTTTATATCTTCAATTTGACAAAATAAAATTCTTTTTTTAGAATCGGGACATAAAAATTTAGTTTTGATAAATATTTGGTATTTTTATGATAAGTTTCATATTTTGGTGAATAGTGAAAAATACTAAATTTTAATTAAAAACAACTTTTTTTAATTGAAATAATTTAGAGTGTTAAATTATTCATTTTATTGGTTTTTAAGTTTAATTATATTATATTTTTATCATTTAATACAATTTAGGTTATTATAATTAATTTCACTTTTAAAATTGGACATAAACAAGTGTCAATCTTTTGGTAGATATTGTTGCTTACAAACAAGATATTTGTTTTGACAATGGGAATTAATTTTAAATTCATTAATGAAAATTATATTTTTTTAATTTCTTAAAATAGATATCATTTTTGAATTTGGAATATCAAATATAACTTAGGCTGAATTTTTGGTATTTTTCTGAGAAACTTCAATTTTTGATGAATACTGAAAAACACTAAGTTAATTGTTAAAACCGACATTTTATTTAAATAATTATTAATTTTATTAAAATTTATTTTAGGTCAAAATAGATACATAATACATATATAAGTTTAAAATAATTCATTGAAGTCATTTTATAATAAGTTTAGATATATAAAAATTTTATTGAGCTTTTTACCGTCTTTTACCCACCTCCTAGGTGTATGTGCAAATTTACATAAAACATAATTTTACCATTTCTATGAGTTTAATTTTGAAAATCCGAGAGACACAATTAATATGGAGGAGTAAAATGTGGTTCAATAAGACAAAAACAATTTTTGTTGAATAGTAACTTTTAACTTTTATTTACTATGGTTAAAAGTAAATTGGGTAATTAAAGGTAAAAATGATATTATTATTACCCTAAAACATGTCTTAATTCTATTGTATAATTATAATTCGACCAAAAACAACCTTTGGAATAAAATATGAACCTCTTTGGTCCACTTGGATTAGATTAGGAAATTTATTATTACTTTATTCAAAGAACAGTTAAAAGTGTTAAATTCAATGTTGAATAACTAAACCATTTTTAATATAGGGTTAAAAATAAGATAAATTCGACTATAAATATTCATTAGAAAGATAAAACTATTTCAAACATAATTTTATTTTATTTATATTTTTTAGACATTAAATTTGTTAATTTATTTATGACACAATGATGATGCAGTAATTACCTAATTAATGAAATATTAAAATAATTGATATTATAAATATCTAAATAAATGTAATTTGATACTTTTTATGAATTACACTAATTTTATAGGTTAAGATGACATATTAGGGTTGTTTAGATGAATTTTTATCGAAGTAATAATGCTGTTAGGAATTTAGAAAAAACAAAATTCAAAATAGTGTCAAAATTGACATAAAAGAGTTTTTAAAACAAATATTATATTATTAATTAATATTCTATTCCTAAAAATCAAAGTATTAGACAAAAGACATATATAATGACAGTTGTATCATTAATTAACCACTTCAGGTTCTCTTGGAAGTATTTAGTAATTTATTAACCATATAATATAAAAATACAAAGAGACATGGTAAATGTCAACCTATTTAACTAAGAGTTAAATCTAAAAGATAAGGTTAATATAGTGACCCAAACCTATATCAAACCTATTGGTTGAGTGGTTTTAGACCCATCCCCACCTTATACTTTAAATAATGCATTTTTTATCCATTATAAATTGAAAAATATTTTATTATAATATAATATTTCTATCTTTTCCTAAGGTTCCCCTCACCCCTCTTATAAAAGGGCACTCCACCTTCTCTCTAACTCACACCTTAAAAGCCTTTTCGCTCAGCCGACCCCTGCCCAAATACCCTCTCAACTGTCCTACTTTAATACTAGAGGCCTTCATTTAGTTATAAATCCAACTTAAAGATCCCTTTTGATCAAATCAAAATAAAAAACCTGAAGAAGAGGTAAATATTTCATCATCTCTTTCAAGTTCCTTTCTTCTTCCACTTCTTCTTTCTTAGTTATTTATATTCTAAAATAATAACATCAGTATCTTATATATATTGTTATGTTATTATAAAAATGGTACAACCATATTAATTATTTTATCTATCCATTGAATGACATGTCACCATACGTGCGTACGTACGGCTTACCTTCTCCACGTCGTGGTGTGATTGTTATTCAATACATTATTATTTGTATGGGTATAATAATGATGTGTAATTGATGTAAATAATAAATATAACATGATAATTATTTTGTATATATGATATAACTTTCAATTATATATTATTTTAATATCAAAATAATGATATTGTCGCTCGTGCGTACGTACGAATTACCGTCTCCATGAACACGATGAGATTCATTCCCCATCATATCCATTCAAGACTAATTTTCATCAGATGATTAAAAATAATGTTTAAAGATTTAATATCATTATGAATATTAATAAGATACATCCTGTCCATAATAAACATTACTTACGTAACAAATCATATAAAAGAAAATAGATCAGTTAACACCCAAGACGACGATAATACTAAGATATTATTAACAAAGCAATGTTAAAAGATCATATATGATATCATATTAATGTATATGATTCTTATATAATTTAATAACAATTATTTCACCATTATAAATGAGGTTAACCTACCCTTGACCAAGAAAAAGTACAAGGTAAGGGTCAATTTCACAATCTCTTTATTATCCGTGGTTGTTTTTATGTAAGTATCTACTGTGACCTCTTTATCATCCACATCCATGTTTCTTAAAAATTTATTCCAATAACATTTTTACTATTTACTATACTGTGGGTTAAATTCATTAATACCTTTTTTTGAATTTTTATAAAATGGTTTGAAAGGAATCATTCTGTCATTTTCCAAACAAAGTACTTTATAACCTTTTCGACAAAATTAAGGTAAGAATGTATTTTTTTTAAATTATATAGTGGGTGCGGCTATTTTTCACCGTTATAACATCGTCAAATCTTCCCTTACAATCTTATAAGAATATTTTCAAACTAAATTTTTACTTAAATTATTCCAAAAGAGAAAGATATATTTCTATAAAAAAGGTTTTTATTTCATCTATGTCAACAAACTTTGATAGATTTTAAGCATATTGAAGTTTACTTATTATGATAAAAACCTTCTATATTGTATTGAAGGTTTTGTGATATGTTTTACTGTGGATGTGTTATTTTTACACCATTCATGGTTTATGGATAAAGCATTGACATTTCGTATGCTAATTTTAATACGACTTTTTATGTTATGTTTAAACCTTATCATATGAGGAATGCATTTGACTTTGTATGTGACGGGTGGAGCCCGCTATAGCTCCTCGATGCATCGGTAGGTCTCATGATACAAACTAGTGTCTTGGAACAAAGCCTTGACAAAATCTTATTAGTTGTCTTGGAATAAGGCCTTGACTATGTAGTTATGAGAGTCTGGCATTATGCATTCCATCATTATGAAAGTGGCTATTGATATTGCATGTGAATATTCGACTAGTAGAATATCCATGTGAGTAAGTAAATGGAATTATTTTGATTTATATTTTCCATATTATAATGCAGTTTATATTGAAAAGGCTTTTTTAGTTCTATTCATTTCCTTAAATGTTTATGCTTATTTATGAAAGTTTCTGCTATATTGTTATCCATACTGAGCATCTGAGCTCACCCCTTTCTATGTTTTATTTTTTCCCAGGTTGCGAAGATGAATATTATGATGTAATTTAAACCTTATGAATGTATATAGTACTTCCAAGGCTACTAAACTAATCGGTCTTTCGAGAATTGATTTTTTTTATCATGCCAATGTTATGTAATAATACAACAACTCTAGGTAACTGGGGTCGAGGCGTTACATACATTGGAACACAACCTAGAAAAAATATGCAATGATATATGGTTTAGATCCAAAAATTACTTTATGGTCTACAAAACACTATGATGGAGAGAGATATAGTATTGAAAAAACCATAAAAGATGAGATGAACTTACCCAAAATGATGAAACACAAGATCAATGATGATAAATCACTAATCTAACGATCTAAAATGAACATATATCTCCATAATCACCTATGGAAGGCACTGGATCGAGAGAGGAAAGATATATAGTCGAATGAAATGAGAATTACTCTTATATAACCCTAAGAATAAAAAGTCATGATAATTAATAAATTTGACACAAATGTCATGGGACTCAATAAATCCTGGAATATGTGTGGCATAATTGATAATTTTGTTAATAGAAAATTAAAATAAATTAATACAAAAATTATACTTAGAGAGTAAATTTTTAGTATAATATAAAGGATTGTGAAGAGACAATTGATAATTACTTCACATGAGTATATCATATATTTAGACACATTAAGTGATTTGGGGAAATTGTAATATTAAACTATTGTCATGAAACTGATAAGAAATTTTATTAATATGATTGATTGAATGATATTATTAATATTAAAAAGGGATATCATGTCTCTTAATGTGTTTCATAACATAATAATCAATTTTGAGATAGAAAAAGATCATAAATTAAAGAAAAACCCAATTATGGAGTGGATTTTAATCCATAAATAAACTCAAGATAAAATAGGTGTTTTTTTAGTCCTCTTATTAATTTTAAAATAATGATTATCCCAATGATGGAAAGTTCAAAAAAAAAATATTTTCATTGCATCACACTAGTGTTACTCCTAAAGGTCTCGGTATATCTTAGTTCTACCAAGATGAATGAAAAATTGAGAACGATGAGCTTCAATCAACAAGACATTCCTCAAATGTGAATCACAAGGCACACTCAATCATTTTAGAAATCTAAACACCTTATTCATCAATACTAAAATTAGTAAATTTATCAACCATTAAATATCCAATCCTTTCTTGAAAAGACTAATCCACCTTTTAATCCCTCCTAATTATTTTTGAAAGATTTGAATGCACTAAAACCAAATAAAATCGTGTATTTTTCATCAACCTCAATTTTTATGTCCAACATAATCAATTACTTAACCTAATAGTCATGTTATAAATTTATCATGGTTATTATATCATTACATGTTCAACTCAAAGCATCATAAACAATGTTTTTTTCTAATATGATAATGAATCATCCAATAATAGTCCTCGATTAGTTCTAGTTGTATTTTATGTATCTTGTTCAATTAATTTTGAGTGAATATATAAATCAATATTTTCTGATTAGTATATATTTCAATCTTTACTCCATTATAATGATGCCTCAAAAATTATAAATCAAAGAAAACAATATCCCAATAAAAATCATGCATAGGGTAATTCAACTAAGGGTTTTTCAACTAACCTAAAGAATAAGAAATTACCTTTTCATTATGCACCAGAACAAATACATGTCATTTTAATGAAGCATCACTATCGATGAAAGAATAACCATTTCTAAAAGGAAGGGCCAAACAAGAGTATCAACTAGTCTTTTTTTAGTTTCGGAAAATAAAACATCATATTCTCATTCCCATATAAACCTAACTCACATTTATGTTAACATAGTTATTGGGATAGATAACATAGAATTGTTTTCAAAAAGGGTCTATAATAACCTATTAATCAATGAAAATTGTGAATCTCTATAAAATTTGATGTTATTGGACACTCTTCATTAAGTTTTGTTTTAGCAGTGTCAATAATTATTCCCTCTTAAGAAACAATATGACTAAGGAATAAAATTTATTGCAACCAAAATTCACTCTTACTAAACATTACATATACTATCTTTTATTTTATGGTTTTTAAAATAGTTGATAAGATCCTTTAACATTCCACATGGATTTTAGAATATTCCAAAATATCGTCTTTGAAAACAACCAACAAAATGATCCAAAAAGTGATGAAATAATCTAGTCATAAGATCTATAAATATAGATGGATAATTAGATAAGAGATAAAGTATAATTTTTCATTATATTTATTTTAGTAAAGGCTCTATAATCAATGAAATGTCTCATGGACCCATATTTTATTTTCATAAATAAAATAGGAGGACCCAATGGTGAATTGATACATTAAAAGAAACCATTATCACAAAATTATTGCAACTGGTTTATCAATTCCCCATGTTCTATATGAGACATTTTATAAGGGGTTTATAAATAGTTTTATCATCTAGCACTAAATCAATAGTAAATTCAACATCCCAACTAGGAACATCACCATGAAAATCATCTGGAAAAACATTTATAAATTAATTCATTATTGCGACGTCACTAATCAAAACTATTTATTTATTTTCAACAACATGATGTATATAAAATTCAATACCATATTTCATCAATTTATTTTCTTTTTTGTTATGTCATCAATGGTATGAAATCATTGAATATAACATTCTAGGATTTTAAATTTATTTTACCATGATATTTAAACCCCATCGATATACAATATGATATCAAACTCTAAAATTGAGAGTTGAAAAATATTTGAAGCAACAAAGATGCCATTAATGACAATACGAAGAGTCCTATAAATATTTTGTATTTACTACTTTGACCCATATTTATTGCAACATATCCTATTATAATTTCATTAGTTTATATTCCCAATTAACATTAAAATATCTCATAAATGAAATATTGTAATAATTTAGAGTCAAAAAGAGTATTGGTATAATTTTAATAAAATAGAAACATACCTGTCACAACTTCATTTGATGTCCCAACATCAATCAAAGTGGAAGAAAAAGATTTTTTTTTCACACCCATTTTCTTTCGATCTTGAAGGTTTCCACCCTTGTTAATCATATTGGGACACATATTGGAAAAAAACCCAACTTATTGTAACTAAAACATATTAGTACTAGATTTTCACAACTTTCATGATCATATTACTTGTAGACACGATCCATATGAACAAAAAAACCACATCAGAATCACTTTGAATATTTTTAAAGTAATTCTCAAGGATACTTTGTACCACACATTTCACAATATGTGAATTTAGTTTTCATACATAAAAAACCCTTGATGAAAGCATTCCCATAAAACACCAACTTTATAACTTATTTTTATTGTTTTCATGGGACACATGATCATTAAAAACTCCCTTTATACCATTTCATCACATTGAACAAGTTTCTCATATTAATTGAATTCATGAGAGTTCAATTCCTTTCTATATCCTGGAATCCATCCTCAGTCAAACTGATTTGTCTTACTATCAATATATCGTACAACTTTTGGGACAAAACTCATCAGTAAATGAATGTTTTCTATTTTTTTATTAATTCCAAGAGTTTTTTTTCAATCCTAAATCGAACAGACTTAGGAAATATATGTCAAGGAAAATATTCTAAAATACATTCCTATCTAAGGAATCAATAACTTCACCTTCCATGATTTTCATAAATATTGACCACCAAGTGTTGGGTTCATCTACAAAATTATAAATTGAAAGAGTAACCTTTTGGTGATATGATCATCCCATGAAATTTAATATCATTTCTGGGACATTAATCCATCCTTTAGCTAGCACATGGTCAGATGATCCTCTAACTGTTAGGGGATATTTCCACATAAAATTCTCCACTATCATCATGTTCCTCTGTAGTAGATCTGGTTTCTCTCATGCATAGACACCACAAATATTTATAACCTGTTTCATCTAAGCCATTTCTATAAAAAACTACTCATTTTCAAATCCATCAATATCAGCAAACTAATTCGAAAGGATATATTCCACTTAGTGCCTTTCCACAATTCAAACCTTGTATCCTATATGTAATACCATTGTAAACAAACATACATTAAATGATGAAACCTTGAAATCTTTAAATGTTATAACAATTTAAAATGACCATAAGGTAAAATCTTCAATAAGAATGTTATTAATATTACCCTAACATCTAGAGTTATCTAAGTCAACCTATGATACCAACTATATTTCCTCGAACATAATTATAACATAATATTGATCTAAGTCATGAATTTTACATTATATCACATTGAGGATTTGTTCAGTTTGAGAGTTTTAGTGAATTAAGCTTTAACTCATTCACAATAAAACAAAAAAACAAAGTGGACACTTTCAAGAAGTATACACTTATTCCATAATCTAGAAAAATAATAAATTAAAGAATGATATATTTTATGATAAACTTCATTACATTCAACAATAATTCATCCAATACATTACTCATCATTAAATCCTGTGATAGAAAATTATAAAAAGTGGGATGAGCATAAATATTACAGTAGGGGATAAAAAAAGAAAGGAGTTGTTAGTCCATTGAAAAAAATTAAAACACATGAAAACTTTCTATTAAGTTAATAATTTTCACCCTTAATAAGAAGAAAATACTTTCCTCTAAAAGTAATCCCATTTCATAGTTCTTTTTGTAATAACAAGATTACCATAAAATCCATATAATGAAATATATATATATATATATAAAGGTATCTTGAGACATAATTATATATGTAACTCTTATAAATGATACAACCATGCAGTCCACTTCCATATATTTCACTTTTATAAATTAATTATCCATAAGGCTGACTTTCATAACCAATGCATTGGAGGACAATCATGGACCCACCCGTTGTTGGTCTATCATAGAATTGACCATCAGATTTCCAAAAACCATTTCATAATCCCAACATGTAAAAGACTTCGATTTTAAACAATTCACTCATGAAATTTCATTTATAATAATAATAAAAATAATCATGATATGGAAAAAATTAATCCATTTTCAAATTCCACTTTATACAACAAAATAAAAAATGGGAAAAGTGGGGTTCCCTTTTATTTTAAAAACATAAAGGTTTTTAGTGGAAGAAAAATACAAAAATTTAATTAATACTTCATTTATAATACTTTTATATGTATAAAATTAAATATATAAAATAATATCAAGAATATTGAAATGAATGAAACGTTTTTAAAATTAAATATTTAAACATTTAATGCATCCCATACCACATTGAACAATTAAATCATATCCCAAATTAAAGAAGAACATTTAAATTTCATTAAATAACATAATAATTGAGAAATAATGGATATATAAAATCCAATGGGATGTATATACACCTTATAAAAGGGTGATGTTTCATATCATCAAGCAATTCCTCAATGAAATGAGATTGAGATGAATCCATTACCTAGAGTCTGACATGCCATGCTTGTATTTAATATCAAAAATAATAAACATATGTAAATTATATAATTTATTCAGTTCCTATTTTATTTATATTATTACATTTATTTCACTTTGTATAATGTTGTAAACAACTAATAAACAACCATGTTTATTTCGGGTGTTTGGACCATATTTGGGTTACGTGTCAAAAATGAATTCGGTAAGTAAAATATGGTTACATGGGTCATTATATAAAAATTTATAGATTAATAATCATAAATAATTATAATATTTATAAATAAATTATATTTTTAAAAATAATCATGAATCATTGTTATTTAAAATAAACCAATGTTAGAATTATTGAGGAGGTAGGTCGGACATATACATGAGTAACATTCCCATTTTTCGGTGATCATTATGAAAAAAGGTTAAGTAAATTTTATCTTTCTAGATTGGTAAATACATCACATAAATATACCATATTATCAAGTTTTATATAAATATATATAGAATTATTTTTATTAAAAAAATAATCACATTGTGTCGAGGAGGTGATGGTCCACACGTCCACAAATTACATCATCACTTATTTAATTTTGGAAATGGTAAACAAGAAAATGATATATTATATTTACAGAAAGGTAATTTTTTATTTAATATAATATATATTTCATTTAATTCAAATATTATTTATCAAACCCATCCATAATACATTCCATGAATTTTTTTAATGTATCACATTGCTTTGGGGAGGCGATAGTCTACACGTTCACAAATTACGTAATCGTAATTAAAAAAAGTTAAAAGCATGAAGGTATGTGTATATAAAAATGCCATATGTATGAATACATCCCAAATATCATATATATATTATCATAATTACCAACCATTAATGGTGTTAAATGGAATTTTAATGACATGGTTATATGAGGTGGTTGTTTTTCATATTTGAAAAATAATTTTGTTACCCATTTGATTGAAGTGTGTGTGTCAGTGTGGGTAAAACCATTATAGAAAATATATTAAAGTATATATTGGATACCAGTATTATTTTATAATAACTTAATAATAATAAATTGAGGGAGTGGATAAGGAAACAAAGTAAAAAAAGGCATATAGATCAATGTTACCTCTCTTTCGGGTAACTCATTTTAGTTTTCCCCAAAGGACTTCTTGGTTGGATTTATTCCAATGCTGAGGCGTATAAGGTGAGGGGAAGGTTTTTTAGGAGATTATTTGGGTAGGTTTTGGATGATAAAATGGAATTTATAGGTGTAAAGAGTGGGAAAGAAGAGGAGTCTTTTTATAAGAGTTGAAAAGGACACATTGGGTATTCTTGAAAATTAGTGTGTTCTCCCCGCATTTTAATTGCCTACAAAGGATTAAAAATAGAAATTATAAATTATAAATATTTAAATTATGTAATTCATTTTACTAAATTCCAAACACATGAGTGGATTAAATTAATTTAAAATCAATCCTATATAGGGGATGTGATAACATGTTTTTAAAGTGGGAATGGTGAAAAGTTAAGTTAAATTTTACATCTAAAATAAATCTAAAATTATTTCCAATGACCACAATTTGATTTAATTATATGAAATAGATATAATTATACATTTAAAACATTCCAAATCAAAATTTAACTATATATATATTGTTCACAATAATGCTTTTTGAACATAAATTTACTATTATTCACAATTCACCATAATATGAACGTTCTCATAAAAATACAAAAAATAGCCCGAAGAAATTTTTGATATTTTGATTTCAAAAAATAAGTTTATTTTCTATTTTAATTATTATTAAAGTGTCAAAATATTTATATAAAATAGTTTCAACATTAAAAGGTGGCCAAAAAATAATTTAAAAATATAGAGTTTTTTATGCTTAAAATTAGATATATTATTATTTTAAGCCTATAAAATTTATTGGATGAATTTAAAAACATTTAATAAACTTTTGTGAATATAATATAGTAGGTCTTATACATTCCTTCTGAGAAAATGTATAGGTGATAAATGCCTCTTAAAATAATAATATTAACATCAAATTATTTTTTTATATAACTCAATATTGCATGCAACTTACTATTTTAGAGATACTCATTATTGCATGTCGGGTACACTATCATACATAGAGACCTTTTTAAGGTAAAATTAATATATAATTCATAATTATAAATAAATATGAAAAAGTATTATTCTATCATTACTAGGGTTGTCACATTAATCATCCTCATATTTAATCCCCTATGTAATATACTAAATTTATTTGTACCTATTTAGATACTAAATTATTTTACTGTATCATTTTATGAATTATAAATGTCTAAATAGGGATTTATTGAAAAATTGATATATTGTATGTAGGATAAAAAAGATAATAACATAAAAAATGTAATAAAAGTTATGAACAATGATTTTAAAACGAATTTTCAAAACAAATCCTTTTCCTTATTTGATCCCATCATTCCTTATTTTGTTTAATGTATAAAATTATTCTCTCCACAAAATTTATCAATTAAATTTTCAAGATAATGAAACAAGAACATATGACCATAAAAAATGATAATGATAATCCACTAAAGTTAAAGTATAAGATAAATTTTCAATGGGAGATAGACACTATATTTTGAAATCACTATATATAAAAAAAATATGTGACTATAATACTCTAAACTATCAATATAATGTATTTAAAATTAAATAGTTTTTACCAGATTCATTTTACTCTCACATTGGATGAAGTATAACACTCTTACAAATAAAAAAATTACTTTTAGCTTATATTATATAGTCAATGAATTGGAATGGTAAGAGAAAAATTTGATATAATAAAATATCAAACAATATATTATATCATTAATGATAAGAAAATTATAGTAGAAGAATTATTATTAAGGGAAATTTAAAAGGAATAGAGGTAGATTGTGTGATATATTGAGTTATAGAGAGATTTTTTGTGTGTGTATGTATATTATAGAAAGAAAGGAAGTGTAGGAGAGATGGATAGATACAGAGAGAGAGATATAATAAGAGAGAGAGAGAATTATATTTTTTATGAAATTAAAAATCAATAATATAGAATCTAAAAAAATTTGAATAATAAATATTCCCACATAGAAAACATCCTAGTATATTTATAATAAAAAAGAAATTTTATTTTTAATACCGGGAAGATATCTCTAGTCCTTATGGAATCAACTATGGTTAACTTTTATCTTTACACATAATTATATAACGTCATCATCTACACTAAATAGGTTCCTCAAATGTGTATCTAATAAGATCTAGATAAAAAGGTATCTATAAAAGTATCTATTATACATTTATTATTAAATTGAACTAAATAATTCTTTAAAATATACTGATCCAACCTAGTCTTATGGATAATATTAAAATGGTTCTCCTCTAATCCAGTTCAAATGAGAATGAATTATTTATTAATATTGAAATTTCATCCTATGTTTCTAAAAATAGCAATATAAAATAATTTCCATCATGATTTTTATCAAATCACTTCATCTTCATTCATAACATTCATTTATAGTATTTAACATCTAATATAACGACTTTATCATGATAATAAACTCTTGAGTATAATTTAATAATGGACACAAACCATAAAAAATCATCCTACTCAAACATAAAAAAAATATTAACAAGTATTTATTTATAGAAACACCCTCAAAATAAAAATAATACAATAAAAACACAAATTCATGGATCTAATTTGGTAAAATCCAATCAACAACTATCATTTATAAAAATGATCACATTATGAATACACACCCTCAAATATGAATTTATGATGAATGTATTAAATTATTAAGATAAAATATATATGATATCTAGCTTCAAAAATTATTATATATCAATCATTATTCTATAAATCTATTTTTGGGAAGAATCATCATAGTGAAATATTAGTACCAAGATAAATTAAAACCCTATAAATGCATAAGATTATCTTCTCTTGATGAGTTTGGTTAAATAAAAAAATATTAAAAAAATAAAAAATATATCATGTATCAGTAGATAATGAGTCCATGAACATGAATTAAATTGAACAAATAGACAGTCAAGATTCACCAAATTGGTGTAACACTCTTGAACAAAAACATCATCTTCACTCAAACACAAAAGTGTTTGGAATCTATTTTGGATGGTGAACCTGTTGTGTAGAATATCTGATAATATTTTATAAAAATTGTTTAATTACATTGCATGTATCCACAAATAGTCTAATATTATCATCTATTTTTCAGATTTACTCTCATTTTCACACACCAATAATCAAATAGTGAGCATTCAATAACTATGAAATTGTTGTAAAAATTAATTTTTTTTCTTCAATAATTATCCACGTTGCATGATTGGGATCCTAAAATGTATGTGATAAACCATTAAAAAATATTGAGCTTCATTTTTAAATAAAATTTAATAATAATTCAACTAAAAATATCAAAGTTTAGCTTAAATGGTGACCAATACTCATATTTTGATCCTTTTTTATCTACGTAAAAAAATATTTGTATTAAACACAAATATGAGTATTATGAATCTTACTAGGGAAAAAATGATATTTAATGAATTATTATAAAACACAACTGTACAAGAATTTCTATTATCTATAAATACTTTAGTAAATTTCAAATCCTATATAAATTTTAAATAATATTAATGAAAACACCAATTATTATAGAATCAAAAAGTATATTTCAATAAAAAGAACATGAATAAAAAATTATTATATTTAATTATTATCATGAACATGTAAATATATATTTCAGTAATATCAATATTTGGAATGTTTTATCGATCCATGATTTTATTAAAAACTATCCCTTTTATTCACTCTAAAGTAATTATTCATGAAGGTATGATTAAATATATAGATGTATTATCAAATAAAAACAAAATCAATGAATTGTATAAAAAATATATAAAAATTTAATTATTCTTCATATACACATAGACCCAGTAATAATGCACTTCCATGTATACATAATACAATATTCTAAAGTTGTATCCTAAGTTATTCATGAACTATTGTTTGATAAATTGAAGGGAATATTATTTATAGATGAAAATATATCAAAGGAAAATTATATTTGATTACATTCCTATTATAATATTACTATTCTAACCATTGATATATTCAACTGTGATAGTTGAATGATTAAATTTATTATTACAAAAAAACTTCACAAGTTCATGTTCTATAAAAAATGATTGATTTATATAACATTGAGTCAGATATTCTTAAAATAGTTTATTTTCATCTAACTCTTATTATAGATACTCCTATTACTTGTACCCAACCCCCCATTGTATCATTATATATTAATAAACTATGCTTAAATATTATTAATTTAATTTCAAAAATTTTGGCTTAATATAGAGTATGATTAGGAAATGTGGTTGATTATATATAATAGTTATTTTCTTTTGAAAACATTATTTTAAGGAATCTAAATTTTAGGATATATAATCACTCAACCTGATTTTTTGTTATTTTGTCCAATTTATTTAAAATAATTATATAAATAAAAAAATTATTTATAGAATGTATTAAATAAATAATGATTATGTGAATGAAAAAAAATCTTACTTTTATACCAATACAGAAATAGTGGATAAATAAAATATGTTAATAAAAGTTTTTTGAATTCTTAATGTTAGTCAATATTTTAAATATAATCATACCCAAATGTGTGATTCATAAAGGGTTTTATAGAAATTCATTAAGCTAATGAAATTTTATTAAAAATATATAATTATTGGATCCAAATTATTTTATAATTCTTCTGTTTCAATAAATCAGTTTTCGTATATGATTATGGAAATGATTATAAGAGGGTCATTTTCATTTTATAAAATTCATCCCATATAATTATACTTAAAAAAATATATATTCCTAAAATTTTAATTTTCATAAGATACTAAATCTCAACCCAGATCGAAAAAATGGGAAGATGAAGCTGAATAGTACACTCCAAGATTTATTTATTTTGAACCTCATACTAGTGTTTAATTTTCCATCTTTTTATTTAAAAATTATTATTTATATTAAAATTTCTAGTATTTCTGTATTCATTAATTTATGTTTTATTTAGTAGAATCATTAATTAAATATTAATTTATTTTTAATATACTACATCTCCCTTATTTTTTCTATGTTTACCATATTCTAAAAAAAGTTTTAGTAATGTACTCATATTATTTATTATAATTTTTATTATCATTTTTACGTATATTAATCTTTAAACAACATGTTATGTAATTAATATTCTATAAAATAGATACTTGTTATAATACAATTTATAATTTAAGGATTTTTTATTCAATGATTTTTTTTCATGGAATGTTATATATAAGATAATTACTCTCATGCTAATTTTTTTTCTACACTAATATGTTTGAAAAATATTAACTTGAGTGAGTTTTTTTAAAACAATTCCTAGTAATATAATCTCTGAAACTATAAATCAATTCCAAAAAATTAAAAAATCAATATCAACTTTAAATGGATTTCATTAATCTGTTTGAATTACCTCATTCACAAAAGACAAAATTGGTACACATTATATATCATTATATTTTCTCTCTATATATTTTAGTTTTTTATCTCTAGATATTATATTCAATCAAAAAAATTATCTTTCAAAATCACTCTCCATACTATAAGGAATTTTATCCCTACTCTCCATGATATTTTCCTCCCACTGTCTTAATTACTATAAATAATTACGAAAGAGTTTCTTATTTATGAACTTGGGTAGATTTTTAATGTATTGTAAAAACATTTTAAAGGTTTTAAAATCATCATGTGGATTCAAAAGTAATCATATTTATTATAGAGATCTCAAAGAGACATTTTCATGATGATCAGATTAAACTATTTTTTCTCACATATACCACTTGTTTATATTCCACTGTATTTTCTATTCATTATCTTCTGTATTTTATTTTGTAATTATTTTTTCTAAGTAATTTTTCAATATATAATCATTATTCATTAAAATACATCCTATAATTTCAGACTGCTAGTTTAAAAACATTTTAATACATTTAAAAAAATTATCTTATAATCACTAGTAACAAATAATTTTGTATTTGGTTCTTCATATAAGTAAATTTTTTCAAAACATAATATATATTGATATATTATTTTATGAAATATAATGAAATGTATATATATATATATAAATATTTATATTTTTAATTGAAACATGAATGATTATATAGAATAAGTGTATTATAGTTATATTTTTTCTAATGTTAAACTGGTAAGCACATTTCTCCCCCTTCTGGATCTAATTATAAGCCTAAAAAATTTATGCATCTATGGAGTCTATTTATTTATTCCATGGAAAACTTCATTTAATCATTTTTGTATAATGTTACGAACAAAATATATTGCCTCATGTATATAATATATAAACTATTTAAAATGATAATCTAATATTTAATTATATTTTTCAATTTTTAATGTATTTTAATATCATATATGTTTTGTACCAGTGTAATAAAGGTTTTGATTGGTTTGTTTTTTTTTCATTTGAAATATAATTAATAAAACACTTTCATATTTTTTCAATCAAATAAATGGTCCACCCCACTATTGTATGACTTTAATGAATAAAAAAGTTTAATTCACTAATGAAATACATCTCATTTTTATTTTTAATCATATTATAAATGATTTCGTCACATATTTATTTTGAATTTACAAATATAATATCATCCATGTAAACTAGAACTACATCTATAATTTTATAATATATACTAAAATAATTTTTTTTATAATCTAAAAGATTTGAATTTTAAATACTTCGTTACTAAATAAAACCTATAATACTAGGAATTATGTTTTTGTTTTAAACGATATAGTGAATCCACTATATTTTATACTCCTCTATTATCATCATTAATTTGAAATACAATAGTTTGTTTATTATAGACATCCAACTATAGTAGATAATTCAAAACGGATTATTTGACAACAATATAAAACATATTATATTTGTTTGTATTGTAATGATAAATAATAATAATGATATATATAATCATATAACTGGAGAAACATTCTCATCCTTGTAAATCTCGTCAATATGTGTATACACATTTCACACAAATTTGGTTTTTTTCTTATTACTTTTCTATATGTAATGAATATATTTCCATAAAATCATTATGTTTTGAGAGAATTATTATTTTTTAGAACATGAACTACATAAACAATATAATCATTTTCAATTCAATAAATCCTTTCACATATATTTCTTCCTAGATTTCATCATTTGATTCTTCAAGATTTTTTCTTCCATCAATGAAATAAAAATTATACCTTGTAATTTTTCATCAGTCTTGTCTAAATAAGAGAAACCTTATATTTTATAATATTATAATCATAATATTTTTCACTATATATGTCCTTTAATAATGAAAAGTTTTTTTATTTATTTATTTTAACCATTATTATAATATTTAATAGATAATTCTTCAATATCACTATGGGTTTATTATTAATGATTAATTATTGGAACCCTTATTGAGTAAAGAATAAATAATGGTAGTAGTAAATGTTTTTCTGTATATCAATACTCCTATAAATAATTTAATGGAATAAGATAAAAATATAAATCAATCACCTAGGATAGGAATCAAAATGATGAAAAAAAATTAAAATACAATGTGTAACTCACTATATATGTTGAATTTTATATAAAAATGATTTTTTTGGGGATACACTTGTATAAAATTATTTTTTATAACCTCCATTGAATTCCATTTACAAGTAAAATCATAAAAAATAGGTCAAAACTGTTATTTTTCAAAGAAATAATCACCTCCAATGTAAAGGTATATAAAGATATTAGAATTAGAGAGATCTTTAAATTATAGAGAATGAAATCTAGTGTATAATTCTCTAAAAAACAATTCCCAACAACTCCATTATAAAGGAATCAATAATTTAATAATGGGACACATTAGGGATGAAATAATGAGAATTGTAAAGAGAGATTCTAAGGTACCACTCAAGAAACCCTAATGCTAATTATCTATCATTTATGGATATGGTTACTAGTTGATCTATTGAGATAAAGGAACCTCCTCGAGACATAAATGTTGATCTTTGTATTAGAATAAAATCTTTCCAATATCAAGGTCACTCTATAAAATAATTCACTCTGAATGAGGTTCTCATACTCTCCTTGGAATTTCTTTTCATGTATATCACTATGTTCAAACAAAATGGGCCCTATTTGAACATCTTAATAAGGTTGATGAATCTATTGGGTTCATTCATTTTCATATTGTCTTTTTAAACTTCTCGAACGTTATTTTTTGATTTTATTCTAAAAATGATTACTATCTTTTTTGGATGTGAAATTCATGGGTGTTTAGGGGATTCACCATGAAAGTTATTAAATGGAACCCTTATTTCAATCCTAACATTGAACCAACCATCATTCAAATCATGTTATAATTTTTTGTCCTTCTACTTTATCTATTCAAACAAATATCCCTTTTCCAATTTCCATCTTAATTTTCTATCCATTTAAAATTGACTATGCTAGCATAAATATTTTAAGACCCTCAATTGTGAAGGTTTACACTCAAATTTAAATCTATAACCTCTTCCATCTATAGTTTGGATAAAAAATTTTGATTCTAGTTTTTATCAAGAGATAAATTAAGAGAACCTACCGACCTATTGTAACAAATGTCATAACGGCGTTTATTCATCTAAATCTTTCAATCATGAACTTACTATCCCATTCCCTCTCAACTATAAAAAGTTAGTATGGATGGAAAATGGTTAGTAGATATTAGCACAGGGAGAATTTAATGATTATGATTATAGGACCTTAAGGAAACCTATGGCTATTGATGGATCTATTGGTACCCAACCTCCCCAGTAGATAGTAGTGATTGATAATGCACAAAAAATCACTAAATTGGTGGATAAGGAGGCCCAAATGAGGCTTAAACCCAATATGTATGTGGTTGGTCACTCTAAATATTCCTAGCCTATGAGTCCTATTGTTGATTATTTCTTTGTCTTGTTGATGTTGTTAATAATGCTCATCCCACCATTGTTACGTGAAATGTTTTATCTCCTATTTAGAAGAAAAAATGAGACACAATATGGCTCTAGAGAATCCAATCGAGGAACGCATGATCAGGTATTTCAAATTGGGGATGAATACCAGCATTCAAGTGATAAAAAGGGAAGAAGATGATTGTTGACTTGTATGGATTTATTACTCAACCCCCAAGATGAATTGAAAACAAATCTATTATTCTAAGTTGGAGAGATGTATTGTCACTAGATCCTCGGGAATTCAATTAGAAAACCCATGATACCTCATCATCCAGAAGTTGGTGGGGATTCCTTCTCATCTTTGGATTCAAAGGATTTATAAGATGCTATTAAGATCTGTAATTTCACCTGTGTTTTCAAGGAGGGTTATAAAGAGGAATTTTACCACTGGATGAAAGTTATAAGGAGGGTTATAAGGAATAATTTTAAAATTATAACTAATTTTATAATAACCTAAAAAATTAACTAGGGTCTCATTAAATTATACCAAAATCAAAGAAATTTTTTATTTATTAATGAATAAATTTTATGAGTATGAATTAATAATTAAATTATTTTATAAATTTTAAAAATGTATTTAAATATTTACAACTCACAAAAATAACAACACTTAATTATTAATTTTTAATATATTCAAACTCATTTATAAGATGCCTAAATTTAATTTATACTTACATGGGAAATGTTACTATTCATAATGGCACTTTACTATTCATAAGGTTCAAGTTACTATTCATAAGGTTACATTACTATTCATAAGGTTCATGATACTATTCACCAATAATTAAGTTGATTTTATCATACTCTAAATATTTTTCTGAACGCAACCATGTATATCTATTTTTGCGAATTCAAAACAAAAAAGTGGAAAAATTATTTTTATCGGCTTGATTATAACTATAAAAAACTGTTGTTTTACAGAGACTTATTGTTTTGTGAATATTATCTATTTAATGAATGGAAATTATTTATTAAGAAATATAAAATAAAATCTTGGGGTGTCATGTTAGTAGTTAATATATTCATAACATAATTTAGTATTTATCAAAATAACTATAATAATAAATATATATATATATAATTCCTAAAATATTTAATTAAATAATCTATTGATAAAAATGGATTTTGTAATAAAAATAATCAAATACATATATTCATATTTAAATATTATTTTACACATAATAATATTGTTAAAGATAATTTTTTTTATAATATTAATTTAAAATTAATATGAAATCTATAAATTTGAAATATGAGTGTTATTAATTAGAACACATAATTTTAAATTATTATTTTTTATAGCTTAATTTATTTAAAATTATTAAACAAATTGATGGGGTGTTACACTATACACTTCAACAGAGGATTGGATCAACATATATCTTCTAATGAGTTCTCTTATAAAAAAAATTCTACAAGAGAATTCAAATGACTCCCTATGAAGCCTTTTACTGGAAGAGGTGTAGAACACTAGAAATTTGGGATGATATTTGGGAATGAAAACATCAAGGTCCTAAAATGGTTGAGGAAATAGTGGAGAAGGTAATTACTATTCAGTATCACATCAAGGTTTCTTAGAGTTGACTGAAGATATATACTGAAAATCCTTGATGAGACATAGAGTTTGATGTTAGAGACATGATATTCCTCTGCATATCTCCATGGATGAAGGTGATTGGATTTAAGAAGAATGGAAATCTTAGTCCAAGGTAAATCATCTCTTTTGAGATCCTTGATCACATCAGAGTATTTTCTTACCAACTAGAACTCCCACCAAACCTATCTCTGGTATATGATGTATTCCATGTATAAAAATAGAGAAAGTCCATTGCATAACCCTCACATGTACTCAATCTAATGGTGGTTCCTTTAGAGAATGATCTTTTCAAAGAAGAACAACTAACGAGGGTCTAAGATCATAGTGAAAAAGTTATATTAAATAAGACAATGACCCACACAAAAGTGCTATTGAGAAACCACATGATTGAAGAAGAAACATGAGAACTAGAGAAGGTGATTAGGCAGAGTTACCCTCAATTGTTTGGTATAGGAATATAAAATTTTGAGGGTGAAAATTATAATGTGGGGATTATTGCAATGACCCAAACTATTATGAATAAAAGTTACCATTTTATTTAATTAAATGTCTTATTATATAATACAGAGAACACATGCACTTATTTTGTTTTATTCAATACAATTTGATTTAAAAGACCATTATTTATCATTATTGTTGATAATATATTTGTCGAATAGTGATCACATGACTAGTATAGATATAGTATTTTAACAAAACCAATTGATAGAGACTAAGGAATTAATGGCCAAAACTAATAGGATCATACCACATGAATCCCATTTATCAGATATTCCGAGGGAGACAACATTTCTGTGATTTTCCCTAGACCAAGACCAAGCTGAGATCCAACAACTTCAGTATGAGGGACACTATTTATGGGAGAAGTTCAAGCCTATCAAGATCATCTCCCAAATAATGTCTTTTCAACCTCCCCATGATATTACCACCATTGTGCACCTTACTCTTATGGAGTGTGCTCGTATATTAAAGGGATATTTATCAAGACCATAGAAATATTAGTTTGTTAATTATTTTTTATAGAAAAATTAATATATTTTTATCCTATTATTATTACTTTGTAAAAAAAATTTATTTTGATAAAATAAAGATCAAATTTTATTTTTGGTTAATTTTCAAATTAAATTATTAAATTTATGAATTAATTGATTTTGAACATAAATTATAATTTAGTGGTATATTATTAACAATTTTTTTTCAATTATAAATGATAATACAATTTTTTTATGAATTCAAATGTAATTTTTATAGGGGTTAAAAATTTTATTTTCAAAAAAACTGTCATTTTCAATGAATGAAATTTTTTATTTTAAAAGTTAAAAATCCAATATTTAGAAAACTATTTACAAAAATAGAATATTATTTTTGGAATTAAGAATTCAAAATTAACCAATGGTGAATTTCCCATTATTTTTTGAGATTGTTGAATTTTTATTGTGAAAATAAAATACCGTATAAATATACCTTGTGTTTTATGACATCATAATGACCCAAATGTGATGTAATAAGTATAATACATGAGATCAAAAACAAAATATCTGTTTTCCTTTAAAATAATTTCATATTATGATTATTTTATTTATTTTAAAATTTCTATTATGAATCCTACGATACTTGTAAATTATTTTATGATTTTAA
The DNA here is from genome assembly GCA_963277665.1 of Viscum album. Classification (NCBI taxonomy): domain Eukaryota; kingdom Viridiplantae; phylum Streptophyta; class Magnoliopsida; order Santalales; family Viscaceae; genus Viscum; species Viscum album. The sequence continues at coordinate 807,642,334 of OY728134.1, read as the reverse complement.
AAACATTTCTCTATGTGTGTGTCTCCCCTCCACATCACAAATAATAATATTTTAATATATTATTCTATTTAAATTATAAAATAATTTAAGCCACTCTCATTTATAATAAACCATGGGAAAATATATGGTATGGTTTTAGGTTTATGAAATTTTATTATCTAGATTCCAATACCTAAATAATAAATAAATCCCACTCTGTTCCTAAATAATCCCACCCGAGATCCCATTTAACATCACTAAAAATCCTCTAAGCACATACACACTATTCCCCACACTCTCTAGAGTCCTCCCGAAAATCCCCATGCTTTCATGAAGCTCCTCCCAAGCATTTGGATTCCCACACTAAAGTTAGTGATCTTCAACTCTCTTCTCTTATCAAGAACTCCTTTTATGTTATGTATTTTAATTTAATTTTTCCTATATTAGGATATTTTCTTCCATATACCCCATACTTTATATTATATATATAATTTTGGTATCCCCTGTCTCTCTAATTTATCTATCCTATGAACCTTTTTGTTCAACCATTACTAAGTCAAAATTCTATAAGAGATTCTCTCTTTATCTTCTTTGTTCAAGATTATTTATAAAGTTATGTATTATATTTCTATTTACTAATGTTGAGAAATGAATTTACATGTCCCTATTACATTCCATTATATTTAAAAATTATGAGATACCTTTTTAATTATCATCTGCCATTTTCTTTAATTTTTATGTAACATCATTATGCTGCTGAAATTTCACCATGATTTTCCATGCCATGTACAATTGTGTAGTAAATACCATACCCAATTTTCAATCAAGGGTATCAAAATTTATGCACATATACTTATTTATTGGGGAAATTAAAGTATTTATTCCACATTTTTTAATCATTTAATATATAATTATGATGAATGAATCCATTTTTTATGTTCTATGTCATAAACTTAACCATGAGAATTAAATGATTATGATGGGTGCCCCAAATTGCACTCAAATTCATTGGATATTATTTAGTGTCATGATACATCATATTTGGACATGGGTGTACTAGATTCCTTTATGGGACTTTATCCACCACAATGTCTTGGCATATTTAGCCTTTTCTTATGTTTATGATGTAGTGTATTATGTTGTTTCCACATTTCCCATATTTCCATTATGATTACCATTCTATACCATGTATCATTGTTCATGTTTATGATTCCTACTATTTTATGGACCATTTAAATGTATATTTTCTAGTATTTATCTTCTTCTTCATGTTATGTCTTGTTTATTCCCTTACTAGACTTTATATCTCACCCCTTTATTGTGGTTTTCACTAATTATCCCATGTAGTTTTATGTTTGTTGGAATATTATGATCATGTAAAGGAAGTGTTAAAAAATGTTTTGTATCCCATATTATAAGTAGTTCTATAATTTACTTAACTACATATGAAACTATACTTCTCCATGTTTTGGGTTATGTTAAGTGTTAATTTATGTAATAAAACATGTATTAATGTGATATAAAGTGTAGGGTTTATATAGTTTGTATCAGGGAAAGAGTTTAAGGATTATGATTTGAAAACTCTAGTGAAATCCTTTGGGAGAAGAACATGTATAAGAAAATATCAATATATTTTAGTTAGTATAGAGTAAGTGGATCATCAGAAAAAAGAAACCCCTTTCAGGATACTCTTAGTGGACATGGTTCTGCTATAGATGAACATATGAGTAACTACTCTATCAAGGGGTTCTGAGCCCGACTCTAGGTAACCTAGTACATGAAAACGGACCGAACTGTGCACCTTGTTTGACACTCCTAGGATATATCCATTGTAAAATTAATAAGATCATTTTGAACCATTAATAAAAGAAAAATCCCCAAAAGAATATATTTTAGGAAATATATCTTGGATAACATAGATTAAATCCTAGAAATTCATAAGTTAAAGAAATTATTATAATTTTTAAGTTATCCATTTAATGAAATGGGATTCATGTTTATGTGGCTAATAGTATAAAACTAATCATCTCTATGTCTATATTGGATAAAATAAATCCTTTCTCAAATAGTGAATGGAAGGTTTATTGTTCATAGTTCTATGCATTCTTTCATATCATGAATGTTTAGTAGAACTATCCAAAACCACCACAATTCATGGAAGAAGAGACGTTTATTAAAATGGAAAATGCAGAAATTATTGCATCCCAAGTATATAACTCCTCCCCCATCCACAATTTTTTGTTGAAATTCTCAATGAAACTTTTCATACACTGATTGGTGGAATTTAATCAAATTATGGGCATGAATTTTTTTCCCTATATAGAGCCAACAAAAATTTCGATGAGAAGGAAATAACTATCTATATAGAGAATATACCCTTGATTCAATACAATTTCAAGAAGGATTATCAAACTTTTTAAGAACCATCATCTCAAGGATGAATATTACTACCCTATGGGAAAGAATATCTCGCTAAAATGATTGATTCTAGGGAATGAGACATCTGTAAAGGCATTTACATTGAGAGAAAATATGATGATGTGTTTGTCAAATAATTTACTAGTCTTCCTCCTAGCTAATAGATTTAATATTCAATCAATCTTAAACCTGGGGCATTTCCAATATCCAAGACTCTATATATGATGGTTTTTGAGGAACTTGAGGTGCTAAAGAAACAACTACATTAAAATATTTATTTCTATGTTTATACTCCCATGTGCTTCACTGTGGGAGGAATCTATCCTCTTCAACAAGTAGAATGATGGGTCAATGTGCCTTTTCATTGATTATTGTGAGCTCAATAAAATCATGATAAATAGAAAGTATCCTCTACCACATGTTTATAACTTGTTTGATCATATAGACAGAGAACAATGCCTCTCTAAGGTTGATATTCAGTAAGGATATTATCAAGTAATGGTAATAGAGGATGATTTCCCTAAGGCTTATTTTCATACACGGTATGGTCAGTATGAGCTCATAGTAATTTCATTTAGACGCTCTAATGCTCCAAAAATGTTTACGGACTTTATGAATAGAGTCTTATGAGATTAACATGGAAATTGTTTGGGAGTGTTTATAGATGATATTATATTATACTCCAAAACTAATGATTATCCTGAGGAGAATCTGAAAACTGTACTAAAACATTTATAATGAAGATTCTCTATGAAATTTATAACAAGTATGAGTTCTGGTTTAATGGAGTCTCATTCTTAAGGTATATCATGATAAGAAAATGTATATATGTGGATCATTCAAATATAAAATCAATTGAAGGATGTCTGAGGTGAAAATCCATGATAGATATCCATAGTTTAATTGGGTTATCAAGATATTTTCCCTGATTTGTGAAAAAATTCATACTATTATAGAATCCTCATAACAAGATAAATTGTAACAGAGTCTTGTTTTCTTGGAATTATAAATGTGATTAATGATTCATTTTGTTTAAAAGGAAGCATATAACTTCCCATATTTTCACACTACACACAAGTGGAATTTTTTTGTAGTATTTAGTGATGCCTTGAAGAAGTGATTAGGTTGTTTTTCTTTTGCATAATGACAAAGTCATAGCCGATAATTCAAGTTAGATGAAGATTCATGAGAAAAGAAATACCACACATGATAAGGAGTTTGAATTTATGTTTTTTGTGTTGAAAATGTGGTAGCATCATATATTTGTAGAGATGTGTGAAATATATATGAGTCACAAAATATTCAAATATATATTAACATAGAAATAGCTGAATATGCACCAACGAAGATGCTTAGAGCTAAAAAAGGACAATTATTTCTCAATTCACTACCATATTGGTAAATCGAATAAATTTATAGATGCTCTATATGGAAAGGATCCCACAATTTTATCAGTGATGTGAATTGATAAGGATCCAATAATTTTATAATTAAAGAGGATGGAAAATGGAATCATAAATAAAAGAAAATCATTAATCCTTTACCAAATGATTTCTAAACTATATGTTCATTAAAATTTAAAGGACGCTTAATGGAATGATGTGTAACTATAAAACAATGATGAAAATATATGAAAAGGTAAATCATTGGAGTTAAATATTAATGAAGAATTATTTTTGATATTTGGGTCAAGACAATGTGTTCCATCAAATCATGATTTAAAGAAGGAAATTTTTTATGTTGCACACATTATGAATTTATCTATTCACCAAGGAAGAATAAATATGTATTACGTTCTCCATGAGCATGATAGGTGGGAAAATGTGAAGAAGGAGATCATGGAATATACACCAATGTTCATGGTATGTCGGAAAGTGAAGGATGAAAGGAATAATTCTAAATGTATTATGCAACCATTACCCTTACCAAAATGGAAATGGGAGAACATCACCATGGACATTGTCACTAGACATCTGAAGAAATATAGGGGAAACAATACTACGTGGATTGTTGAGGATCATATTACACTAAAATATCACTTTATTGAAATTCCATAGTACTTCTCACTAGATCATCTTTCACGAATATACACAAGAGAAGTGTTATGGCTGTAGGGAGTACCAATATCCACTGTATCTAATTGAGATATGAGATTCACCTCAATGTTATGGAAATGTATCCAACAAGCTCTAAAAATTGAACTGAACATTAGTATGGAATATCATCATAAAAAAGATGTCCTACCTAGAAGGTCTATTCAGACATTGGAAGAAATGTTGTGAGCATGTTCTATGGACATGAAATGAGGAAGAGAACCACATCTTACTTTGTTTGAGCTCTCTTACAATAATAGTTTCCACTCATGAATCCCAATGGATCCCTATGAATACCTTTATAGGAATAGGTGAAGAATAATGGCACGTTGGGATGATGTTTTGGGAAAAAAACTTTTAGGTCTTAAAATGGTTGAGGAAATGGTAGAGATGTTTAGGACTATTTGGCAGCACATCAAGGGGGTTTAGTGTTGACAGAAGACCTATGATGACAATTATTAATCAGATGTATATTTTGATGTTAGGGACTTGGTATTACCTTTAAAATCTTCATGGATGAAGGTGATGAGATTTGGAAAGAAGGGAAATCCTATTTGAAGTTACATCATCTCTTTTGATATCCATGGTCGCATCAGAGTAATGCCCTATTGAATATAACTACCAATGATCCTATCTCAAGTACATGATGTATTCCATGTTTCCATATCGAGAAATCACAAACCAAACACTCACATGTACTAAATCTAGAGGTGTTCAATTTAGTGAATGATATTTCCTATGATGAGTAGTCGGTGAAGAAAATATATCATAGAGAAATAGTTCTACAATATAGGATAATGCCCCTTTTCAAAGTATTTTGGAGAAACCCCAAGTTTGTAGAAGAAATTTGGGAACTGAAGGAGGTGATGAAGCAGAGTTACCCTCATCCGTTTTAGTGTGGGAAAATTGAATTTTGGAGGAGAAATTTCTAAAGGGGTAAATTATGACCACATGAACGATTATGAATAAAATTCCACCTTTTATTTTATTTAATTTATTTTTATATTATATAGAAAACACATTCACTTATTCCATATTATTATATCCAATTGGATTTAAATGATAGTTATAGATTATTACCATTGATAATATAGTTTTTGATTAGTGATCACAAGACTATTATAAATATAGGGTTTTAACAAGCCAAATTTTTACATACAAAGGATGTAATGGCCTCAAATAGTAATAGTATACCCTATTAAGCCTATTTTTAGAGGTTTCAAGGAATATAAAATTTGTTTGGGATTTACTTAGAAAAATCCCAAGTTAAAATTTATCAAATTAAGTATTAGTGAAACAATTTACGAGAGGTTTTCAAGCTCATTGAGATCATGGTGGAAACCATGTTCTCCAAACCACACCATGAAAGTAGCACTATCATGAACCATACTCTTATGTAATTTTTTTGTGTATTAAAGGGATATATATAAAGGATTTAGCAAAATGAGTATATAAATTATTTTTTAGAATAATGAATATATTTTTATTCTATTATTGGTAAATTGTAGGTGATTTTTATTTTGATACTATAAAGTTAAAATTGTAATTTTTGGTTAATTTTGAAATTCAATTAATAAATTTATTAATTAATAGATTTCTGAAATAAATAATATGTTATTGAAATTTTATTATTAAATAATATTTATCAAATATAAATGTTCATATAATTTTTTTGAACTAAAATTTAATTTTTATAAGGGTTTAAAAAAATTTATGGTAAAAAAACCCATTATTTTCAATAAATGTTAGTTTTTTAAGTGAAATTGAAATATTTAGAAAATTATTTAGAAAAAATATTTTTTTTTTGAAATTTTATTATTGATATAATCCAATTGTGAATTTGTCATAATTTTATGAGACAGTTGAATTTTCATGTAAAAATTAAATATAGTATAAATATACTTTGTGTTTTGCTACATCATAATGACCCCAATGTGGTGTAATATGTCATATAAATGGGATAAATGACCAAATATATGTTTTAAATTTAATATAATGTTTTTTATGTTTATTTTATTATTTTTTTAAAGATATTATGAATCTTCCAAGACTTATAATATATTTTAAGTTTTTAAAATCATTTCATTATGTGTGTGACTGAACTCCACATCACCAATGGTAATATTTTAATATGTTCAACCCTTTTCATTATAAAATAATTTAAACTACTTTCATTTGATATAAAATATGGGGAAAACCATTATATGGTTTGTGGTTTTGGATATTTTATTTTGTAGAGTCCAAAACCAAAATAATAAAGAAATTTTCCTACTTTCATATATAAACTCACACAAGATCACATTTATCACCACTAAAATTACTTATAGAACGTCAAAAATCTTACCTCTACTCCCTAGAGTCCTCCCATGGTTCCACCGTGATTTCAACAACCCACACCTAATTTTTTGGAGTGACACACTCAACTAAGGAATTATCCACTCACCACTTTTACCATGAACTTCTTTTATGTAATGTCTTTTAATTTAGATTTGAATTTTTTTGGATATGTTCTTCTATATCCAACTTACTCTCAATTTGAATTATAAAATATGAGATCCCATTTCACTCCCATTGATCCATCTTATGAACCATTATGTACACCCGTTACTATTCCAAAATTTCGTAAGGGATCTTCACCTTGTTATCTTTATTCAAGATTCTTTATGGACTTATGCAATGTATTTCCATTTCTTAATTTTAGGAAATATATTTCTATGTACATATTACTTATCATTTTATTTCCAAAGTATGATATACTCCTTTCCCTCTCATCAAATATTTTTATTAATTTTTATGTAACAGTATTATGCTGGTGAAATTTCTTCGTGATTTTCCATGCCAAAACTATTTTGTAGTAAATACCATAACAATCTTTCTATAAAGGGTATTCACCTTTATGCACATATACTTTTTTATTAGGGTGTTTAATTTATGTATTACTCATTCCTTTATCATGGAATTGATTATTATGATGAATGAGTCCATATTTTATGATCTATGAGGCACACATAAGCATTTGAATGAAATGATTATGATGGGTGAACCTAGATATTGCTCTAATGAGTTGAGAAATGTTTAGTATCATGATTCATATTGTAGTTATGGGTGTGTACCAGATTACTTTATGGGAATTTATACACTAGGAATTTATGGAGGATTTATCCTTGAAATATGTTTATGATATATTGTTTTATGTTTTTTCCATATTTCCCATGTTTCCTTTATGATTACAATGTTATATCATGTCTCATTGATCATGTTTATAATTACTTCCTTTTTTATGCACCATTGATATACATAGTATCTAATATGTATCACCTTTGTCATGTTATTCATTTTTTATTACCTTAATGGAATTTATTGCTAGCCCATTTATTGGGTTTGTCCCTAGTTTATCCCAAGCAATTTTTTGTTCATTGGAATATTATGATAATGTCATGGAAGAGTTCAATAATGTTTTGTATCCCATGTTATTAGTTGTTATTTAACATACCTAATTCCAAAATACACTAGAATTAATGATATTTTGGTCTCTATTTAGTGTACTTTTATGTAATAAGACATTTATTAATGTGATATAAATAGTAGAGTTTTTATACTGAAACATCCTCATAAACTATCCCTTGTACACTATCGACTATAGATACAAGCAGAGACACCAAAGATGGATTTAGCTATTATTGACCCTCTTCAATATCTTATTCACCCAAGAATCCCTAAAGGTCTGTTCAATACAATTTATTAATTTCTAGCTCTATTTTATGATGTCAAGGAACATCATAAACTAGTGGATCTAGTCACATGAGCCTTAGCCCGGTTGGTAAGGACTCCATAAGTGCATCCGACAGACGTGGGATCAAATCCAGGTGGAGACATTATTTCTGGGGGTACTGTAGCAGTACTGTAGCATTAACTATAGCAGGAACTGTGCAGTACTGTAGTAGGTACTGTAGCGGGAACTGTAGCAGGTATTGTTTGGCACTGTAGAAGCTGAAAATATGCCCCTGTTTGGGCCTTCGGGCCGCCGATTTGGTCCCCGAGTCCTTTAAGGCCTTCGAGCCACCCAGGACTTCGGGTCAGTAAGGCCTTCGGGCCACCTCAAGGCCTTCAGGCCAATGTAAGTGCAGATGAAAACAAGAAGACCTACGATGAACAAGCTCTACAAGGAGGATGATCAAGGAGCTTTCACCATAGCATAAGCTAAACGGATTGCAAGAATGAGGGGGAATGGCACCTGCCATCGGGACAAGCCTGTGCATGCACGGGAATGCCTAGTTGAACTGCCATGCGAAGGTGGAGAGCTGATTTCACTATGAAGATTCTAGGGAGGAGTAGTTTCAAGTAGTTAGTGTGGGTGGTATGTAATGTTTGAAGCCTACAGGCAAATGAATTCCTCTAAGGCCTAAGGGCCATGTAATACATACGCCTATGGGCCTTGTAAGTGTTCCACCTCACCCCTTGAAAGGTGGATTATCAAAATCAATAAAAAATGAAGGCCTTCAGGCCATTGGATGGATAGTGGATCCAAGAAGTAAGATTAGGCCAAATGGTCGGATGTGATCCCTTATCTATCAAACATTTGAAACGATACGTTTCCAATTTTTAATAAATTAGGAGACCTAAAGTAGAATTCGATGCATTTTCTATTGTTTTTTATCCCATTATGGGAACCCTTTCACTAGAAGAAGTGGTGAAACTCAAGTGCTTCATACAAACACTTCAAGGTATATCTTCATACGGTCCACTAGGTTAACAGATAGATAATTCTTGGGATGGGAAGATCCATGTTAGTAATTTATCATTCAATTAATCTCAAAAATATATAATAAAGTAGTTTTAAACCTCTCAAATAAACCAATTGGAGAATGATAGGGCCTTTTATTTCGTATCTCGGTGGAAGGGGAATACCTATGCACAAAAAAAATAGCTTCCCCAAGAATATTTTTTCCCTTTGTATAGATATTATTCATGGAGAGTTTCACACACCACTCATCCCAATGAAAACCATAGGAGTGTTTCGGGGTATGGAAAAAATTTCTCATATATTATAAGATTCCAATATATGAACCAAGGAAAACCCCCACATAGTTTCACGGTCTCAATGGAATATAATATGAAATGTTTAGGTTGATGATTTTATGCTTATCCTAGACCATACATAAGTTCCATCTCTAAATCCCACTATACATATTGAAACATACCCTCCTAAGAATTAGTAATAATTCCATCCTCCTTGAGATTAGTGGAAGGGACATAGAAGAAAAATGTTTTAGGAATAGAAGAATACATATTATTATTTTTAATATGAGAATGTCCCCAGCTACTTCATATAGGATTTGGAGAACAATATTATCAACATGTTGATTCCCTATATTAATGACCAGTTTTGCCTCTATGATCTCACAAATTATTTCTACTTCCATCAAACATTGAGTCACACAATAAATTAATTATTTATTTTGAAATAATTCCTACAAAAACTAAAGGAGATTTAATAAGAGATGTTGGGGAAACAACCAAAAAAGTTTCACGTATTTCTAGGGATTCTCCAGAGGAAAAATGGGAGTAGCAATAAGTTTCTATAGAATGTGTGAACATGTTCAATTATTTTATTACGAGGAAAAAAAATATCAAAATCTCACTATACTTATACCATAATAAAATCTTCCAACTATTCCCATAGTTTTTTCTTCAATGGAATGACGGATCTATTCGATTCCATAGTTCACCAAGAATCCATCCCCTAAGAAGAAACACAATTAGAGAAGAAAATTTCATGTATTAGAATAAGTGACTGAACAAATTCCAAAACCATGCATGAAACTCTATTATTTAATGCCTTAATCCCTGAAAGAACTGGCACCACCCCTGCAAACGATATCCCAAATGTTTACCTATATGAAACAAATCATCATTATTTAAAACAATTAAAAATAAATTTCATTAATTTCATTCACATAATTTATCCCTTATCTGATGATTAATATCACTATGAATGCATGTTACCATCATCTAATTGGGGATCCATAATTAGATAGCACAAGTGTTGAGGATAACTGAAAAGAGATAATAATGAAAGAAATCAATATCGTGGCCAAGTCCCTGATCAAACCATTTATAATGAGAAAAATCATTGGAGACAAAACTAGTGAGACTAGTATTAGAAGGAAATAATACTCATATATTCCAAAGGTCTCTCTAAAATGATCATCTTGGAAGATCAATTAGAAGGGATGAAATTATTTGATCAAGCTTATCAAGATAGTAGATTTGTTCTTCCTAACCCACCAAATATAGGAACTTCTTTAACCCTTGTTCCAGTGGACACTGTTCCTACATCAAGAACATCATCAACCAAATCACCTATGAAAGAGAATCTTCATTCTAGTATGTGTAGAATTATAGAGAATTAATATAGATATATGAATCAATTCTCTTGGTTCCATCTAGGATACCGATTATAGATTCTAAAAATCTATTAAAATATCTCCATGAATAACAAATAGAGGTTTTATTGAGCCCAAGGGAGTATAATGTAAAGGTTTCCACTACTGAAATATATTGTCTATATATCGATTCTATTTAATTCCAAAAGATGATTTTTAATGGAATAAGATAAAAATGTTGTTATACAAGGACACATAATACCTTTACATGTGTTTGGATGGGTAAATGAAAGTTATGTTTTAATGATTTCCATTGAAGATAGATATTGAGTAACCCTCATTGAAGTCCAAACACATTGTTGATTATGATACAGTGAGGATGACTTTTCCCCTACCCCTATAACATTATAAGTTTACAAAAAAGGGAAAACAAATATTGAAATAATCCATACTAAGGATTAGGGGACCTCATATCTGACTCATAATTTCAAGTCGTTTAGAAAGAAATGCCTTAAATGTTTTTCTAAGAAGGTCATGGTTTCATCCGCACATAAAATTCCCCTCTTCATACCACCATTGCCTCAAATATTTCATTAATGATCAAATTGGGATGTGTTATTTTGATAAAGAACCATTTGAATCATGAGAGTCATAATATATTGCTGAGGGATTATTCTACTGGGAAGGGTAACAACCAATGAATAATGATGTAACATAACACACTTCTCTTAATGTTCTATAATTGAAACCATAAAATCCCTTAAAAAAAGAAAGTTATTCCCATCAATTAGAATACATAAACTCTTATTCATGTATATATTTAATAAAAAACAATAAATTATTCATTATGACTGATCTTATAAGCACTAAAATGGTTTCTAACTATCCAAATAGTATTAAAGGATCATGTGAAAATGCTATTATTCAATCCCATAAACTTCAATAGATCCATACCTCATCATATGATTCATATGAGGCTACCCTTCCACTAAAATGGAGTGGGGATCCTACTTATATATCCCTATTGTTCCCTTAATGAAATAAATGAAACCCCACATTTTCATTCAACTCACAAAGAAGCTTCTTAATCTTCCAAAAGTTAATATATAATCACATATCCTAATTTTCCTTCATTACCTACTCCCCCTAACTGTGGGGATGAATAGGAAGATGAGGAGTAATATGTAGTTGAAGATGAAGACGACCATAGGGATTCTGTTCCTATATTTAATGAAGGTATCTCTACTAATTTCGATGAAAACAGAAAAACAAATCTATGTATTGAAGAAGACAAATGACCCACATTGATCAATGTGACCATATATTCTCAAGAAAAATAGGGATATTCCTCATTTTTAAGTGAAACATGGACTTGTTTGAATGTAATTACACAAAAATTCCATTACTTTATCCTAAGGTGGCCACTCACCAGCTGAGATTTCTATAAAATCCTCGAGGTTACAAACCTATAGCTATATGTATACACCTTACTCATGCCACCAAAATCACTGATGGTGTTGTTAAGGTTATCAAGGAAAATTTCATTTAGGAAGTATAGTATCTGAAATATATGACCAATATATTCTCGTTAATGTAATATAATTAGAAAATAAGGTTCTGTATCGACTTTTGAGATCTCAATCGACATTGCCCAAAATATGATTCTGGTTTCAAATCAAGGAACTATTGATTGATGTTATTGGAAGATATCAAGACCTATCTATTATATATTGATATTCAAGGTATAATAAAATATTAATGGCCCAAGAAGATGAAGAATCCATAGGCTTTAGGTCACCCCATGGGGTATTCTACTACGATGTGATAATATTTGGGTTAACGAACACTAATGAAACATATAAATGTTTGGTACATCACATATTAAAACTATTTTTGGAAAATTATGTCAAGTTTTGGGTAAATTAAATGGGTTTTAAATCTCACTAATTTTATAACCACATAGTTGATCTTGAGAACATTTTAAATAAAATGAAACCGCATTTCCTAAAGATGAACTCCTTAAAATGTTCATTCAGGGTTACATTGAGAATTTTTGGGCTTCTTTTTATTACATCGTGGAATGAATGTTAATCTTAAGAATAAAAAGGATATCCATGAATTGTCACATCTGAGAATCCCTAATGATTTGTTGGGATTACAAAAAATCCATGTATTAAGCTCTTCATAGAAGACCTCATTGGAAAATGTGATCCTTTCACATGTTTGATGAAATATGGGGTCACATATCAGTGGATTGATGAATTTATAAAAGCATTTGATACTGTCAAGAAATTTATTTTGAGACCTCCAGTGTTAATTCCTCCAGTTTAAGGGATGTTACTAATTTTTTATGTGTAAGTACTAGAATGATCATTATGTGATTTAAACTCAGAAGATAATGATTCTAGTAATAAAATATTCATTTATTATCTCAGTTAAACAATTACTGATACTGAGATTATTCATTTATATGTCTAGAAGAACTATATGGACTTAATTCTAACATTTAAAAAGATGAGTCACTACCTACAGAAACATGAGGTCTATTTGGTCTCTTGAAATAACCAACTCAAATACATTATGAAATATCCTATGTTGAAAAGATGCTTCACATGGTGGGCGGTTATCTTGTAGGAGTTTGTCATTCAGTTCTTGTCTTAGAAAGTGGTAAAATTCAAGGATATGGTATAATTTCTAGTCCAATGTCCATCTTCAATAAAATATCGTTGAATATAAAATTTTCCGAGGAAGAGATCATCTTTATTCTAGATGGTCCCTAGATAAGGGAAATTTATTTTTACAAAACATCCATATGCCCAATAGAGAAGAGAATGGAAGACCCAAAGATCATCAATGTTATGTTGGAATAGTGATGACATCTCCAACAATGGCAGTCTTTCCATACTCCTAATTTTTTTTATATTTCTATATAAACAATGTGGTGGAATATCATGAAAAAATAACTATTCTAGAATATAATCTTCAAATTAAAGTAGACCACTTGAATATATAAGGTGATTTAGAGTTCATAATCAATAAAATCAATGGTTATTTTTTCATAAAAAAGAAATAGATAATCACAATTCTTGACTCTGTCAATGGAATAATTGAATAATTCCCCTCGAATAAAATATTGACTCACGTTCTTTGATTGAAAAATAAATAGGTGGATTCAATAGAGAATGATCCTATAGATTTTGATGATCCATATTGGGATGAAATATTCATTATAATTTTTTCATGCCAATTGGTTTCTAATTTTTATCTTATTGACATGAAAGAAAACGTTGAGGTTAATTCCATCTATGAACATTATGGTTAAACAATCGGTTTGATTATGCACATATAGGAGCTTGTGGGGACCATTAGTTAGGTTTCAGTCATTACCATCAAATCTAGTGGATTGGATTCTACTAGCCTTCAATGATGTAGGATAACATGAATGTTTCCAAAAGTGTCATTCCCTCAAAGTTCATGCAAAATTCATCCATCAACACTCGTAGGTTCTTTAAAAAACCATCTACACATGGGAATATTTTGTATATGTAATGGTTGTTTTATGGTCATATCATCTAGATAAAACCAATAAATACAATTTTGTCCTCTCAACAACCAAATTCTTCTCCAAATATGATGAATAAATACCCCTTAATGATTTTTGAGACGAAAATCATTTTCACCTTTGTTAAAGCCACTATCCTCTAAAGATTTTGTGTCCCTAACACGATACCGATGGGAAATGGAAGTAATTTTGATTCCTTGGAGTTGGAGAAGGTGTATAATGAGTATAATATAAAATAAACCATTCATATCACTATCATGCAATGATGAATATAATGATAACATCCTTCTACAAGAACTTATCAAACATACACCAATAGATAGAGGATAATTATAAAAACTCATGGTATGATAATATTATTAATGCCTTGGGGGTTTAATTGAATACAACTCACACTACCACAATAGAACCCACATATTCACTAGAATATGAGACTAAATCTACCTTACTAATTGAGGTCCAATTACCCTCAAAATATTTCCCATCTGCGATTAGTTATCTGTAGATTAGAAATCCCAAAAATTACTGGATGAATTATAGTGATTTGATGAGTGAAACTTAATACATTTGATCAAATGAAAGTCCAAAAAAATGGTATGAGACAAGTTTTTAATAATAAATGTTTCCTTTACTCGTTCATCTATGGAGAAATCATACAAACATCAAAGAGCCTAATGAAACTAGGTAACAAACCACTAATGTTGGATCCAATGTGGGAGAGACCTCATTCCATAAATTAGTTCCACACCAATATTTATTATTCCTAAATCATTATGGGTAGAGATCATTTTAATTCCCCTACTAATGAAATATTTATCAATAAAGACATTTATTAATCATCAAGTATGCTCTGGGATACAAGTCCATAAATGGAACACCAACTATTCATTATATCATAAACATAAAATTCTTGAAATATGGTATTAGTCATACAAACTAAAACAATAAGATACCAGTTTGAGTTTTATGACTATAAAATTCGTAGCCTAGTTGTTATGTCAAATGATTTTAAACATTATAAAAAAATACTTAATAAATGATGTAAAAATACATAGTACAAGTCCTTTTTATATAACATAAGTCTTCATTACATTTTACTGCATACTGGAGCAGATCGGTTCCCTTTCTTTTGGTCTCCCACCACACCTCCATTCTAGAACTATGTGTGGATTGATTCTCATATCAATGTGGTACAAAGTGACACCTAGACCTTCTATCATGGGCCCATCCCCGAAGTAATAAAAATTACCCCTCTTCTAAATATAAACAAAGATCATTGTAGGAGACTCCAATATGTGTCCTTCCATTTATGGACCCATCATAATGATTGTGAAAAAAATGTGGATTTATTTTTGTCCACAATGGATATGTAGTGATTTATAGGTTCCTTAAACTATTCTCATCCAAATGTAAAAAAAAATCAAATGTCCCATTCCACTTGCATGTGACCCTGGTCCATGCCATAGATCATTATTTTTATTCCCATATTTAGTATCCCATTAAAGAAAAAATGTCATCCTTCATGCATATGAGAAAGATCTATATAAGAAACATCACATAAAAGTACTGATGGAACTCTAAATTTTTATTTTTTACTCAAACACACTCATTCTACACATCATAATCCATTCACTATGAAAATGTGGATCTCCAAAATTTTCTCCATCCATTAGAAATAGAATATACTATTCATGGGGAAATTTTGTTTTGACTATGAATTCATATTCCACATTAAAAATTTATATAATAATCCCCCATAATATATTTAAAATATAAATAACCTTTATCCTTAAGAAATACCTCTTCTGAATTTGTAAGGACCAACAACATCATGCTGGAAACCACTTTTTGATCATGTCCTATGATCATCAATTTAATACTTCTCTTTTATCACTTATATTGATCTGATGACCTCAAATATCATGGTTTACATTCTCATTATTAAAATATGATGTTTAGTGGAGCATCCTTTCCCTAGTAATCCATATATTTCTCACAATTTCTATTATATTTTGTAACATCCATCTGATCGAAAACTGAAAAACAACCTATCATACTAGTCACATGATGTTAACATGTACAATATATTTTGTAGTACATGTCATTAAAATATATTCTTACCCTATATAAAAATCATTATATGATTTGGGAAATTATCTCAAGAATCCTTGTATCACAATTATGGGATGCCTCACTAATATGGTTCCCCAAATACCTAGATAGTGTTTATGTGGTCTCATGAATTCATTTTTAAATTGAGTAATCACCTTACTTACCACATTATGTTAAACTGAATGGATTTATAAAACAACATATAACATGATTCTTATTCTAATGTGTAATGTAATGATGAACAAATCCTATATCTTGATCCATCTACTATATGATAAAAAATCCCTTCTCATTTCTTCTAATCTTCTTATTATGTGGTGAAAGAATCTCATTCCTCCACTTATTACTCAATGTGTTCATAGAAAATGTGGGATTAAGAGTTTCTGTAAAGGATTCCACTCATGATCGAGGCATATCAATTCATGTTAGGTTTAATGGTCCTTTATGCAATACCATAAAATGGACGCTGATCATCCTTATCATGTAACATTAAACCACAAAATAATATCTTTTCAAGACATAAATCCAACGAATATGTATGTCTTTACACTCTCATTGTGATGATACATAATGATGCCTATATCCAACATATTAGTTTACCCATAATATTAAAATTCCCCTACTATAAAATGTACAGACCAAATTATTAGGGGAGGTTCCAATATGGGTTTTTACCCCACTCATGATATTATATTAAAAAAAATCCCCATCTCCATAGAAGAATTCGATCAGTGTGGGGAATCTATCCCAAAACTACATGTGTCTTTAATCTCTCATTGAAGTAACATGTAAACAAAAATGATCTATATTTATTGGTTTAATAAATAATATATATAAACCCCCCTTCGTATATATGGTCTATAGGTTTATAAGAATCACTTCTCCCCATTATTAATTTATTTTGACAAGAAATTGTCCTTCCATATTCAACCAACTTCCTTTAACAAAACAAAATCTATGGTATGGAGAAATCTAGATCCTAAAAATCTCCAAGACCATCAATAATAGAATGTCTCATTATAGAGGATTTTTTTATTATTCATTGATATATCATAAAATGACTTTTCAAAATTTACCCCTTAAGAGAATGTAAACCAGAGGATCTTTCTTCCTCATGTGAAACCTATTCATTCTATGTAATCCTAAAATATATCTTACTGGATAAGTCTTTTCCAACTTTCTCTGTAGTTGATCCTTATATACATGTATCATATAATATTTATGATAGTAAAATAAAGAAAATTATGAAATAAAACCCTCTTTTCTATATATGAATAATGTTTAAACATTCTTAACTATCAAGACCTACAAGGGCAATCATCCAATGAATCTTGGTAAATGTTATTAAACCTAAAAAATAGTTTCATTAGTTTTTATTGAAAGACACTAAACTTACCATGAAATGAGATATGATACTCTCTAGTTTTAGAGTCTAAAAATATAATACTAGGAAATGGTTAATATATAGATCACTAGACATGAAATCTACCTTTTTGAGAAAATAAATTAAGAAATGAAATTAAAAAGACAAAATAATTTTTAGTATAAAAACCGGTAAAGGGGGGCCTAAGGAAAACTCATTTCTCATCCACTAAGTCATCATCTTATTTGAAAAAGAAAAAAATTAGTGCAATTAAATAAAGGGAATAGGTTTTGTAGGATCTATAATAAGACTTTAGGAATAGTTTCAATATTATATATCAGTCCAATAACCTATGAAAAAAATTATAGAATCATATCATTCCTATCATTGTGATCACAACACATTAACTCGAGGGCATTTAACAAAACATACCAGATTAAATATTATTATATAATTATAGAGGAAATAGGGATGAATATATATTAAATTAGAAATAAATTTATCTTTAATTATAGAGAAAATGATATAGTAGAATCCTTGAATTGGAGTCTCTCTGTGAAATATTTTACAAAATATATTAATATATCTCTTCAGTTGGTGAATAGTCTCATGAGCCTCATCAATGACCTGAAAATGATCGAATAGCTATATAAACTCAACCTCCAAAGCCAGGTGGAGTTCCTCCACCATGGTCCCAATATAATTCTTACCCTTAACTTATACCCATTATAGAAATTGATGATTTTATATGAGATCCCCTCTATAGGTAATCGTCTCTTCTTAGAGGTGAAATATTTGAATGGACTTATAATTAACCAGTTTATTACAGTCTTCCAATTTTTTGGAATGTTTGAGCTCTTATTAGAAAAATGACTCCCTAAGATCATCAAATTGTGTGTCATTTATTCTTTTATAATGAAATATTTCAACTTTTTATCTTAATACTATCGATAAATGATATCTTTCATGGTAATTTGGAACATTTTATAGTTGAATCTTCCATACCCAAAAATGCTAACCCAACTCTAGAGGTGATGACGTTTTAATGGTAGATCATCCATGGGTTTCCATGATAACAATTCTAAAATTTCCTTTCAAGTGAATTGCATAAATTCTCGTAAAGTATATTGAGCCTCCAGGCCTTCCCTATAGAAAATCATAGAAGGATTGGTCTACTCTAGAATTAGTTCACTTATGTAAGGAAATTATCTTGTATTTTCTGGAGTGATGTTCCCTTCACCTTTTATAGTTAGTTTATATGGGGTGGAGGGCATCAATTTTAGTTCACCCACATAAACAGATTGAGCTTATGTTAAAATAAAATTATTAATAAAAATTGGATAATAGAAAAGAGAATGTCAAAAGGGGTTCATAAAAGTTTATGGAACTCACTCATTGATGGTTCAGTTTCTTGGCTAAATTGATACTTAATCTACCTTACCTAAATAATTTGAACTAGTATATTATCTTGAGGAACACATTCCCAAGTATTCTCTACACCTTATATAGAAGGTTATTTATAATCTCCCACTTCTGGGACCATGGATAGAATTTTCCTAACTAAAGGAGAAGGATGGACCTTGACACCCTGGTCATGAGACACCATGGAAACATTTTATTAGAAAAATATACCCTATATAGGAAAATTAATTTAATTTATTGAATATATGAAATTCATAAATGTGATAAAACACTAATGAGAGAAAATCATGTCTATCAAACAATTTATTAATTTCTCAAAACTACTCCCAGGATCTAGGAATGTAAATATCTTCATAATTTTCTACCATTATTTCATTATATAGTATGTATAATCACATATTATCCTCACAATTATGGGTATCTATGATTTTTTCCTCAAGACCCAAATTGGGACTTCCATCATCTTTATTCACTCTCTTATCACGAGGAAGATCCTTTGGGCCCCCCTAATTGATTATTATCTCCATAACCTTCCACGGATAGCTTGGGATCCATGTTAAACCCTTCCAGAGTGGTGACATAACTTGAGTATGTGGTTTTAGGGTCCTCTAATGTGTTTGGATGATCTTATAATCATTAGAATTAGATGTTATATATTGGTACATAACAATATATTGTGATAATATGACATTACCAGGTTTCTCCACTATCTAAAGTGATAGGAAAAAAAATGTGTTCTCATCCTTTTATGATTCTCCTAAAAAATTAATGGAATTAGAAACCAGAATCACCTCCTCATCAAGAATTTTATCCTCAGTTATTAAAGGGTAATTTATAAGCCCCTTGAGAAAGGATAGGTGAGTTGATCTTGGACCCCAAAATCATGATAAAACTTTATTATAGAAGAATCTTGATCAAATGATATTGTGAAAACATAACTTGATAAACAATGTTCTTGGACATTAAAATTAATATCCTTCATCTCATCACATTTGATAGAGGAAACATATTACTTGACTCCTCAAACAATGTATCTGGAAGTGGTTGTTGAGAATAACCTTTGGTGGTATCATCTTCTATCATCTTATGGGATGCAGATATATCCCCTGATTTAGTAGTTGATCAATCATCCCCGATAGAGGTTTCTATTGGAAAAAATTCCTATGATGTGATACTAGATTATTCTACCTCCAACCAATTCATGTCAAGGATCCCCTTTTGATCTATAATGAAATTATATTTAAATCAATTAAAAGTATAATAATGAAATAAATATGAGAATGGTAAAGTTACATCATTATAATTTATGAAATTATCTCATTCATTAGTGTATTATTCATAAACCCCTTAAGTGGACCCATTATCAATCATATTATCCACTTGCCTCATAGAAGAGATTTGGTCATCATTGTAATAAAAAAGAATCTCTAAATCCTGAATGTCCATTCACTCCCCAATATGGTTAGAATCAAAGTGGATTTTATTTGGGCTTGAACATCACTAATTTATGGAATTTATAGGACGTTGTGGATGAAAAATCACATGTACTATGCATTACAAGGATTTTCAAACCAAAATTGACCCACATATTATCACACATAATTTAAGGTAAGTTATCCAGATGGGATGAAGACCTAACCCACCTTTATTTCATTAGATTTATATTTTTCTTGGTCATGTTAAAAAGGGTAGAAAATATATCTCATGTTTCTTCTTGATGACGGTGGATGGACCTTCTAGGATTGTCCTCAAATAGAATATCCCATTTAATCTTGTCTAAATAACTAAACCATGCATGTGGTCACCTGGGTGAGATCGAGGCATCAAAATAGTTACTATTAGGATTGGGTTGATTCTGAATACAAAGATTCCTTCACCCAACAATCATTATAGCATTGAATCACAACATTATAGTTTTGAAAACTCCCATAAGGGTACAACATGATCCAAGATTCAGAATACCAATTGGTTTTCATAATAGATGCACTCAGACATGTTAGTTTAATTATTGTATGAGTTAAATCCATAGACATTATTACCTATAATTGATAGGCCACTATTGGGTGCTTATCTAATTGGGAATCCAATGTAGGAGAAAATTTTGTTTTTTATAAACACTTAAATTGACATGAAAATAAGTTAGAACCATAGGCGCTCTATATAACCTCGTTATCAATTAAACATGATAACACTCCATCCAAAAAATAAATCATCAATAATATCACTTCATTTTTATCTTATCTATCATTAGTGAAATTCCAAGTGGGTGGATCCCTACATAGAAGGTAGTAGAATTCATTCAGTAAATATACTTTCAGAAAGTCTTCACTACACATTAATGACAGGGGTTAGATTCCTTAAAAATCCTAAATTAATTTTCAAAATGATCCTCTAGGATCTATGATTTAATTTAACTTGGAATAAGATTGTCTTTTTCCACAATCCATCCCCAAAATACAAGAAATGTCCCTTAAAGTTTGAAGGGGTCCTTTACTTTTTGAAAAAGTAATAATCACATATTAATCATCACCAAGATAGGGGATACTAACCCTATGTGAAACCCCTATACTATATTGGAAACTATAAAAAATGATCTGAGCCTCACATAACCATTGGATTAACTTACTAGTAGCAGGTAGATTCTTAAACACATTATTAAAAAGTGAGAAAGATGTGTCTTATCAGGTATATATGACTTGACTCTATACCCCCATTTGTTGCAATTTCCTTGTTCCAATATGGTGTATAACCTACAATAACACCACAATTTTCTATTCTAGGAAATTAAATGGGTTGTTTTCATGAGCCACCCTGGTCAACAAGAGAGCGTTAATCCCTACCTCAGAGTGTAAATCCTCCCATAGGCAAGGATATTCATTCATGTTGTATGGATATATATATATAATATCTCATTATCCATGGTATGTGTATTCCTAATATTTTCCCATGTGGATTTAGGTAGGATGAACTCATCATAAAAATACCTAATAATGGGTTCCCCTTGGAATTTTAGTCATTTAATAAGACGATATCAACTTCATCGTGCATCATATGGAATGTATTTACCTATGGGATCCATTGGATTAATGACTCATGAATAATAGTTGGGTCCATGTATAAATATGTTTGTGCCACAAAGATAACTTCATAAATTCCAACTGTATTTATCTCAACCTTAAAAAT
Source organism: Viscum album (assembly GCA_963277665.1). NCBI lineage: Eukaryota > Viridiplantae > Streptophyta > Magnoliopsida > Santalales > Viscaceae > Viscum > Viscum album. The sequence goes on along the minus strand of OY728134.1, from coordinate 807,619,816 downwards.
AGTACAAGTACGGTGCACACAAGATGACCACATCCACTCGGGTTTAACACATCCTCTTAGGTGAAGGTCCTAGTCTTCCATCTAGCCTTTTGATTGGGCTGTCTTGGAAGCATGAATGATAGACGAGTAGAACTGCATCTTCAGCTGAGAAGTGTTAGGCTTTAAATCTAGAGTATAACTAAAATAATGAATGATGTAATGAGAGTTTTAATTTATATCTTTTATATACATGAAATCAGATGAGATGTTGACTATGAAAAAATTTCATGTTCTCTTGGAACCAGGAAAGCGGTATGTTGTTTTTTAGCTTCAGGATAAGGACAAAATTCTGAAGCTCATGGATTTAAAGTGAAAGATAATTACTCTTAGTGTATTCATGATGATACATCTTCCAAATATTCTCCAAATCTAAAAGAGTGGTGTAACATGTGTCTTAATAATCCTTCAAAATGACATCAAGAAGTTACTTAATATGTTTATTGGTCTTCTAGTTAGAGGATCTAGACTTATTATCTTCCATTATAAGTTTATTTGTAAAAAACATAGATTTTGATAAGTGTTATGTCTGGATTTGAGAATGTCTAAAATTAGAAATGGGGTGACCTCATGTAGGTTATTATACCAGGTGAAAATGTGTATAATAATCAGCTATGTGACACTATGTATGTAACTCACCAAGGTGGACTTGTATAGGAGACTTGTATGATGACCTTTTTCAACACACTCATCAAGGTATTAGTTTCAAATAGATGAATCCATACCATCCTTCCATAAATGGTAAACTTGGGATTGAACAGAGACATTGAATGGTGATAATTACTAGCACGACACAATATGAAGTTTTAAGGAAATAATAAGAACTTACTAACATGCCACTGATATTTATAGATAAAGAGATTATTTTAAGGTAGACCACCACAAGACACCCACACAACATAACTAAAAGAATACCAACATGACATACATAAATGGAATACCTTCACGGCTCTCCATGCCACTTCAACCTTGCATAGAACAATAATTATAATACTCATCAATCCCAAGAATAAAGAACATTAACATGTGGAGGCTTGAGAATGAAGGATCGTCTTTTTTTCCTCCTCAAGATCAAACAATTTTCTTAAAATCATATCTAATCCTAAGGGTATATTTTGATGAAACTACCTTTTTTACATAAAGGTGATATTTTTCAAAAGGAAATATACAAAGTAATGAAGATGAAAAATATGTCAAGGTTCCCATGAATTTTCCCAATTATCCTTATGTAATACCCAACCATCATCATTGAATATGTCTATTCTATATTCTATATTCATCGCATAGGTCATTATTGTGCACTTATAATCACCACATTGGATCATACCAATGTAACTGGTTTCATCATAGGGGTCTAAACTACTTGACTAGAAGATACATACACAACAAACCCACATGCCCCAACAAATTTCACCAACCCCTCATGTAGGTTACACCTATTCAAAAACAAACACGTCTGACCAACGCAAGACACATATTTCACCTATGGTTTGTAGTTTTTACATAATAATTACCCTTAGAATCTTCATTTAGGATTACTGGAATACCCAAATAATCCTTAAATCTCTCCCCACCAATGTTTATCTCCCTATTGTTTATAAAATTTTTGGTACATATCACATCCTTTAATGAAGAGAGAATGAAATAGGATACTTAGAATAGACTTAACCTAGTATTCTAAAAATAAATCAACTTCATGATCCACCTCACCTAGTCCATGAGTAATAGAATGAAGTACCTTTCTTAAGTCCAAAACAATAGATCAATTCATCCAAATACACCTATAGAGACCCTTGGATCCTAGATAAAGGCCTTACCAAATTTTTCATTACCATACATTCTGTAACACAAAAACCTTATCATCTCTATCAATTGTACCATGTGTAGTAACATATAAGATCATCTTGGTCCATCCTATGTAAAGTATCTTCTGATTGCCCAAGTCATACCTATAAAATCCGCCTTCTGTCCACAGAGGCATCACCTATGCAAAAAATCACTTGGTTCCCTTTATAATGCCACCAATTTAATGGAACCTATACTTTTGGATCCCTCATTTTAGGGGGACCAAGGTAAGACCTCCCCAAAATCCTCTATATATGTATAATCAGAGCATAGGGAACATCAACATATCTACTAGAATATACATTCATCGGGTAATAAAGGTCCTAAATTTATCCTAACTAATAGGTGTGGTCCCTCAAGTGTTTTTATAATACATTCCTATGCTAATTAGGATATGAACCATAAGAATAATTAAAATACATCAGGGTTGAAAATAATAGAGTGCATGGGGACAACAAATCCCTTTATCTCAATTTTATTCTCCTGAATGACTTTAGCCTCTTCTACCAGTAGCTGAGGAGTAAAATTTATATATTGAAATTATTTTTTTGATCTTACTTTCTCCATATCTCATGGAATATCTCTCGAAATAATACACTAGTATTTCTTGTGGGGGATCCCCCCTCCTTCAATAGCCATAAACGTTTCCAATAGTATAGGATGAATATTTTGTAGTTCACCAGGTCTTCCACATTATCTTGTTTCTCACACTAAGCATAACCCATGGTGTCATAATAATTTTTGATGATCATGGAATACACACATAAAAATACTTTTCTTGGTAGAGAATAATTATAATAGATATTCCTCTCACCATGATATGGGACTCTAAATCAATGTAATCTAAAGGACCATGTAAAATCATACCAAATAGAAAAATTCCCTATGAGAAAAACCATCATAATCCCATATTATTAATGAAGAAACCTTAGGCCTCCTCCATTGTGGTAAGCCCCAACCATTACATATAGTGTAGACATTTATTTCTATAAAAACATGATACCTAGGAAGACTCCCTATGGTTAAACCCCAACTCACCCAAAATTCACCAAAATATTCTCATGTCAATCTACCCACTAGGATTATATCCATATTTGGAGGCCACATCCCATCTTGGTACCATGGGATGATTCAACATAATTCCCTCACTAGCCCTTGATTTGGAATATTTTTTCATTATTTCCTTACTCTATGAAATTAAACACCATGTTTTTTCATAACTATATGACTTTAAAAGGAATGATATGTCTCGTTAAGTTCCACCAAAATAATTAGGTTATGATTAATTTTACAAGGATATGTATGAATCGCATCTCATGGGCCTGGTCCTGACAGTAACACTACTCTCATATTTTTGGTTGAAGAAAAAATGTTGAGTGTCAAATTGTGTAGAATAAAATTAGCATCATGATAACAAAAAACATATGAATCTTTAATAAATTTTAAAATGGGTACATTTGGTGGAGATCCTCCGACACATACATATGTATCCATCAATGATTAACTTTGGATACATGTAGATGATTCTAAATAAAATATATTTTATCAATTTATTATTAATTGATGGGTGACTTGTTTTATATTTTTTAATTTATAATGGATTTATAAATATATATAAAATATATAATAGAGTCCCTATGTAGGAAATAATTCCCCCCAAAAGGGTGTGATGAATCCTAAATCCCATCATATCAAACAATTTTACACCCTTATATTTAATGGGGCCATCTCGCAATGACCACATTCCTTTGGAAACCTTGATTGTGAAAGATTCCTAATAAATGATTTATTAGTTCTTTTAATTTATAATAATAAAACCCATAGGGAACCAGATTGGAAGGACATGTACATATATTAGTAATCTGAATCGACATGACACCACCACCAAAAATATATTCACACCCAATGTGTTTCCTAGGAGACCAAAATCATTATAATTATCATCCATGAATGGTGGTGATGGAAAATGAATTGTATATTTATATAGAGTATGTAGTCCACACACATTCATGAGTGATGCATTCACATTAAATTTTATGGAAAAGAGGGTGGATTATTATGGATTCATGATCATAAAATCATATATGTATATTTTTAATAATGAAGTATATTTTTGATGAATACAATATATTTATATGAGGTTGAAGAAGAATTAATGTTTAAGAGGTCATGTAAGAGGATTACGTTTTATTCGGGAGTCCTCATTTAGACTCTTTTTTAAGGACCCTGTGAATGATATTTAAAGATGAATAGAACAAATACATTATGGGATTCTATATTTATATTGGAATTGGATAGGTTTTGCAGAAATAAATGGCTTAATGTTGTGTAATGAAAATAGAGAAGGGTTGTTTTTTAATATGTGATGGAAATGAACCACTTATACTTAATATTAACACTAAAATATAATTAAGACATTTCAATGAAAAATACTTCAAAATGGGTGAATATTGAATTTGTAAGGTGGATAAGGTTGAAATATAATTAGGTAATGAAATTTATATAGTTTTGTAGCCTTTTAATCCTTTTCTTTTTGATTTAAACACTTTGTTAGCTAATTTTTATATTAACTAGGGTATTAAATTTTGTAATATTAAAGGGTTATAATTTTGCGTCTAAGGAAAAATTATCCCATAAATGGACATGGGTTGAAATTTTAGAACCTTTTTAAACATACATTTCCTCTTTCTTGTTTTTAATGATTTTTAAATAATTTAATAATATAACATTTTCCAAAAAATATCATTGATATCATTTTTACAAATTTAATATCATTTTAATTTAAACATAACATTATAGAAATGAGTTTGAATCTAAACCATTTAATAAATATCAATATGTTATATTTATCTATTGAATTTTTAAAAACAAGAAAATTCAACGCAACATTATTACATTTAATTTTTTAAAAATCAATTATTTTATTTCTCTATTAATTGAATAAATACAGTTTCATCACTATGTAATAATTTTATGTAACTATTAAAAAAATAGAAAATAAATTACCATGACAAATAAAATTAATTAATATTTCAGAAAGTTATTCATATATAACCATATTCTCTTATAATACTTATAATAAAAAATGTGAATTATTAAAGTCAATAGAGTGGCATTTTGGAATTATAAATTTCTTAAATTAATATAATGGTTATAATGAATGAAAAATGGCACCCATTGGCCAAATATTAAATTATTTTTTGGTAATGGTCTAATTTCACACATCTAATAAGATAAATCCAAGTGTTTGGGAAATTTTTAAGCATTATCCAAATGTTTTAACTATTTGTTATCTATTTTACCCATACCGAGTCGTCAAATATTTACTAATGCTACTATTTATAATGACCCAAAATAAAAGTGATCTATTTTATAAATTATAATAACTTCATTAAAAATATGTGATACATTTTCCAATATTAATTTTTTTTACATTGATGAAATAAATTTTAAAATATGTACAAAAAATGTGATGGAAAACATTTTTTTATAAAAAACACATTTTTAATAATAAAATACGATTTATATGTATCCCATGCTTATAAACAAATATTATATGTAGTCAAAAATATTGAATTTTATAATATATATATATATATATTCTAAATCATTCTCCAATGATGAATAATTTAATTTATTATGATAAAAAATAATTTCGTATAAGAAAACATTTTTTTAAATATTCCCTTTTACTTAAAAAGTATTTTTATTTTCATTTATACTAATTTTTAAAAAATTAATTAATTTTACACATGTGTAAAAAAATTGTTTCATAATTTAATTAATCCTTTTCACACCCATCAATAAAAAAGCTATGCGATAATTGTAACATTAAATAATAATATTTCAATAGTATATCATGATTCATTTAAAATCAGTGTTTTATATAATCAAATATATGAAAGAAAAAAAAATATTTTGAAATATATCAATAAATCATAGGGTGTTATAGTAAAAAACCATTGAATCATGAGTATTATTGTTATTATTAAATCTATTTAGTATAAATTATTTTTTCTTTCCTCAACCATATTCCACCAAATATTCCACTTGAATTATCCACCTTTATTAGTAGAAGAAACCACTCCGAAATAAATTATAAGATAGAATTTCAAATATGATTCCCTATTAAAAAATGATTCAATAAAAACCATAGAATCATATTTGATAATTTTTATATGATAAACAAATTTTTTTGTAATGTGATTAAACATTGACTTTGATAAACCATAACCACTATTTCCATACATTTTCTCAATAACAGTAATTTGTTCCAAATGATTAGTATCATCATTTGGAAATCATTATTAATCTATAGATGTGATATCATATGATATAATTTTTATAGTTCAACCAAAAAACTCCATGTAATTTAAACCCATAGAGGTGGTTATGACCATGGATTAAGAATCATATAAGATTTATTTATCCATTATTATTGAAAATATCATTTATCCAGAAAACTCCCATGATTATAAAATTTTTATTGTTAATTCATAATGTAATAACATAGTTGTATTAGTTTAAATAGTATAATTATATTCCTATAAATTAAATATTTATATTTAAACCCTTGAATTATCTTATTTTGATTTATCAACTCTCGTTTATATGGATGATTGATCAACTATCCTGATCAAGACCTCACATAGTTCCAATTACATTAACATTTACTTAAAATAGAATGAAATAAAAACTTGAGATTCTCAATATTTAATCTCAAAAATAATATTTAATATAACCACATGGTTCTACCAAACTATTGAAATAATCAATAAAAACTCCAAATGAAATATATCATTTTGAAACATTCCTTATCTAGGGTACCTAATATACCAGGACTATTTGAAATATATATCCCATATCGGATGAATAATCATACTGTGAACATAGATTCATCATTTATTATTTTGTTGTGTGTAGATTATGTGACATGGACACAAGTTATTGTACATTCCACTCTAACCTCACCCCCAAAATTTCCAAACTCATTATGTGAATGTTAATTATAAAAAGAAGTTGGAATGATCCTCCCCATTCCTCACCACCACAGTTCAAATGACTGATCAGGTTCATGATACATACCCTTTTCAATATCTTAATGATTAGTATAACATTTTTTAAAACTACAAGCCTCAATTACATTTGATGTTAGGTATCTATATATTCTATCCAGTATCAAATTAATGTAGTCTAAATTTTATAAATTAATGTTTTTAATGAATATATATGCTAGTTTCACTCTCATATTGGACTATTCCACACTTATTTATTGTAAATGAGATAAAATACCATGTTAAATTTAAGGCTCAACAGAGAAAAATGTGTATTCATGATTTATCTACAATAATAATTACAGACTAGTACTGCAAATAAAATACTCTATAGCTAAATTTCTACACTCACTATTAACAATAGTTATATTTATCTATCGCAACCATTCCTGAAATGTTGACAGGTAAACATAATCAACTTCATTCTTCTGAATTACTCTCCCAACTAAGGTCATTGTATAGGTCAAGGATACAAATCTTTGAAACTAGATACACATGGTGAATATTATAGTGCAGTAAATGTTTTAAAAAGAAGTAAATATGTTCACCGTGATATAGTGAGTTCATACATTGATAATAGTTCTACATGTTTTAATATCTCTTCTAGAAAAACATTTACATAAAATCATTTCATCATTCTTTAAATACCATGGAATTTCTTCAACATGACAACACTCTGCTACATTAATTCTATATTCTACTACAACAGTTGTTTGATCATAGAAATTTTTTTATCATCAATGCTTCTACAATATCCAAGAGTGTACTAATATAGGTTCTTTATTACTATATTTCATCAATATCATCTATTGTGACTCACTATTGGTCATTTTTGCTTCCACTATTCTGAGCCATTTTTCCATACCATGAGAAATTTACACAATGCATCGAGGTTCATTCTACTACAGTGTCCAATCCAGAAATTCATGATCATGAATGAGATTACTAAATAAATATATATATCTCATAATAAATATATGAAATGAAGAATCAGTTTATTGGTGATATAAGGATATAAAATGGTATTATAGTATTTTATATAATAATAACAAACTATAATTACAAAAGGATAAGGGGGATGAAGAAGAAGGAATCCTAATGAAATGTTTTCTCACTAGGGCTTGACGACTAAACCAACTCCCATGCCTAATTAATATTTTATTAAATACTAAATAATCCCATAATATCTACCTTTCCCCACTATTCTCTTTATTTCATAATCCCTACTCACACCAACGAAACTAAACTATAATCATATTAATATACCAAATAATTAAATAAAACAATAATAGACTATACAACCCCATCATTTCATCATTGTACCAATTCACTACTATTTATTATATTATTTTCTGTTCACAACAAATACCACTTTTCCACTATTGAAATGTATTCCTTCAACAACACCCCAACTAAAGAGATTTAGTCAAAACCCACAAGATCTAAAAATTTTGTAAAAAAAAATCTAAAACCTTCTTCTCCACTCAATTTATATTGTAGATCACATGTTCTATGTCCCTAGATATGTGGCCTGATTTTATTCATTTAATAACCTCTAAATCAAAATAAACAAAAACTTCAACCCATATTTTTTCAAAAAAATATAAGAACATAGAGATTCATATCACGAGGTAAGACTTGAAGTATTTAGAATAATATCAAATCATATTTGACATTAGAATCCTTATATGACATTATCCTAAACTAAATGACACCCTTAGTTCATGTTTTCCACAATCTAGATTAACCAATTTGAAGTGGATCATCATATAAAATAAATATGCTAGAAGCCTATATATAACACCATATATATGGACAATATGCACATAGAAAGGAAATTAATTAATATAAAATTACTATGAAGGTCCCAAAAGTATAATGATCAAGTAAAATATATCAGGTCCTATCCAATGTTTAATATTGAATCCAGGTTCATTTTTTTAGAAAATATAATCATCTAATCAATCATCCATTAAATAGGATTTAACTACATATAAATAAGGTACTATGAATTAGTACCCATGTAAAGTAAAAGAACACAAACACTAAATAATTATCATTGATGTATTAATATTATACTAGATTATATTTTACCTTAAGAATATTAGTTACAAATGCAAGGAGGAAGGGAAAAGATAAGTCCATATTGAGTTGAGTTGGAATAAAATTCCAATCTATTTTTAATTCTGATTTTACATTTCTATGAAGTGTAATGGGATATGTTTAAATAGGGGAAGAGGATATATTCTCAAATGGGGGTAGGGTGGTGGGGGTGATGATACATTATTAAAATAGATGAAAGTATATACATCTTGAACTTCTTATTCTTCAATTTATTTATTTTTTATTCTAAATATTGTTAAAACAAATTGAACTCTATTTTTATATTGTGTTGAATTATAAAAATAAATTCTCAAGGTGGATTAGATAGGTAATAATTTTTACATTTTCTTCAAAATATTATTTAATTTTTATTTATTATAAGTAATTTATCTTGATTAATTCACTTTTAATGATGAATCATTACATAGACATAAATATTTCTATACCATTTCATATTTTTTCTTCATTATTTCATTTCCAATAACAAATTATACCTGAAACAATTTCAATGAAGTTCCAAATCTTTCATAACTTTTTATAGTTAATATGTTCTTATTCAATATCATTCTAGCTAGATGAATAAATATAATTATTCATAAAGGCAATGGAAAATGATATAGATATATTTTTACATGAAAATATAAAATTTATTTGTTTAAAAAAGGACCGGTTTACATCAATTAATATTTGATAGAAAGTATATTAACACTTGAACCATAAAAGTTATATTTTATAAAAAAACATTTAATATTTAGTCATTCTATTTGATTGAATAATTTCAAGGAAAATATAGGGGGAATATATACACATATAGTACCGAATTGATATTCAAGTGATGGAATACATTGTTTAGTAATCATGAAGTTGTTATATTTTTATGATGGTAAATCATTTTTAGGTACTAAATTAATCTTGGTACCGCATTCCCATAGATTATATATTAGTCACTTATTTTATATTTCACTTTAATTATATATTTCACATGAAAATATAAAAAATATTATTGAATAAAATTATACCTAACTTGTGGATACAATTCATTAATGTTGTACACATTAGTGAAGTAAAATATAATTTCATTCATGCATTGATTATGAGTCTGGTAAAAAAATCAGAAAAAAAATTGGGAAGAAAAATAACTATTTTTAGGGTTTTTTTACTTTTAGATGAATAAACATATAAAAAATTATATTAAAAATAAAAAAAATTTCCCTAAACTATTATATTATAATTTAGTTATTCAGAAATTACATTAATTTTTCTTATTGTACTTTTTTCTAAAAATAGTCGTACAATAAAAAAATATTTCCACCCATTAGTTATACATATTAAGTTATTTTTTTAGGAAAATATTTATGCTTTATTGAATTTAATATTTTTTCTCTTTTTCATTATATTTTTATTATCTAAGTTGATCTTAGGCAATGTAATATATATATAAATATCATACCATTATCCCAAAATTAAAGCGATAATTGAATACTATTAATGATTTTATGGAGTATTATGGAATATAATATGAATTGGAATAATTAATTTGTTGATATATGAACATATTAGGGATATTATGAAAATATTTTATGATACTATTAACTTAATTAGTATTTGTATCCCCTTTATATTTTGTAAAATAAAAATACTATATAGGGTAGAATTTGAAATTAAGTTATCACTAGAAAATACCATTATGAATAAAATTTTAAATATTGATCATGACCAATGTTGATTTTAAATGATGTATAACAAAATTTGATATTTCATTCATTGTAATAAAAATTTATAATTATAAGATTAATTTAAAAATAAATATAATGATGATGAAAAATATTTAATGAGGATGAATTTAATAAATTAAGAGGATAAAATAATAGGCTATGTGTGTGATTTTAATCATGGAGAAGAAGTTAATATTGAATCCCCAAATTAAAATTCCCTTTAAAATTTTATTGAGATATATAAAACACTTTATATTTATCAACTAGTTTAAAAAATATCAATATGGGGTAGAATAAGATAAATTCATTATCAATATTTTTCAATAAAATAGAAAATTTTCTTATGTTAAGATTACTTGATGAAGAATATTCACTACATAGATTCCAATAATATGTAACCAGGATTAACTATTCTAGGAAAAGAAGATAAAGTATATAATTATTATGCGAGAAACTACTATATTAAACTATTTTTCCTATAATTTTTTTTTGTAACAGATATGACTTATTTTTTTATTACAGAATTGAAATATAAATAGAGTATATTGGATGTTTATAATTAGATTAGGTGGTATAAAATTTATTTTCATGAAAAATATGATAAATCACAATATAATTTATCTATTTTTATAGGTATTTGTTTATAAAGAATATGAGTGTCAAACTAAAACTACAATAGATGATTTTGAAATTTTGAATTCCTTATATTTTAAAATTTTTCAGGATAAAATTATTATTAATCTCTCTAATATTAGCAGTAACGATTCAGAATAATTTTCACATGTCATATTTTTCTTGAATAAGATAATTCTATAAATGTTTTCATGGAAATTTATAATAGGGAAATTTATACAGTTTATCACTTAGTTCCAATACAGGTGTTACATGATTATAGTGATAAATTTATGTAATGTAATGAGATGTTTTATATTCATCATGATGAATAGGATCTATACTCATAAAAATATTATCAACACATTAAGGATATAACAATCATTAAATAAAAATATAATTATGTGTCCCTTAATCAATTCTATCTATGAAAAACGCTATGAAACATATATATAATTATGTGTAATAATCTTCATAAATTTTCATAATTCTTTTTCATAAACTCTAATTATTACATAAATTATTCTTTTTACTCAGAGGAAGAATAAGATCTCTTATCTGATTCTAATATACTATACTTGTTTTTTCTTATTTAGACTCTATTCACCATTCTATATCTTTTCTATGACAATAACTAGATAAATTTTCGAAATATAATATTCTATTACAGAAATATCATAAAAACCATATCATTATACCTGTAATTTCATAGTTTGGTAGGAATTGATCTTCTAATAGTGATACAATCATGATGGTGATTATCCAACAATAATTTAACTTTTTCCTCAGTGGAGATATCAGTTTTATTGTATTACAATATCACTTATGACTCATAATATGTCAATGGTGGAATTTTATTCATGGTAACAGTGACATTATCTATTCCATTCATATAATTTATAGAATTTTTTTAATTCATAAATAATTTTTTTATAATATAATTCCATGATGTGAAATGGACTTTTTTCTAATATATGTCATATTAAGAAACATTCACACCATCAAAAGCCAAAAAATATATCATCCATCACTATTGGATCCATCATTGAGTATTTCAAATGTAACTAAACAATGTAACCATAGTTTTTAAATTATCATAATCAAAATCTTTCTCACTATTCCAAAACTTTTTTAGTATTTTACCACAAATCACATATATATGTAATAAAGTCATAATGTTTGATGAACACATGAAATATTCTTCCCAAAATTGTTTTTTAAGACAAAACGAGATTACATGCATTTTTACTTTTCAATTTGTGTATGCATCATAAATTCCACCAATCCATTCTTACATATTAGTCTATTAAATATAAAGTGGCTCATAATCCTTTTATTTTTTAAAAATTATTTAATAGGTCTGATGTGAATCTATTATTTTTCTTAATCTCAATCTCTTGATTTTTCATCTAAAATTGTTTTATTTATATTATTTCATTTCAAGATAATATCGAACACACCATCCTTATTCTTAATGGAATACCAACAAACATAACACGAGAAAAGAAAAATAAATAAGAAAAGAATCATTACCTCATAATGAATCATTCTTTGATGGTACATAGACACCGATATGGATGTAGTTAATAATAACCTTCATGTGAAGAGTTTTAGTGCTAAAATAACTCTATATTTAATACCCATTACAAAATTCATGAAAAATGAGTTTTCCATTCATATGAACACTCAAAACACATTTTTTTGAATGTTATCATAAAAATATTCTCCATAGTATGTTTGAGTCTAGTAATCCACAATATGGATCTACCTAGATCACCCACATTATATATCTCTCCTTCACCTATAACAATATGAAAATTAAAATAATATAATAAATTTTTTTAGTAATGTTCATCATAATGAATACACAATTCATTTCTTTCATTACTGCAAATTCAGTTATTATCATGTAACTAATCATATCCAATACTCTAAAAGTTATGTGGTTCATTTCTATATCTATTATGTATATCACATATGTAAGGCATCAAATTATACCGTAATTCCATCTCTAATATATTATTAAAGTATTAATTATTACACATTTATAGATATTTCACAAAAAAATCACACCTTCATCAAAATCCTTGAGAATTGAATGCCAATATTTATTATAAAATATGTAAAAGGAAAAAAACTGAATCAATAACCCAACATTATGATAGGTTGACCATCAAGGAAATGAAAAAATTAAAATATTTCTATTTCCTGATTTTCTATACACTATTCTCTTATAGATTCCCAATATTGGAAACATCCGTATTTCAATGCCCATTTTTTATAATAGTTCATCCATATTGTATTGGTTTCTAGGTGTTGGACTTTCCTCTAGACTTCAATTTTTGATTTTCCTATTTTTAAACATTCAAACTTCCTTCTGTATAGTCTTTATATTTTTTCATTTAATACCCTTGATGTAGAATATCTATTGTAATATTTTTCATTATTCTAATATTCAGTTTTAAATTGAGAATTTGATAAATCGAAAAATCTTGGCATCTCTTTAATCAACATTGGTTTTGGGTAATATGATCATAACTATCTAGTTTGGATTTAAAAAACTAAATGTTATTTTCATATTTTGTAGTCATTATATATAGTCTTTTCAAACCATCAAACATTTTATAAAATCTATCAAGGTGCATAGTCATATTCATGGCTCTCATGTAATGAAAATAAACCAATTACTATTTATATAGATCTATTTTATGATAATTTGGATCATATAATTGTTTAAAAAATTCATTAATAGGCTTTCCATAGAGCTAGGTCACATAACATTATATTTATGATAATTTTAATATTTTTTTATAATGTTTCACATGTTTGGATGCCATGTATCCTTCAATCACCATTAGACATATAAAAATATTTATCTTATAAAATAATATCAAACCCCCACTGAGTTATCACATAATGAAAATATCATTTAAAAATTATAATGTAAGTCCTAAAGAAAAATTTATCCATTTCAAATTTTGTGTAATCCAAAAAATATATTTTTTTGAATGTTATTAGATTCTCAGTATATGCACTTACAATTTCTTTCTAAAATTGGTTGTTTCACACCAAACTACTATAAGATTGGGTATTCTTATAAAAAAATAAATTCATAATATCTAAAAAATATTTAGTTCTACTGAAACTATAGTATATGAAAATATAAAAACTACTTGATTGCATCAAATGGACCCCTAAAGAATAAAAAAATTCTTCCAAAATATTTTTCTTCAAATTTGGAACATAGAACCTATTTTATTGTTTCAAAAATTATAAAATATTATATCTATTTTCAGAAATACCATCCATTATTCAGTTTTTTCTAAATTATTTGTCTTTTACACTTCATAAAAAAGTGTGATGAAGGGGAGGAATAGAGATCATGGAAATGAATTAATAATGTCACATCATGATATTCATACTTTATTTTTTTCAAAAGAAATCAAATGTTAGAATAGGGTGTGAGTCTTTCTAGATACCTAAATAGAAGTTTTCATTATGAGAATATAATTGGTCTTTCCCTAGGGAATGGTTTAACAAGAATAGAAATTGGAAAATAACATTGATTCATTTCTCCAGAAATTTAATCCTTGTTATACTAGTTGTCTTTTGTATTCTCTCTCAGTCAAACTCCTTCAAAAAAAATAGGAAAAAAGAAAAAACTAGAATAAAATTCATGCCTTGGAAAAATATACTGCATTCATGAAGATTATATTTAATAATAATTTAAATATATTATATGAATAATTAAATTATTTTTCCCATGATTTCTAGAAATAATTTTATCATGGAAGGAGGAGAATAACTAATTTTTTTAATAATTATTAAATAGATGGTATATTCATTAAATATTTAGTGTCAATTTAGTTAAGGGATGATTATTAATGTTCATTATTCAAAATATATATATTATGAAGCTCTAATTTGATTTATTAAAAAAATTCTTGTTTTTTGTAGTTTTGTAAACAAAAAATGAGATGACTTGAATTTGAAACGTCTTTTTTAGACACAAGATCATGAATAAGTGAGCCTTTTTTATTTGTAAACCTGATTTTATAGTATTATATATATATATTTTATTCACTGATATTGGTTTTAAATAAATTTCATGATTTTTGGCTAATAGATGAAGTCTATTTCTTTAGAACTATCAGATTTCAACATTAAACAACATATAAGGTATCTACATATATTTGGAACATTATTTTTTTGAAACATAATTCATGAAATATTTTTTCAATTTTTTATTATAAAAATTTATGTTATAAAATATTAATTATTTTTGGTGGTTCATTTGTTGTGTTAAAATGAATGAGCTAATGATTTTCAGGCCCCATGTTTCCAATTAAGAGTACCTTATACACTTATCCTTATGTGAGACCACAGTGAACAAGAATAAATTTATTTGTGTGCTATATTTCATTCCATAATTCCTTTTCTTCCCAACACATAAGTATATTTTAATGTTTTTAATTATAGATATTTTTAGAGAGGATGGTCTATTTCGTGGAATAATTTTAAAAGAATATTACAATTTGGAATTTTTGATTTTTATGTTTTCATTTTGTTCATGAGAAAATATATAATAGTTTGATTTTTTTATATTACCCTATTATTATGAAATTAAAACTATATATATATATATACATGAAAATTATATGTGTATGAATAATGAAAAATCATGAAAACAGATATATAGGGAATACATAGGTTGGTCATTTAATTATATTTTATTTTTTCAACATATGA
Source organism: Viscum album (assembly GCA_963277665.1). Classification (NCBI taxonomy): domain Eukaryota; kingdom Viridiplantae; phylum Streptophyta; class Magnoliopsida; order Santalales; family Viscaceae; genus Viscum; species Viscum album. Next base: position 807,603,702 of record OY728134.1, on the reverse strand, counting down.
TTTCGAGAACAATAGTGGTTATTTTGTTGTGATGGGATAAATCTGTCATGACCCGACCTCGGGGCCCGTGCCATGACTACCCCAATCCCACCTTCCATAGGCCAGGGGCTGGCGACTAGCACCAAGGTGTAAATCCTGGTAAAAAAAAGGGAAGGCATTGCCTTTGTAAAGTAAACAAGCACCACAGAGTAAGCAAGCGGAAAAGTAAACAGTAAGTAAAAAAACAGAGTACAACTGTAAGTGCGGAAAGAAGTGGGCCAGTATACAAACCCAGACTAAAAGTAAAGTACAACTCGAAAGGGAAAACAGAAACAGTAAAGTAAAGCCACAATGACGAGCTACCCACTGGAAATCCCACCTGAAGGGTGGGTACAGATAGATCCACTGCCCCTCGGGTCCCACCGTCCGCTCCGGGTACGTCCCGCCCAGTGGTCCACCTCTAGGTACCGTCCTGCTCTGCAAGCCTCAACCACGATCAACGATGTCCGTCATCTGCAACCAACACAACGTAGTGCGGGCATAGCCCGTGCAGGGGTGAGTATAAGCTACTCAGTAGGGACCCCGAGGCGCCTGAAGGACTCCCAAAATCCACAAAGGATAAACCACAAAGGAAAGATACAATCACGAAGTAACAACCGACACTGCTTAGGTATATGCCCATACGTATACCTAAGTCATCAATTCCAATACGCTCTAACCTTCGAACCCAAGTACAACCCAGTTCACACAGGAAAGCAAAACGTAAATCCACACAGGATAGCACAACACAATCCACAAAGGAAAGAAAAACGTAAATCCACACAGGATAGCTCAACACAATCTACAAAGGAAATTAAAACAGAGTTTCAGCTCACACAGGTATACTTCTTTGAAAGACGATAGAGATGATCACTGATCCATCTAAGTCGTCGGACCCACAAAGGATCGATAGGTACTAACCCCCGCAATGACCCACAAAGGATTTGACCCACAAAGGATCGATAGGTAACTAACCCCTGCAAAGAACCACACAGGATCGGGCCCAAACAGGACCTGTAGGCACTGGCCCACACAGGACCGTTGAGCACTGACACACACAGGATCGGACCCACACATGATCGGTAGCACTGACCCACAAAGGATCGCTGAGTGTTGTAGTCATCGCCGTCGAATCCACTGAGGATCTCTGCACAGTCGTTGTCGTCACAGTAGCAGTCGCAGCCAGCTCTAGGGTTCCCGCACACAGCAATCTCGTTCGGGAGGGTCCGCTCCACGAGTCGAGAGGCTGATAAATCAACTGACACATAGTCCAGATTTGATGTATCCAAATGTTCCGTATCGACAACAGGAACTCAACGTCGCAGACGGCGCGTCAATCGGACGCCCAGTCTGAGAGTTATTGGCTTTTTCGTCCCAGGGGCCCGATTGGTTTTTAAGGAAAAACCAACCCGACCATACTCCACCCGCGTTCAAACCTTGGGTGGAGTATTCCAAAAGATCCGTCTCACTTAGAGGAAAACAACAAAGTCGACGGCACGTCAAACGGACGTCCGAAGCTCAAGATATGAGAGTTTCCGCTCCGAAGGCCTGGTTCGTTTCGTGTACGAACCAACCCGGCCGAACCCAAAGTAATCCGAAACCTTGAGTGCGATATTCCAAAACGACCGTCTCGATCCAAGGATCGCATCGACGCTGACGGAGCATCGTTCAGAGGCCCGTAGCTCAAGTTACGGGCAAAAGACCGAAAACGGTCCGAAGACGGGGGGTCTGGGCCCGGACTGACCCGGCCCGACCCCCCCGGGGTCGGCCCGAACCAGGTCGACCTGACCCGGGTCCGGGTCCGACCCGGTTGGGCGCGACCCGGCTCGTCCGGGGCGCGACCCGGCTCGGCTCGGCCGAGCGGCCGAGCGGCCGATCGAGCGAAGCCGCGGGGCGCTGCCCCCGCGCAAAGAAGGTGTTGCGGCCCCGCGCGGGGCCGCACTGGATCAGCGGACGCGGCTTTGCCGCGTCCCGTGAGTGCCGGACCTGCGCGTTCGCGGGTCCGCTGGCCGCCGCCACCGCGGATTCAGCCGCGGCGGCCCTGTCTAGCGGCGCGTCGGGGCGCCGCTGTCGACCCGCGCCGCCGGTGGGTTCCGCGGGCCACCAGAGTTGCTACGGTGGTCCGAGTTCATTTCTGTCTGCGCCGTAGCTCCTCCTGGGTCCCGTTCTTCACTTCGGAATCAACGAATCACCCCTGCAGCATGTTTCATCATCGCCCGCCAATTCGTGCATCAACGAAGAACTGCGGAGGGTTTTCGGGTCGTGTTTGTTTGGCCTGCACCCTCCGCGTTAGGTGATAAAAATAGGGAATAAAATATTCAACACATGAATAACAAGCAAGGAAAAATTTTAATAGAATTAAAATTGAACTTGATCCGGGTTCTTTGTTTTAAAAGAAACAATCACGGGAATTAAAGATTGTTCTCAAATAAAAATCCCTACCTCGCCGTAGTCGTCGAGTGCACGTTCTTCGCGGAATTGATCGTCGTGGAAGGAGGCGATCGTCGCATCGCATAAGGGTGTTGCGTCGTCGCGGAAGGGTGTTGCGTCGTCGCGGAAGGGCGTCGCGTCATCGCGGAATACGGTTTCACGTCGATGAACTTCGAGGTTCAAGAACATGTAGATTTAATTATATTAATTAAATCCATGACGTTGTTATAACCCACAAAGAGATTTAAAAGAAGAAACCCGAAATCTCCTAACTCAAGAAGTTGGTGATCGGAGATCGTTGCGGGGAAGAACGTCTTGGAAGAAGCATCGTCAATCTCTGAGGGTGACGGCGTTCTTCACGTTCTTCGCGTTCTTCGCGAAGGAGGATGAAGGCACAAGATTTCTGTCAAAATACTCTCAACGAGAAATCCTCAAGAAGTCATGCGTTGGTTTTATTTTATTATTACGCCAACGGATTGTAAACAGGTTAAGAAACGATTAAATTAATTCATAGAATTAATTCAACAAATAAAACCGACCAATTAATTGTTGCGTTAAGAAAATAAGAAAACGCGTTAGTTGACTTTCATAATGACGGGTTTTCGCGGGGGCGTTACTTAGGAGAAAAGAAACGGTGGGGCTCGTGCGGGCCCCACCTCACAAATATCCTACCAAGATGGTAAGATATTTTTAGATAGCACCATATCCGCATCAACTCAGCTTAAGTAGATTTAAGTGGATTTTAAGTGGCGTAAGTGAAATAAAAATAAAATTGTCGCACCACTTTATTTTATTTCTTAACTTAAAGCCCAAAAATTAAAAACCACACCCGAACACGAGCAACTATGGAAGAGGAATTTCTAAGCAAAAATTGGCGCTGCGATTCCATCGGTGCCCTCAGAATTCGATTCTGAGCAACGGTTCAAAAGTTATAAAAACTCACACGTCCGTTCACTAAACGTACCCGAGCCAAACTTCGGAAAATGATTTCGGGCACACCGGGCTTCGGAATCAGGTGCCGTCCGAAACTATGTTCTTGTAAAATTCCAAAGAAAATTAAGAAAAAAAATTTCTTGAATTTTATAGGTCTTTACATCACTCCCACCTAAGGGATTTACGTCCCAGTAAAGATACATCATAAACTAGGGAAACAAATGTGGGTACTGAGCACGCATCTGAGCCTCCCGCTCCCAAGTGCTCTCCTAGAGGTTCCCGTGCTGTCATCTGATGCACACTAGAGGAATCGACCATCCACATAGGACCCGCTCCTGTCGATCCTCGATCTCCACCGGGACCTCCGCAAAAGTCTCCCCATCATCCACGTCTAGCTCCCCATGGTCAATGATGTGCGTCAGGTCGTGCACATATCTCCTCAGCTGGGATACGTGGAAGACGTCGTGCACCCGGTGCAACTGAGGTGGTAGAGCCAGGCGATAAGCCACCTCACCGATCCTGTTGAGGACCTGGAATGGTCCGATGAAGCGTGGAGACAACTTGCCACCTCAGCCAAATCTTTGTAATCCACGTCGAGGTGAGACACACAAGAAGACGTGGTCGCCATCCTCGAACTCTAGTGGCCTCCGCCTCCTGTCAGTGTATGACTTCTGTCGGCGCTGAGCTTTCCTCATCTGCTCCTGGATAACCTGGACCTTCTCTGTCGTGGCCCGGACCATCTCTGGTCCCACAAGTGCTGACTCCCCAGGGTCTGTCCAGCACAAAGAAGATCTGCAAGGCCTGCCGTACAACGCCTCGTATGGTGCCATCCCGATGGTGGAGTGTTAGCTATTGTTGTACGCGAACTCCACCAAGGGTAGGTGGTCCTCCCAGCTGCGACTAATGTCGAGGACACATGCGCGGAGCATGTCCTTGAGAGTCTGAATGGTCCTCTCTGTCTGACCATCCGTCTGAGGGTGAAAGGCGGTGCTCAGACGTAGCTGCATCCCGAACACCTCCTGAAACCCCTTCCAAAGACGTGAAGTGAAGCGAGCATCTCGATCGGAGACGATAGATGATGGCACACCGTGAAGCCGTACAATCTCCTGAATGTAGAGACGTCCCATGCTCTCCACCGAGCCCTGCTCTCTGATGGTTAAGAAGTGAGCCGACTTGGTGAGTCGGTCAACAATCACCCAGATGGAGTCGTGACCTCTGGAAGTACGTGGAAGTCCAGTCATGAAGTCCATAGATATCTTGTCCCACTTCCACTCTGGGACCTCCAAGGGCTGTAACAAGCCTGCTGGTACCTGTTGCTCTACCTTCACCTGCTGGCAGGTGAGGCATCGAGAAACAAACTCTACCATAGCCTTATTCATGCCTGGCCACCAGTGCTGCTGTCTAAGGTCCTGGTACATCTTCTCCACTCCAGGATGTACCACCAAAGGAGAAGTGTGAAACTCTCTCAGCACCTCCTCTCGTAAAGAAACTGGTACCAAGGTACGTCCTCTGAAAAGGATGTTGTGCTCTGCTCCAAAGGAGAATCCATCAGGTGTCTGTCCTGAGGATAACTGCGCATGCCGCGTCTTAAAGTCGGCATCCCCAAAATGTGCCTCTCTGACCCACTGCAGCAGTGGAGGAGTGACTGTGAGAGACTGAAGGAAGACAGCTCCATCTCTATCCACGAAGGATATCTTCAAAGCGGCTAGCTTCTCTGTCTCCTCCTCAAGTAGCTGAATTCTCGTCCTCCTGCTGAGATCATCGGCCACCATGATCCCCTTCCCAAGAGTATAGACTATCTCAAAGTCATAGTCCTGGAGGAACTCGAGCCATCGCCGCTGTCTCAGGTTCAGGTCCTTCTACGAGAAGATCTACCTGAGACTCTGGTGGTCAGAAAAGACTGTAAAGCGCTCGCTCATCAGATAGTGTCGCCATGTCTTCAGAACGAAGACCACTGCTGCTAACTCCATGTCATGGGTAGAATAGTTCTTCTCATGCGGCCTCAACTGACATGATCCATAGGCGATCACTGCCCGCTTCTGCATCAGGACACATCCGAGTCCGGTCCCTGATGCATCGCAGTAGACTACGTACCCTACTCCCTCCTCAGGAAACCTCAAGATAGGTGTGCTGGTCAATCTCTGTCTCAGCTCCTAGAAGCTCTGCTGACATCTGTCTGACCACACAAAGGGTTTCCCCTTCTTCGTCAAAGATGAGAGTGGTGTCGCAACTCTGGAGAAGTCTGGCATGAATCTCCGATAGTATCCAGCTAGTCCCAAGAAACTCCGCACCTCCGTCACGCTCCTGGGTGGATCCCAAGCTAGCACTGCCTCGATCTTCGCAGGATCCACTACAACTCCCGCCTCAGAGATGACGTGTCTCAAGAAGTGGACCTCACGTATCCAGAACTGACACTTCGAGAGCTTTCCATAAAGCTGGTGCTCTCGGAGCATGTCTAGTACAACCCGCAAGTGGTAGGCGTGCTCCTCCTCAGTCGTCGAGTAAATCAAAATGTCGTCGATGAAGACTATGACAAATCGATCGCGGTATGGCTGAAAGATCCTGTTCATGAGGCCCATGAAAACTACTGGAGCATTGGTTACACTGAATGGAATAACCAAGAACTCATAGTGGCTATACCGACACCTGAAGTCCGTCTTCTGCACGTCCTCATCTCGAACTCTGAGCTGATGATAGCCTGACCTGAGGTCTATCTTTGGGAACCACCGTGCTCCCTTGATCTGATCGAAGAGGTCATCAATCCTTGGTAGCGGATACTTGTTCCTCACTGTCACCTAGTTCAGGCGACGGTAGTCGACACAAAGTCGCAAGCTCCCATCTGCCTTCTTGGTGAACAATATCGGGGAAGCCCAGGGTGAAACACTGGGTCGGATGAATCCCTTTCCCTACAAGTCCTCCAACTGTACCTGTAGCTCTCGAAGCTCAGCGGGGGCCATCCGATATGCTGGAGTCGATATCGGGGTTGTCCAGGGGTATAGGTCGATATGAAAGTCTACCTCTCTGTGAGAAGGTAGCCCCAGAATATCGTCGGGAAAGAGGTCCGCGTACTGATCCACCACTACAAGAAAACTAGGACTCTGCACGTCAACTGCTCCTAGGATGAGGCTAGCCAACTGATGAGTGATGGGCTGTCCTCTCTTCTGCGGTAGTCCATCCTATGCTGTGAAGGCTCCCTTCTCGCCAGTGAAGGTGAACCTGCTCCCGTCGGTGCGTACACATCGCACCTTGTGCCTAATACAGTCATTCTGTGCATGGACTGTAGATAACCAATCCATGCCCAAGATGACATCGTAAGGCCTCGACGCTGCTACAAGAAGATCCCAGCTGAAACTCTCGCATCCTAGAGTAAGTTCACACTACCGGCACCAGTGCGTAATCATCGAGTCTGCTCCCGTAGGAGTTTCTAGCCGTAAGGATCAAGCCAACGGCTCTGTCGGAATCTCCGAGCTCCGAAAAAGGGCAGCGGCTATGAAAGAGTGAGTCGCTCCTGTGTCTATAGGAACTGCAGCAAGGGTGGAATAGACATAGATCGTACCTCGAATCATCGCAGGCGCGCCGTGGTTGTAGGCCTCCGCTGCCTGGAGCTGTGCTTGTCTCTACCCGCCAGCTCCCTGTGGTCGGGTCGAGCCTCCTGGTGGTGGTGGTGGTAGATCCTCAAAGCGTCGCCCACCACCTGCTGCTCGGCCTGCTCCTCTGCCTCGTCTGTCTCCTCCCTGTGGACCACCACGGTCGACCCTCTACCTCTTCTTGGGTGGCCCCTCCACTGTCTATTGCTCCTCGGCACGGTGGTTCGGGTAGTCACGAGCCATGTGGACCTCCTCGCCGCATGCGTAGCACTGCCTGCCTCTCGAAAGACTGGCTCCACGCTGTGTGCCCTACACTACTGAGCCAGTGTCCTGAGGTCGTCTGCTGGACGGTCTGGTCTACCTAGACCCATGAGTCATCTGTCGGCTACCTACTGCTGAAGACTCCGCTACCTGCCGCCCTGCAGTAGGTCTCGCTGTGGACTCAGCAAGAAAGCTCTCGATCAGAAGGGCCCGCTCCAGTACTCCGGCCTGGGTCGGAATGATGAGGGAGATCAATGATGCCCTGATCTCATGTCTCAATCCCTGCTCAAAGGTCCGGGCCTGGAAGAATGGGTCTCGTACCATGTCGGTCGAGTAGCGCGAGAGATCGGTGAATCTCACCGAGTACTGGGCAACCGTCAAGATGCCCTGCCTAAACTGAAGAAGCTCCTGGATGCGCACCGCACGGAGGGTGGCCGGGACGAACTCTGATCGAAAGAGGCTCTCAAAGTCTGTCCAGAGGAGAGATGCCTCATTGTGCACCTGGAGCATCAATCTCCACCATCGTCCTGCTGTTGCGTGCAGTAGGCTCGCTGCGAGGATCACCATGAGGTCTGCTGGTGTCCTCACTAGCCTGAAAACTCGTACAACTGCCTCCAGCTAGTCCTCGGCTGCCTGGGGGTCCGTCTCCCCGCGGAACGAGGGCGGTCGCTGGCACTGGAACTCATGCAGAGCTCCAAGGCGACGTGCATCATCAGTGGCGGGGGCTGGAAGCATCGGTGGCTCGGCGGGTAGAGGTACCGCCGGTGCCTCTGCTGTCAAAGGGCCTTGTACCGAGGCCTCGTCGCTCGGCGGGCTATCGTCACGTACAACTCTCGGAACCCTAGCTGGCAGCTGTCGTGGGGCCATCCTGAAAAGAAACAGGTGTGCCACGGTCAGAACAGTATACCTGGTGAGCTGATACAAGTAATCACAAAGAAAACTTGAAACACACATGCAATCAATGTTTTCGTGCATTAAGTTGGAAATCAGAAGTCAAGGTCTTGGTGTACGGATACGTCGGCCGCCGCACCAACACTAGGATCCCTGGACTGATAACCACACCCAATACGCTAAACACTATTTCTTCACATAGAAGAAAGTTCAGAGTCTGTGGTAGAACCAAACTGCCTTTGATACCAATTTGTCACGACCCGACCTCGGGGCCCGTACCGTGACTACCCCAAGCCCACCTTCCATAGGCCAAGGGCTTGCGACTAGCACCAAGGCGTAAATCCCGGTAAAAAAAAGAGAAGGCATTGCCTTTGTAAAGTAAACAAGCACCACAGAGTAAGCAAGCAGAAAAGTAAACAATAAGTAAAAAATAGAGTACAACTGTAAGTGCGGAAAGTAAGTGGGCCAGTATACAAACCCAAACTGAAATTAAAGTACAACTCAAAAGGGAAAACAGAAACAGTAAATTAAACCCGCAACGCCGAGCTGCCCACTGGAAATCCCACCTGAAGGGTGGGTACAGATAGCTCCACTGCCCCTCGGGTCCCGCAGTCCGCTCCGGGTACGTCCCGCCCAGTGGTCCACCTCCAGGTACCGTCCTACTCTACAGGCCTCAACCACGATCAACGCTGTCCGTCATCTGCAACCAACACAATGTAGTGCGGGCATAGCCCGTGCAGGGGTGAGTATAAGCTACTCAGTAGGGACCCAGAGACCCCCGATGGTCTCCCAAAATCCACAAAGTATAAACCACAAAGGAAAGATACAATCACGAAGTAACAACCGACACTGCTTAGGTATATGCCCATACTTATACCTAAGTCATCAATTCCAATACGCTCCAACCTCCGAGCCCAAGTACAACCCAGTCCACACAGGAAAGAAAAACGTAAATCCACACAGGATAGCACAACACAATCCACAAAGGAAAGAAAAACGTAAATCTACATACGATAGCTCAACACAATCCACAAAGTAAAGTAAAACATAGTTCCAGCTCACACATGTATACTTCTTCGAATGACGATAGAGATGATCACTGATCCATCTAAGTCATCGGACTCACAAAGGATCGATAGGTACTAACCCCCTCAATGACCCACAAAGGATCTGTCCCACAAAGGATCGATAGGTAACTAACCCCCGCAAAGACCCACACAGGATCGGGCCCACACAGGACCTGTAGGTGCTGGCCCACATAGGACCGCTGAGCGCTGACCCACACAGGATCGGACCCATACATGATCGGTAGCACTGACCCACAAAGGACCGCTGAGTGTTGTAGTTTTCACCGTCGAATCCACTGAGGATCTCTGCACAGTCGGCGTCGTCACAGTAGCAGTCGCAGCCAGCTCTAGGGTTCCCGCACACAGCAAGCTCGTTCGGGAGGGTCCCCTCCACGAGCCGAGAGGCTGATACATCAACTGACACATAGTCCAGAGTTGATGTATCCAAATGTTCCGTATCGACAACAGGAACTCAACGTCGCAGACGGCACATCAATCGGACGCACGGTCTGAGAGTTATTGGATTTTTCGTCCCAGGGGCCCGGTTGTTTTTTAACGAAAAACCAACCCGACCGTACTCCACCTGCGTCCAAACCTCGGGCGGAGTATGCCAAAAGATCTGTCTCACTTAGATGAAAACAACAAAGTCTACGGCACATCAAACGGACGTCCGAAGCTCAAGATATGAGTGTTTCCGCTCCGAAGGCCCAGTTGGTTTCGTGTACGAACCAACCCGGCCGAACCCAAATAATACAAAATCTTGAGTGCGATATACCGAAACGACCGTCTCGATCCGAGGATTTCATCGCCGCTGACGACGCGTCGTTCTGAGGCCCGTATATCATGTTACAGGAAAAAGACTGAAAATAGTCCGAAGATGGGGGGTCTGGGCCCGGACCGACCCGGCCCGACCCCCCCTGGGTGGGCCCGAACCGGGTCGACCTGACCCGGGTCCGGGTCCGACACGGTTGGGCGCGACCCGGCTCGGCTCGGCTGAGAGGCCGAGCGAGGGAAGCCGCGGGGCGCTGCCCCCGCGCAAAGAAGGTGTCGCTGCCCCGCGTGGGGCCGTGCTGGATCAACGGACGCGGCTTTGCCGCGTCCCGTGAGTGCCGAACCCGCGCGGCCACGGGTCTGCTAGCCGCCACCGCTGCAGCTTCAGCCTCGGCGGCCCTGTGTGGCGGCGCGCCGGGGCGCCGCCACCGGTGGGTTCTGCGGGCCACCGGAGTTGCTCCGGTGGTCCGATTTCGTTTCCGTCTGCGTCGTAGCTCCTACCGGGTCCCGTTCTTCACTACAGAATCAACGAATCACCCCTGCGGCATGTTTCGTCATCGCCCGCCAATCCGCGCATCAACAAAAAACTGCGGAGGGTTGTCGGGCCGTGTTTGTTTGACCCGCACCCTCCGCGTTAGGTGATAACAATCGGGAATAAAATATTCAACACATGAATAACAAGCAAGGCACAATTTTAATAGAATTAAAATTGAACTTGATCCGGGTTCTTTGTTTTAAAATAAACAATCACGGGAATTAAAGATTGTTCTCAAATAAAAATCCCTACCTCACCGTAGTCGTCGAGCGCGCGTTCTTCACGGAATTGATCATCGTGTAAGGAGGCGATCGTCGCATCGCGGAAGGGCGTCGCGTCGTCATAGAAGGGCGTCGCGTCGTCGCGGAACGACGTCGCATCATCACGGAATACGGTGTCGTGTTGACGAACTCCTAGGTTCAAGAACATGTAGATTTAATTATATTAATTAAATCCATGACGTTGTTATAACCCACAAAGAGATTTAAAAGAAGAAACCCAAAATCTCCTACCTCAAGCAGTTGGTGATCGGAGATCGTTGCGGGGAAGAACATCTCAGAAGAAGCGTCTTCAATCTCCGAGGGTGACGGCATTCTTCGCGTTCTTCGCGTTCATCGCGTTCTACGCGAAGGAGGATGAAGGCACAAGATTTCTGTCAAAAGCCTCTCAACGAGCAATCCTCAAGAAGTCATGCATTGGTCTTATTTTATTATTACACCAACGGATTGTAAATAGGTTAAGAAACGATTAAATTAATTCATAGAATTAATTCAATGAATAAAACCACCCAATTAATTGGTGCGTTAAGAAAATAAGAAAACGCGTCAGTTAACTTTCATAATGACGGGTTTTCGGGGGGGTGTTACTTAGCGGAAAAGAAACGGTGGGGCTCGTGCGGGCCCCACCTCACAAATATCCTACCAAGAGGGTAGGATATTTTGGGATAGCACCCTATCCGCATCAACTCAGCTTAAGAAGCTTTAAGTGGATTTTAAGTGGGTTAAGTGAAATAAAAATAAATTTGTCGCACCACTTTATTTTATTTCTTAACTTAAAGCCCAAAAATTAAGAACCACACCCGAGAATACACAACTCTGGAAGAGGCGTTTCTAAGCAAAAACCAGCGCTGTGATTCCATCGGTGCCCTCGGAATTCGATTCCGAGCACCGGTTCAAAAGTTAGAAAAACTCGCTCGTCCGTTCACTGAACTTACCCGAGCCAAACTTCGGAAAATGATTCCGGGCACACCGGGACTCGGAATCAGGTGCCGTCAGAAACTGCATTCTTGTAAAATTCCAAAGAAAATTAAGAAAAAAAAATCCTTGAATTTTACGATTCTTTACAAAATCCATAATAATGGAAAGACTGGATGAATTTTTCACTGGTCATGAATTATGAATCATGCATTTTTACTTTATTTTATTCTTCATCTTTGAGTTTTTTATTTTTCACATAGTCACAAAACCATCGTAATACGTAAATTTTTTTAAAAAAACTAATTTTTAAGGAATATTTGTTTACTTATTATAATGAATTTTGAATTTTAGAATGAATTTGGATGTACTTATGAATCTGGATAAAGTAAGTCTTTATAAAAAAATTTCTATAAATAGAGAGGGAGAGAGAGGGATAGATAATTCTCAGTGAATGTCTACTTCACTTTGAAATTGATGGATACAAAAATAAAAGATTAATGGAAATTATGGAGTGAAACAACTGGAGTATGAAATTATTGATGATGTAATAGAATCCTTGGGTAGATATATTAAGTAATTCTATAACTTAGTGTGTTTTTTTTGAAAATTATTTTAGGTTTAAATATATATAAAAATTAACTATTTCATTTAAATATATTTTTCTTGAACTTCAGTGCAATATATTTTTTATTTCTAATTTTTTTTTAATTTTATTTTTGGGGGTATGAAGAAAAATTACATGGTTCACTTCTGGGATTTTTGTGTAACAAAATTTTAAATGTGTATGGTAATTATAAGTTATTATATAATTTCTTTTGATTATTACGACTTTCTAGTATTTTGGATTTATTTCATGATAATTGTGATATTCAATTATTGTTTTGAACTACATTGGAATATTAAAAACATGTAAGTAATTTTTTTTTCTAAAAATACAAATGAGGACTACCATGTTCTCGAAATTAAGTTACAACAATTTTTATAGGTGTATGAATATTAAACATTGGTGAATTTGATGTGAAAAAACTTAATTTTATTATCCCATATATTTTAAAGAAAGGTTTTAGTTACAATTATAGATATATTATTTTATTCCCCTATTCATGTGCTTATGGTATTGATTATTAAATTCTATCATTATTAACAATCTATTATAAAATATTATTCTTTTTTACAAAATAAATAATGGATCTCTAATTCAAATTTTTTAATAATTAGAGACCAAAAATTTAAGTTTTATTTGTTTGTTTATTAATAATTTTAAATGGTAAGAAAACCCAATTATTTTGTGTTAAAAAATAAAAATTATCGTTAAATTAGATCCTTATATTTTTTATACGAGAAAATGTTAATTCAATTTGTTTATTTATTTTTATGCGTTAATAATATTTTTTTGAGTTTTAAACATTTTTCATAATTAAATATTTAGAGATTAATTTTTATATTGAATATTAGTTTTTTTAATTTTATATATATCTTCTATTTTTAAACTTTTAATTATATATTTATTCTAAATTGTGATTTTATTATTATATTCACTAATAGGTGGAATCCCATTATAATTCTTCTCTTGAGGTCTTTTTATAATGCATTACTAGGTTATGGTTCCTAATATCTTTCATAGGGTATTTATCATATTTATATTCAAATATTCACCCATTTTCATCAAGTAATATAGACAACATATCTTAGTACACTTTCTAGATTTAGTGGTCACATGGATGCATCTTGCAGCTCAATACAATCCACACCTTAATTTCCAAATATATAAGGTGGTCGTAAATCTAGTTTAGATTCCACATTATTAATTAACATCCAACCCCATATGATCTTTCTAGTTAAATGGGTTCAAAGAATAATAACTATATGTTAAAACTCATTTATTCAGTTACAATTGTTTCTAAAAACATTAAAATTATTTTTATCTAATTATATCAAAGAATGAAGTAATAGGATGACAACATCACAATTTCCCTTATAGAGATTTAGTGCCTCATGATCCATTGTAGTAATAAATAAACATTAATTTAACCTAAGTGTTTTTTCTTAAATGAATCCCAATATATAAATTAATTCTAAATCTCTAGAAAGAGTATCTATTGAAGACAACTACAGTGCCTCACCACTCTCAAGGAAGTATTCGAGAAACAAAATGTCTACATAGTACAACCTCCACATATATATAACATATCCATTGAAGAAAAATATTCTAAACTAGCTCTAATGCATATAACAAATGGCACCCAATACATCAATTACATCTATTTCTATAGTATTATACAATTATAAGGCCTCAGATAAGGATATTTAATTCAATCCAATAATATAAAATAATTTTTCATATTGTTTTTAGCAATTATTCTCTTCACAATTCTAATTTACCTTCACCTAATATATAATTTAAAATCCCTTACACCAGTTCATTTATCCACATATATCAAGATCATACTAAAGAACCATTACATTCTAGGGGTTTATATAATTTAATCCTCACTAAATATCCTTACATGAATATAGATCTTAGCCACCCAACATCATACCTATAAAAAACCAATCTATACATCCTTGGATGATTCAAGATTCAACTAAACAAATACTATTACATATTTTTTTATTGAAATCCAATTCCACTTGTTTGAGGGAACTAAACATATTTTATCATTTTTTGTAAATACTTATTATAATTCCCAATATAATTTTGTGAAACTATAAAATAGAATATTAATTTAAGACCACTATTAGTGATGACCCAAAAATCCCAAAAAGTCACATCTAATATGTCATGTCTAACACCAAACTATAATAATGAATCCATGCACTTTTTCAACCCACTTAATTGTCTGATCAAACATATTAAAAGATAATTCAACAAACATATAAGAGGAAAACCATGATTCAACACCCCAATGATGTATAATAACCTAAAATTTTAATACTTCTTGCTGGTAGTTAGTATTTTTTTCATGGTATGTTGGAAATCAAAACTAAATCAATGGAATATTAAAAGAGGAATAAAAGTGATTCATCCACAGATATTTCAGTTATAATTAAACTCAATTAATTTTTTATGAGTCATTTTACATTAATAAGAAGTGGGGTTGGTATATATTTCAAAAAGAGAATGAAGGATACCCCTATGGGATTAATCATTACCTCACAAGTGGAGATACTGATTTTTAGAGAGAATCTAAGGGAACCTTATTCATATTTTTATACTTATTTATTCTTTATTAAGTATATATTAAAACTTTTATATAGGTTACTTTTAATTTAATATTACATTGTATTAATCTTTTATCAAGGTATATTTTACTGATAAAGTATTTGATATGTAATTATTTATTTAATTTAATTCTTATATACTTTTTACCATAATTCCTTATCTTAGAAAGATTAATAATCGAAAGGAACCATTTTTTTATTCCACTTAAGATTATTTATTTACTATATGATTATAAATGATAAATCTAACAAGAGAATCATGAAAAACATATGTTGAACATTCATAAACATCTAATGATTGTTATGTTTTTTCATTATTTAACATTGAAGTGTAAATATATTTTAATTAGTCATGATATAGAATGATGCATCTAATATTCAAAATGCCATTGTCTTGTTATTTTATTCATCCAACAAATTTTTTATTCTATTAATATTTACCATAATATATTGAATGAAGCGATAAGTGATATCTAGTTAGTATATCATTAAAATATTATTATACTGATGGATAAAAAAAATTAATCTGGGAAGAAATTATAATTTTATAATTTTTATTATATTTATATTTCTAATTAATCAACATAACCCTTTATTTATTTTCATATTTTATTTGGGCATTTATTATATAAATTTTATTATTTTATTAGCTTTTTATTGGATTTGACACACATTATTATTCCATTATGATATGAACTTTTAAAATTATATGAGTTAATTTATGTATATTATATTTATGTAATTCATTGAATATGGTCATGGTCATATAGTTCGTTGAATAATAATCAATATTTTGTTAATTTGGGATTGTTATATGTAAAATTATTTCATTGATCATATATGGGTGATCCAAATAGTAACCAGTATGAAACTAGTTCATGATATATAAAGGCACATTAGATCATGGATTTGGTATCCCAAATCCATTACTCTAGAAAAATTTATTAGAAATTAAAGGAAATCATACACGAACATCATGGCCCATAGGCCCACATTCTTGTAAGACCCAAAACCCTACAACATAAAGGTCCAGAATCCCAAATGCGAATGTCCTAGAACTATGAAGTTAGATAACAAATACTGACCATGATTATCATGCACACCCGACCACATTGATTTTTCTTGCCGAAAACCCCCCACATGAGAGCATCGTACAAATGATATGCCAATCACCTGAGGATATCTCTGTTCCCTTCAGCGTTATCGATCTCACAATCATGATTGACCCAATTCCCATCATTGGAGATGCTAGTTTTCACTTCGTTAGGGGGAATTCACACCATTGACTTCCCATACCACTGACACCTCATGGTGCCCCATAAAATCATACCATCAATTTCCCATGGCAAATATAGTCATAAAAAACCTACACACTCATCCCAATGTCCCAAAATAAGAGGCACTAATCAAATACATCATCTAAGACATAAATTGTTCCCATGGATGGCCAACAACCCCATGAAAATACCATACCATCCAAAAGTAGCTTTTCCCAAGGTAGAACACATATCGGCCAATATATGATTTTGATAATCATAAGGGGAATGTGATAGTCTCTCTAGAGATGGTTTGTGATGTCTAGTGTGTGTAGGCCTTTTAATGACTTATCTGGTGGTTGGACATATTTTGAATTCCTTTAAAATTGGTTGAAAATGTTTAATAATCTATGAATATTCTTTTATAGAGGTTTTGGTGTTATTAGATTTTTAGGTAATCATGGGTTGGTTTAGAGGTATTTTTGAGTTAGTGAAGAAATTTCTCGTGAAAACTATGAGAGTGAATTCCCATATTATTGGTTTTTATGAAAGTATTTATAGCCTATGGTATTGGTACTTTATGTCTTTGAAATGATTGAAATATTGGTGTTGGCATTAAATATGAAATTAATGGGATCCCTAGAGTGAATCAATGATCTATTTTTGTTATAGTAGCCCAACATATTGATTTATGACAGTCTATACTAGTTAACACACATGGTAAATTTATAAATTAGTTCAATGGTTCTAGGGGTATATTGGGAGATATATGACTATAATCATGTTATATACCATGAGGAGGATGTGTTTCATAGATTTGGGTTTGGTAACTTCTTTAACATGGGATCAACATCGTCTACAGATATCAATATTTTCGGAAATTTATGTAAAACATTATATTGTTCCATTTTTATAAGATAAATTTCACCCATTTTATTGAGTTATGGGGAATTTATATGTTTTTTAATACTTGGATAAATTTTTACTTTACTCCCAAGCAACCCAATATGTTATTGTACTACCCCAACCTGCATGTTGATTTCATTAATTATTCATCCTCTTCACGAATAAAAAATTTTACAATTATTTTGAAATCATTCCTTTAGTTTATTCATATTTTAATAATTAATTATCCATCAAGTAACCATAAAATTTTCCCTAATGAATATAATTTTAGAGTATATTAATATATGTAAGTAGAGTGTTTCCTATCAAATTCTATATCGATAGTCTATCCTGTTCTTTGTATTGGATCTATAAAAATTTTTAATTCCACTTGAATATATATTTTGATCCTAATATTTTCTAAACATTCTTGTATCATCATATCCATTGGAATATATTCTTACCTTTTTTTTGAATTGATATTTTCTTTGTATTTCTATGAAAGTATATTTTTTAAAAATTTCATAAACATTTTACAAACTTTTAAGTCCATGTGTAATTTTTAGTTGACATGGAATTAATAATTACAGTGAAATTTTAAATATTAACATGAAAAATAATAGAACCTCCAAATTATGTTTCTATGACAATTTAAAATATAAAACAATGAAATATTTGTTTTTTATGATTGAATTTATATTGGAATGATCATTAAAAGTTTGAGATATATTAAAATATTTCTAAAAGATATTCATAGAATATATTTTTAGAAAAATGTATTTTAATATTTAATTTAATTTTTAAATAATATTAATTTTCCTATATTATTAAAAAATTAAATAATATATTTTAGTAAATAATCACATAAAAATTCCAATGAAATTTCTAGTGGTTTGTGGTAATGAGTTTCATTTTTATTTCTCTACTGAATCATATATTAGTATTTTTTTAAACTTGTACAAGATATTTTAGTTCACTTATTCAATGATGTTTTAGAAGAAAATAATTCAATATTATTTGTGCAACTATTATTAAACTTTATCTTATTCAAACCAGCACCTATATTTCAATTTTCAATAATGTTTTTTTTTGAGATATGGAATTTCATGCTTGATTCTTCATTAAAAAGTCATTTAATTTCTATTTAGGCTTCCTAGTGATATGTCAATTTATATAATCTATAGAGATTTAGTGGAAACAATTAAAAAATTATCACTAAAACATTCATTTTATTTTTTCTTTTTCTCAAATATATGTAATAAAAATTATACTTAAAATATTTATTGTTTTAGAGGCAAATGTTCTTTCTTTTCTTCCCTCTAAAAACTCTATAAAATTTCATTAAAACTCTCATAGAATATTTCTTTATATTTACCTTATGATATTTCATGTAAATCCAAAATAATATTATCCCAAAAATTATGACTATATTTTATTTTATTTCCACCAAAAAGTTTAATGAAAATTTTATTTAAATTTATGGTTTTTAGATTGAGGGATTTTGTTATTGGTTTTCCCAATAAAAATATATTAAATTTCCACTAAATACTATAGAGGATATTACATCTCACACTATCAATAATGTTCTATTGGAAAATAACAAATAATTTTCATTAAAATAATCATTGTAGTTTATGTTATTAAAACCAACACATGTCATTCATATTTTACGAAAAAATCAAGCAGTTTGAAAAAATAAATTTCATGGTTACTTCACAAATAATAGTCCTATGAATGTATACTAAAATTTCCAATTGATAATTTGTTTCACTTATTTTATTAGTTTCTTATGGAAACTAACCTAAAATGATATCAATTGTTTTCATTATTTTTTATGTTTTTTCACACTATCATATATACTGAAAATTTCACACACAATTTTTGTGGTTTGAGGAAGGTAATTTATAAATTGTTTCCTCGTAAAAAAAATTATTTTTTCCTAAAAAACATTAATGGTATTCCTTAGTTCAAATAGATTATGCTTTATCATTGAAAAAAACACACAAATTTTCCCTAAACATGGATATATTTTTTTTGAAAATTTCCCCCACACAAGTAATTAAAATTTAACAACAATATCAAATAAATTGAGATGGATAATTTTTTAGTTTTTTAACTAATATAAATTCAATGAAAATCAATAAATATCCAACTTTTTATCTCTATTCACTATCTTTGTGAAATTATAACAGATTAATACCAAAAATTATGACTGAATATGTTATAGTATATTATGCTAGTTTCACCAAAACATGAAATGAAAATTTCACATAATAATAAAGTGGGTTGAGAGAGGTAATTTCATAATTGTTTCTCTATTATAACTTATATCCCTTTATACTATAGTTATACAAATACATTCATTATTTTCAACTTATGTTAGATATGATATAGAAACCTTAAAAATATTTTACATGAAATGTAACGATATATGATAGAGTGTAATTAAAATATATTATAAAACTCTCTCTTTTTACATATATTTACTAAATTTTTATATTAAATTTTTATATAATTAGATAAAAAATTATGATAGTTATATCATCTATTTTATTTGATGGACAATATTCATCAGCCTATGGAGTATGGGTTAGTATTATGGAGGAATAAATTTTTTTAGGTGATGTAAGAAGGATATCCATGATAATAGAAGGAGAAACAAAAATTATTGAATATTATTATTAAAAACCAAAAATTTAATATATATATATATATATATATGGTAATGATATGAAAATAGTCACTTAAATGGAAATGAAAATATAAATTTCGAAGTTTCTATGGGGATGTCCTAAATGACCATCTAAGAAAAGCATTACTTTTTTTATATGATTGATCCATAATTTCATTCCCTACTATATTATCTTCACAAGGATGTTTCATCATCACATTTATAGTATTTTTAACTTATTTATAAACATTATTATGGTCCCATGAAATCCAATATTTTGATGAATTCCATCCAGAAATTTTACAAACAACTTTATATGTTTATATGTAGGTTTTTTAATTTAAATAATGGTATAACATTTATTTTTATTATATAAATTAATTATATTTTTCATTGAATATTATTTCAAATGGGTTTGTTTCATTATCAGATTATTATTGTTGTTCGGTGTCTCTACTCACTCTCCTTGTTTCAAAAGTCAGTCAAACACCTAATCACTTATGGTGGTGGTGACGAAATATTTTTTTAGAAAAGATAATTGTAGGTTTTCATATCAAATAAGTGGTATTATTTCTTTTTCAAGAAATATAATATAGATTGAAGACATGATCTTAAGTCCTTCCTAGTTAAAATACTAGTGAAATTGATTGACTATGAACATCTATTGAATATGAGATAAAACATATATTGATTAAAACATATCTCATTTTATACAAGTGTATAGTTAATCTAAATATTAAATCCATATAAGAATGCAACATATAACCTATCACTATATATGGTGGTATTGTACTCTTGAAAAAGAATTATGAAGCATTTTGGATTTTGGATTTGACTCATGAGAAGGAATTCCATTGCATCCATGTGATGCGAACCAGTATCCACATAGGTCATTTCGTTTTAATGCAACATTTATAAAAATTTTAGATCATGGGATAATGTCAATAGTAGTGCCTTTTATGGTTTCTCAAGCATGACTATTTTCATTCAATTTAACATCATATGGGTTGTACTGCTATGTTAATGGTACATATAAATGTTTAGGGTTTTTCATATATATGAGTGACTGTCTCTTATTTGATATGACATATCAATAATGTGAATTAATCATAAAAATCATGAGAATAATATCAATACAAGTAATATAAATAAACCAAATAGAATATCCATGTATGTCGAATATTAGGAAACCAAGACGAGTATTATGTCTCAATGAATATGGGAAAACTAGAAGTAGTTTCATGACTCATGAAATATGATGTAACCATGAATAGTGTTTCATGATAAGGAATATTAGGACACCAATATAATAATCCTAATTAAAAAAAAATATTGTGAAGTTATGATTAGTGTCCTAACTCAAGGAATATAAAGTTACCTAGAATATAATCTTGACTCATGGAATATGGAATACCCAATTGAAGTATATCATCCCAAGTTATAAGATGAAACCAAAGGTAGTATCACCAATCATGGAATATGATGTGACATATCGAATTATTTATATTGAATTTCATGGTTATATGTAATAAAACCGATGTTTAGTTTAGAAACTTAAATTTATTAGGTGACTCTATACTAGAAAATGGAAGTATTTTTGGAGATTAATCTTAAATCTTGAGACCTCAACCTACCTCCAATACCTATCGGGGGTTCATGGGTGGATCCACCCAAGATATGGATTAGAATGTTATGTATTCTCACCTAGGTATTTTACTTGGGTGAAGTTGACCATAGGTGTAGATGCCTAGGAAATGTGTTGTTTGAGGGGGGAGGCCTGGGAGAAGTGGTTCCCATGTTCGTCTTCCTTAGAATAGTGGAACTCATGTTTGAAATCATGGTAGTGGTTCCAAAGTAAGAGGCATATTTAATTGGTACCTTGGTATAACAGCCAAGAGAAATAAAAAATCTAGTATAGGGTATTGATAAAATGTTCACTCTATAAATTAGATCCTAGGTGGTAGGCACCAAGCTGGTCAGTGCACATGTTCATAGACACTCTGTATTATAGTTCCAAGGTGGTCTAGAACAAAGGTGATCTTCCTCCCTGGGTACAAATGAAATTATTCAGGATTTGGAGTGAACATTATATTGCTTATTTTTAGTTAATGATTTTAAAAATACTAGGTGGATTGTTCTATGTATGAATTGGTTATGAAGGTTATAGATTCTTGTATATATATGCTTTAAGTATGCACTAAGTCTACAATGTATATTAAAAATGGACCCTTGGGGATTCTATTGAAATCATCCCTGGCTACACTTGGGAACATGACAATTATCAACAGGGTGCATAGATAAGGGTGATTATAGTGGGACGAGAAGGGTAGGGTGAAAAATGTTTCTCTATGAATGACACCCTGTATTCCTCTATACCTCTTAGATGTCTCCAAAATTTGTGTAATGAAGTACTTTTCCTAGTTAATCCCCACTATATGGTTCTGGACATGCAGAAAAATAACCTTAGGTAGCCACGCATGTCTTCTCGGTGTGAATGGGAAAACATTAGGCCACACATAGTAGGGGACACAGAGTTGGTAACTTGATACAGGGAACCTTATGGTTATGGGGATTGGCATGATACATCCAAGAAATCCTAGAGTTGGGATCTATCATGGTGTAATAAAACATTATATTATACTATTCTAACACAAAATGGTATTATTTTTAATGAAAAATAATTTTTAGAACCAAGTTCCATCAAATCAGAGTATATGAATTAGGATACATTATAGGATATTGATTTTATTCATATAATATTTTATAAATATAGAATGGTGTCATGTATGTGTTATTTTAATGAATCTGATGATTGCATTTCCCTTTTATCTAACAATTGATAAAACACTTGGAATACTCCTAGTGGGTTGTTATATCTACCATATTTTCATATTGGGAAGTATTTCTAATGTTTCTCCAACCCTATAGGGGCAAGAAGTTATTGCAACACTTGGTGACCCTATTGGGTTATTCTTCATCGATTGTGAACATAATTTATCTTATACTCATCATATTTTGTTTCAATGAGGCTTATAATATTATCAATGTCATAAATTTGATTACACCCAATTGGGGAGTGATAAAAATAACCCCAAAAGAATTGGATTATATTGGAATGACATGAATCTTATTATGAGGTAAAATAGGGAACTACTATGTATTCCTTAGAAATCGAGTAAGTTCTTGGATAAGGATTATCAATGAATTTTCACAGAGTGGAGGACCACACATCAATTATTTTATTATCACACAGAGGATTATCAAACCTCATTGTGTTTTCTTTTTTGATTGATATTTTATACTCAATGTTTTTAGATTTGAATAAAAAGAACCAAGATTTAATTATATTTATTTTATAGTGGAGGATCTCAAATTATGGTTTTTTATAACCATTAGGAGGATCTACATCATGGTTTTTTTTATTTACATGAGGATAATATCAACTCAATGGTTTAAAGTTACATTAAGGATAATATCGGCTCGATTTTTTTTAGAGGATTATGTTGGTCGGAGTGGATACTCAAGAGGGGGGGGGGGGGGGTGAATTGAGTTCAATTAAAATTTATGTTAAAATATTGTATATTAAAATCCCCCAATTTATAAAACAAGTTAAACTGTAGTGAATTTATACAGATTTTAAATTTTCACTTAGCATCTGAAAGATTGATTAGGTCTCAGTTAATTTAACCACAAGATTAAAATAAATTTTGAAACTAACCTACTGATTTATAATAAGTGTAAACACTTGCTAATTTAACTATCAAAGTAACTTTAAAATGGTTTTATATTTCAAAGTAACAGTATCGGAATATAAAATATATATGTAGTATACTTTAAACTTAAACTAAAGATGCACAAAAGATATAACAAGAGGTTCAGTCTGAAGCTGAGACTTAGTCCTCTCAAATATATATAAATTTGATCCACACCCTAGATAGGGGTTAACAACAGTTTACAAAACTGTCCAGGACACGCATGTACCTCTTCCATAGTTCATCGTGGGAAACAAAACAAAGACCAGGACACACAAGGACCTCTTCCACAGTTGTCATGGGTAAACAAGAGTTAAGAGTTTTGGAGTGAGGATCTTGATATCCAACAGTTCAGTGTAGGAGATAGTGTGTGTGTAAGATATACAGAGTACACCACAATGCTTGAAAGTAAATAAACAAATAACTTAGAGAGAACAGATAAGAGTTTAGAAATCTCTAGTGATTAGCAATGTAGCTCTGGACTCGTTGGATTCAGCAGAAATGCTTCTGAGTCCTTCTCTGGTTTTTTGTTAAAAAACGGAGTGCCGTAGTCTAGATTGTGTTCTACAGGAGTGAAAATGATCTCTTGATTCATCATGTGTTCTCCAGTGGTGTTGGATTGCACTCATGAGAGTTCTTTGAAAGTCTTGAAATATCATTCTTGCTCAGGATTTTTCTTCTCATTTAGCATAGTGCACTCGGGCTTATGTAAGTTCTTCTTGTTGTATCGTCACACTTGCGCACGTGTAATACAGTTCAGTCTTCTTTATATTCCAAGAGTTCTGGTAGTAGGAATGATTCCCTTTTTATAGGTACAAGATACAGTTTCCCGACATGCCAACAACTAACATTAAATAACATTAATTGCATTAAAAACATCAAATATGACAGTTAGCATTATTTAATTAATATTGAAAAAAAGTTAAGAAATAGTGTCACAGTGATTATTTAAATGGTGTATTCTTCACGGTATGGTCTTCATGGTATCTGGTTCACGGTATGTGCTTCACGGTATGTGGTCATAGTGTGTGGTCACCGAATATGCTTCACGGTGTCTCCATTTCATGGTGTGTAGCTCACAGTGTCTGAGTCAAGGTGTGTCCTTCATGGTGTCTGGGTCACGTTGTGTCCTTCACGGTGTCTGGGTCACGGTGTGTCCTTCACGGTGTCTGGGTCACGGTGTGTCCTTCACGGTGTCTGGGTCACGGTGTGTCCTTCATGGTGTCTGGGTCATGGTGTGTCCATAGTTAGACAAATATCTGTATTTAGACTTAAACAGTAATATGCAGAATATGTATTAAGCTCAACATAAATATAAAGGCTTGATAATATAAGTGAGGTTTGTGATCATGCATAAGACTTGTAAATAAAAAAGAGAGTAATCAACATCAATAATATTTTCCATCATTAAAACATGATGTGTAGTTATTATTGAGATTAAAGAGCATTAACAAGATGTGCAAGTAAGATTGAGATTAATTAACAGTAATAGGATTTGTGATCATTAAAACATGATTAATACATGAGAAGTCCAACAATCTCCCCCTTTTTGATGATCACAAATCATGTATAGGTAAAATAGAAAAGAGATGCAGCATTAAAGAATATAACATATTATATAATTAGAATACTAATACTTGTACTTTTACTTGGACTTTTTCTCCCCCTTTTGGGATTATCAAAAAGTAGAGATAAATGAGGGAAACACTTCATTTTTCATTAAAAAGGTTCAGAATAAAACATACAGGAGAAATAAAAACATTAAACAACAAAAGATATCCCATCAAAAAGAAAATAGTCCCTGGAGTTTTCAGAGATCGACCTTTTCCTTTCCTTTATTAGAAGAAGTAGTTGAGGTTGATGTAGAAGAAGGCATGGATGTGGTAGGCAAATAGGGTAAGGGTAGACCTTCAAAAACGGATGGAGCCAAAGTAGGAGCTGTAGAAGATATAGGCCGTGGTTGGTCAAGAATGACTGGTCGGATCTGAGAAAGAGCTTGGCTGACTGACATGGTAGTTGAGGTTAAGGCAGGTAGACCAGGTCTAAGGGGTGCATCAGCTGGAGCAACAATAGCAGTGCTCTGCACATGAAGATTTGGCTTCAAGAGATTGATGAAATCCGTAATTATTTCTCCGCCATATTTCATAGCCTTCTCTAAAGCTTCCTTATTCTCCATAAATTTTTCCAACAATCTGGTGAACTCTGTAAGCTTTTGAACTTGAGCTTTAAAAGATTGAGTTACAGGAGGGATTTTCAAGTTTTCCACAATATACTTAAAGAGATTTTTCATGTAACTTTTGGAGAAAATCTGGGTGAGATAAAAATCTATTTTCTTGGTGATCTCCTGTTGAGAATCAATGGCTATCTTAGAATGGATCTGAACAAGATCAAGTGATCTATCAGTGTTCTTCATAACTTCAGCCAGAGGAGACATATCCAAGCCACTGAAGGAATTCTGAAGTTCTTCTTTGATTATGGATCTCAGCAGAGAATCATCCAAAGGAGGAACAGAAGGTTGACCTGAAGTAGGAAAAGCTTTTACAGCTATGGATAGAACTTTGAGCTGTTTCAAAACTTTTTGCAGGCATCCAGTATACTCATCTGTGAGCTTATTCATATTTTCTACAAGATCCCTCATGTGTTCTAGCATTTTGGTGTGTCTTGTTCCAATCTTTTCATCAAAAGATAGTAGATATAGATTCACTTGAGACACAATCTCTCTAGTAAGGGTGTAATCAGTTGGTTCAGGAGAAGCAGCAACAGGTGTAGGGGTAGAAAGAGAAGCAGGCACAGGCTCTGATATTGAAGATAGTTCTGATTTCAGGTTTTCCACCAAACCTTTCAAATTTGCAACATCAGCACTAAGCAACCTATTTTCAACCCCGAATTCTTGATTTTCACGGATCATCCTTGGTTGAATATGCAATATAATATTCTCCCGCAGAATTGAGGCATCTTCTTTACTTAACTGAGTCACAGGATGAGGTTGAGTGGATAAAATCTTCTCAACACCAGCCAATATAGTCTCTCCAAAGACTTTCAAATCATCCTTATTTACAAAAGAGTGTTGCTCGGGTAAGAGTGCAGGTGAAGGTAGTGGAGCAGGTTCTGGTTGCGGTTCAGAGTCATCTTCAGACTCATATTCTGATTTAGATTAAGGCTCTGGTTCTGGTTCTGGTTCTGGATGAGCTACAGACTTTAGTTGAAACAAAGAAGAAATATCTATACCAGTTGTAGTCACTTGCTTCGACTCACTCACATCATAAAAAATTTGAAATTCATACCGAGTGTACACAGAATATGTGACAGTAGGTTGAGATGCTTCAGCAGATCCAGCTTCTATAATCTCAAGGTTTTGAGGTTCCTCCCCCTCAAAATGTGCTTCCATTTCAGATTCTTGAGGCTCAGGAATTGGGTCATGATCCACAGGATCATCTCTAATCTCTTCAGTAAACTCTTACTATTCCAGCTGAAAGGCAATTTCCATCATCTCTTCAGCAGAGGGTATGTACTCAAGAATCGATTATTCCACTGGTTGTGCTTCGAGATTTGATTCTTTTTCAACAGGAAGATCCTGTTCAACTGGATCTATCTCCACCATTTCTTGCTGCTCTAAATCAGGAAAAACTAATTTTCTTTTAGCCATAGGATGAGTTTCTGGATTGAAATCCTCACAAGAAGTAGGAACTTCTTCTTCTCTAAAATCAACAGAAACTTCCTCTCTTGAAGGAATTTCAACAGGATCATCAGTAGGGACAACAATCCTTTCTTTCTCAATAGGAGCTTCTTCCACTTGTGTTATTTCAGCCTCTTCTCTAGGTGGTACTTCAGCTGCCACTTCCTCTTCTTCTTCTTCTGAATACTCAGCCACTTCATCTGGTTCCAAACAGATCATCTAGGTTCTTAGGTATTCTTGGATAATCAACAGGATTAAACTTCTTATACAATTGATCATTATCCTCAAACCATTGCTTCTTCAAGGGGTTCCAACAAATCTTCATCCTTCTAATGATATTCTTAGATAAGCAGAAATCAAAGTCCTCTAGCTTTTCTTCATTCGGTCCAACCATTCCTTTAGAAACTAGCATGGCTGAAATCATCCTTGAGTAAAACAAGGAGGTGGATTTGTAAGTGACTTTAATCAGCTCATAGATATTCTTAATAACATACTTTAATAGGTTGATCTTATGGCCATTCTTCAACAGGTGAATCAGGAACACATCATGATACTTCATCACAGCAAAATCTCCTTTTCTCGGGCTAATCAAATTTAGAACAAACTTGAACAGTAGTATTGTCTACCCATCTAATTCATCAGCTATAGACCTTCGCTTGGTGCTATTGTGAGTCAGGATTTCCAAATCATTATCCAGGTAAAAGATGTCAGTTGTTGGAGGAGGGTTTCTCTGGTAATCCTCACAAACTCCTTCTTGGGGAATCCTTAGGAATTCATCCCATAGCCTCAAAGAGAAAGAACACTTCTGACCATTGATCTAGCTGGTCACCATAAATCTTTCTCCAAAATCAATGGAAAACTTCACATATTGGTAGAATTGAGATAACAATATCGGGTAAATCAGTCTATCTTTTCTAGAGAACCATTCAAACCATACTTGTTCTCTTATGATTTTCAGAATTAAAGACTTACTAGACAGTAGCCACTCAGGGAAAACCTCTTTTTCAGGAACTACGGTACGGTTAACAAGATTTGGGTGCAGGGGTCCTTCAGGTGCTATCCTCGGTATCCTCTTTTGTTTCTTAGAGCGGCGCTTCTCAGACGAGGGTGAAGACGAACGCTTCATCCTAGGCATCCACTGAAGGTTCAGGCGAGAGAGGAGAAGGTTGTCAAGAATGAGAAGATTTAGGAGAGAGTTCGAGTAAGGAATCAAATGAAACCCTTAAGTTTTATCCTTTGGGAATGTCAAACGTCATAAAAACAAAAACACGAGAAATAAAATAGCGGTGAAATAAAAATTACCGCAATACGGGTTAAAATAATAGTATAAATAATCTTCACGGTGAGACCGTGTGTAGGCAGTACAGTGTGATGAAAAACAGTCTTCACGGTGAGACAGTTGGTGGTCATCACGGTGAGACAGTGAGTGAATTGTTCTATCACGGAGAGACAGTTAAGTGACAGACCGTGAGTACAAGGTGTTAAACTGTGAGACTGTAAGCATGAAACAATAACATAGAAACAGTGACCATAAAACCATAAGGTAAAATACAGTAAAGTATTAAACATTAAGATCAGTAAGATATCTATTTATTATTAATCATACTAATATCATGTATGATGTAGTCTGATCTTTCAGAATTTAATGGTTTAGTGAATATATCAGCAAGTTGATATTCACTACCAACTAATTCCCAAGTTATATCACCTTTTTGATAATGATACCTCAAAAAGTGATATCTTACATCAATATGTTTTGTCCTAGAATTTGACACAGGATTAATAGAAATGTTAATAGCACTTTGGTTGTCACAATTAATTGGGAAATGTCTGAATTGATATCCATAGTCTAGTAATGTGTGTTTCATCCATAAAATTTGTGCACAACAATTGCCAGCAGCTATGTATTCAGCTTCTGCGTAGATAATGCAAAATAATTTTGTTTCTTTCTACACCAAGATACTAGTTACTTGCCTAAAAGATGACATGTTCTAGAGGTGCTTTTTCTATCTAACTTACATCCAGAAAAATCAGCATCAGAATAACTAACTAGTTCAAATGATTTTCCTTTGGGATAAAATATTCCTAAATTGGGGGTATGCTTGAGGTATTTGAAAATCCTTTTTACATCATTTAAATGTGACTCTCTAGGGTTTGCTTGAAAACGATCACACATACACACACTAAACATAATATCATGACGACTAGCAGTCAAGTAGAGTAGACTTCCAATCATTCCTCTCTAAGTGGTTTGATCAACAAATTTAGCATCTTCATCAAGATCCAACTTACATGTGGTACTCATGGGAGTGTCACTACTTTTTGTGCTATCCAATCCAAAACATTTTAAAAGATATCTAGTATATTTACTTTGAGTTAAAATAATTCCATCATCATTTTGAAAGATTTTAAATCCAAGAAAGAATTTTAGTTCACCCGTTAAACTCATTTCAAATTCATTTTGCATCATTTTAGAAAAATCAGTACATAGGTAATTTCTTGAAGATCCAAAAATAATATCATCTACATAAATATTTACAACTAAAACATCTTTAGAAATTCGTTTATAAAAAGATTAGGATCAGCTATACCTTTTGTAAAACCTTTAGAAATTAAAAAATTACTTAATTTTTCATACCAAGATCTAGGAGCTTGTTTTAAACCTTATAATGCTTTTGATAATTTGAAAATATGATTTTGAAAATGAGGGTTATAAAATCCAGGTGGTTATTCAACAAAAACATCCTCAGCAATATATCCATTTAAGAATGCGCTCTTGACATCCATTTGATATAGTTTGAAATTTAGATGAGCAGCATAAGCAAGTAAAATTATAATGGCTTCTAATCTGGATACAGGAGAAAAATTATCCTCATAGTCAATTCCTTCCTCTTGACTATAGCCTTGTGCAACTAATCTAGCTTTGTTTCTAACTATATTTCCATATTCATCTACTTTATTTCTAAACACCCATTTAGTGCCTATAGTGAAAGTGTCCTTAGGTCATTCTACTAGTTTCCAAACTTTATTTCGTTCAAACTGATTGAGTTATTCTTGTATAACAATTACCCAAAATTCATCATTAATAGCATCATCAATGTTTTTAGGTTCAAGCTGTGACAAGAAGGTTGTATGTTCAACCTGATTTCTAAGAGAAGCTATAGTCTGTGCCCCTCTATCCAGATTTCCTACAACACCATCTAAAGGATGATTCTTTATAATTCTAGTTGATCTAGTAAAGGTAGGACTAGAAATTTCATGTTCATCTATTGGTTCAGATTCATTATGAGCATATTCTGGAATAAGTCCCGAACTGGTTATCTTTATAGCAGGTTCTTTAGATTTTTCATTAAGGTCCAGAACACTAAAATCTTCTTTATGATTTTCAAGAGAGGTTTTAGGCTCATGTGGATCAGTTTCATCGAACTTGATGTGAACCGATTCTTCCACACACATGGTTCTCTTATTGAAAACTCTATAGGCTTTTCTGATTATAGAATATCCTAAAAATATTCCTTCATCACTCCTAGAAGAAAATTTTTCCAGATTATCCTTTGTATTGAGAATGAATACTTTACAGCCAAATACTCTAAAGTAACTAACTTAAGGTTTTTTATTGTTCCAAAGTTCCTAAGGGGTCTTTTTGAGAACAGGTCTGACTAAGACTCTATTAATGATATAACAAGCTATGTTCACAACTTCAGCCCAAAAATAAATAGGCAGGTCATATTCATTAAGCATAGTTCTTGCAATTTCTTGCAGAGTTCTATTTCTTCTTTCTATTACACCATTCTGCTGAGGTGTCCTAGGATCAGAAAAGTTATGACTATAGCCATTGTGTGAGAAATAAGATTCAAAGTCTTGATTTTCTAACTCACTACCATGATCACTTATTAGATTTTTAATCTTAAGTCCCCTAAGATTTTCTACAGATTTGGAGTATTTAACAAAATAAGCACAAGATTCACTTTTGTGAGATAATAAGTATACCCAATTATATCTAGGAAAGTCATCTACTAAGACATAGACACAGTGCTTCCCATTTAAGATATAAACTCTAGATGGTCCAAAAAAATCCATGGGAACCAACTTGAGAGGTTGAGAAGGTGAGACTTCTTTCTTTGGTTTGAAAGAGATTGTCTGTTGTTTTCCCTATTGAAAAGAATTACAAACATTGTCATTTGGAAACTCAAGTTTGGGTAAGTCTCTAACTATGTTCTTCCTAGTCAGTTTTCTAAGTGAGTGTATATTGCAGTGTCCTAATCTCCTATACCATAACCAAGACTCTTTATGAAAAGCATTTAAACAAGTAACATTTTTTTAGCTAAAAAATTCCGATCAACACCATAAACATTCTCATTTCTCAAAGAATAAAATACTAAAACATTATTATAATTAAAATCATTACAGGAATCATTTTCAAACATGACATTAAAACCATCATCACACAACTGGGAAATACTTATCAGATTATATTTAAGTCCATCAACAAATATAACTTTAGAAATTAAAACTGAATTAGTGATACCAATTTGGCCTAGGCCGATGATCTTTACTTTAGAATTATCACCAAAGGTGACATAGCCTCCATCAACCTTTATTAAACTCTTGAAGAATGAGTAATCCCCAGACATATGTCTTGAACATCCTCTGTCCAAATACCATGTCTTCTTGTGGGAACTCTTCAAGCAGGTTTCCTACAAAATAGTTTTAGATTGAATATGATTTTGGTACCCAGATCTTCTTGGGTCCAAACAGGTTAACAATCAATGATTTTGGTACCCAAATTTTTCTTATGGGTCTCATATAATTTACAGAATCAAAAGATTTTTATAGATAAACTCTATTTTATTTATAACTATATGAATAAATAGTTAAAGCATATGAATGTCCAGAACTAGAACTAGTAGTATTCTATCCAGATTTAGGAATAAATCTATTCCTAGTAATATGTCTCTGTCCAGGTTTGTAGCCTATTCCAGTAGTGTATTTAGGTGCAACTTTCTTTCCTAGAATTTTAGTTAGAGTGTTCTTTCCATTTTTGAACTTCTCTAAGTCCTTTCTAAGTTGTTCGTTTGACATTTTCAGTTCAGTGTTTTCCTTTAACAGTTGAGAATTTTTCCCTTTTTCAAAATTAAGTTTAGTTTTAATAGTTGTAGTGAGATCATGTTGTTTATTCAATGATTTGTATTTATCCTTAAGTTCATTTCATGTCTCTTCCATCATATTATAATATTCAAATAATTCCTCACTAGTCATGTTTTCATAATCTGAATCAGATTCAGTTCCAGAATAATAGGAATTAAAAGTAGGAGTATCTAAGGTTACCTCATATGTGTTTGTCATGAAACACATGTTGGCATGATTCTTTTCAGAATCAGACATTTCAGATTCACCTGTACTGTCTTCATAAGCACTCCAGGTAGCCTTCATAGATTTCTTGTACTTACTGTCCTTGTAATCATATTTCTTCTTGAATTTTAGTTTTGGGCAGTCTGCTTTAATGTGTCCTTTTCTTTTTCACTCATAGAAAACAACTTCATCACTTTTATCTACCTTTTTCCTGTCCTTCTTCCAATTTCCCTTATTGTCATACTTTCCCTTGTAATTTTATTTTTTGAAGAATTTCTTCTTCCTATAAAATTTCTTAAACCTTCTGGCTATTTGAGCCATTTCAACATCACTATCAGAGTCTAAACTTTCACTTGTTGAACTGTCAATTTGTATTTGAGATTTTTCTTTGTCCTTGTTCTTTGAAGAAGTAGTCTTGAAAGACACTAATTTTGTTTTTGGTTCATCAACTTACTCTTTATTCACCTCTAGTTCTTCCTCATACATCATAAGCTTACCAATCAGATCTTTGACAGGTAGAGATCCAATGTCGCATGACTCTCTGATTGAAACAGATATGCCTCTCCATCGGTCTGGTAAACATCTCAATATCCTCATAATTTGTTCCTTTGCTAGAACAGCCTTTCCGAGTGAACTAGTTTTATTGACTATCTCATTGAACCTAAGATACATATCAGAAATAGGATCACCAGTTTTCATTTTAAAATTGTCATATTTAATAGTATATGTATTCAATCTCATTTATTTAACGTTTTTTGTTCCCTCATGAGAAACACCTAAAGTATCCCAAATTTCAAAATCAGTTTTGTAAGAAGATATTCTATGAAATTCCTCATCTCCTAATGCACAATACAAAGAATTCATAACTTTACAGTTATTATTGTAATCAGTCTTTGTATGTTTATCCCAAGTTGTTCTTTCGGTTTCTGGAATTTTATATTGAGATTCTATAGTAGTCCAAATATTAAAACCCACACTCTCTAAATGAATTTTCATTTTAAGCTTCCACTAGGAATAGTTTGTACCATTAAAGAAAGGTGGTCTGTTAGTAGAAGTACCCTCTAGTCTATTTTCCATATCTAGATTTTAGAAAGTATAATTAAATAGATAAAATTTAGAACTAATAGAAATTTAAGATCTTTAAAGATGCAACTAAAATCATAGTTGAAAAACAGAATATTTCAAAAATCCTTAAACAAAAACAACCTCTAATACCAAATGTTGGTCGGAGTGGATACTCAAGAGGGGGGGCGTGAATTGAGTTCCAATTAAAATTTCTGTAAAAATATTGTCTATTAAAATCCACTGATTTATAAAAAAAGTTAAACTGTAGTGAATTTATACAAATTTTAAATGTGCACTTTGCTTCTTAAATATTTATTAGGTCTCAGTTAATTTAACCAAAAGATTAAACTAACTTTTGAAACTAACCTACTTATTTACAATAAGAGTAAACACTTGCTAATTTAACTATCAAAGTAACTTTAAAATGGTTTTATATTTCAATGTAACAGCAGAGGAATATAAAAGATATATGTAGTATACTTTAAACTTAAACTAAAGATGCACAAAAGATATAAAAATAGGTTCAGTATCAAGTAGAGAATTAGTCCTCTCAAATTTATATAAATTTGATCCACACCCTAGATCGGGGTTAAAAACAGTTTACAAAACTATATAGGTCACGCAGGGACCTCTACCATAGTTCTTCATGGGAAACAAAAAAAAAGACCAGACCACACACGGACCTCTTCCACAGTTGTCATGGGTAAACAAGAGTTAAGAGTTTTGCAGTGAGGATCTTGATATCCTCCAGTTCAGTGCAGAAGACAGTGTTTGTGTAATATAAAAAGAGTACACCACACTGCTT
Source organism: Viscum album (assembly GCA_963277665.1). NCBI lineage: Eukaryota > Viridiplantae > Streptophyta > Magnoliopsida > Santalales > Viscaceae > Viscum > Viscum album. The sequence goes on along the minus strand of OY728134.1, from coordinate 807,569,329 downwards.
GAAAGTAAATAAAAAAAATCACTTAGAGAGAATAGATAAGAGTTTAGAAAGCTCTATTGATTAGAAATGCAGCTCTGGACTCGTTGGATTCAACATAAATGCTTCTAAGTCCTTCTCTGGAGTTTTGTTGAAAAACAGAGTGTCGTAGTCTAGCTTGTGTTCTACATAAGTGAAAATGATCTCTGGATTCATCGTGTGTTCTTCAGTGGTGTTGCATTGAACTCATGAGAGTTCATTCAAAGTCTTGCAATCTCCTTCTTGCTCAGGATTGTTCTTCTCATTCTGAACAGTGCACTCAAGCGTATGTAATTTCTTCTTTTTGTATCGTCACACTTTCCCACGTGTACTACAGATTAGTCTTCCTTATATTCCACGAGTTCTGGCAGTAGGAATGATTCCCTTTTCATAGGTACGAGATACGGTTTCCTGACATGCCAACAACTATCATTAAATAACATTAATTTCATTAAAAACATCAAATATGACCGTTAGCATTATTTAATTAATATTGACAAAAAGTTAACAAAAGGTGTCACAGTGATTATGTAAACGGTGTCTTCTTCATGGTATGGCCTTCACAGTATGTGGTTCACAGTATGTGCTTCCCTGTATGTGGTCACGGTATGTGCTTCACGGTGTCTCCATGTCACGGTGTGTAGCTCACGGTGTTTGAGTCACAGTGTGTCCTTCACGGTGTCTGGGTCAGGGTGTGTCCTACATGGTGTCTGGGTCATGGTGTGTCCTTCACGGTGTCTGGTTCATAGTGTGTCCTTCACGGTGTCTGGGTCACGGTGTCTGGGTCATGGTGTGTCCTTCACGGTGTCTGGGTCACGGTGTGTCCTTCATAGTGCCTGGGTCACGGTGTGTCCATAATTAGAAAAATATCTGTATTTAGACTTAAAAAGTAAATTGTAGAATATGGATTAAGCTCAACATAAATATAAAGGCCTGATAACATAAGTTATATTTGTGATCATGCATAAGAATTGTAAATAATAAAGAGATTAATTAACATCAATAATATTTTCTATCATTAAAACATGATGTATAGTTATTATTGAGATTGAAGATCATTAGCAAGATGTGCAATTAAGATTGATATTAATTAACAGTAATAGGATTTTTGACCATTAAAACGTGATTAATACATGTGGAGTCCAACAGATTATATTATCCCCACAAATTCTAATTTCCATGGTGACTATCATGGCTCATATATTTTGTGTTTTCATGATGATAACCTATTCAAAAACATTTTATTTCCAAGATGATAATACTAAATCAATCATATTTTACTTCAATGAGGAATATCATAAATCAAGTATTTTGTATTGAAATGAGGATAATATTATCATAAATAATTAGTATTTTATTTAGGAGTATATTAACTCATTGAATGTATATTTCCATGACAAGGAACTTGACAAAAGGATTTTTGATAATTATAAGAAAAATATTGATTCAATTCGTGTTTTTATCCAATAATAGGATCTCAAATGATGAATTGTTTATTATCTTTTAGAGGATACCTACTGTAAAAAAAATTAATACAATGTAGAGAATAAAATATGTAATATTTTTTATTTCATAGAGGTGGATCGAAACACGATGATTTTTTATTTCAATGAGGATTATTCTATTTCAAGGATTTATTATTTCCTATAGGAGAATATCAACTCAATGATTTTATATTTAAATATAGAATGATTTACATTGTCTATTTAATTTTTTAAGATGATTAATCAACTTTTTGAATCTTATAACCTAAAATAATGTTAATGAGTGGAAACATGATGTGAATTTGTGAGCCAAAATTCAAGGATAGTGAGGGGGATAGAGTTACAATAAATTATGAAGCTGGATCTAAGATAGGAGATACAGACATCACTATGTAACCTATGAGAATAAAATCAATCCACGATTATTTATCCATATTGTTATTTTCAATTTGGTTTATGATAAAAACTATATTATGAACCATACATATGCATCTGATTAGATATCATAACATATATGTATATTTTATTATTCTGTGACACGTATAAAAAACCAACATTGAGTTTGTATAACATATACCGGTAGAGTTTTGGAACATTTTAAATATAATATTTGGTTCAAGGTAGAATATTTTTATATCCCTATATATCATATGTGAATAAAAATCCATCCATATACTATTCTTGTATGATATTTTCAATTCTTAAGAGTCTTTTATACAAGAGATAAACAAAACATTTCTTCTTAGTATATGTATTTTGGAAGAGACCCAATAGGAATTGATAATCATTAATACTTGGAACTCTTTTGTAGATTTGGAGAATGTTGGGATCACTTTGTGTATAAGGTTGTATTTGTTGACAATATTTGTCAATAAAGATCAAAATGAAGAAGGAGATGAATAATAAATCCCAAGTTATTCAAAGAGAAAAATTTATATGAATTTTTAACTGATCTTATGTTCAAAATAAATGTATCAAAGGTGATACATTATATACAAAAATGAAACCTTATGAGAGAGTGTTGAAAGTATTCAAGTTATAAAGTGATCATGTAACATATCACTATTTGAAGAGACCATGAAAGATACTACTTGATGAGACATGCATCATTGAATGTGGGATCATGTGGAGATTTGAAGATTTAATAATGATCATACAAAGCTAAGAAGATGATGCTAGTCATATTCAGTGTTGACTAAAAAGACTAATGTTGATGAAATACAAAAATGTTTCAGTACATTCCCTAAAAAAAATATGATGATCCTAAAGGTGATTGATCAAAGACTATATATCACGACAGATAAGTTTCACGATGAAAGAATATGACTGTTAAAGAATAAATATGAATGTGAATTAGTATGGGTGATCTTGCTGAAGAAGATATTTAGGGTGGTTCTATTTCCTAGTGTTTCCAAAATTATTAGACCTTAAAATCAGGATTTTTTTTGGAAATAGAAGAGTTTTTTTATGGGATTGAATGGGATGAAGAATGGAGAAGGATGTAAGAAAAGGAAGAAAACTGCGTACCTCAAAACATAGACCGTATACCATGTTCCGTGGATGGTTCACAGCTATGTAACTGGCTGTAGAAATAGTACGTAGAGTAGTGCACAAAACTGAAAATGGTTTGGAGCGATGGTATGTGGTGAAGTCATGTCATAAGTGGAATGTCAAAAATAGTTCACAGCGAAAGGATTTATGGTAGGAGTAATGGATCGTCATTGGTGGAAGAGATGTGGTACGCAGATCAACAAACACACGGTATGTGGTGAAGGTTTGTAGTTCGCAGGTGGGTCGCAGTATACGGTGGAGGCTCACAATACGTAAAAGGATCATAGTCCACAGTGAAGACTGTCCGACATTGAAATTTTTTGTAAAATGGATTATCAAAATTTGCAGAGTTATTTTCCTATATAAGGAGTGATAATTTCATCATTTAGGGAGAGTGGATTTGATAAGAAAATATCATCTTTGTGGAATAACTTGGATAATTCCTAAAGTGCTACACAAGAGATATTATGCATAGGATGAAGTGGTATGAGAAAGGAAAAATGGTTCGTGAAATTGGAAGGAGTACACTACAGAAGAGATTTTTCATAAGAAAAAGTGGGATATGGGAGATGAAATAATTCTCAGAATTTGAAGAAGAATTCTGGGGAAGGAAGAAATAGTATTCCAAGGTGGTACGTAGAGGCGATACATGAAGGTGGTACATGAAGGTGGATCACAGAGGCCATATGTGAAGGCGGGATGCAAAGGAGGTATGTATAGGTGGTACGCAGAGGCTGTACACAGAGGTGGTACATGAAAGGGATGTGTGAAGCAGGCATGGTATATGGGGCAGAGGTAGTACAAGGAGCAGAGGAGGTATGCGAAGCAGACGCAGTATGCTGAGAAGGTGCGGTAAGTAGAGAAGAGGAAATACACTGACCATGCATGGTACACAAGGCAATCCAGGTACATAAATCAGAGACACACTGCAGAATGAGGGATAGTTTACAGAAATGAAAACATCCTTATGGGAGTTTGTGATTCTAGAAAAAAAGGGGAAGAATTTATAGTGCATTCAATAATTTCACTAAAGGAGAAACCTGAATATAAAAGAGAATCAATTCAGGAATCTGATCCAAACAGTGTCTCATGCTTAATAGAGACAAATACCTTTCATGCCAATCTGTTTAAGAGACCTTCAAGTCGATAAAACGAGTGAGACCTCGCCCAATGTAGTGAACTTGGGGAGTCAACAGAAGTTATCTGAGGGAAGTAGTGAGCTATCCCGGAACCATTGTAAAGGCAGTGTTCCAGGGAGAGAGTGACTGTTCTTGAACCTTTGTAATCCACAATCATTGAATATTAGTAGAATTTTGTACGAATGAAAACTTGTCAGCGTATTCCCCTTGGACATAGCCTTTAGTGGTGAACAGAGTAAAAAGTGTTGTGTTGTCCTTCTGCATGTGAATTTTTAAATTAATTCACATATTTAACATACAAGTTTAAAAAAGTTCCTACCAACATGGGAACATGATCTAGTAAAGAAGAGAAAACGTTAACACTGTAATGCACACCCTATCAGGGTGGTCTAGGGTCCATCAATTGGTATTAGAGCACAAAGGTTTATGTATGTTGGATACTCTTCAGTAATTCTATCGGGAAGAGGATTTTAGTTTTCTTTCCTTAGTCAAAAATGAAGAGTAGTCTTGATGAATGTTCAGTTATCTCTGAGCAGAAGTCTATACCCAAAAAGACCATGATAAATAGTAAAAATAAAGAGAATAGATAGTGGAATAAGTCCATCTTATCTAAAGAAGAGGTAGTATCTTGTTCACCATTCCATTTGGAAAATAATGATGTTTCAGGCCTGGAAAGAAAAGAGAAAGGGGATCAAAAGGTATGCATTTTCACCCTTGATCAATCTTCACCCTCAGATGAAATTGATAGACTATGAAGATACCTTTATGATATCTCTAAATATAGAGTCTTTAGTATCTGTAGAATATTTCAAAGTATGTAGTAGGAAATCTCCTAGCTAATAAAATAAGTGGACTCTATAGAGGAAGGCTTGGTAAAGAAAATAACAGAATGCGATAAGCTCTCTAGATAGATTTAATCCTTTGAGAAACAAAGAGGAAACATAAAATAAATACATAAAAATGGTTCAAAGAAGTTGAAGAGGAAGAGATAGTCAGAAAGGCTCTTGAAGAAAATATCCATGTGCTTAATAGAAAATTTAAAAATTGCATTGATTTCAATGGTCTACAATTAGAATGGATATCCAATAAAATCAAGGAAAATGACTCTTTGATTTATAATAAAATGATGTTTCATGAAGAAGAAGTTTTTATAATGAAGAAAGATTGTGAAGAGAAGATGACTATGATTTAAGATCAGAAGGTCATTCTTAATAGGAAATGTCTAGGATTGGATTCTCAGTTTACCAATATTGAGAAGAAACATATTGATACTACACAAAAGACTAAAACAATTACTGCTGGTACTCAATGCTCACTAAAGTATTCTAAATCTGAAATACCTCCATCATGTGACATGAAGATTATGGTAACTCTTGATTATCCTTCTCAAGAAATAGTTTATGTTGCTACTCAATGTGCACTAGAATATTCTACTATAAAAAGACTTAAAACATGTAATAAGAAGATCATGAATTAACTTGTTGATCTATCACAAGAAGCTGAGAAAGTGAGGGTACCAGCCATACCAACTTGTACTATTGTTTCTAGATATGTTTCTACAACAAGTGCAGGTTGGAATTAAAATTATAAACAAGTATAGATGTGGAAAGGTGAGGAGAAGAAACCTACCACCATGGATAGGGTGGATAGGAAGAAGAAGCTGGAAGCTAGTTCCCTAGATAGAGCACAACACATTAATAAGAATTCCCAACAACATTATATAGAAGATATCTATAAGAAAAGATTTGTGTGTCAATGTTTTTTCTGCAAAAGATTTGGGAATTGTGCGCTGGATTGTTGGTACAATCTCTTAAATGAAAAAGCACAGAGAAAGCCTATATCAAAGGGAAGAAATCCAGATAAGAAGAAGAAATATCTATAGGTCTAGAAGTATCTATTTATCACAAACAAATTTGGAATGCATGATAACATCTTTGATGTATGAAATGATAGTTTTCAGAAGGTAGGTACATGCCCATGTCAACATGTATTCATTATTGATAAGAAAAAATGACCTCCTATATTGGATAAGTATGAAGCAACTACCTTGGGAAGAAATCAGAAGAATATTGTGAACACACATTTACCCAAGAAGATATCATGTAGGGATGTTGAGAGGACCCTAGATTTTAGATCCATGAAATTGAAGGGTGATTCATCCAATAGAGAAACTAAGAGGGATAAAACGTAGATGAACATGTGTTGAAGATACAAACTAGCTACAATAGTTCCCAATGATATTTTGGTCATCTGGACAGAAAATTTTAAAATAATAAGGAAACTTGAAGATGAATAAGTCAAGGATGGTGCTAAAGGAAACAAAAAAATTTCACGTGATGAAGATAAAGTGCATGAGAGAGTGAAAACCATAGGAAACACACATGAGAAAGAAGATCCATGTAAGAGATGTATAAAATCATGTCACATTTTAAAAGGTTGTCTAACCGTAATTCCAAATCAAGAAGTAATCATTAAAAGTAGTAAGAATGTATCATTGATGACGACTATTAAGAAGAACAACTCTCCATGCAAAGAAGAAATGAATTTGAAGAGATCCATATCACATCAACACCTATGAGAAAATATACTTAGATTTGTGAGAATTACGATTAGATCATATGGATCACATTGGTTTAGAAAACCATCTCGGCCTTCCTGGTCACATTGAATAAGAAAGGAGGAACCACCTTATTTCATTAATCATTTTTTATTGTATTTATGTTGATAATGCAGGGACTTGAAGGAGAAGCATACTCTTAGGGGGAGAACCTGATATGTAGTGAATGATGTCAAATATTGATAGCTAATCTGAAGAATTTTCCATCTGTAACACCCCAATATTTCTTAGTATGTTATCTCTTCAAAGTATTTCAACAACTTGCGCGATACGCAACACCGAGTTCGAGCACACCACGACTTACCAAACTAGACATTAAAAAAAGAGGTTAGGAATATTATTAACCACATTTTAAATTTTATATATCCTATATAATTTTAACATTCATGTTAATGTTTCTTTGACATAATATAAGAAAAATTCAATTTTTAAGATAAAAGAGGAATTTTTAAAAAAATGCAGTTTTATTATTTTTAATGGGGAACCATTTTTAAATCCAATATTTGAAACATTTATATATTCAATTTAGTTAAATTAAATTAATCTTTAGAATAGAGACATAAAAATTTAGTTTGGATAATTTTTTGGTACATTTCTGAGAACTTGCATATTTTGATGAATAGTGAAAAAAAACAAAATTTTAATTAAAAACAACTTTTTTAATCAAAATAATTTATAGTGTTAAATTATACATTTTAGTGGTTTTAAAGTATCATTAGATTATATTTTTATCATTTAATATAATTTAGGACATTGGATGTAATTTCACCTTTAAACTGGACATAAACAAGTGTCAATCTTTTGATAGTTATTTGTTTTAAAAACACACTTTCTATTTTGACAACAGGAATTAATTTTAAATTAATTTCAACCACTTCTGTGTTATAAATTTAAAAAATAGATTCCATATTTGTAATCAATATGTTCAAATTGTGTAAAAAGGTATCTTTTTTAGACACTATGAATATTTACTTCAGTGAATATTTTATTTACCATGGTTAAAGGGTAAATCCAGTAATTTAGAGTAAATAATAATATTATAATAATATTAAATTACCCTAACACATATCCTAACCCTATTTTTTGATACATGTCAGACCATGGGAATCCTTGGGTCGATTGTGGGACCCCATGGAGAAGCTTGGTAGTGATAATGGAATTTTATATTAATTAATCTAAATGAAAGACAAAAATAACAAAAGTATGTATCTTTTAGTAAAACATTTTTATATGGGGTTATATAATTGATCTTCTAGACTATAAATATTCATTTTAAATATGAAAATATGTTATATGTGACGATATTTTATTTATAATTTTTAGACATAAAATAAATATATTTATTTATGACACAACAATGATGCATTGTTTTACTTATTAATAAAAGAATTAAATAATTGATATTGTAAATATTAAAATAAATATAATTTGAAAGTTTTTATGACATAAAAAAATTTTCTAGGTGCATGTGACATGTTATTACTGATTCAATGTATTTTTTTGAAGTAATCAAGTTTTTAGGACTTTAAAAAAAACAAATACTAAATAGTGTCAAAATTGACATAAATTAATTTTTAAAAAAATACTATATTATTGGTTGATATAATATTCCAAAAAAGTATAAGGCTCATAAAAAGGGATTAAATAATATTATATATGTCATTAATGAACCACTTGAGGTTATCTTAGAAGTTTAGAGTATGTTTATTAACCATATTGTGTAAGAATATAAGAAGACACGGTAAAAGTTAAACTATTTAACTAAGAGTTAAATCTAAAAGATAAAGTTAAAATGGTAACATAAACTTGTCTAAAACCTATTGGTTGAGATTATTTCGACCCATAACCACCTAAGGATCCTAATAAATTCATTTGAAGCTGTTATAACCCGAATATGATTGTATAATAAATTAATATTTTAATCTTTTCCTAAAGTGACCCTCACCCCTTATAAAAGTGTGCTTCTCCTTCTCTCAAATTCACATCTCCAAATCCATTTGTCTCGACCAAAACCTGACCAAATATCTTTCCAAATTTCCTCCCTTAATCCTAGAGGCCTTCCTTCAGTCATAAATCCAACCTAAGGATCCCTTTTGATCAAATCAAAAGGAATAACCCAAAGAAGAGGTGAATATTCCATCACCTCTTTCAAGTTCTTCTCTTCTTACACTTACTCTTTATTTGTTGTTTCCATTATAAAATAATAACCCTAGTATATTATATATACTGGGATATTATTATAAAAATGGTACAACCATATTCATTATTCTATTCATCATATGATTAGAAAAGTCTCCATATGTGCGTACGTACAGCTTACCATCTTCAGGTCATGGTGTAGTTGGTTATTCAAGCACTTCATTATTTGTATGGGTATAATAATGAGTATAAATGATGTAAATAATAACTAAAACATTTTAATGATTCTTTATATATGATATAACATCCAATTACATACAATTTCACCATCAATATAATGATATTGTCGCATGTGTGTACATACGGATTACCGTCTCCATGAATGCGATGAGATTTATTCCCCATCGTAATCATTCAAAAATAATTTTCATTTTATGAGTAAAAATAATGTCTAAGAACATAATATAATTTGGGATATGAAAAAAATACATCATATCCATAACAAACATGGCTTATGTAACTGAGTATATATAGGAAAACAGGTCAGTTAACACCCGAAACGATGATACTACTAAAATATTATTAACAAACCAATATTATAGGATCATATATGATATCATATTTGTGTATATAGTTATTGTATAATTGAATAAAAATAATTTAACTATTATACATTAGGTTAACTTACCCTTAACCAAGGAAAAGTACAAGGTAAGGGTTAATTCTACAATCTCTTCATTATCCGAGGTTGTTTTACGTGAGTATCTACTGGGACCTCTTTATCATCTACATCCGTTTTTCATAAAAATATTTTCAAAAGGAATATTTTAAGTTTTTATGGAAGGGACTATTTAACTTGATCATAATTTTAAATAGTTTAAATATTTACTATTATAAATCATTCTCATTAATGTCCATGTTTTCAATATGGTTTTTAAGAATTTATTTATATGGACATGAATGTTTTTAAAATTTTAATTCATTTCAAAAGTTTCAAAGTGGTATGGGAAACTATGATTCAAAAATGTCTTTAAGTATATTCCTTTCTAAATTGTGTGACTTTTAAATTTGTTTTATGAAAAAGAGATATTTCTGTCAAAGAGTATTACAAATCATTTTCATCTATTTTAAGATCCTTTGGTGGATTTTAAACTTGTTTGAAGTTGATTTATAATGATAAAAATATTCCATATTGTATTTATGGTTTTGTGATGTGTTTGACTGTGGATGTGTTATTTTTATACCATTCATGGTTTTTGGATAAAGTATCGACATTTCATATACTAGTTTTAATATGAATTTTTATGTTATGTTTTAACCTTTTCATATGAGGAATGCATTGGACTTAGTAAGTGATGGGTGGAGCCCACTATAGCTCCTCGATGAATCAGTATGTATCATGAGACAAACTAGTGTCCTAGCATAAGGCCTTAAAAAATATTATTTGTAGTCTTGAAACAAGGCCTTGACTATGTGGTTATAAAGTCTGGCATTATGCATTCCATCATTATGAAATTGGCTATTTGATATTGCATGTGATTGTTCGACTAGTAGAATATCCATGTGAATCAGTAAATGACATTATTCGATTTTATTGGGCATATTATACATGATTTTACATTTAAATGGCTTATGTTTTAGTCTTATACATTACATTAAATGTTTATGCTTATTTATGAAGGTTTTCACTATATTGTTATCCTTACTGAGCATCTGAGCTCACCCCTTTCAATGTTTTATTTTTCCCAGGATGCAAAGAAGTATATTATGATGGACCTTCAGGGATAGTCTAAGGGATATTAATGCTGTCAATGGAGACAATATTGTTGTTGTTTTACATTTTATAATGTAATGTAACGTTCATGTATGTAATCTATTTTCCAAGACTTCTAAAGTGATAGGTCCTTCGGGACTTGATTTCCTTGTAATCATGCCAATGTATTAAAATAATACATCAGCTCTGGGTAACTGGGTTTGGGGCATTACAGTTGGTATCAGAAGAAGTTTATCAATAACTTTGGAAACTAGATTTTGAAAAACTCTGATTAGAGAACAATACCATAAGACATAATTTGAGGATTAGTATAAAAGAACATCCATGAATTTTGGTAATGTAGAGATTTTGTTAATTTTCCAAGAAATGCATCCATGTCTGGTTACAAGCAGGTGGAGGTGGATCTGGCACAGATGTACCTTGGAGTGAAAACTCCGACAAGGTGTTTTGGGCTTGACCCGGGGTATCCTAGTACACAACAATGGGCCTTGTTTCACTCTTGGTTACGACACTCCCTGGGGATATGCTTAGGATAATTCACATTTTATTTACAATCCATTATAAAGGATTTAGGAGTAAATACTTCCTCAAAGAAAAAAATTTATTATTATAGATTATATGCATAATCTTTTCAATTTATGATAGGCATTTTACAAGTTTGGAATTATGCATTGTGATTCCTAAACTAACCTAGTTTATTCCATTGTTTAGAAATGGCACCTAGTAGAAGGAATGAAAACTCCAGCAATACACATGATCCAAAGAGTTAAAAGGATCATATATTTCATGGTACTAAGCCAAAATTTAGAAAGTAAATAGTCTTCAATGTATTATCGTCATATGAAGAAATATTCTCTTATGTTAATAAGATAAGTAAAGAATTTTCTGAGTCTTATGGCTTGGAAAGGAAGCCAAAGAAGAAAAGGATGGTAGAGAGAAAGATGGATAAAGGGAATAAGAGAAAGAAATATTTTCCCATATGTGATAATTGTGGAAAGAATAACCATGGTAAAGGATTGAAGGGAATGGGAGTTTGTTATAAGTGTGTAGAAAAAGGACACTGAGTACGTGATTTCAAGGGTAAGAAAAAGGTTTTAAATGTATAGTGCTTTATCTACAAGGAGTTGGGACACTACGTGAATCAATGTCCAAATCATCAGAGTATACCACAAATTATGTTGTTGGATAATAATCATGTTATGATATTACCACATATGAAGAGTAATGACTAGTGATATTATATTGATATTAAATAATTATGTAATTTGAGTGTTATATCAACGATGTACTGCTTATATGAATTATGGAAATAAATAAGGATTGTACTATAGTACTATTTCATTGATGATTTGAGATTGTGTGGCACTAAGAAAAGTGACTCGATAATAAGATAAAATATTTGGAAAATACATTCTTAAAGGAATGATAAAACTTTAATACGGTCCTGGTATAGATGTATTGATTTTGGAATAAGAGATGATTGATTTGGATAAATTATATTGGTTATTATTGATATTCTTAGAACTGATTAATGGTTTGTTTATTCCATCATTATTGGAGTTTAAAACTTTTTTGGATATAAGGATTATATCCAGTATTATATAAGGAATAAGGGAGCATGAAAGTAATAAATATGGATTTATGGTAATTTTGGGTGTTACCATGTTTTATAAGAATACATGATGAAGGTATTCACATGTTATTACGTGGAAAAAAAGATCTTCATTCTGTTTACCTTATAAATTTTGGACTGTTAGTTTGGAGAAAAGTATTTTGGATAAGTCTAAAGGATGGAATGGATTAAGTTTTACATTGGATACTATTGTTAAGGTTAAACCATTTCTTAATATTATTTTTGGATTTTTATGAAAAGGACAACTTGGAGGTCGGGCGATAACATGTTGCGTACAGCAAGGCTAAAAGACTTGAACCCGCAACCAAAGGCCGACAAGGGTAATCACCTACCACTGACATACGTGATATCCTAGTTTTTATAATGAATTTTTTTTAAATAGTATGATAAATGAATTATAAATTCATTAGTTTATAACCCTATACTATTAGGATAAATAGAATATTTTTGAATTTTATTATCTTTTAGAGAGAAAGATGAGTTTGTGGTAGTAATTAGTGGAAGGATGAAACTCTACTAGTCATGTATATTTTTTTCCTATTATTTTATGAATAAATTAATTCTTAAACATTAGGAAAGGGATATTAAAACCATAAATGTGTTATCATAATACCTTATGTTTTGTTGAACTGATGATATTTTAAATCATTATAGATTGATGGCTTTGAGGCCCTCAATTTTACACTTGTTTGTGATTGATGGCCTCAATAACTACCTATAAATATTTACATTTTTCCTCTAATTACATGCCTCTAATTTCCACCAATGTTCTTCTAATCGAGATCATAATTTGGTGGTGACTTTTTTATTTCCCTTTGCCTCTTATTAAGACTAAATTTTATTAACCCAATTTCCGATGTGGGTTTTCCACAAAGTTATTTTTCTATTTTAAACTTTTATTTTCAAAAAAAAATTCAAATTGATCAGACACAATTTATTGAATGATGTGAGAATGTAACACCCCAAGATTTCATAGTATGTTACCTCTTCAAAGTATTTCAATAACTTTCACTACACGCAACACTAAGTTCGAGCGCACCACGACATACAAAACAAGCCATTCAAAAAAGAGGTTATGAATAGTATTAACCACATTTTAAATTTTATATATCCTATATTATTTTAACAATCATATTTTTTTTTTCTTAGAAATAATATATGAAAATTTTTATTTTTAAGATAAAAGAGTTATTTTTCAAAAAATGCATTTTTATGCCTTTTAATAAAGATCCCTTTTTTAAATCCAATATTTGAAACTTTTATATAATAATTATAGTGAAATTAATTTTATATATAGAATAGGGACATAAAAATTTAGTTTGGATAAATATTTGGTACTTTTCTGATAACTTCCATATTTTCATGAATAGTGAAAAATATAAAATTTTAACTAAAAACAACTTTTTTAATCGAAATAATTTATAGTGTTTAATTATATATTTGAGTGGTTTTAAAGTATAATTAGAATATATTTTTATCATTTAATATAATTTAGGTCATTATATGTAATTTCACATTTAAACGAGACAAAACTAAGTGTCAATCTGTTGATAGTTGTTATTTTTTAAAAACAAGCTTCCTATTTTGACGACATGAAATAATTTTAAATTAATTTATACCACTTATGTGTTTTTAATTTTAAAAAAAATTGATTCCATATTTGGAATCAGTAGGTTCAAATTCTGAAAATAGGTCACTTTTATTTTTAGAAATTATGAATATTTACTTCAGTAAATATTTTATTTATCGTGGTTAAAGGGTGAATTCAGTAAATTATGGTAAAAATAATAATATAATAATATTAAATTCCATAACACATGTCCTAACCCTATTTTCTGATACATTTAAGACCATGGTAATACTTGGGTCGATTTTTGGGACCCCATGGAGCCACTTGGGAGTGATAATGACATTTTATATTAATTAATCTAATGTAAAGACAAAAATAACAAAAGCATGTATCTTTTAGTAAAACTTTTCTATATGGGGTTATATAATTGATATCTTCAACTATAAATATTCATTTGAAAGATAATAATATTTGAAAAATTATTATATTTTATTGATTATTTTTAGACATAATATAAATATATTTATTTATGACACAATAATGATGTGGAATATTCCTTATTAATAAAAGAATCAAATAAATGATATAATAAATATTAAAATAAATATAATTTTAACGTTTTGATGCCATACACAAATTTTCTAGGTGGGTATGACATGTTAGTATTGATTCAATGTATTATTTATGAAGTAATCAAGTTGTGATGATTTTCACAAAAATCAAATACTAAATAGTGTCAAAATTGACACAAATTCGTTATTAAATCAAATAATATATTATTGGTTGATATAATTTTAAAAAAAATCTATGGTTCAGACAAAGGGATTAAATAATGTTATATATTTCATTAATTAACCACTTGAGGTTCTCATGGAATTTTAGAGTATGTTTATTAACAATATAGTGTATGAGTACAAGAAGACATGGTAAAAGTTAAAATATTTAACTAAGAGTTAAATCTAAAAGATAAGGTTAAAATGCTAACCTAAACTTGTCTAAAACATATTGGTTGAGATTATTTCTACCCATAACCACCTAAGTCTCTAAATAAATTCATTTGGAGACATTATAAACTGAATATGATTGTATAATAAATTAATAGTATAATCTTTTCCTAAAGTGACACTCACCCCCCTTATAAAAGGGAACATCCCCTTCTCTCAAAATCACACCTCCAAAGCCATTTGGATCAACTAAAACCTGTCCAAATATCCTTCAAACTTTCCTCCCTTAATCCTAGAGGTATTCCTTTTGTCATAAATCCATCCTAAGGAGCTCTTTTGATCAAATCAAAAGGAAGAACCCAAAGAAGCGGTAAATATTTCATCACATCTTTCTTGTTATTTTCTTATTCTACTTCTTATTTCTTTGTTATTCCCATTATAAAATAATAAATCTAGAATATTCTATATACTATGATGTTATTATAAAATTGGTACAATAATATTCATTATTCTATCCATCATATGAATGACAAAGTCACCATACATGCGTACTTACGGCTTACCGTCTCCAAGTCGTGGTGTTGTTTGTTATTCAAACACTTCATTATTTGGATGCGTATAATAATGAGTATAAATGATGTAAATAATAAATATAACATTTTAATGTTTATTTATATATGATATATCATCCAATTACATACTATTTCACCATCAATATAATGATATTATCGGTCGTGCGTATGTACGGATTACCGTCTCCATGAACGCGATGAGATTCATTTCCCATCGTAATCAGTCAAAAATAATTTTCATTTTATGATTAAAATTAATGTCTAGAAACTTATTATCATTATAGATATGAATTAAATACATCTTATCCATAAAAAACATGGCTTATGTAACCGAGCATATAAAGGAAAACATATCAGTTAACACCTAAAACAATGATACTACTAAAATATTATTAACAAACAAATATTAGAGGACCATATATGATATCATATTTATTTATATAGTTATATTATAATTTAATAACAATTATTTAACTATTATACATTAGGTTAACATACCCTCTACCTAGGAAAATTACAAGGTAAGGTTTAATTCTAAAATCTCTTCATTATTCGAGATTGTTTTTACGTGAGTATCTACTGGGACCTCATTGTCATCCACATCCATGTTTCAGAAAAATATTTTCAAAAGGGATATTTTAAGGTTTTATGGAAGGGACTCATTAACTGGATCATTATTTTAAATGGTTTAAATATTTATTCTTCCAAATCATTCTCATTATTGTCCATGTTTTCAAAATAGTTTTTAAGGATTTATTTATATGGACATGAATGGTTTTAAAATGTTAATTATTTTCAAAAGTTTCAAAGTGGTATGGGACACTTTTATTCAAAAATTTCTTTAAATGTCTTCCTTTCTAAATTTTGGGACTTTAAAAAAATTATGAAAAAAGGATATTTCACTAAAAGAGTTTTAAAAATTATTTTCATCTATGTCAACATCCTTTGATGGATTTTAAACTTGTTTGAAGATGATTTATTATGATACAAATATTCCATATTGTATTGAAGGTTTGGGGATATTTTTTAATATGGATGTGTTATTTTTATACCATTCATGGTTTATGGATAGGGTATTGACATTTCGTATTCAAGTTTTAATATGAATGTTTATGTTATGTTTAAACCTATTCATATGAGGAATGCATTGGACTTAGTAAGTGATGGGTGGAGCCTGCTATAACTCCCCGATGCATTGGTAGGTCCCATGGGAAAAACTAGTGTATTCTAACAAGGCCTTTACAAAATCTTATTTTTAGTCTTGGAACAAGTCCTTGACTATGTGGTAATGAATTCTGGCATTATGCATTCACACATTTTGAATTGGATATTTGATATTGTATGTGATTATTTGACTATTAGAATATCCATGTGAATTAGTAAATGTAATTATTTGAATTTTTTAGCCATATTATACAAAAGTTTATGTTTAAAAGGATTATGTTTTAGTCTTATACATTTCCTTAAATGTTTATGTTTATTTATGATTGTTTCCGCTATATTGTTATCCTTACTGAGCATCTGAGCTCACCCCTTTCTATGTTTTATTTTTTTCAGTATACAAACAAGTATATTATGACTAATATGTAAAGATAATCTAAGGTATATGAATGTGGTCTATGGAGACAATTTTGTTGTTGTTTTTTGTTTTATAATGTAATGTAACGTTCATGTATGTAATCTATTTTCCAAGACAACTAAACTGATCAGTACTCCAGGACATGATTTCCTTGTAATCATGACAATGTATTAAAATAATGCACCGTCTCTGGGTAACTGGGCTCAGGGAATTAGAACAACCTTGTAAGATTATTCCATTGATATTTAATGATTAAAATTATGAATCATCTCCCTTGATGAAGATGATGAGGAGTGTTTTCTTTGAGGGGGAGAAAAATGAATAAGCTTCCAGAATTATTATTTCAATCAGTATCAACTTCAGTTTGTATTAAATTCAATTACTCTAGAAATTGCTTTAAGAACATGTCATTAGAGAAGGGATTCCATATATCAATCTATCATCCTTGGTTACTCATAATGAATATCATTTTACAAAGGGGGAGTAACTGTATTAATAAGTGAAATAAGAAGAATGCAACTGCCCTAAGGCCCCTTATCCTTCCAATTGAACTTGAATGTTTTTTATTTATTCGTCGATGTGTGTGTAGGATTTTCAGGTTGATTATTCCCTATCACATTCAATTTCTTTATCCTGGAATTAAAGTGGAAAACCGTTTAATACAAAGTACATGAGTTCTCATCACGTGAGGTATCATGAGAAATGAATAATGGATGTCCTTTTTTCTAAATCAAATCCTCTTGTTTTACACTGAGCATTTCTCAAGTAGACTTAGAGTGAAATGATTGATGGCACATTGATTAATAAAGGAATGATACCTTTTTCCCATGAACATTGTATTTCTTCCCAATAAGGGAGATAGAAAGTGAAATGAATGTTTGAAAAGAGAGAGAATATTATCATTCTCATTTTGATATTGACACATTCATTTGAGAAGGAATTGACGGCATTGAAAAAAAATAAAAAGTGGGAGATTGTTGGGACCACTTTGTGTATAAGGTTGTATTTGTTGTCAATAAAGATCAAAATGAAGAAGGAGATGAAGAATAACACCCAAGTTATTGAAAGGGATAAATTTATATGATTGTTGAACTGATCTTAAGTTCAAAATACATGTATCAAATAAGATACATTGTATTCAACAATGAAACCATCTGAGAGAGTGTTGAAGGGATTCAAGTTATAAAGTGACCACATAACATCTTACTGTTTAAAGAGACCAAGAAAGAGCCTTCCTGAAGATACATGAATCATTTCATGAAGAACCATGTGGGGATTTTAAGATTTAAGGATGATCATAAAAATATGATAATATGATGCTAGACATATTCAATGTTGACCGGAAAGACTGATGTTGCTATAAGATAGAGAAGTTGCAGTACTTTCCCTGTAAAAATTTGACGATGCTAAAGGTGATTGATCATAGAATATATATCATGACAAATAATATTTGTGATGAAAGTAGATGATTGTTGAAGAATAAAAATTATATTGAATTATTAGGGGTGTTCTTACCGAAACAGATATTTAAGGTGGTGATGCTTCCTGGTGTTTCCCAAAAAAAATCAGGATTTTGTTTTTGGCACTGGAAGGATTTCTTCATAGGAGTGAAAAAGATTCAGAATGGAGAAGGAAATCAGTGAAGGAAGAAAAATGTATACCTCAGAACATGGATCATGTACAATGTTTCAGGAATGGTTCGAGGTCGCGTACCTGGAAGCAGAAACAGTACGCGGAGCGGTGTGCTTAACTGAAAATGGTTTGTTATGATGGTAAGTGGTTAATGTGTGTGGTAAGCAGAATATAGAAAATTTTTCACTACAAAAGGAGTTTCAGTACTTGAAATAGAATATTGTTGGTGGAAGAGATCTAGTACGTGGACCGGTGTACACATGGTGTGTGGTGAAGGTTCACAGTTCGCAGGAAGGTCGCAGTATGCAGTGGATGCTCATAGTATATGGAAGGAGCATAGTTTTCGGTGAAGATTTTACCACATTGAAATTTTTTTTTAAAAAGATTAGAAAAATTTGCAAAGTTATTTTCCTTTATATGGAGTATAATCCCATAATTTAGTGAGAGAAAATTCGATATGAAAATATCCTTACTATGGAAGAACTCAGCTAATTCTGAAAGTGGTACACATGAGAGACTCTGTAAGATGAAGTGGTACACAAAATACAAATGTTTTGCGATATTGGAAGGAGTAGTCCATGGAAGAGATTTTTCGTAAGAAAAAGTGGTATGCGAGAGATGAAATAATTCACAGAATTGGAAGAAGAAGTATGCATAAGGAAGAAACAGTATGCCAAGGTGGTACACAGAGGAGGTACGTGAAGGAAGTATATGAAAGCGGTATATAGAGTCTATATATGAAGGTGATACATGAAAGAGGAAGACAAAGGCAGTACACAAAGGTCATACGAGGAGGTGGTATGTGAAGGAGGTGCGCGGAGCAGGTGCAGAACATTGAGTAGAGGCGGTACGTAGAGCAGAGGTGGTACAAGGAGTAGGGACAGTAAGCTGAGTAGGCACGTTATACAGAGCATGTGGAGTACGTGGACCAAGAGTGGTATGCAGAGAAAGAATAGTATGCAAATTAGATATAGTCTGCAGAATTAGAGACAATTTGTGGAAACAAAAACATCATAAATGGAGTTTGTGATTCTAGAGAAAAAAGAGGAATAAGTTCTAGTGCATTCAGTTATCACACTGAAGGAGAAAACAAAATATAAAATAGTATCAATTTGGGACATTTATTCAAGAATTTTATCATGCTGAATAGAGACAAAAACTTGTCATGTCAATCTGTTGAAGCAACCTTCAAGTTGATAAATTGAGTGAGACCTCTTCCTAATCAGTGAGCCAGGGGGAGTCAACCGAAGTGATCTGAGGGAAGCAGTGGGTTATACCTAAACCTTTGTAAGGGCCATGTGCCTAAGATAGAGTGATTATTCCCAAAACATTGTAATCCACAACCAATGAAGATTAGTGTAATTTGGTATCACCTACAACCTGTTGGTGTGTGATCCTTGAATGTATCCCTTAGTGTTGAACCAAGTAAAAATTGTTGTGTTGTCCTTCTATATGTTAATGTTTTAATTACTTTACATATCTATCATACAGGTTTAAACATGTTCCTAACAACATTGGAAAATGATCCAGTAAAGAAGAGAAAAATTTTACACCCTGATTCACCCCCCTCTCAGGGTGGTCTAGGGTCCTTCAGGTCATTTATAAGTGAATCAAGACATATAGAATAGACCAGAATAATTATATTATGTTCATGTACAATAGAAAATATATCATGTTGTTTAATTTCACATAACAAGGGATATATACCCAATGATAATTTTCGTAGATAGGAATATCAACTCAAGGATATGTGATTTTGAAAAGAAGCATCTCAACATAATGAATTTGTTCTCCCATGCAGATCATCTCAACTCAAGAAATTTTGGCTTCTAAAAGGAGTTATTTGACTCATGGAATATTATTGTCCAAATATATTTAATACCTGAATATGGAAGTGTATAATAATATTATATCATAATCTATAAATGATAATAGGATGATGAAAATATGTGTAACATAAAGGGAATTTTAATTAACCTGAATAGTGGGGTTGTGGAATGTGTAAATCATAACATAAGAATGTATGAGTAAATGGACATATGTTGGAATTATTCAACCTTAGTAAAAGATGATAATATCACCAATACATTTGGAATTTATCACCCTTAGTTTCATTTACTTAACCCTTTTTATATTTATAGTTAGTATTTAAAAATATTTGGTTATGTTTTTGTAGGTTAATTGAATATTTGGAATTTCATTAAGGCTTATTTGGAGGTGAAAAGTTTGAAAATAGTTAGTAGAAAATACGTGGCACCTCTATGAAATTGTAATACTAAAATAGTGGGAACTGGGTAGGCACACAGTTAGGAACACAGTTTAGCCAGATCTTACAAATTATAAGTAGATACCATGCAATAAAGGATATTGAGGAATAACACGAATGGTGTGTAGTTTTTAAAACCATGTGATCCATCCATTGTATGAGTGTTTTGAGTTAGTGTCTTCAACATGGTTAGTGAACAATATTCATAACCATGCACCCTAACCATGAACAATGAAAAATTAGATCCAAAATTCAGGGATTTAATTTTACTAACCAAATAAACCAGACTTTTTTTAAATAATAAAGTAAAATAATGATTTATATCACTCATAGGGATTAAGAGACAATTCCTTACAATTATAGATATATTTCTATACAAATAATAGTGCATTGTATTTTTATATTCATCAGTAATTGAACATTCTTCAATATTCTCCTTAGATATATTCTTATTCCCAATATTAAAATCATGGATCCAGTATTTGGAGATATATCAATGATCATTTATTTCAATAATTATGATATATGATTTTTTTTATTTAAATTAATTAAATCCAATGATGTTTTTTTAGAAATTCAAGCCTGGTTTTTGAAAACAATGTTTTGTCCTTCATTTTCTCCCATGTTTTAGTGGTCGGTGTATTCTCCCTCAACTCCACTTGAAAATTACATGAAGGAATGATTTAAAAAAATTAATTTCATTATATTGAAGTGAAAATCATAGTGTAAATTTATTTATACTATCAATCCAATTATGGTTCTAGAAATCATAGTAATTGTATGACTTTTTAAAATATAATTGTTTATAATTTTAAAATGGTGATTTTAAAATTATGTAAAGTGGAAGAAAGTAATTTAGGTTTAAAATTTATTTTATTGAAATGGGTTGACATTATTTTGGAATAATGGTTTTTAATGAGTTGAATAGGATACATATTGGTCATAATGTACCATAATCAATGTGGTAGTGTATGGTTTTGATTTTCCACCATCAATGGTAACACTTTGATTTTTTGTTTATTTGTGTGTTTTGTGGATGTGTGTGAACATGTAAAATATATTCAAAATCACAAAGTGTGAAATAAGTTTAAGGATTCTTTGATTTATTCATTTAAAATTCATTTAAATGCTAAATAGATTGTATTCTTTAGAATAAAATTTTGAATTTATATAAACTACTTTAAAGATCATTTAAACTAACTTATATAATAGTACTAACAAATTTTATATTATTGTTGTGAGTTGAGAATCCATTTCATAAATCCTACTATGTTTTATACTCTCCCCTTGCATGACAAATTTGGATCCTTTTCATATGTTATATATCAAGACATGGGTAAAGGAAATATGTCCCAGTTATTTAGTTATGTATCTTCATGTCTTGGTTTGGGCATGTGGAGTTGGATCATGTAGCATGTTTGGATTTGATGAGTCGATTTATATATCGTATCTCAGGATTTTTTGTCTTTGTTTACTATTTTTACTCTGTTATTGTTTATGTTTTAGATGGTTTTGTTTCATTTCTATCATGTACTCATGCATCATTTGTTGGTTAGTTATTATGGTTATCATGGTTTGACTATTTCCCATTAAATGGTAATTGTTCTCCAATTGTTTATGAAGACCTATGAATTTATTATAATCCTTATGTGTATTGGGTATATCACCTAAGGATTAGTATTACACCCACCTCTTCAAAATAGATTGGGTGAGGGGTAGTATATTACAAATCATATCAACTTGATTGATCATTGAAATTGGATATGTGTTAGTATATCTGTTAGGATGTTAGTGAGAAGTATGATTATAGGAACATGAAATGCAGATCATATAGAGGAATTGATAGCCTATTTATGTTGAACATTATGTTACCCTGGAATTTGGTACGTGATTATTTTGAGAAACTTCTATGATTTTTAACCTCATCAACATGGTTTTAGCCGATTAGAAGAGTGCAACAACCCGTGTTTTTCTAGACTTGAATTTTTTTAAAAAAAATTGAATTTATTCTTTTAAATACTGGAAATTGATAAAATTAAAACATTCTCCAAGCATAATATCTTGTATATTTTTCATAGCCATTTTTTTGATCTCAACATTAGTTTTTTACCCTATGATAAGTGTTTGGTAGAATTCTGAGCCATTAAAATTTTAGCTAAATAATTGATATTTAATATTTAATAAAATAAATAATAATTTATTCATGCATGTCAATTAAAAAATATTTTTTGAATGGAGAGTCCGAATGATATTTTTTATTCTCTGTTGAATTTGTATTTTGATGTTTTTCCTATGTGATTAATAAAATCAGGATGGGGTTGGGGCTAGGGAGGGCTCTATTTATTTTTATTTTCATTTTATTTTCTTACTTTTATTTCCATATTTTATTTTATTTTATTTCTCCACACTTTATTCTTTAAAACACCACTTGTGGACCCCATTATGTCATTGATAGAAAAAATTTCGAGTGAGAGAGGTAAATAGATAGAGGTAAAGAGAGGTACCTATGCAGATCTCGAGACACACACGAACGTCGTGCCTTAACCGTGAAGCAAGGAAAATGGAGATAATTTGGTGGATTCCACCAAAAGGTAGTCTTTCTTTGTGTTTTTTTCACAAATACTAATAATTTTTCATTTCCATTTTTTAATACCATATTACTCATTCATAGGACCCCTTGTGGGTCGATTTGTTGTTTTTTTGTAAAAAAAAAGTGCTTTATGTAGATTTTAGGGTTTTTCATTTGGGAAAACTCGTCGACATAGAGTGTGGTTCATGACCTACACCTAGTGTGTTATTCGTGTTCTAGTAAGTTTAATTTGATGATGTAGACTACATGTATTGTTATTATATTCGTTGTATTTTGGCCTCTAATATATAAATGATTAATAATATAGGATGCCTGTGTGAGGGGCACATGCCGTTTAGATTATAGGGGCATACCTCACATGGGTCACACACCATGTATAAGTATATGACCAGGTGATATACATATCCAGGGTATGTAAGGCTCATGGGAAGTTACCTCGTATAGGTTAAAACCATGTATAGGTCCAAAACACCAAATGCATGATCTTTTACATTTCCTATTCGTCTAGAGTACATTCCCAGGTTGGTCCTTGAGGGTACATATGGTTTACTAGGGTACACATGTTGTGTACTCCTATTTTTCCACCCCATGGGGTATTTTCCTATTTTATTCCCCAGAGTTGGATTTGGACATAATATAAGTCCATTATAAGTATAATTTCATGTATATCTGGATGATAAGACCATTTTAATGTTTTATCGAATCATAAGTGGAGTTTAAAAAATTTCTTGATTTGAGAGGTTCTTCTGTGGGGGATCAAATCATTTTTTATATTAAGAGAGACACTTTAACCCAAGATGATATATGAGATATCACTCTTCACTAATGCCTTATTATAATTTATTTTGAGGGAGTCTCCCATATGGGATATTCCCTTCTAGCCTATGAGGTTTTTAAATTAGTTTTCCTCAATGATCCCTTGTAGGATTCATTTTCATATATTTCAAATTAGAGGATATTGTGTAGGATGACCTTAACTTATTTTATTGTAGGGGGTACCCTATAGAATCCCATTTTCATACATGATGACTAAGGAAATCACTAGTGGTAATCCTTCACTTTTGTACCATTTTGAGGATCCATTATAGGATTCCTCTACTAACATGTCATTAAAGGGTTTCTTATATTATTCCTCCTCTTACCTTTTCAACTAAGGATCCCTCGTAGGATTATTTCTCTTGTGTGTAGGCCTTGGGGATCCAATGTAGGATGAATCTACCATGTCTTTACTTGATTTATGTAGTGGGTGTCGTGATTTTTGATAGTCCCTATGCAAGTACATCAGGTTTTGGAAGAGATTATAGTTGGTTTCACCTTAGAACTCATAAAAAACATGAAAGTACATGGGGATATTGTAGTAGTGTTGGGTTTAGGAATTTTTTCACCCTCACTCTTTTTATTATATCAACTGATTACTAGTGATATTGTGATGATTACCAAAATTTCATCTGGGTTAGTGGTTATTAAGCCCCATGTGATTTTTCTTCTATCCCTTTGGGATTCCCAGACATTCTTTCAAAGGATTAACTTTTTTTCCATGATATTTATCATATTTTTTTATACCTAGAATAATTACCTAGGATCTTTCTGTTGAACATATTTAATTATATTTGACTATTATATTATTGGGGTTTCTATATTTACTTATTGGAATCCATTTTTTGAGACTATTATCATTATATATATGTGTGGAGTTTCTAGAAATGATACTCACGGATGATTACACTCTCCTAAGTGATGAGGACGACTTTTCTCACCTCATTTTCATATGTGAGGAGTATTATTAATCTCCCCTTATATTATGAACTAAATGGGTATGAATACACTCTCCTCAACCTAGGGTTTTAGTGGATTATTACACTCTCCTATAATTATGGTCTACGGAGGATGTTTACGATCTCTTAGACCCGTGGCTTCTGGAGAATAACAATGATCTCATAGGGTTTTCATATGATGAGGATCACCAGAAGTGGTCTATAGGAGAAATATTACAAGCCTTTACTATATGACGGAGTATAACATGTTGTCCACACCAATGATTGATGTTAGGAATGAAATCTGCATCTAGATCTCAATGGGTAGTCTTGTATCTCACTAGTGTTATCACCTTGAAGATTGCCTAAGTGTCAAACCCTTAGGGTTCATCTAAGACTTAATGTCGTTACTTCCTATAGAATATGAACTAGGGATCATGAATTAGACACGATTTAAGTGGCATTAGGGACATGGAATACATCTCTTGTCCATTTATAGGGTGTATTTATGTACTTCTCTAGAATCATTCTTTGTTATTATTGGATGAAAGTGTGAGTTAACCCAGGGATAGGGCAAATATCCCCCTATTGTGACATAGCTTGCCCAGTGTCATTTCTAGAACTAGATGAATGTAGTATTTTACAAGTGGGAATACATATCCATATATCTAATTTATGATACATGTCTTGAGTAGCATGACGTCCAACTCAATGCCCAAACATCAGATGCCCATGGGATTGGGATCACAGTCCCATGGATCAACTACTGCTGGTTTGGTATTATTTCTTTCACCATAATCATATATTTTCATATTAGTTTGTATATATAAAGGTATGGTACTATACATATATATTCATATGATATGAATATCCAAGATGGAACATTCCCAATTGATCGAGATTATAGACTCAGTGTTGAACATTGGTTTCATGTTATTGGTTTTTCTTATCTATTAAGTTGTTTCTCAGCTAAGCTAAGAATATTTCATGATCATGAACTTATAGAACCATATTTATAGGTCCATCATTGGGTTACCCTTCTGATATTATCTCTCACCCCAACACATGAACCTCTTTGTACATGTAGAATATTTTTAATTGTTAGGTTGAGCACCATTGCAATATGGATAGGACTAAGGCCCAGAGTTGAAAAGATCGAGGAGATCTGCTCATATGGGTTATTTTGTTTGGACGGTTTTGAGTTCAATAGTTTATAGAGACTGGTTAGTGGTATAAATCAGTGTTAGTATTAGAGATATATAATTTTACATTTGTTTCTTTTATTTACTCATGTATCTGTATGGTTATCCCTGATGGAGACCAGTGTTGTATAGATATCATTGTTGTTTGAGAGTTTATATAATCTAATACATTATTACATAATGCTCTATTTTAGTAAATTTTCTTATTCCTCAATATTTTTATTTATTTTTACGATAAATGGCTATTTTTTATATTTTATTACTCTAATATGAGGGCATAGCATCCCCTCTACCACACCCCAAGCCCCAACTAGTATTAAGATAAATCTAGCATCTGTGGAGGTTCAATTTAGGCCTTGTGGAGAACCAATTCATATCACCAGATTAGTGGAGAATAGTTATGGATGTTACAAAGTGGTATCAGTGGTTTTTCATTTACTTGGATTTACTATTTAGGATATGATACATAGATGTATTAGGATTGTGTTGGAACTTATGATGGTAATCATAATGGGGTGTAAAGAACACTTTTCCTGATAAAACATCCATGTTTCTTGATGTATGGGATTGTTTTTCTAATATTTGATGTTAGAGTTGTATATTATATTCACCTTGAACAATTAACATGTTGTGATATTGGGATGGTATAATATATTTTTGATTTCTAGATATTGTCCCATTTGAAAGAGGCCATGGATTGATTGTTACTCCCCAACAAAAAAGGAAAGATGTGTCTCATGAATAATATTTGGTAGGTAGAATTCACATCATATAGGCCTACTAGTGTGTGGTTATTACTGATGATCTATGAAATTTATTTAAATTGTCAACAAAAATCCTAAATGGAGTTTTACCATATAGAATTTTGGGGGAATTATTCTCAATTAAGACTACATTAATGTATATATTTCTTTCCTCTAATAGGTTATGTGGCACTACATTGAGGTGTTTGGTTGTGGGGATGATGACTCATTCCTCATGCATGGGATGTGTAGTGTAACAACATAATATTTTCTAAAATACGTTTTTTTCAAATAAATTTAATCTTTTTTATATTTTTCATTTCATGCAACACTGAATATAGTATTTCAATATTATATATCTATTTTTTGTTTTGGTAAATGAAATTAAAGACATAGATTATATTCCACTACATGAAATACCATCTTGGCTTGTGATACAGGCAACAATGAGTTTCTATAAAACATAATTTTATCGTAATAATAATTTATATGAGATAGTTATAACTTGGACATTAAAATTAGTAATATTAATAGAAATAAAAAAATTTAAATATTATTAGTGATGGTTTTATGTAAATAAAAAATATTGATAATAAAACATGTAATATTGGTAAAGTATTTATATACAAGAAAATACTATTGTCTCAAATGAACTAATTTTTATGTCATTATATGAATGATGATAAAATTAATTTTAGAGAAACTTATAGATTAAATTTAATAATATAAAAGTAATTTTGAATTCATAATGTCGACATTATCTTAGTGTTAATTTTTGTGATTTTTCTATGAAACATCAATTTTGGGTGAATAGTAAAAACATACTGAATTTAAATTCCAAAGTGATTTTTCATCTACTTTATTTTACAGTAAAATTAAATTTTATGTTTATTTTAAATTCAAAATATATGAATTTTCAATAAATTAGTCCAATTTAGTTTATTGTAATTATTCTTATATTGAATTTTGATATAAAAAACTAATGAACTTTTGAACATTCTCACATAAAAACCCTATTGTCTCACCATTCTTGTTGTATTAGTATTATACTTAATTTTTATGATTTTGTTTATTGAATTTATAAAAAATGATATATAAGGTTTTAATATATGTTATATTTATATTTTATTAAGATAAACATAATTTTTGACTAAAAATTTTATTGAAAGTGATTAAAATTAATAACAATGATTAATGTGAAATGAAGCTTAATAAGGGAATACAGCTTAATATTAAGGGCCAAAATGACCTATCCACTCTACCAAAACCCATTCCTAGCCATATTTTAGACATAAATGTTCCATTATTTATTTATTTTTTTGATTTTTTTTTGTAAAAACGTGGCTACACCTAACTTTGTTTTCAAAAATGAGAAGTGTGTCACCTACCTCCATTATAAAAGGCCATCACCTGTCCACCTTCATCACACCTATAAATCCCATTAATTAAAGACAACATATGATCAATTAACTCCCAATAATCACTAAATTCATCCTTTGAGCCTACATTTTACCATAAATCCAACAAATTAACCCCTTGGGTGAAATCCATATTGATTTACCAAAGAAAATGTAATTTGTTTCTCAATCACCTTTTATTTATTTTATTTCTACACCAACTAAATTATTATTATTAAATGACCATATAATGACATCTGTATCCTAAATATACTGATATGTGGTTATTCTAAGGGTTCTATATATACTTATAGGCACTTCCATCTAATGGGTAATGAAATCGTCATTATTTTGTACGACAAACTACATCCTCAAGAAATGATGTTGTACATTTTAACGTTACCACTTATTATTGCGGGGAATTATGATTAAGAATATATTTTTATATTATATATATGATATTTATGATTTACTCATACTTATTTGGTTTCTATATAAATCATAACCTTATAATTTCTATTTTTTGTACATACGATAACTTCATTTTTTGATGTATGGACTACCGCCTCGTCAAAGTGATTTGATTCTTTCGCACATTGAATGTAATGTATTCAGGATTAATATAGTAAAATTATAGGATATATATTATATTTATAAATATATATTTCTTTGTAAATTATTATATAACCCATACCTTCATACTTTACATTTTTTGTAAATATGATAACTTTGTTTGTAGATATGTGGACTACCACTCCTTAAACTAATGTGATTCCTTCACAATTTAAGATGAATATATTCAAAATTGTTTTAGTATATGAACATGATATATATAAATTTAATATATAAATCGAATGATTATATATATATATATAAATATATGTCATTTACTTTCTTTCTTTCAATACGACCATAAAACAGATGCAGTGTTCATTTGTATGTATGACCTACCATCTCCATGAACAATGTATTCAATTTAATATTCCAATATTTAATAGATTAATATAAATATTTATATAATGAATATCTATGTTATATAAATAATTTTTTACATTTTTTAAATAAGTAAATCATGATCGATGTAATATGATCAAGAATAACATGTTAAAAATGTATGATAAACAATATGGTTAATACCTGAAACATTACTTTAACAGGTAAATGTTAATAAAAGGGTAATATACAATCTTAATTGAATCCCATATAGAATTTTATAAAATAATATGGTTCTATGATATATGAAGAATAATATTTTATTTATTTAATTATTGGTTTGAATGAGTATAAATAATGTCAAGAATTAAGGTAAAGAAATTTCATCTCACTTTTATTTCCATGAGATACATGATTATTCACCACAAATTTCATTTGTGTTTTGTGTATACTTCCCATGGTTGAATTAAAATATTCATATAATTAAATTTATTTGTCTTTAGAAATAAATTTCATGATATTTATTTCACAGGGTTTATGTTTAAAAGGATACCAAATCTGTAAAGCAATGTTGTCTCAATTTTCCTTCATTGAGACACATGTCTTGTTATGTAAATATATTTTTCCATGAGGTGTATATACTGAATTTGACATTGTATATCATAAATATCCTTATTTTCATGATATTTTACGATTCATGTAATTTTATTATTTCCATTCTATTTTGATTTAATGTTTCAAATTTTTAATGGTTTATAGATACAATCTCACTGTTTATCGTGATTGTTAATGATTATGAACAAACTGATGAAATATAATGATCTATATATCAATATCTCTCATGAGTTTTCCTACCATATGTTTATTCATGTTATATACATTTAATGCTATTACATTCCCACTATTTGGAATATAATATGATCATGAATGTGTATTTAAGAAACCCTAACTTTATATAATATCTACAGTAGGAAAGTTTTGTTCCTTCACAATCATGTTTTCTATAAAATTTTCCAAAAAAATATAATATTCTCTTAGGATATTTAAAATAAATTTGTACCAATGTTTAATTTATTTTTAAAAAGGTTTTTAAAAAGGAATCTCTTTGTTGTTTCTCGATGGAGACACTGTTCTAATCTTTCTATGGTAAAAAAGGAATGTGTGGAATGTACTAATATACCCTTTGGCATGATCTTCATTCCCTTTATTTATCATTTATAATATTACAATTTTTTTAAAGATATTTTTTTTCTAATATTTTAAAAATTCTTTTTTATAGTTGTTTTCAAAATAAAACGTTTTCATGATTTTTTTATGATTAAAAATAGTTTTAAATAATTTATAAAACTTTTATTATATGTGTTAAATGTAATTTAAATGAAATAGTTATGAAAAAATATTTCATGATTTTTTTCAATGAAATGTGTCTCAAAAATTTTTTAGGATCTATTTAGAAAATTTAAATAATTTTTCATGGGAATAGTTTTTCTAAAAAAATTCCATGATTCCTTAATAAGTTTGAAAGTTTATTCTCATGAAAATATTTTCAAAATGTTTTATGATTTAAAAATAATTTTCCAAATAACAAAGGATATTTATCTCAAGTATTGATTTTAAATGATATTTCCACATTATTTAATATTTATGATGAAATCTATTGAAGTTAGTCATTACTTTTGGGGGAAATGATACAAAGAATCCATTCACAATCTTTCTATGAATGGTCCTTGCTTTTATGTTATGGTGGTTATAAAACCCATTTCTATTTCATGGGCTACATGTTTATGAAACCCTTTTCTTATTCCTAAGATGCATTCTATGAAACCCACTAATTTTCATGGATTATTCATTAATGAAATGATTATTAATCCTATATTTTCTATAGGTTATGATGTGATGGAATGTTTATGATACCAATTTTATTTCAAGGGTTATGATATAATGTTTATGAAACCCATATATTTTTATGGGTCATGATATAAGGAATGTTTTATTATCTTATGGAACATGAATGAATGGTTTTATTATGTGATTGATGAGACTTATATCTCACTCCAATGCATTGGGTAATGACTTATATATCCTCTGGTAATGGTGGGAATCATATCGATGGGATTGATACACATTGGTAAGATTGCGAAACTAGATCCCTTAAAAGGAAATGAATGTGACTGCGGATGGCAGTGTTTCCCAATCAGTAGGTTTAGTTTCAATGAAGATGGAATATGGGTAAACCCAATCCACTTTGGGAAGGTGGGGAAACCCAGTCCTCTATTGGAATAAGGAGAATCCTATTCTTCTATGGGAATATGGGTAAACCTGATCCCTTATAAAATAAATGACTTCGACTACTGATGGGGTTGTGTCCCATCCAGTTGGTGTAGTTTCCTTGATGTGCCTATATAAATTTATAGATACATTACTTGACTTATATAGAATGATATAACATTTTTATGTTTATGCCACAATTCAATGTATTATTCCTTTTTTATGCTTTCTTGTCTTATGATCATATTTCCATTATGATTAATGACTTATGAACTCTATGATTTATGCCATGATTCATGTTTATGATCTACAATATGAATGGTGTGATATTAAGATGTTGTGATCACATTACGTTACCCATATTCTCATGTTTATACTTAAATATCTCCCTTTTTAACCCTTATTGAGCATCTGAACTCACCACTTTTTATGTTTCCTTCCCCATATTGTGAAGATATGTATTAAGTACAATCTACCTAAAAAGGGTTTTAGTCAAGAAAAACCTAGAGGGAGATAATTTAGCTCACTTATATACCACTGTTTATATGTCCATTTTTGCAAAGGAAATAATATAATATGGTCATTGGGTGTCTATGGTATTAGAGTGAAGGTTTATTAAAACTTTGGAAACTAAGTTTAGAAAACATTAGTGATATCCCAAGGGTTTTTTCTAATGGTATTTCTAGTGATTTCTCTAAGTATATGTTTAAGGATGAGGAAAAGTTTAGGAAAATTCCCTTGAATTTTGTTGAATGGTAGATATATTGGTTTCCTAGCATTACATCCCTCTCAGTATAGTACAAGTAAATATGGATTGGGCATAGATGTACCTAGGTGTAACAACTCCACATAGCTATGTCAGATCTGACTCTAGCATTACCTAGTAAAAAAAATGGTCCATGCTTCATACTTGGTTTGATACTTTTGGGGGATATTATTTGGTAGTTCGCAAACTCTTCATGAACCATAATTAAGGATTTTAGGACAAGTTGGATATGAATAACCTTGGATAAACCTATGATGTCATAGATTAAGTATGGTTTCTTGATTTAGACATCATATTAGTAGTTCATTTTTATGATTATGTGGTTTTATGTCATGATAAAAAGTGTTCACATTATGATTTCTTATTAGAGTTAATGGTGTTAAACATAAGGAATTGGATTAACATTAGATTTGATGGAAACTTTTCTGATTAGAAGTAAAATTGGATGATCAATGGATTGAGGATGTTGTGATCATGCCAATTCAATTTTATTTGAACATGATTCGCATCATGTATCTTAACTAACTCTCATACTCACCAAGGAAGAGAATAAAGGAGTTTATAGGGATTTCAGGTAATGGCGACCATGGAGGAAATAATAATTAGTTTCCTTTATTTTAAGAATGAAGAACGTATCACCTAAGTGAATGTCTTCGAAAAGAAAGAATATGTTTTAACTGTGGAAAAGAAGGACACAAAGAAAGTAATTGCAAATAAAAAAAGAAAGGATTAGTTAATTAGATTGATGGAAATATTATCTTCTCTAAGATATCATCAAAGGATAAATTCTTTATGTGTGGAATGAATGGCCATTATACAAGTCAATTTCCCATGTGGAATGCTCAAGAGGAGAATCAACAATGTGGTACGTGTAATGGTTATATTACTGATGATGATATGAGTACTTATGAAATGTGAAAGGAAATGGGTATTAAGTAATGAGATGAGGTAGCCTTGTTATGGATTAAGGATAAAGTGGAATAATTAAAGTATTTATATATTTTTATTCAAGAATTATGTTATATGAATGGTGAAATATATAATTATTGTTCATTTTATGTTATGTATTTAAAAAAATATGTTGAATGGTTCTAATGGATTATAAAAGTGATTTAATTTAAAGGCGATGTCCATGGAAAACACATGATTAAGGGAATTGTGACCCTTAATATGCTCCATATGTTGAGATAATGATGTTTTGGATAAATATATGTTGTATATGAATATGTAAATTTGATGGTACTAATTACCTTGGAATTGATAACAATTTTTTTTGAAAAAGTATTATATGTTATCGAGGATGAAGATTAAAAGTTTTAGGATTTAAGGAATATATCGAGTAATACTTTGAATAAGGAATTATGAAATTTTTCTAAAATTATTTATGGTAATTCAATTTATTACCATGTTTTAAGAGAATATAAGATTAGGGTATTCAGAATTTTGGAATTGGACAACCAAGAGCTACATTGTGTTATATATGGGATCAATGTTAAGATGGTATAATTACATTCTTTATAAAGTTTTATATTTTCATTTTTTGAAGCATTACAAGGTTTACCATTTATGGAATGGTTTATATGAAACATTTAATGAGGTTTTAGATATTAATGTATTGTATCTCCATGTGATGATTTATGAAAATTGGATAACCTATACTAATCGTTTGGTTGTGATAAGGACATATAGAATGAACTATCATTCTATTTATGATTATCATGATCTGTTAGTGCTTCAGGAATGAAAAGTTCACCTTCCTTCAAAGGGAAAGAGGTGAATTCTAAATTTATCAAGGCACAATAAAGGGTGTGATTTTACTGAATAAAGTAGGTGCACCGTCTAATGAATATTAATCAACTCTAGGGAATGTATTTGGAAACCAAAAAGGTTATCCAAATATTGTCTTTTCACTCGACACTTACGTCCTCCTATGAGTAAACCTAGTTATGAGTTACATTGGGTAACTATTATGGTTCCAAAATTATTTTTAATGGAAGTTTTAATATTAATTTTTACAATTTCAGTTTCTATGAATGGAACTTTCAAGTATTAAACATTTGATAAACTAGATGAGTTTCAAGGGTGAAATTCATTTTAAGGGGGGTAGAATGTAACACCCTAATATTTTGTGAAATATTTTTTTAGAATTTATTTATTATTTTTTATATTGTTCTTTTTATTCAAAAATGAATATATATTTTTTATATTAAAGAACTTTGTTTGGTTTGTGTAGCATAAATGTTAAATGAATATTTTCTTATGCTACATAGAAACACCAACTTGACTTGCGTAACATGCAAAACATGGGTACGTTTAAATATAGTTTTATTATTATAATTATTTAAATGTGATTTTTATAACCTTATTGTTAAACATAGTAATATGAATATAAATAACTAATTTGTAAATATTATTTATAATTTTTTTCTATAAATAAATCCTTTGGATGAGAAAACATGTAATATTGGTAAAGTCCTTATATGTTTGGAAATACTATTTTCTCAAATGAAATCCTTTTTATGTCCTTGTTTGATTGATTATGAAATTATTTTAAGACACTATTATTGAATGAATTTGATAACATAAAAATAATTTTTCAATTAAGAATTTACAAATTATCTTAGGTTGAATTTTTGTGATTTTTCTGAAAAACTTCATTTTTCAGTGAATAATAAAAAACTGAATTTCAATTCCAAACCATTTTTTCATCTAATTTTTTATAGTTAAATTATATTTTATGTTGGTTTTAAAGTCAAAATACATCAATTATACATCCAGTAGTCCTAGTTTTTATCATTATAAATATATTTATATTTAATTTAGATGTAGATTCTTAATTAATTTTTGATCATTTTAACTTTAAAAACCTTATTTCTCGCCATGTATGTGGGATTAGCGTTAAACACAAATTTTCCACTACTCTTAACTGAATTAAAAAAAATGTAAATATATTATTTTAATTATTATAATATATATATTATAAAAATATCAACTTAATTTTTGACCAAAAATAGTAGTGAAAGTGATTAAACTTATTTACAATGATTAAGGTAAAATTATGCTTATTAAGGGACTAAATAGTAAACATAAGATCCCAAATGACCTATCCACATATCCAAAAACCATTTTCTGGAAAATATTTGTCCATAAAAATTTTATTAATTATTTTCATTTTTTATGACTATGGTAACATAAAAATATCGGTAAACCAAACTTGTTTTCAAAAATGCTATGTATGTCCCCTCACTCCCTTATTAAAGGCCACCACCTCTACCCCATATTCACACCACTCAGGTACTATATGTAAATCCATGATATACCCAATTCACTTACCAAAATCCCTCTATTCATCCTTAAATCCTACCTTCTGTCCTAAATCCCCCCAATGAATCCCTTTGGTGAAAACCAAATGGATTTACCCAAATAATAGGTAACATCCTTCCCCAAGAGCAATTACTTAATTTTATTTATCCACCAGCTCATTAATTCTTATGTGATTATCATTTAATAACACAAGCATTCTCAATATAATTAGGTGTTTTATTTCTAAGGGTTTGACCAACACTTTCATGCACTTCCATCAAATTGGTAATGAACGTACAGTTCTTGTGTACAACGAACTATCGCCTCATGAAACATTATTATTCATTTTTTCCTTTACCATCTACCATGGTTTGGAATTATAATAGAAACTATATTTTATATTATATATACTATAATCTATTTTTATTCATACTTATTTAGTAATTATATAAGTCCTACTTTGGGATTTCCATTTTTTATAAATACGGTAACTTTGTTTCTAGATGCGTGGACAACCACCTTCCCAAAGTGATGTGATTCCATCAATCTTCGAATTGAATGTATTAAGGATATAATTATTAAAATTATATTTTATATATATTATATGTATAATGTATTTATTCTTCTATAATTATTATATAACAAATACCTTTATAATTCTCATTTTTCTAAATATGATAACTTTGTTTGTGCATGTGTGGACAACCACCTCTTCAAAGTGATGTGATTCGTTTGGACATTACATGTAATGTATTATGGATGGGTTTAAAAAATGTATATTCAATATATGAAAAAACAATTTTTCTATAATGATATTATATATATATATATATATATCATTCCTTTAAATTATTTATTTCAATGCATACATTAAATTGACGTAGCTCTCATGCGTACTTATGACCTACCGTCTCCATGCACGATTTATTTTTTTAATATTTCAATGTTTTAAATATTACTATAACTATTTATATAATAATTATATATGATATATAACTCATCATTATACATTCTATAAATAATAAAATCATTATTAATGTAAGGCAATTAGGAATAACAAGTCCAACCAAGTATGATAAAAATTGTTATTATTGGAAACATTACTTTTACATGAAATTTCTCATAAATGGTTAATTAAAATTCAAAAGTGAATAATATATGGTATTAGATATAATAAAATGATTATGTTATAGATTTATAATAAACTTATTTTTTTATGCATGAGTTTTTAATGTGTACAAATAAATCAATAATTAAGTTGAGGGAATTTCATCTCACTTTTTATTTCTGTGAGATACATGTCTTATTCACTACTCCTTTATTTTGTGTGGTGCATATACAACCCATGTAAGTATTATATGATTATTATATTTAAATTTTTAGTTATTTAAATATTTATTTATTGATATTTCTTAGATTGGGATTATGTTTCAAAGGTTACCAAATCAGTAAAGTAATTATTTCTCAATTTTATTTCTCTAAGACACATGCCATGTTATACACCTATATTGTTTCATGAGGTGTATATACTGCCTTTGACATGGTATATATTGAATCTCAATATTTTGATGATATGTGTAGATTAATTTAATTTTATTATTTCTATTTTATTATGAATCAATGTTACCAAATTGTTAATGGTTTAAATCTAAAATCTCACCATTTATCAAGATTGTTTATAATTATGCTCCCATTGATGAAATATTATGATCCATAACTCAAAAACTCTCATGAGTTTTCTTAACATCATGTTATTAATGTTATAATAATGTAATTTTACCATTTTCTACTCATTGGTACATAAGATAATCAATAATGTTTTTTATGAATATTTTACTTTACACCTCTCTTTGGTAGGAAATATATTTTCATTAAAAACCCATTTATTATAAATAATTTTCCAAATATATTTTATTATTCACTTATGATCATTAAAAGATATTTTTACACATTTTTGTACTTCAAAAAATTGATTTTAAAATGTAATTTTCTTGTCATTTTTCTATCGAGGCACTTTCCAATAATTTTTAAAAGTGCAAGAGGAATATTTCACATGTATGGATTTACCCTCTATATTGAATAAAATTCCCTTAAGGATTCTTTTACAAGATTAAATCGTTACCTTTTAAAGTAATTTTACACTAATATTCTATAAAGTCATTATTTTAATGTGGTTTTCATGAAAAAAAATTTTAAAATTTTTTTATGTTTAAAAATAATTTAAAATTATTTTTATTGATTATTTTATAAGTTATCAAAGTATTTTCAAAGAAATAGTTTTCAAAAAAAAATTAAAGATTCCTTTTCAAACAAATGGTTATAAAAATATTTTCTAGCATTCATTATTTTTTCTAGATGTTTGAAAATAAATAGGGTTAAAAAAAATTCAAAGGATCCTTTATAAGTTATAAAGTTTAATTTCATGAAAATTATTTCTAAAAGGTTTTATGTTTTAAAAATAATTTTACAAAGATGAAAGGATATTTTTCTAAAAAATGTTTGTAAAAGGTATTTAAAAATTATTTTACAAGTAAGATACCTCTATTGGTGTTACCGATTCCTTTCGGGGGAAATAATTCAATGGTTCTACTCATATAATTTCACTGAATGGTTTGTTTCATGATGACATGGTGTTTATGAAACATATTTCTCTTTTATAGCTTAAATGTTTAGGAATCCTTTTTCTTATTCACTAGTTATATGTCCCTAAAACCCACTTAATTTCATTATTTACTATTTGATGGAATGTTAATGAAACCTATCTATTATTTATAGATTTTGATATGTTGAAATCTTTATGATACCCATTTCATTTCACAGGTTATGATATGATATTTATGAAACCCCTCTATTTTTTGGGGTCATTTTATGAAGAATGTTTTGTTATATTGTGGAAAATGTATGAATGGTTTTATCATATGATAGGTGGACCTATATCTCCCTATAATTAATTGGTTAATTATTTATATCCCATGATATAATAATGGGAATCATGTCATAGAGCTATATCCACTATGATAAGATAGAAAATATGATCCCTTACAAGTAAATGAATGTGATATGGGATAGTGGAGGGTCTCACCTAGTAGGTGTAGTCACCATGATGATGGAAGATGGGGAAACCCGATACACTATGAGAAGATGGGTAAACCTAATCCACTATTGGAAGAAGTGGAAACATGATTCACTATGGGAAGTTGGGGAAACTCGATCCCTTATAAGGAATGGTCTTAGACTGGGGATGGTTGTGTGTCCTGCCCAGTAGGTGCAGTCCCCATGAAGTACCCTAATAAGATCTAGCTATGTATATTGACTTATAGGGAATTATATTACATGGTTATGTGTATTCCAAGAATCCATGTCGTATTCCTATGTTATGCTTTCATGGATTATTATCTTGTTTCCATTATGATTAATGTCTTATAAACTCCTAAACTTTATGCCTTGATTAATGTTTATTCCAACAACCCATAATTTGATCAATAAAATTTTATTTCTTATAATTATTTAATACAGTATAAATCAAATAAAATCACTTAAAGAACGGAATAAAATCGTTATAAAGGAATAATTAATGAAATAAGAGTTATTACTATATGTTAAAGAACCTATACCAATGGAATATTAACTTGAACATTGGAATAGAAATGTGACCCTTATGAATAATAAAATATCCAATAGAATAGTATCGTCGCCTATGAATGTATAAATAAAATTTTGGTATCTTATAAATAAATTATATAAAATATATATATCCATGAATAACTAAATAAATATTTTAAAAATGATTATTTGATTATTGGTATTTTTATAAGTTTCAAATATTTATTTAAATTTTTATAATTAATATAATTATATAAAAGAAAATATATTTTAATAAAATAAACTAGTAAATTAATATTTTTTGACTCATTATTATAAGAAAATTTTATGATACCTTAATTATTTTTTAAATGTGTTATATAATCATTTATAATTAAAAAAACTCATTTCCTCAAATAAATGATGATTATATTTTAAAATTAAATATCCTATATTTTGAAAATTAGTTTCATAAAATGGAGTTCATTTTTTAATTCTACACATTGATAAAAGGTAAAGGCGATTTTTTGATATTGTGTAAAAATCCTTGAATTTTTTGTGAATATAAAATATGATAGTTTACGGTATATATAAATTATAATATAAATAAACTATCCCTTTAGTCATGGATGATGTGAGTACCATAATATCAAACTAAACATGATTATTTTAATATATTTTTTGATATTTTTATAACTATTCATAGTCCTGATCCAAAATATTAAACTAATTAATAAAATAATATGAAAACACCTTCTCCTACACTATAAATTCTACCCCAAGCCACCTATTCTCCTCACATCATCCAAGTTTTGAGCCTTGTCAAATTTCTACCCAATAATCATTAAAATCCCAAAACCCATGTCTAGAAACATTTGTTCTAAATAAAAGACCAAAACCAATCACCTTAAAGATGTTTTCAAGGAGGTCACTTCAAGATGTAAAAATCATATTTATTTTCTTTTATTGTATTTTGAATTTATTTTCTTTTATTTATAATTCCCTCATTTCCCCTATCCAAACCAAAATAATAACTCTATATGCACTTATATAATTTAATGTTATTATGTATATTTGAAATCAAACACCATACCTGTTATCATATTCTTTTTATTTTAAAGATGAAAACATCATCTGTGAGGTTTTGATTTACGACCTTCATGGATGACTTGTTTTCGTTTTTCAACTATTCCCTAAAGGATGGTAATGAAAAAAAAAATCTTGTTAAATATTTTTAAAATATTTTTATTAAATCTTATATAATGTTATATAACTAGTAAATTTACATAATACTGTTTAATGAAACAAAACTAGTTTTTAATGATTGCAAAAACCTCTACAATAATCTAAACGATTATCATTAACATCTTATTTAATGAATCATCCTCATAACAAATAACCAATTAAATTATACCACTATTAAATCTTATAAAAGTTCATTGATATCATATAACTTCAATTATGGATATTTATTTCCATTTCACATGATCTCATATATATATACAGGTGAACCAATTGGGAAATCCAAGGAAATAAACACTTCCAAATGGCAAAAATGAATATTAAAACTCATCAAAAATTATATAAATGAACTAAATAAAATTATTAAAAAATAAAATACTAATAAAACATTGTCTAGAATAATTAATTAACAGATTTAATTTAAGTACCCATGACATTACATGCAAGTGTAGAATGATTTTAGACAAAATGTAAGGGTTTATTTTCGACCCTTCATTTTTCATTCAGGTTACGATATCTCTCTCTTTACCAAAATATATTTCTTCATTATTTTTATATAATTATTCTACATTATACATATATGTTCCAAAATAATATATCCCAATCTATTCATCATTATTTTGTGGGATAATATGTGTTTTATAAGGTTCCCTTCCCAATTTACCCCGATAAGAAAAACCAATTTAAGGGAACCTCCCAGTTTATTACCCATTTTTTAGTAGCATAAATAATCAGTTTGGAAGAAACTTTTAGTTATAAAATCATTAATAATTTCATGAAAAACTATAAGTTATCATTTCTGGTTTTATAGAAAAAAATACGATAAAAAATGATTTTTCCAAGAGAACTCTTTGTTGAAAAGTAAAAAAGAGTAGTTTAACAAGAATCTGTCAATGATTTTGGGTATTTTCATCTACTTAAACACCCTTTGTTGAATATGATTAATTGGGATTACTATTTTATATAATTTTTTATGATTATTTTGACTCTTTGTGTAACGCCCCGACCCTAGTTACCCAGAGTCGGTGCATTATTACATAACATTGGCATGATCACAAGAAAGATCAAATCTCGAAAGACCGATTGGTTTAGTAGTCTTGGAAACACTAGATATATTCATAAGTCTTACATTACATCATAAAACGAAAAACTACTACAACAACATATTGTCTCCATAATCCACACTCATATCCCCACATAATATCCCTGCAGGTCATTCATAACTTACTTCTTCACTTCCTGGGAAAAATAAAACATAGAAAAGGGGTGAGCTCAAATGCCCAGTAAGGATAACAATATAGCGGAAAATTTCATAAATAATAATAAACATTTAAGGCAATGTATAACTAAAACAAAAGCCTTTTAAACTTGAACTTTTAACATAGTATGGCATAAATAAAATGAAATAATTCCATTTACTTATTCACATGGTTATTCTACTAATCGAATAATCACATGCAAAATCAATAACCACTTTCATAATGATGGAATGCATAATTCCAGACTATCATAACCACATAGCCAAGGCCTTGTGCCAAGACTACAAATAAGATTTTGTCAAGGCCTTCTTCCAAGACACTAGTTTGTCTCATGAGACCTACCGATGCATCGAGGAGCTATAGCGGGCTCCACCCGTCACATATTAAGTCCAATGCATTCCCATATGAAAAGGTTTAAACATAACATAAACATTCGTATTAAAACTAGAATACGAAATGTCAATACTTTCACCATAAACTATGAATGGTATAAAAATAGCACATCCATAGTCAAACATATCACAAAACCTTCAATACAATATAGAAGTTTTGTATCATAATAAATCAACTTCAAATAATCTTAAAATCCATCAAAGGATGTTGACATAGATGAAATCAAAATTCTTTTTAAATAAATATCTCATTTTATTTTGAAATCATTTAAGATCCATATAAAATAAAACATTTTCTTTGAAAATAATCTTATAAGCTTGTAAGGGAAGCTTTGAAGATTTTATAATAGCAGAAAATAGCCGCACCCGCCGTATAAGTTAAAAAAAACATTCTTACCTTAATTCTGTCGAAAAGGTTAAAAAGGTCCTTATTTTGAAAATGACGGAAATATTCCTCTTATAAAAAGTCAAATAAGGGTATAAATGACTTTAACCCATATTATTGTAAATAATAAAAAAAAATTTGAAATACATTTTGAAGAAACATGGATGTGGATGATAAAGAGATCCCAGTAGATTATTACATATAAACAACCTCGGATAATGAAGAGATTGTGAAAATAACCCTTACCAATTTGGTAACTTATGAAACATACAACCCATGAAAGAGGTATCAT
This sequence comes from Viscum album, assembly GCA_963277665.1. Classification (NCBI taxonomy): domain Eukaryota; kingdom Viridiplantae; phylum Streptophyta; class Magnoliopsida; order Santalales; family Viscaceae; genus Viscum; species Viscum album. The sequence goes on along the minus strand of OY728134.1, from coordinate 807,526,306 downwards.
ACAATGAATATGTAAATACACATAAATTAGAGTGCATTACACAATGAATATAATTATGGGCAGTACATACACCACACAAAAGGTGATGGTGGCAATATGGCTTGAATCTCACAGAAATAAGGAGTGAGATGAAAACCCCTTACCTTGTACTTTTCCTTGGTTGGGGTAGGTTAACCTCCTGTATAATGGTGAAATAATTGTTATAAAATTATACAATAATCATATAAATTAATATGATATCATATATGATCTTTTAATATTGATTTGATAATAATATCTTAGTATTATCGTTGTTTTGGGTGTTAACTTACTTGTTTTCTTTTATATGTTTTGTTATGTAAGACATTTTTGTAAAGGATAGGTTGTATATTATTCATATCCATAATTATATCAAGTCCTTAAAAATCATTTTTAAATCATCAAATGATAATCATACTTGAATGGATACGATGTAGAATGAATCTCATCGCGTTCGTGGAGACGGTAGTCCGTACGTACGCACGAGCGACAATATCATTCTTTTGATATTAAAATAATATATAAATGAATGTTATATCATATATACATAATCATTAACATGTTATATTTATTATTTACATGAGTTACACATCATTATTATACCCATCCAAATAATAATATATTGAATAACAATTACACCACGACGTGGAGACGGTAAGCCGTACGTACGCACGTATGGTGACATGTTATTAAAAGGGTGGATAGAATACTGAATATGGTTGTACAATATTTATAATAACATCACAGTATATGTGAGATACTGGAGTTATTATTTTAGAATGGTAAGAACAAAGAAAGAAGAAGTGGAAGAAGAAAGGAACTTTAAAAGGGGTGGTGAAAACATTACCTCTTCTTCGGGTTCTTCCTTTTGATTTGATCAAAAGGGCTCCTTAGGTTGGAATTCTGATCAAACTAAGGCCTGTAGGTTGTAGTGGGGGATGTTGGGAGAGTATTTTGGTAGAGTTTGGCCGAACCAAAAGGCTTTGAAAGTGTGAAGAAATGAGAAGGAGGAGTGCCCTTTTATAAGAGGGGTGAGGGGCACCTTTGGAAAAGCTAGAAATATTAATTTATAATAAATTCATATTCAGTTTATAATGGATCCAAAGTTGATTATTCAAAGTTTAAGGTGTGTATAGGTCGAAAACCACTCAACCAATATAATTTATACAGGTTTGGGTACTTATATTAACCTTATCTTTAAGTATTAACTCTAAGTTAATTAGTTTCACTTTTACAATGTCTCTTTGTATTTTTATATAATATGGTTAATAAACTTACTATATACATCCAAGCGACCCCCAAGTGGTCCATTAATGAGGAACCTATCATGATATAAGTCTCTTGGCCGAACCTTAGCTTTTTAGGAATTTAATATCAATTAATAATATAATATTTGTTTTAAGAACTCTTTTATGTCAATTTTGACACTATTCAATAGTTGATTTTTGTGAAGCTCATAACAGATTGATTACTTTGAAAAAAGAAAATTAAAGCAATAATAATATATCATCTTATCCTATAAAATTAGTTTAATTCATTAAAAGTTTCATATTATATTTATTTGGGTATTTATAATATCAATTATTTTAATTTTTCACTATTATAGTAATTACTGCATCATCATTGTGTCATAAATAAAATATATTATTTAATGTCTAAAAATTATAAATAAAATATAATTATGTAGTAAATCGTTTTATCTTTCTAATGAATATTTATAATCTAAAATCCAACATATATAACCCTATGTAACAATTGTTTTTCTAAAAGATATATGCTTGTGTCATTTTTGTATTCATTTTAACTTAATTAAAATAAAGTGTCATTATCACTTACAAGTGGATACATGGGGTCCCAAAATCGACCCAAAGATTTCTATGGTCGAACATGTATCAACCAATAAGGCTAGGACACGTTTTAGGGTAATTTAGTATTATTATAATATTATTTTTTTAACCCTTATTAACCGGATTTACCCTTAACCATGGTAAATAAAATATTTACCGCAGTAATTATTCAAAATGTCTAAAAATAAAAGTTACCTATTTACACAATTTAAACATCCTGATTCAAAATATGGAATCCATTTTCCTAAATTCAAAACACAGAAGTGGCAGAAATTAATTTAAAATTAATTCCCGCTGTCAAAACAAAAAGCGTGTTTTTAAGAGATAATAACTATCAAAAGACTGACACTTGTTTATGTTCGGTTTAATTGTAAAATTATGTCCAATGACCAAAATTTTATTAAATGGTAAAAATATATTCTAAATATACTTTAAAACCACTCAAATTCATAATTTATCACTATTAATTATTTTGATTAAAAAAGTTTTTTTTAATTAAAATTTAGTAATTTTCACTATTAATCAAAATATGAAAGTTATCCGAAAAGTACCAAAATTTCAGCTTAGGCTAAATTAGATATTCCGAATCCAAAAATGAAGTCCATTTTGAAATATAAAATATATATAATTTTAAAAATTAGGTATTACTATTCATAACGGCTAGTTTGATTGGTTGTTAGAACTCGGTGTTGCGTACAACACACGCTATCACATTATTCAAAGAGAAGCGTACCGTAGAAGCTTGGGGTGTTACATTCTCCCCTCCTTCAAATAATTTCGTCCTCGAAATTTCTAGAATACTTATCACATGAAAAGACTCGGGTGGTTCTTCATCATAAGTTCCTTGGGTTCCCAAGTTGCCTCTTCCATCTTATGGTTTCTCCACAAAACTTTTACCAGACGCGTCGTTCGGTTTCTCAGTACTTGTTCTCTCGTATCAAGAATCCTGACGGGCTCTTCACAAAAGGAAAGATCGGGTTCCAGTTCTAATTCCTCATAGGAGAGTACATGCGTCGGATCAGGCATGTATTTTCTCAACAGAGATACGTGGAACACATCATGAACTTTAGAGAGACTTGGCGGCATTGCCAATCGGTAAGCTACAACCCCAATTCGTTCTAGAATTTCGAAAGGTCCGATGTACCTGGGACTCAATTTACCTTTCTTACCAAAACGTATGACTCCCTTCCACGGAGATACCTTCAGGAAAAAATGATCACCGACTTGAAATTCCAAATCCTTCCTTCGATTATCGGCATAGCTCTTCTGCCTACTTTGAGCAGCTTTGAGGTGATTTTGGATTACCTTCACCTTTTCCATCGTTTCCTCCACCAGTTCTGGACCTACAAGTTTTCTTTCACCGATGTCATCCCAACAGGTTGGTGTACGACATCTCTTTCCGTATAACGCTTCATATGGTGCCATCTGAATACTCGAATGGAAGCTATTGTTATAGGAAAATTCTACCAGAGGTAAATATTGATCCCACATACCCTGAAAGTCAAGTGAGAAAGATCTCAACATGTCTTCTAAGGTTTTAATAGTCCGTTCTGATTGTCCATCTGTCTGAGGGTGGTAAGCAGTGCTCAAATGAAGTTCAGTATCCAGGGATTTCTGAAGACTTTTCCAAAATCTTGATGTAAAATGGGGATCACGATCAGAAACAATTGATAGGGGTACTCCATGAAGTCTCACAACTTCATTAATATATAGTCTTGCTAGACGTTCTAGGGGTAGATCTTCTCTTATAGAAAGAAAATGTGCTGACTTGGTAAGACGATCAACAATAACTCATATTGAATCATTCCTTCTAGGAGTCTTTGGTAGCCCCATGACAAAGTCCATCGTAATATTGTCCCATTTCCACTCCGGTATGGGAAGAGGTTGCATGACTCCTCCAGGCTGTTGCCTTCCAGCTTTCACTTGTTTACAAACCATACATCTTGACACAAAATCAGCAATCTCCCTCTTCATGTTGTCCCACCAAAAATGTTCCTTCAAATCTCTATACATTTTTGTGCTCCCAGGGTGTATAGAGAAATTGGAACTATGAGCATCATCTAGCAATTCCCTTTTTAGATCAGGTAAATTGGGAACACAAAGTCTCTTCCCAAATTTCAAAATTCCATCTTCATACACAAAGTCTCTCAATCTCCCATCATTCAAAGCTTTAATCTTCTTTTGGAATTCTTCATCATCGGTCTGAGAACTCTTAATCCTTTCTAGTAAAGATGGTTTGGCAACCATTTGAAAAAGCATTGATGTTTCACCTTCCCTGGTTATTCCCATGTCCATATTCACTAGATCCATGAAAATTGGATCCCTTTCAATTCTCATATTGTTCAAAACTCCATGGTCTTTTCTACTCAAAGCATCTTCCACCTTGTTTGCCTTCCCCGGGTGGTAGTGTATCGTACAATCATAATCCTTGAGTAATTCAAGCCATCTCCTTTGCCTCATGTTGAGTTCTTTTTGTGAGAAAATATACTTCAAACTCTTGTGATCAGTATAAATCTCACATTTTTCACCATAGAGGTAGTGCCTCCATATCTTCAAAGCAAAGATCACAGCTACTAACTCGAGATCATGAGTAGGATAGTTTTGTTCGTGAATTTTCAACTGTCGTGATGCATAGGCAATAACTCTATCATTCTGCATAAGGACACAGCCAAGTCCTTTCTTTGATGCATCACTATAAATAACGAACCCATCATTCCCCAATGGTAGAGTCAATATAGGAGCATTGACTAATCTTTTCTTCAGTTCTTCAAAAGATTCTTCACACTCTTTTGTCCAAACAAATTTAACCCCTTTACGTGTGAGCTTCGTTAATGGGTTAGCCAATCGGGAAAAATTCTGGACGAAACGTCGATAATAACCTGCCAAACCGATAAAACTGCGTACCTCAGTTATACTCGTAGGTGATGGTCATTCTTGGATTGCCATGGTCTTAGAAGGATCAACAGAGATTCCATCTTTAGAGACAATATGGCCAAGAAAAGAAATCTCCTGAAGCCAGAATTCACACTTGCTAAACTTTCCATATAATTCATGCCTCCTCAGAGTCTTCAAGATAATGCGCAAGTGATTTTCATGATCTTCGTAGGTTTTGGAGTATACCAAGATATCATCAATAAATACCACCACAAATTCATCTAGATACTCCTTGAAAACTCTATTCATCAGATCCATGAATACAGAGGGTGCATTAGTCAATCCAAACGGCATTACAGTAAACTCGTAATGCCCGTACCTGGTTCGAAATGCTATCTTCAGAATGTCTTCCTTCTTCACACACAACTGATGGTATCCAGATCGAAGGTCAATCTTTGAAAAGTATTGATCTCCATGCAGTTGGTCAAATAAATCATCAATACGAGGTAGGGGATACTTGTTCTTTATCGTTATAGCATTGATCTCCCTGTAGTCGATACATAACCTCATAGATCCATCTTTCTTTTTAACAAAAAGAACAGGGGCTCCCCATGGAGAAACACTTGGGCGAATAAATCCCTTATTACTCAATTCCTCTAGTTGTTTCTTTAGTTCGACTAATTCTACAGTGGCCATTCTATAAGGGGTCTTCGATATAGGCCTTGATCCAGGAATTAAATCAATGGAAAACTCAACTTCTCGTTCTGGAGGATGTCCAGGTAAATCTTCCAGAAATACATCTACAAATTCTTTCACAACAGGTATATCCTCTATTTGAACATTCCTTTCCTCACCGACAGTTATTTCATTCTCTTCCTCCCCAATAATTTAATTAAGTTGAGCTACTGGGGGTGGATCTAAATATGAATTAGGTGGTGACGATTCTGCTCTAAAAATAAGGTGTTCCTTATCATTGTCATCAAGAATCGTAACCTCTTTCTTCTTACAATAAATCTTCGCATCATAGTCCGAAAGCCAGTCCATACCGAGGATTATATCAAACTCAATCATAGGTATGACGATGAGATCAGTAGATAATGAACATTTATGTGCTCTAATGGGGACTGATTCACAAAACTTTATTGCAATGATACTTCCCTTAGGATTTTTAACTGACAAATCCCTTGTTAAATCAAATTGGAAATATCTAATTTTCTTAGCAAACTGGGAAGATATGAAACAATGCGACGATCCAGAGTCAAATAATGCATTTTCTAAACTTGAGGAAACCATTAAATTACCTGCCACCACGTCTTTTGGAGCTTCTACCTCTGCAGTAGTGATAGCATAAGCCTGGCCTTGATCCCTTGGCCTTTTCTGAGGTAAGTTCTCCTGACGCTTAGGACATGCATTTGCATAATGCCCCATCTCCCTGCAATTGTAGCACTGAACGTTGGTAGCTTCCTTCTTCCCCTTGCAATCATGAGCTTGGTGGCCTTTTTCACCACACTTGTAACAGACTCCCATTCCCTTCAAGCAAGTACCAGGATGTTTCTTCCCGCATTTACCACAAGATGGATATTCAACCTTTCCCTTCTTCCCCTTATTTCCATTCCCAGATTGATCAGCAGGTCTCTTCTTCTCTTGCTTTGCTTTAAAGTCATAAGACTTAGAGAATTCCTTTTCGGTCTTGATAGCACATGAGACAATGTCTTCGTACGATGAAAAGGATTGTGAGACTAATGCTCGATGGAGAAATGGTTTTAACCCATCAAAGAAACGATCAATCTTACTTCTTGGGTTGCGAATATAATCTCCATCATACCTCGCTAACCTTGTAAAGTTAGCCTCATACTTTGTGACATTCTCATCCTCCTTTTGTCTGAGACTCAGAAATTGCCTTTCCATATCTGCTCGATGGTCGCGAGGAAAGTATTTTTCTAAAAACAGATCTTTGAACTCCCTCCATTCCATATTTAATAATTCATCATCTTCCTTCATTTTTTGAATCAATGACCACCATTGATCAGCATCTCCAGTGATGCGGTAAACTACCATGATAACCTTTTCCCTTTCACTGCTCCCCAAAGCCTGAAATATTTTCTCTAGGGAATTTATCCATTGCTCAGCTACTAAGGGATTTGTACTCCCATTGAACGTTGGTGGTTGTTGCCTCATGAATCGATCTAACATTGATCCTCCACGTTGTGGATCAGGGTGCTCCATACGGGTAAGGTTATTATTCATAACCTGAGTAAGTTGTCCCAGTATGGTGATTAGCTGATCGGCACCAGTTGCATCACCAGCCCCACTATAATTATCTTGAGCAGGAGGGCAATCCCTACATGGAGTGCGTGCATTGATACGGTTTCTATTTCTTCCACTAGGCGCCATTTCTAAACAATGGCATAAAATAGATCAGTTTATGAATCAAAATACATAATCCCATACTTATAAAACACTTAACATAAATTGAACTATTTATGGATATAATCCATAGTCATAAAAATGTTTTCTTTGAGGAAGTATATACTCATAATCCCTTCAAAATGATTTGTAAAGAAAAATGAGAGTTATCCTAAGCATATCCCCCGGGAGTGTCGTAACCAAGAGTGCAGCAAGGCCCGTTGTCGTGCACCAGTTCCCGTTTGAGTCTAGCTCAAAGCAGTGTTTTCGGGTTTTACCCCTAGGTACATCTGTGCCAGAGCCGCCTCTACTTGCTCGTATCCAGACAGGGATGTATTGCTCGGAAAACTCACAAAATCTCTACAATACCAAAATTCTAGGAAGTTCTTCTATACTAATCCTCAAAGTTCATCTTAGGTCTACGTGTTCTAATAAGAGTTTATCTAAATCTAGCTTCCAAGGTTTGTACTAAACTTCCTCTGATACCAACTGTAACGCCCCGACCCTAGTTACCCAGAGTCGGTGCATTATTACATAACATTGGCATGATCACAAGAAAGATCAAATCTCGAAAGACCGATTGGTTTAGTAGTCTTGGAAACACTAGATATATTCATAAGTCTTACATTACATCATAAAACAAAAAACTACTACAACAACATATTGTCTCCATAATCCACACTCATATCCCCACATAATATCCCTGTAGGTCATTCATAACTTACTTCTTCACTTCCTAGGAAAAATAAAACATAGAAAAGGGGTGAGCTCAAATGCCCAGTCAGGATAACAATATAGCGAAAACTTTCATAAATAAGAATAAACATTAAAGGCAATGTATAACTAAAACAAAAGCCTTTTAAACTTGAACTTTTAACATAGTATGGCATAAATAAAATGAAATAATTCCATTTACTTATTCACATGGTTATTCTACTAATCAAATAATCACATGCAAAATCAATAACCACTTTCATAATGATGGAATGCATAATGCCAGACTATCATAACCACATAGCCAAGGCCTCGTGCCAAGACTACAAATAAGATTTTGTCAAGGCCTTGTGCCAAGACACTAGTTTGTCTCATTAGACCTACCGATGCATCGAGGAGCTATAGCGGGCTCCAACCGTCACATATTAAGTCCAATGCATTCCCATATGAAAAGGTTTAAACATAACATAAACATTCGTATTAAAACTAGCATACGAAATGTCAATAATTTCACCATAAACTATGAATGGTATAAAAATAGCACATCCACAGTCAAACATATCACAAAACCTTCAATACAATATAGATGTTTTGTATCATAATAAATCAACTTCAAATAATCTTAAAATCCATCAAAGGATGTTGACATAGATGAAATCAAAATTCTTTTTAAAGAAATATCTCCTTTAATTTTGAAATAATTTAAGATCCATATAAAATAAAACATTTTCTTTGAAAATAATCTTATAAGATTGTAAGGGAAGCTTTGAAGATTTTATAATAGCTGAAAATAGCCGCACCCGCCGTATAAGTTAAAAAAAACATTCTTACCTTAATTCTGTCGAAAAGGTTAAAAAGGACCTTATTTTGAAAACGACGGAAAGATTCCTCTTATAAAAAGTCAAACAAGGGTATAAATGACTTTAACCCATATTCTTGTAAATAATAAAAATGTTTTGAAATACATTTTGAAGAAACATGGATGTGGATGATAAAGAGATCCCAGTAGATTATTACATATAAACAACCTCGGATAATGAAGAGATTGTGAAATAACCCTTACCAATTTGGTAACTTATGAAACATACAACCCATGAAAGAGGTATCATACAATGAATATGTAAATACACATAAATTAGAGTGCATTACACAAAGAATATAATTATGGACAGTACATACACCACACAAAAGGTGATGGTGGCAATATGGCATGAATCTCACGGAAATAAGGAGTGAGATGAAAACCCCTTACCTTGTACTTTTCCTTGGTTTTGTTAGGTTAACCTCCTGTATAATGGTGAAATAATTGTTATTAAATTATACAATAATCATATACATTAATATGATATCATATATGATCTTTTAATATTGATTTGATAATAATATCTTAGTATTATCGTTGTTTCGGGTGTTAACTTACTTGTTTTCTTTTATATGTTTTGTTACGTAAGAAATTTTTGTAAAGGATAGGTTGTATATTATTTATATCCAGAATTATATCAAGTCCTTAAACATCATTTTTAAATCATCAAATGATAATTATACTTGAATGGATACGATGGAGAATGAATCTCATCGCGTTCGTGGAGACGGTAGTCCGTACGTACGCACGAGCGACAATATCATTCTTTTGATATTAAAATAATATATAAATGGATGGTATATCATATATAAAGAATCATTAACATGTTATATTTATTATTTAAATGAGTTACACATCATTATTATACCCATCCAAATAATAATATATTGAATAACAATTACACCACGACATGGAGACGGTAAGCCGTACGTACGCACGTATGGTGACATGTTATTCAAAGGGTGGATAGAATACTGAATATGGTTGTAACATATTTATAATAACATAAAATTATATGTGAGATACTGGAGTTATTATTTTAGAATGGTAAGAACAAAGAAAGAAGAAGTGGAAGAAGAAAGGAACTTTAAAAGGGGTGGTGAAAACATTACCTCTTCTTCGGGTTCTTCCTTTTGATTTGATCAAAAGGGCTCCTTAGGTTGGCTTTCTAATCAAAATAAGGCCTCTAGGTTGTATTGAGGGATGTTGGGAGAGTATTTGGGCTGAGTTTGGCCGAACCAAAAGGCTTTGAAGGTGTGAAGAAATTAGAAGGAGGAGTGCCCTTTTATAAGAGGGGTGAGGGGCACCTTTGGAAAAGCTAGAAATATTAATTTATAATAAATTCATATTCAGTTTCTAATGGCTCCAAAGTTTATTATTCAAAGGTTAAGGTGGGGCTAGGTCTAAAACCACTCAAACAATATAATTTAGACAGGTTTGGGTACTTATATTAACCTTATCTTTAAGTATTAACTCTAAGTTAATTAGTTTCACTTTTACAATGTCTCTTTGTATTTTTATATAATATGGTTAGTAAACTTACTATATACATCCAAGAGACCCCCAAGTGGTCCATTAATGAGGAACCTATAATGATATAAGTCTCTTGGCCGAACCTTATATTTTTAGGAATTTAATATCAATTAATAATATAATATTTGTTTTAAGAACTCTTTTATGTCAATTTTGACACTATTTAATAGTTGATTTTTGTGAAACTCATAACAGATTTATTACTTCGAAGAAAGTAAATTAAAGAAATAATAATATATCATATTATCCTATAAAATTAGGTTAATTCATTAAAAGTTTCATATTATATTTATTTGGGTATTTATAATATCAATTATTTTAATTTTTCACTATTATAGTAATTATTGCATCATCATTGTGTCATAAATAAAATAACTTATTTAATGTCTAAAAATGATAAATAAAATATAATTATGTAGGAAATATGTTTATCTTTCTAATGAATATTTATAATCTAAAATCCAACATATATAACCCTATGTAACAATTGTTTTTCTAAAAGATATATGCTTGTGTCATTTTTGTATTCATTTTAACTTAATTAAAATAAAGTGTCATTATCACTTACAAGTGGATCCATGGGGTCCCAAAATCGACCCAAAGATTCCTATGGTCGAACATGTATCAACCAATAAGGCTAGGACATGTTTTAGGGTAATTTAGTATTATTATAATATTATTTTTTTAACCCTTATTTACCGGATTTACCCTTAACCATGGTAAATAAAATATTTACCGCAGTAATTATTCAAAATGTCTAAAAATAAAAGTTACCTATTTACACAATTTGAACATCCTGATTACAAATATGGAATCCATTTTCCTAAATTCAAAACACAGAATTGGCAGAAATTAATTTAAAATTAATTCCCGCTGTCAAAACAAAAAGCGTGTTTTTAAGAGATAATAACTATCAAAAGATTGACACTTGTTTATGTTCGGTTTAATTGTAAAATTATGTCCAATGACCAAAATTATATTAAATGGTAAAAATATATTCTAAATATACTTTAAAACCACTCAAATTCATAATTTATCACTATTAATTATTTTGATTAAAAAAGTTGTTTTTAATTAAAATTTAGTAATTTTCACTATTCATCAAAATATGAAAGTTATCCGAAAAGTACCAAAATTTCAGCTTAGGCTAAATTAGATATTTCGAATCCAAAAATGAAGTCCATTTTGAAATATAAAATATATATAATTTTAAAAAGTAGGTATTACTATTCATAACGGCTAGTTTGATTGGTTGTTAGAACTCAGTGTTGCGTACAACACACGCTATCACATTATTCAAAGAGAAGCGTACCGTAGAAGTTTGGGTTGTTACACTTTGTGTACTATCTGGATACCATTCTTCATGTTACATTGGATGGTTTAGGATTATGTTTATTGTTTTGGGAAAGTAATTTTCATTTCATATGATATCTTCCATATGATTATATATGATTATTATGTATAACCCCTTTTATACGAGGACTAAATTGGATTTAGTAAGTGGTGTTTAAGGCCCTCTTATCCCATCAATGCATAATTAGGTATCATGAGACAAACTAGACCATGTGTTTACGAATTATATATGGTGTCTTCATCGAAGACTTGGTGACTTGTTTATGATGCCAGACATTATGAATTCCGTCATTATGATATTATTAAATGACAGTCCATGTTATTATTTTACTAGTAAAAAATACGTGGGTAATTTTCATTCTCAGGTGATTATTTTTTATGGAATTATTTTATCATCATCTATTCATTTCATATTATTCTCCAGATTACGTTTTAGTGGAATGATGCATTATTTCTTATTTTTATAGCTACTTGAATATTTAATACCATTATAGAGCTTATGAGAACTCCCATTTATTATTTTTTATTTTTCCCTAGGATGAGAAGTAGTATATTATGAACGAATTTCATGGAAAATATAGGATATCATGGGTGTTTCCAATATAATTTCAACGTTGTATTTCCTTTCATGTTGAAATTAAAAGTTTATGTATGTAATAGGGATTTAAAATATAACAAATGATTAGTTCTTATATGTGCCAAGTTATTTTTATAAGGAACCAAATCTAGGATATTGGGACCAGGGTCTCTATAGTTAGTATTAGAGAAAGTTTTGTATAATCCTTAGAAACTAGATTTAGAAAACATAGATTAGATAACATTACCCTAAGATAAACATTGAGGATAAATGTTGAAGAACATATTAGAATTTTTTAAGGTAGATATTAAGTGTGTATTTCTTGAAATATATTCCTATATAGATACTACAAGGGGATGTGGTTCTAGAATAGATGTACTTTGGGTTAACAACTCTAATATGGTGTATAGGGTCTAGATCAGGATACCCTGGTAGATGACAACTGGCCTTATTGTCCATCTAGTTTGACACTCCTTGGGGATATTCTTTCAATAATTCACACTTTAATTACAAACAATTATAAAATATTTATATGTAAAGTTGTCCACAATGTAACTAGGTTTATGATTATGACATTATCTAAGCATAAATTTTTTATATCTGTTATGTTTTTTTCTAGATCAAAATTATTTATTATTATTCATAACCTAATTTAGTGTATGGAATTATTTTGAAATTTTGCCTTGTGGATGTTTTGGAAACCATATCAAAACATATATTCCATATAGGGATTTCCCTCCCACACATGATAATGATGTTGGAGCTGGATCTGAAACTATAATTTTGAAACTTATAACTATACTAGGATAGATAACTCTAGTTTTGAATAATAACCATACCCATATGAAGCATATGGATCCATAATTCTATGTCCCAATTCTCAAACACTTTTTGTGACAAAAACCTCCAATATTCAATGGCACTACAAACCCATTTGTAGATAATAAGTGTGTAGTATCATTAAATGATATATTTATCACTTTGGGAAGCAATGAAAGAGAGAATGATGTCATGGAAATTTATCATTCCTAAATACATGTGGATAAATGGTGGTCATTAATTCAAAAAATGAAGGAGGAAGAAATATCATACACGTAAAAAAATATTTTAAGGATATTTTCTTTGGAAAATATTTTCCTCACAAACATCTAGCATATATAGAGGAAAAATCTTTAATATGAGGAAAAAGGAAGATGATAATATTGCTAAGTATGAATATAAATTTAAAATTATATCATGGTATGTTGTGGATTACATACACAATCCAAATATCAAGATTGATAAAGTCTATTATTGGTTACAACCATTCTTCCAAAGGGAACTAGTCTCCCAAAATTTCTCATCATATGAATATATAGCCTTGTGTTTCATTAAGAAATAAAATTAATTATCTAATTATTATGGAATTAAAGGAAATATAGAAAATAAGAGTACAATTGAACATTCTTGAAAATGAAATATGGAAATGGTGAAGAAGGTAAGAATTGAACAACTATCCTATGGTAGTTGTGGTATTAAACACCCTGATAATTTCCTAATGAAAATGGGTGTTTGTTATAAGTGTGGAGATAATGGCCACCAAGCCCTTGATTGAATTGGAAATAAAAGATACACCCATGTTCAATCCAATAATTTCAAAGAGACGGGGCATTATGAAATTATTTCCCTAAGAATCTATGAAACCTTTCATGGAAAAGGCCAAGAGTCCATGACTAAGCTTATGTGTTCACAAATATGGAGGTCAATGTTCCTAATGATGTGGGGGAAGGTATTTTAATCATCTCCGAAATCTTATAAAAGGAATTATTGGATTTTATATTATCTAAATCTTTCATTTATTACCAGTTTATCACAAAAAATAATCATTTTCATTTGTTAGTAAAAACTCATAATGGAATTATCATTGAATCAAAGATGTGTTGTTCAGTCCCCATTTTGACACATAAATGTGCTTTAGTTGTTGACCTTGTTATCATACATATGATTGACCTGGATATAATCCTCATTGTGGACTAGATTTCAATAATATGATGCCAAAATATATTACAAGAAGAATGAAATAATTATTTTTGAGGAAGATACAAAATACCTTATTTTTAGAGTAGAAACGTCATCATATGAGTCATATCAAGATCCACCGATAGTATCTATTCCAAATTAAATTCTTGTGGAGGAAGGGAAAAATTCAATTATGGATTAGGAAATAAATCTTCAAATTTATGATGTACCTATTTTATAAGAATAATATGATGTATTTCTATAGGATTTACATAGAAATACTCCAAGCTATGAATTTTAGATTTCTATTGATTTAATCTCTTAAGAAAGGACAATATCAAATACTCCTTATTGAATGGAAACCAAGGAATTATTTCTAGAGGAGTTGAGAAATACAATATTTATACTCCCTAGTTTTTTTCTATCAGGATCCCCAATTATGTTTGTTAGGAAGAAAGATGGATCCATGAGGATTTGCGTCGACTATAGAGAAATCAATGCTCTTATAATAAAGTCCATGTATCATTTTAATTGTATTAATGGTGTATTTTATCCAATACACTATGATCAATATTTTTCAAAGATTTTCCTTCAATATGTATGTCATAAATTGTGTAATAGGAAGGAATATATTGGGATGAAATCATTTAGAACAAGTATAAACATTAAAAGTTTACTTTTATTCCATTTGGACTGACTAATTCACCCTTTTTTATAGATCTAATGAACAGAGTGTTAAATAAATATATTAAAGATTTTATTGGGGTATTTATTAAAGATATATTGATATAATACAAAATCTATGAGGACCATGAGAACCACTCGAAGATTATTCTAGATAATCTTAGAAGAAAATATTCATATGGGAAGTTTAACAAATGGGAATTCTAGCTTCAAACTGTTTCTTTTCATGGCTATTTTGTCTCTATGTATGGAGTCACATTTGATCATATAATGATAAAATCAATCTAGGAATGGCCTTCACCAAAAAAAATAACCTAGGTATGTTGTTACATTCATTTAGTAGGTTACTATCATCATTTTATTTATAAATTTTCCCAAATAGCTAACTCGTTAAACAAGAATACTCATAATGGGGTAAAAAACATATGAACAAAAGAATGTGAAGAATGTTTTCAATAATTGAAGAGTAGATAAGTGAATTCTTTGATCTTGAATCTACTATCTATAAATGATTTATTTTTTATTTATAGTGATTCATAACAGAAAGGCTTCAGTTGTGTCCTTTTGAAGAATGACGGAGTTACTTAATATGAATCCAGGAAGCTAAAAAACTCATGAACAAAACTATCTGACTCATGATATTAAGTTATTAGTAATAATAATTGATATGAGATATAGATACATAATCTATATGTTCAATACATTATTACTCGGGGAAGGAGAACAAGGTAGCTGATGCATTGAGAAAGAAAGAACATAGATTTGTGAACAAATTGAGGATTGATAAGGATCCTTTGTAAATGGATCTAAAAAATACAGATATAGGAATTACCATGGAAGGAGATACATCATTACTTTTGGAATTTTTTTTTAACAATCTTTATTGGAAATTGTTAAAACTTATCAGTCTAATGATGAGAATTTTCAATGGAAAATTAACTTTTTGAATGATGGGATGTTGGAATACTTCATTCACGAGGATGGACTCATGAAATTTGTGAAGAGGCAGTGTGTTTCCTCAATAATTGAGATAAAAAGTGAGTTATTGGATGATTATAATAGCTAAAATTTCTCAATAAACCCAAGTAGACCTATGATGTATAAATATTTGAACTAATATTTATAGGACTAATATAATGTTTGAAATCGCTATTTGGTGTCATGGTGTTTAGTTTATCAACAAGTGAAGGAAAAAATAAAACATTACAGTTGATTCTTTTTAACTATACTTATTCATATATGGAAATGGGGTGAAATTATTATAGATTTTTTCACCGGATTACCAAAGACTCTAAGAAAGAAGGATTTTATATGGATAATTGTTTATTGACTTATTATATCTACACATTTTATAGAAATAAGGAAAGATTGTATTCTACAATTCCTTAAAAGAATTTGTAGTAGTGATATTATAATACTTCATGGTGGAATAATATCAATTTTTTATGATCTTCATCTATTATTTCTATTCAAATTGTGGGAAATTAATCAAAAATATTTGGATATTGTGCCTCATTTGAGTAGTACTTTTCACCCTAAAACTGATGGGCGGTGAGAAAGGATGATCTAAATAGTAGAAGGAATGTTGAGATCATGCTCACTATACTTTCAAGGATTTTGGGATAATTATTTACCATTATTAGAGTATTAATTCAGCAAAAATATCCATTCAAGTATACAAATTGAACTATATAAAGAATTGTATAGACAGAAATTTCATTAACTAAACTTTTGGGATGAAGTTGTTTAATGGAAGCTTGTAGGCCAATATCTTGTAAAGGAAACAACAAAAAATTTATAGACTATTCAAACACTTACCAAAGGTGTGCAATGTAGGAAAAATATCAATTTCAGTAACTAAAGGAAATATTTGGAGTTTCAAGTGGGAAATCATTTTTTTCTAGAATGTATCTCCATGGAAGGGTGTCATAAGGTTCACTATGAAAGGGAAACTAAGCCTCATGTTTGTTAGAACTTTTAAAATTCTAGATGGAATTAGGTCTATGGCTTATTGTTTGGAAATTATACCAATCCATTCCTATGTTCATGATGTGTTCCACATATCTTTGTTAAAGGAGGACATGCTAGACCAAATGAATGTTCTAACTTCTAATGAAATATAATTGGAACCTAATTTATCAAACTATGATGATCCTATCAAGATTCATGAAACTTGAGCGTAGGTCTTGAGGAATCATATTAATTGGCTAGTAAAGGTACTTTGTAAAAATCATAAAATTTACGAGACAATGTGGGAACCATATGAAGTTATGTTTAAGAACCACCCAAATAATTTTATAAGGTGAGACTCTTGAAAATTTGAGGATGAAATTTTTGTATGAGGGGAGAATGTAATGACCCATCATTATACCAATAAAATTTTCTTGTTTTATAATTATTCCAAATATTATAAATCACATAAAATCACTTAGAGAACACAATAAATACTTTATAAATGATGAATGAATGAAAGAAGTGGTATTTCTAGAAGTTATGAAATGTAAACCAGTGGAATAGTAACATGACTATTGACATAGTAATGTGAACCTTAAGAATAGTAAACCATCCAATAAAATAGCAACCTAATCTATGAAAGTATAAATAAAATTTGGGTATCGTATAAAAAAATATGATATATCTATATCTAGGAATAAGTAAATAAATATTTTAAAAATGATAAATTCAGTATTGGTATTTTACTATGTCGTAAGAATTTATTTATAATTTTGTAATAAAAATAATTATTTACAAGAAAATATATATTATCATAAAATAGACAAAATAATTAAATATTTTTTTTTATTATAATATATTTTATAAGACCTTAATTAATTGTTAAAAATGTTATAAAATAAATTATAATTTTAAAATCAATATTTTTCCAATAAATGACTATTTTATTTAAAAATTAATTTTCTCATATTTAGAAAATTATTTTCATAAAATGGAGTTTATTTTTTAATTATACATGTTAAAAAATGGTTTGGGTGAATTTTTTCTATTTTTCTAAAATACATGAATTTTGGGTGAATCGTAAAATATGGTAAAATATGGTATATAAACACTATAAGTTAAATAAAGTATTCATTCATTTATAGGTGATAAAATAACCATAATATATAAGTACCCATAATTATTTTATTAAATTTGGTGATAATTCTCAAACTATTCATATTATTGAGCCAAAATAATATACAAATGAATAAAATAACGGGAAAACACTCCTCTCATCCACTATAAATACCACCCCTCACCACCACATCTCCACACACATTCCTAGAATTGATAATTGAACAATTTATAAAAAATCTTATTCTCAATCTGTGTCCCCACATATGAGATCCTTTGGTCTCAACAAAAATCCAAAACAAATCCCCTTAGGGAGGTTCTCAAGGTTGTAATTTCAAGAGTTAAAAATCCTCTTTCATTTCTTTTATTTTCTTTTCAATTTATTTTCTTTTTTATCCTTCCCTCACCTCCCCTATCCAAATTGAAATGATAACTATAGTATATTTTATATAATTTTATTTTCATATTTCAATATAAAATCATTATCATCTCTTCTCATATTCCAATTATTTTGAAGATGAAAACATCGTGTACGAGGTGCTGATTTACCGCTTTCGTGGACGAAAAGTTTTTATTTTCTAATTCTCCCATCATGGATGTTTATAAATAAATATTATGGTTAAAAAATATTATAATATATTTTTTACATCTTGTCTAATATTCTTGAACCAGCATAAAAACATAATACAAATTAACTAAATAAAACTTGTTTTTTATGATCAAAAACCCGCCAAAATAATCTGAACGGTTATAAAAACTTGTAATATAATGAGTAATACTCACCCAAAATAACCAAATGAAATATATAACCATTTAATATTTTTTTATTCATTAATAACATATAAATTCAATTAGGGATATTTATTTACATTTCAACAAATCTTTCATGCATGTATGCAAGTGAACCAATCGTGAAAAACAAGGAAACAAACACTTCTAAACAATGAAATTGATTCATAATACTCATAAAGAAGGTTATAAATGAACATAATGAAATATTATAAAATAAAATAAAAGATTAAAATTTTATTTATTATTCAATATTTTGATTTAATTTGATTACCTATGACATTAAGTGCATGTGAAAAACGCTTTCATATACAAGGTAAGGGTTTCTTCCCGAAAATCAATTTTTCATTTGGGTTATGCTATCTCTCTCCTTACACAAATTTAATTATTCATTAATTTTAGATACTTCTTACAAATTATATTTATATGTTCTTTACAAAAATATCAACATTATTTCATCACTCATTGATGGGATGATACATTATTTATAAGGTTCCCTTCTCAATTCGTCCTGATAAGTAAGCCCGATTTTAGGGAACTTCCATGTTTATTACCCATTTTAAAGTACCAAACATAATCTACTATAATACACAATTATTTTTCTAAAATAATTAATTTTTTCATCAAAAACTATAATTTTTCATTTTTGGTCTTATAGACACAATTATTAAAAATAAAAATGGTTTTTCCAAATGAACTGTTCTTTGAAAATAAAAAAGGATATTTCTTTTAGGAATCCCTCAATGATTTTCAAGTATTTTATAATTTTTCAACACCCTAGGATGAATATTATGGTAAATTTTTATTAAAGCCTAATTTAATGGTTTATGATTTTCTTGAATGTGGATGTACTATTTTGACACCAATAACCATATTACTGTGGATGGTTTTTTATTATGTTAATTATTTCAGGAAAGTTTTTATAATTTCATATGTTATCTTGAATGTGAATATATATGTTGATTATGTTTCACCACATTCATATGAGAAATTAATTAGACTTAGTATGTGATATGTGGATCCCTCTATATCCCTTTTATGCATCATAATGTCTCTTTAGACAATGTAGACTGAGTTTTTACCCATTATGTATATTGTCTTGGAAGAATCCTTGATGGTATGTTTATGGTGTCAAGATCAATTTATTCTCTGATTATGATATTTGTAAATGATAACCCATGTGATTATTTGACTAGTATAATATCTCTTATTGTGTTTCTTTCTCATGTGGGTGTTTTAGGTGGCATCCTAAAAGTATAAATCACGAACATTGTATTTGATAGCGTGTATGACACACAACACCAAGCGCCTAAGGGAATATAATATCTCAATTATTTATAACATATATACTATTTTAAATAAATTCAATATATTTTATCTCCTATAATTCATGTTATACATAGTTAGTGTATGTCGCACGCCACATCGAGTTTCTTCAATAGCTTTCATTATATACAAGACCAAATTTTAATAAATAAAAATATATTATTAAAATATTATAATTTAATATAATAAGATATAAAATATTAATTATTTATAATATTATATAAATTATTAAAATATATTTTTTAAAAACTAATTCATTAGTTACAATTTAATTAGTAATGAACATAATATCCAATTGAACATAAAAATAATATTGTTATAGAAAACAATTTTAATGGTCACAGAGTTGATTTATCTTACCAAATTAAATTAATTAAAATTAGTTAATGATTTTAATGTAACATATATATATATATTATTAATTCAAATAATATTTATATTCATCCAATATATATAAAATTAATAATATAAGGGAAAACCAATTTTTTTACAAAAAATATATATTTTTATTAAGGAATTTTAATTTCCATTTTATGGAGAACCTAATTTAAATTTATTTTTTTGAACTTTTATAAATTTTATATGTAAAAAATAATCTTTATATTAGAATTATAAAAATAAAAATTATTTTTGGGTGAAAATATTGTATTTTTCTGTGATGTTTCATTTTTTTAATGAATAGTTAAAACTATTGATTTTTAGTTCAAAAAAACTTTTTAATATGATTTGTTTTCAAGGATAAATAGTAATTTAATTTTTTTTCAATATTCATTAGATCGTGTTTTTATAAAGTTAACGTATATATGTCATTTCAATCAAGTTCACAATGAAATTGGATATAAAAACAAGAAAACCTTTGAACATTTTTACTTTAAAAACTCACTTTATCGTCCCTTCTACGAGATTAAATTTATATCAATTTCTACCACTTCTGTTATGTAATATCCCCGACCAAGAATCCACTAAACCAATTCTCTGAATCAGGTGGTTACATGACCTTAAGCATTCCTCCCCATATTCCAAATTTTGCTGACAAGTAGCGGGGGTCCAAATAGTCAATTGGAGAGACTATACCCCCCTTTTTAATAGAGAAAGCCACAACAGAAGATAAAAAAATAGCGTAATAACAACCAAAAATACCAGAGTATTCATAATCTACCATTACCCAAATAGGGTAAAACCATTCCCAATAGTAAATATGTCATGCCATCCTATAAGTGAAAAAGCGATCAAAACACAAAATGAAGACAAACTAAAAAATCCCTAAAATGGCCCAACATCAATTTTGGGTCCTCCTCCACGTACACTCGTGCCTACCCAATTGTCAAGCAATGGGATTTACCCTTATCCTAACCTGAAAACATGAATTCTATTCAAGTACCCAATGGTGGCCTGAGTAGGGTGTGAGTACAACTCAGTTGTCCACCACCAACAGTGTCTACAAAATATCAGGTATAAACAATTGTGCATGTAGAAAGGGAAATGAATGATAAATGAAAAAGAAAAGATTAAGTGCCCTTTGCCATGTTAGGTCCATTACCAACATTTATTACTATTTATATAACATACCATTTCATCCCATTTCCCATTACTTACCATTTCAAACGCATTTATCATGGGTTTATCACACAATAAGCTACGCCTGATAAAATTACACAATCACATACATGAGGAAAAACACACACTTGTCCTATCTCACTAGGAACAACTTCTTTATTTCAACCATTTCCTCACTTCTAAGCCTCAGTCCGGGTGGATGAAACCAATAAAAAAGCATCAGTCCTATCCCTACCCCGTGCAGTAGGGTTGGAGTTTAGAGCCTCGGTCCAACTCAACCTGTGGGCATAGAACCTCAGTCAATAACCCACACTACCAAGCTATGTACAAATGATAGACATAGATGTTTCCATTAACCAGTCACACAACATCACAACCATTTCCCAAGGAAAACATAAAACCATAAAAATAACATGAGAGTATATACCATTCCATAACACATTAACACATTTACCACATTTCACATCATATATCCATTTAACCCTATTCCATTTTATTATGCTTATCTCACTAAGCATTCATTCCTGTGCCTATCTCACTAGGATTGTTCATTATTCCCAACACATTAGGATTCATTATCATGCTCATAATTCTTTAATTTATGGTCTTTAATCACTTACACATATTAAATGAATATCCCTTAGGTTATTAGCATGTTTAGGTGCACCAACTATGTAACACCCCAATATTTCATAGTAAGTTATTTTCTTTAAATTCAATAGTTTGCGCTACATGCAACACCGAGTTCGAGCACACCACGGCTTACTGAACTAGCTGTTCAAAAGTTGTTATGAAAATTATTAATTGTATTTTGAATTTTATATAATCAATATAATTTTAACTTATGTATTATGTGTTTCTTAGACATATTATAAGAATAAATTTAATTTTTCAGATAAAAAATGAATTTTTCCAAAAAAATATATTTTACCACATTTTAATGGAAACCCCTTTTTAAATCCAATATTTCACCCTTTAACATATTCAATTTGACAAAATAAAATTCTTATTTAGAATAGGGACATCAAAATTTATTTTGGATGAAATTTTGGTATTTTTCTAATAATATTCATTTTTTATGAATAGTGAGACATACTGTATTTTAATTCAAAACCGCCTTTTAATATAATTTATTTATAAGGTTATATTATATTTTAAATTGGTTTTTAAGTGTAATTATATTATATTTTTACCCATTATTCCAATTTTGGTCATTGAAATTAATTTCACTTTGAAATTATACATAAATAAGTGTCAATCTTTTGATAGTTATTGTTTCTTAAAAACACGCTATTCGTTTTGACAATGGGAATTAATTTAAAATTAATTAATACAACTTATATGTTTTTAATTTTGTATAATAGACATAATTTTTGAATTTGGAATATCAGATATATCTTATGCTGAATTTTTTTATTTTTCTGATAAAACATCAATTTTTTATCAATAGTGAAATAACAATGTAGTAGTTAAAAATCCGACTTTTTCTTTTAAATGAAATTTTACAACTTCTGTGAATTGAATTTTGGAAATTCAAGATACATGGTTGTTATTAGTAAGTAAAATTTTGTTCAATAAGATGAAAATAATTTTTGGTGAATAGTAAATTTTGACTTTTATTTACTGTGGTTAAAGGTAAATAAGGTAATGAAGGTAAAAAGAATATTATAATAAAAAAAAATTACCTTAACAGTTTTTCTAACCTTATTTTATGATTCATGGCCGACCATGGGAATCCATGGGTCAATTTTGTGACCCCATGCATCCACTTATTAAGGATAATGACACTTTATTTTAATTATCTTAAAGTAAAGGAAAAAATGACATAAACAAATATCTTTCAGTAAATCAATTTGTACATGGGGTTATATAAGTCATCGTTTCAACTATAAATATTCATTGGAAAAATAAAACTATTTCCTAAATTATGGTATTTTATTTATAATTTTTAGACATCAAATAAATTAAATTATTTATGACACAATAATGATGAATAATTTACCTCATTAATAAATGATTTAAATAAATAAGATTATTAATATTAAAACAATATCCAAGATAAGTTAAATTATTATTGGATGATTTTATTTTGACCATGATTTATCGTATATTAGAATTTAATTAGTTTTTGACCATTAGAAACCGAATATCACTATAAAATAATATAATATTTTTACACTTTCCTAAAGAGCCCATCCTCCGCTTTATAAAAGGACACCACTTCTAACCCATTATTCACACCACTCAAGCCCTTTGTCTCTTCCAACCCCTGCCCAAATAATCTCTCAATATCCCTCTATTACACATATAAGCCTTAACTTGGGCAGAAGTCACTTCAAGAAGTCCTTTTGGTTCAAAACAAAGGAAGTTACCCAAATTAAAGGTAACAATTTCTCTTAAATTATTTTGTTTTATTTTGTTTTATTTTACTTCTCCAACCACCATAAAATCTTTTTTTCCATTATTTTATAACCACAAAAGTATCCTAAATATACTAGTATATTTTTATGATAATTATTCTAACTAGACTTACACAAACCTCCAACTAATGGGTGAAGAACATACTGTTTCTGTGGTTGGAAAACTAAGGCCTCATGAAATGATGATTGTTCGATTATCACTACCACCTATCATGGTCACCATTAATATGGAACTTTATTTATATATGATATATATTATGTTTATGTTTTCTTTGTGCTTATGTATTTTCCATTTATATCATACCTTTATGGTTTCCATTATGGGTAAAACACGATAATTTAATTTGAGGAAGTGCGGACTACCACCCCCTCAAAGTAATATGACTCATTAAGGACTTGTGTCGGATGTATAAAGTATGTAGTTAATGATATTATATATTATATTATACTGGAATTATAATATACCTATGTATCATTATGTTTTAATTCCATTAAAATACAAAATAGAAATGAAAATAGTAGTCATGCGTACGTACGGCTTACCGTCTCCATGAACGGTGCATTAGATTTCTTATCTCCAAATGTTATGTCTTGTTATAAATACATATATATACTGGATATATAATATAAACATGTGATATCTAAATAATTTATATCATTTTAGAGATAATGGACTTTTGACCACATGGAAAAATTCTAATTATAATAACTTCATTTTTTACTCAAGTTCCAAACATCGATAAAATATCAAATATGAACTCAAATAATTAACTAATTGTTATAGAAATGTAATATGTAATATAATAGGAATAATAAAATTAAAAAAATTTCTTCATCAAGTAGAAAATAACTTAAGTTTATTATTCAGAAATAACAAGGAACATACAAGACAAATCGAACTTGAGGTAAGGGGATTCTTATCTCACTTTTAATTCCATGAGATTTCCATTGTTCGCCACTTATTTATTACTTGTGGTATATTATGTACTGCCATTTGATATATATTATAATTATTCTACTTATATTCATGGTATTATTTGATTAATTTGTTGGTTATTAACTTTTGGTCATATGACTCGATTGATTACAACGTGGTAAGGAGTTCTTACCTCACTTCTTATTCTTGAGAGATTCATGCAATATAGGACACTATTTCCTTTTGTGTTGAGTATGTACTGTCCATGATTGTATTTTTGGTGTAATATAATTTAATTTATGGGTATTTAATTCTTCATTTTATGATCCTTATTTCATGGGGTGTATGTTTCATAAGTTACGAAATCGGTAAAGGAATATCAAATTTCAATTTCCACTCCTTGGGATTTATGCATGCTTCATTGATTATTTTACTCCAAGATCATGTGTGGAATCACTATTTATTATTTATATAGTAATTTACACTCTAATTTTTGTGGATATACTTTTGATACACATAATCAATCCATTGATAATTTCTCAAGTCATATATATGAACATGATAAGAGTAATCTTAACTCAATTTCCATTCATTGAGTTAAACATCCAAGTCATTGGTGTTGTTTTTACAAGAATATGTGTGAATGTACTCTGATTTATTTACACAAAATATCCACTCATATTGAGTGTATTTATATTTTTCACACATAATTATGTCATTGAGTTTTCTTTTACCTAAATATACAGTCTTTATAAGGGGTTTCATCTCAATTTAAAATCCATTGAGACTTCTTTGATATTATACGCCAATTCACTTTTATATGGTGTATATAATGTACTTTGACATAGTATATCTTAAATCCATTTATTCTCATGATATTATAAAGTTTTTATTACCTCAATTATTTTTATTCAAGTGTCTCTCTTTTGCTTCAGAACTCTAACTAAAATATCATTTTAAATGTTTTAAATATTTATTCTTCTAAATATTTCTCATTAATGTCCATGTTTCAAAAATGGTTTTATGGATTTATTTATATGGGCATTAACGTTTAAAATTAAATTTCCGTTTAAAAGTTTAAAAGTGGTATGGGACACTTTGATTCAAAAATATATTTTAAATGGATTCTTGATAAATAGTGAGACTTTTAAATGTTTTCAAGAAAAAGGGGGATATTTCTCTCAAATAGTTTTGATGATTATTTTCAACTATGTAAATATCCTACATTATTATCAATTGAGGTTAATATATTATAATAAAATCTTCCATATTGTATTGAATGAGTTATTTTTTACTTTGGATGTTCTTTTTTATACCATTCATGGTTTGTAGATAAAATGTTGAC
Organism: Viscum album; assembly: GCA_963277665.1. Classification (NCBI taxonomy): domain Eukaryota; kingdom Viridiplantae; phylum Streptophyta; class Magnoliopsida; order Santalales; family Viscaceae; genus Viscum; species Viscum album. Next base: position 807,500,018 of record OY728134.1, on the reverse strand, counting down.
ATTTCATATGCTAGTTTTAATACGAATGTTCATATTATGTTTCAAACTTTTCATATGAAGAATGAATTGGACTTAGTAAGTGACTGGTGGAGACCGCTATAGATCCTCGATGCATCGGTAGTTCTCATGAGACAATTAGACAAGGAATTGGCCGAGGCCTTCCCCAATTTTTTATATATGGTTTTGGTCGAGGCCTTAATCATTTTTAGACGTCTTGGCCGAGGCCTTGAATTTTTTTTTTAGAAATTCCGACATCATACATTCCATAATTATGAGATTAGCTATTGATATTTCATGAGGGTATTCGACTTGTAGAACACCCATGACTAATGTTTATGTTACTCTTAAAGAGCATCTGAGCTCACCCCTTTCTCATGTTTCATTTTCCCATGATATGAAGAAGTTAGTTATGAGTGACTATCAGGAATAATCATGGAATATTTCATGTTTCTAATGGAATAAATTAGTGTTGTTTTTCTTTTAAAGTTGTAGAGTTGAACTTAAGTATGTATCTTGTTTCCAAGACTACTAAACTAAAAGGTCCTTCGGGACTTAATTCATTGTAATCATGTTATTGTATTAAAAAAATGCATTGGCTCCTGGATTCTAGGTTCGGGGTGTTATAGTTGGTATCAAAGGATGTTTAGTACAAACCTTAGAAACTAGATTTAGATAAACTCTGATTATATCACATTACCCTAAGATAGACTTTGAGGATTAGTATAGAAGAACTACCTAGAATTTTGGTAATATTTGGATTTTGTGTATTTTCCAAGAAATACATCCCTGTCTGGATATGAGTAGGTAGAGGCGGCTTTAGCACAGATGTACCTAGGAGTGGAAACTCCAAAAAGGAGTTTTGGGCTTGAACCAGGGTATCCTGGTACACGACAATGGGCCTTTCTTCACTCTTGGTTACAACACTCCCAGGGGATATTCTTAGGATAATTCACATTTTCTTTACAAAAATATTTTAAGTATTTTAATATAAGATGAGAATAAATAACTTTAGTCAATCATAAGGTGTTTTAGATTAAAAATACGGAGTTATGATATTCTCTAAATGATTTTATTACTCACACTACTCTTTCTTATGTTAGTCAATGGCTAGATTCCAAGGAATTCTTAGTAACATTGAAGATGATGTACAAGGTGGGAACAATGGTGGAAATGAGCAACGAAATGGAATGTTGATAGGTGTAAAAGATATCATGTTCATGTCGAATCAGTTTTCTAAAAATATGATCAACAACATATATATTAACCAACTCTCAGACTCAACAAAGAAGAGAAAAGTGGTGAATGATAAGAGCTCCAGCAGTGAAGACCATGGAGAAAAGAAATCTCATTTTCCATCAGGCAGGAAATGTGGAAGGATACACCTAGGAAAATTCCTTAATGGAACAAATAAATGCTTTGTGTGTGGGAAAGAAGGATATAAAGTAAAGAATTGCTGAGGAAAAATGAGGAGTACTATGGAAGGAAATAAAAATAGTCCCAAGAATCCATTTAAAGCCATTTTACGTAAATGTAGGGGACCAGGCCATTAACAGAGTGAATGAACTATTCTATAGGATATCCTCTTGGTCAAGGAAGAAGCTATTTGGAAATAAATGGATGGAGAAATGTTTAAGAAGTATTAGTGCTCTTTGTTGATGGGTTTACTTTGGAAGACTTTTCTCTTGTATTTGTAACCCTACAGTTTGTCATGTGAAAATGATATTTGAGGAAGAATTATCTTTTCACTTGTGTATATATTTATAAATAACCATTTTGTTTTATATGATCATTGAGTTTGAGGAAATTACAAGTTATTAAATTTTGGGATGAAAATGCAAGGTATGAGATAACATTTGTGATGAAATTATGTTATAGTTACTTTGAGGAATCTATCTCATTTTTTGGGAATATTATAAAATTATATAGTTTTTGAAAAAGGACAACACACAGACCGTGTGACAACCCATCATGTCGGAAAAAGTAGCAGGAATCGAACCCACAACCATAGTGCGTTTCGGATTTATCGCCTACTAATGGACTACGTGAAGTCCCTGGTTAGTGTGACTAATTCTTTTTAGTTAAATGATTTTATTGATCAATAATAAGTTTATTCGGGATATTATGTCTGATCAAATGGATATCCTTAGTATAGTAAAATTATTTGGTGATTAAGTGATAAATGTTCTTTTGGAAGACGTTAGCTCTATTGGGAATACTATATGTCCAAGGAAAATAGAATACTATGGGATTTCATTTGAAGAGTAATGGTGGTTCTTTACCTATGCTTTTATTATGCATTTATAACGATTTGGTTTATTTATGTAAATCATTAACTTATCATAGAGAATATGTGATTAGGTTAATTAATTTTAAGTATGTGACTTTAGGAGTAGTCGATATTATTTTTTGATACAATTTAACGTGGAAGATTATGTAAGCAAATTATTCTGAGTTTTGGGTTTCAATATTAGTTTGGATTATATTGAAAGATTTTATAGAAATTTTTTTATTGAATGGTATTTATTGAACTTTGGGTATTTTTGGTTTTATTTTAGAAATTAAGATTAGTATTTCTTTATCTAAAGTACTATCCTTGTGGGATCATCTGTACGTTTACTAACCATTTTGGTTTTGGATAATCTCTAAAGAAAATGGAAATATATAGTTCATCCATTTTGCATTATGTGATTCTCTATAAGTTGATTATAGCGCTTTAGGGGTTACCAAGTCATCTTTAATACTCATCATTTGGAGTGAAAGATGGGTTTGTGGTAAGAATTAGATGAAGAATGAAACTCTACTTGTCAAGTATATTTTTGTTTTATTATTCTATGAATAAATTAATTATTAAACTTTAGGGAAGGTATTTTAAAACCAAAAATATGTTATCCTAATTCTTTATGTTTTTTTTGAACCGATGATATTTTAAATCGTCATAGATTGATGGGTTTGAGGCCCTCAATTTTACACTTGTTTGTGATTGATGACCTTAATCACTCCCTACAAATATTTAAGTTTTTCCTCCAATTATGTATCTCTAATTTCCACCAATGTTCTCCTAATCGAGATCATAATTTGGTGGTGACTTTTTCATCTCCCTTTCCCTCTTATTAAGACTAAATTTTATTAACCCAATTTCCGATGTGGGTTTTTGACAAAGATATTTTTCTATTTTTAACCATTTATTTTTGAAGAACAATTTCAAATTGCGAGGATGAAATTTATTGAAGTATAAGAGAATGTAACACCCTAATATTTCATAGTAAGTTATTTTCATTAAATTCAATAGCTTGCGCTACACACAACACTGAGTTCGAGCGTACGACGACTTACCGAACAAGTCATTCAAAAGCGATTATGAATAGTATTAACTAGATTTTGAATTTTATATACTCCACATAATTTTAACTTATGTATTATGTCTTTATTAGACATATTATAAGAATAAATTCAATTTTTCATATAAAAAATTCATTTTTTCAAAAAAAATCAATTTTACCACATTTTAATGGAGAATCGTTTTTAAATCTAATATTTGACCCTTTTACATATTCAATTTTCCAAAATAAAATTCTTCTTTATAATCCGTACATAAATATTTACTTGGGATGAAATTTTGTTATTTTTTAATAATATTCATTTTTTTGTGAATATTGAGAAATACTGTATTTTAATTCAAAACTACCTTTTAATATAATTTATTTATAAGGTTATATTATATTTTAAATTGTTTTTGAATTTTAATTAGATTTAATTTTACCCTTTAATACAATTTTAGTCATTGGAATTAATTTCACTTTGAAATTATACATAAAAATGTGTCAATCTTTTAAAAGTTATTGTTTCCTAAAAACACTCTATTCGTTTTAAAAACGTGAATTAATTTTAAATTAATTAATACAACTTCTATGGTTTGAATTCGGTAAAATACACATTATTTTTGAATTCAGAATATCAACTATATCTTAGGCTGAATTTTTGGTGTTTTTCTGAAAAACATTAATTTTTGATGAATAGTGAAACCACTAAGTAGTAGTTAAATATCCGACTTTTTCATTTAAATTAAATTTTACCACTTTTGTGAATTGAATTACAAAAATCTGAGATACATGGTTGTTATTATTAAGTAAAATGTGGTTCAATAAGATGAAAATAATTTTTGATTAATAGTAACTTTTGACTTTTATTTACCGCGGTTAAAGGTAAACAGGGTAATTCAAGGTAAAAAGAATATTATAATAATACAAAATTACCTTAACACTTGTCCTAACCTTATTAGATGAGTCATGGCCAACCATGGGCATCCTTGGGATGATTTTGGGACCCCATGGAGCCACTATAACTATTCATTGGAAAGATGAAAATATTTCATACATTATGGTGTTTTATTTATAATTTTTAGACATCAAATAAATTAAATTATTTATGACACAATAATGATGTATTATTTACCTCATTAATAAATGATTTATATAAATAAGATTATTGATATTTAAACAATATAAAAAAACCTCTTCAGTTCTTATTGGATGATTTTATTTCGACCGTGATTCATCTTATCTTTGACTTTAATTAGTTTTGGACCTTTAGAAACCGAATATCACTATATAATAAAATAATATTTTCACACTTTCTTAAAGAGCCCCTCCTCCCCCTTATAAAAGGAAACCAATTCTATCCCATTCCACACACATCTCAACCCCCTTGGATCATCCAACCCTTGCCCAAATAAGCTCTCAATATCCCTCTCTTACACCTAGAAGCCTTACCTTAGGCAAAAGTCTCTTCAAGAAGTCCTTTTGGTTCAAACCAAAGGAAGTTACCCAAATTAAAGGTAACAATTTCTCTTAAATTCTTTTGTTTTATTTTACTTCTCCAACCCCATAAACTCTTTTTATTACATTATTTTATAACAACAACAGTATTCAAAATATACTAGGATTTTATAATGAGAAGGATTCTGACTACACTTACACACACCTCCATCTAATGGGTGAAGAACATATTGTTTATCTGGTTGGAAAACTAATGCCTCACAAAATGATGATTGTTCGATTATCTCGTACCAACTCTTATGGTGGACATTAATATGGAACTATATTTATATATGATATATATTATGTTTTTTTCTTTGTGCTTTGGTAATTTTTATTTATATCATACCTTTATGGTTTCCATTATGGGTAAAACGCGATAATTTCATTTGAGGAAGTGCGGACTACCGCCCCCTAAAATTGATATGACTCATTAATGACTTGTTTGGGATGTATAATGTATGGATTTAATGATATAAAATATTATATTATACTAGAATTATAATATAACTATGTCTTATTATGTTTTAATATCATTAAAATACAAAATAGAAATGAAAGTAGCATTCATGCGTACGTACAGCTTACCGTCTCCATGAACGATGCATTTCATTTCTTATCTCCAAATTTTATGTACTATTATAAATACATATATAAAATGGATATAATATATATATATATATATATTATATCTAAATCAAGTATATTAGTCTAGAGATAATGGAATTTTGACAACATGGAAAAATTGTAATTATAACAAGTTCATTTTTTACTCAAGTTCCGAACATCGATAAAATATCCAATATGAAATCAAATAATTAACTAATTGTTATATCAAGGTAACAAGTTATAAAAAGGGAATAATAAACTTTAAAAATGTTCATAATCAATTAGAAATTAACTTAAGTTTATTATTCAGGAAAAACAAGGAACATACAAGACAAGTCGGACTTGAGGTAAGGGGTTTCTTATCTCACTTTTAATTCTGTGAGATTTCCATTGTTCACCACATATTTATTTCATGTGGTATATTGTGTACTGCCATTTGATATATATTATCATGATTCTACTTATATTCATGGTATTCTATCATTCATTTTGTGGTTATTAACTTTCGGTGATACGACTTGATTGATTACAATGTGGTAAGGAGTTTTTATCTCACTTCTTATTCCCGAGAGATTCATGCTATATTGGACACTATTTCCTTTTGTGTGGAGTATGTACTTCCAATAATTGTATTCATGGTGTAATATAATTTAATTTATTGGTATTTACTTATTCATTTTATGATCCTTCTTTAATGGGGTTTATGTTTCATAAGTTACCAAATCAGTAAAGGAATTTTAAATTTCAATTTCCACTCCTCAGGCTTTACGCATACTTCATTGATTATTTTACTCCAAGATCATGTGTGGAATCACTATTTATTATTTATGTAGTATTTTCCACTCCCATTTGTGTGTATGTAATTTTGATACACATAATCAATTCATTGATAATTTCTCAAGTCATTGATATGAACATGATAAGAGTAATCTTAACTCAATTTCCATTCATTGAGTTAAACATCCAAGTCATTGGTATTGTTTATACAAGAATATGTGTGAATGTTATCTAGTTGATTTACACTAAATATCCAATCATATTGAGTGTATTTATATTTTTCTCACATAATTTTTTCATTGATTTATCCTTAACCTAAGGATACGGTCTTTATAAGGGATTTCATCACAATTTACAATCCATTGAGACTTTTTGTTATTATATGCCAATTCAATTTTATATGGTGTATATAATGTACTTTGACATAGTATATCATGAATCCCTTTATTCTCATGAAATTATATTGTCTTGATTTCCTCAATTAATTGTATTCAAGTGTCTCTCTTTTGGTTAGGAACTCTAACTAAAATATCATTTTAAATATTTTAAAGCTTTATTCTTCTAAATCTTTCTCATTAATGTCCGTGTTTTAAAAATAGTTTTAAGGATTTATTTATATCTACATTAATGTTTTAAAATTAAATTTCCTTTTAAATTTTTCAAAGTGTTATGGGACACTTTTATTCAAAAATATATTTTAGATGGATTTTTGATAAATAGTGATACTTTTAAATGTTTTCATGAAAAAAGGGGGATATTTCTCTCAAATAGTTTTGATAATTATTTTTATCTATATAAATATCCTTCATTATTCTCGGTTGAGGTTAATCTATTATAATACAGTCTTCCATATTGTATTGAATGAGTTATGTTTGACTGTGGATGTGATATTTTATACCATTCATGATTTGTGGTTAAAATGCTGACATTTCGTATGCCAGTTTTAATTCGAATGTTCAGATTATGTTTCAACTTTTAATATAAAGAATGAAATAGACTTAGTAAGTGACGGGTGGAGCCCACTATATATCTTTGATGAATCGATAGGTCTCATGAGATAATTAGATGTGTAATTGGCTGAGGCATTTTCCAATTTTTGATATATGGTTTCGGTCGAGGCCTTAATCATTTTTAGACATCTTGGCCGAGGCCTTGAAAAAATGTTTCAGAATGTACGACATTATGCATTCCATCATTATGGGATTAGATATTGATATTTCATGTGGGTATTCGAATAGTATAACAACCATGATAATGTTTTATAATGGAATTATTTACTCAACTCATATTCCTACTATAAAGTGCACATGTTTATTATTCATTAAGGCATGTGTTTTCAATTATTCACCATGCCTAATGTTTATGTTATCTTCTGTTGTGTTTATTACTCTTACGGAGCATCTGATCTCACTTGTTTCTCATGTTTTGGTTTCCCAGGATATGAAGAAGTTATTTATAAGTGATTTGCAGAAATAATCTTGGAATCATAGATATTTCTAATGGAATAAATTTGTGTTTGTTTTCTTTTCACATTTTAAAGTTGAACATAAGTATGTATCTTGTTTCCAATACTACTAAACTAATCGTTCCTTCGAGACATGATTCCTTGTAATCATTACAATGTATTAAAATAATGCACCGGCTCCTGGATTCGAGGGTCAGGGAATTACAGTTGGTATCAGAGGAATTTTAGTACAAACCATGGAAACTAGATTTAGATAAACTCTAATTAGAGAAAATTATCCTAAGATATACTTTGAGGATTAGTATAGAAGAACTACCTAGAATTTTGGTAATATAGAGATTTTGTTTATTTTCAAAGAAATACATCCCTGTCTGGATACGAGTAGGTAAGGCGGGTCTGGTACAAATGTACCTAAGAGTGAAAACTCTGACAAGGAGTTTCGGGCTTGACCCGGGGTGTCCTGGTACATGACAACGGGCATTGTTGAACTCTTAGTTATGAAACTCCTAGGGGATATTCTTAGGATAATTCACATTTTCTTTACAAACCGATTTGAAGGATTTTAATATAAGATGAGAATAAATAACCTTAGTTAACCCTAATGTGTTTTAGATTAAAAATACGATGTTATGATATTTTCTAAATGATTTTATGACTCACACTATGCTTTCTTGTGTTAGTCAATGGTTGGATTCCAAGGAAGTCATAATAACATTGAAGATGATGTAAAAGGTGTGAACAGTGGTGGAAATGAGAAAAGAAATGGAATTTTGATAGGTGTAAAATATATCGCGTTCATGTAGAATCATTTTTCCAAAAATATGATCAAAAACATATATATTAACCAACATCCAAACTTAACAAAGAATAGAAAAGTGGTGAATGATACGAGCTCCAGCAGTGAATACCATTGAGAAAAGAAAGATCATTTTCCATCATACAGGAAATGTGGAAGGAGACACCAAGGAAGGTGTCTTAATGGAACAAATAAATAATTTATGTGTGGGAAAGAAATACATAAAGTAAAGAATTTTGAAGGAAAAATGAAGAATACTATGGAGAAAAAAATAGTCCCAAGAATCCATTTTTAGTCATTTTCAGTAAATGTAGGGGACCTGGCCATTACCCGAGTGAATTCCCTATTCTATAGGATATCCACTTGGTCACGAAAGAAGTTATGTGGAAATAAATGGATGTCAAAATGTTTAACAAGTATTAGTGCTCTTTGTTGATGGGATTACTTTGGAATACTTTTATCTTGTATTTGTAACCCTTTAGTTTGTCATGTGAAAATGATATTTGATGAAGAATTATCTTTTCTCTTGTGGATATAGTTATAAATATCCATTTGGTTTTATATGATCATTGAGTTTGAGGCAATTACAAGTTATTAAATTTTGGGATGAAAATGTGAGGTATGAGATAACATTTGTGATGAAATTATGTTATAGTTACTTTGAGGAATCTATCTCATTTTTGGGAATATTATAAAATTATATAGTTTTTGAAAAAGGACAAAATGCACACCGTGTGACAACTCGTCGCGTTGGACAAAGTTGTGGGAATCCAACCCACATCCATAGTGCGATTGGGATTTATCACCTACCATTGGACTACATGAAGTTACATGTTAGTGTGACTAATTGTTTTTATTTAAATTATTTTATTGATCAATAATAAGTTGATTTGGGATCTTATGTATTATCAAATGGATATCCTTAGTATAGAAAAATTATTTGGTGATTAAGTTATAAATTTTATTTTGGAAGACGTTCACTCTATTTGGAATACTATAGGACTAAGGAAAATAGAATACTATGAGATTTCATTTGAAGAGTAATGTTGTTTTTTTACCAATGTTTTTATTTTGTATTTATAGTAATTTGGGTTATTTATGTAAATGATCAACATATCATAGATAATATTTGATTAGGTTAATTACTTTTAGGTATGTGACTTTAAGAGTAGTCGATATTATTTGGATATACAATTTAACATGGAAGACTATGTAAGAAAATTCTTCTGAGTTTTGGGTTTCAATATTAGTTTGGATTATATTGAAAGATTTTATGGACAATTGTTTGTTGAATGGTATTTATTGAACTTTGCGTATTGTTGGCTTAATTTTAGAAATTAAGATTAGTATTTCTTTCTCTAAAGTGTTATCCTTTTGGGATCATCTGATATTTTACTAACCATTATAGTTTTGGTAAATCTCTAAAAAAAGGGAAATATATAGTTCATCCATTGTGGATTATGTGATTCTCTATAAGTTGATTATAGCGCTTTAGGTGTGACCAATTAATCTTTAATACTCATCATTTGGAGTGAAAGATGAGTTTGTTGTAAGAATTAGATGATGAATGAAACTCTACTTGTCAAGTATATTTTTGTTTTCTTATTCTATGAATAAATTAATTATTAAACTTTATGGAAGGGATATTGAAACCAAAAATGTGTTATCCTAATTTATTATGTTTTGTTGAACCGATGATATTTTAAATCATCATAGATTGATGGATTTTAGGCCATCAATTTTACACTTGTTTGTGATTGATGATCTCAATCACTCCCTATAAATATTTACGTTTTCCTTCAATTATGTGTCTTTAATTTTCACCAATTTTCTCCTAATCGAGATCATAATTTGGTGGTGAATTTTTCATCTCCCTTTCCCTCTTATCAAGACTAAATTTTATAAACCCAATTTTCGATGTGGGTTTTCCACAAAGGTATTTTTCTATTTTTAACATTATATTTTAGAAGAAAATTTCAAATTGCGAGGATGCAATTTATTGAAGGAGGAGAGAATGTAACACCCCAAGATTTTATAGTAAGTTATTTTCTTTAAATTCAATAGCTTGCGCTACACGCAACACTGAGTTCGAGCGCACTACAACTTACCGAACTAGCCGTTCAAAAGCGGTTATGAATAGTATTAAATGGATTTTGATTTTTATATAATCCATATAATTTTAACTTATGTATTATGTGATTCTTAGACATATTATCAGAACAAATTCAATTTTTCAGATAAAATTTATATTTTTCAAAAAAATCAATTTTACCACATTTTAATGGAGAACCCTTTTTAAATCCTATATTTGACCCTTTTACATATTCAATTTTAAAAAATAAAATTCTTCTTTAGAATCAGGACATCAATATTTACTTTTGATGAAATATTGGTATTTTTCTAATAATATTCATTTTTTATGAATAGTTAGAAATACTATATTTTAATTCAAAACTGCCTTTTAATGTAATTAATTTATAAGGTTAGATAATATTTTAAATTGGTTTTGTAGTGTAATTAGATTATATTTTTACCCTTTAATCCAATTTTGGTCATTGTAATTTATTTCACTTTGAAATTATACATAAACAAGTGTCAATCTTTTGATAGTTATTGTTTCTTAAAAACGCGCTATTCATTTTTAAAACGAGAATTAATTTTTAATTAATTAATACAACTTCTATGTTATTAATTTGTTAAAATAGACATCGTTTTTGAATTAGGAATATCAAATATATCTTAGGATGAATTTTTGGTATTTTTCTGAAAAACTTCAAATTTTGATGAATAGTGAAACCACTAAGTAGTAGTTAAAAATCCGACTTTTTCATTTAAATGAAAATTTACCGCTTCTTTGAATTTAATTTTGAAAATCCAAAATACACGGTTGTTATTATTAAGTAAAATTTTGTTCAATAAGATTAAAATAATTTTTGTTAAATAGTAACTTTTGACTTTTATTTACTATGGTTAAAGGTAAATAGGGTAATTCAAGGTAAAAATAATATTATAATAATACAAAATTACCTTAACACTTGTCTTAACCTTATTGGATGAGTCATGTCTTACCATGATCATCCTTGGGTCGATTTTGGGACCTCATGGAGCTACTTATGAATGATAATGACAATGTATTTTAATTCACCTAAAGTAAAGGCAAAAATGACATAAATAAATATCTTTTAGTGAATAACTTTTTACATGGGGTTATATAAGTCATCCTTTCAACTATAAATATTAATTGGTAATATAAAAATATTTCCTACATTATGATATTTTTTTAGAATTTTTAGACATCAAATAAATTAAATTATTTACGACACAATATGATGTTTTATTTACCTCATTAATAAATGATTTAAATAAATAAGATTATTAATATTAAAAAAATATCCAAAACCTTTTCAATTCTTATTGAATGGTTTTATTTCTATCCTGAGTCATATTATCTTCTATGTTAATTAGTTTGGGATCTTTATAAACCGAATATCACTATATAATAAAATAATATTTTTCACACTTTCCTAAAGAGCCCCTCCTCCCCCTTATAAAAGGACACCACTTCTATCCTATTACACACACCTCTCAAGCCTCTTGGATCATCCAAACCCTTCCCAAATAAGCTCTAAATCTTTATCTCTTACACCTAGAAGCCATACCTTAGGCATAAGTCACTTCAAGAAGTCCTTTTGGTTCAAACCAAAGGAAGTTACCCAAATTAAAGGTAACAGTTTCTATTATATTATTTTGTTTTATTTTACTTCTCCAACCCCCATAAAATCTTTTTATTCAATTATTTTATAAGAAAAAAATTATTCAAAATATACTAGGATGTTTTTATGATAAGGATTTGAAAAACACTTACACACACCTCCATCTAATGGGTGAAGAACAAACTGTTTTTGTGGTTGGAAAACTAACGCCCCACGAAACGATGATTGTTCGATTATCTCCTACCACCTCTCATGGTATCCATTAATATAGAACTGTATTTATATATGATATATATTATTTTTATTTTTTATTTGTGCTTCATTTATTTTCCATTTATATCATACCTTTATAGTTTCCATTCCGGTTAAAACACGATAATTTCATTTAAGGAAGTGCGGACTACCTCCCCCTCAAAGTGATATGACTCGTTAATGACTTGTGTAGGATGTATAAATTAAGGATTTAATAATATTATATATGATATTATACTGTAATTATAATATACCTATGTATAATTATGTTTTCATTCCATTAAAATTCTAAATATAAATGAAAATAGCGTTCATGCGTACGTACAACTTGCCGTCTCCATGAATGGTGCATTTAATTTCTTATCTGCAAATGTTATGTACTATTATAAATACATATATATACTGAATATAATATATATATATATATATATGATATCTAAATCATTTTTTTCATTATGGAGATAATGGACATTTGACCACATGGAAAAATTGTAATTATAACAAGTTCATTTTTGAATCAAGTTCCAAACATCGATAAAATATTCAATATGAATTCAAATAATTAAATAATTGTTATAGAAATGTAATAAGTAATATAAAATGAATAATAAAATTTAAATAATTTCTTAATCAAGTAGAAAATAACTTATATTTATTATTCAGGAAGAACAAGGAACATACAAGACAAGTCAGACTTGAGGTAAGGGGTTTCTTATCTCACTTTTAATTCCATGAGATTTCCATTGTTCGCCACTTATTTATTGCATATGGTATATTATGTAATACATTTTGATATATATTATAATGATTCTACTTATATTCATGGTATTATGGGATTCATTTGGTGGTTATTAAATTTCGGTCATACGACTCGATTGATTACAACGTGGTAAGGTGTTTTATCTCACTTCTTATTCCTTAGAGATTCATACGATATTGGCCACTATTTCCTTTTCTGTTGAGTATGTACCACCCAATATTGTATTCTTGGTGTAATATAATTTAATTTATGGGTCTTTAATTCTTCATTTTATGATCCCTTTTTAATGGGGTGTACGTTTCATAAGTTACCAAATCGGTAAAGGAAATTCAAATGTCAATTTCCACTCCTTGGGTTTTACGCATACTTTATTGATTATATTACGCTAAGATCATGTGTGGAATCACTATTAACTATTTATGTAGTAATTTACACTCCCATTTGTGTGGATATACATTTGATACACATAATAAATACATTTATAATTTCTCAAGTCATTTATATGAACTTGATAAGAGTAATCTTAACTCAATTTCCATTTATTGAGTTAAACATCCAAGTCATTGGTGCTATTTTTACAAGAATATGTGTGAATGTACTCTGATTTATTTACACTAAATATCCAGTCATATTGAGTGTATTTATATTTTTCACACATAATTATGTCATTAATTTATCCTTAACCTAAGGATATGGTCTTTATAAGGGATTTCATCTCAATGAACAATCCATTGAGACTTCTTTGTTATTATATGCCAATTCACATTTATATGGTGTATACAATGTAATTTGACATAGTATATCATGAATACCATTATTATCATGATATTATAAAGTTTTTATTACCTCAATTATTTTAATTCAAGTGTCTCTCTATTTTTTAGGAACTCTAACTAAAATATCATTTTAAATGTTTTAAAGATTTGTTCTTCTAAATCTTTCTCACTAATGTCCATGTTTTAAAAATGTTTTTAATGATTTATTTATATAGAAATTAATGTTTTAAAATTTATGTTCCTTTTAAAATTTTCAAAGTGGTATGGGACACCTTTATTCAAAACTATATTTTAAATGTATTCTTGATAAATAGTGAGACTTTTAAATGTTTTCATGAAAAAGAGGGATATTTCTCTCAAATAGTTTTGATGATTATTTTCATCTATGTCAATATCCTTCATTATTCTCAATTGAGGTTAATATATTATAATACAATCTTCTATATTGTATTGAATGATTTATTTTTGACTGTATATGTGCTGTTTTTATACCATTCATGGTTGTGGTTAAAATTTTGATATTTTGTATGCTAGTTTTAATACCAATGTTCATATTATGTTTCAACATTTTCATATGAGGAATGCATTGGACTTAGTAAGTGACGGGTGGAGCCTGCTATAGATCCTCGATAAATCGGTAGGTCTCATGAGACAATTAGGAATGGAATTGTCCAAGGCCTTTCCCAATTTTTGATATATGGTTTTGGATGAGGCTTTAATTATTTTTAGACATCTTGATCGAGGCCTTGATAAAATGTTTCAGAATGTCTGGAATTTTTCATTCTATCATTATGAGATTATCTAATAATATTTCAGGTGGGTATTCGACTAGTAGAACACTCGTGAATATGTTTTATAATGGAATTATTTACTAAACTCATATTAATGCCAAAAAGTGATCATGTTTATTATTCGTTAAGGAATGTGTTTTCAATTATTCACCATGACTAATGTTTATGTTATCTTTCGCTGTATTTCTTACTCTTACGGAGCATCTGATATCACCCCTTTCTCATGTTTCATTTTACCAAGATATGAAAAAGTTAGTTATGAGTGAGTTGCAAGAATAATGTAACACCCCAAGTAAATAAAGAATATGACATTTTCATATTTATCCATATTTGTGAATAAAATATTAATATAACATTAAAGGGGACGCTATGCTCGATGGCGTACCCAATACGCAACAACGAGTTCTTGGGAATATTACGTTGCACTCTAATAATAAAATAATATTATTTTAAATTGTAGTTAACGCCTAGCCGTTGTAAAGGCGAGAATGAACAGAACTAACTAAAAAATGATTATATATGATTGTAAAATATTTTTACTTTTTACAATAAATGTTAGAAGATTAAAAATGCGAATGAATCCAATTTTAATCGTAAACATTCTAATATTCTTTAAAAGGTCGATTAACCGCCTTTTGATGACGAACCTCTTTTAAATCCACTTTTTGAAGATTTTATGTGTTATATTTGACAAAATAAAATTCTTCTTTAGAATCGGGACATCAAAATTTACTTTGTGTAAATTTTTGGTATTTTTCCGATAATGTTCATTTTTTAATGAATAGTGAAAAAATGTTGTATTTTAATTCAAAACATATGTTTAATATAATTTATTTATATGATTAGATTATCTTTTGAATTGGTTTCAAAGTGAAATTAGAATAAATTTTTACCATTTAATCCAATAGTGGTCGTTGGAATTAATTTCATCTTGAAATTGGACTTAAACTAGTGTAAATCTTTTGATACTTATTGTTTCATAAAAACATGTTATTTGCTCTGACAGCGGGAATTAATTATTAAATTAATTAATGTAACTTATATGTTTTGAATTTTGTAAAATAGACATCATTTTTGAATTCGGAATATCAAATATAGCCTAGGGTGAATTTTTGGTAATTTTCTGAAAAACTTCAATTTTTGATGAATAGTGAAACCACTAAGTGGTAGTTAAAGAAACTGATTTTTCGTTTAAATGAAACTTTACCACTTCTGTGATTTGAATTTCAAAAATCCGACATACATGGTTGTCATTAAGAAGTAAAATGTGGTTCAATGGGATTAAAATAATTTTTTGGTGAATAGTAACTTTTAAGTTTATTAATCGCGATTAGAGGTAATTAGTGTAATTTAAGGTAAAAATAATGTTTTAATAATATGAAATGACCTATAAACATGTCCTACTCTCATTGGATGTGTCATGGCCGACCAAGACAATCCATGGGTCAACTTGGGAACCTCATGGATCCACTTTGGTTGGAAAATAACATTAATACCTTTTTATTTAATGTTAAAATTAAAATGTCACAAACATGTCTTTTTTTACTAAAAAAAATTTTATATGGGGTTATAAAAGTCATATTTTTTACTATAAATAATCATTAGAAATATAACAAGATTTCCTACATCATGATATTTTTTTAGACACTAAATAAATTAAATTATGTATGACACCATGATGATGCAACGATTACCTCATTATTTAACGATTTAAATAAAATGAAAATATAATGTAAAATCTAGCACCTAAACTTGTCAAAAACCTATTGGATGGGTGGATTTAGAAACCTTATCACCTTATCCTCGAAATATATTCTTTTGGGACCTTTAAAATCCGAAAATCATTTTATAATAAAGTAATATTTTATAACTTTCCAAGAGTTCCCCTCCTTTTCTCTTATAAAAGGCCCCCACCTCTACCACCTTACCCACACCTCTCAAGCCTTTCGATCGGCCAAACCCTGACCATGTCATCTCTCCACATCCCTATCTTCATCATTGAAGCCTCACCTTTGGGCATAATTCTTTCCAAGGAAGCCTTTGAGCTCAAATCAAGAAGAGTTACCCAATTTTAAGGTAATGTATTCACTTGTGTTCTTTGGTTTTATTTTGCTTCTCCAACCCTCTAAACTCTTTTATTCCTTTATTTTTTAATAACACCAGTATATTAAATATACTAGTATGTTGTTATGTGAAGTATTCGGGCTACACTTACACACACCTTCGTCTAATGGTTAAAGAACATACTATTTCTGTGGTTAGCGAATTTCTGCCTCATGAAACGATGATTGTTCAATCTTCTTTTAACACCTTTAATGGTGGCCATTATGATGTCACTATACTTTATATATGATATATATGGTATTTATGTTTTCTATATTCTTATGAATTTTATATTTAAAACATGCCTTTATGCTTTTCATGTTGTGCAAATGCGATAATTTCATACGAGGAAGTGTGGACTACCGCCCCCTCAAGTGATGTGACTCGTTCATGCAATACATGGAATGTGTAAAGAATGAAATTAATGAACATATGTTACATATATAAAATATATATTATACTGTAATTATAATATATATATATCCCAATTATTTTTAATTCCATTAATATGAAAAAGAAATGAAAGTAGCGTTCATGCGTACGTACGGCCTACCGTCTCCATGAACGGTGCATTTAATTTCTTTTTATCTAAAAATGTTATGGAGTAGTATAAAATTAATATTTACTGGATATCTATAATATTTAAATCATTAATACTATTTTGTATATGATTTACTCATAACTACATGGACAATCATTTTCAAACAAGTTCATTTTTGACTCATGTACCAAACATCGACAAAAACGTCTGATATGAACTCACATTATTAACCAATTATTATAAAATTATAATATGTGATATAAACTAAATAATAATATTTAAAATAGTTCCTTAATAAATTATAAATTTACCAAAGTTTATTATTAAGTAATATAAAGAAACGAACAAGACAAGTCAGACTTCAGGTAAGGGATCTTACTCCTCTCTTTCTTTTTAAGTAAACTCTTTTATGTCATTCCTTTTAAGCTCATCTTTCTTATGATTGGGATGTTATTTATATTACTCCTACTGTAATTTTTTATGTTAATATGATTAGATACCCTATTTTCTCTCATCAATCCATTTTGGAAGTTTGGAGTGGCGCCGTTAGGCTGCCAAATTTTCGTAAGAGATCTAACCTCTTTCTTTCTTTTTAAGTACTCTCCTTTATGTCACTTATTTTAAGCTCTTATTTTTTATGATGGGGTATGTTCTTTTATATTCCTATTTCTTTAAATTTTATTGTAATATGATGAGATACTCTATTTGATCTCATCAATCCATTTTTGGAAGTTTTAAGTGGCGTCGTTAGGCTACCGAGTTTTCGTAAGGGATTGTTCATCTCACTTTTAGTCTCGTGAGATTTATGCTACATTTTCCACCATTTCCTTTGAGTGGTGTATGTAATTCCCATTATTATACTCTTTGTGTAATATAATTTCATTTATGGGTATTTACATATTCATTGTATGACCCTTCTTCAATGGGGTGTACGTTTCGAAAGTTACCCAAGTCGGTAAGGGATCCTTTCACCCTCCTCTTTTTAAAAGACTTCTTTTGTTATGTCTTTTAATTCACATAATATTATGTTGGGATAAGTTCTTCTATATCCTTATTTATGTAAATTTTATGTCCAAGTTATTAGATACCATTTTTATCTCTCATCAACTCATTTTCTGTATTTTGAAGTGACGTCGTTAGGCTGTCGAATTTCTGTAAGGGAACTTCTTAACCCAATTTTAGTTCTTTGGGTCAATATCCTACTTTCAAATTATGTCATGATATTATTATGTCATATCTCGTATTTTTACTTTTTTTATGTGTACTTATAGTGAATACACATAATAGATCTATTTTATTTAAAAATGATCTTTGCAAGGGACTTCATCTTAATCTCATTTCATTGAGGCATATTTTTTTTATACACAACTTTAATTTATACGGTGTATAAACCCCTTTGACTTTTAATTTTATACAAGAGGAACCTTTTTCTACGAAGCGTTTTACAAAAACGACAAAAAGGAATGTTTCTTTTAACATACGCGGTGACAATGACCCTTTCCGCCACCACGAGTATTATTTGGTTTTTGGATTCCTCAACAAGCCGTAATGTTTTTAAAATGAAATAAATACCATATAATCTTCTATGTATTTTGGTATTGAAAATGGTTTTCATAATGTATTTGTTATGTCAATATATTTAAGTGATATATTGTGATCACAGTGTGGAAATGTTTTCTTTCCATTATATTTTTTTTATGTCTTATGATTTTATAATGGTTCTTGGACATTTGACGGGTGGTTACATGATAAACCATATGACGGGTGGTGCCGTGAATACCTGGACGGGTGGTTACATTATAACCTACAATGCATTGGGTATGGAAGTCGGCCGTATGACTATTCCATTAAGTATGTGTGGAAGTCGACCGTATGGTTATTCCATTTAAGTATGTTTATGTCCCAAGTTACCTTTATATGTTATGTGTTCTTTATATGGGTTTTATGGTAATATTTTGGTTACAAAAGGGTAAGTAATGATCTTTTATTCAGTAAAGAGTTTTTACTACTTCATAAAGGTGAAAAGTATTACTTTGGTAATATACTCATGGTTTACTTGTTGTTTTTGAAAAACTAATAGTTTTCCTTCTTTGTGTATCCTTTACTGGGCTTTTTATGCTCATCCCAAGTTTTTTAAATGTTTTCCATAGGACTTAAAGATGAATAGAGTCAAGGATGGGATCAAGGAAAGACATTCTATCTAATACATGGAACTAGACATGTTTATTTTTAAGTGTTTTTTTATTTTATGGAAACTTAGTAGAAGTGTCTACTATGTAATCTTTTGAGATGTAATAGTTATGACCTAATTCTCTAAAACTCTAACACTGAAAAGATCCTCAATGTGAATTATTCATTTAATTCAATATTAAGTAATGTTTAAGTCTGGGGCCTTATAAATAATCTTTTAATCTTGGATGTTTCTAATGGAATAAATTATTTTTGTTTTTCTTTTCAAGTTTTAATGTTGAACATAAGTATGTATATTATTTCCAGGACTACTAAACTAATCATTCCTTCGGGACTTGATTCCTTGTAATCATGCTAATGTATTAAAATAATGCACCAGCTTCTGAATTCTGGGGTCAAGTAATTAAAAAAAATCTTCTAACCCAACACTCATAGTCACTCTAACATATTTATCAAGGGATGTACATGATTGCACAACAATCTCACTTATTCTTCCAAAATTCCTAGGTCCTAGGGAGTCGGCACACCCCAGGGGTGGCCCTAGATTAGTTTCATTACCCTCGAAAAATCCCATGGGTATCGTGAGGGTCTCCATTTACCTTATTAATAATCATTTTACCAAAACATTCCATGTGTAGTTAAAACATACCAAGATACACCCAAGAACAAAACCACACATGCACAATTCCAAAAATAAACCATGAGATATAACTTGTAGACTAACTACCTTGATTCCACAGGTGAACGCACTCTTAGTTAGGCCCTTAGATTACACTTCAAATTACCTTTTTAGTTTCAACCTAAAACTCACTTAAGGAGTAGGGTTTTATATCTTGTAAAAGAGTGGAAAAGAAGATACAAACCCTAAACTCAATAGAGAAGCAAGGATCAGATTCACCTTACCTGGAGCTTCGATCCGCAACCAACGGCACTAAAAACTCCATAGAAAAGAATGGGATTGATCTCTTAGATCCCATGGGAGGTTTTGTTCATTATTAGGGTGAGGAGGGGTGAAATGGGGGGAAATCCCATGTTGGGGTTGAAAATCCCAGAGTGGAAAATTGAAATTTTTAAAAGGTTTTTGGGCCACACTGTTTGCCAAATCGTGTGCAAATTGTGCGGATTATTCTATCCCAAAAGGTCCCCTCACACGGTTTAACTGCACAGTTTTCCAAACAGTGGGCAAACCGTGAGGAATCCACTATCCAAAAACACTCTTTTTTGCACCGTTTCTTAGGTTGTCTACACGATTAACACTAATCATGCGTATACCGTGTGACCTACCCAGAAAACCCATTTTCTCCACTTTTTGTGTCCCAAACCCTCAGAACACCCCCGAGCCTCCCATAAGACTTGGGTAATCAATTAATTAACCAAAATAAGGGATTAAAACCCAAAATTAAATAAGAACATACCTTTCCAAATCTGGGATCTTACAACCTCCCCACCTTATAATGGCTCATCCTCGAGTTGAGCTCCCAAGATTTAATACACTTCCAAGGAAAAGATATTGGGATACTGAGCTTGGATATTAGATTCCCACTCCCAAGTTTCTTCCTGAACAATCCCATACTACTATAGTACTCACACCAATAGAACCACCCAGCCCTACAAGAAATTCTCTCTATGATCCACGATACAAACTAGATGTTCCTCAAAGGATGCATCAGCCTAAAGCTCAACATTATCAACATCTACCACGTGAGTTGGGTTAGAGTGATACTGTTGAACCTGTGACACATAAATGACATCATTCATCCTATTATATGGATGAGGAAGATCCAATCGGTATGCAACCTGCCTGATCCTCTCCAAAATATAAAATGACCCCACATACCTGGGTTCCGAATTTCCCTTCTTTTGAATCTGTCGGTGACCCATAATTGGCGACACCAGAAGGAACACACTATCACCCACCTTGAACTCAAGGGGTCTACGTCTCCGATCAACATATGACTTCTGCCTACTCGGAGCCATTTCCATCTGCTTTTGAATCAACTCAACTTTCTTTGAAATCTTCGGCACGAGACTCGGTCCCAACATCTTGGTTTCACTGGCCTCCAACCAACACAGTGGAGATCTACACGGACTCCCATAGAGAGCCTCAAACGGTGCCATCTAAACCATATCCTAAAACCTATTGTTTTAGGCAAATTAAAAAAGTGATGAGCGCTTTTCCTAAGAACCACTGAAATCCAAGACACAAGCCCTAATCATGTCTTCCAACACATGGATTGTATGCTCTGATTGCCCGTAGGTCTGTGAGTGGAAATATGTACTTAAAAGCACTTGTGTACCCAGCTCTCTCTGCAACCCTTTCCAGAAGCACAATTTGGAACTAGGATCATGATCTAAAACTATTGTTTTTCTTACACCATGCAACCGTACTATTTCTGAAACATACAACTCACCCAACTGTTCAACTGTGTAAGTCTCTTAAATTGGTAAGAAATGAGCCACTCTCACTAACTGATCCAAAACCATATGGATTGAATCATTTTTCTGAGGAATCCTCGGAAGACCCACCACAAAATCCATCTTCACATCATCCAAATTCCATTCATAAATGGGAAATGGATGTAACAAACCACCTGGGTATTGATGCTCTGCCTTCACCTGCTGACAGGTAAGGCACCATGCCATAACGCCCGCAACTTCCTTTTTCATTCCTGACCAACAAAACTATCAATGGAAATCATGATACATCTTAGCCAAACTAAGATCCACTACCCATTTTGATGCATGAAACTAATTCATCAACACTTACATCATGCATACCAGCACAACCACACAACCATGAACACAAAAAACGTTGTCCACACCAATGGAACAACCTGAAGGTGGATCCCCACCTTCAAGTCTTTCTTTCATGGAAAAAAATTCAGGATCGTCGAGATAACTATCCCCAAGTCAACTCAAAAGCGTTTACTCAACCATCATGGAATCAAGAGTCACCTGAACGTTTTCATCCCGCACATCCAGGTGAATCTATGGGAAAAAGGCCATCACCTTCCACTTGGTGCTAGATTCTTGAACCACCTAGTTTTGAGCCTTTCTTCTGAGAGAATCAACAACACTATTCCCTTTCCTTGGTGTATAAACCATATCAAAGCCGAAGTAATGGAGATACTCAATCCATCTTTGCTACTGAAGATTCAAATCCAACAATGAAAAGATATACTTTAGACTCTTGTGATTGGTATACACCGTGAACCTTTTCCCCAACAAGTAGTGCCTCCATCACTTTAAGGCTTAGACTACTGCAACCAAATCAAGATCATGAGTGGGATAATTCCACTCATGGGGTCTCAATTGCCTCAACCAATAAGCCAAAACCCACTCATCTTGCATCAACACATCCCCAAGCCCGATTCCGAATGCATCACAAAACATGACGTACTTCCTACCTGGATCAGGAAAGATCAAGATCTGTGTAGTCATCCATCACTTTTTCAACTCTTGAAAGTCATTCTCACAATCCCCAAAACATTCAAACCCGATTCCCTTCTTGGTCAAGCCTGATAGTGGTGCTGCCAAGCGAGATAAATCCTGGATGAACCGCCTGTAATACCGAGACAAACCCAGAAAACTTCGAACATATGAGATACTATTGGGATTATCCCAAGACACAACAGCCTATACTTTATTTGGATCCACTAACACACCTTTCTCCATGATGATGTGACCTACAAAATGCACTTCTCAAATCCAAAACAGACACTTTTACAGCTTGGTGTAAATTTGGTGCTCTCTTAGTGAACTCAAGACAATGTCATGATGTTGGGCATGATCGCCATGAGTTTTCGAGTACAACAAGATGTCTTCAACAAAGACAGCCATAAAATGATCTTGATAAGGATGAAATATTTGGTTCACTAGATCCATGAACACCACTGATTCATTAATCAAGCCGAAAGGAATCACCATAAACTCAAACAACTCATACCGACTCCTGAAAGCAGTCAGGAGTAAGTAGGAAGGCCTCACCCTAAACTGGTGATAACCCAATCTCAGATCAGTATTAGAAAACACCGATGAACCCCTTAGCCGATCAAACAAGTCGTCAATTATAGGAAGAGGTTTCTAATTTTTCACCGTCATCTGATTTAACTTCTGATAATCAACACACAGCCTTAACAATCCGTTAGCCTTCTTTGCAAAAAGCACAGGAGATCCCCAAGGAGACGTACTAGGGCATATGAAACCCTTACACTCGAAATCCTCAAGATGAAACTTTAACACCTAGAGTTTTACTGGCGCCATTTGGTATGGCGGAACAGAAACAAGCTTCGCTCTTGGCATCAAATCAATCGTGAACTAAACATCCCTCTTAGGTGGAACCTCTACGAAATCCCCAAGAAACACATACAGAAATTAATCCACTACAGGAGGAAAGAGAGACTATTCCAATATTTCATCATCAATCACAAGAAAATATACTTGACCCGTGAGCCTATACAACTACTGAAAAAACGGCCCCGCACAACCTGCCCGAACATCCCACTCTCCACGATAAACATAAGAGTCACCGTCAAGTGACCTGAACGATACCCTATGATGGTAATAGTCTATGTGCGCCTGATACAACACCAAACCGTCCATACCCAAAATCATATCAAACCCTAAAATCTTTAGAATGAACAAGTCCCAAAGGAATTAATACCCACCGACTTCCAGAGCTCATCCCTTACACTGCCTAATATCTTTATTTCGCACCCCCAATGGATTTTCAATCGACATAACTTTGCACTCACTCTCTATATAAAGACCCAACACTACCAACAGATGAGCATAAATAAAAATAGTGTGTAGAACTAGTGTCAAAAAATGCACTAACAAGCGTAGAAGCTACATGGATCGTACCTCGGACAATTGATGACCCAGCTTCACCATCACCAAGTGCAGACTGAACTATTTGAAGCTGAACATCCCTTCAACCCTGGGCTCCAACCTGTGTGCCCTATACTGCACTGCCCTGCTGATGTAGGTGATTGATGTGGCTTTAAAAACTCATGTTTTTTCACATCAAATTATGTAATTTTTATTGATTTATTTAATTATTGTTACATTTTTTTCTAAATAAGTGCACAGTTTCATTTTTAGAATTAAATATTTTATTTAATCAATTTTTGTAATTAAAATTGTATTTTTAGCCTTTAAATAGTTAATTTATGTCTTAATTTAATTTTATAGTCGAATAAATTTTTATTTAGTTTGGTTATTTTTTCATTTATATTGAATAATTCGACTTTTTTATTAACTAATTAATTAATCTCTTTAATTACTTTTAAATTACATTGTTGTTAATTTAACATTCCATGTATTAAATATTCATTAATTAAAGTATCATAATCCAAATGTTTGTCTTCTTTTAACAATTCATTAATTATAAATTTAATTAGTTAAACTTACTACTCTTGTTGAATTTCTTTAGTTAAATTTCATTAATTAAATTTAGTATTAAATAACAAAATAACTACCTGTTTACCTTATTTAATTTAATTTGTTAAAGTATCTATTTTAAATAAATTAACATTGTTATATAATTTAAATCTAGTTTTTTTATTATTTTGTTTCTTTTTAATTTTATGTTTTATTTTAGTTCTAATTTTTGTTTAATTAATTGAAGTAAATAATTATTTAATTAAAGTTTTATTTTTTTCATTTGTTATTATTTAAGTTTTTAAGTTGTTTATAATTGTCTTAATAAATTTTATTTTTTAATTAATTATCAGTATGTATTTTAGTTTATGTTTTTTATCTTTATATTAATAAATTTTATTTTTGCAGAAGATCACAGTGACACCAGTTTTATCCTTCACGGTTTCATCCTTTACGGTGTTTCCTCACACAGGTTCCAGCCCCTGCTACTTCCCACTTTAAACAGTGGCACCCTAACCCCTTCCACCGTATCCCCTTCACTGTGTCATCGTCAATCACAGTCTCACCCCTTTCACGGTGCCACCCGGCACTGTTTTCATTAGGGTGCCACCGTAATCTAAGGCACCACACTTCAGCCACCGTATCCTCATCCTACCTCACTGTGCGACCAGCCCTCTACAACACTGCTTATTCATCTCTCTTGACACCATTTCTTTATCCTTCATGCGAAGAAGAGTCGCATCAAATACCACACATCCACTACAGACCCATTTGTTGGGGCGCAGCGGAGGTGCGTGGTACCTCAAACACACAGAACAGGAGGAAAAACGGAGGAACACAAGATTTTTAACGTGGTTCGGTCGTATGACCTACATCCACGTGAGAATAAGGCTGCTTCACTATTTCATTTCTCTCCGGTTTTCGTCGGAGGATCACAACACACACAGCTCACACACATATTCTCTTCCAAACAATTGGAATACAACCCATTTAAATAGACAGATGGAAACACATATCTTCTCCGGTTGGTGGGGTGGTTCAGCTACCCTTGAAAAAGGTCCAGCCATCTGATTCTCATCCACTACGTCGTCTGCCCGCCATGGAGGTCTTCCACAGCCGCCTGAGTTGGTTGCCGTCCAAGGAGACTTCTGCTGCTGCCGACAACAACGACTTCCTCCCCTGTAAAAAACCATCTCATATTGGGAGTGGCCCCCACAAATCTCCCCCTCACGACCAATTTGGGGTAGAAGCATGACCTGCAGTCTCCTTGCAGGTTTTGAAAACTTCATCAGCAAATCGAACACGCTTCTTCACGCCAGATGACGTGACACTTCCATCGTCTTTAGTCAATCTCGGGCTGACTGTGGTCCCCATCAAAAGATACAACCCTTGGGACTCCTTCCCAGTAAATATCGATGCATCCCCACGTGAGACTTCCAACACTCCACCTTCTATGGAAATCTTGAACCCTCTCGCATCGAGCCTACTCAATGATATCAAGTTCCGCCTCATCCTCGGAACGAATTTCACATCAGCCAGTGTACGAATTCCTCCATCAGGTGTCTTCAATTTCACTGTCCCGACTCCTCGAACCTCGCATGTAGACCCATCACCAAGTCTCACTAAGTCTCGCACCTGCTGAAAAGTATCAAATGTACCTCTCGTCGTACATATGTGTGCCTAGCTCCCCGAATCCAGAACTCATCCGTCTTCTTTTGGATTTTGAGCCCGCTCGTTCTTCCTTCTCAGAAAACGACATTCCCGCTTCATGTGCCCATATCTTTTGCAGTAATGACACTGCACTTCTTCCTGTTCAACTCGCTCATCTGAGTATGAGCTTCCCGTTGTCACGCAGATTTCATCATCTGCTGATAATCCTGTGATGTTCACATCCTCCTCTTCAACTTTCTTCTTCCCAGCAATGTACCGTTTGCGCTCTCCACAATCACTTTTATAGTGACCCTTCTTCTCGCACCAGAAACACGTGATTTCGCTCGGATCACGTCCCCTGGATTTTGGCCGCCATTCTTTACCTCCTGACTGTCGATGTCGGCTCCTCCCACGCTGATCATCTCGCATCGCCATGATTTGATCACCTGAATGCGTCATGGGTCTTCGAAATGCTTCCGAATCTTGAAGTGATGCCATCACATCGTCCAGCTTCAGTGTATCCTTCCCCACGAGCAATGCAGTCAGAAGCCCATCAAATGAGCATGGTAGTGATGACAAAAGCAAAAGTGCTTTGTCTTCCTCTTCAACCTTCACATCGAGCCCCAATAACTGCGTCAGGATCTTGTTGAATTCATTGGTATGATCCAACAAATTCGCTCCCTCGTCCATGCGCAATTGGTACAGTTTCTTCTTCAGGAACAACTTGTTGGTGAGCGACTTCGCCATATACCGCTGCTCCAACTTCTTCCAGATCTCCTTCGGTGATGTCTCGTCCAACACCGAGTACTTTACCTCATTCGCCAAACACAGTCGAATTGTGCTGACAACCCGCATCTCGAGCTCTTCCCAATCATTGGCACTGGTTGTCTCGAGCTTTTCTCCGATCAACGGTCTGATCAGGCCCTGCTGCACCAAAAGATCCTTCACTGTGCTCTGCCACAAGTCGAAATTGTTTCGACCATCGAAATTCTCGATGTCAAATTTTGGTAGTGCTCCGCCACCAGCCATCGCCGTCGTCGCAAAACGCGATCACCATTGTCGATATCACACCCTTGAATCACCACCTGATAGAGTGCGAATTTTCAAAAACTAACCATACGAATGTGTCCGGAACGGTCGAAATAGTCGGAATCGACTCTTGGATCGCCGAAATCGGACACCAATTGAGCGAGAAATGGTCAAAATACGTTCAACGGTCCAGATCACCCGCTGTCGTGGCGCTGACGTGGCGCTGACGTGTCGCTGACGTGGCAAGGCGGAATTACTGCCGGAATCTTGCCGGAATTGTTGTCGGCGGCGTGAACAGTACCGTCTTCTCCGTCACGGGGTTACTGTTCACCCGCGGGTTTGACCGAACTTTGACCGGCCATATCTCCTTCGTTTCAACTCCGTTTTCTTCGCCGCTTGCGCCGTTGGAATCGTCTCGCCGTCCTCTTCCCGAATCTGCCCTCGGAAAAATTTTCCGACCACTTTCAATTTTCCGGCCACCGGAAAATTTGCCGTCGCCTCGCCGGTTTACCTCCGTTCGCTCCGACTCGCCTCTGATACCACTTGTTGGGGCGCAGCGGAGGTGCGTGGTACCTCAAACACACAGAAGAGGAGGAAAAACGGAGGAACACAAGATTTTTAACGTGGTTCGGTCGTATGACCTACATCCACGGGAGAATAAGGCTGATTTACTATTTCATTTCTCTCCGGTTTTCGTCGGAGGATCACAACACACACAGCTCACACACATATTCTCTTCCAAACAATTGGAATACAACCCATTTAAATAGACAGATGGAAACACATATCTTCTCCGGTTGGTGGGGTGGTTCAGCTACCCTTGAAAAAGGTCCAGCCATCCGATTCTCATCCACTACGTCGTCTGCCCGCCATGGAGGTCTTCCACAGCCGTCTGAGTTGGTTGCCGTCCAAGGAGACTTCTGCTGCTGCCGACAACAACGACTTCCTCCCCTGTAAAAAACCATCCCATATTGGGAGTGGCCCCCACACCATTAAACTTCACCATCGCTCCCATTTTTTCTACAACTAGAAGAATTGAATACCAAAACAAATAAAAAATTCCAGCATTTCACTTGATCTATGAACCATTTCAACAGCTTTCATTTGTGCCACTGTGGTTCTAGAGAATCACACAATCACCTGTTACCACCTCTTTTACCTCACCTTTGATCTGAAACAATCCGAGTTGAAGGAGGAGCTTTCAATACCATCCTCTGGAGGGGATGAGTTGCGCGGGAGGGGAGTTGTTCCATCATCAAATCCTGGATCTTACTGAAGGAGGGTGGTCGAGGGTTAACTGCTATGGAGTAACTGTCGCACTACCACTGGTACGGACACAGTCTCACCACTAGATCTGGGATCGTTGTTGCGCCATAGAGGAGAAGGAATTGAGGTCGCTGTTTGAAGAGAAGCCCCCCGAGTTGTTGCCATATCTGACCACCGCTCGAAAGACCAGAATCGACATTCTCCACAGCGAGCAGGAGGGTTTTCGTCACCCTTATTGTAGAGGAACTACACTGCCAGAGCTGCATGGAAGAGGATGAGTCGTCACTTCTCAAGGATTCCGCGTCATCGCCTGATCAGGAGGGTGAGCCAAGAGGTGTCGCCCGGAGGGTGAGTCGCTGCACGGGCTGGATCTCTACGCTGAAATCCCCCCTCCCCTGTTTGCGCAAAAATGGGGTGGAGAAGATAAAGTTAAAAAAAATAAATTAATTAAAATAAAACTTTAATTAAAACTTAATTTAAAATAATAATAATAATAATAACTTAAGTTAAATACTAAATAATTATAGTTATAAATAAATAAAAAATAAAAACTAATTAATTTTAATAAAATAGAATTGATAATAAAACATAAAATAAACTAAATTAAATAATAATTACTTATAAATTAAATTAAAATAAACAAACTATCAATTTGATGTTACATATTAAATATTAAATATTATTTAATATTAAATTTATCAAAAAAATTATTACTAATAATAATTTATAAATTAAATTAAATTAAAATTTTCTAAATAACATAAATTAGTAAATAATTTAATTTATAAATAATAATATACTTCTTAATTAACATTAATAACTTTAATTAATTAAAATCAATAACATAAAAAATAACATTAATAAATCATTTAAGACTTATAATAAACTAATGAATTTAAATTTTTATTTATTTCCTTCTCGTTTGTAATTGTTCTGTGTGTTCTTCTTTTGCAAGTTCATTCAGGGGACCTAAACACGTCCATATTCTTTTAACCAACTCACCCAGAGTTAGTTACAAAGGAAAAACCAGCGCGACGTGCCAGTCATGAAAAAACGCACATGTGCAGTGCATTAGTGAAGGGAACTTTGAAGTCGGTGGAAGGTAGGGGTGATGTGAAGCAAATGATAGTGGGATTAAAAGTAGAGTCGCAATATAATTTGGAGGATACTCATTCTAATTTTCCTCGAACACACCATTAGAGAGATAAGACTCCTGATAGCAGTTGGAAATGATCTGGAGGCTATGGGGCCCGAAGACAGAGCATCACTTTGGGATTTCTTCTTCCCTCTGTCCTTTATTTCTGTACTCTGTTCTATGATGTTTTTCACTGCATTAATCAAGATAATCAATGGATGAATTGCCTTGGATCGAGAATTCAATTCTACTGGTCAATCTTTTAAACTTCTTCATTCGATTTACATTTTTCCAAATCATAATCAATTGGTGAGATTGATTAATGATTCTCTATTTAGTTGCTTCACACCTCGATTGTTTTTTAAATTCAGAAATTCAAGATCAACTGGAATGGTAGTTCTTGAATACATTTATCGAAGCGTTAAGGTCTTTATCATTGTAAATTTGCGTTGAGTTTATTTCTAGATATTATCCTTTTATAACTGTCATGCAGTTCGACTGATTTTCAAGTGGAAAACTCAAAAATTCAGTCTTCTATGAGTTGATTTTCTTGGAGAGGGAGGCTTTTAAACTTTTTCTTGAAGTACGGTTTAATAAAGTGTAGTGAGGAAGATATCCTTTAAACAAGTAGTTTGGAATTCTTGAGTATTACATTTTATCTGCTCCTTCGACCTTACTACTTTATTTTAGTATTTTGTTCTCTTATGTTAGTTTTACTGTAGTTCTTAGTTCATCAGTATACTAGTAAATGATTTAATCTCTTGTCATTATGTTCATCTTTACTTATTGCTTAAAGAAAAGTAAAAAAAATTTACAAGTAAAAAAAAAACTATAAAGATGTTTACCTCATTGCTGACAATGGTGAGGTTTTTAAATTTTAAACCTTAAAATTCAATCACCTGCCTTCTCTGTGGATCAGCCCTGCACCACTGTGCTAGTGTAGGTTAATAAATGTAATTTTGAGGTTCGCGAAGACCTCTATCCACATCAGTGATCCTACCCCAAAGTCCCACGTCCACCGTCCCTGCTAGTACGACCTGTGGATCTCCAAATGCATGCCTGATACGGAGCAACTGATCCCCTGCATCCGCTCGACATCTGTGCGTCACCAACATTCGTACTTTCATACTGAGGGTTCCTGCAGAACCTCTGCATGTGTCCCAATCTTCAGCATAACCGGAACTCAACTGGAGGTCGAGGACACCGGCCACACATGTGCCCCGATCTACCGCACTGATAGCAAAACACCCAATCTCCACCCTGAGAGGATAAATCACTCTTCTGACAACTTGAACACTTCTGCCTTGCTGAAAACATCCAAAAAAACGCCTCTGGTCCTCAGAAGCTACATCACTTGTCTGCCCAGCTGGCCCGACAATCCCACTACCTGAAAATCCCTTTAGGTTCCCTTCTGTGATCAATGCCTAATCCACTACCTCTATAAACCTCTTCAGCCCAAAGATATTCACTTGAGACATAATATTGAGTCTCAGCCCATTCTGGAAACACCTCGTTACTACTGCCTCATCCCCCACCAATGTTGTAACAAAGCATCGCAGGTTAGTGAAGTGGCCAACATACTCCCTCACCAACATCAACCCCTGAGTCAAGCTCATGAAATCTACATCCAGCTCTTGCCTCAAAGTCTCTGGGTAAAAAATTCTCAAGAAACATTTCATGGAAATCCTTCAACAACATCCCCTCAGCCTGCTTAGTCTGATCCAGGACATCCCACCAATGCTTTTCTTGGACCCGCAACATATAAGCTGCCAACATGACTCACTTCCCAATAGAAGTCTCCAAATCATCAAGTATCATCTGGACGGACTATATCCATAACTCTGTGGCCTCTAGCCCACCCTCTCTGGTAAAGGATGGAGGGTGATGCAACTGAAAGTCTCTGGTCAGCTCAAACAAACTCGGTGTAACCCGCCCTTGGTCCTGATACATATCTTCATAAAATGAGTCAAGTTCTCTTGGAACTGCTCTTCCCACTTTCTTGGATCACCATGTTCTCTTCCTCTTCTTCTGGAGAAGTGTTTTTAGCAACATCCTATTGTTTCCTAACCAGCTCTCGACGTCATGGCAGCATTTCTCAACATTTCCAAACACAAGGTTTAGAACACATACCATAAACTTTCACAACTTCATAACAAGAAGTCTCTTCACCAGCCACAACAACCCTTAACATTCTGAAAAACACATCCTTGACCATCCCTACTGCATCCATGGTCCACAAGGGTAAATAACCTTACACCACCACAAGTATCTCACAACATGTTACAAAAAACATTTTAATTCATTACTAACACTTAATTACACATTTTTCATTAATTATCACTTATCAGTTTTCTATCTTCACCCACTTTCATTGTTTCGTTACAGAATTTCCCATTTTCAATTTTTAAACTGCAAGGTGCATTCTATCATTCATGCCTCACACACCCATCCTGTGTGTGCCTACCATGATGCATGCCACCTATCTCTCTAAGTTCCTACAATGATGCATGAATGCACGACCTCATTCCCTTGATGCCATGATCCAAATATCTTAAAACAATAACATCACACAACATGTGCATCACCCAATGGTGAAATATCCTCAACTGTAACATCACACAATCAAGAACAATAATTCCCACCATTGGTGACTTGAGGTTTCCCTTGTACATGGGTTATCTACTCCAAAGAATGATCTCATTACCAAGGCCCGACACATCCCAACTCTTGTCTACCATCCCAAATAATAGGATTCTAGAGAAGGATAAGAAATACCTCCTCTGATACCACTTTGTAACATCCTAGACCCAAAATCCACTAAATTGGTGCTATGATCTGGGTGTTTACATGACCTTAAACGAACCTCCACATACACCAAAGGTTTATGACTAGCATCGGGGGTCCAAATAGTCAATTGTGGAGACTATGTAACACCCCAAGATTTCATAGTACATTATTTCTACAAAGTAATTCAATAACTTGCACTACACGCAACACCGAGTTCAAGCACACCACAACATACCAAAATTGTTGTTCAAAAGCGGTTATGAATAGTATTAACTGAATTTGAACTACATATAATCCTTATAATTTTAGAATCCTTATTATGAGTTTCTTAGACATAATTCATTTTTTTCAGATAAAAGATGTATTTTTCCAAAAATGCAATTTTACCGCCTTTTAATGGTGAACCCTTTTTAAATCCAATATTTGAAACTTTAATATATTTTATTTGACATAATAAACTTCTTATTTAGAATCAGGACATAAGAATTTAGTTTCAGTAAATTTTTGGCGTTTTTCTGATAACTTTCATAATTGGGTGAAAAGTGAAAAATACTATATTTTAACTGAAGACAACATTTTTAATAAAAATAATTTATAGTGTTAAATTATACATTTTAATGGTTTGAAAGAATAAATAGATTATATTTTTACCATTTCATCCAATGATGGTCATTTGAAGTAATTTCACTTTGATATTGGACATAAACAAGTGTCAATATTTTGATAGATAATGTTTCTTAAAAATACCTCTTTTGATTTTGACAACGGAAATTAATTTTAAATTAATAAATGAAAATTCTATGTTTTTAATTTGGTAAAATGGACTTTATTTTTGGATTTGAAATATAGAAATTAGCTTAGGGTGAATTTTGGGTATTTTTTTTGAAAACTTTCAATTTTTGAGTAATAGTGAAAAACACTAAGTTATAGTTTAAAACCGAAATTTTATATAAATAATTATTTATTTAATTTATATTTATTTTAGGTCAAAATAGATACATAATACCTATATAATTTCAATGTAATTCATTGAATTTAGTTTATAATAATTTTAGATATATAAAAATGTTATTGAACTTTTCACCGTCTTTTACCCACCTCCTAGGAGAAGTTGCGAATTCACATAAAACTTAATCTTACCGCTTCTGTGAGTGGAATTTCAAAAATCCAAGATACATGGTTAATATCAAGGAGTAAAATGTGGTTCAATAAGATAAAAATAATTTTTGGTGAATAGTAACTTTTTACTTTTATTTACCACAGTTAAAAGTAAATAGGGTAATTAAGGGTAAAGATGATATTATTATTACCCTAACACATGTCCTAATTCTATTGGATAAGTATAGTTCGACCAAAAACAACCTTAGGAATAAAATATGAACATATTTGGTCTACTTGAATTAGATTAGGACATTTATTATTATTTAATTCAAAGAAGAGTTAAAAAAGATAAAATCTATGTTTAATAACTAAACCAATTTTAATATAGGGTTATTCATAAGATAAATTTGATTATAAATATTCATTAGAAAGATAAAATGATTTCCTATATAATGGTATTTTATTTATAATTTTTGGACATTAAATAATTTAATTTATTTATGACACAATGGTGATGCAGAAATTACCTTATTAATGAAATATTAAAATAATTGATATTTTAAATACCCAAATAAAGGTAATTTGAGACTTTTTATGAATTAAAATAATTTTATAGGTTAATATAAAATATTAGGGTTGGTTAGATGAATTTATTTCGAAGTAATAATGCTGTTATGAATTTAGAAAAAACAAAATACCAAATAGTGTCAAAATTGACATAAAAGAGTTTTTAAAACAAATATTATATTAATAATGGATATTTTATTCCTAAAAATATACGTTTCATCCAAAGAACTTATATAATGATAGGTTTGACATTAAAAGACCACTTGGGGGTATCTTGGAAGTATATAGTAAGTTTATTACCTATATAATATAAAAGTACAAAGAGACATGGTAAATGTCAAACTAATTAACTAAGAGTTAAAAATAAAAGATAAGGTTAAAAAAGTGACCCAAACCTATCTAAAACATATTGGTTGAGTTGTTTTCGACCCATACCCACCTTATACTTGAAATAAATCAGTTTGGAGCCATTAGAAACCAAATATGAATTTATTATAAAATAATATGTTAAGTTTTTTCTAAGGTTCCCCTCACCCCTCTTATAAAAGGGAACTTCTCCTTCTCTCAAATTCATACCTTCAAATCCTTTTGGTTCGGCCAAACCCTACCCAAATATCCTATAAAATTCCTTAACTTTATCTTAGAGGCCTTTCATTAGTTATAAATCCAACCTATGGATCCCTTTTGATCAAATAAAAAGGAAGAACCCGAAGAAGAGGTAAAAAAATCAACACCTCTTTCAAGTTCCTTTCTTCTTCCACTTCCTTTTTCATAGTTGTTTCTTTTCTGAAATTATAACTCCAGTATCTTCATATATAATGTGATATTATTATAAATATGGTACAACCAAATTCACTATTATATCCATCCCTTTAATGACATGTCACCAAACGTGCGTACGTACGTTTTACCGTCTCCACGTTGTGGTGTAATTGTTATTCAATACATTATTATTTTGATGGGTATAATAATGATGTTTAATTCATGTAAATAATAAATATAACAATATAATTATTCTGTATATATGATACACCATCCAATTATATATTATTTTAATATAAAAATAATGATATTGTTGCTCGTGCATACGTATGTATTACCGTCTCCACAACGCGATGAGATTCATTTCGAAGTTCACCATTCATCGACGATTATAAAAATATATATTACTAATAAGTATGTAACATATGAAATAATAATGTTACTGGAGATATATATATTTATAAAGTATTTATGTACTTACATATATCTTATTCACTTACTTTCGTTCAATACGATATGAAAACGGAAACAGGGTTTATGCGTACGTACGGACTACCATCTCCATAAACAGTGTTTTCCATTTCATATATATGTCTATTATACATATTTATATTCTAAATATATATGATATATAAATCATTTGTTATATTCTGGAATTATTTTAATCATGCTCTAACAGATACAATCAAGAGTAACAAGTAAAAATACGTACGATAAAGAAAGCGATTATTACCCGAAATATTAATTTAACATGGAAATTATTATTAATGGATAGTATAAAGTCATAAATGAATAATGTATGATATCATAAATATTAATATGGTTCTATTATAATTTAATAACATACTACGGTCTTCATACATGAGGTAAAACGTACCCTCGACAAAAAGAAAATGCAAGGTAAGGGGTTTTCATCTCACTCCTTATTCCCGTGAGATTTATTCCATATTGCCACTATTACCTTTTGTGTGGTGTATGTACTGCCCATAATTGTTTTCTTTGTGTAATAAAATTTAATTTATGTGTATTTACATATTAATTGTATAATACTTCTTTCATGGGGTGTATGTTTTGTAAGTTACCAAATTGGTAAGGGTTAATCTCACAATCTCATTATTATCCGAGATTGTTTTTACGTAAGTATCTACTAGGACATATTTATTATCCAGGTCCATGTTTCATAAAATATACTTCAAAGGGATTATTTTTAATGGAATTTTCACTAAAACATAATTTTAAATGTTTTAAATATTTATTCTTCTAAATCATTCTCATTAATGTCCATGTTTTCAAAATAGGTTTTAAGGATTTATTTATATGGACATGAATGTTTTAAAAATGATAATTCCTATAAAAAGTTTCAAAGAGGTATGGGACACATTGATTCCAAAATGTATTTAAATGTCTTCCTTTCTAAATTGTGTAACTTTTAAATGTTTTCATGAAAAAGGTATATTTCTCTCAAATATGTTTACAAAACATTTTCATCTATATCAACATCCTTTGATGGATTTGAAGCTTATTTGAAGTTGATTTATTATGATACAAAATTTCCATATTTTATTGAAGGTATTGTTATATATTTGACTTTGGATGTTCTATTTTTACACAATTCATGGTTTATGTATAATGTATCGACATTTCGTATGATAGTTTTAATAGGAATATTTATGTTATGTTTAAACCTTTTCGTATGAGGAACACATTGGAATTAGTAAGTGAAGGGTGGAGCCCGATATAGCTCCTCGATGCATCAGTAGGTCTCATGAGACAAACTAGTGTCTTGACACAAGGCCTTGAAAAAAAATCTTATTTTTAGTCTTGGCACAAGGCCTTGACTGTGTGGTTATGATAGTCTAGCATTATGAATTCCATCATTATAAAATTGAGTGTTGATATTGCATGTGATTATTCGACTAGTAGAATATCCATGTGAGTAAGTAAATGACATTATTCTGATTTATATATGCCATATTATGATGAAGTTTATGTTGAAAAGGATTTTGTTTTAGTTTTATACATTGCCTTAAATGTTTATACTTATTTATGAAAGTTTCCGTTGTATTTATTACCCTTACTGAGCGTTTGAGCTCACCCCTTTCAATGTTTTATTTTTCCCAGGATTCAAAGAAGTGTATTGTGATTGATATGTAGGGTTAATCCAAGGGAATAATGGCATTCATAAAGGATTATTTATGTTGTTTTGTATGTTATAAAGTCTATTGTAACATTCATGTATGTAATCTATCTTCCAAGACTGCAAAAATGTTCGGTCCTTCGAGACTTGATTCCTTGTAATCAAGCCAATGTGTTAAAATAATGAACCAACTCTGGGTAACTGGGGTCGGGGTATTACAGTTGGTATCAGAGGAATTTTAGTATAGACCTTGAAATGTAGATTTAGATAAACTCTGATTAGAGAACATAGACCTAAGATGGACTTTGAGGAATAGTATAGAAGAACTTCCTTGAATTTTGGTATTGTAGAGATTTTGTGAGTTTTTCGAGCAATATATCCCTGTCTGGATACAAGCAGGTAGAGGTGGCTGTGGAACAGATGTACCTAGGGGTAAACTCTGAAAACACCACTTTGAGCTAGACTCAAACGGGAACTGGTGCACGACAACGAGCCTTGCTACATTCTTGGTTATGACACTCCCAAGGGATATGCTTAGGATAATTCTCATTTCATTTACAAACCATTTTTAAGGGTTTATGAGTATATACTTATTCAAAGAAAACATTTTTATGATTATAGATTATATCCATAAAATTTTCAATTTATGTCAAGTGTTTTTCAAGTTTTCATTCATGTATTGTGATTTATAAACTAATCTAGTTTATGGCATTTTTTATAAATGGCGCCCAATAGAAAGAATGTGAACTCCAGCAATACGTATGATCCAAGGAGTAAGAAGGATCATATCGTTCATGGTATTAAGACAACATTTAGAAGGGAAATAGTCTCCCATGTATTCTCAACACATGAAGAAATAGGATCATATGTTTATAAGATAAGTAAAGAATCCTCTAAGTCCTATGGCTTTGAAGGGAAGCAAGAGAAGAAAATAATGGAAGAAAGAAAGATGGATAAAGGGAAGAGGGAAAAGAATAATTTTCTCATATGTGATAACTGTGGGAAGAAACACCCTAGAACTTTCCTAAAGGTAATGGGAGTTTTTTATAAGTGTGGAGAAAAAGGACACCAAGTACGTGACTACAAGGGTAAGAAAAAGGTTTCAAATGTACAATGATTCATCTGAAAGGAGTTGGGACACTACGCGAACCAATGTTCAAATCATCAGAGTATGCCCCAAATGATTCTATTGGATAATAATCAAGTTATGATACTACCACAGATGAGGAGGAATGATTAGAGTTCTTATGTTGTTATTAAAGAATTATGTCATTTGAGTGTTGTATCAACGATGTACTGGTTATAATAATTATGTAATATATAAGGATTGTACTGCAGTACTATTTCATTAAGGACTTGAGATTGTGTGGAACCAAGAAAAGTGACTCAATAGAAGGTTAAATTTTTGGAAAATATATGGTTGGGAGAAAGATAAACCATAATATGGTTCTGATACCGAGGTAGTGATTTTGGAACAATTCATGATTGATTTGGATAAATTATATTGGATATTCATGACACCCTTGAAACTGATTAATGATTTGTATATTCCATAATTGTTGGAGTTTACAAAATTTTTGGATAGAAGGAGTATATCTAGTATTATATAAGGAATAAGGGAGCATGAATGTAATCAATAAGGTTTTATGGTAATTCAGGATGTTGTAGTGTTTTAAAAGAATGCATGATGAAGGTGTTCACATGGTATTACATGGAAAAAAGGATCTTCATTGTGTTTACCTTCCTTATAAATTTTGTACTGTGCGTTTGGATAGAGGTATTTTGGATAATTCTAGTTTGAGATTAATTTTTTTCCATAAAAGGACTACCCGGAGGTCAGGCGGCAACCTGTCGCGTCTGGAAAGGTTGCGAGACTTGAACCCACAACTGAAGGGAGATAAGGGTGTATCACCTACCACTGACCCACGTGATTTCTTGGATTGAATAATTTAGTTTTTAAAGGGTCTGGTTGATGAATTATAAATTCATTTTTTGGAACCCTATACGAACAAGATAAATAGAATATTTTTTAAGTTCTATTATCTTTTAAAGTGAAAGATGAGTTTATGGTAGAAATTAGTTAAAGGATGGAAATATACTTGACAAGTATAAATTTTCTTTTTCTTCTCTTGTTCTATGAAGAAATAAATTCTTAAACATTAGGTAAGGCATCTTAAAACCAAAAATGTGTTATCATAATACCATACGTTTTGTTGAACCGATGGTATTTTAGATCATCATAGATTGGTGGCTTTGAGGCCCACAATTATACAATTGTTTGTGATTGATGACCTCAATCACTCCCTATAAATATTTAAATTTTCCTCCAATTATGTGTCTCTAATCACCACCAATGTTCTCCTAATCAAGATCATAATTTGGCGGTTACTTTTTCATTCCCCCTTTCATCTTATTAAAACTAAATTTTATTAACCCAAATTCCGATGTGGGTTTTCCCACAAAGATATTTTCTATTTTCAAACTTTTATTTTGGAAGAAAAATTTCAAATTGCGAGGACACAATTTATTGAAGGAGGGAATAATGTAACACCCCAAGATTTCATTGTACGTTATTTCTTCAAAGTAATTCAATAACTTGCACTACACGCAACACCGAGTTCGAGCACACCACAACTTACCAAACTAGCCATTCAAAAGTGGTTATGAATTGTATTAACTGAATTTTGAACTATATATAATCCTTATAATTTTATAATCCATATTATGAGTTTCTTATACATAATTCATTTTTTTAGATAAAAGAAGTATTTTTCAAAAAATGCACTTTTACCGCCTTTTAATGGTGAACCCTTTTTAAATAAAATATTTGAAACTATAATATATTCTATTTGACATAATAAACTTCTTATTTAGAATCTGGACATAATAATTTAGTTTCAATAAATTTTTGGCGTTTTTCTGATAACTTTTATTTTTGTGTGAATAGTGTAAAATACTATTTTTTAACTGGAAACAACATTTTTAATCAAAATAATTTATAGTGTTAAATTATAAATTTTAATGGTTTGAAAGTATAAATAGATTATATTTTCACCATTTAATACAATTCTGGTCATTTTAAGTAATTTCACATTGAGATTGGACATAAACAAGTTTCAATCTTTTGATAGATAATGTTTCTTAAAAATATGCCTTTCGGTTTTGACAACGGGAATTAATTTTAAATTAATAAATGAAACTTATATGTTTTTAATTTGGTAAAATGGACTTCATTTTTGGATTCGGAATATCAAAATTATCTTAGGGTTAATTTTTTGTATTTTTCTGAAAACTTTCAATTTTTTATGAATAGTGAAAAACACAGAGTTATAGTTTAAAACCGAAAATTTATTTAAATAATTATTTATTTAATTTATATTTATTTTAGGTAAAAATAGATACATAATAGTTATATAAGTTCAATTTAATTCATTGGAGTTAGTTTATAATAATTTTAGATATATAAAAATTTTATTGAACTTTTCACCGTCTTTTACCCACCTCCTAGGAGAATTTGCGAATTCACATAAAACTTAATTTTACTGCTTCTGTGAGTAGAATTTCAAAATTCCGAGAGACAAAGTTAATATCATGGAGTAAAATGTGGTTCAATAAGAAAAAAATAAATTTTTGTGAATAGTAACTTTTTACTTTTATTTACCACGGTTAAAATTAAGTAGGGTAATTAAGGGTATAAATGATATTATTATTACCCTAACTCATGTAATAATTCTATTGGATAAGTATAGTTCGACCAAAATCAACCTTAGGAATAAAATATAAACCTCTTTGGTCCACTTGGATTAGATTAGGACATTTATTATTATTTAATTCAAAGAAGAGTTAAAAAAGTTAAAATCAAAGTTTAATAACTAAAACATTTTTAATATTGGGATATAAATAAGATAAATTCGATTATAAATATTCATTAGAAATATAAAATTATTTCCTACATAATGGTATTTTATTTATAATTTTTAGACATTAAATAATTTAATTTATTTATGACACAATGGTAATGCAGAGATTACCTTATTAATAAAATATTTAAATAATTGATATTTTAAATACTCAAATAAATGTAATTTGAGACTTCTTATGAATTCAACTAATTTTATAGGTTCATATGAAATATTAGGGTTAGTTATATGAATTTAGGTTTAAGTAATAATGCTGTTATAAATTTAGAAAAAACAAAATACCAAATAGTGTCAAAATTGACATAAAATAGTTTTTAAAACAAATATTATATTAATAATTGATATTCTATTCCTAATAATCTAAGGTTTGGACAAAAGACTTATATATGGATAGTTGTATCATTAATGGACCATTTGGGGGTCTCTTGGAAGTATATAATAAGTATATTAACTATATAATATAAAAATACAAAGAGACATGGTAAATGTCAAACTAATTAACTAACAGTTAAAACTAAAAGATAAGGTTAATAAAGTGACCCAAACCTGTCTAAAACCTATTGGTTGAGTTTTTTCGATAGATACCCACCTTATAATCGAAATAAATCAGTTTGGATCCATTAGAAACCGAATATAAATTTATTATAAAATAATATTTTACGTTTTTTCTAAGGTGCCCCTCACCCCTCTTATAAAAGGGAACTCCCCCTTCTCTCAAATTCATACCTTAAAAGACTTTTGGTTCGGCCAAACCCTGCCCAAATATCCTCTCAACTTCCCTAAATTTATTCTATAGGCCTTCCTTTAGTCATAAATCCAACCTAAGGAGCCCTTTTGATCAAATCAAAAGGAAGAACCCGAAGAAGAGGTAAAAATCTCACCACCTCTTTCAAGTTCCTTTCTTATTCCCCTTCCTTTTTCTTAGTTGTTTACATTATAAAATAATAACTCCAGTATCTTCTATATACTGTGATGTTATTATAAATATGTTACAACCAAATTCATTATTCTATCCATCCCTTTAATGACATGTCACCATACATGCGTATGTACGACTTACCGTCTCCACGTTGTGGTGTAATTGTTATTCAACACATTATTATTTGGATGGGTATAATAATGATGTGTAATTTATGTAAATAATAAATATAACATGATAATTATTCTGCATATATGATACAACATCTAATTATATATTATTTTAATATCAAAATAATGATATTGTCGCTCGTGCATACGTACGGATTACCGTCTCCACGACGCAATGAGAATCATTTCCATGTTCACCATTCATCGACGATTATAAAAATATATATCACTAATAAGTATGTGACATATGAAATAATAATACTACTAGATATATATATATTTATATAAGTATTTATGTACTTACATATATCTTATTCACTTACTTCCATTCAATACGATATGAAAACAGAAACATCGTTTATGCGTACGTACGGACTACCATCTCCATAAAGGGTGTTTTCAATTTCATATATATTTCTATTATAAATATTTATATTCTAAATATATATGATATATAAATGATGTTTTATATTATGTAATTATTTAAATCATGATCTAAGTGATACAATCAAGAGTAAAAAGTTAAAACACGTATGATAAAGAAAGCGATTATTACCTGAAATGTTAATTTAGCATTAAAATTATTATTAATGGGTAGTATAAAGTCATAAATGAATAATGTATGATATCATAAATATTAATATGGTTATGGTATAATTTAATAACATACTACGGTCTTCATACAAGAGGTTAAACGTACCCTCGACAAAAATAAAGTGCATGGTAAGGGGTTTTCATCTCAATCCTTATTCCCGTGAGATTCATTCCATATTGCCACTATTAACATTTGTGTGGTGTATGTACTACCTATAATTTTATTATTTATGTAATACACTTTAATTTATGTGTATTTACATATTCATTATATGACACTTCTTTAATGGGGTGTATGTTTCGAAAGTTACCAAATTGGTAAGGGTTAATCTCACAATCTCATTATTATCCGAGGTTGTTTTTACGTAAGTATCTACTGGGACATATTTATTATCCATGTCCATGTTTCATAAAAGAGTTATAAAAGGGATTATTTTTAAGGGAATTTTTAATAAAACATCATTTTAAATGTTTTAAATATTTATTCTTCTAAATCATTCTCATTGATGTCCATGTTTTAAAAATGGTTTTTAAGGATTTATTTATATGGACATGAATGTTTTAAAAATGATAAATCCTTTCAAAAGTTTCAAAGTGGTATGGGAAACTTTGATTAAAAAATGTATATAAATGTATTCCTTTCTAAATTGTGTAAATTATAAATGTTTTCATGAAAATGGGATATTTCTCTAAAAGATGTTTATAAAACATTTTCATCTATGTCAACATCCTTTGATGGATTTTAAGATTATTTGAAGTTGATTTATTATAATACAAAAAATCCATATTTTGTTAAAGGTTTTGTGATATGTTTTACTTTGGATGTATTATTTTTACACCATTCATGGTTTATGGATAAAGTATCGACATTTCATTTGATAGTTTTAATACAAATGTTTATGTTATGTTTAAACCTTTTCATATGAGGAATGCATTGGACTTAGTAAGTGACGGGTGGAGCCCGCTATAGCTCTTTGATGCGTCGGTAGTTCTCATGAGACAAACTAGGGTCTTGGCACAAGGCCTTGACAAAAACATTATTTGTAGTCTTGGCACAAGGCCTTGAC
This sequence comes from Viscum album, assembly GCA_963277665.1. NCBI lineage: Eukaryota > Viridiplantae > Streptophyta > Magnoliopsida > Santalales > Viscaceae > Viscum > Viscum album. The sequence continues at coordinate 807,455,945 of OY728134.1, read as the reverse complement.
TGTGTGGTTATGATAGTCTGGCATTATGCATTCCATCATTATGAAAGTGGCTATTGATATTGCATTTGATTATTTGACTAGAAGAATATCCATGTGAGTAAGTAAATGGAATTATTTTGATTTATATATGCCATATTATGATGAAGTTTATGATTAAAAGGCTTTTGTTTTAGTTTTATACATTTCCTTAAATGTTTATGCTTATTTATGAATGTTTCCGCTGTATTGCTTACCCTTTCTAAGCGTTTGATCTCACCCCTTTCTATGTTTTATTTTTCCCAGGATTCCAAGAATATTATTGTGATTGATATATAGGGTTAAGCTAAGGGAATAATGGTCTTCATAAAGGATTATTTATATTTTTTTTTGTATGTTATAAAGTTTAATGTAACATTCATGTATGTAATCTATCTTCCAAGACTGCTAAACCGTTAGGTCCTTCCGGACTTGATTCCTTGTAGCTACAAGTGAAAAGGTGAAAAAACCCAAAATGAAGAAAAAAATGAAAAATCCCTAAAATGGTCTGACACTAATTCTGATTACTCCTCTACGTACACTGATGCGAACCCAACTGTCTAGCAAGGGAATTTTCCCTTCTCTTGACCTACAAACATGAAGTCTGCTCGGGCACCCAACGACATCCCGAGCAGGGTGTGAGTACAACTCAGTAGGCCACCACTAAATATGTCTACAAAATATCCATTATAAACAATTGTGAATACAAAAAAGGGAATGAATGATAAATTTCAAAGAAAAGATTAAGTTCCCTTAGCTAGTTTAGGTCCACTACCAACATTTATTACCATTTCTGTAACTTTCTATTTCATCCCATTACCCATTACATACCATTTACAACACATTTATCATGGTCTTATCATACAAAAATTTACACGGGATCAAATTAAACAATAACATACTTTAGGAAAACACACAGTTGCCCTATCTCACTAGGAACAACTTCCACATGTCAACCATATCCTCAACCCAAAGCATCAGTGCAGGTGGATGCAACCGATAGGGTAACAAAGCATCAGTCCTATCTCTATCCCACGCATTAGGGGTTGAGTTTAGATCCTTAATCCTACTCGAACTGTGGGCATAGAACCTCAGTCAATACCCCACAATACAAAGCTATGTGCACATGCTATACATATATGTTTTTAATAACCATTCACACAAAATACCAACCATTTTCCAAGGAAACATAAAACATAACAATAACAAGAGAGTTAACACCATTCCATAACCCATTAATACATTTCCCACATTTCAAATCAATTATCCATTTATCCCAATTCCATTTTATTATTCTTATCTCACTAAGCATTCATTCACCGTGTCTATCTCACTAGGCTTGTTTATTATATGTAACTCACTAGGATTAATTTCCATGAGCACAACCCATTCATTTATGGTCTTTAATCATTTTCACATATTAACCCAATATCCCTTAGGTTATTATGAATATTAGGTTCACCAAATGGCTTCTAAAAAAACATTAATAGTCACCCCAACATGTTTATCAAGAGATCTACATGATTACAAAACAATATCACTTATTCTTTCCAAATCCATAGGTCTCGGGGAGTCGGTACACCCCATGGTTAGCCCTAGATTAGTATCATTACCCTCGACACATCCCATGGGGATTGTGAGGGTCTCTATTTTCCTTATTAATATACATTTGACCAAAACATTCCATGGGTTGTTAAAACATACCAAGATACACCCAAGAACAAAACCAAACATGCAAAATTACACAAATAAACGATGGGATATAACTTGTAGACCACCTACCTCGATTCCACGGGTGAATTCACACTTAATCATGCCCTTAGATCCCACTTCAACCAAACTTTGAATCTTCAACCTAAAAATCACCCAATAAGTAGGGTTTTAGAGCTTCTAAAAGAGAGGAGAAGAATATTCAAACCCTAAACTCAAAAGTGAAGTGAGGATGGGATTAGCTTTACCCAAATCTTCGATCTGAAACCAATAGCACCAAAAACACATTAGAAACGAGGGATACTGATCTCTTGGAGACCTTGTGATCTTTGGTTCGTTTCTAGGGTGAGGAAGGGTGAAATGTGTCGAAATCCTGAGTTGGGGTTAAAAATCCCAAAGTGGAAAAATTGTAAATTTTAAAAAGTTTCTCGGCCGTCCAGTTTACCCACACAGTTTACCAAATTGTGCGCAAACAATGCAGATGCTTTTATCCCAAAAAGTCCCCCTTGCAAGGTTTACCCGCATGGTTTTTCAAACTATGCGCAAACTGTGAGGAAGCTACTATCTAAAAACACACTTCTTGCACATTTTCCTAGGATGTTTGCATGGTTAGCCCTAACAGTGCATAGACCATGCAACCTACCCAAAAAACCCCTTTTCTCCACTTTTTGTGTCCCAAACCCTCGGAACACCCCCGAGCCTCCCCTATGACTTGGGTGATCACTTAATTAACCAAAACAAGGGATTCAAACCAAAACATAAATTAGAACATAACTTTCCAAGCTCCGGGATCTTATATGTGAGTTTAATTTTTTAAAAATGGATTTAATATATGAAATACTAATAATTTATAATTTATTAGATGTTATACGTAGTTTTGGACAAAAACTATTAGTGAAAGTAATTAATGTTAATTAAAATTAGTAAGGAAACTTTATCTTAAGGGCCCAAATGACATAGAAAAATGTAATACTCAAATTGTCCAGAAATTATTTGAAAATGGACCTTCAATTTGAGTTTTTGGATGGTTTTTATGACTTTTTGTAGGAAAAATGTGGGTACACCATACTTCTTTTCAAAAATAACAAGTGTGTCCTTTTTCCCCTTTATAAAATTCCACCACCGCTCCACATTCTACAAAACTAAAAGCATCATAAATTCAGAAAATATCTAACCTAATAGATTCAAAAAATTCTTCCCTCATCCTTAAATCCCACACTTTGGCATGAAGAAATCCAGGGAAGCGATTCAGTATAAACTAAAAGGTGTTACCCAAATAAAAGGTAACAATCTTTCCCATGATTTTTAGTTATATTTCTTTTTCAACCACCTATAATATTCTAATTACATGATTATATAACAATAATAGTGTACATAATATACCAGGTTTTTGTTATTATATGGTTTATACCTACAATAACACACACTTCCATCTAATGCGGAATGAATATACTATTTTTTGTATACGATGAAGAACTGCCTCACGAAATGATGATTATTAGTTTTCCATTACCACAATCCATGGTTGGAAATTATGATGGACACTCTATTAGTATATGTTACATATGATATTTATAAAATATTTATAATTATTTAATTGTTTTATAACAAATATATTTATGAACACTATTTTGTGGGAATATGATAGCATCATTTGTGGAAATATGGACTATGACATCTTAAATGTGGCATGATTTGTTCACACGATAAATTGAATATATAAAGGATGATTTTAAATAAAAATATGTGAAATATATAAAATCGATAATAAAATAATAACATAATTACCTTTCTAGGTATGTGATATATTTCAATTTTTTTCTACCATTTCACACACATAAAAAGTGATAACGTCGTTCTTGGACTTGTGAACAACCGCCTCCTCAACACGATATGATTCCTTTTACATAGAATGAATTACATATATAATTATATATTATTAAATAACATTGTATTTTTTATATACATGTAAATCTAGAAATATATGGTGTTACTTAAATTCATTCGATAATGATCATTGACAAGTAGGAATGTTACTCATGTGTATGTACAATCTATCAACTCTATGATTATAAAATTTATTAATTTTCAATAAACATATTATTGGTTATTTTTAAAAGTATAATTGATTTATAAATATGATAATTATGAAGATATTATAATTCTAGAGATGTTATAAAATTACTCTTTTGGCAATAGTATCCCTACCAAAGCTATTTTTGACACATAAACTGAACATGGTAAAAAACCCGACATAAACATAATTGGGTATGTAGTTGTATACAACATAAATATATCTGAAATAAAAGTTATGACAAAAAATAAAGTGGTTCTAAAGAAATTAAATAATTAACATATGTTTTTTCCTTGGAATATAAAGATAGACGAGACAAATTAGACTCAAGGTACTAGATTTCGTATCAATTTACATTCCATTGAGGCATATTTGTTGATATGCACATAGTTTATTTTATATGATGCATATACTTACATTTGAAATCTTTTATCATAAAACAATTTATTATAATGATATTATAAGTTTCAGTTAATATTATTCCATCATGGATATTATGATTTAAATGTTTCAATGTTGTATGGGACACGTGGGAATGTTTAAATATTATTCTATTCAAGAACATTTTTAATGATTATCTTTGAAATCTCACATAATTTTGTTATTGCTAACTTTATATTGAAACAATCACATTATTTTGGTGCTCTTAATTTCTTATATATTGTTTATATACATCTACTTTTTCATATAATATCATGATACATTCATTCTTCATGATATTTTGAGTTTCAAGTTGAGTTATTTCATCTCATAGGATATGATTTAAATGTTACCAAGAGGGAAATAATTTAATTACCAAATTTTATTTCATTCAGTTATGTTATATCTTCATTACCATTATTATTCCATATATATTTTTATAGTGACATTTATGTTGTACCTCTCGAACCCCTCGAGGTTTGATTTTCATGATCACAATCACCCTCTTTCTTATCTAACTTGTTTTCAAGTGTTTGTGTTGATAGGCACAAGGTTGCCAAGAAAATGGCCCAAGAAAGAATCATCAAATGGACTGAAACTCAGTCCACCGGCCAACCGGTGTAATGGCACCGGCCAGCCGGTGGACCTGGCAGAGGCATTGCCCACTGCCAGGCTCCACCGGTCAGCCGGTGGCTGGACCACCGGCCAGCCGGTGGCATCCAGCAAATAGTGTTTGCTACTGTCTTGCCACCGGCCAGCCGGTGGCTCCTCCACCGGTCAGCCGGTGGCACCTGGGCAGAAACTCTCTCCACTTTCCAAGGCACCGGCTGGCCGGTACAGGGCCACCGGCTGGCCGGTGCCTTGGAAAGTGGAGAGAGTTTCTGCCCAGGTGCCACCGGCTGACCGGTGGAGGAGCCACCGGCTGGCCGGTGGCAAGACAGTAGCAAACACTATTTGCTGGATGCCACCGGCTGGCCGGTGGTCCAGCCACCGGCTGACCGGTGGAGCCTGGCAGTGGGCAATGCCTCTGCCAGGTCCACCGGCTGGCCGGTGCCATTACACCGGTTGGCCGGTGGACTGAGTTTCAGTCCATTTGATGATTCTTTCTTGGGCCATTTTCTTGGCAACCTTGTGCCTATCAACACAAACACTTGAAAACAAGTTAGATAACACGCATGTCAAATTTTCTTAAAAGCATTAGCTATCCAATTTTTAAAATTGTTATGCAAGGATTTTCCCTCTCCTCTCCCGATGAGTCTAAATGGACCCCCAATGACATTGCTTATTTTGAGCTTGATGGAAAAGCCATGAACGCTCTTCATTGTGGTCTTGACCGTAATGTTTTTAATTGTATTTCTTCTTGCACATCTTCTCATGATATTTGGAAGCTTTTAGAACTAACCTATGAAGGTACTAGCGAGGCTCAAAAGCAAGAACCCGATGAAAAGATCAAGCCCGTTTGCCCACCTCACAAGAAAAGGGCCAAGAAAAAGGAGAAGAAGAAGGCTTCAAAGGCAACATGGAGTGATAGCTCCACCTCTTCATTCTCCTCCTTCTCCTCGAGCGACCAAGGTAAAAAATGCCTAATGGCAAATCATGAGGTATCATCTTCCGACTCTTCCTCCTCCTCTTATTCTTCAAATTCCAATTCTTTAAATCATCTTTCTTATGAAGAACTCTCACACGCTAGAGATCAATTAGAAAATGGTTTTCATGAGCTTTCTTCAAAATTTGTTGCTTTGAAAAAGAATTTCAAAAAACATTCCTCCGAAAAAGACCAACTTCTCAAAGAGAAGGAGGAACTCACCCTTAAAATCCAAAATTTTCCAAATGTTGATTCTATGGAATCAACCATCAAAGACCTAAGGGAGACCCTAGCTAAGTTCACCCAAGGGGAACAAAATTTGAACAATCTCCTAGGTTCCCAACGAATATCTAGAACCACCCAAGGGCTTGGCTATTCCAAGCAAGCCTCCTCCTCCCATGCACCCACTGTTTTTGTAAGGGGGAGCTCCCAATTTAATTTTTGTAATTATTGCAAAAAATCCGGGCACATGATATATGAATGCGATTGCAAAAACGCCCAGTATGGTCAACCCAAAAGTATTTTCTTTTCGGACGAATTTTATAGGAGAAGACCCGCCATGAGACAAGTTTGGATTGAAAAATCCCTTCTTGCAAGTCTCTCCGGGCCAAAATTTATTTCCTATCCCCGGTGATTCATTGTTTTCATTTAGGGGGAGTTAGGTTTGTTTAAGCCTTTGTTTTCATATAATTCAAACTTCCAATTTCAACACTTGGAATCAATTTTTCTTTTCAAAATTTTCAATTCATTTTTGATTCAAAACTCTCAAATTTCAATTTTCAATTTTCTTTTCAAAACTTTCAATTCAAAATTTTCTATTCAATTTTTGATTCAAAACTTTCAATTCAAACTGTTATTCAATTTTCATTTCAAAATTTTCAACAATTGGTATTATTTTCAATTGGTTTAAAATCTTGATTTTCAATTTTTCCCTCAATCAAGTTTAATGCCCCAAGCTATTTTGATAATCACAAAGGGGGAGAAATTTCTTGATTGATTGGGGGAGAATCCTTTTCATCATGCTTTAGCATTTCCATTCAATTTCAGTATTTTACATTAATTGTTTTGGTGATTGTGATCATCAAAATAGGGGGAGATTGTTGTACCTCTCGAACCCCTCGAGGTTTGATTTTCATGATCACAATCACCCTCTTTCATATCTAACTTGTTTTCAAGTGTTTGTGTTGATAGGCACAAGGTTTCCAAGAAAATGGCCCAAGAAAGAATCATCAAATGGACTGAAACACAGTCCACCGGCCAACCGGTGTAATGGCACCGGCCAGCCGGTGGACCTGGCAGAGGCATTGCCCACTGCCAGGCTCCACCGGTCAGCCGGTGGCTGGACCACCGGCCAGCCGGTGGCATCCAGCAAATAGTGTTTGCTACTGTCTTGCCACCGGCCAGCCGGTGGCTCCTCCACCGGTCAGCCGGTGGCACCTGGGCAGAAACTCTCTCCACTTTCCAAGGCACCGGCCAGCCGGTGGCCCTGTACCGGCCAGCCGGTGGAGCCAGTCAAACTAGCCGTTGCAGTTTGACCAGGCTGGCCCACTTGGCTCCCAATGGCTCTTTTAGCCTCTCCAACGGCTCCGAAGGACCCCAATGGGTTCCATGCCTATAAATAAAGGCCAAGGAAGCCCCGGACCACCACCGGAACACTTGTGAAGCCAACGGACAATTTTTCCATCATTCGGCAATCCTCCGGCGAGCCACTTCAAAGGAACCCCAAGTGCTCCAACCAACTTCCAATCCAAGGAGCATCTCAAGAAGCTTGGGAGAGCACGCTACATCAACTCCATCATCCAATTGGCGCCCAAGTCTTCCTCCAATACGGTTTTTCTTGTTTTATTCATTTTGAGCTTTAAAATTGGGTTTGTGCCTACAAACCCCAAACCCTTTTCTCATCCCCTCTTTCTTTTGGGTTTCACACCACCATTAAGGTGTGAAAAGGTTTCTTCAAGCCTTTCCTTTCAAAAGGCTTGTGTCACCGGTGAGCTAGCCTTCACCCGTTAAAAAGGCTAGTGGGTTCTTGCTAAACTATTAAAAGCAAGTGGGTTCTTGCTTAACCACCAAAAGCAAGCTGTAATAGGTCCTAGTGCTACCTCAAAGCCTAGTGGGTTTCTTTCTAAAACCATTGAAAAGCAAGCGGTAAGAATCTCTCAACGGTTGAGTTGGGAGCGGAGACGTAGTCCGGGTTTTGGCCGAACTCCGTTATCAATTTCGTGTGTCTTGCCTTCTTTATTTCCGCTGCTTTTCAACTTTGATTTTTAATTTGTTAATTATTTTTTAAAAAGGCAATTCACCCCCCCTCTTGCCATCTTTCCCCGTCTTTGTTCCGACCCAACAATTTAGATTCTATTTTTTTATTTCATCTTCTATATTTTTATTTATAGTTGATACACACAATCTAAACATTTATTGATTCTAACTCGATCATTATAATATTTTCAGTGGTTTACATTACAATTTCATTTTTTTGGGAATTTTTACACATGAATTTCCATGATGGTAAATTATTTTACCATTTTTCAATAAACCCTTTAATTTCCTTCTCATATGGCTATTTGGGACTTTTAACATGAAATTGCACTATTTTTCACTCTTTGTTGAAAATGTTTTTAAGAAAACCCAACATTATATCTCTCTTTAGTCAGAGAAAAAATTTTCTTCTTAAATCCATATTTTATTAAAAAAATTATAAAAGGTTTTAAAATTATAAAAAGGATTTTTAAATAAATTTTTACCCTTATGGTCTTTCACTAATTTTTTCAAAGGAATCCTCTTGTTTCTTTATAAACAAGTCATTTTTCTATCATTTTTAACATGAAAAGATAATGTTATTTTTACCTAATATATCACATATAGATTTAACCACTATTTTTCTTTGAATCATACTTTAAATGTTAAAAAGGTTACATTTTAAAGAAAATGTTTTCAAATGTTATTTTCAAAGAAATGTTATTTCAATAGGTTTTTCAAAATAAAATGATATTTTTTTCAAGAATTATTTTTTAAAATATTTTTATAGTATTTATATTTATCAATGATAAGAACCCTTAATTTTCACTCCACATGTGATATTTTTTTATTGATACCATCCTTATTGTTCATATTGATTATTTATGATTGATTTGGACAAGGATAATATTGACATTCAGTCACATGATTCCTATGTTACTCCCCATGATAAATTCAATTCTCGATGATCATTGAACATTTAACATCCCATAATTATCCATATAATTTATCATTGATATGTTTACTGGCTAAAGCATATTCCATTTCTCATACTGAGTTCACTTTGATCATATTAGATTCTTGGCATGAATCATTGAGACTATTAGATTCTTGGAAAGAAGCCTTGACAGTATTATATTCATGGAACTAAGACTTGATAATATTATATTATTAGTATCAGGACTTGAATGTATAATATTCCTAGCATGAATCTGTAAATGTATTAGATACATGGCATGATGCCTTGGTGGTATGTTATAAATATCAATAACTATTCATTACCATCAATTTGATCCATTATTTATTACCCATGATATTTTAATATGATAAAATCTATGGATACATTTCATTTTATGCTAATTGATTATAGGCATGTGTTTTATTTTCTTACATTTCCATATATATTTTTCCATTTCTTTGTTATTTGGATAGAATGTGTTTCCAATTATTATATTTCTATTTTTTTACATACTTCCTTGACAGTTTTTTGCTTACATGGTTTGTGTGTTCTGTTATTTTCCATGAAATAATTATTACTCCCATTAATTTATTATTTATCCCCCAATACTTTACCATTAATGATAATTTCATATCTCCACCATTTTATTCCTTTTCACCATGATTCAAAAAAGTGTACTAAGAAAGATATTTAAGAATATTCTAGATGGATTAAATTTACCCCCAAGTATATTTAGAAGAACAATTATATTGTTATTAGTGTAATAATTTTTAATACAAGACCCATGTATGTATCTGGTTTACTAAGACTACTAAACTCTCAGTCTTTCCAGATATGATTCCTTGAAATCATGTCAATGTAATGGTAGTAGACATCAGCCTTGGGATTTTGGGGATGGGTGACTATAGTCAATATCAAGGGAAGTTTAGTTGTGACCATGTAAAGTAGATTTATAAAAACATATATTAGAGAACATTACCCTAAGGTAATTTTTGAGGAAAAGTATATAAGAACACCCAAGAATTTTGGTAAAGTAGAGATCATGTGGTTATTTCTAGATATATATCTCTATATAGATAATACAAGTGGATGTTATTCTATAGAAAATGTACTTTAGGGTAATAAATCCAACAATGTGCATCATGCCTAACTCAACGTAACCTGGTACTCGACAACTAGCCTTCTTGCGCACCATATTTGCCACTCCTGGGGGATATTCACAAGATAATTAAAATATCAATTAAAAACCATTATGAAGTATTTTGAAAATGAATAAACAATTTTAAATCTAATGTGTTTTAAATTAAAGATAATGAGTCATGATTTTGAATTCCTATAAATGATGTTGTGGATAAAAAATAGTCGATTGAAGGAACTAAGTGGAAATAAATAGTTGAAGTATTTATGTATTGAGGTTATGATGAAATAATATTGGTTAGAAGGTTACTTAGTGATTAACCTTATTTTGAGGGTGTGCATCATATTTTTTTGGAAACTATATTAATAAGGTTTTAGAAAAGGAAAACTTTTATATTGGATGACAACCCATAAAATCAGGCATGAATGTGGGACTTGAAATCATAACTGAGGGTAGTTAAGGGATTAATCCTAACCACTAACCGACATAATGTCCTTGATAATAAGTCATTGTATTTGGTTGAAAACTTTAATGAATAAATATTATTGATGAACCAGTCCATTAACTTTCAGGGTTTAAATATTAATGCCTTACCCATAATAGTTTTGGAAAATAGTTATAGAAACATAGTTAGACCTGTCACACTTTTAAGGGTTTGATGATATGTTAAATGTCTAGTTTAGTTCTTTAGGCATCAATGTTAATTTTGGGATATCCAATATAATACCTAGATGTTTTTATGAAATATTTTATTCAAATAATTTTTATTCTTTAGTTTTTTTTTCAAACAGTCATGATTTTAAACGAACCACGAGACTACCTTATTATAAAATTACCATTATAGCCTAACTGTTAGGTTATCAGAAATAACTATAACTATCTTATGAAAATGCATTGTGAATTATTTGGCTCTCAATTATTTATGAAAAATATAAATCAATTAGATATTTTTATTTTTGAGTGAATTACATTTGGTAATGAAAAAAATTATTTTTGATATTCATCTAATAGATATTTTAGTGATAGGGTATAAACAAAACCTTATTTGATGTACAAAATCTTACTTTTTAATTTTTTAAATTTTACACCGTTTAATAGATAACCCCATTTTAATTAATAATTTTACGCATTAATAATTTTTAAATGAAAGAATAGATATGTTATTTTGAAGTGAGATATAAAAATTTACTTTGGATAAATTTATGATATTTTTTCTGATAACATTCATGTTTTGATGAATATTAAAAATATGCTAAATTATAATTAAAAATTTATTTTTCCATGGAGATAATTTATGTGGTAAAATTATAATATTTAATGGTTTTGATGTATAAATAGAATATAACTTTTTCATTTAATATAATTTATGTCAGTATCATTAATTTAACATTGTATTCATAGGTAAAAACATTTAAATATTTTGTAATGTTTTAACTTTTAATAATCATTTCCTCGTTTCAACAAAAAAATTAATTTTAAATTAATTACTGAAACTTATATGTTTAGAATTTTGAAAAATAGAATCCATATTTGGAATTAGTAGGTCAAAAAATGTTAATAGGCTACTTTTATATTTGGGCATTATGAATAGTATCTTTGGTAATTATTTTTATTACCATGGTTAATGGTAAATCAGGTAATTAAGGGAAAAAGTAATATTATAAAATTACTTTAACACCTTTGAAAATCATATTCAATGACTAAATTCGACCCTTATTATCTATTTTTTGAAATGAAATCACTTTATGGACACTTACCTATGAATATGACATGAATCTAATATAAACTAATGAATATGACAAAACGTCACAATCTCATTTTATATAAGTATATTAATTTTAATACATTAATAACTAGGAGATAATATAGACTATAGATAATCTATGGAATAAAAATTACCTATATTATAGAAATTTATTTATAATTTTTAGAGATTAAATAATTACCATTAATGAGGACAGAATAGTGATCTAAAAATTATTTTATTAATCAAAATATCAAATAAATTGTTTTAAAAATATTAAAATAATGAACTAATTAATGTGAACCATGAATTTTATAGTTTACTATGACATGTCAGGATTGTATTAAATATTTTGGTTTGAATTTATCTTTTCTGTCGATTTTATTTAAAGTCAAATAAATAAGTAGTGTCAAAATTGACACTATTGATATATTATAAAATAACATTTTACTAAATTACTTAAAAATAATAAAAATATTTAAAAATTACAAAGTGATAATTATAAGGTCTAAAATGTCAAAAATTATCCATTTATGATTAATTAACACCATATAAGTAAATATTTATAAACATTAAATATTTTGAATGTTATTACCACAATTAAAATTTAATAGAATAACTAAGTGTTAATTAAAAATACATGGTTTAAATAGAAAAAATAAGTTGTTAAAAATTTATTTTTTGATGCCATAACAACCATATATCATCTAAACTTCTAAATTGGGACACTTTTTCAGTTTTTGGATAAGTTTTTATTTTACTATAAATTATTATTTATGGAGTTTCCAAAAGTACCACTCACCTCAATTATAAAAGGGAACGTCCTCATTCACCTTTCACTTCATTATGATCCTTAAACCTCGGCCATACCCTGCCATTTTCCTTCTAATCTTCCCCATTTTCCTTCTAATCTTCCCCCTTCTCTCAAATTCATACCTTCAAAGCCTTTTGGTTTGGCCAACCCCTACCCAAATATCCTCTCAACTTCCCTAAATTCATTCTATAGGCCTTTCTTTAGTCATAAAGCCAACCTAAGGATCCCTTTTGATCAAATCAAAAGGAAGAACCCGAAGAAGAGGTAAAAATCTCACCACCTCTTTCAAGTTCCTTTCTTCTTCCACTTCCTTTTTCTTATTTGTTTACATTCTAAAATAATAACTCCAGTATCTTCTATATACTGTGATGTTATTATAAATATGTTACAACCAAATTCATTATTCTATCCATCCCTTTAATGAAATGCCACCATACGTGCGTACGTATGGCTTACCGTCTCCACGTCGTGGTGTAATTGTTATTCAACACATTATTCTTTGGATGGGTATAATAATGATGTGTAATTCATGTAAATAATAAATATAACATGATAATTATTCTGTATATATGATACAACATCTAATTATATATTATTTTAATATCATAAGAATGATATTGTCGCTCGTGCGTACGTACGGATTACCGTCTCCACGACGCGATGAGATTCATTTCCATGTTCACCATTCATCGACGATTATAAAAATATATATCACTAATAAGTATGTAACATATGAAATAATAATTCTACTAGAGATATATATATTTATATAAGTATTTATGTACTTACATATATCTTATTCACTTACTTCCGTTCAATACGATATGAAAACGGAAACATCGTTTATGCGTACGTACGGACTACCATCTCCATAAAGGGTGTTTTCAATTTCATATATATTTCTATTATAAATATTTATATTTCTAAATATATATGATATATAAATGATGTTTTATATTCTGGAATTATTTAAATCATCATCTAGGTGATATAATCAAGAGTAAAAAGTTAAAACACGTATGATAAAGAAAGTGATTATTACCCGAAATGTTAATTTAGCATGGAAATTATTATTAATGGGTAGTATAAAGTCATAAATGAATAATGTATGATATCATAAATATTAATATGGTTATGGTATAATTTAATAACATACTACGGTCTTCATACAAGAGGTTAAACGTACTCTCGACAAAAATAAAGTGCAAGGTAAGGGGTTTTCATCTCAATCCTTATTCACGTGAGATTCATTCCATATTGACACTATTAACTTTTTTGTGGTGTATGTACTACCCATAATTGTATTATTTGTGTAATACACTTTAATTTATGTGTATTTATATATTCATTGTATGACACTTCTTTAATGGGGTGTATGTTTCGTAAGTTACCAAATTGGTAAGGGTTAATCTCACAATCTCATTATTATCCGAGGTTGTTTTTACATAAGTATCTACTGGGACATATTTATTATCCATGTCCATGTTGTAGGTTCCGGGCGCTGCGGAAGCACGTTGGTGGGTTTTCCCAACTTTAATTTTAACGTTAAACAACGTTCAATCTGAGATCCGTCACGATATAAAATACCAAATCTTCGGAATAGAACGAAGAATGAAAAGAAAAGAAGAGTCCCAGAACCCTTGAGTAGGATCATCATATGTTGATTATAATTAATTTAATTAATGCATAAGAATTACCTTGTTGGAATTCTTTCTTCATTGATGTGTCCGGTCACGATTCGGTGATCCGTTGTTGCGTCATAGAATCCAAGTGTAGGATTCCTCTAGCGGTGATCCACACGTGTGTCACATATCTCCAGACATCACCGAAGATATCTCCGGGTGCTAGCGCAGAAGAACCTTCGCTTACGATGTCTGCCTTCGACCGCCTTGATCCGGTGGAGGATCTTGCTCTCGTAACTTGAGGGCGTTCTTGGTGGAAAGGGAATTCTCTCTTGGCTTGAGAGTATTTCCAAATCCGTTGTGCACAACAATGGCTCTAAAAAAATGTTGGGGTTGTGAGGATATTTATAATCAGGTTTGAGGTTAATAGAGTTATGACAATAAATAAACGCATTACGCGTTTTATTTATTTCATTAACTCTCATTGAAAACCCCCATGTCAAATTATTAATTCCTTGACATGCGCCCACACTGATTATAATAAATATCATTTAATAAAACAATATTAAATCCTCAAAATCCCAATTGGAAAAACTACACGGCGTGTAATAATTAATACACGACGTGTACTTGTTTTTCATAAAACTACACAACGTGTATATTTAATATACACGGCGTGTACTTTTATTTTCCATTTTTCTCCACCACATTTATTAGACCTTGAGTAATGACTATTTATTTCTTAAATAAATGTAACTGCATTACTCGCTAATAAATATATTATTTTACCCACAGTATATTCTCTCGAATAACTAGTGTCAAAATAAATGCAATCAGACATCCTTAAATAATTATTAAACCACAGTCGGGAATAATATTTATTTAACTTGTTAAATTAATATTTAACTGAGATACATGGACACACTTAGTGTGTGACCCTCTAGGCCTCCTTCTTAGTGGCATTAGGCTGAGCCTGCCTAAAGTCCAAGGTTAGCGTCTAACAACACGCCAAGGCACCCATAGAGAAAGAAGTTAACGCCGCAATGACGTGTCACCTCCTACGAACGCTTACCATGTAATATAATCACTTTGTCTCGATATCTCCAATCAAGCGGGTTGCATGCTAGTGCCATCATCCCATGTGCTTGATTATTCTTTCTTTGACTTCCCGGAATTGAACTTGCCCATACCTTACCATGGCCATGGATTTATTTAGGCTATATCAATTCCATCAATGGGCCTGAGATATCTACTTCCATTATGGAACGGAAGGGACAAATCCTTTCTCGCATTATCTATTAATGCGGTATTACTCGTGACGCACCCAACGTATCCTACCTCGCTGCGAACAGTGTGTCATCACAGTTTTCGTCAATACATCTAAGTGCGCGAGTTGTAATACCCATTAATAATAATCTTAAGGTCTAAGGATAAATACACACGTCCGTAGATAGGAACATCCAATGACACTATGAAATGTGGATTTCCTACTGGCGGGTCTCGTTCTCATAATATCCTCTTGGATATTACCAAGGGTGCACACCATGAGAAGGTGCCTCAAAGTTTTATGAGTCCTCACCCCTAATGACCTGTATTATTTGTGTCCCTCAAATAATATCATCCGGCCATAGAACATACATTCAAGAACAGTGCTATGGCACTTTCGGGTTCTCATCATAGCAGGGATCCGCTACGACCCTTTAATGCAACAGCTGTCCTTATGACATTATCACATGACATGTCACGCAGAAGAACAATCAAGATGTGATAAGGCTTTTATTTAATGAATAAAGTACAAAGTAGTTGGTTCTAGACCACCAACTCCAACAGACTCCCACTTGGACTAGAGCCAACTGCTAACAACCTTTAACCCGCTAGCTCTAACATGATATTTATGCTTCTGCTGAGATAGGCCTTTAGTCATGGGGTCCGCCACGTTCTCTTCCGTGGACACTCTGCTCACTGCAACTTCACCCCTTTGATAGAAATCCCTCAAGAGGTGATACTTCCGGAGTATGTGCTTTGTCCGTTGATGTGACCTTGGTTCTTTTGCAAGAGCCACCACTGCAGTATTATCACAATAAAATGTAATGGGATATTTACTGCTAGGCACCACATCAAGCTCCTGGACAAAGTTTCGAATCCAAACGGATTCTTTGGCTGCATCAGAAGCCACTATATACTCGGAATCCGCTGTAGAATCGGCGACAACTGGCTGCTTTGAACTCTTCAAGCTCACAATTCCTCCATTGAGACAGAAAACATATCCAGACTGCGACTTCAGATCATTCTGATCTGTTTGAAAACCAGCATCAGCATACCCTCTGATGACAAGCTCCTCGTCTCCTCCATACACCAGGAACATATTCTTAGTTCTTCTCAGATACTTAAGGATAGTCCTAACAGCAGTCCAATGCTGTTCTCCTGGATCTGCTTGATATCTGCCTACCATGCTCAGTGCATAGGCAACATCAATCCTAGTACATAACATGGCATACATGATGGATCCTATAGCCGAAGCGTATGTGATCTTGCTCATCCTATCTTTCTTCTGTTGTGTCTGAGGACACATTTTCTTAGAAAGATGTAAGCCATGTGACACTGGAACAAATCCCCTCTTGGATTTTTCCTTACTAAATCTCTTTAGTATATGGTCAATGTATGTACCCTGACTTAGTCCAAGAAGCCTCTTGGATCTATCACGAATGATCTTGATCCCTAGAATGTAGGCTGCTTCTCCTAAGTCCTTCATGGAGAAACACTTGTTCAACCAGTCCTTAACTGACTGTAAGGCTGGTACGTCATTTCCAATAAGAAATATGTCATCAACATATACCACTAGGATGACGACCGCATTCCCATTAAACCGCTTATAAACACATGGCTCACATTCGTTCTTAATGAAACCAAATTCCTTTATGGCTTCATCAAATCGAATGTTCCATGACCTAGATGCTTGCTTTAATCCATAAATGGATTTATGCAACTTGAAAACCCGTTTGGCTTCACCTGGTGTCACAAACCCTTCTGGTTGTGTCATATAGACATCTTCCTGAAGGTTCCCATCCATCTGCCAAATCTCGTAGTCATGGTAAGCTGCTATGGCAAGTATGATTCTTATGGATTTAAACATGGAAACTGGCGAGAAGGTTTCATCATAGTCAATTCCTTGACGCTGTCTGAATCTTTTAGCCACTATCCTTGCTTTATAGGTGCTAACTTGACCTTCCATGTCCAGCTTTCTTTTGAATACCCATTTGCATCCAACAAGCTTTACATCAACTGGCTCATCGACCAGAACCCAAACTTGGTTCTGATACATGGAATCCATCTCAAAATTCATAGCTTCTAGCCATCTTGTAGCTTCTGAGCTTTCTACTTCTTCCTTTTAGGAGAGAGGTTCATCATTGGACAACAATAATGATTCACCATCCTCGGTGTCTAGGAAACCAAATCTCTCTGGTTCCCTTACCTCTCTTGAGCTCCTACGCAGTACTTGTGTTTCTGGAACCTCTTCCACGGGGACCTGTGGAACTTGTTCCAGTACCAACTCCTGTGTATCTTTAGCATCAACTTCGTCGAAGTCAATCTTGCTCCCACTATCCTTCTTGAGGATGTGCTCCCTCTCAAGAAAGACGGCTTGTCTGGCGACAGTCACTTTGTTGTCTTGGGGGTTATATAGGTAATATCCTTTTGTTTCCTTGGGATATCCTATAAAGATACACTTCGTGCCCCGGGGTGCTAGTTTGTTGCCTGATAAGGCCTTAACAAACTCCTCACATCCCCATACACGTGTGTGCGACAAAGTGGGTTTCCTTCCATTCCATAACTCAGATGGAATTCTATTTACCACCTTTGTTGGTACTCGGTTTAATGTGTATGCTGCAGTTTGTAATGCATATCCCCAAAAGGATAATGGAAGATCCGCATGACTCATCATCGACCTCACCATGTCCAAAAAGGTGCGGTTCCTCCTTTCACTAACACCATTCCACTGTGGTGTATAAGGAAGAGTGAGCTAAGATAGAATCCCAGACTCCCGTAGAAGATCGATGAACTCTTGGTTCAGATATTCTCCACCTCGATCCGATCTAAGCTTCTTTATCTTCTTACCAAGTTGATTCTCTACTTCATTCTTGAATTCCTTAAATTTCTCTAAGGACTCTGAGTTATACCTCATTAAGTAGACATAGCCATATCTACTCAAATCCTCAGTAAAAGTAATAAAGTAAGAATATCCACCTCTAGCTTCTACTAGAAATGGTCCACACACATCTGTGTGTACCAATCCTAGAAGCTCTGTGGCCCTTTCACCTTGTCCACCAAAAGGCGTCTTGGTCATTTTTCCTTGTAAACAAGCGTGACATCTATCAAGTGGTTTTAGCTCAGTAGAGTCTAAATAGCCATCTTGGCAGAGCTTTGTCAAGCGCTTCTCGTTCACATGACCAAGGCGCTGATGCCATAACTGGGTGATGTATGAGTCATGTGAGTTTGTTTCGTTATAGATTTCCAACAATTGGTTTTTGTAATTTAATACATACAAACCATTATTAAAATGTGCCATACCATAACATACGTTGTTCTTATAAAAGAGACAACCCTTATTTCCAAACTTGAAAATAAATCTATCCATATCCAAACAAGATACAGAAATTATGTTCTTGGTAACACTAGGCACAAAATAACAGTTTTGTAAAACCAAAATCATGCCAGTTGGAAATGAGAGGTGATAGTCGCCAATAGCCAACACATCCAGTCTTGCACCATTGGCAGCTCGAAGATCCACCTCTCCTCTGGCGATCTTTCTAAATCTACTTGGTTCCTGCATTTGAATACAGATGTGAGCCCCACAAGCTGTATCTAATACCCAATGTGTAGAAATAGAAAGATTGCACTCGATAACGAACACACCTTTAGCATCCCCACGCTTCTGGGTGCAGTTCCTCTTCCAATGGCCCTGCTTGCCACATGCAAAACACACTACTTCTCGTTCCTTGCCCTGCCTCTGGATCTTCCCCTTCTTGGAGGGACGGTGATCGGGGGCTTCAGACCGTTTATAAGTCTTTGACCCCTTTGCCTTGTCCTTCCTTTTCTTGTTCACCATAAGGACCGCGTGTTTGTCACGCCCCATGTCCTTATCTACCTGGCGAATCAAGGTCAGAAGCTCCGATAGACTCTTCTCATTTCCGCTCATGTTATAGTTGAAAAGGAAGCTAGAGAAGGTCTTGGGCAATGATGATAGGATGAGATCTGTACGCAACTCATCTGGGAATTTAATCCCTAAGATGTCCAAGTGTTCAATGTAGCCAATAATCTTGACCACATGAGGCCCAGCTGGCACAGAATCTCCAAGATTCGTGGTAAATAAAGCATTGGAGATCTCATACCTCTCCTGTCTTGCCTTCTCTTGGTAGAGATCTTTAAGGTGAGACATCATTCTATACACATCCATGTTTTCATGTTGCTTCAAGAGCTCATTAGACATGGCCGATAGCATGAAACACTGGACATCTATGGCATCATCCATGTGTTTCATGTAGAGAGATAATTCCTCATCACTAGCCTCTTTCCCAGGCGCAACTGGAATAGGATCTTCCAGCACATATAATTTCCTTTCGTGGAGAAGGACGACGCGTAAACGCCTCTGCCACTCTTGGAAATTGGTGCCGGTGAGAAGGTTTTCTTTTTCAAGTATGGTGCGCAATGATATGTTTGAAGTCATTTTCTTTCCGTCTCTACAATTTAAGATGAGCAAAGGTTTAGTACTTTATTATAAAAATTGAGACAAATAAATTAATACTTATTAGTCTCCCACTATTTTATCGAAATCCAATAGCCCTCACCATTGACTTCGGAATATTCTATTGCGTGAATATTATAGTGGAAAGGATCCATATTGCCCTTCGCATTACACCAACTAGGGTTAGTCAAGCAACTTGAAGGGTTTTAGGTAGGCATTCCAAATTCCAACTGCATTAACTCGCAGTTCCTTGATCCGCTGAGTGGACTCCCCAATCCTGAAATCCTTTTTGGATTTCCTCAACCTTTGCCTCTTGGTCACAACAAGTCCTGCTGTGGTAGTCAACCCTTGATGCGAACCAAGTCAAGTCAACCCAAAACCTTGAATTAGAATTCCCCGATAATTGAAAGCACCCCAGCTAGGGTTGGTCAAGCACTTTGAACTATGGTTCGATTCTAACCAAGATTATGGAAGGATATGCCGACTTAATATTTATTTTGAGGGATTTTATCCTTATACATAAATTGCCATTTTATTATCTTTGATTACATGCTTGTTAATATTAAGTGGGATATACTTAATTGATTAACCATGTATAAGATAATATTTACGTATAAGCCAATTTTATTTTAGTTCCATCTTACATGCTCGTTTAATTCATTAATTGTGTGATCGTGACAACACACCCACAATAAATAAACCATGCAACTGACAGAAATAAAATAAATGGAATGATCATGAGCTTTTATATTGGTTAGTTTATATAGCGGTTGATAAACTAACCCAAGACCTAGGGGAGAAACACCTTGAACCTTTCGGGTTCGTGTTTACAGCTTTCCACCTGTCCACCTTTGTATCTCCTTGGATTGGTTTCATCTTGGCTCCTGACTTGAGCCGCCTCCACTAGCTTGGGAGCTCCATCAATTACATATGCATTTATCTCACACTCAGGTAAGGGGAAAAAGGGGTTTTTACATAAAAGAATCCTTGGGCGCGTAGGCCCTACATATTAATGAGGAGATGGCTCGCAGGCCAACAAATTTAATTTAAATAAATAAATTAAAAGAAACCATTCACATACAAAGGTCTCAGTCTTTCTCATGATCATCCATACATGCAACGATATTTGCGCATAAATAAAACTAGCATTCAATTATTTAATCGCTCTTGTTTAAGATAAATCATGCTCGAATCAATTAATTATCTTTAATTAATCAATCCTTTTATCTTAAATCCCTTTTCTGAATTTCCTTGAGATTCTCATCCATCATAATTTTAAACAAATAAATTCATTTAAAATTATCCTTGTACACAACTTGTACCTTGGAGGCAACCCGACGAATTCCCATTTATTACGCAGATGTTAAATTAAACACATATATATAAAACACCTATCACGTGTTGTGCCTCGGCTTTACGCCTGCACCATGGTACACGTCTCAAGGGTTTGTATAATATAATAATAAATTTTAATAAATCTGCGTAATTTGGGTGAGTACACGGCGTGTAGTTCCGACTACACGGCGTGTACTTTTTCTTCACCGTCCATCCGAAGTACACGCCCGGGGATAGGGCGTGTTAATGTACTTCGGAAATTTTCAGAGTACACGGCGTGTACAGTGGGACACACTCCATGTAGTTTCCGCGTTACACGGTTTCCAGCCGGGCAGACTATGTACGGAGTACACGACCCAACCCTAACCCGAAGGGACTACACGCCGTGTTCATTGGACCACACGACATGTATTCCGGAAATTGTGTGCCACCTGTTTCTGGTCAACACACGGTGTCTTAAATTCTTAGAAAGAATCCAATACACGGCCTGATTTGGCGGATCAGTCAATGCATTGAACCTAGACTACACAGTGTGTATTTCCGAATACACACCATGTATTCTGGTGTTATACGGCCAGAAACATTTGGCTCCTCCGGATGAGTTCCTCTATTTTATTTTAATCAAAATTAAAAGAAAAACCCGTTTCTGTGAGGTGAACGAGAAACGAGAGAGGAGGAACAGATCTCGATATTCAGATTTCCAGAATGATTAAACATGAATTGAAATAACTAAATTATTAAATGCGTAAATCACCAACAAAAAACTAAATAATTATAACCAACGATATGACCCATTTGATACCACTTGTAGGTTCCGGGTGCTGCGAAAGCGCGTTGGTGGGTTTGCCCAACTTTAATTTTAATGTTAAACAACGTTCAATCCGAGATCCGTCACGATATAAAATGCCGAATCTTCGGAATAGAACGAAGAACGAAAAGAAAAGAAGAGTCCTGGAACCCTTGAGTAGGATCATCATATGTTGATTATAATTAATTTAATTAATGCATAAGAATTACCTTGTTGGAATTCTTTCTTCGTTGATGTGTCCGATCACGATTCGGTGATCCGTCGTTGCGTCGTATAATCCAAGTGTAGGATTCCTCTAGCGGTGATCCACATGTGTGTCACGTATCTCCGGACATCACCGAAGAGATCTCCGGGTGCTAGCGCGGAAGAACCTTCGCTTGCGATGTCCGCCTTCGACCGCCTTGATCCGGTGGAGGATCATGCTCTCGTAACTTGAGGGCATTCTTGGTGGAAAGGGAATTCTCTCTTGGCTTGAGAGTATTTCCAAATCCGTTGTGCACAACAATGGCTCTAAAAAAATGTTGGGGTTGCGAGGATATTTATAATCAGGTTTGAGGTTAATAGAGTTATGACAATAAATAAACGCGTTACACGTTTTATTTATTTCATTAACTCTAATTGAAAACCCCCATGTCGAATTATTAATTCCTTGACATGCACCGACGCTGATTATAATAAATATCATTTAATAAAACAATATTAAATCCTCAAAATCCCAATTGGAAAAACTACACGGCGTTTAATAATTAATACATGGCGTGTACCTGTTTTTCATAAAACTACACAACGTGTATATTTAATATACACGGCATGTACTTTTATTTTCCATTTTTCTCCACCACATTTATTAGACCTTGAGTAATGACTATTTATTTCTTAAATAAATGTAACTGCATTACTCGCTAATAAATATATTATTTTATCCACAGTATATTCTCTCGAATAACTAGTGTCAAAATAAATGCGACCAGACATCCTTAAATAATTATTAAACCACAGTCGGGAATAATATTTATTTAACTTGTTAAATTAATATTTAACTGAGATACATGGATACAATTAGTGTGTGACCCTCTAGGCCTCTTTCTCAGTGGCATTAGGTTGAGCCAGCCTAAAGTACAAGGTTAGGGTCTAGCAACACGCCAAGGCACCCATAGAGAAAGAAGTTAACACCGCAATGACGTGTCACCTCCTACGAACGCTTACCGTGTAATATAATCCATTTTTCTCGATATCTCCAATAAAGTGGGTTTCATGCTAGTGCCATCAACCCATGTGCTTGATTATTCTTTCTTTGACTTCCCAGAATTGAACTTTCCCATACCTTACCATGGCCATGGATTTATTTAGGCTATATCAATTCCATCAAAGGGCCTGAGATATCTACTTCCGTTATGGAACGGAAGGGACAAATCCTTTCTCACATTATCTATTAATGCGGTATTACTCGTGACGCACCCAACGTATCCTACCTCACTACGAACAGTGTATCGTCACAGTTTTCGTCAATACATCTAAGTGCGTGAGTTGTAATACCCATTAATAATAATCTTAATGTCTAAGGATCAATACACACGTCCGTAGATAGGAACATCCATTGACACTATGAAATGTGGATTTCCTACTGGCGGGTCTCGTTCTCATAATATTTTCCTGGATATTACCAAGGGCGCACTCCATGAGAAGGTGCCTCAAAGTTTTATGAGTCCTCACCCCTAATGACCTGTATTATTTGTGTCCCTCAAATAATATCATCCGGCCATAGAACATACATTCAAGAACATTTCTATGGCACTTTCAGGTTCTCATCATAGCAGGGATCCGCTACGACCCTTTAATGCAACAGCTGTCCTTAGGACATTATCACATGACATGTCACGCAGAAGAACAATCAAGATGTGATAAGGCTTTTATTTAATGAATAAAGTACAAAGTAGTTGGTTCTAGACCACCAAATCCAACACATGTTTCATAAAAGAGTTATCAAAGGGATTATTTTTAAGGGAATTTTTAATAAAACATCATTTTAAGTGTTTTAAATATTTATTCTTCTAAATCATTCTCATTAATGTCCATTTTTTCAAAATAGTTTTAAGGATTTATTTATATGGACATGAATGTTTTAAAAATGATAAATCTTTTCAAAAGTTTCAAAGTGGTATGGGAAACTTTAATTCAAAAATATATATAAATGTATTCCTTTCTAAATTGTGTAAATTTTAAATGTTTTCATGAAAAGGGGATATTTCTCTCAAAGTTGTTTACAAAACATTTTCATCTATGTCAACATCCTTTGATGAATTTTAAGATTATTTGAAGTTGATTTATTATGATACAAAACATCCATATTTTGTTGAATGTTTTGTGATATGTTTGAATTTGGATGTGTTATTTTTACACCATTCATGGTTTATGGATAAAGTATCGACATTTTGTATGATATTTTTAATACGAATGTTTATGTTATGTTTAAACCTTTTCATATGAGGAATGCATTGGACTTAGTAAGTGACGGGTGGAGCCCGCTATAGCTCTTTGATGCGTCGGTAGGTCTCATGAGAAAAACTAGGGTCTTGGCACAAGGCCTTGACAAAAATCTTATTTGTAGTCTTGGCACAAGGTGTTGACTGTGTGGTTATGATAGTCTGGCATTATGCATTCCATCATTATGAAAGTGGCTATTGATATTGCATTTGATTATTTGACTAGTAGAATATCTATGTGATTAAGTAAATGGAATTATTTTGATTTATATATGCCATATTATGATGAAGTTTATGATTAAAAGGCTTTTGTTTTAGTTTTATACATTTCCTTAAATTTTTATGCTTATTTCTGAATGTTTCCACTGTATTGCTTACCCTTTATAAGCGTTTGAGCTCACCCATTTCAATGTTTTATTTTTCCCAGTATTCCAAGAAGATTATTGTGATTGATATACAGGGTTAAGCCAAGGGAATAATGGTCTTCATAAAGGATTATTTATATTTTTTTTGTATGTTATAAAGTTTAATGTAATATTCATGTATGTAACCTATCTTCCAAGACTGCTAAACCGTTAGGTCCTTCCAGACTTGATTCCTTATAGCTATAAGTGAAAAGGTGAAAAAACCCAAAATGAAGAAAAAAAATGAAAAATTTCGAAAATGGTCTGACACTAATTCTGATTTCTCCTCTACGTACACTCATGCAAACCCAACTGTCTAGAAAGGGAATTTTCCCATTCTATTGACCTACAAACATGAAGTCTCCTCCGGCACCCAACGACATCCCGAGCAGGGTGTGAGTAAAACTCAGTATGCCACCACCAAATATGTCTACAAAATATCCGTTATAAACAATTGTGAATACAAAAAAGGGAATGAATGATAAATTTCAAAGAAAAGATTAAGTTACCTTAGCTAGTTTAGGTCCACTACCAACATTTATTACCATTTTTGTAACTTTCTATTTCATCCCATTACCCATTACATACCATTTACAACACATTTATCATGGTCTTATCATACAAAAATTTACATGAGATCAAATTAAACAATAACATACTTGAGGAAAAAACACAGTTGCCCTATCTCACTAGGAACAACTTCCACATGTCAACCATATCCTCACCTCAAAGCATCAATGCAGGTGGATGCAACCGATAGGGTAACAAAGCATCGGTACTGACTCTATCCCATGCATTAGGGGTTGAGTTTAGAGCCTCAATCCTACTCGAACTATGGGCATATAACCTCATTCAATACCCCACAATACAAAGCTATGTGCACATTCTATACATATATGTTTCCAATAACCATTCAAACAAAATCCCAACCATTTTCCAAGGAAACATAAAACATAACAATAACAAGAGAGTTAACACCATTCCATAACCCATTAATACATTTCCCACATTTCACATCAATTATCCATTTATCCCAATTTCATTTTATTATTCTTATCTCACTAAGCATTCATTCACCGTGCCTATCTCACTAGGCTTTTTTATTATGTGTAACTCCCTAGGATTCATTTCCATGATCACAACCCATTCATTTATGGTGTTTAATCATTTCTACATATTAACCCAATATCCCTTAGGTTATTATGAAGATTAGGTTCACCAACTGGCTTCTAAACCAACATTAATAGTCACCCCAACATGTTTATCAAGAGATGTACATGATTACAAAACAATATCACTTATTCTTCCCAAATACATAGGTCTCGGGGAGTCGGCACACCCCATGGGTGGCCCTAGATTAGTATCATTACCCTCGACACATCCCATGGGGATCATGAGGGTCTCCATTTTTCTTATTAATATACATTTTACCAAAACATTCCATGGGTAGTTAAAACATACCAAGATACACCCAAGAACAAAACCACACATGCACAATTCCACAAATAAACCGTGGGATATAACTTGTAGACCACCTACCTCGATTCCACTGGTGAATTCACTCTTAATCATGCCCTTAGACCCCACTTCAACCAAAATTTGAATATTCAACCCAAAAATCACCCAAGAAGTAGGGTTTTAGAGCTTCTAAAAGAGAGGAGAATAATATTCAAACCCTAAACTCAAAAGAGAAGTGAGGATGGGATTAGCTTTACCCATAGCTTCGATCTGAAACCAATAGCACAAAAAACACCTTAGAAACGAGGGATAATGATCTCTTGGAGACCTTGTGAGCTTTGGTTCGTTTCTAGGGTGAGGAAGGGTGAAATGTGTCAAAATCCTGAGTTGGGGTTAAAAATCCAAAAGCGGACAAATTGTAAATTTTAAAAAGTTTCTCGGCCGTCCAGTTTACCCACACGGATTACCATACTGTGCGCAAACCATGTAGATGCTTCTATCCCAAAAATCCCCCCTTACACGGTTTACCCGCATGATTTTTCAAACTATGCACAAACTGTGCGGAACCTACTATCTAAAAACACACTTCTTGCACATTTTCCTAGGTTGTCTGCATGGTTAGCCCTAACAGTGCATAGACCATGCAACCTACCCTAAAAAACCCCTTTTCTCCACTTTTCGTGTCCCAAACCCTCGGAACACCCCCGAGCCTCCCCTATGACTTGGTTGATCACTTAATTAACTAAAACAAGGGATTCAAACCAAAACATAAATGAGAACATACCTTTCCAAGATTTGGGATCTCATATGTGAGTTGAATTTTTTAAAAATGGATTTAGTATATGAAATACTAATAATTTATAATTTATAAGATGTTATACGTAGTTTTGGACAAAAACTATTAGGGAATGTAATTAATGTTAATTAAAATTAGTAAGGAAAAATTATGATTAATAAAGGAATAAACCTTTATCTTAAGGGCCCAAATGACATAGAAAAATGTAATACTCAAATTGTCCAGAAAGTATTTGAAAATGGACCTTCAATTTGAGTTTTTTGCAGGTTTTTATGACTTTTTGTAGGAAAAATGTGGGTACACCATACTTCTTTTAAAAAATAACAAGTGTGTCCTTTTACTCCTTTATAAAAGGCCACCACCACTCCACATTCTACACAACTAAAAAGCATCATAAATTCAGAAAATATCTAACGTAATAGATTCAAAAAATTCTTCCCTCTTCCTTAAATTCCACACTTTTGCATGAAGAAATCTAGGGAAGCGATTCAGTATAAACTAAAAGGTGTTACCTAAATAAAAGGTAACAATCTTTCCCATGATTTGTAGTTTTATTTCTTTCTCAACCACCTATAATCTTCTAATTACATGATTATATAACAGCAATAGTGTACATAATATACTTGGTTTTTTTATTATATGGTTTATACCTACAATAACACACACTTCCATCTAATGCGGAATGAATATACTATTTTTTGTATACGATGAAGAACCGCCTCATGAAATGATGATTATTAGTTTACCTTTACCAAAATCCATGGTTGGAAATTACGATGGACACTCTATTAGTATATGTTACATATGATATTTATAATTATTTAATTGTTTTATAACACATATATTTATGCACACTATTTTGTGGGAATATGACAACATCATTTGTGGAAATATGGACTATGACCTCTTAAATGTGGCATGATTTGTTCACATGATAAATTGAATATATAAAGGATGATTTTAAATAAAAATAAGTGAAATATATACAATCGATAACAAAATAATAACATAATTACCTTTCTAGGTATGTGATATATTTCAATTTTTTATACCATTTCACACACATAAAAAGTGATAACGTTGTTCTTGGACTTGTGAACAACCGCCTCCTCAACACGATGTGATTCCTTTTACATAGAATAAAATACATATATAAGTATATATTATTAAATAACATTGTATTTTTTAAATAAATGTGAATCTAGAAATATATGGTGTTACTTAAATTCATTAGATAATGATCATTGACAAGTAGGAACGTTACTCATGTGTATGTACAATCTATCAACTCTATGATTGTAAAATTTATTAATTTTCAATAAACATATTATTGATTATTTTTAAAATTATAATTTATTTATAAATATGATAATTATGAATATATTATAATTCTAGAGATGTTATTAAATTACTCCTTTGGCAACAGTGGCCCTACCAAAGCTGTTTTTGACACATAAACTGAACATGGTAAAAAACCCGACATAAACATAATTAGGTATGTAGTTTTATACAACATAAATATATCTGAAATAAAAGTGATGATAAAAAATAAAGTGGTTCTAAAAAAATTAAATAATTAACATATGTTTTTCTTTGGAATATAAAGATAGACGAGACAAATCAGACTCAAGGCACTAGATTTCGTATCAATTTACATTCCATTGAGGCATATTTGTTGATATGCACCTAGTTTATTTTATATGGTGTATATACATACATTTGAAATCATATATCATAAACCAATTTATTATAATGATATTATAAGTTTCAGTTAATATTATTCCATCATGGATATTATGATTTAAATGTTTCAATGTTGTATGGGACACATGGGAATGTTTAAATATTATTCTATTCAAGAACATTTTTAATGATTATCTTTGAAATCTCACATAATTTTGTTATTGATAACTTTATATTGAAACAATCACATTATTTTGGTGATCTTAATTTCTTATATATTGTTTACATACATCCACTTTTTCATATAATATCATGATACATTCATTCTTCATGATATTTTGAGTTTCAAGTTGAGTTATTTCATCTCAGAGGATTTGATTTAAATGTTACCAAGTGGGAAATAATTTCATTACCCAATTTTATTTCATTCAGTTATGTTACATCTTCATTGCCATTATTATTCCATATATATTTTTATAGTTACATTTAGATTATATTTTTTTATTTCATCTTCTATATTTTTATTTATAGTTGATACACACAATCTAAACATTTATTGATTCTAACTCGATCATTATAATATTTTCAGTGGTTTACATTACAATTTCATTTTGTTTGGGAATTTTTACACATGAATTTGAATGATGGTAAATTATTTTACCATTTTTCAATAAACCCTTTAATTTCCTTCTCATATGGCTATTTGGTACTTTTAACATGTAATTTAACTATTTTTCACTCTTTGTTGAAAATGTTTTTAAGAAAACCCGACATTATATCTCTATTTAGTCAGAGAAAAAAATTTTCTTCTTAAATCCATATTTTATTAAAAAAATTATAAAAGGTTTTAAAATTATCAAAAGGATTTTTAAATAAATTTTTACCCTTTTGGTCTTTCACTAATGTTTTCAAAGGAATCTTCTTTTTTCTTTATGAACAAGTCATTTTTCTATCCTTTTTAACATGAAAATCTAATGTTATTTTTACCTAATATATCACATATAGATTTAACCACTATTGTTCTTTGAATATTACGTTAAATGTTAAAAAGGTTATATTTTAAAGAAAATGTTTTCAAATGTTATTTTCAAAGAAATGTTATTTCAAATGGTTTTTCAAAATGAAATGATATTTTTTTCAAGAATTATTTTTAAAAATATTTTTATAGTATTTATATTTATCAATAATAAGAACCCTTAATTTTTACTCCACATGTGATATTTTTTATTGATACCATCATTATTGTTCAGATTGATTATTTATGATTGATTTGGACAAGGATAGTATTGACATTAAGTTACATGATTCCTATGTTACTCCCCATGATAAATTCAATTATCAATGATAATTGAACATTTAACATCCCATAATTATCCATATAATTTATCATTGATATGTTTACTGGCTAAAGCATATTCCATTTCTCATACTGAGTTCAATTTGATCATATTAGATTCTTGGCATGAATCCTTGAGAGTATTAGATTCTTGGAAAGAAGCCTTGACAATATTATATTCATGGAACTAAGCCTTGATAATATTATATTATTAGTATCAGGACATGAATGTATAATATTCCTATCATGAATCCATAAATGTATTATATACATGGCATGAGGCCTTGGTGGTATGTTATAAATATCAATAACTATTCATTACCATCAATTTGATCCATTATTTATTACCCATGAGATTTTAATATGATTAAATCTATGGATACATTTAATTTTATGCTAATTTATTATAGGCATATGTTTTATTTTCTTACATTTCCATATTTATTTATCCATTTCTTTATTATTTGGATGGAATGTGTTTCCATTTATTATATTTTTTTTTTTTACGTACTTCCTTGACAGTTTTTTGCTGACATGGTTTGTGTGTTCTGTTATTTTCCATGAAATAATTATTACTCTGATTAATTTATTATTTTTCCCCCAATACTTTACCATTACTGATAATTTCATATCTCCACCATTTTATTCCTTTTCCCTATGATTCAAAAAATTGTACTAATAAAGATATTTAAGAATATTCTAGATGGATTAAATTTATCCCCAAGTATATTTAGAAGAACAATTATATTGTTATTAGTGTAATAATTTTTAATACAAGACCCATGTATTTATCTGGTTTACTAAGAATACTAAACTCTCAGTCCTTCCAAATATGATTCCTTGAAATCATGTCAATGTAATGGTAGTAGACATCAGCCTTGGGATTTTGGGGATGGGTGACTATATTCAATATCACAGGAAGTTTAGTTGTGACCATGTAAAGTAGATTTATAAAAACATATATTAGAGAACATTACCCTAAGGTAATTTTTGAGGAAAAATATAGAAGAACACCCAAGAATTTTGGTAAAGTAGAGATCATGTGTTATTTCTAGATATATATCTCTATATAGATAATAAAAGTGGATGTTATTCTATAGAAAATGTACTTTAGGGTAATAAATCCAACAATTTGCATCATGCCTAACTCAACGTAACCTGGTACTCAACAACTAGCCTTATTGCGCACCATATTTGACACTCCTGGGGGATATTCACAAGATAATTAAAATATCAATTAAAAACCATTATGAAGTATTTTGAAAATTAATAAACAATTTTAAATACAATGTGTTTTAAATTAAAGATAATGAGTCATGATTTTGAATTCCTATAAATGATGTTGTGGATAAACAACAGTCGATTGAAGGAACTAAGTGGAAATAAATGGATGAAGTATTTATGTATTGTGGTTACGATGAAATAATATTGGTTAGAAGGTTACTTAGTGATTAACCTTATTTTGAGGATGTGCATCATATTTATTTTGGAAACTATATTAATAAGGTTTTAGAAAAGGACAACTTTTATATTGGATGACAACCCATAAAATCTGGCATGAATGTGGGACTTGAAATCATAATCGAGGGTAGTTAAGGGATTAATCCTAACCACTAATGGACATAATGTCTTTGATAATAAGTCATTGTATTTGGTTGAAAACATTGATGAATAAATATTATTGATGAATCAGTACATTAACTTTCAGGGTTTAAATATTAATGCCTTACCCATAATAGTTTTGGAAAATAGTTATAGACACATAGTTAGACCTATCACACTTTTAAGGGTTTGATGATATGTTAAATGCCTAGTTTCGTTCTTTAGGCATCAATGTTAATTTTGGGATATCCAATATAATATCTAGATGTTTTTATGAAATATTTTATTCAAATAATTTTTATTCTTTAGTTTTTTTCTTTTTAAACAATCATGATTTTAATCGAACCACGAGACTCCCTTATTATAAAATTACCATTATAGCCTAACTATTAGGTTATCAGAAATAACTATAACTATCTTATGAAAATGCATTGTGAATTATTTGGCTCTCAATTATTTATGAAAAATATAAATCAATTATTTTTGAGTGAATTACATTTGGTAATGAAATAAATTATTTTTGATATTCGTCTAATGGATATTTTAGTGATAGGGTATAAACAAAACCTTATTTGATGTACAAAATCTTACTTTTTAATTTTTTAAATTTTACACAGTTTAATAGATAACCCCATTTTAATTAATAGTTTTACGCATTAATAATTTTTACATGAAAAAATAGACATGTTATTTTGAAGCGGGATATAAAAATTTACTTTGGATAAATTTATGATATTTTTTCTGATAACATTCATGTTTTGATGAATAGTAAAAATATGCTAAATTATAATTAAAAATTAGTTTTTCCATGGAGATAATTTATTTGGTAAAATTATAATATTTAATGGTTTTGATGTATAAATAGAATATAACTTTTTCATTTAATATAATTTTTGTCATTAGCATTAATTTAACATTGTATTCATAGGTAAAAAAATTTAAATATTTTGTAATGTTTTAACTTTTAAAAATCATTTCCTCGTTTCAAAAAAAGATTAATTTTAAATTAATTACTGAAACTTATATTTTTAGAATTTTGAAAAATAGAATCCATATTTGGAATTAGTAGGTCAAAAAATGTTAATAGGCTACTTTTATATTTGGGCATTATGAATAGTATCTTTGGTAATTATTTTTATTACCATGGTTAATGGTAAATCAAGTAATTAAGGGAAAAATCAATATTATAAAATTACTTTAACACGTTTGAAAATCCTATTCAATGACTAAATTCGACCCTTATCATCTATTGTTTGAAATGAAATCACTTTATGGCCACTTACCTATGAATATGACATGAATCTAATATAAACTAATGAATATGAAAAAACGTCACAATCTCATTTTATATAAGTATATTAATTTTAATATATTGATTACTAGGAGATAATATAGACTATAGATATTCTTTGGGAAAAAAATTACCTATATTATAGAGATTTATTTATAATTTTTATAGATTAAATAATTACCATTAATGAGGACACAATAGTGATCTAAAAATTATTTTATTAATAGAAATATCAAATAAATGGTTTTAAAAATATTAAAATAATGAACGAATTAATGTGAACCATGAATTTTCTAGTTTACTATAACATGTCAAGATTGTATTAAATATTTTGGTTTGAATTTATCTTTTCTGTGGATTTTATTTAAAGTCAAATAAATAAGTAGTGTCAAAATTGACACTATTGATATATTATAAAAATAACATTTTATTAAATTACTTAAAAATCATAAAAATATTTAAAAATTACAAAGTGATAATTATAAGGTCTAAAATGTCAAAAGTTATGCATTTATGATTAATTAACACCATATAAGTAAATATTTATAACTATTAAATATTTTTAATGTTATTACCACAATTAAAATTTAATAGAATAACTAAGTGTTAATTAAAAATACATGGTTTAGAAAAAATAAGTTGTTCAAAATTTATTTTTTGATGCTATCACAACCATATATCATATAAAATTCTAAATTGGGACACTTTTTCAGTTTTTGGATAAGTTTTTATTTTATTATAAATTATTATTTATGGAGTTTCCAAAAGTACCACTCACCTCAATTATAAAAGAGAACGTCCTAATTCACCTCTTCACTTCATTATGAGCCTTAAAGCTTGGTAATCCCCTTTAATTTTCCTTCTAATCTTACCTATTTTCATTCTAGAGGTTCTGGCCATCTTCAATGACCAACCATAGTGCTCTAAGAGGAGATTTAGAGGAGGCACATCGAAAAAGAGGTAATATCATTTACCGATTCTTTCAAACTTTTCTTCTTCTTCTACTTCCTCTTAATTAGTGGTTTCATTATAAAGTAATAAAATCAGTATTAATCATATATTTATATGTCATTATAAATATTAAAAAACCATATTCCACCTTCTACTCATCCAATGAAAAATGAATTCACCACGTGTGCGTACATACGACTTACCGTCTCCACGTTGTGGTGTAATCCATTTTCACCAACACCTTACATAGATGGGTATAATTATGGAATTAATAAATATATATATGTTATTGATATCAAATTATTTTCATCCTGATATACTATACACCATCCACTTCAATATCGTTCAATAATTATGGGAATGATATCGTCGGTCGTGCGTACAAACAGCTTACCGTCTCCACGGTGCGATGTGGTTATTTCTATATAATCTTCAATAACAAATGATTATATAAATGAATTGAATCAATAAATATGATATATATTACACTAATACCGTTATTTTTATGATATAACTATAACTTAAAAATGGAAATAAGAACTTATCTGAAAAAACATGCACAAGAACATAAAGTAGTTAATACCATAAAAACGAGTAACAATGAAATACTACTAAAAAGGTTGAAAATATGATCATAAGTGTTATCATATAAATTATCATGATTCTAGAATAAATATTTAACCTTATTTAAATAATTATATAGGAGTTTATGATACATACCAAGCATATCATACCTAAGGTAAGGATAACATTGGAAATATCATTTTTATTTGTGATTGTTTATTAGTAAGTATTTACTGGTGTATAATTATCATCCACATACATGTTTCCAAAATATAAATTTCAAAATATTCTTTATATCCTTAAATCATTGTTAAAATTAAATTTTTATCATTGTTAAATTTTTATTAAATTTTATTAATGGAATCTTTTTTTTTGTTTTCGGTATGAGGCACTTTTTTATTTTTTCGGAAAATGTATGAGAAGAATGTTTTTTTAACTTGTACGACATGAATATATTTTCACTATTTCATAATTCCTTATTTCATTGAATATTAAAATAAAATATTTTAAGATTATTTACACATAAAATTATTTCTTCTAAAATTGTGTGGAATTTTGAGGAAGGAAACCCCTTTTTTGGAGAAGAAATGATATTTTACTCAAGAAATAATTTCAATTAATTTCTAAAATTTATTTTCCATCTAAGATGAAACTATTTAAATAGGGTTATATTTATAACCTAGTTATTACTATGATTTTATTTTGTTTATTATGGAATGTTATTTAGGAAATCAATTTGTTTTATACCAATTATGATTGAATGATGTTTAAGAAACCCATTTGATTTCATGGGTTATGCTATGGTCAATGTTTTTTTTGTTTTTTTGGAACACATAATAATGGTTTAATTATAAGAAGGGTGGTACCAATATATCCCTCAAATGCCTTGGAAATATATTTATATCTCATGATATAGACATGAATATAAAGGAAAGTAAATCTGGTTCAGTAATACTGGGATGGAACAAGGAGTGGACCCGGTTTAGTAATGAAATTTGTCTACTATGATGGTATCAGAAATGAGACTTGACTAATGTGAAATGATTATCTATTCTTATGTGTGTATTAAAAAAAAATTATGTCTTATGTTATAACTATTGGGACTACATTTCACATTTATTATTTATCCCATGGCATGATATTTTGATCTTTTATATACAAGATACAATTTTCAAATGTTATGTTCTTATGATTATGATATGATTGATATTTATATTGTTTAACCTTACTGAGAATTTGAGCTCAGCCTTTAATATTTTTCCCAAGGTCATGAATAATGTTATTAAGTAAGATATGTCAAAAGGGAGTCTAGTTATGAACAAATAAGTTGGACATAATGTGGATGTTTTATGAACTAGTTGTTTATGTTTCCAAGATTCTAAATACACTAAACTTATACGGTCCTGGAATGATTTTTTTATGTTATGTAATAAATATTATTTAATGTTGAATTAATATATATATATAATTTATGGTACATTATAGTTGGTATCAAAGCAAAGGTATAGTTAACCTTTGGAAACTAGGATGAGGAAATATTAGTAAGATCCATAAGGATATGTCTAAGTATAGGTTACAATCATATCCTACTATTTTAAATATGTCCATGGATAACCTAGGATAAAACCTAAAGTGCCATAAATTAAAATTTTATTCCTGAATTATGTGAATTCCCATTATTATTAGTGTTTCTAACACTATGATTCTCGGTTTTAGTCAATGGTTGGAACCTGAATGGACCACATTAATGCTGAATGAAATGGGAAATGAAATTATTGTCACCCTGAGAAACCAAATTTTATGGGATCTAGAATGAAAAATATTATAGACATGATCACAAAACTTTCTCAAGGTATGAATCATGTAGGACTTCCAAATGAGAAAAGGAGGGAGCAACATTCTGCTAAGTCCTTCATGAGACATCGTCTACCTTCATTCAGTGGGTCTTCTAATCAATTAGTGGATGAACAATGGATCAGTACCACAGAAAAGATATTTTTAGTTCTATAATGTTCTAAACAGGATAAAGTAATCTTAATAGTCAATCTTTTTGAAGTCAAAGCTGATGAATTGTGGAATCTTATCAAGAGTATGAGGCAAAGATATTAAATTGAGTCCATGGAATGGGATGAGTTCAAGAGATTATTTTTCAATAATATATTTTGTCATATTATTTGAAAAAATATGTATAAGGAGTTCCTGGAAATTAAGCAAAAAGATAATGAGTCTGTTACCTACAAAAAAATCACAAGTCGTTCATGGTACTCTACTGGAATTACTGTCCAACCTGAGAGTAAAATTGATTGATTTTTTAGTGGCTTAAAACCAATTATATGAAGGGAATTATCCACAAGGGACATCAATAGATACGAGGTAATTGTTCGATGTGATCTCAAGGTTGAGATGGAGATTGAAGTAACCCATCAGTCATATGGGTTTGATAAGAAGAGAAAAATAGAAATAAAAGGAAAATATAAAGACCACCCAGAAAAGAAGATGAGTTTTTCCTTATGCTCAAAGTATTGAAAGAAACATGGATGGAATTGTCTTAATGGTACTAGTAAATATTTTAAGGATGGAAAAGAATTTCATCGGGTAGTTCAATGTCAATGTGATGGGAAAAAGATATCTAATGATGTAAACAAAGAAAGGGCTACACAGAATGCACCTCCTACACTTAAATGTTACAATTTTAAGGAAATGGGGTATTATTCTAATAAATTCCATAATATAAGGGGTATTAATGATGATCGATGTCAATAAAATCTCAAATCCAAAGATAAATAAAAGTCACATTCAATCACTATCGGTGACGTTGAGTTCGATAATGAAGGGGTGAAAGGTACACTTACCATACACTCAAATGTATAAAATGTTTCATTTGATTATATATCCACCCACTCTTTTATTTATGAATAAATTTCTAAGGGTATCTCTGTATTAACTCAATAATTAGATGTTGAGTTAACAGTGATAACTCCTAATGGCACAACAGTCGCATCAAAAGTTTAAAATTCTTCTCAAGTTGAAGTTTGTGGGAATGTGATTCCTGCAAATATTGTGATCCTTACTATAGTGGAATTCAATTTGATTCTTGGCATGGACTGGATTTATCTATATGGAGCTCATATTGATTTCCAAGAATGGGAAGTCACATTTCATATTCTAGATCAATCTATGATCATCTATCGATGCAAGGATAAATATAACCTCTTAGTAGAAATTTATTCCATATTATGGGTCTTGATTACAATAAATGAAGTTTATTTATCTCAAATGGTTGGGGAGAAAATCTAAATTAAGAATAATCCCATTGTACAAGAGTTTGATGATGTCTTTTCGGGGGAATTTTCAGGTCTTCCACCAAATCTTGATGTTTAGTTTTCAATAGAACTCATACCGGGTGCTATGCCTATTTTAAAGACACCTTATAGAATAGACCTGATTGAGTTACATGAATTGAAGAATAAACTCCAAGTGAATCTTGATAAGGGATTTATATTCCCTAGTGCATCACCTTGGGGATCACCTATTCTATTTGTTAAGAAGAAATATGGATCATCAAGACTCTACATTGATTATCAAGAACATAACAAGATCACTATCAAGAAAAAATATCCTCTTCCCCGCATTGATGACTTATTTTACCTACTATATAGAGATAAATAATTTTCCTATATTGATCTTCATTCTGGATATCATCAATTAAGGTTCAAAAATGAGGATATACTAAAGTCGACATTATGTACAAGGTATGGAAAATATGAATTTATAGTGATACCTTTGGGTCTTTCTAATGTCCCCATTATCTTAATGGATATAATGAATAGAGTCTTGAGGGACTATCTTGATTAGTTTTTGGTATTATTTATAGACGATATTCTTGTCTAATCAAAGGGAAAGGAAGAATATGAAGATCAATTGAGAATTGTACTGATGACCCTCCGAAAGAGACTGCTTATTTCTAAATTTACCAAGAGTGAATTTTGGATTAAAAAAGTTTCATTTTCTGATCATATAATCTCAAGAGAGGGGATATCAATGGATCTAGAAAAAATAGAGGTTATTGAATGATGGTGGAAACCAAAAAAAATAACTGAGATATGAAGTTCTCTTGGTTTGGATGGATTTCATCAATGTTTTATGAAATATTTTTCACAATTATCTAATCCACTCACCCAGTTGACTTGGAAAAGAGTTATGTTTGTCTGGACGGAGGAATGTGAAGAGAATTTTAAAGAACTAAAAACAAGGTTAGCCAGTGCACCTATGATCACACTACCTTGTAGTGAAGTAAGGTTTGTGATATAAAGTGATGCATCAATGAAGTGGATGGGATGTGTTCTCATGAAAAATGATATGGTGATAGCTAATGAATCACAGAATTTAAAAATTCATGAGAAAAATTACCCAACTCATGATTCTGGGTTATCTATGGTAATTTTTCCATTAAATATATGGATGAATTATATTTATGGTGAAAGTTATGATATTTATTATTATAATAA
The DNA here is from genome assembly GCA_963277665.1 of Viscum album. Classification (NCBI taxonomy): domain Eukaryota; kingdom Viridiplantae; phylum Streptophyta; class Magnoliopsida; order Santalales; family Viscaceae; genus Viscum; species Viscum album. The sequence goes on along the minus strand of OY728134.1, from coordinate 807,416,671 downwards.
AAGTGTAAAGTATATTTTCACACAAAAAAGAGATGAATATGCACCAAATAAGGTGGTTAATGTTGATTAAATATTAAAACTTCTCAATATATTACCACCCTTGGAAAGCAAGCAATGTGGAAGATGTTTTGAGTAGAAAGACCATGCTAGATTATCCAGGATCTGGATCACAAGATATACAATATTTATGGATTTGCAAAGGATGAATCTTGAAATTTTTATAGAAGGGGAGAAATCTTATCATTCTCAATTGAATGTTCAACCATCTATAAAAGTGAAGATTAAAGAGGCATAGAAGGAAGATGTTGATTTAAAAAACAATGTGAGAAATGTTATTGAATTCAACCATGATTGTGATCAAATAATAAGGTTCTGGAACTCGGTTTTAATTCCACCCATAATAGAATTAAAGAAGAAGCTATTGGATGAGTCTCATTGTTCTTCATTCTCTATTCACCCTAGATGCAGAAAGATTTATAGGGACCTGAAAGAGTACTTTTGGTGGGATGTAAAGAAAATAGATGTCGTAGAATATTTCTCTTGATTCTTGGTTTTTCAGCAAGTTAAGGATGAGAAACCGAAGTCTAAGGGGATGTTACAACCATTAACCATAACAGAATGGAAATGGGAAAACATCACTGTGGACTTTAACATTGGACTTCCTAAAACATCCAAAGGCAATAATGATATCTTGGTTCTAGTTGATTTCCCTATAAAGTTGGAACACTTCATTTCTATTAGATAGGCTTTCTATCTTGATCATATTTCCAAGATATATGTAAAGGAAGTGGTAAGATTTCATGGAGTACCACTTTCCATTACATTTGATCGGGATCCGAGGTTTACCTCGATGTTCTGGAGAAGCCTTCAGCATGCTCTGGATACTGAGTTATTTTTTAGCACTTCTTATCATCCTCAGATAGATGGTCAGTCTGAGAGGAAAATTTAAACTCTGGAATACATATTGAGAGCATTCTTTTTGGATTTTAAATGTGGTTGGGATCAACACCTACCTTTGGTAGAATTTTATTTCAATAATAGTTTTCAATTCAATATTCATATGGCTATTTATAAATCCCTCTATGGAAAGAAGTGAAAACCTCCAACTTACTGGGATGAAGTTGCGGAAGAAAGCTATTAGGACCAGATGTTGTTGATGAAATGAAAGAAAAGGTCAGATATATTCAACAACACAAAATAGATTTTCAGAGTCAAAAAAAAAGTTATGATAATAACTAAAGAAATTACCTACAGTTTGAAGTGGGTGATAATGTGTTCTTACAATTATCTACCTAGAATAGAGTAATGAGATTTGGAAAGAAGGGAATGTTGAGCCCTAGTTAAATCGGTCCTTTTGAAATTCTAGATAATTTTGGGAAGGTAGATTACCAATTAGAGCTTCCACTGAATCTCTCTCAATTTTAAGATGTGTTCCATGTATCTCTTCTAATAAATTACATACTCAATCCTTCACATTTACTGAGCTCAGATGTCATACCACTAGAGAATTATCTTTCTTATGAAGAACAAATGATAGAGATTATGGATCATAGATAAAAATTTCTATGAAATAAGGATACGTTCTTTGATAATGTTTTATGGAGGAATGACCAATTTTAAGAAGCTACAGGGGACCTTAAGTATATGATGAGGGAGATGTATCTTCATATGTTTATTTCCAAGTGACGAATTTTGAGGGAGAAATTCAGTTTAAGGGGGGTAGAATATAACACTAGGATGTTTTTATGAAATATTTCCATTAAATAATTTTTATTCTTTAGTAGATTTATTTTCAGGAAATCATGAGTTTAAATGAACCAAAATACACCCTTATTATAAAATTAATTTTACAGCCTAACTGTTAGGTTAATCAAAATAATTATAACTAACTTATGAAAATGCATTGTGATTTTTTTCGATATCAATTATTTATAAAAAATATAAATCAATTTTAAATTTTTATTTTTTAGTTAATTACTTTTGGTAATTAAATAAAATATTTTTTATATTCATCCAATGGATATTTTAGTCATATGGTATCAATAATACCCAATTTGATGTATAAAAACCTAATTTTTTAAAAGGTTTAATTTTACACCTTTGAATGGGTAACCCCTTTTAAATTAAGAATTTGACACATTAATAATTATTATATGACAAATTAAATTTTTTATTTTTAAGCGGGATATAAAAATTTACATTGGATAAATTTTTTATATTTTTCTAATAACTGTCATGTTTTGATGAATAGTAAAATTTCGCTAAATTTTAATTAAAAACAACTTATTTTCATCAAGAAAATCTATATGGTTAATTTATAATATTTAATGGTTTTAAAGTATAAATAGAATATATTTTTATCATTTATTATAATTTATGTCATTATCATTTATTTTACATTGAATTCATAAGTATAAACATTTCAATCTTTTGCAATATTTTAACTTTTAAAACTCATTTTTTCTCATTTCAACAACGGGATTAATTTTAAATTAATTACTACACCGTATGTGTTTTGAGTTTTTAAAAATGGATTCCATATTTGGAATCAATGGGTCTAAATTATGTTAATATAATACTTTTATTTTTTGGCATTATGAATAGTAACTTTTGTAATTATTTTTATTATCATGGTTAATGGTGAATTTGGTAATTAAGGGTAAAAAATAATATTATAAAATTATCTTTACACCTGTAAAAATATTATTGGATGACAAAATTATACCCTTATAATAAATTGTTCAAAATGTAATCACTTTATGGCTATTTACTTATGAATATGACATTAATGTATTACAAACCAACTAATGTGACAAAATGTCACAATCTTATTTTATATAAGAATATTATTGTTAATATATGGAAAACTAAGAGATAATATCATCTATAGATCGTCTCTAGAAATATTAAACAGTTAACTACATTCTATAAATTTATATCTAATTTTTATAGATTAAATAATTACCATTAATGATGACACAATAGTGATGTAAAACCTATTTTATTAATAAAAATATCAAAAAAAAAGGTTATAAAAATATTAAAATAAATATAATATGAACTAATTAATAGGATTCAATGATTTTATAGGTGATTATAAAACTTTAGAAGTGTATTAAATATTTTTTTCAAATTTATATTCTCTGTGGATTTTATTTAAAGTCAAATAAATAAATAGTATCAAAATTGACACTAATAATATTTTATAAAAATAACATTTTCTTTGATTATTTAAAATAATAAAAATATTAAAATTTTTAAAAGTGATAAGGTCTAAAATTTAATTAAATATCCTTTTGTGGTCAATTAACACAATATAAGTAAATATTTATAACCATTAAATATTTAGAATGTTATTACCACAATTAAAATTTAATAGAATAACCAAGTGTCAATTAAAATGATATTTTTTAAATTGAAAAAAAGTTGTCCAAAATTTATTGGTGGATGATATTAAAACCATATATCATATCATCTTTGAAATTGGGACACTTTAGAGGTTTTTGGGTAGGGTTTTATTTTATTATAAATTATTCTTTATGGAGTTTTCAAAAGTTCCCCTCACCTCAATTATAAAAGCGCACCTCCTCCCTCACCTAGTCACTTAATTTTGAGCCTTCTAGCTCAGCCATCCCCAGACATGTTTCCTTAAAAAATTCTCTATTTTCATTCTAGAGGTTCTGGTCATCTTCAAAGTCCAACTCTAGTGCTCTAAGAGGAGATTTAGAGGAGACAAATTGAAGAATAGGTAATATCTTTTACCGATTCTTTCAAACTTATTTATTAATCTACATTCTCTTAATTAGTTGTTTTATTTAAAATTACTACCATCAGTATCAATAATATTCTGATATGATATTATAAATATGAAATAACCATATTCCACCTTCTTCCCATCTTATGAAAAATGAAATTACCACGCAACCGTACATACGTATTACCCTCTCCACACAGTGGTTTAATCTGTTTTCACCAACACCTTTCATGGATTGGTATAATGATGGAATTAATAAATATATATATGATTGATAAAAAATTATTTTTATTTTGAGATAAAATACACCATCCACTTAAATACCATTCAATAATTATGGGAAGGATATCATTTTCCATGTGTATGTATAGCTTACCATATCCAAAGAGCGATGTGAATAATTCTACACAATCTTCATTAAATCATGATTATATAAATGAATTTAATGAATAAATATGATATATATTATAGTAATACCATTTTTTGAATGATATAACTATATACTAAAAAGTGTATTAAGAACTTATCCAACAAAACATGCATAAGAACATAAAGAAGTTAATACCCGAATAACAAGTAACAATGAAATGTTACTAACAAACGGATGAGAATATGATCATAACTTTTATCATAAAAATGAATATGATAATGGAATAAATCAGTAACATTATTTAAATCATTATACATGAGGTTCAGATACATATAAAGCATATCATACCTAAGGTAAGGGATAACTTTCCAAATCTCATTTTTTTCTGAGATTATTTATTAGTAACTATTTACTAGGGTATAATTATAATCCACCTCTATGATTCCAAAATATGTATTTCAAAATATTCTTTATATCCTTATGTAATTGTTAAAATTTAATTTTACCCATTGGTAAATTTTTACTAAATGGTATGACTGGAATCTTTTTTTGTTTTTGGTACAAGGTAATTTCTGACTTTTCCAGCAAAAGTACGAGAAGAATGTTTTTTAAATTGTACAACATGAAAAAAATTTATGCTTTAATAATGAATTATTTCCTTGAATATTCACCTATAATATTATATTTTTATTTTCACATGAAATTATTTATTCTAAAATTGTGTGGCATTTTGAGGAAGGAAATTCTTTTTATGACGGAAATATATTTTCCTCCGGAATTAATTTCAATTGTTTTATCAAAATTATTTTACAACTAATATGACACTATTTAAATCGAGTTATATTTCTAACCCTATCATTACTATGATTTTTTTATGTTTATTATGGAATGTTATTTTGGAAATCTATTTGTTTTATATCAATTATGATTGAACGATTCTTAAGAAACTCATTTGATTTCTGGGTTATTCTATGGTGAATGTTTTTATGTTATTGTGGCACACGTAAGAATGGTTTCATTATACGATGGGTGGGACCTATATCTCACTCCAATAAACTGGGTCATTATTTATATATAATGAGATAGACATGACTTGAATGGAAAGTAAATCTGGTTTAGTAATATAAGGCTGGAACGAGGACTGAACTCTATTCTGTAATGGATTTTTGTCAGCTATGATTGTCTCGACAATGAGCCTTGACTAATATAAAATGATTTTCTATTCTTAAGTGTGTATGCCACAAAATTTCATGTCTTATGTTATGACTATTGGTACTACTTTTCACTTTTATTATTTATTCCATGACTTGATATTATGATATTTTATATGCAGGATAAGATTTTAAAATGTTATGTTCTTATGATTATGATATGATTGATATTTCCCTTGTTCACCCTTATTGAGTATTTGAGCTCACCCATTCATATGTTTCATTTCCCCAGGTCTTGAAGAATTTTATTAAGTAATATATATAAAAAGGTAGTCATGTTATGACAAAATAAGCCAGAAATAAGATGGATGTTTTATAAACCAGTTGTTTATGTTTCACAGTTTCTAAGGACACTAAATCTATATGGTCCTAACATGGTTTTGTTATTTTAGATAATAAATATTCTTCAATTTTTAATTAATATATATATATATATATATTTAATGTATGGGTTGTTATATACATTTCATGAAGTAAGGGATGAATTATAATATTAATATAGCATAAAAAATGATGGAGTTGTTGCTATAAAATTAAAAAATTTCATGTTAGTAAATCTCAATAAATTTTTAGACAGTAATAGAAATTTTCAACATGATAAAAATTATCTAAACAAAAAAATGTTTTCATAATAGATTAATTTATGTTGAACCGATGGTCTTCTAAATCATATAAGATTTATGGATTTGAGACCCTAATATTTATATTGATCATTTAAGTATTTGTGATTGATGATCTCAATCACTCCCTATATATATTTATGCTTTTCCTCCAAATATTTATATCTACTTGACACTAATGTTCTCCAACTTATATACCTTGTAATAAGTTAGTCCATGTAAGCTTTATAATTCCCATTCTCTATTTTCTATAGGATATTTTGTGAACCCGTTTCATGATTTTGGATTTCAATCATAGTAACTATAAAAAAATTATCACAATGATAAATTTTAAATTGAGAGGACTCAATTTAATTAAGGATGGTAGAATGTATCACTCTAAAAATTTAAAGTAAGACCATTTTATTCAATGGTGTGTATAGAATTAAACAGAAATTGTGTAAGGGAATATAATATCTACACTAATTATAATATAATTTTTATTGGTAAATAAAATAAATATATTTTATACCTTCTAATGCACACGACAACGAGTTAGCATACATCACACAACACAACAAGTTTCTTCACTTATAAAAGGGCACCAAATATCCCCTTTCTACAAACCTCTCAAGAAACATAATGTCATCCAATATATTACCAAATTTCTCCTCAAAATACATTCACTTTTACTTGAAACTTCCCATTAGGTAGGACAAAATCCAAGAAATCCTTTTTTTACAAACCAAAAGGAGTTACCCGAATAAGAGGTAACAAACATCCTAAAGATTTTTGGTATTATTTTCATTCTATGCCCCCTAAAATAATCATATTATATGATTATATAAAGACAAAAATATCATCAACATACCAGTATGTTATTTTGATAATTATTTTAGCTAAACTAACACAATCATCTATATAATAGGTAATGAACATGTTTTTTATGTATACGATGAACTACCACATCACGAAATGTTGATTCTTCATTTTACATTGCCACCTTACATGGTAGGAAATTTTGATGGAAATATTGTTTTTATATGTTATATATTTTATTTATAATTTATTTATACTTCTTTAAATATGTTTTTACACATATCCTTATGCACGCCTTTTTTTGATAATATGATAACATCGTTTGTGGGAGTGTTGACTACCACCTATTAAAAGTGATGTTTTTCATTCACACGGTACATGTATTGCATAAAAGATGATTTTAATTAAATATATATATAATAGAAAACAACTATATTATATTCATGAAAAAATTAAAATTCAATAAATATAATATATACCAATTCCTTTTTACCCTTTATTAGACTTAAAAAGTGTTAATGTCGTTCGTGGATGTGTGGATTACCTCCTCATTGACATGATGTGATTCATTTTACATCACAAGATTTAAATATAAAATTATATATATGATAAAATTACATTTCTATAAATATATGTAATTACTTACATTCTTTCCATAATGATAATTTAAAAATGGGATCGTTACTCATGCGTACATACAACATACCAACTCTATGGGTGTAACATAGATTCATTTTCATAACCATTTTTACTGATTGTTTCTAAAGGTATAATTTATGTATAAATATGATAATTAAATAATTATTATTTTTATGGAGATGTTATATAATGACCCATTTGAATATATTTGACTTGTAAAAATGTTTTTGATACACAAACTAAATTTTTTCAAAACAACGAACATAAATATAATTCATTAGATTGTTGTATAAAACATTATAATGTGTGAAATAAATGTTATGATAGACATTAAAATTGTTATAAATAAAGTAAATAATTAATTTATGTATTTTATTCCTGAATATAAATACATATTAGACAAATTAGACTCAAGATAAGGGATTTCATCTCAATTAGCCTTCCACTAAGACTTATTTCTTGTTATTCACCTAGTTTCTATAGTATGTGTATATATTTTCATTTTAAATTTTATATCAGAAACTATTTATTATCATGATATTCTATGTTTCATTTAATGTTATTACTTTATAGATATTATGATTCAAAAGCTTCAATGAGATATGGAATACTTTAGATTGTTTAAATATTAATCTCATTGAGAATGTTTTTAAGGATTATCTTTGTAATCTCACTTACTTTTGTGATTATTAACTTTCTCTTGAAATAGTCACGTTATTTTTCTTCACATAATTTCTTATATATGGTGAACATAATACCACATTGTCAAATAATATCATTATTGATTCATTCTTTAGGAAATTTTGAGTTTCATATTTAGTTATTTAATCTGAGGGGATTTGAGTTAAAAATCGCGAAGTGGAATAGAATTTCATAACTTAATATGTCTTCCTAAGGTTATATTACATCTTTTTTATAATTAATATTACATAAGAATGTGTATACTAAATTTGAAAATCTATTTATTTATTTCATCTTTTATTTGAGTATTTACAGTTGATAAACATAATCTACTCATTTATCAATTCCAACTCAAAATTTATAATCTATTAAATGGTTATATTTACAATCTCATTTTGATCGGGATTGTTTACACATGAATTTACATCAGAGGAAATTATTTGATCATTGTAAAATAAACCATTTAAGTTTCTTCTCCTATGCTTATTCATGACTTTTATAATTAAATACCACTTTTTTACACTTAATTTTACATAAAATTTTTAAGAAAATGTTTTTTGGAAAACCTGACTTCATTTCCCTCTTTAGTCATAGAAATTTTTTTCTTAAATTTTTTTTATTAAAATGATTTTAATTTTTTAAATAATTTAAAAATTATCTTGTAGATAATTTTTTACCCTTTTTCATTTTACCAATGTTTTGAAAGTAATCTTATTTTCACTTTCCAAACATTGTATTTTTCTAACTATTTTTCCATGCAAAAGGAATTTTATTTTTACCTCATATGACATGTATGAATTCATCCAATGCAATTTCTTATAATCTTCCTTTTCAAGTCTAAATGATTAATTTTTAAAGATATTTTCTTCCAATGTGACTTTAAAATAATTTTTTTAATTTTTTTTAAAAAAAGATATTTACCTCTAGAATGGTTTTAATATAACATTTAAAGTATTTTTATTCATCAATAAGTGGATACCTTTATTTTTACTGCACTTGGGATATTTTTTATTGATTCCATAATTATTATTTTTCTATATGGTTTATGATTGTTTTGTCCATGTATATACTAACATTCAATTCCTTGATTCCTATATTAGTCCCCTTAAAATATTCAATTGCATATGATCATTAAGCATAAAACATCACCTAATTATTTATATCATTTTTATGGATATATTAATTTCCTAAACCGTATATGTCACGACCCATCCCCCGGGGCCCAAGTCGTGACTACCCCAAGCCCGCCTTCCATTTCCCAGGGGCTGGCGACTAGCACCAAAAGGCCTATTCCCTAAAACTGGGAAGGCATTGCCTTTATAACCTAGAAAATCTCACAATTAAGTACAAAGTTGGATACAAGCACAATGTAAAACTATATAGTAAACAGGGTGTGTACAGAAAGAAAAGGGGCCAGAATACAAGCCCAACTGGAAAGTACAAGAAAACTGAGAAGTACAAGTAAAGTGGAACAACTCCATTGAATACCCGCCAAGGTTGCTACCTGAAGTGTAGGTACAGCTCTCGAATGGTCTTCAATGCGATGTGCCTCTTCTAATGTCCACCTCCTAGATACCTCCCCTACGGGTACCCTCAGCCTCGATCAATGTTGTCTGTCGTCTGTACCAAACATATCAAGGTGCGGACGTAGCCTATACAAGACTGAGTATAACGATACTCAATAGGGACCCCGATACCCTCAAAGGTCTCACAAAATCCACAAAGGATAAACCAAAAAGTAGGAAAACAAATGACAACCCTACTTAGGTATATGTCCATACATATAACTAAGTTGTTGAGTAAACCCGTCTCAATCACGAGGAAAAAAAGGCCCAACTCAAAAGCCCAAAGCTCAACTGTCCCACAAAAAAAATAATACCATGAAGGTAACACCATGAAGGTAAGTACCACAAAGTTAACTCCATAGATAAGAATACCACAAAGGTATCACCATGAAGGTAAGTAACACAAAGGTAACACCATATAGAAGAATACCACAAAGGTATCACCTCGAAGGTATGCATCACAAATATACACCACGTAGATGATTACTACATAGGTAAATAATAATCTCACATTAGGTATAACTTAGGTATGTAAGTAAATATGATTAGATGTAACTATTGTATCATCTTACTCTGCTAATATGCAGACCCACGTAGGATCCTTAATCATCAGACCCACGTAGGATCCTAGTACAACAAACCCATGTAGGATCCTAGAGTAATACCACGTGGATTACTAGAGCAGATCCAAGTGGAATACTAGAACACAGACCCACGTAGGATCCGAAAGCATAGACCCACATAGGATCCTAAGGCATAGACCGGCATATGACCCCTTTCATATCTTACGGCCAGCTACAGGGTTCCCGCACTAAGCTCACTTGATTCCAGGAGTGTCTGCTCCTCAAGCCACAGGTCGATACTAAAACGTCCACAAAGTCCCATGAAGAAGTATCTCAAAGTAACACCATGTAATAGGGGTCTCAATGCAATAGACAGTGCGTCAATCGGATGCAAAGTCTGTAAGTTATTATACTTTTAGTCCTGAGGGCCCAGTTGGATTTGTGTTCGATCCAACCCAGCTGTACCCCAAATTTATCCAAAACTCAAATGGGGTATACCAAAAGGACAGTCTTGATCCAAGGTTCCCGGCGCTGCATACAGTTTTTCAAACAGACGCCTGTAGCTCATGTTATGGCCGAAAGAGTGGAAAAGGGTCGAAGCTGGTCCGGGTCCAGTCCAACCAGGCCCGACCCAAACTGGGCCGACCCGGGTCCCGGTCTGCTGGGTCTGGCCTGACCCACCGGCTCAGCCCGGCCCGCTAGGCGGACCGCGGTGCAGTCCGCGATGGATGGCCCGCACTAGGCGGCCCGCGCTGGGGGCCGGCTGGAAGGCCTGCTGGCCTTCGCTTGACCGCGGCTGGGTGGCCCCACGGTGGGGTCCGCCATAACTGCCACCCAAGGGAGAGGCGCCCCCTGGGTACCCCAAACGGCCTAGCCATTTGGGTTGGGTGGCTGACCGAGCAGTGCCACATGGCACCGACAGCTGGTACGCGGGACCCAGGGTCCCGCTCGGCTCCCTAGTGGGCCGGACGATCAGCCCTCCTTTGTGGCGCGGTCACGCACTGCGCCACCACCGGTGGCCGGCAGTGAGCCGACCGCCCTCCCTTCTCCGCCGCGGCCTCGTGCTGAGGCTCCAGCACGCCCGGTGGCGTGGACGCCCGCCGCAGACCCTTCATGCAGCCGGCCGTGCATAGGCTGTCTGCCTTTCTCCATGTGGCCGACGGGCCACGAGCGTTCTCTGGTGGCATGGTTGTGCCACCACCGCTCTCGAGCCCCACCGGTGACGGTCGCCGTCATGGGTTGCTGGCGACGTTCCTCGGGTCACCGGGTGCACCTTGGTGGCCCGTTCTTTATTCCAAAAACTCTGGCACTCAACAAGTAATGTCTACATCGATTGAAGACCACCAAAAACCACAATGGTTATAGAGAGGTCGGGTCATGTTCGTTTGGCCCGCACCCTCCATGTTAGAATGGTTGCAAGCAGCATAATTGTTCTCAAATCATGAGTATTGACAAGAACATGGTAAGGGGTATTCAAAACAACATTCCCTACCTCGATTGCTTTTTGACGTTGGTGAGGAGAGGAAAGGATGGACGTTGGTTCGTCGTCATTGAAGACGTTCCTCATTAGGGATCCTTCAACGTAGTTCTTCTTTGGAGAAAGTGTTCTTCATTGGAGAGATTGTCTCTTCACAATTCTCCCAAGCTCTCTTTTGCTAACAAATCCCCCAACCAAGTGGCAAAATACCAAATTAATAAATTAAGTTTATCAATTTAATTAAAGTTGTCACATTAATTAAATTTTATTTGGCACATTAACTAGTGAAATTCCAAGGGTTTCCCCCACATTAATTGGGAGTTCTGGTGGTCCCTACCCCCAAGCATTCAAAATGGTGGTTTCAAATAAAATAAATAAATATTTATTAATTTTATTTTTTTCGTCTCCCATAAAAATTGAAAAAACGAACTTCCACCTTTGACCCACTGCGTTAGAGGTAAAAACTTTTTAAATGAATATCAGTGCAGTGAGTTTAACGGTGTCCTCGGATTTCAATTCCGAGCACCGGTTCAAAAGTTACAAAATATGATTCATGCTTTTACTAAACGTACCTGAAAAAAAGTTCAGAAATTCATTTTGGGCACTCCAGGCTTCAGAATCATGTTCCTTCAATTTTCACAGACTCATCATATTCCCATATAATTAAAAAATTACATGCAATTTTCGGGTCTTTACAGTATAAAATTTATCATACAGTGTTCAATTTGATATTATTATATTAATGGAACAAATCCTTAATAGTATAATATTCTTGGAATGAATCCTTGACAGTATTAGATTCATGGAATGAATCCTTAACCATATTAGATTCTTCTCATAAATTCTTGAAATTATTAGATTATTGGAATAAATCCTTGAAATTATTAGATACTTGGCATAAATCCTCGATATTGTCTTATAGATATCCATAATTTACCACTTCCTTCAATTTTATTAAAAATTTATTATCCATGAGATGTTCACATGATAAAATCTATGTGTACATTTCATTTTCAATTCATTGATTAAATGGAATGTTTTTTATTTGATTGAATTTTTCTATTTTTTTCATCTAGTTATTAAAATGAAATGTTTATCCTTTTATTACCTTTTTATATTAATTTTTTACTTCCCTCTTAGTTTGTTGATTACCTGGTATATTTTTTTAGTTATTTACCATGACATAATTATTATTCAAATTGATTCATTATGGCTTCCAATATACAATACCCTTACTGATAATTTGATCTAACTCTTATTTTTTTTCCTTTTCCATTTGATTCTAGGATGTATACTAATAAATAAATGAAATGATACATTATATGGAAAAATTTATACTCAATGTTAATTAGAAAAATATTATGTTGTAGTTATTTGTATTAATTTTTAATAAATTACTCATGTACGTATATGGTTTACCAAGACTATTAAACTCTTGGATTTGTGGAATTTTATTACTTATACTCATTCCAATGTTATTCCAGTATACATCAACCTTAGGCTTCTGGAGTCGGTTTGCTACATTTTATATGGAATTATTTTATCAGCCTTTATTACTTATAATTTATTATCAATATTATGTTGTAATGACCTGTGTTTTTAGTTATTCACCATGACTTATTATTTATGTTGATAGATTCCAAATTATTTCTTACCCATGTTGGGCATCAGATCTCACCCTTTTCTTATGTTTTATTTTCCCCAGGACGTGAAGTTGTATATTTTTAATGAATTTAAAAGATTATATTGGAGTTTATGTGTGTTTCCAATGTAATTACTACGTTTTACTTCCTTTCAAGTTGTAATGTAATGTTATTAATGTAATCTGGTATCCTAAGATATGTAACTGATCGGTCCTTGGGGATTCGAGTCTAGTATATATGCTAATTTATTAATGTATGGAACCGACTCCATGAAGCTAGGGCTGGGGTCCCTATATTTATGATCTTAGATATGCAGGGTATGATCTTATGATGTTATGATCACTTTCACATACAACTATATTCATTTTTATACTTAAATGTCTCCCTTGTTTACCCTTACGGAGCATTCAAGCTCACCCCATTTTATGTTTCACTACATAGGATTTGAAGATATATATTAATTGTGAAGTGTTAGTGAAGGGTGATATTCAAGAATAAACTTTTGAGAAATAATATAGATCTATTATGTAGTAGTGTTTATATTTTAGTGTTTCCAAATGCACTAAATTAATCTGGTCTTTGGGAATCTGTTTGTGTAATGATTTCTGTATTCTGAAAAAGTTTTGTAATGTATATGTATGTTAATACTAGGTTGTCATATGAAGAGACCCTTTTAGTATCATACGGAGAAATGTTCCCTTATATTTTACCCCTTGTTGGGAATTGTTTATATTATCATGGTCATTTATCCAGATCACTAAGTACGGTGCTGTTGGATTCTTGGACCTTTCTTGTAAACTGTACCTCTATAGAATATTTCCATATACAGATACCCGGTGAGTTTCAGTTCAGTATCTATTCTCTATTGGTATATTTTCTTCTAAGTATTAGTTCCTTGTGAGAATTATCATTGAGGATTAACCCCTTGTAGTCTGTAATATTAGTTTTATCCCTTATATTTCATTGTTATCTTTACCTTATTTAGAGTGGTTTGATGTTTTTGTCTCGGTGGTTAGAAATTTTGTCCCAGTTGTGAGGAATTATTTATGTGGCTATGTGGGAGACCTAGAGTCCCATAATTTTTACTCAAAACCTTATAGGTAGACACTCGTTTTGATCATGGGAAAACTGATTGAGAGGTTGGCCCATGATTTCAGATTCCTTATTAGGAAATGTTCTTGGTTTTAAGCTCGTTTTGAGATAGGTGTGCAGTAGTTGATCATGTTATTTTAGTATAGGCATGTTGATGCCTTCAACTTTTTTTTAGAATAGAGGGTTATTTGGTATCAATAATATCATTGATAGTCAAGAGTTTTTGGTTCCTGGACTGGTCAACAAATGTTTCCATTATTGTTAATATAGTCAAAGCACATGAAAATGTTCATGACTAGAATGAAAATGTCTAATGGGTGGTTGTGGAAGAAGTCATGGAACATGTGAGTTATAATATTTTTAAGAGGATTTCTGATTTTTCAATTGGATTAATTAAACTAACATTCCAATTAGGTCAGTCATCTTATCCTTGAAGTGAAAGTCTTTCTAGAGCATGAGTCGAGTAATGAAGGTACAACTGCATTTACTCTGAAAAGGATAGCTTGCTCCCCACCTTTAGAATATCTTCCAGGTGCATGGCATGAGAATATCTGAGCATGTGTAGTATCACAACTGTTGTCTCCAAGTTGCACTTCTTTGACTCACTAAAGGAGTATAGAGGAAACTACCATTGACTAGAGGTATATTGTATCATCTCTATCCTGATAGGATATCTGATGCCAAGCTAACTGCTCTAAATCTCCATTCAGTAGCTACATACTCAATCTCTGGCTAAGTGCATCTACCACTATATTCCCCTTCCCAAGAGTATAGACTATCTCAAAGTCATAGTCTTAGAGGAACATTAGCCAACGTTGCTATCTCAGATTCAGATCTTTCTGTGTGAATATATATCTGAGACTCTTGTGATCTGAGTAAAAAATTAACCTCTTTCCCATCAAATAATGTCACCACATCTTTAGTGCGAAGAACACTCCTGCCAACTCCAAGTTGTAAGTCGCATAATTCTGCTCATGAGGCCTCAGCTGTCATAACCAATAAGAAATCACTACATTATCATATATCAGGACGCAAACAAGTCTGGTTTCTGATGCATCACAGTAAACCACATAGCCAATTCCCTCCTCCATCAAACATAGAATGGGAGTGCTGGTCAAGCTCAACGTCAGCTGTTGAATGCTCTACTGGAATTTCTATGACCATAGGAAGGGTTTCCCCTTTCTTATTCAAGGAAGTCATAGGTGATGCTACTCTATAGAAATTGGGTATAAACCTTCGATAGTAGCCTGATAATCCATGGAATCTACTCACCTCAGTAACACTCCTTGGTGGCTCACAAGAAAGTACTGACTCGATCTTTTCTAGATCCAATGCAACTCCAGCCTCCGAGATGACATGTCCCAAGAAGTGGACCTTCTGTATCTAGAACTCACACTTCGAGAGCTTCCAATATAAATGGTGCTCTCAGAGTGTGTACAAAACTATCCTCAAGTGTACACCATGCTCTTCTATGGATGATGATTACAACAAGATGTCTTCGATGAAAACCACCAAAAATAAATCGAGGTATAGATGAAAGATCCTATTCATGAGGCCCATGAACACTACTGGAGTGTTGGTCACGCGAAAAGGCATCACCAAGAAATCATAATGGCCATATCGACATCTGAAGGCTGTCTTCAGTACGTCCTACTCCTGTACCCTGAGCCGATGATAGACTAATATGAGGTCTATCTTCAAAAACCACTTCTCTCCTTTCAACAGATCAACCATATCGTCAATCTTCGACAGAGGATACTTGTTCTTCACAGTCACACTGTTTAGGTTCCAAAAGTCCACACATAGCTTCAAACTTCCATCTAACTACTTGGAAAACAACACTGGGGATTCCCTTGGAGAAACACTGGGCCTTAAAAATCCCTTCCTTTATATGTACTCCAACTGTAACCTCAGCTCTCGGAGCTCAACAGGGGATATCTGATATGCTGGTGTAGATATCAGTGTTGTTCTTGGGTATAAGTCAATGCGTATGTCTACCTCTCTACGAGGAGGTAGTCCTGGTACATATTATGGAAAGATGTCTTCATACTCATCCACAACTACTGCAAACTGTGGACTCGGCTCATCCCCCATGTCGAAGGTCATGCAAGCCAGCTAATATGTAAAAGGATGCACCCTCCTGAGCGCAAGTCCATCTCATGCTGCTATGTTTTCCATCTCACCAAAAAAGGAAAACTGGCCTCCATCTCTGTGCATACATCACACTATACATCTCAATAAGTCAATCTATGCTTGAAATGTAGATATCCAGTCCATGCCTAGAATGGAATCGTAGGGATTCAACTCCGCTACTAGAATATCCCATCTAAAACCCTATCCTCTGAGAGTAAGATCACACTATCAACACCAGTGTGTGACCGCTGAATCTCTTCTCATAGAAGTATCGAAATGAAAAGGTTGTGCTAAAAGATAAGTCGGAATCTCAGAGTCCTAAACTAAGTCCATGGAAAGGAAAGAATGGCTAGCACCTATGTCGATAAGTACTGCTGCTAAAGTAGAGAAGATATAGATCGTACCTCATATCATCTAAGGGATGTTAGGATCATGATCCAAGATTGCCTATAGTTGAGCCTGTCCCTGTCCACCAGCTCCCTGATTTCATGGTGGACCTCCTATGGGTGGTGGTGGTAGTGCTTGGTGACCATAACCACCTCCCTCTACACGTCCTTCTCCCCTTCCTCGTCTGCTGCCTGGCTGACACTCATGATCCTACCATTGTCGCTGTCTTGGTAGCCCCTACACTGTCTTATGATCATCCATGTGGGGAGTCTGAAAGTCATGAGGTCTATGACCCTGTCCCCAAAGGAAAAATATATCATGCATCACTGGTGGCTCCCTTGGCCTCTTGAGCCTCGCACCTCTGAACCTGCATCTTGGGGTCTCCCTCCGGAAGGTCTAGACAACTTGGGATTCTGCATCATTTGTCTACTACCAGCTATAGATGACTTTTCTACCTATCGTCCGATAGGGATCTCACTTCCGGTGCCTTCTCAGTAAGGAAACTCTCTATCATAAAATCTCCCTCTAGCACCCCAGCCTGCATCGGGATGCAGATAGAAACTATCACATATCTGATCTCTCATTGTTTCCCTTGCTCAAAGGTCCGGGCCCTGAAGTAAGGGTCTCGTACCATGTCGGTGGTGTATCAAGAAAGGTGAGTAAATATCACAGAGTATTGAGCCACAGTATGGTTTCCTTACTGCAGATGCAGTAACTCCTAATTACGCACTGAGTGTAGTGTCTCTAGCATGACCTCCTCCTTGAAAAGGCTCCCAAGGTCCGACCTGGTGAGGGTCATCTCCTCATGCACTTAGAGCATCGAGCTCCACTATCTTCATGCCGATCACTGAAAAAGGATATCGGCTAAGATTTACATCCACTCGATGGCTGTCTCTACTAAGTGAAAGACCTACGAAACCACCTCAATCTGGTGGTCTTCTTCCTGGGGGTGTGTATCGCCTCAAAACCTCAGAGCCCTCTATCTCTGGAACTCATGAAACCTGCTCAGTTGGTGTGCATGATCCACTGGTATCATCTGCTACTCAACGGGTGGTGGTGATATTGGTATACAACCCAAAGGTTCCATCAATGTGAGTAGTCCTGGTACCAACTCCTCATCGCTCAGTGGGCCACTATTATGATCTCTAACTAGAATCCTGGCTGGTTGTATTCATGGAGGAATCCTATAAGAAACAGATGCACCACAGCCAATAAGTTATACCTGGTGAGATGACTCAAGAAAGATCAAGAAAACTTTTCAAAACACTGGAAACTAGTTTTTTCAAGTATCGAGTCGGAAAAAAGAATTCAGGGTCTTGTTGTATGGATTCATCGGCCGCCACACCAATATTAGACTCCCTGTACTAAAAACCGTAATCAAGACACTTTTCACCATTGCCTCCTTAAAAGTAGACTCTTATTTCTTATTGTAGAACCGACCTCCCACTAATACCACATTTTCATGACCCGTCCCACGGGACCCAAAGGTGACCACCCCATGCCCACCATCCATAGACTAGGGGTTGGTGACTAGAACCTGAAGGCTTTTCTCGAATAGGTAAGGCATTGCCTTAGAGATCTGTACACAACCAAAAAGGGTAACTGATGTAAACAACCAACAAAAGTAAGGTATAACCATGAGATTAAAGTTAAAACACAAGTAAAACTATAAACTAAAAAGAGTGGGACGGAATACAAGCCTGATAAATTGAAAAGAAATTAAACAGCTATCGCATCTGCCCTGGATATAAGGCCCCAGCCTTAAACCTTACTTAATCTTGAGTTATTACAAGATTACACATTGAGGATCTTTTCGGGTTTAGAGTTTTAGAGAATTAGATCATAAAACTTGCATTACATTCCACATATAAACAAAGTGGTTACATAAAGATAGTATTCTTCATTCCCATCAATGGAAACACATTTAAAATAAAACATGGATTATTTCTTGACACATCCTTGACTCTATCATCTTATCATGTACCTTTCCCTTGACCTGTGAAAAACATTTCAAAAACTTGGGATGAGCATAAAAACTCAGTATGGGTTATAAAAAAAACATGGAAAGGAAACATGAGTTAATATATACATAAGAATGAAATCATACTTTACCCATAAAACATAGGCACTTTAACATACCTCATAAAATCATGAATAAATCATAGAAATCATAAGACGTAAAGGTAACTTGAGGCATTCATAACATTCTTACATAGGGAGTAACCCTCTTGGTTACGTTTGGAATACCCATCACAGTATATTCCCTAAATCTCTTCGGAGAAACCTTAATGTTTCACTCCTTCAAGTTACCCAATGCATTGGAGAGCTATAACGGGCTCACCCGCCCTTAGTTTATCACGGAACCACCCGTCTTCATAATAATGCCCAAGAACCATAACATAATCATATCACATTAATCATGCATAAAGGAAACATAAAATTTCCACATTTCAATCACGAGATATAAATACAACACATTGATATAAAAACATTATGAAAACCATTTTCAATACTAAAATTAAAGAAAAGTAAAACATGGTATTTATTTTTCTTTTAAAAAGAAGGTATGGCTTGTAGAGGAAGCCGAAACTCAAATAATGGTCACGACGGCGGAGAAGTCGTTGTCGCCGCATACGTACGACAAAAACATTCCCTTTTTTCATTTAGTAAACGCTTCATATAAAAAAGATTCCTTTTGAATAAATGTAAAAGTTAAAGGGGTTTATACACCGTATAAAAGAAAGTTGTGTATAAAATAAAATATGCCTCAACGAAAGGAGATTGAGACGAAGTCCCATACCTCGTATCCGACTTGACCCGACCGTTCTTTAATCTCCTGAATAATAAACTTGAGTTAATATCCACTTTCTTAAGAATCTTTTTCAAGTTCATTATTCCTTTTATACCATGTTATGAACATCATGTAATCATTTAAGTTAATAATGTTCATTTTGTCGGTATTTGGTTCTTAAGTCAAAATAGACTTCTTACACTTACATGTTGTTAATTCGGTCATAGGTTCGTTATATCCAGAATGATATTAATGATTTGGATAACATATATATCATATATATTCATCATATACATGTATTTATAATATTACATCACATTTAGAGGGAAGAAATGAAATGCACCGTTCATGGAGACGGTAAGCCGTACGTACACATGAACGCTACTTCCATTTCTATTTCATATTTTCTGGAATGGAATCATAATGATATAAGAGTATATTATAATTCCAGTATAATAACATATATAATATCATTAACTTTATCCTTTACACATCCCACATATGGTATTAACGAATCAAATCACTTTCAGGGGGCGGTAGTCCGCACTTCCTAAAATGAAGATATCGTGTTTACCCATAATGGAAACCATAAAGGTATGCCCAAAATGAAAAAAACAGAAGCTTAAGGAAAACATAAACATATTATATATCATATATAAAAATAGTGACATCATAAT
Source organism: Viscum album (assembly GCA_963277665.1). NCBI lineage: Eukaryota > Viridiplantae > Streptophyta > Magnoliopsida > Santalales > Viscaceae > Viscum > Viscum album. The sequence continues at coordinate 807,396,270 of OY728134.1, read as the reverse complement.
GGCCACCTTTGAAGGTGTTAAATGAGTATTGAACAATCATCGTTTCGGGAGGCAGAATTTCGCCATCCACGGAAACCGTATGTTCTTTAACCATTTTATGTAGTTGTGTGAGAGTGTAGCTCAAATAAATATTATAACAACATCCTAGTATATTGAAGATACTGGTTTTGTTACAAAATAAGTAAATAAAAAGAGTTTAGGGGGTTGGAGAAGCAAAATAAAACAAATGAACATGAGAGAATGAATTACCTTTAAAAGTGTAACTCCTTTTGATTTGAGCCTAAAGGATTCCTTTGAAAGGATTATTCCCAAAGGGAATCCTCTAGGATGAGGAGAGGGATGTGCAGAGAGTAAATGGGCAGGGTTTGGACGAGCCAAAGGCTTGAGGAGTGTGTGAAATGAGGTAGAGGTGGGGGCCTTTTATAAGAGGAGAGGAGGGGCACTTTTGGAAAGTAAAGAAATATTACTTTATTTGAAAATGTGTTTCGGTTTTAAAAGGTCACAAATTGATAGAATTCGTGGATAAGGTGATAAGGGTTCGAAATCCGCCCATCCAATAAGTTTTGGACATGTGTAGTTCATATATTTTACATTGTCTTTCCATTTTATTTAAATCGTCAAATAATGATGTCATCGCTGCATCATTATTATGTCATAAATAATTTAATTTATTTAATGTCTAAAAATCATAAAAAAAATACTATGATGTAGTAAATCTTTTTATATTTCCAATGACTATTTATAATAAAATATCTGAGCTTTATAACCCCATGTAAAAATTGTTTTCGTAAAACATATTATGTTTGTGTCATTTTTACTTTTACATTAAATAAAAAGTTATTTATGTCATTTCCCAACCAAAATGTCTCCATGGGGTCCCCAAGTTGACCCATGGCTTGTCTTGGTCGGCCATGACACAACCAATAAGGCTGGGACATGTGTCTAGGTCATTTCATATTATTAAAGCATTATTTATACCTTAAACTACACTAATTACCACTAATCGCGATTAAAAACTTAATAAGTTACTATTCACCAAAAAAATATTTTAATCCCATTGAACCAAATTTTACTTCTTAATGACAACCATGTATTTAGGATTTTCAAAATTCAATACACATTAGTGGTAAACATTCATTTAACTGAAAAATCAGTTTGCTTGATTACCACATAGTGGTTTCACTATTCATCAAAAATTGAAGTTTTTCAGAAAATTACCAAAAATTCACCATAAGCTATATTTGATATTCCAAATTAAAAAATGAAGTCTATTTTACAAAATTCAAACCATATAATTCAAATTAATTAATTTAATAATTAATTCCCACTGCCAGAGCAAATACCGTGTTTTTACAAAACAATAAGTATCAAAAGATTAACACCAGTTTAAGTCTAATTTCAAAGTGAAATTAATTCCAATGACCACCATTGGATAAAATGGTAAAAATATATTCTAATTTCAATTCAAAACCAATTCAAAACATAATCTAATCATATAAATAAATTAGATTAAAAAGCAGTTTTGATGTAAAATGCAGTATTTTTCACTATTCATTAAAAAATGAACATTGTCAGAAAAATACCAAAAATTCACACAAGGTAAATTTTGATGTCCCAATCATAAAGAATAAGTTTATTTTGACAAACATAGTTTATAAAATTGTCAAAATATAGATTCAAAAATGGTTTTCCATCAAAAGGCAGTAAAACAATCTTTTAAGAATATTAGTGTATTCCATGCATAAGATTGTATTTATTTTCATTTTAAGCCTCTATAACACTATCTTAATCATTAATAGACATAGATAAAAATATCTATTATTCATTACTTACTTGGGATGTTACATCCTTCCCCCCTTTAGAAAATTGCATCCCCGCAATTTATTTACTTATCGAATAAATGGGGGTACTTATCCCTCATTGCATTTTCAGATTCCCATGTTGCCTCTTCAATCATGTGGTTTTTCCACAAAACCTTTACCTGCTTAATCACCTTATTCCGTAACACTTGCTCCCTGTGGTCAAGAATATGGACCGGTTGTTCCTCATAAGATAGGTTCTCTTCCAGCTGAACTACCTCTGGACTCAAAACATGAGATGGATCTGGCATATACTTTCTCAACATCGAAACGTGAAAAACATTGTGTACCTGAGATAAACTCGGAGGTAAAGCCACTCGGTATGCAACTGATCCAACTCTCTCCAGAATTTCGTATGGTCCAACAAACCTTGGACTCAACTTTCCTTTCTTACCAAATCTCATCACGCTTTTCCAAGGAGAAACCTTGAGAAAAACATGATCACCTACCTCGAAAGATAGATCCTTCCTCCGGTTATCCGCATAACTCTTCTGCCTGCTCTGAGCTGTTCTCATGTGTTTCTGAATCAGCTGAACTTTTTCTGCCATCTCTTCTACCAATTCTGGTCCCATCAACTTCCTTTCACCCACTTCATCCCAGAAAGCTGGAGTTCGACACCGCTTCCCATATAATGCCTGAAATGGTGTCATCTGTATACTGGAATGAAAACTGTTATTATATGAAAACTCAACCAAAGAAAGATGTTGGTCCCAACTTCCCTGATAATCCATAGAACAAGCTCGTAGCATATCCTCCAATGTCTGAATTGTTCGTTCTGACTGCCCATCTGATTGAGGATGAAAAGCTGTACTAAAATTTAATTCAGTACCCAACAACTTCTGAAGGCCTTTCCAAAAGTTAGAAGTAAACCTGGGATCACGATCCGATACAATGGAGAGAGGAACTCCATGTAACCTGACTATCTCTTTAAGATACAAACGGGAAAGTTGATCAAGAGAGAAAGTATCTCGTATAGCAAGGAAATGAGCAGATTTGGTCAAGCGATCAACAATAACCCAGATTGCATTATTACCTCAAGATGTATTCGGTAATCCAACAACAAAGTCCATGGATATATTCTCCCATTTCCACTCTGGCACTGGTAAAGGCTGAAGCATCCCTTTCGGTAACTGCCGCTCTGCTTTAACCTGGTGACAAGTCAAACACTTCACAGTAAAATCAGCAATATCTCTTTTCATTCCATCCCACCAGTAATACTCCCACCGATCTCTATACATCTTAGTACTGCCCAGATGAACTGAGAACGGAGAACTATGAGCTTCACATAACAACTCTCTCTTCAACTATGAATCAAAAGGCACACACAATCTCTTCCCAAATCTCAAAACGCAATCATTATCAATGTTGAATTCAGGCAACTTACCTTTCTGAACCAGCTCTACCTTTTTCTGCAACTCACTATCTTGCTTCTGTGCTTGCTTGATTCTATCTGATAGAGATGATCTCACTGATACCTGAAACAAAACAGAAGGACTTCCTGCACCAACAACTTCTATTCCAAAGTTCATCAAATCCTTAACCAAAGAATCACGTTCCAAACGCAACATTGTTAATGAAGCATTACTTTTTCGACTCAAAGCATCAGCCACTTTATTTTCTTTTCCCGGATGGTAATGAATTGTACAATCATAATCCTTGATTAATTCCAGCCATCTCCTTTGTCTCATGTTTAACTCTTTCTGAGTGAATATATACTTTAAACTTTTGTGATCGGTATATATTTCACACTTTACTCCATACAAATGATGCCTCAAAATTTTTAAAGCAAAAACAACAGCAGCTAGTTCCAAATCATGTGTAGGGTAATTTACCTCATGAGTTTTCAACTGTCGTGAAGCATAAGCAATTACCTGATCATTCTGCATTAGGACGCAACCAAGTCCTTTCAATGAAGCATCACTGTATATAACAAACTCACCATTCCTGGAAGGTAGTGCCAAAACTGGAGCATTCACCAATCTTCTTTTCAATTCCTGAAAACAATCATCACATTCTTTTGTCCAGATAAACTTAACACCCTTCCGAGTTAGCTTAGTCATTGGACTAGATAACCGTGAAAAATTTCTAACAAACCTTCGGTAATAGCCCACCAAACCAAAGAAGCTACGAATCTCGGTTACATTTGTGGGTCTTGGCCATTCTTCCACAACTTTTGTTTTTGCAGGATCAACAGTTATTCCATCTTTAGAAACAATGTGACCAAGGAAAGAAATTTGTTGCAACCAAAACTCACACTTGCTGAATTTCCCATACAGTTTCTTTTCTTTTAAGGTTTGCAAGATAACCCTTAAATGTTTTTCATTCTCCTCTTTACTTTTAGAAAACACCAAAATATCATCAATGAAAACCACCACAAACTTATCCAAGAACTCATGGAAAATTCTATTCATTAAGTCCATGAATACAGTAGGTTTATTGGTTATCCCAAAAGGAATTACTACAAATTCATAATGGCCATATCTCGTACGGAACGCGGTCTTCGGAATATCTGCCTCCTTTACCTTCAGCTGATGGTACCCCGATCTCAAGTCAATCTTTGAAAAAAACTGAGCTCCCTGGAGCTGATCAAACAAATCATCGATATGAGGCAAAGGATATTTGTTCTTAACAGTGATATTATTCAAGGCTCTATAATCAATGCAAAGTCTCATAGAACCATCTTTCTTTTTAACAAATAAAACAGGAGCACCCCATGGTGACATGCTAGGTCTAATGAAACCTTTCTCTAATAAATCTTGTAATTGCTCCTTCAACTCTAAAAGTTCAATTTTTTCCATTCGATAAGGGGGTTTTGAAATTGGCTTAGCATCAGAAACTAAGTCAACAGTAAACTCAACTTCCTGATCTGGTATTATTCCAGGCATCTCATCAGGAAAAACATTAGGATACTCATTTACCACTGGCACATCATTAATCTGAACAGTTCCTTTATTTTCAATGACGTTTGCAAGGTAACATTCATTTCCATCTTTTACAAGTTTCTCGGCCTCTTGATATGTTATCAAAAGTAAGGGTTCATTCTTGTAAACAAACTGAAAGTCTTTTTGAAAAGAAACTTCTTTAGCTCTACAGTCAATCTTAGCATGGTAAATAGAGAGCCAATCCATACCCAGGATAACATCAAACTCTACTAGAGGTAGAACAATAAGGTTTTCAAGTAGGTTCTTTCCACAGATAAGGATAGGAAGATTCTTATAAATTCTTTTTGCCTCAACATTCCCCCCAGGTGTTTTTTCAAAAAGTTCAGGAGTCATTTCTTGAGATGGTATTCCCATTTTACTAGAAAAGGTTTCAGAGATGAAAGAATGTGTAGACCCCGAATCAAACAACACACTGGCATAATCTGAAAAAACAAACAAAGTACCTGATACAACTTCATTTGATGGCCCGACATCTGCTGAAGTAGTTGCAAAGGATTTCACCACCCCTTTCTGCTTGTGGTCTAACTGCTTCCCATCACTCAAGCTCCTTTTCGGACACTAGTTTTCATAGTGACCCATCTCATTGCACTTATAACATTTCACTAACTGTAAATAAAATTTGTTCTTACCTTCACCTTGATCCTTTTCAGTGCAATCACGAGCCTTATGTCCCATCTTACCACATCGGTAGCACTTCCCAGAATTCAGAAGACATTCCCCAGCATGCCTTTTGCCACATTTATCACAAAATGGAAACTTAGTTCTCTTACCATCATACTTTTTTGAAGAATTCTTACCTTTCTCCTGCCACCTCGGTCTCTTCTTCTGCTGGTTGTTATAGAAAACTTGGTCATCGGCAAACTCCATTTCCACCTTCTCAGCACATCGAACAAGCTTTTCATAACTTTTAAACTCACGAGAAGCTAACTCCCTTCGATATTTTGGCTTTAATCCTGAGTAAAAACGATTGATTTTACTATCAAGGTCCCGGATAAAATTTGGAGCATACCTTGCGAATCGAGTGAACCTTTCTTCATAGGCAGCCACTGAGTCTTCCTCTTGCCTCAATTCCAAGAATTTCTTTTCCATCCTAAGTCGAACAGCCTTAGGAAAATAGTTCTCAAGAAACATACCTTTGAATTCATCCCAGTCAAGAGAATCAATCTCATCGGCGTCCCTGATATTTTTAACCACAGACTACCACTGATCTGATTCACCCTCCAAACGGTAAATAGCAAGACTAACCTTTTGATTGTCTGAACACCCCATGACATAAAAAATCTTCTCCAGTGCTTTAATCCACCCTTCAACTAGCACAGGGTCAGATGATCCTCTGAATGATGGTGGATGTTGCCTCATGAAATGTTCCACCACTGACATGTTCCTCTGAGGTTGGTCTGGATGATCTCATGTATGGATACCACCGCCATTTATCGCTTGAGTCAACTGCGCCATTACTGCAACAAACTGTTCAGTTCCAATTCCGACCATTTCTGGATGCTGATTCGGAAGGTTATTTCCTTCTGTATGCCTTCCTAGCACTGCTTCCCGGTTTCCTTTGCGGAAAACCATTCTGAACAAACATGTCTTAGATGAAGCAACATGGTAATATTTAAATGCTATATCATTTCAAAAAAAAAATATTTTTGGATAATCATTTAATAGAATTCTAACTCCTAAAGTTATCTAAACCGACCTTTGATACCAACTATAAGGCCCCAGCCTTAAACCTTACTTAATCTTGAGTTATTACAAGATTACACATTGAGGATCTTTTCGGGTTTAGAGTTTTAGAGAATTAGATCATAAAACTTGCATTACATTCCACATATAAACAAAGTGGTTACATAAAGATAGTATTCTTCATTCCCATCAATGGAAACACATTTAAAATAAAACATGGATTATTTCTTGACATATCCTTGACTCTATCATCTTATCATGTACCTTTCCCTTGACCTGTGAAAAACATTTCAAAAACTTGGGATGAGCATAAAAAATCAGTATGGGTTATAAAAAAACATGGAAAGGAAACATGAGTCCATATATACATAAGAATGAAATCATACTTTACCCATAAAACATAGGCACTTTAACATACCTCATAAAATCATGAATAAATCATAGAAATCATAAGACGTAAAGGTAACTTGAGGCATTCATAACATTCTTACGTAGGGAGTAACCCTCTTGGTTACGTTTGGAATACCCATCACAGTATATTCCCTAAATCTCTTCGGAGAAACCTTAAAGTTTCACTCCTTCAAGTTACCCAATGCATTGGAGAGCTATAACGGGCTCACCCGCCCTTAGTTTATCACGGAACCACCCATCTTCATAATAATGCACAAGAACCATAACATAATCATATCACATAAAACATGCATAAAGGAAACATAAAATTTCCACATTTCAATCATGAGATATCAATACAACACATTGATATAAAAACATTATGAAAACCATTTTCAATACAAAAATGAAAGAAAAGTAAAACATGGTATTTATTTTTCTTTTAAAAAGAAGGTATGGTTTGTAGAGGAAGCCGAAACTCAAATAATGGTCACGACGACGGAGAAGTCGTTGTCGCCGCATACGTACGACAAAAACATTCCCTTTTGTCGTTTAGTAAACGCTTTGTATAAAAAAGATTCCTTTTGAATAAACGTAAAAGTCAAAGGGGTTTATACACCGTATAAAAGAAAGTTGTGTATAAAATAAAATATGCCTCAACGAAAGGAGATTGAGACGAAGTCCCATACCTCGTATCCGACTTGACCTGACCGTTCTTTAATCTCCTGAATAATAAACTTGAGTTAATATCCACTTTCTTAAGAATCTTTTTCAAGTTCATTATTCCTTTTATACCATGTTATGAACATCATGTAATCATTTAAGTTAATAATGTTCATTTTTTCGGTATTTGGTTCTTAAGTCAAAATAGACTTCTTACACATACATGTTGTTAATTTGGTCATAGGTTCGTTATATCCAGAATGATATTAATGATTTGGATAACATATATATCATATATATTCATCATATACATGTATTTATAATATTACATCACATTTAGGGGTAAGAAATGAAATGCACCGTTCATGGAGACGGTAAGCCGTACGTACGCATGAACGCTACTTCCATTTCTATTTCATATTTTCTGGAATGGAATCATAATGATATAAGAGTATATTATAATTCCAGTATAATAACATATATAATATCATTAACTTTATCCTTTACACATCCCACATATGGTATTAACGAATCAAATCACTTTCAGGGGGCGGTAGTCCGCACTTCCTAAAATGAAGATATCGTGTTTACCCATAATGGAAACCATAAAGGTATGCCCAAAATGAAAAAAACAGAAGCTAAAGGAAAACATAAACATATTATATATCATATATAAAAATATTTACATCATAATGGCCACCTTTGAAGGTGTTAAATGAGTATTGAACAATCATCGTTTCGGGAGGCAGAATTTCGCCATCCACAGAAACCGTATGTTCTTTAACCATTTGATGTAGTTGTGTGAGAGTGTAGCTCAAATAAATATTATAACAACATCCTAGTATATTGAAGATACTGGTTTTGTTACAAAATAAGTAAATAAAAAGAGTTTAGGGGGTTGGAGAAGCAAAATAAAACAAATGAACATGAGAGAATGAATTACCTTTAAAAGTGTAACTCCTTTTGATTTGAGCCTAAAGGCTTCCTTTGAAAAGATTCTGCCCAAAGGGAATCCTCTAGGATGAGGAGAGGGATGTTGAGAGAGTAAATTGGCAGGGTTTGGCCGAGCCAAAGGCTTGAGGAGTGTGTGAAATGAGGTAGAGGTGGGGGCCTTTTATAAGAGGAGAGGAGGGGCACTTTTGGAAAGTAAAGAAATATTACTTTATTTGAAAATGTGTTTCGGTTTTAAAAGGTTCCACATTGATAGAATTCGTGGATAAGGTGATAAGGGTTCTAAATCCACCCATCCAATAAGTTTTGGACATGTTTAGTTTATAGATTTTACATTGTCTTTTCATTTTATTTAAATCGTCAAATAATGATGTCATCGCTGCATCATTATTATGTCATAAATAATTTAATTTATTTAATGTATAAAAATCATAAAAAAATACTATGATGTAGGAAATCTTTTTATATTTCCAATGAATATTTATAATAAAATATCTGAGCTTTATAACCCCATGTAAAAATTGTTTTCGTAAAACATATTATGTTTCTGTCATTTTTACTTTTACATTAAATAAAAAGTTATTTATGTCATTTCCCAACCAAAATGTCTCCATGGGGTCCCCAAGTTGACCCATGGATTGTCTTGGTCGGCCATGACACAACAAATAAGGTTGGGACATGTTTCTAGGTCATTTCATATTATTAAAGCATTATTTATACCTTAAACTACCCTAATTACCACTAATCGCGATTAAAAACTTAATAAGTTACTATTCACCAAAAAAATATTTTGATCCCATTGAACCAAATTTTACTTCTTTATGAAAACCATGTATGTCAGATTTTCAAAATTTAATACACATTACTGGTAAACTTTCATTTAACTGAAAAATCAGTTTGCTTGATTACCACTTAGTGGTTTAACTATTCATCAAAAATTGAAGTTTTTCAGAAAATTACCAAAAATTCACCCTAAGCTATATTTGATATTACGAATTCAAAAATGAAGTCTATTTTACAAAATTCAAATCATATAAGTCACATTAATTAATTTAATAATTAATTCATGCTGCAAGAGCAAATAGTGTGTTTTTACAAAACAATAAGTATCAAAAGATTGACACCAGTTTAAGTCTAATTTCAAAGTGAAATTGATTCCAATGACCAGAATTGGATAAAATGGTAAAAATATATTCTGATTTAACTTCAAAACCAATTCAAAAAATAATCTAATCATATAAATAAATTAGATTAAAAAGCAGTTTTGATGTAAAATGCAGTATTTTTCACTATTCATTAAAAAATGAACATTGTCAGAAAAATACCAAAAATTCACAAAAGGTAAATTTTTATGTCCCAATCATAAATAATAAGTTTATTTTGACAAACATAGTTTATAAAATTGTCAAAATATAGATTCAAAAATGGTTTGCCATTAAAAGGCAGTAAAACAATTTTTTAAGAATATTAGTGTATTCCATGCATATGATTGTATTTATTTTCATTTTAAGCCTCTATAACAATATCTTAATCATTAATAGACATAGATAAAAATATCTATTATTCATTACTTACTTGGGATGTTACAATGGAGCTCTACCTGGAGGGTAGTAGATGTAAGTCTGAATTCGAAGAAGAGGATCTTGACTGCTCCCGTCGCACCAAGCTCAACTAAGTCCCAAACATACAAAGTGTACCTCAGAGCGTCAGTAGTATATACCAGATACACACGTTCAGATAGAGCCTATGCAAGGGTGAGTATAAAAACTTAGTTGGGGACCCAGAGACCCCCGAAGGTCTCTCAGTAATTCACAAAGGAAAACATCACAAGAAATACCACAAAGGTAATATCACAAGCATGATCTAAAACTTAAATCAAAAATAGAAAGAGAAAACTAACTCTAACGGTATAACTTCAAGGTTACTGGGATACAGATGACTAGTCATAAATTCATATCATCCAATCCATAGTTAATCTACTGCTGACCCACGTAAGTCTATGTATGCAAACCTGTATTGGTCGCTAGAGGCAGACCTGGATTGGTCACTCGTGCTGACCAGTATTGGTTGCTGGTGATGACCCGTATTGGTCCCTAGTGCTAACCCATATTGGTCACTATTATAGAGATAGGGATGATTATTCATACGACTAGATCATCCCATGTTGGAGTTTCTGATTCTGACCTGTATTGGTCGCTCTAATTCTTCATGTCACAGCTAGCCAATGGATTTTCGCACGTAGAATGCCAGATCTCCAGAAGATTATACTCCTAAATCCATCAGTCATATTTCAACCGGTACAATGTTCTACAAATATCATACCAAAGGTACCTACCTATCATATCAGAAACAACGTGATAGACGGCTCATCGATCAGACCCCCAGTCTGTGAGATATGGGCACTTTTTTAAAAAGGTCCTGGTTGGATTCAAGTTTGATCCAACCTAGGTCACACATCAAACTCCTTCAAAACTCACATAGAGTATCTATAAAGGACCTCCTTGTCACAAGGGTCCTTACGCCACATACAATGTGTTGATCGGATGTTTGGTCTGTTTGTTACAACCCTTTCTGTAAAATTGGGGTGATCGTACCTCAGTTCGGCATGGCTCGGTCGAGCTCGTCAGAATATGCCAAAGGGACCGCTTCCCAAAAGGGTTCGCAACGCCACTGACGGAATGTCAAAAGGAAACCTGGTTTGTCAGTTGTGGGTATTTCTTTATTCGGGGGTCGGTTGGGTCTAGGCATGGTCCAACTCGGTTAGGCTGGCCTGACGCAATGGGTCCCAGGGTCTACTTCACCCCGCCCGGGTCCAGCCCATTTAGGGTCATCCCGATTCACTAGGTCCGACCCATCAGGGTCGTCCCGACTAGTTCACGGGCCCGGTCCTCTTAGTGGGGCTCGTCCCATGCACGCTGGCCCATTGATCCGTAGGCCCAACCCGTTCGGTCGGCCCGCATCCGGCCTGATTCGCATGAAGGTTGACCATGTCTCCAGATGGCCCCGCAGATGTGGGGCCGTTTCATTTGGCCAGTGGGACACTGCCCCATTGCATGCAACGTTTGGTCAAGGGGGCCGACCGGTCTCCAACTGATGCAGCACAGCGCGACATCACGCCGGCCCCTCCTGCCACGACCCACTGGTTGCGGTAGCAGTAGCCAATGGTGCCTACGGGCGCTACCCTTCTCCAGCACGGCCAACTCGGGCCGGCCGCCTCTGGCCACCGCGACGCATGATGGCATTCTAATTTCCCACCGCCTATGACCGGTTTCTGTAGGCCTCCTCCTACCACCACCGGCTGTTGCTGGCATAGCACACCTGTGATTCATTCTGGAGGCCACCAAACATGCTCTGGTGGTCAGTTCTTGGTGCCATCAGTGCCTAAGAGGCTCTCAGGTCACTACCACCATTGTGTGACCCATATCTCTTCCTTTCCATCACATTTCCCAACTGTGCATGGGAAACACAAGAACAATAAAATCAGCGGAGGGTCCAGGCCTTGTTCAGATTGGCCAACATCCTCTGCGTTAGTGTTTTAACAAGGGGTGTTAGAAACAAACCAGGAATTTATAAAAATCTCCCGACTTGTAACTCTGCATCAACCTCCCGGGTTTAAAGAACAATCCACGGATCAACCTCCCGGGTTTAAAGAACAATCCACATAACCTCTTTCGTTGTTGTCATCGGTTCGTGATTCGGTGGTGCTCGTCACCGCTCGCTGAATCTGGTCTCATCCTCTAGGTGGATGTTTCCGCAGGACTTTTCTAGAGATTCCTTGCTTGAAGAAGTTGGGCCAAAACCCCACCCGAGCTCCATTTAAATAGGAGGGGGAAATGTGAGTAACACATTGCGTAATTAATGAGGTTCCTTAAATGAATCAATGAACATCTTTTAATTTACAACAGTGGAGTTACACAGTTGATGAGTCAAGCCATTAAATGTATTGACAAGTCAATGGTCCCACCATCTCCGTTTATCCGTTGGATAAAAAGAAAAGAAAATAACAATTATATGTTATTTTAATTTTCTTTAAAAAGTCCAAAAACATACATTTTCTCCTGAACTTTTGTGGTCTAAGTGAAACCTCCCTAAAGCGAATCCTGATGCTAAAGATTCAACCATGTCCTTATATTTTTAATCCGAGCACCGATTCAAAAGATAGAAAATGTTTCCCGTGTGTTTACTTAGTGTAACTTAAAAACGTTCAAAATTCAATTCTGGACACACCAGGACTCAGAATCACACGCTTTCAATTTTCGCAGACTCTTAATAATCCAAATAATTAAAACAATTTACATGGAATTTTCCAGGTCTTTACAAATGAGTTTTACCAAACAATAATATATTATTTACCATATTATTATTTATTATAATAATATATAATAAGATAGATATTATTAATAGTATTATATAACATATGAAAATCTATTATTTACAAAACTAATTCATTAATTACAAAATTAGTTATAAATTAATGAAATAACTAATTAATTATAAAATGAAATTTTTATAAAGTACTATTTTTATACCCAAAAAGTTTTATTACCATAATAATATAAATTAATTAAAATTAATGACTAATATTGAAGTAATATATATATATATATATATTATTCAATCAATTTTTTTGATATATATCTAATATATTTAATGAGCATAAGATAAGCACAACCCCAATTCTACACATAAAAAACATTTTTTTATTAATGAATTTTTACAGGTCTTTAGAGGAAAACCTATATTAACTTCCATTATTGGAAAATTTATAAATTATATATGTCCAAATAAATATAATATTTAAAAAATAAAAATAAAAATAGGGTTATTGTGAATTTTTTATATTTTTCTGTAAAGTCATATTTAATAAAATGTGAAAATACAAAAAATTAAATCAAAATTAGTTTTTCATATAATTTATTTGTATTTTTAACTATAATTTTAATTATTTTAAAGATAAAATATATAATTTTTTTATAAAATATTTTAATTTATATGATTTTAACTAATTTTACCTTTAAATTGATTATAAAATCATAGTGAACTTTCTGACATTTTTACGTTGAAACCCTGTATTATCGTCCCATCTACAAGATTAAATTTAAATTAATTTCTACCACTTATTTGATTGTAAGTTGGAAAAATGGATTTAATATTTATAATCTACATAATTTATAATTTATAATATAGTCAACATAGATTTTAAGTAAAAATATTAGTTAAAATAATTATCACTAATTACAATGATTAAGGTAAAATTAAGCTTAATAAGGGACTAAATCATAGTCTTAAATGTCAAAATGACATATAAAATTGTCAAAAATACATTAGTTGGTCATATTTGGAAACTATAATATCTTAGATATAATTGGTGATCTATTGGTTCCACGTTCAATGTGAAAAACGTATATGGATTTCCTCTTTCAAAATATTACAATAGTGCCACTCTTCATCCATTATAAAAAGGCCTCATCTCTTCACACTTCCTCACACCTCTCAAAAAAATTTAATTGAAGATTATCTATCTAAATATATTGTAAGCATCCCCAAAATAATCCTTTAAGAATCAAATTGGGAAGGAATCAATGCAAGTAAGCCCTTTGGTATAAACCAAAGGAGTTACCAGATTAAGAGGTAACATCTTTCTTTAAGCCCTATAGTGTTATTTCCTTTCTCTACTCATTAAATTATCATTATAAAATGTTTAAAAAAACTAAAATATCCTCATTATACTAATATATTTTTATTCTATGATTTTAATTTACACTTACACAGACTTCCATCTATAGTGTAATGAACATACTCTTTAAGTGTATGTCGAACTACACCCCCTCCAAGTGAAGTGATTTTTCACACTATGCATAGAATGTTTAAATAATGGTTTTAATTAAACATATATAACATAAATTTTTTTATATTATATTAATTTAATTTTTACCTTTCTATAAATATAATATATATCATTTTCTTTGTTATCCATTCACACACTTAAAAAGTGATAACATCATCCGTGGACATGTGGACTGCCGCTTCCGAGACATAATGTGATTCTTTTTTATCACAATAATTATCTATATATTTATAAATTATTAAATTATATCATATTTATTATATAAATAAAACAATGGAAGTATTTATGTTATTTACCAATATTCCACAATGATCATTGAAAAATGAGAATGTTACTCATGCGTACATACGACATACTGTCTCCATGATTGCAACATCAATTAATTTTCCATAACCATATTTAATGATTGATTTTAAAATTATAATAGATTTATAAATATGATAATTATTTCAGTATTATTATTATATGGATGTTATATAATTACCCCTTTTACCATTGTTTACATACACATGTTATTTTTTATATATAAACTTAATTTATCCAAATCACCCAATGTAAACATAATTTATTTATTAGTTTTATAGAAAATAGTACTAAGTGAAATAAAATTAATGAAAAACATGAAAACTGTTCTCATGAAATTAAATAACAAACATAAGTTATTTTTTCCATAATATAAAGTCACACGAGTTAAGTCAGACTCAAGGTATGATATTTTCATCTCACTTTTTACATCCATTAGATAAATTCCATTTTAACCATTTACTTATATTGTCTGGTGTATATACTGGAAATTTTTATATCTTATATCATTAATTATTTTATCTTCTTGGTACATAAAACTTTCCTTCATGGTTCTTATGATTTTAAATGTTTCCATATAGTATGGGACACTTTGGGATGTTTAAAGATTATTTTCCTCAAGTATAATACCAATGATCATTAAATAGTATTTCTATTAGAAGAATTTCTATGACCATTGCTTAAAAACCCATTTCCTTCTAATATGGTTATTCATGACCATATTCAAGTGTTAGCTCCAATTTACCACTCTTTCATGATCAAAATGTTTTAAAAACGCTTTTAAGAAAAAATTAATTCATTTCCCTAATTATTTAGAGAATCTATCTTCCTTTAAAAACCATGTTTTATAAAAAAAAATTTAAAAAAAAATTTTAAAATGATTTTGCAAAGACATATTTAACCGTTTTGTCTTTTTCCAATGTTTAAAAAATACTATTCTTGTCACTTTCCCAACATGGATTTTTTCAATCCTTTTTACAATGAAAAAGGAATTTTATTTTACCTCATATGGCTTGTACATATTTACCCACTGTTATTTCATTGATGCATCCATTTCATGTTTAAAAGGTAACATTTTAGAGATTTTTTTTCAAAACTAAATTTTGAAGAAATTGTTCTTTCAAAATATTTTTAATACAAAAGTATATTTTCCTAAAAAATGAATTTAAAAGATATTTTTATTGTATTATTATTCAACGACAAAAAACCCCTTCATTTTCACACCACTCTAGATTGTTGTATTAATACCATCCTTGTTATTCATCTAGATAGTTTTATATTTATTTGGCTAAGGATAATATTCCCAGTCACTTATTTGATTTATTTTTTTAGTCCCCTTGAAATATTCAATATCATATGACCATTAAACATAGAATTCTACCCTAATTATCAATTTCCTTTATCATTGATTTTACTATTTCGTAAACCATATACCATTTTATATAAAGTTTCTAATTTGAATGTTGTTTAATTATTTGGGTAAATATTGAAAATTCAATATTTTTTATTTACTATGGATATTTGATAATTCATATAATTTATTTTTACTATTCGATATGGGGAATTATTTTGATCGGAAATGACAGGTGGGGAACATGCTTTATAAATCCCCTCAATTAATCGACAGGTTACCATGAAATAAATTAGTTACATAAATCATAATATTTATAAACTATTTTGTGAAAGGTCTTTACGGTATAGGTGATCATGTGCCTCGTACATAAAGTACTTTAGGAAGGAATTTCCCTCATTTAGTTTTAGTTATTATTCATCCTAGATATTTTTCACCGACATATCTCTAGATACATTTCATTTAAGTTATTTGATTAAATGGAATGTTTTTTTGTTTCATACCTTGCATATTGATTTTTACTTATCTATTTATTTTAATGTCATGTGTTTCCAGTCACTAAATTTTAATTTTTATGCACTTATTTATCAATGTTCTGATTATGTGGTATAAGTTTTTAGTTATTTACCATGCCATAATAATGACTCTCATTGATTCATTATTTCTTTTGCTATATTGTTTCCTTTCTGAGCATTTGAGCTCACCTTTATTCTATTTCCTTTACCCAGGAATCCATGAAGTAAAACTGATATGAAATAATATACTAGATGGAATGGAATTATTATAGAACATATTTAGAATACTGAAAAAAAATTAAATTGTAGTGACTATATTCATTTTTAATAACGAACACATTTATTTATCTTTTTTACTAAGACTACTAAACACTCAGTACATGGAAATTTGATTCTTTATGATCATGAAAATGTAATTATTATAAGACATTAACTTTGAGCTATATATGGTTGGGTCGCTATTGATAGTATCAATAAGAGTTTAAAAGCATCCTTGGGAACAAGATTTTTGGAAAACATATGTAATAGAACATAACCATTAGGTAGAATTTTATGATATTTATAGAAGAACACTCTTGAATTTATTTAATGTATATATCATGTGGGGCTTCCTAGAAATACATCCCTAGCTAGATACTACATGTGGAAATGGTTCTAGAACATATGTACCTTGAAGTAACAACCCCAACAAGGTGTGAGAGACCTGACTTAGTGTAACCTAGTACATGAAAACAATCATTATTGCGCATCTAGTTTAATAATCATATGGGATACATTTAGGATAACTATCATTTTCATTACAAATAATTATAATATATTTTAATAGATAATGATAATTAATAGCCTAGGTTTAACCTAACATGTTTTAGATTGAAGATAATGTTTCTAGATTTAGAAATCCAACTAATGATATTATGGAGAAACACTAGTCCATGGAAGGACCCATGTGGAGAAAAATGGATGAAGTATTTCTATATCAGGATTTAATTAAAAACATAAGTTAAAAGGTAATTTTCAGAATAACTCTATTTTAAGGATTCCCATCATATTTATATTGGAAATTAAATTAATTTGGTTCTTTAAAAGGACAACCTGTATGGCAGTTGACAAAAAAATCATGTTTGAAAAGGCAGTGGGTCTTGAACCCACAACTAAATGATAATAAGGGTTTCACTTCAACCACTGACCAACCTAATTCCATAGTTAATATTTCATTGTTTTTAGTTACAAAATTCGATGAGTAAATGTTAATAATAATCCAATAATTTTTATTTTTAGGTTTACATGTTAATAAACTAATTTTATTTACATTAGAGAATATTTAGAAAAAAATAATTAGACTTGTCACTCTTTTATAGATTAGACGAACCATTAAATGTTTATTTTAGTGGATTATGAATCAAAGTAAATTTATGGATATCCATTTCATAATGTAATGGTTGAATTGGAAACTAATCAATGAAAAACCAAAAGATGAATTTTTTTTATTGAAATATATAATGTAGGTATATTTCCTTATATTCTTATATAGTAAAATAATTACCCACCATTAGGAAAATTACATAGAAATTAAATGATGTCCTAATATATAATTTTTTTTGAACAAATGGTCTTCTAAATCATTAAATATTTATTGATTTTATGCCCTAAAAATTCCATTAATCATTCAATTTTTTTTGATTGATGACATCAATAAGTCCCAGTAAATATTTATTCTTTTCCTCCCAGTGCGTATCTCTACTTCCCAATAATGTTCTATTACATAGAGACGTAGTTATATGTTTTTCCATGTGATCATTGTACATCCCATTATATCTTTTATAGTGGATGTCTTATGAACCATTATCATGATATGGGATTTAAAAATAGTAAATATTAATCAATCTATTACCAATATTGTGTTTAAATTGATAGGACACAATTTAATTAATGTGGATAGAATGTAACACCTCGAAAATATAAAGCATGAACCTTTTATTCAACAATGTGTATTGCACGCGACACCAAGAACATATGGGAATATAATATCTTCTGGAATTATAATAAATTTAACATTTAAAATGGATTTAATATATTCTATATATTTCAATGAATTAGAAATAAATTTATCATGTGTTACATGTAATAACATGTTTCTTCAATGACTTGCATTACATACAAGACTAGGTTTTACTGAATAATAATTTATTTTTTGAAATAAAATTATTTAATATAATAATATATAATAAACTACAAATTATAAATAGTATTAACTAAATTATGAACATATATTGTTTACATAACTAATTAATTGATTAAAAATTAATTATTAATGAATATAACAACCACATAAATATAAATAGAATACTTTTATAGAAAACTATTGTTATGCCCAAAAAGTTGTTTTATCCTAATAAATTAAATTAATTATAGATTTTTATCGATATTAATGTAATATATATATATATATATATATATATTCAATAAAATATTTTTCATATTCATCAAATAGATTTTATAAGAATATGAAAAGAGTAACCCCATTTTTACATTTAAAACCCTATATTTTTATTAAATTATTTGTACCTCTTTTTTTAGAGAGAAAAAATAAAAAATAAAAAATTTGGAAATTTTATAGAATATATATGTCAAAATAAACATAATAATTGAAATAGGAACATAAAAATTAGGTCAGGGTTAATATTTGTCATTTTTCTGTAAATATTTATTTGTTACTGAATAGTGAAAAATACTTAAATTTAATTCAAAAATGGGTTTTCATATAATATATTTTTAAGGTAAAATTATACATTTAAATGGTTTTAAAGTATATTTATATAAAATTTATATATATTAATCCAATTTTGGTCAATATAATTAATTTTATTTTAAAATTGACTGGAAGAACATAGAAAACATTCAAACATGTTTACTTTGAAGAACTTTATTGTCATCTTGTCTATTAGATTAAATTAAAATTAATTAGTTCCACTTATGTTATGGAATCTGGAAAAATGGATTCCATATTTTTAATTAGAATAATTTATAATTTATAATAAGGTCATCTTAGTTGATGGAACAAATTATTAGTGAATGTAATTAAAATTAATTACAATGATTAAGGTAAAATTATGCTTAATAAGGGAAACAACATTAATCATAACGGTAAAAATGACCTAAGAACATGTAAAAATCCATTTTATATTCATAAATAGACCCTATCATAATTTTCTAAAATTTATGACCATTATAGGAGCAAATATCAATGTGTAAAACATGTATGAAAATCCTTTTTCAAAATATTACAAGAGTGATGCTCCTCCTCCATTATAAAAGGAATCCTCTCTTCCCACATCCTCCAACCTCTCAAGAAACATTATATTGAAAAATAGATGATAAAAAAGATCCTAAAAATTCCATCCCTCAACCTCCAAGTATCAAATTGGTCAGAAATAAATCCTAGGAATCCCTTTGGTGAAAACCAAAATCAATTACCCGATTAAGAGGTAACATCTTTCCTAAAGCTCTCTAATGTTATTTCCTTTATCTACTCCTCAAATTCTCCTTATTATATGTTTATATAAAAAATAATAGTATTCTAAATATTCGATTTTGTTGTTATTATATGTGTTCTACCTACACATACGCACACTTCCATCTAATGTGTAATGAATATACTATTTATGTGTATGGAGAACTATTACCTCATGAAATGATGACCATTAATTTCCATTTACCACATCTCATGGTGAAAATTATAATGAAAATTTTGTTTATATATATATATATATGATATATATGATATTTATTTTTAATTTTTTCTTCTTTAATTCTTTTAAAAATCATATCTTCATACTTTCCATTTTGGGTAAAAATGATTAAATTGTTTTTGGAAGTGTGGACTACCGCCCCCTCAAAGAAATTAAATTCTTTCCCATAATACATTGAATGTAAAAAATATGGGTTTCATTAAAAATATGTAAGATATAAAAAATCTATATGATATTCATAAAATAATTAATTTTCTGGATATATAATATATATTATTTTTTTTATTACCCATTCACACTTAAAAAGTGATAACATCATTCGTGAACACGTGGATTACCACCTCCTTAACATGATGCGATTGATTTCACATCAAAATAATTTTCATATATAAGTATATATGATTATATAATATTGTATTTTGATATAATGATCATTATAGACATATTTATGTTATTTACCATCTTTCAAAAATGATCATTGAAAAATGGGAATGTTAGTTATGCGTATATACACCCTACCATATCTATGATTATATGGTTGGTTAATTATTAATAACCATATTAAATGATTAATTTTAATTTTATGTATAAAAATGGTTATTATTTAATGATTATTATTCTAGATATGATATATAATTACCCCTTTGACCATAGTTGACTAACAAAATTGTTTTTTGACATATGAACTAAATTTATTCAAAAAAGATGACATAAACATAATTGATTTAGTAGTTATAAACAAAATTGTATTGTGTGAAATATAATTAACGGTAAACATGAAAAATGTTTTCATGGAAGTAAATAATTAACATATGTTTTTATTTTGTAATAAATTGGCACATGAGACCAATCAGTCTAGAGGTAGGATATTTTTATCTCAATTTTTTCATCAATGAGATAAATGTCATATTCAACATTTACATCATTTTTGTGGTGTATCTACTTTCGATTTTGATATATTATACAATGAATTATTTTATTTTCATGTTACTTAAAAAATTCCTTCAATATTATTCATTTGTGAGGCTTATTATTTAAAATGATTCAAAGTGGTATGCGACACTTTGAGATGTTTCAATATTATTTTCCTCAAGTATAATAAAAATAATATTTCAATGTTATTTCTATTCGAGGAAATTATATGATCATTTATCAATAATATCTTTCATTATCCTATGGTCATTCATCACCATTTTCTTGTATTAGTATCATTTTCCCTATATGTTTTTCTCAAAATGTTGTAGATTTTTTTAAGAAAACCCAACTTCATTTCTCTCATTAGTCGGAGAATATGTTTTTTTATAAAAACCATTATTAATTAAAATCATTTCAAAAATTCATTCAAAAAGATTTTTTAAGTAAATGTTTATGTGTTTTTCTTTTTATTATGTTTTCAATGGAATCTTCATGTCACTTTCCAAACAATCCATTTTTTTAAACCTTTTTAATGTGAAAAATTAATTTTATTTTACCTCGTATATCTTGTATAGATTTTCACACCATCATTTCATTGAAGATTTACTTATATGATTAAAAGGATAATTTTTAAGGAAAAATGGTTTCAAAATTTGTTTTCTAAGACATGTTTATTTTCAAAATCTTAAAAAAAGGATATTTCCACTAAAAATGTTTCTAAAATATAATTTTTTTGTATTTCTATTCATCCAAAATAGCAACATTTTATTTTCACTCCACTTGGGATTTTTGTATTGATAACATCTTTATTTATCATCAGGATGGTTTATTATTTAGTTTTACAAGGATAGTATTCACATTCACTTCCATGATTCATTTTTTAGTCCCCTAAAAATATTCAATCTTATATGATCATTTAACATTGAATTTTTCCCTAATTATCCATTTCATTTATCATGGATATTACTATTTCCTAAACCACATTACAATTTAGAAACTATGTCTACTTTGATAGTTCTTTAATTATTTGGGTAAATATTGATAATTCTATATTCTTTAATCAATAAGGATTTTTTATATGGAATTTTATTTATTTTGATTAATTGATAAGAGGAATGCTTTGGACATGAAATGATGGTAGGTGATCAGACTTTATATAAACCTGCAATGCATCGAAAGTTTCTCATGATATAAATAAGTTTCACAAATACAAATGGTGTATGTGTTTAATTATTAAACATTCCAAAATTATTACTATCATTGAATCATTATTTCTTCCACTATATTTTTCCCTTACTGAGTATTTAAGCTCACCATTAATATTTTTCTCTTCCCCCAGAATGTATGAAGTAATAATTATATAAAAATATATACAATATGGAATGTTATTATCCTCAAAGTTAATTTGATTAAAGATAAAAAATTAATTTGTAATTAGTGTATTCATTTTTATTATAAAATTAATTTATGTATCTAGTTTACCAAGACTAATAAACTCTAAGTACTTTGGTATTTAATTCCTTATAATAATGAAAATGAAATTTATTACATCACTGACTCTGGGATATTTGGGGTCGTTTCACAACTATTAGGGTCTGTGAAATTGTTCACCAGTGTTTGGACTTGGGGATTCATTTTATGAAGACATGGTGTCAGGTGTTGGTAAATGTGAGTGTATCTATGTTGGATTCTAGAATAGATAAGAGAGATCTATAAATTCATTATAATGTAATATTATTCTACTCTTAGTTATATATGATGATGATCTATCTTGAATCATATTGATTATACTGAGAGAGAATTGTCCCTATACTAAACTTCTTCTCTTTTAATGGTTCTTCCTTAGTTGGGGATGGAAACATGTTGAGGGTATTCTCAAGGTGAAGCATAAGGTAATAAATATGGTGTGGAGTGAAAAATTGTCCCACTTATGTTGGTGACCCTCATATTAAGATTAAATTTATATTTTTACGTGATTTGTAGAGCATGTGATTTGGTTTTGGATATGATTTTAGGTGTATTCCTTTGGTTGGGAGTACCATATTGGTCATAGTTTAATGGATCGTTTGTAAGAGATAGTGTTTTATGCAATGATTTAGGTCATTGGTTAGTTCAGATTGATAGTTTCTTAAGATTCATGTGGGGAGATCATAACCGCTAGTCTTACAACTTGGCTTCTCAGGGTGAAAGGTTTTATAGTGCGGATGTTGTAACAACCCATGTTTTTGCATACAGAAATTTTGTAAAGAAATTTGGGTTTTTTCTTTCAAAATATCATAAGAAGTAAAATGGAAATTTTCCCATCAAATATTAAATGAGATAATTTATTTTACCACTCCATTTATCTAAGAATGTGATGTTTACCTAGGACACCAGTTTAGTATAATTACACAATATTATGGTTTTAGTGGAACATTAAATATTAAATATTAATTTATTCATAATTGTTTTATTGGACATATTTTTCGAGTGGAGTGTTATATTTGTATTCCGTCTCTTCCATTGAACCTAAAACGGGGTTGTTTTTTAACAAAATTCATAAACTCAGGTTGGGAATTTGGCCAAGTCTAGCCCTTTTGGTGTGATTTTAGGGGTTTTCATTCGGTAAAACACATATACACAGCATGCAGTTCAAGACCTACATGAAGAGTGTTCTTCCTTTTATGGAAAGATGGATTTTATAAAGTAAAAAACCATGTATGGACACTCTACAATGTTTACAGTTAATCTACCATGTAGCTGAGTACAATCTAGGATGCCCATGTAAGTGTCGTATGTTGTGTAGAGTACATAACCAGACACCATGTGGGTCAGGTGCTATGTACAAGTACAAGACCATTTGATATTCACAGATAGAAAATGTGACATGCATGGTAAGGTACCTCATGTAGGGTACACACCCTTAATATGACTAACATGACATGGGATTGATCTTTTGAAAGACAAGTCTGACCAAAGTATGCACCCAAGTGGTTCCTTGAGGGTTCATATTGTGTACAATGGTACACATGCAGTGTACAACTATTTTTCATCCCCTTGTTGTTATTTTACTTTTTATGCCCCAGAGCGAGATTTGAAAATTATAGAATTCCATTCTTAGTACCTTTTCTCATAGAACATGATGGTGAGAAACCTCTGTCATTTTAAAGTCTACTAGGTGGTGATTTAGACTTTTTCTAGATAGAGAGATTATTCCTCTAAAGATTGAATCTAGTTGTCTTTAAAGAGGGAGACATTTATATTATATGAGACATGAGATATCTCTATTGACTAATGGCTACATAGATTTTCTCTAGAGCATGTCTCACCTACGAGATGTTCCCTTATGGCTGATGAGGTCATGATATTTGTTGTCTTTGTGGATCCCTCATAGGATTCCATGTTACCACTAAGAGGATCCAATTTAAGATTACCCTACCATCATCCTATAACTAGGGATCCCATATGGTATTCATTTACATAAATTATAACCTATTGAATCAATATTAGTCACCATACATCTATTAACCATTTCAAGGATCCCTTGTTGGATACCTCTATTGACTTACCATTAGAGGATCCCATGTAGAATTTCTCCTCTTAAATTTCTAACTTAGGATCCCAAGTAGGATACCTTCCCTTATTTGTAAACCTTGATGATAAAAATTAGGATGCATGTATCATGTTTTTAATTGATGAAACCATTGGATGCCCAGATATTTGGCTGACCTTGAGCTAGTAAATCAGGTTTGGGTATAGATGGTAGCATTTGTCACCTTAGAATCCATGAAGAACATGTTTGTACTTAGGGTTGTTGTAGTACTATTGGGTTTTACAATTCATACACACTAAAACTTTAGTTTATTATTTCACAGGATTACTTCTAATGAAACAAAAATAAATAGTGGTACTTGTTTGTTAGTGGTTGTTTAGCCTGCTGTGATTTGTCTTGTTTCCCATTGGGATACCTAGACATGCTTTCCTAGGATCTGACAACTGAGTCAGGTTATTTCTTATATTTATAATATACCAAGTAGTACAACTTATGATCTAGATATTTATCTTTCTAATTTATATTTGACTGTTATATTATAATTTTCATAGGTGTTTCATGGAATATGACTATTGAGTATACGTTTATGATATATAGCCATGGAATCACCATTAATGATATAGTGGGATGATTTCACACTCCCAAGTGATGAGGATGATTACGATCTCCAATTATTTATTTGGGAGGAGGATGATTATGATCTCCTTGTATCATAGTATAAATGGTGATTATTATTCTCTCATCAACATGGGGATATTGGTGGATGATTACCCTCTCCTAGACTTGTGGTATATTAAGGATGATTACTCTCTCATATACCCATGTCTTATAAATGATGACTATGATATCCTCCATTTTTCATATGATGTGGATCATAATATATGATCCCTTGGATCATAATTATGAGCCTTTACATTATCAGGGTGTAGATCATGGCATCTCACACCTTTGATTAATGTTGGAAATAATGCTCACATTTGGATATTGAGGGGTGTGATGGTGTCTCATATGTGAAATATTCTTATAGATCACATATTGTTTAGATACTTAGGGTTCATTTGAGTCTCAATGCCATGACAGCCAATAGACTACAACCTAGGGCTCGAAAGTTAGACCAGATTTACATGGCATGAGTGGCATGGTGTCCAGATCTTAGCCATTTACAATATTTCCATATGTACTTCCCGATAATATATCTTTAATGTTATTAAAGTTGAGTATGAGTGAATCCATAGTTAGGTTGAGTACACCCCTATTGTGTCATAGCTTTCTCTGATAATATTTTTTTACTGTCTGAATAAGGTATTTTTCGATTGGGAATACAGACCCTGAGATCGAACTCTTGATACATGGATGGAGTGGCACGAAATCTATCCCAATACCCTTGCACAAGATATAAATGCGATCATGATTATAGTCCCAAGGATCGACTATTGATGAATTTATATTAATTCATTCAATTTACTCATGCTTTTTTATATTTATGTATATATTTATAGGTATAGGACTATACATATATGTGCATATGATATAGATAACCATGATGGTACATAAATTTTTTACCAAGATCATAGACCCATGGATCCATTATGTTTACATGTTATTGGTTTTACTTGTCTTTTTAATTGTGTCTCATCTTGGATGAACATATTTCATGAGCATGACATTGTAGAAACATATTTTACGTGTTTGTCATTGGGGTTGCCTACTGAGATTATTTCTCACCCTTTCACATGATTCCCAGTGTACATATAGATATTATATATTCTTTTCCGGTTGAGTACAGTTGCATTGTATATTGGGATGAGGTTCATATTTTCATGATCGAGCATATATGATAATGTAGGTTCTTTATTTCGAGTAGGTTCAATTCAAATATTCATAGAGACCAGGTACGTGGTATGGGACAGAATTAGTTATAGATACATATAATTTTATTCTTGTTACTATTATTTACTCTTGTATCTATATGGTTAGACTGATGAGTGACATGTGTTGTATGAATGTCAAATACTTTCCATATTTTGAAGCATTTCTTTTATTATTTTAGCATGTTCTATTTTAGTTTATTTACTAATTGTATACTTTGCTTACTGTTGTCAATGAAAATTAGCTATTTTTTGTATATTCTTTCTCTAATATGAGAGAATAGTAACTTCTTTGACACACCCTAGGCCATGCCACATGTCTGAATCCTTTGGTGTATGAGGAGGAGTTCTTGAGGCCTCCAAGAGAACCAGCTCAATGCATCATATTATTTGCATACAGGTTGGAAAATTTATAAACGAAAATATGAAAGTGATATTAATTGAATCCCACTATGAGTGAATAATTCATTTTTATTAATGATTATTGATTTATTGAAATTGTGTTGATTTCTAGAAATTGTTGAAAAATAATTGATATTTAAAAATCATGGTGAAATTATTAAAATGGTTTGAAATTAGAAAGTGTTGAATTTTGGAAATCCTTTTTAGGATATGAGTTATTTGGTAAATTTGAAATTTCAAAGATTTCAGTTTATATTCAATGAGACTAAAATGTGTTTCTATATTGTTAGTTAAGATTTCACTAGGTATGAATCATAGGAACCAATCAGAAGAGGAAGTGGAGATGTTAGTTTCACTCGAGCCATTTGTGAACCAAAATTTAGATTAGTGTATTGTGAAGCCTTTTTAAGTTGTGGATAGAGAGAACAAAATAGGTAAAAATGGTATTTGGATTGTTTTGGTCATTTTCAAAATAATAATTGATCATTATTTTAGGGTGATTCACAATATGTAAAGGTGTAATAATAGCTAAATATGATGAAATGAATCATCAATTTCTTTATCACACCAACTAATCTAATAGTGATGTTGGAAATGTACACTCTATAAGATCTTTCACACCAATAGATAGATTTATATGTTAAATATAAATTGGACCAAGGCATGGAATGGGATGATTTTGATGAATCTTTTAACAAAAAATTA
Source organism: Viscum album (assembly GCA_963277665.1). Classification (NCBI taxonomy): domain Eukaryota; kingdom Viridiplantae; phylum Streptophyta; class Magnoliopsida; order Santalales; family Viscaceae; genus Viscum; species Viscum album. Next base: position 807,368,594 of record OY728134.1, on the reverse strand, counting down.
TATCTTTATACCTTAATGATAGCCAGAACAAAAGGAATATTTATTTTGAAGCTATAGAACCTCAAAATACTAAAGTACATGGGTATAATCATGATTTTTAAAACTTTTAAACCCAATGTTGATGCTAGTTTTTCCATAAGGGAACAAATTTTTGAATCATGGTTGAGGATACTAATCCAATCAATAATTACAATAATGTGTATATTAGATTATACCAAGATTTTTAATCAAGAAATTTTAGGAGAAAGCTATATCTTAGGAAATAACGGGTAAAGAATAATGTTGATATGTATGGGTACTAGTGGGAAATCAAATTCTGGGAATAAGAAGATATAAGACACTTATTTCAAAGATAGATCTATGAATATAAATTAGGCAACATGATTAGGGAATATTCCTCCTAAACCAAATATTAATCCCAATTGATTTCAACATTTTTATCTCTATCACATGAAGTGATATTGTCTGAAACCACCAAAATTATGTCACAATTACAACCATAATGGACATCATAAAAGCTACTGTCACAAAACCCCAATGCTAGGATTTAGGGAAACATATCATACTTATCTAGCATCGTGTTCTTCGAAGGGATGTGTGTATAACAATAGTTCTCATTAAAAAAACTAATCTATCCATGGTGATTCTTGTAACACCATGCCACCTCAACTAGTGTAATCCCAATAGGAAACAATTAGAATTTTGTGGTGAGTAATATCTTGTATGGAGTTTATGTAGTGATTTTGAATCATCAGTTGGAACCTTCTATGGTGAGAGGTATGACTATTTTAAATTATACCCTTATAGATTCATTTTTTATTATGGTAATGTCCCATTTTCTTATTTATTCTCATGATGTTTATCTTCTAGGTTTTCATGTTGAGAATATGCCTTCAATTTTGAAACATCAAAATCATATTGGCTATAGAAAATATTGAGAATTGAATAGAAATTTGTGTTCTATAACTATGGATGTGGATAAATTGATTTGTGACCACTCTATACTTGGGATGTATTTTCATGACATAATCCTAGGTATGTATTTGTTGAATATTTTCAAATATCACATCGAAAAGTATACTTGAATGGTTTGTTTTAAAACTGATTATGGCATTAGGATACTTTTTAAATGAGGACAAAATGTGAAGGAAAGTGGAGTATGATTATTGGAAATAATATTTGGAACTATCTTATACCATTTGGGAGAATTGAACATGGAATCAATTGATAATATCAAGAATAAATATTTTCTAATCATTATGGATCAGTTCCTTGATGTTTTTCTGGACAATTTATTCGGGTTTCAACCAAAAAGATAAATGGATTTTATAATTAATATCTTTCCATAAACAAGTTATATTCAACTTCCATCTTATATTATGGAACCGATATAATTAAATTAATTTAATTTCAAGTTGGGGGTGCTGGAAAGTAAGGGTTTATTCGGCCTAGTACGTCTCTATTCCCTACACCAATTGTTTTTGTGAAAACTAATGATAGAAAACTTTGTAATTTATTTGATAAATAAATTAAGGTGAGCCTAATTTTTCCCTAAAAATGATTTGTGTTTGGTATATCTCCAATTTCATGTTTTGGATGTCGATATTACAATGAAATATTTCAGGAGTAGATATAATGATCGTGATTATGTAGTTATGCCTCTAGGTATTCTGACTGCACCATATATCTTTATGGGAATGATGGATTATATATTTAAAAAGTAACATTATTATTTTTTGGTGTTTTCTGATAAAATATTGTAGTGTTCAAAGATAATAGACGAGGATGAGAAACACATGGAAATAATATTGGGTATCATGTGAAATAATTATTTGTATGAAAAAAATTCAATGTTATATTTTTTAGTACAAGTTATATGTTTCATATGCCTTATTTTCATTAAAATTTATTTCTATGTATTCATAAAAGATAGAGGTTGGGATCTCTTTGAAGCCTTTATAGGATTCCATTGTGATAAAATTTTTCTTTCGCCTATCTGGTTATTAATAATTCTATGTTTATGACTTTTTACTACTATAATTACAATTTATATCTTTTATAATAAAAAATGTTCAATTCTAAAGGAATTATGAATTTCATAAGTATTTTCAAGAGAATAATTTTACACTTATATCAGTACTAATTCCATTTATTTTTGAATCAGTACATGGATATGTTGTGTATTAGGATGCTTTGAGATCTGGGTTGGGTTGTGTTCTCACGTAGAGAGATATTATTTCTTATTATGGCTCATGATACTTATGGTTTCAATATATTACCTTCCAAAAACATGTTTTCTAATTTTCTCTTCTAGTCCATTCATTGAGGGTGTGGTGTTGTTACCTATTTTGAGATATATGTATGGTTTTTACATATTATAATATCTTCAAACACATATCTCACAATGAAATGTGAATATGATAAATACAATATGGTTGGAATATAAAAAAATGTTTGACTTTAAATTATTGTATAAATTTGGAAAAGGGAAATCTATAAAATATTTCCTAAGAAGAAAATCATATAGTTAGTTAGTGAAATGGGTTTTAGTTCATGGGTATAAAATATTTTTGATAACTAATATGCACATGGATTGTAATATTTGAGGTAATGTTGTAGTTTTATTTTCGATTTATTTTCATCATGATTTGAATAATATCATTAAATATGTGTAGACACATGATTCTGAAATTGTTGCGATTAAGTCAAAACTTATTGGTGGGGAGGCCATTGAGAGATGGAATATTAATAGAGCATTGGTTTGTCTAGTTCAATATCATATGGTCATACCTATGTATTTACATGAATAACTCCATAATTAGGACCTTTATCTGAGATGAGATGTTTATCTTGGAATAAAAAAGAAACATAAGGCACTAAAAAATAATTTTGGTGGGCCAGATCAAAAAAATGTGGCAGATTTTTTTGAGATACCTCAACTCTTAGTAAGTTAAGGTATAACAAGAGAGGATAAAAGGTTTTCGATAGTCATTATTAATTCCCTTATGGAACTAGGAGTGGGTAAGTATGGATTTTGTAACAAGTCTTACAAGAATAATTTTGAATTACGATTCCAAATTGGTTATAGTGGATTGATTCATAATATTGAGCCATTTCATCCATTTTCATGAATCCAATATGGTAGAATAAATGTAAAAAATATATATTAAATAATTGGTAAAGTAGAATAGAATATGATTTTTGATAGTATCAAATAATGAATTAAGATTACGTCTCGTTTATTGAAATACTTAAAGTAGTCCCTTAGAACCCATTTGACCATGATCACAACGTATTATCTAGAAATGGATAGACCAAATTAAATGGTGATAAAAACACTTGAAGTCATTCTTAGGGATTTAGTAATAGATTTTTGTGGATAGTAGTAGGATCACATACCATTAGTAGAGTACTCATACAAAAATAGTTATCAGGACTCGATACATATGGATCATTTTTAATCATTGAATGAGAATCTGTTTCATTCTCCACATTTCTAGGTGGAAACATGTGAGATATAATTTCTTAAACTAACACTTGTATAAGAAACAATAGAGAATGTTTATTTGATCAAAATGTGGATGGATATGGTTCAAAGTTTTTAAAAAGAGTATGAAAATTAGTATCGATAACTATTTTCATTTTAGATGTTTGATCATGTGTTCTTGGGAATCATTCAAAGGATTTAGAATTTTCATTTTTGTATGAATGGAGAGCTATCTTCACGACACATAGGCATGTTGTAGATACATTAATGGGTTGGTCAGGTGGAATATCTGTTGGATTCTTCAAAAATATTCAGTCCAATGCATGAATGTTTTCATGTATCTCAATTAATGAGGTATAAACATGATCCTCTCAATGTGAATAGATGGGATCATATTAACCTAGATCCAGATTCTAAATTTGTTAATTTATGAGTGGTGATTATAAATTGGCCAGCTAATGTCTTGAATGGGAATGAAATATTCTTATATGGGGTTTTGTGGTAACATGGTGGGGTTCAAGAAGTAACATGGGAGTATGAAAAGGAAAATATTATCAAATTGACCCTAATTATTTATTCCAAATTTGTTTCTTAGATTATGGGATATAAAAAGACCATTGGTTGGGGGAATGTATCACTCCCAGTTTCTGGTACATGGTCCATTATTTATGTATTATTTTTATATGAAATGATTGGTATATGTTTTCATAGGTTTAGAGGATGTTTGGAATGTTATTGAGGATTTTATGGAGCTTCATCGTTAGTAGAAACAATGCAACACCTCCAGGAAGTCATGATACTAAAATAGTGGGTACTGGTTAAGAGCACGATTCAGCGTACAATTTAGCCACACCATATAGATACCCATGAGAAACCATCCAATAATGGTAATTGAGTAATATCATGGTTGGAACATGATTCTTATAACTTTTCATGCCAACCAAGTGAGGGGTTGTTTAAGGAAGGAGATTGTGCATGATTAATGAATGATTCTCCTATACATGAACCCTAACCCTGGACCGTTAATAATTATATTCGAAAATCACAGATCTAATATTCTTTACATCATAAACCACACATTTTCATCTAATAAATCCATATAATTATTTAAAATCCCTCCCATTGTTATGGAGACAATTCATTTTGATCCTTGAGTGATTACTAGGCTAATTTATGTGTATTGGAGGCTCTAATTCATCAGTATGTTCTCATTCTTCATCATTTTCCTTACATCTCTTCTTCTTCCCTCACATAGTATAATGGATATAGTTCTCTGGCGATATATCCATGTGGTATGATGTCAAAAGTTATGAGATATGACATTTCATATTGAAGGGAACAAGATTTATGGATGTTATTAGGAGTTTCAACTAGTTGTTTGAAGTCTTTGTTCCGTTCTTCATTTTTAGTTATGTTTGAGAGGTAGGTAGTTTATCCATGGAATCATATTAATTATAATTTCAAGGATTGATTAAAAATATATTTCATTTATTTATTTTTTTAATTAAAATCATTGTGAAATTTTATATAAAATAGCATTTGAAATATGGTTTTTGAAATCATGGGAATTTGATGAATATTTGGAAAAGAATTGTTTGTAATTATGAAATGGTGATTATAAAATTATTTTTAGATGATACAAGTAAGTTATTTTTAAATTATTCTATTGATTTGGGTTGAAATTATTTGGTCATTGTATTTGGGAATGGGAGGAATTGGATGGATATTGGTCTTGATGTACCAACATCAGAGGGACTAAGTATAGAACTGATGTTCCACCATAAATTGTAACTGGATTATTTCCTGATTGTGTGTTTTGGATGGGTGTCTACATAGAAATTTATATTCCAGATCACAAATTGAGAAATTGTTGAATGGATTCATTGATGCATTCCTTAAAAAATGGGTTTAATGTATTATTTTATTTATTTCTTTTGAACAATATTTTTGTTTGATATAAACTACATTAAATTTATTTTAACCTATTTTAAATAAATGAGAATTTTTTTATCCAAGTAGAATGTATAACAACCCTTCTTTTATTACAAACTTAAACATGATTTATTACATGAACTATTCACTTGATACAACATGGAAGATCGATAGGTCTAGTGTCTTTGGGGATTATGAACATTAAATAACCACTTAAAATATGAAACAGAAGATATTTATTGAAAAATTATTTTACATGAACACTATATTCCTTCATACTTAGCTTTGCATGGGATAAACTGAGGACATGCATAAGAAAAGGGTGTGCTATAAAGCCCAATAAGGGAATAAACATGTAATAACATGAGGCATACTGTACATTTTAGAAAATAGTCATATAAATGGAGAATAAGTGAAACATGAACATAAAATCATGATAAATCATGATAATCATAATGTGTAAATGTGACAACAACACTTAACATGGAATTAACATGAGATAAGGCTTATTGCACATAGAGCATGAATAAACCCTCATTGCACATGAAGCGCGATTAAACCCTCATTGCACTTGAATTAGCATGATTCAACACTCATTGCACATGATGTATCATGATACTATACTTTACCCAATTCATTGGAGTGCTATCAGGGCACACCCTTCTTAAACATTTCATTTCATGCATAAGTGTGACACATGGATCACATAAAATGGAATCAATCAGCATCATAAGTTATTCCATGATAAATTAATTTGGAATAAATACATGAAATTACCATTAAATATGTATATGTGCATAAAGGTTAAATCCCTTGATATATACATGAGTATGGTATTCACTACCCAATGATCTTGTCTTGGAAAAACTTAGTGCAATTTCAGTAGCATAACGGCCTGACATAAGGATTCATGAAAATTTTTGATGAGAGAGAAATTTGTGTTTCATCATATGTACATGAAATGTATACTAACGGGTTCATATATATACCTGTCCCAACAAACTTAATGTAATTTAGAGGCAGACTACAAAATAATTACTTGGATGTAAAAGGGGAGAGAGAAATCAATCACGAAATTTCGCTAAGGTAACAGGTGTACATGGGAGGCATTAATGATATATAAAGGGGTATCCCATCATCCAAACATAAATAGGGAAGTATGGGGGAGGTTTGGAATCATACCTCAATATTTGTAATTGAAAAAGGGCATAAAAACATAAATAAAATTGGACAAAAATGAGAAAGGAAGAAATCCCTTACATGGAAGTGTGACCCCAAAGGCTTGGGAGATGCTTGGGTGAGGCTTTTTGGGATCTTGGGGAACCTTGGGAGGATTTTAGAGAGAGTAGAGAAAGGATTTGTATAACTCGTAAGGCTATTAGTGAATAATAAGTGGTAGCTTGGGTGGGTTTAAATAAGAAAGGAGGGGAAATTCCTTATTATTTAGGTTTGGGACACCTCACATTAAAATAATCAAAACCACAAACCAGCCCATGGTTTTTGCCCATGGTTTTTGAAAAAGGGGATTGGAAGACAATATTTTATAAGTTCAATGGAATAAATTCTTAAAATAATAGGGTTGATTATGTGGAGGTGAGTTACACTCTCAAAGAACTCAGTTTAAAAAGACAAAATGTTTTATAAGCCTTGAAGGGTCCGCTAAAGCTTTGTAAAATAAATAAAACAAACCCAAAATCAAATTATTTTAATTTTAAAACATATATTGGCCAAAAATAATGTTTATAGTATTTTATTACACCACTATTTGGTCATTATGATGTTATAAAACACATTATATATTTACACAGTATTTAATTTTTACCCAAAAATTCGAATGTCTTACAAAATTATGAAAAATTCACCATTTGATAATTTTGATGTCATAATTACAAAAATAATATTAATTTTATCTAAATAATTTTATAAATATGTGAATTTTAACTTTTAAAATAAAAACCGACATTTATCGAAAATTCATGGGTTTTGAAAAAAACAAATTTCAAACCTTAATAAAAATTACAATTGTATTTATAAAATTATACGAGAATTTATATTTCGAAATTTAATAATAATATTTTATTAAAATACTATTTCATTGAAAAATCCATTTTTTATAAAAATAGATTTCTTAGTTCAATATTAACTAAAAAAACTATTTTCAAAGTAATAATAAACAGAATGTGTATTCTCTATACAAGAATAATGTACATAGTCATAGTTCTAGGGTCTCGTCACATAACCCCTTATAATACCTCCATAAGACTGAATGGTAAGGTGTGCGATGGTGACAGACTCTTGGGGTGGCTCAGATAACATCACTCGGGTGGTAATCTCTATTAACTTCCACTTCTCCAGTAGTCAGTTCTGCTCAAGATTAATGTGTTCAAGATCAGATTGGGATTGGTCAAGAGCAAAGCCCAATTATTCCACCTCCTTTCTGAGCTATGACAAAGGGGCTTCGTATGGGGTAAGTCTTCTGGATGAGGTCATCACTTCCTTTGTCTAAGTAAATTGGATTTGTTAAAGCCCTATATTTATACAAATCATGTGGTCATTGTTCAACAACTATATTAACAACGATAAAAATTTATAATGGTATTTTAAAATCCAAAACATAAAACCAATGAAGTTCACATTTTATATAACCATAATAATACATTTAATTATATCTAGAGTAATTTCTATTAATGAAAGTTTGTGTCGTTACAATCTTCCCCCCTTAAAAAATGTGCCACTCAAAATTTTATTTTCAATCTCTAAAATAAATGCGGGTAACTCTACTTCATCACTTACTCTGATTCCCATGTCGCTTGTTTGAACTTGTGGTTTTTCCACAACACCTTGACCAGGGGCATTGTCTTATTTCGTAAAACATTTTCTCTACGATTTAATATCTTCAATGGTTGCTCCTCATAATAAAGAAAATCCTCTAAATTTACTACCTATGAAGAGATTACATGTGAAGGGTCTGGTATATACATATATAATAGTGGTACATGAAAGAAATCATGTACTTTGGCCATGGTAGGTGGAAGTTCTAGTAGATAGGCCACAACCCCGACACGATCAAGAATCTAAAATGGGAAAATGTACCTTAGGCATAACTTCCATTTCTTTCCAAACCTAATGACCTTCTTCCACAGAGATATGTGTAGAAATACCATGTCTCCAACTTTAATCTCATGGTCTCATTGACAGTTATCTGCATAAATCTTATGTCAACTATGGGATGCATTGATATGATGCTGAATGGTTTTCACATTCTCCACCATTTCTTCGACCATTTCAAGTTCTAACTACATACTATCACCGACTTCATCCCAACATGTCGGTGTTATTAACCTCTTCCCATATAGAGCTTTATAATGTGTCATTTAGATGCTCTAGTGTAAATTGTTATTGTAGGATAATTCAACTAGTGGAAGATGTTGGTCCCAAAATCCTTTAAATTCCATTGAACGTGATCTTAACATATCTTCTAGTGTTTGAATAGTTTGCTCAGAATGGCCATCAGTTTGAGGATGATAGGACATACTGAAGATTAGCTCAGTATCCAGAGTATGTTGAAGACTCTTCCAAAACATAGAGGTAAATCTTGGATCTCGATCAGATACAATAGATTGTGGTACTCCATGTAGCCTTACCACTTCCCTGATATATATATGTGCCAGTTGATCCAATGAGAAATCCTCCCAAATTTCAATGAAGTGTGCATACTTTATAAGGAGATCTATAACAAACCATATTTCATTGTTTCCTTTGGATGTCTTGGGATGTACGGTGACAAAGTCCATGGTAATGTTCTCCTATTTCCATGCTAGTATGGGCAATGGATTCATCATCCCCTTAGACTTCTTCCTCTCTACCTTCACTTGTTGACACACCAGGCACTTTTATGTATACTCATTAATCTCTTTATTCATATTATCCCACCAATAATGATCTCGAAGATATCGATACATCTTGTTGTTTCTTTATGTGCATCATCCAAAAGTTTCTTCTTCAGCTCTGGACTTCATGGAACACATAGTATTTTCCCAAATGTCACAATTCCTTCTTCATTTACATTAAAATTTGAGGATTTTCCTTTTCCGATAGCTTCCACATTATTCTGAATTACCATATCATCCTTTTGAGCATCCTTTAACCTTTGCAAAAGGGATGGTAGATCAATCATTTGTGAAAGGATTTATGATGTTCCCTTCTTTATCACTCCCATGTCCATCTTCATAGTGTCTAAGAATATTGTATCCTTCACAATTCTCATCAATGATAGAATCATCGGGTCCTTTCTACTTAGAGAATCTGCCACCTTTCCCATTTTCCTGGGGTGGTAATGGATTGAACAATTATAGTCTTTGATCAACTCTAACCATCTTCATTGGTGCATGTTCAACTCTTTCTGTGTGAATATATACTTGAGGCTTTTGTGGTCCATATATATTTCACACTTCTCCCCAATGAGATAATGCTGCAAAATTTTTAAAGCGAAGATCAGAGTAGCCAACTCTAGATCATGTGTTGGATAATTCTTCTCATGAACATTCAATTGACTTGAGGCATTGGCAATGAATTTGTCATTTTTCATCAACACACAGACCATGCCACTCTTTGAAGCATCACTAAATACCACAAAAAGTTCTCCACTTGTGGGTAAAGTGAGAAAAGGTGCAGTGATAAGCCTCCTTTTAAACTCCTTAAATCTTTTTTGCATTCATCACTCCATGAAAACTTTACTCCCTTCTGAGTTAGCTTGGTAAAAGGGTTGGAAAATCGTGAGAAATTTCTCACAATTCATCGGTAATATCCAGCTAATCCTAAGAAGCTGTGGATTTTCATTACTGATGATGGCCTCATCCATCCCTCTATTGCAGTTTTCTTGGAGGGATCCATAGATATCCCATTACTTATGATGATATGGCCCAAGAATGAGACCTCCTTCAACCCGAACTCACACTTGTTGTACTTTTCATAGATCTTCTTCTTTCGGAAGGTCTCTAGTATAGTTCGTAGATGCTTCTCATAATCCTCTTTGGTTTTGAATTATATTAGAATATCATCTATAAAGATGACCAAAAATTTGTCAAGGTAATCTTTAAAGACTCTATTCATCAAATCCATGCAGATTTCTGGAGCATTAGTGAGTCTAAAAGGCATTACTGGGGATTCATATTGCCCATAACATGTACAAAAATAAGTCATGGGGATATCTTATTTCTTCACCCATACTTGATAATATCCCAACCACAAATCTACCTTGAAAAGTATTGTGCTCCATGAAGCTGATCAAACAAGTCATCAATTCGTGGGAGAGGATACTTGTTCTTTATTGTGATTTTGTGAATCTAATGATAATCGATGCAAAGGCACATTGACTCATCCTTCTTTTTAATGAAGAGGACTGATGCACCCCATGGAGACACACTTGGGCGTATAAAACCTATATCTAGATTCTCCTGTAGTTGTTTTTTCAACTCCTCAAGCTCCACAACATCCATTCTATACAGATTCTTGGATATTGCCAACACCCCAGGTATAAGATCAATTGATAATTCAACATCTCTTCTAGGAGGAAGACCAGGTAATTCTTCGAGAAACACTTGAGCGAATTCCCTAACAATAGTCATGTATTCAAGGATGGTTGCCTCATTAGACTCAATCATATGAGCTATATACGTGTGCTAGTAGGGTAGTAATATCCATGATTGGGATGATGGTGCTAAAGAGGATTCATCTTCCTCCTTGCACTTGTATATAATCCGAGGTTGATTCTCCACATGGAGAGTGATTTCCCTCTCACGAAAATTTATGTTGGCTCTGTATAAGGAAATACAATCCATAAAAATAATTTCATCAAATTTTACCAGATGGAGTATGATGAGGTTCGTCAGGAAGTTCAATCCACCGATTAAGGCAGGTGAGGAGTTATATTCATGGGATGCAATGAATTCTCCATTTTCTGTACTCACCGACATCTTTAATTCCTTTATTTGAGGTGGTGTTGGGATTTTTCTACTAAACATTAAGGATATAATGGAATATGTAGAACCTGAATCAAAATGTAAGTTATCTATTATTGAATGAATAATTAGAATACCTATCACCACATCTTTGTCAAGGTTCACTTTGGCAGTTGTGATGGAAAAAGATCGCCCTTACTGCCTTGGAGGTTGTTGGTTGCCTCCGAAAACCCTTAACTTAGAGAACTGATTTTCAAGGTGCCCTAGTTCTTTGCAGTTGAAGAAATGAACAATGCGTTGAGAGTCGAATGGAGTGTTCCTCTCCTCTATCATAGCTGTGGGTTTTTCTTTCAGACCATTAATATCCAGGTTCCCTTCTCTTCCACACCTAAAGAATTTTTTCATCCCCTTCAGTCAATTTCTGGGGTGCTTATTTCCGCACCTTTGGCAAGTGGGGTACTGGATTTTCATAGCACCATTGGATTTATCCATCGGACCTCCATAATTGAAGTCCACCTTACGCTTCTTATCCCCATGATACCACTAGGAATCTCTGATCTCCATTTCAACCTTGAGGGCACATCATGCAATTTCTTCATAGCTGTCGAAGTCACGAATCACCAGTGATTTCCGTAGGCTAGGTTTTATCCCACCAAAGAAGTGGTCAAACTTGCATTCAGGGGAAACGACAAAGCTGGAGGTGTATCATGAAAGCCTTGTGAAGTTTTCCTCGTACGCTCTGACAGATTTGTCTTCTTTTTTCTTGAGGTAAAGTAATTATCTTTCCATCTTAAGTGGGAGGGTGCGTAGAAAATATTTATCGAAAAACATATTCCAGAAATACTTCTATTCTAATGCCTAAATCACTTCCTCAGGCTTCATATTTTGGATCAACATCCAAAATTGATCAGATTCACCCTCCATATGATAAACATCCAAGATAAATTTCTCATGTTCAGAACATTGAAGGATGGAGAAGATTTTTTCAATTGAGTTGATCCATTGTTCGACAATTGAGGGATCAGATGATACATTAAATGTAAGAGGCCTTTGCCTCATGAAGCTCCTGATAGTAAATTTTTATTTCTTAGGGTGGTTTGAACATTACTCTTGACCCATGATTCTATTCAAATCTTGAGTTAACTGAGAGAGAAGCATGAAAAAGTTTTCGATTCCCGCTCCCATCGGATTGGGCATCTCATTAGTATAGTCATCACATTGATCTTCAAATCAGTTGTTAGCCTGAGTCCTCCTATTATCGAACATTGGTTGGAATAAGATGAAAGTTAGGGGTAACACATAAAGGGTAATCCAAAAACATATGACTTATAAATAGCTTTTATTTCTTTAACTTATTAATCTATAGGCTTTAATCTACGTTATCCATGATCTACTTTCTAACATGTATCCTTAGGGATTTATTTTTAATTCCATTAAAATGGTTCATACTAAGATTTTGAATTTACCAATGCATATCCCCTGGGAGTATCATAACCAAGAGTGCATCAAGGCCCATTGTCATGTACTAGGATACCCCAGGTCAAGACCAAAACTCCTTTTCAGGGTTTTCACCCCTAGGTACAACGATGCCAGAGCTGCCTCTACCAACTCGTATCCAAACAGTGATGTATTTTCTTGATAAACCACATACTAAATACCCACCAAAACATATGGATGTTTTTATTATACTTAGTCTTTCCAATAAGTCTTAACTAGGGTTTTGTAATCCTAATCCCAAAAATAATTAAAACTATCCTCTTATACCAACTATAAAAACCCTTCTTTTATTACAAACTTAAAAATGATTTATTACATAAACTCTTCATTTGATACAACATAGAAGATCGAGAGGTCTAGTGTCTTGGGGGATTAAGAACATTAGATAACAACTTAAAACATGAAACACAACATCTTTATTGAAAAATTATTTTACATTACCACTACATTCCCCCATACTTTGCTCTGCATAGGATAACCTGAGGATATGCAAAAGAAAAGGGTGAGCTATAAGCCCAGTAAGGGAATAAACATAGAATAAAATGAGGAATAAAAAACATGTAAGACAATATTAATATCAATGGATCATATGATAAACAAGAACATAAAGGCATGATAACATATGATAATAATAACATGGAAATGTGGCAACAACACTTAACATGAAATTAGCATGACCAAGGATCATTGCACATGGAGCATGAGTAAACCCTCATTGAACATGAAGCACAAGTAAAATATCTTTGCACTTTAATTATCATGATTAAACACTCATTTCACATGATGTATCATGATACAATACTTTACCCAATGGATTGGAGTGCTATCAGGGAACACCCTTCTTAAACATTTCATTTCATGCATAAGTGTGCCACATGGATCATATAACATGGAATAAATCAACATTATATGTTATTAAATGATTAAGTAATGTGGAATAAATACTTTAAAGTACCATTCAATATGTATATGTGTATAAAGGGTAATACCTTGATAGATACATGAGTATGGTATTCAGTACACAATGATCTTGGCTTGAAAAAATGCGGTGTAATTTCAGCAGCATAACGGCTTGACATAAGGATTCATGAAAATGGTTGATGAGATAGAAATGTGTGTATCATCATATGTAAATGAAATTATTAGTAATAGGGTCATATATATACATTTCCCAACAAAAGTTAATGGAATTTAGATGCATAATACAAAAGAATTACTTGGATGTAAAAGAAGAGAGAGAAATCCATCACGGAATTTTGGCATGGTAACGGGTGTACATGGGAGGCATTAATGAGAGATAAAGGAGTATCAAATCATCCAACCACAAATAGGGAAGTATGGGTGAGGTGAGAAATCATACCCCAATATTTTTAATTTAAAAAAAGGTCATAAAAACTTAAAGAAAATTGGAAAAAAATGAGAAAGAAGAAATCTCTTATTTGGAAGTGTGATCCCAAAAGCTTGAGAGAGGCTTGGGAGAGGCTTCTTGTGAGATTGTGGAGACTTGGGAGGATTATAGAGAGATGAGGTCATGGGTTGGTCGAACTCCAATTTGTTTTAGTGAAGAGTAAGTGGGAACTTGGTTGGGTTTATATAGGAAAGGAGAGGAAATTTTTTTATTGTTTAGGTTTGGGACACCTCACAATAAACTAATGAAAACCACAAACCAGACCATGGGTTTTGCCCATATTTTTTCCAAAGGGGATTTGAAAAAAATATTTTATAAGGACAATGGCCTAAATTCTTAAAATAATAGGGTTTTCTTATGTGGAGGTGAGTCACACTCTCAAGGAAAACAATTTAAAAAGACAAAATGTTTTATATGCCTAGAAGGGTCCACTAAAGCTTTGTAAAATAAATCAAAAAATCCCAAAATCACATTATTTTAATGGTAAAACATGTATTGGCCGAAAATAATGTTTATAGTATTTTATTACATCACTATTGGGTCATTAGGTTGTCATAAAACATATTATATATTTAAATGGTATTTAATTTTTACCCAAAAATTTGACTGTCTCAGAAAATTATAAAAAATTCACTATTGGATAATTTTGATATCTTGATTCCAAAAATAATATTAATTTTATCTAAATAATTTTATAAATAATTGAATTTTTACTTTTAAAATAAAAACCCACATTTATCGAAAATTCATGGGTTTTGACAAAAACAGCTTTCAAAACTTTATAAAAATTACTATTGCATTTATAAAATTATATGATAATTTATATTTAGTAATTTAATAATAATATTTTATTAAAATAATATATAATTCAAAAATCCATTAATTCATCAAAATATATTTCTTAGTTGAATATTAACGAAAAATACTATTTGTGTTTTAAAAACTATTTACAAAGTAATAGTAAAAATAATGTATATTCTCTATGCAAGAATAATGTACATAGTCATAGTGTTAGGGTCTCATTACATAAAACCTTATAACAACCGCAGAATAATTAAGGGTAAGGTGTGCGATGGGGACAGACTCTTAGGGTGGCTCGGATAACATCGCTCGAGTGGTAATCTCTATTAACTTCTACTTCTCCTGTAATCGGTTCTTCTCAAGCTTAATATATTCAAGCTCGGATTGGGCTTGGTCAAGAGCGAATCCCAATGACGCCACCTCCATTCCGAGCTCTGACAAATGGGCTTCATATGGGGAAAGTCTGTTAGATGAGGCCATCACTTCCTTTGTCTGAGTAAATTGGATTTGTTAAAGACCTAAATTTATATTAATCTTGTGATCACTGCTCAACAACTATATTAGCAAAAATCAAAATTAAAAATGGTATTTTAAAATCTAGAAACATAAAACCTATGAAGTTCATATTTTATATAACCATAATAATACATTTAATTAAATCAAGAATAATTTCCATTAATGAAAGTTTGGGTCGTTGAAGAATGGTTTTGGAAGTCATTGTGAAAATCCTAGTCTGTTATATACTCACCCCCTTCTTGGAAACTTTGTTGCATTATCTTATTTCATATATCGAGACACAAGTGAAGGAATTGTATCCCAATTCTTTAGTGATGCTACATAATATATGTGTTTTGTAATGTGGAAATGGATCTCAGTTTAGGTTAGGAGTTTTTGAGTCGATGTATCTAGTTTTTTTGAGATTTTTTGGCCTTGGTTTCTAATTTGTACTCTGATATTATTGATGGTTTAATTGGACTTATTTCATTTGGATCCAGTTATTGTACAATATATAGTGGTTTGTTTTATTTTTATCTTATTTTTATTATTTATTTTAAATTGTAGTATTATCTCATATTTTTTATGAATTATATAGAATTTATTTCTTTCCATTTATGTCTTTGTAATGTTAATTGAGGCATAGTTATAACTCCACACATTCCCTATATAATGGGTGAGGAGAGGTATGTTATAGGAAAATAAAAAATGGGGCTGGTCAAAATTCTCTTCAGGATGAAAACTTTCCACTAGTTGGTAGGATCGATACATGAAACTAATTTCCACACCATTCATAACGTAACACACATACATTTTAAAATAATAACATTATATTCGATACCATATATTATTTTCCACACAAATCATTAACGAACAATGAAATATTATTATTTTAATATGATTGTAATTTTCTATCCATTTAATTGGTGTGTATGAATATTAAAAATAAAATTTTTAAATTTTTATAATGATCCTACTCAATAATAATTTATTGTGTAATTCTTTAAAAATAATAATTTAATTTTTTCTTGTTATTTTGGGTTTCAATAATATATATCCATAAAAAATGATTGTTATTTCATTTTTGAAAGGCTAAGAATATTAATTTATTTCACATATGGAAATGGTAATTTATAAAAAAGAATATAATTTTTAAAATAATCCTTTAAAAATTATCTTGTTATTTATTTTAGCATTTTTCTAAAAGAATTAATTTCTAGTGAATAGTGAAAATATTGGTTTTTTATTGAAAACAATGTTTTTATTTAAAGAATTTATAAATATCAATTTTATATTAAATGGTTTGATTGTAAAAATAGTTATAAATTATTATTAATTTTTCAATTACGTTACATAGAGTCAATTTTATTGATTGATTTGGTTAAATAAAATATTTATTTTTCAATAGATCTTTTCCAAAAAAATGTTTTTTAAATGATTTTTTCTGTTTAATATTTAATTAAATTCTCACACATGAATTTTCTTACTCACTAAAAATTGGTTCAATATTTGGTATCAGGGGGTCTAAAATTGTAAAATATATCACATTTATTATTTCTTTATGAACAGTATCTTTAGTAAATATTTCTTAACACAATAAATGTAAACTGGGTTAATTAGGGGTGAAAATAATTTATAGAGGACTAAATTATAACTCTATAACATTCCTATATTTTATTTTATGAGTATATTTTATAAATAGTTATCCAATAATATAATTTCTGACCTTTTCCTGTCATTCAAACATGATTAATACATTTATAATAATTTATGTCAATCAAAGGAAAAAATAAAATTTCATTGGTTTTGTTATCTTTATTTTCTTAAAAATGTTATTAAAAACAAGGTCTATTTATTATTTAATGTTCATTTTAAAGATAAATAATATTATTAACATGGTAATTATTTTATAATATTTAGTTATTTAATAGTTACTATAAACTCTTCTACAACACATACACAATATTTATTCAGTTATCATAAAAATACGAATATTAAAGTAATCAATGTGATATATTTTGACAAAATTATAGTGTTCTGTGAATTTTTTAGATACATATAAATTATTGAGTATCTGTGAAATTATTATATTTTAATTCCATATTATTCTTGTTTCCTTTAAATTAAAATTAAATGAACACTATAATAATTGGCATTATTGATACTTAATGAAAATAATATTTTATTTAACCATTTAAAACTAATAAAAATAATGAAATAAAACAAGGTGGATAATATATGGTCTATAATTTAATCCCTATGATATTTACGATCCAATTGGTATATTATATGTAAATGATAACCCTTTAAAAGTGGAAAATATTTTACCAAAGTGAACAATAAAACTAGTTTAATAGAGGGTTAGACTAAAATGGTAATTGTTAAAGTGATTTCAAAACATTTATAATTTTATATTATGGCTATATATAAAACTTATATCATATAAATTTTGGTTATTATCCATTTCTAATTGATCGTTGTGAATACGATAATAAAGATTTCATTCTTTTTGAAAATTCCATTTGAGTTTACTCCCCCACTTATAAAGGCACTACCTCTTCTCTCCAATGCAACCATAATGATTCATTGACCTTATAAAATACCAATATCTTCATAAAATACTTCCCCAATTCCCCAATTGATTTTGGAAACCCCTGTTAGGACGAAATTGTTTTTAATCATAATGAGGTTTTCCGAAGAATATTTATCATTTTAGACAAAGGGTTTTGTTTTATTTATTATTTCACATATTTATAATCTAAAAAAATAATTATGATATAATAAAGTCATACATTTCTATATATAGAAATTTTTTTAGGTCAATGTACTACCTAATATACACATCCTCTTCCATAAAATGGGAAACAAAATCATCGTTTATGTGTACAACATACAACCTCCTCGCGAACTGATGTAATTTGTTTTCTATAATAACCAATACCTAATGACATTATTAATTTATTAAATATATAAATATATATAACATTAAAGATATATTTATCATTCTGGAATGATATTATTTTTTATAATTTCAAACCATTCCATTTATTTAAAAATGTTAATGTTGTTCGTGAATATGTGTGGATTACCGCCTTAGGGGAATGATTTTATTTTTTATTCACAACCATATCACATTATTTATATATATTTGTTTTTATAAATAAATAATATCATATCTATTGTATTATTTTCCTTCTTTAAATGTAAAATAATATTATTTTCTATCCATCAAGATCGTTGAAAAATGGAAACGTTACTCTTGAGTACGTACAACTTACCTTCCAAATGATTGTAATGTAGATCCATTTTCATTAAAATATTTCATTATTTGTATAATAAATATAATAAATCTATAAAAATTATAATTATTAAAATATTATTATTGTTTGAAAGTTGAAAAAATTACTTCTTTTTCCATAGTCAACCTACCAACGTCATTTTGGTCATATATAATGAATATTCTAAAAATTTCCAAAGTAACGAAAATTAATTAACTAGTTAAAAATAAAATGTTAATAAAAAATAAGAAATAAGAAATAAATAAAATATAAATGAAGTAAATAATTAAAATAATTTTAATACTTAGGAAGAAATATAACCTAAGTGACATGTTGGACCTGAGGTGGGTGATGCCGCCTCAATTTCCTTTAATTGAGGAATACATTAATATTATCCTACTAATTTATTTTTTATTGTATATATAATTCCCCTTTTGAATATAATATCATTAATCATAATAACTCGTGAAATTTTATGTTACAATTCATTTTACATAATCTTATGAAATTTTATTTCAATGAACTAGGTGTTAAGATGGTAAATAACCCTAATTATTTTCCCTGGGTTATATTAATTATCCATTATATTTGATATTATATGATTATATGATTCATTAATATTAAAAACATTATATTTTATTTCCACTATTTATATTGATAAACATTTCATACATAGAATCAGTACATTGATTAGCTATAACTCCAACTCTATGATCTTTGTAAGAGATTTCATCTCAATTTTCACACCATTATGACATATTTGGTTTTATGAACATATATATTTTTTATGAGGTGTATACTCTTACCCTATGATATATTATATCATGAATGAAATTATTTTTAAGATATTTATTTTTTCATTTACTATTATCTCATTCATCGTTGTTAGGATTCCAAAGTTACCTAAGTGGTATGTTTTTATTTCACAATCTCTTCATTATTTACGATTATTTGTGTTCAAGTTTCTAGAGCATGAATTATTTTATCATTATATATTGGAATATATATTTATAAATAAAAATATTTCCTTTCATTTTTTTCATCATTATATAATAGGGATATTGAAAATATTCTTTTTGAGGAAAACTAACATTCATTTTCTATTAGAACAAGACACATTTCTTTCATATCTAGATTTTACAAAAAATAATTGAATTAATATTTTTAATGTTCTTTGTTATATTATTGATGGTTGTATTTCCAGAATTTTACTTTTTTCATAATTGTTTGGATGAAATATTATTTTAATTTTTTTAATGATGTAACTTTTTATTTTTTATTGAATATGTGACAAGAATATTTATTTTAAAATATTTGCAGAGAATATAATTTAATTTCATTATGACTACACAATTCATTGAAGTTAACTTTAAAATTTTTCATTTTTTTTATTGATTTTCAATCAAAATAGTTAAGACATTTTTATTATTAAAAAGTTATTATCAAAGTAATATGGTTATTTTCCATATGAATGTATTTTAATGATAATTTTTCATCAATAACAACATCCATTAATTTTACATATACTCAATTGGGTATATATTATAAGGACACCATCATTATTAATTATATGAATTATATATAATCAGTTTAAATGGAGATAATATTTACATAATTTATGCTAATTTTTAAAGATGAATGTTTATGTTAATTAGGTATTGAATTGTTATTCTACAATTTATTATATTGAATGCATTGGAATTAGAATGTGTCAAGGGAGGCTAGTCAGAGATCAGAGATGCATTGTTTTTTCTCAAGAGACAATCCAAATTTTAAATTTGGCTAAGGCCTCACCAATTTAGATAATATGTCTCAATATATATAATTTATGATATTATCAAGACGTATTGCATTATTAATTCCATAATTTTGAGATTAGTTATAAATTTAGATGTGATTATTTGAATATTTAAAATATCTTTGAATATGTTTAAATCTATTATTATTATTTATATGTAATTATTTCAGTATCATTTATTCATCCAATTTTATTCTATATTCTCTACTCATTGATCATATACAATGTTCTTTATATTAAATAAAATTTCATATTGATTATAGTCTACTATACATAACCCTTTCTGAGCCTTTTTTACTCTCCCTATATTTTGTTTCTTTTCCCTAGGATACAAATAAGGAATAACAAAATTACTTCAAGAATTCAAAATTTTTAGATTCATTTTTTTTGTAAATTTATTTTTTGAAAAATAATGTTTGTTTTAAGTATGTATCTTTTTTACCAAGACTAATAAACTATTCAGTCATTTGGAATGAAATCTATAATACCTTATTCCGATGTAATCGTGTAACAACAAGCTCTGGGATAATGGGTTTAGGTTATTTATACATTGTATCAGTGTATTTTTATTATAAATATTGTGTAGTAGATTTATGAATACAAAGATTAACCACAATATTGGGACTATTTGATAATCAACATATAATATGAGATACAGTCTCTCTTCATATCATCTCTCTTTCATATTCAAAATACAAGAATGGAATTCTCATATAAAGATTGAGTTTATACTTTCTTTTGGAAAAAATATCATTAATGATAAATGTGATAATTCTCACATTTTCATTAAAAAATAATTAATTTTAACAAATGTAGAATATTAGTATCTCTTACAAATATATCATTTTTCTTATTCTTCTCTACATTTTATATTCAATAAATATCACGAGAATAATATTTTTAGTTTTTCAAATGGAAATACTTAGATGTCCATAATGTGATCTACTCACTCAATTCTCTATAATATTCAGTCTCCATACCTTCTTGTAATTTAAAGTTTCTCAAATGGTTAATGTATTGGTTACTGGATGTGAGTCTTTCATGATTTATACCTTGTAATGTGTCCATTAAAAACATTGATTAAATTGTTAAATAATTTTCATTTATATTAGGACCTTCCATTTTTTACATCCCATAAATATTGGCTTATTATTCCTCAAGATATCCAATAATAATTCTCACATAATCTATTTTGTTTTGGATTTAATGAAACCTCTAGAAAGAAAAAATGACGCATATTTCATTATGACTAACACAATGCCATTAAATTTTAATCACCCCTCTAAATGATCCTTTATGGAGATCTACTATATTTTTTAAAAATTGAAGAACATTTATGAATTACATGGAATATTGGGGGATGCCATACAAATGTTCTAGAAAATCATTTTATCATTTTCATATCATCCTAGTGACTTAAAAATACACAAATCAAAAATGGGTTTCCACACTTATATATATATATATATATATCACATTTTACCTCAATAGTTTTCTGAATTCTAAATATCAATCTCTTAGATACTATTACGTATGAATGAATGACCCTTTTCCAAGATTTAGAGAGACACTTTTGTATCCCATAGGATTGTCAGATAAAATCATATGTATTTATAGTGAAATAAAGATGACTATTATGTATATTGGGGTTAGTAAAATATTAATAAACTTAAACTCTAACATTTCATATTATCTATGAATCTTATTTTAATTATGTTTAAATAATTATAAATACTTCAATTTATATTGGTGTAACATAAAATAAACATTAATAGTCACTAAAATAATTCATATGACTATAAAACATATAATGACTCATTATAGTATTTTAATACACCTTCAACTGCCTCAACTTCCATTGTCTATTATTTAAAAATCATCAAATTTACTTGTTCATGTCACTTTATCCTTCACTATAAGACAATACATAAGATGGATATTATAGTCTCTACTTTTCAACTTCCCCACGGATATCTAGAAATCAATATACTCCATGGAAGACTTCTTGGTACATCGACTTCCTCAAATATATCAAATCCAAATTTGAACACAAATTTTCACGAAAGGGGTTTCTTATCCATTAATTAAACTTTAAAAATATATACAATAGAAGTAGACTCCATCCAATATTTTTAGAAACTCCATCCATTTTCTACATATGAATTCATATTTAAATATATTTAAATAAGTCAAACAACATATTTTATATATGAATAACCTTAGTAACTCTCTATTTCATCATTGATAATAATTCATGGACTCACCTACGTTACATTAACTTACTCATTGATCATTCATGGAAGCACATTTATTTCTTATACACCTTAATAACATAGATTTACCATGAATTAATATCCAATCCAAATATGTGATGGTTTCACTAATGACCTCTAATATTTCTCGGTAGACTATATGGACTTAATAAAAAAACAATTTATTCTCATCACATATTATTTTGTGCTCTAAACTACTTTAAAAAGTCTCTTACCAATTTGTTTTTTAAAATATTCCCATTCAAAAAAAAAAACAAAAAAACAAAATGTGCATTGAGAAATCCCATCCCCATTTCATTTTATGCAAATACCCATATATAAAATTATTGTGATTTTTTTTCATATTATAGTCTATCAAATTATTATGAATATATATACCTAATCATGAGATATAGTGTTATAAATTTACTTAAAACTACAATACATCAATTACATCACATTATTTTGATGTGAAAAATACAATGTATAGGAAAAAAGTGGGATTAATTTAGATAATAATGTACTCTATAATCCATTAATTGTATGATATCCACTAAAAAATATTTATCAAGGAATATTTAAATATTTTTAGTCTTATATCAATTTTTCAATATATTATCATAATATTCTCAAATTGAATTTCATCACTCTTTTTAGACCACAGTTGAAAAATTCCTTCATTTTCATGTAATAGATAAAAAAATTCACCTCCATATAATCGATACTTGATAAAATGGGATGAGAGAAAATATAGGCATACCTTTCTAAAGACATAATTTAATGATGTTCTAAATTTACAGATATGTAGGATATATTAACTTCTAGTAGTGTTATCAAAGATATACCCCTTAATGGATTCATTCTAGGGTCGCATGATCATGGTTGATTTCATTAACAAATATGTTTCATGGTAATAAATGTTAAATGAATTCTATTATTTTTTAATTCTAATATGGAAAATAGGTTTGAGAGACTACTAGAAAACTATATTCTCCATCAAGAAAATACAATCTCCATTATTTCCACGTAAATAATGGACCAAGGTGGAGATTATTGAATAATATGCATCTCAGATACTATTTAGTGAGGGAAATTAGTTTGAGTGCTTCTTTTCAAATAGTATACTCTTCCCATTTTATCTCTATATTTGAGTGAAATATATATTCTTGAACTTTTTGAATTAATTGGAATAATTATTTATAGGAATCATGGATTCTTATATTTTTTAGAAATATCCTTGTGTAGAATCATATTATCCACATAAATCATTAATTTACATATATATCAGATCTTCATATTTATATTATTTAATATATATTTTTTATGGTTACATTATCAAAAAATTATTTTAAATGATTCAATCCACATGCATGTTTCATATAGTTATTCAATAACTCATAGTCCATCTTTTATATACATCTTATCAAGAAACTATAGTTCCTATTCATGTGGAGTTTCTTAAATCACTATAGAAAATTCATTATCTCATAACATTTATATTTTTATTTCCATTTCTAATTGTTTTGGCTGAATGATCACGTATTCTTTAAAATGGTAGTAATATTTATTAGATCATCCATATGGACTCTCATAAATGATTATGTTACCAACATTAGGAAACTACTCGTATTATATAATTTATTATATTGATATATCTTTCACTAAAACAATATCTTTATTTCTTATTTTCTATTTTCCATACTATGTTATCGACTTTCAAAATATAAGTATATTTTCCTTCTAGGTAAAACACAATTATCATCCATTTTGGGATTAATCTTCTTAAAATGTGTTTTTCACATAAACCAATGCAGACTAACCTTCATCATTTGCATTATTTTTGGTAGTATGTGTGGTCATCAATAATTGGAATAATTTTACACATGATTGGATTATTGGAATATCATTATTCTCCCCCTTCGAACCATTAATTTCATGTTCTGAATACTTTTATAGGATTTCCAATCTTTTGGAGATGGGTAATTGTGTAAAATTATTCAATGTGTATTGCATCAAAAAATATTTTATCCCCATTGTTATATGAATTATTTTCTATACATTAGTTGATATATTATTCCAATAATTAGTATCATTCTTTTAAACCATACATAGAACCACAAGAAAAAATATAATTAATTTATTTCTAAAATAATTCTCTATTGATTTGACACCTTATTGTTTTTTATGTATGATTATGCCCTAATTTGGCTTCATTTTAGGGGACTATTATCTTTATTATGCATACATAATCTATATATGTAGTGTTGGATTTATTATAAATTTTAGTAATTCATCATTTTCATTATTGTTATATAAAATATGCATTGTATATTATAATAGAATAAAAACAATCCAAATGTAATGGAGTGCATGATACAATTTCTTTTGAGATTACAATATTTTTTTAAACATCATATAGGTATTTTTAATAATGAACCCCTTGGATATATTTGTGAAAATAACTATTTTCCAAACAGTCAATAAAAAAAAAACTTATATCACTTCTAGATTTTTATGATTATTCTTCAATTCAAGACACATAAAGTTGAGTATATTTTTATCATCATATGTTGAGTTCAATCAATATTAAAACTTTTTTTATTCCATAATTATTACCATCATGTTTACTATTCTTCTCTTGAAATTGATTTTCATGATGTTTTACATTACTGGATTTGATTTCATGTTTTGAATTTTATTAATTCAACAAAATAATTTTTATTTTCTTCTACTATATAGAAATTTTATTATAGACTTTCCAAGGATTAAAATTTTTCTTGGATTTTATTTTTTAGTTCCTTCACAATTTGGAGTATAAATATGCAAGCACTACATTCATAGAACTTTTGAAATAAACATGTTTAGTGAGTTTTATATGTGTGGATTTCCTTTATTCTTTTTTTATCCATAATTTCCATATCATTTTTATGTTGAGTAATATCCTATTATATGATTACAAAAGAGTCATAAGAAAATGTGACTACATATCTAGGAAATGTTTACATATTCATCATCAAATAAGAACTAGAAACATCATTTTTTTGTATCATATTATTCTTTATAGATTACATATTCTCTATTTATAAATGGTTCATAAAAGGAGAATCTTTGATTAGAAATATAATTTACATCATATCCATATAAAATAATTAAATATTGTAAGGTTGAATTGTTATCGATTTCCATGGTATGAAATATAACAACTAGTTCTGCATTATCTATGATTAATTTATCTTCACTGGTTCAAAAGTATATAGAAACTAACTTCAATCCACCATCCATATGTGTGATACATTATATATATATTTTTTTCATTTATTATTCATGTTCATTAGAGTGTTAAATGATATTCAATTCTAAATAGTTGTTGTTACATCTTCTCTGAGTCATAAATTCACATTTCTATTAAAATGGAAACTCAAAATATCAAATAATTTAACATTTTGAGACATTGAGAAATAAAATAGATGGGGAATTACATATAGGTCAACAATTATTGTTCCACCAGCTCCGCTAATACCATACAGAGGGGGTGAATTAGTTCATAGGAATATTAATAATTTAAATATTTTACTTTTCCACGCTATATTTATTTAATGGATAGACCATTAAAACATTTATAACCATCAATTTTAATGAGATTAGTATTATCATGATAGTAAGATAATAAGAAAAATCATCAGTTCATATTTGGGTTATCCTAAAATGTGAAAGATGGTGTCCTTAGTATACAGTGATTATGATCCCACTAAAACCCTAATTCCCAATTATAATAATGAGTAAAAATATTAAAGGGTATATCATAAAACTTTTTATCCTATCACTGACAAGGTATAATTGATTGGAACCAATTGGAAAATTGGGAACCCATTTTATATAATAAGAATTTGGCATCAACCATGTCTTTCTCTTAACAGAAAAAATTCAATTAGCACTTTCTTGAAGTATGATCCACATGGTAGATGATTTAAACCTTCTTCCAAGAATATATGATTTTCTTCCCCAATATATTTACATTTCATGAGATTTCTATTCTATAAAGAAATTAAAACTACGTTGTTTCACTATTCCTTGGATATTATGATATATATATATAGTTATATTTCACACATCATTTACTTTCCTAATAGTCAGTAGTTAGTATGTGGGTGTCTCCCATTCTTTTATACATATTCTTAAATTCATAATGATTATCCTCTCATTAATACAATTCATATCTCCGTTACATTAAAAAAAATAATATATTTAATTAAAATAACATTAGTTATCACTTTTCCATTTATTAAGATTAATTTTCACCAATGGTTCACATGTGGCTCTCTTCCCCCTCTATCATTCATCTCATTTGCTTCTTATTTTTATATCAATTAAATATTATAAAAGAAAATATTTTGATATTTTAATATAGAAATCCATCAATGTGAAAATTGTGATATCGTCACTAAATTATCCAGAATCCTTATTCATTATAAAAACTAATCAAACATAGTTTCCTCTAATAACAAAATTACAAGTAATTGGATTATATACTTCCATTATTTCCTCCTTATTTAGATGACTTTCATTAATCAGATGTAACTATATAATATTAGAAAATAATATTTGTATAATATATGTCACGACCACCTCCCACCAAAGATGCCCCCCCCTGAGCTGGCAATGGTGAAAGTGAGATAATGACCCCCCCGAGTCCAGCCTCCAATTGGCCCTGGGGTGGAGACTATCACCAAGGGTATGAGTTTTCATAAATATGGGATGCATTACCCTTTTTATTATTTAATATCGGTAAATAGGACAAGTCAACCACCAAAAAAGAAAAGAACAAGTGTATAGAAATAAACCCAAACCAATCCAACTTGCATGTTTAAATAGTTCTTAAACAAGGTACAAGTACAAGAGAGCTCAAAAAAGTACAATACCAAAAGAAACAAGAGTACAAAAAACTGCAACAACTCCAATTGTCCCGACTAGTAGGGTCCCGCATAGCCCAAGTAGTCCTCCTGGAAACCTGAGAGAAAACGTAGTGTGAGAATACAAGTATACTCAGTAGGGAAACCTAAAGCTCTCGTGCACCAGTGGGGAGACATCCTAATGTCCCGTGAGAACAACAGAAGAAACCAAATCCTATCAAGAAATTCTATCCACCCAACCTCACTAGCCACTCTCACTAATACACAGAACAATAGGTAGTATTAGTATATAAGAGTAAGAGTATTGGGTACCCCGCACCATTTCCAACTAGTTAGCTACTATTCTTAACGGCGAATGTCTTGACGCTACCACACTCTTCCCACCCGCACACACTTGGGCCTCAAGAAACACACATCCCGCCCGCACACACCTGGGCCTCACAACCACGTATCCCGCTGGCACACACCTGGGCCTCACCACCACGTATCCCGCCCGCACAAACCTGGGCCTCATCCCAAATATTCCTGGGAAAAATAGTAAACCTAACCGAAGAGTCTTGGGCCACAACCACCCCAAACGAAACCTACCCAAGAGTCTTGGGTGTAAGGTCGACTCAAGCCATCATAGCCTATGAAATAAGGAGCAAAAAGGAGCTAGTAACTGAGGGGAAAACACCCTCTCCTATAAAATGGGATTGTATGGAACTAAGTGCTCAACATGGGTGGGGTGAGACAAAACACAAAGATATAGATATATAGATGTATACCAAACACACAGCCCAACCTATGGCTTCTAAATAGAGAAACTGAGCACGTGCCTCAGTACTGCTATGTCGAAGAATGCATAAAACAAACAACCCCAACCCCATATAGGTTTTCATGTTTTAGCAGAATTAGTTTATTAGATCCTTAAATACTGGGCACAACCAACCAAACTGGATCAAATGTTCATAAAACATATCCCTTCCATCCATAAATCAAGTTAGGAAAACCCAAGCAACACAAACAAGTACCTTCTTATTAAACAACCAACCCCATTGATTATTATTCCCTTTCCTTTACCAAGCCCCACCATTCATTAACTCTTCCACATTTTATTTATTATTCACAACCCATAGTTCGTCCACATTCAAACCCATCCCTGTAGCCCCGCTGCCAACCACCATAACCACAAACACACCGAAACTCGTACATCATCACCCCTTGATACCATTTATCAAAGCCCCACTTTCCATCACTAACATAGAATTCAAACTAATCCACAACCAAGCCAACTGCAGCCCCGCTGCTCACCCGATCCACAACAACCCACAAAACACCCCCTTTCACATAAACAAACCCTACCCACCACCGACATGTTTATTATTTTAGTTTGTTCAACTAGGGTGATCAAACATGGGTTCCAGGTATTTAATCATCCAAGTTTACGTGATTAACCAATTTCCACATTCAATAATATTTTCATCCATAAGAAAATCCAGAAGGAGAGGGCAACATTTAATTGTGTAAGCAAAGGCCCCCAACGACTTTGATTTTCAGTAGGCAGAAGCTCATTCAATTCACAACATAATATCACAGGATATAAATAATGTAACTGCATTAAAAAACATCCCATCCCTGTTATATAATCTAGTTATAATTTTTATTAAACCGGTTCAATTGTGTTTCACGTAAACAAGAGGACACCCACCCCACATGATGCACAATTTAGAGAGATGAAGGTAAGTTCCCTACCTCAACAAGTTCAGATGTCCTTCTACGAACATGACCACCACAATCAGAAGGATTCTCCCAGAACGACTGCACCCACCAAGGATGTCGTGGCACCACTGAATCCACAACACAAGAAACTCACTCAACACGGAGACCACATGCCGTAGCATGGAAAGAAAAATAGAGAAGTAGGATCAGAAAGAGAATACATGAACAGAGGTTTAACATACCTTTTTAGAGTCATTCATCAAAGACCTTCATTCCCATAAATTATCAGCAGTCTCATCAGTTGGAAAATGTGGAGGGGAGTTCGAAGAAGAGGGAATGAAACAGGGTGTACGATGTTCTCCTTGCTGACACGATCCTACAATCACTGATGGATCGACGATCGAAGTCCGGATGAAGAAGTTAAGAGGAAGGCTTCTAGGTCATCCGGGAGCGTTGAAGTGAAGAGAAGAAGAGAGGTCCGTAAATAACATGTGAAACTCTCTTATATAGACAATGAAAAGTTAAAACGGTACGCATCATGTATTAATGAATACACGACGTGACCGTAAAACTATTACGCTATTTGACTGGTCAACACACGACACGTCACGTGGTTTCCATGGGTTTAATGATAATAATAACTTCAATTAATAATAGGTGTTTAATTGACCGAAGAAATGATTCATAAAAAGGTATTCATCATTGGTCTTATAAAGACCGTCATAAATTCAGGGTTGCAACGTCACAAGCGGTTCACCATTCCAACACCGTATGGAGGAGATACGTTGGATAGAAGATCCCATAATAATAACAATGTTATTATTATTGGGTGTTTCGTGGACCCGAGCCACGAACCATAATTTAATATCCAAAATTAGACTTGAATCGATCGTATTAATTATAGGATCACATCGCCACTGATGAGAAGCCAATCGGATGTCGCACGAGGGAGTTATGACGGGTCGAAGATTTAAGAATATTATTAAATATATTAATTCACGAGAGTTTCGGGTACCCAATCCGAAAACCTGAAAAAGAAATCCAATATTGGACTCATAATTTCCGTCTCATAGTCAGGGTCGCACTGCCGTAGACGGTTCATGAAACCGATGTCGCATGAATAAGTTACGGTCGAAAAAGTGTTTTATCAACAAAAATAATAACATGATTATTTTACTATTTAATTTAATTTATTTTATGTTCTTAAATCCTCATATCCAAAATCCACGCCCCATCAAAACAAAAGGCCCCTATTTTAATCAATGTCAACCACACCCCACCCCTTGATTGATTTTCTTTTTTTAACTTATTTATTTTATTGCATTTAATTCTAAATCTTTATTTCCTTTAACTCTTTCTCTCTCCAATCTCATTAATTATTCCACAATCCCCTTACTCCACCAAAAGTGGCGCCTCCCCTTCTTCATTCATGCCCAACATGCCCCGACCTTCATTCTTTTATGGTTATTATTATTATTTTCTTTATTATTCCATCACTTTGTAATCTCTCTCCAATCTCACTTCAATGTCATTATTAATAAAATTAATATTAATAACATCCATCATTAATATTCTAATTTAATCCCATTAAATTAGTTTATCATGGTTATTCTTATATCAAATTAAAACCATTCCATTTAATTAAATTAAATGACAAAACAAAATTAATATAACTTACATATTCAACCCCTTTTTAATACATTTAATTTCATTAACCTCTCGCACATAGTTTTACGCCATCATTGTTAATGTTTTTTCAATAATAATAACAATTCATCAACTTATTTTATTAAATCATCACCGTTATTATTTTTTTAATGATGATAATATTTACGCTCATCGCATTGACCACGTTAAACCACCCCGCTGGATATCTGAATCTGACCATGCCACATCAATGTCGCATAACGTCCGTTAATTTAATTATTTAATTCTATTTATTTTTATTTCACACTGATTAAATTAGACCACTTTTATTAAATTAAATCCATTCAATTTAATAAACCCAACATATTTTTATGCCACCATTATTATTATTATTTAACATAATAATAATAACAAACTCACCATTAATTTTATTAACGTACCACCATGCTTCCATTGTGCATCTTCATTTATTTGTTTGCAATAAATACCACGACTCATTTCATTAATTTCTCATTATTATTAATATTGTGAATAATATTAATAACACAACACCCATTATTATTATTCAAATTTAATTTTAACAATTAATCAATTAATAATAAACCGCATGTTTCATTTATCAATGTTTAATGGATCACACACCTTCCCACTTCACATCATTAATAATAATAACACCCATAAAATCATTTTATCATGATTATTATCTTTTTAGTTTAATTAATCACACAATTTATGTCATCATCATTATTATTTAACATATTTTTACGTTATCATCAGTATTAAAAATTATCATTATAACGCGTGTTGTGTTGACCAAATCGATTTCAACAAGGAATGGACCAGAGGGGTCCGGGCCATAACAATATATCTTATAATTACACTAAATATTGTCCTCCCCTCCTTCATTATATCCCTTGACAATTATGAGATCTTTTCCTTTTAATTTTATATTAAGTATATCACTAAACAACATTGTGTTTTTTGTTTCTTGAATATCAACACACCATCATAAGAATTAAATCATCCTTAAAAATATTTCTTCTATAAACATAAATTTTTATAGGAAAAATTATTAACATTTATACATCACCTTGAATCTTTGGATTAATTTTACAAAAGTGATGGAATATTAGTTAACCATTATGTATCATCCCAGTGAATCTTATGTATACCATTACATCAAGATTAAATACCATTATGCATCCTAAAACATTTAAATAAATTATAAAATTGTCAATTTTAAAATATAAATACTCTAACACACATAAATTAATCATAAAAATCCTTCCACGTGACTCTCAAATGTCCCTTTAAGAAATTTCCATAAATTATTTTTTTTGTATTGAGAAATCAAGTTAACTCATGTGTGAAAATTATTTTTCCAAATTTTCAAAAACATGAAACATTTAAATCCCAAAACATCTCTTCAAACTATGAAAGACATAAATAAACCATTTTTAACTTTTGAAACTACATAATAATGACACAAAATCAACTCCTATTATTACTATAATAATACCAAATATTACTCAACTATATCAATACTCCGTAGATTATTTTAGTGGGTTGTATACTACCACAACCAATATCACATATTCCTCAATAATTATTAAAAAAATGTATTCATATAGAATAATTCTTCCACATATTAAAATACATTGTATGGATCATATTAGGATCCCTTATTTCTATCCTTATATTGATATATTATCCTAAAATCACTATATTCCATGGAAATATTCCCAACACATAAACTTTCCCAGGTATACTTAAATCAGTTTTTCACATTAACATTCATGTAGTATAATTCTCATTGATTCAATTATATTTTAAATTAATTGTTAGAAATGAATTATATAAAATTTATTTGGAAAAAAATTAATCCCTTTGACTTATATGAATTGAACAATAATGCTGGAAATAAATCAATAATCATCCTTTATTATATGAATAATGATACAAACCCAAAATATATTCCATTTAAAAAATATATTAAATCAAATAAGATGCATTATCTTATTCACCAATCATTATAGGGATCACATCAATTACCTCTTCCACATTATTGATTAACATAGCCGAGAGTTTATTCTCTTTACGTAACAATCCAAGTGCGGAAATTAAGGAGATTTAACTGGCATATGTAGGAACAAATACGATCTCATGTTTCCCAGCCTAACATAATAGAAATCCTCCCATAACGTCCAGAATAATGATGTGAAGACAATAGCCCGAACCCTGCATTATTTGGCCCTCTCCTCAACTCCGTTAAACCATAACCCCAAGAATCCCTGAAGTGAGGGATGATCAATATTGAATCAGGGACGTGGAGAAAATAAGTACCAGAGAAACTGAGTCTAACTGATCTGGAAGAAGTGGTGAAAGGTTTTTTCCTTCTGTAGGTTCTCACAAGAAAAACATTGTAAAACCATGAAAATACCCTTCCGTTGAAAATTTTCATCTGTTGGTAGAGCCATGTTCCTAATACGCCAAGGGAGAAAATTAATTTTTGTGTGAATCCCCTTAAACTATAATTTGGATGCCCACTCCTCACATGGTCTCTATGCATTCACAAGGTCCCTGTAATCATTCACAAGGTCCATAATATATTTTTTATTTTGAAAAATTGAATTCCAAATCAGAAGGGTATTTTCCTTAAGAAATTATAAATGGATATTTTAAATGTATTTATCTTCTAAAATTGTACCCATTGATATATATATTATGATATACTAAATGTAAGATCCAATGTTACCATGTTTACTAATTCTACAGATGGGTTATGATTATGGTTATGAAATACTGATAAAACATGTGTTCCTTTCCATTAGATATTATTTTATAAAATGATAAATGTTTTAATGATATTTTTGTAAACATAAAATGATGTATGATTATGTTATGAGTGGGTCCATTAAATAACTCTAATGAATTTTGTAAATATTGATGTTTTATGATCTTAATGGTGACTTTGGAGGTTATCATAATCTCAAAAGTGGACGTACATGTGGTTATCAAAATCCCAAAATATGGTATATAAGATTTTATCACAAAGCCATAGTAGGTACAAATGTGTTTTGCGGAAGACTAACTTATGATAAATTTCTTCATGGGTATCCTGGATATAAGATCTCAATGATTATGTTTATTCAACAATTTATGACACTCTACGTTGATATGATATTATATGAATGTTATTATCTCATGGATCAAGTTCATTGATTACATTATAAATATGTATTATAAATATATATTATTTATAACATGCCTCATTATTATATGAATTATTAGGTATGAATTTAGAATTTTATGCTCAGATCCTCATAACATAATTCTCATGATATGACTACATATGATTATTAATTTATATATCCCTTATTTACCCTTATTGAACATTAGATCTCACACATTCTTATATTTCCTTTTCTATAGAATATGATGAATGTTTTTATATAGGATACCACAATGAAGGGTTATTGTTATGATGATCTAATTGGGATATAGAGTATATATTTTATGGTATAGATTTATGTATCAATGTTTTCAAATTCAATAAACCATTATGGTTTGGGGAAAGATCATAATCATATGAAACAAATATTAAATTAATAATATATATGTATCATTATTGCTAGAAAATATCTGGGCGCATTAGTTGGTATCATATAATAGTTTATTTATTTTTGGAAACTTAGATGATAAATATGTAGTGAGATCCTGTATGATGGGAATGCGTATAAGAGAACATCTACAAATATGGTAAATACATATTTATGGTTTTCTATGACAATACATCCCATTTTGGATAATAGTAAGTGGATGTGTTTTTAGTATAAAATTACATAAGGGTGATAACTCTAAATGGGAAGAATTGAAATTTACTATATCATAACCAGTGTAAGAAGAGAGATCCGAATACTAAAAAAATATAAATAAAGACATATGGGATATACATTGGAAGATTTAAATTTTCATTTTGAATAATTATGATGGATTCTAATTGATAACAACCATTAATAACCTAGTTTAATCCTTTGTTATTATAGATTTTAATTTTTTTCTATTATTTAGAAAACCAAAGAATGATTTAACATGATTATATGATTACTCAATATGATTACTATTGGTCAAATTTTGTTTTTCAGTTTTAGTAAATGGATTGAAATAGGAGGAATAATGTTAACAATGAATGTGATGGATGATGAAATGATTTTCCTTATGATAAATTATATTGGAAAAAAATATGAAATATTTTGATTGTCCCTTACTGGATATATTTATATATGATTATTTACTAGTACGTTGGTATGTTGTTAAAAGAACCAAATAATGTAAAAATTTATATTCTTAAAGACCATGGAGGAAAGAATATTTATCTTCATACTTATCTGTAATGTGGGGAAAAAATACATGGAAATTTATCAAATGAATGGGAAGAGTATTTGGTTGTGGAAATTAATGATATAGAGAAAATAATTACATATGGAAAAGAAAAAGTTTGAAAGAGTTAAATAGTGAACATTATATTGTACCATATATAGTTCAATGTCTTATGTGGGGGGAACATATATATTATTTAAGTCAATGCCCAAATACATGGTCTAACTCATAGAGAAATGTAATTTTATAAGTTATTCCATGAATTAAAATATATTGATTTATGTGTTTTGGTATTTGTTTTTGAGAATATTGTTATATAAAAGTTTTATCAATGATTTTCCATTTATAAGAATCATGAAGCATCCAATCTGGATTTTTAACAATTTTTCAATAACATTTTCAAGAAAATATTGAATTGTAACACCATAACCAAAAAACACTTGGTATTATATGTGTTTCTACATAAACTCATGTTATTATTCCTATACATAAAATGATATTGATAAGAGGTAGGAGACTATAGAACATTATGCGGAGAACATGACATCAATACTAAGTAATTATTAGAGTAAATAATGGGAAGCGATGACCATAAGTCAATAACAATGATTAATAAAATAATTATATCTAGAGTCGTACCCAATAATGTATCAAAATTAAATTTCATACCAATAAATAAAAATTAAGGAAGGAATATATTCCAATGAGAAATGGATCAATGTGTGATGTAAGAAGAAAAAAATTGTAGTAGATAACCATATTAAAGCATGTCTTCTAATTCCTATATCCTTATATTCAACACACTCTATCATCCACCACATGCCCCTTAATATTCACTAGAATCCTAACCATAAAAATCAAAAAACCACTAAAATACCTAAGTATGGTGTCAGTTTTTAGAATCAATAGGGAACCACCAATGGCCCATACCATAAGTGAATAGGTTGTTGTTGTTAATTCTATGGGATTTAACAAAATACATAAAAAACATGTATATAACACAATAATAGTATGTACTCTCATTCCTTAGAGACTAGGTATACTTATTTTTTATATATTATGAATGAATCATCAACCATATATATGATACATCCCCTAAATGGAATTGTCAAAAAGCATGGTTTACATATCCCTCTTGATGGTATAGTCAACTTCATTTCAGACTCCCATGATACACATCTCTCTTGGGGTATCGTCTATTTGAATCCACATTCATTATAGACTACATATGATAGACAAACAGAACAATGTGCCCCTATGTCAATTTACCACCCCCACTTCTCTTCCTGAAAACACTTACTGATCCATTGAATCCATACAATATGAGTAGTCTTCCCTTGAATCACCTTTTTTATTCATTCCAATATCTGCACATTTCACTCAATAAAAATTGTTTGAATTCAATTCATTATTCCCTCACTTGATCAAATTTGTACGATCAAGAGAAAACTTCTAAATCTACGAATCATGGAAAATGTTATCTGTAAATATGTACTAATGAAGAATATTCATAAGATAAGCCACTATTCAATTTTATTGGATGATCTCATATGACCCAACATACTGCGGTTCCAAATATTCTTTCCTACTCAAATGCATATTCCACAATGAAGGGGACACACACAAGAAAACACTATCTCCAATAGGGAAATCCAAGGGTTATATCTTTCAATCATTATAAACCCTCTCCCTGATCATAACTATAACCACCCATTTCCAAATCATATACACCCACTACACAGGCTCTTATTCCATGCTTATCCCAACATCTAATGGTTAAACTTACTCATGCTTGCAAAATGTTGAATGATATAGAAACCCATATAGAGACATAATGGATACATATTAATAGACGAATGAATCATATTATTTTAGGTTTAACACCATGGTATTTTTTGTATATATCTCTCAATAAATAAATATAATTTATTAAATTTATTATGATACATAGAAACCATAGTCTAAATGAACTATAATATACAATTCTATTATATCCTACCTATTGAATTAGAAGAGTGAATAGGAAAAACAAATTCGGAAATTTATGTATAAAGGTTTTACATAATGTAAATATATTGATAAATAACTACTGAACTTGTGGTAAAATATTTATATGCATTCAAAATACATTTTCCTTAAAACAATTAAATGTATGTTGTGAGAAAATAAAATAATTACTTTTTACCACATTTATAAAATATATTTTAAAATTCATCGTATTAAAATTATCATTCCATGAAATTAAAGAAATTTTCTAGAATGATTGATTTTTCAATGAACAGTAGTAAAATATAGATTTTTCAAATACATTCATTATTTTTATTTAAATCAATAAATTTAATGGTATCTTTATATTTTGGATTTGTTATTAAATTGAAATATGATCCATTTTATTTAGAGTAATCTAATTAATTCCCTTTGACTTAAAACTATTCATGATTTCAATAAAAGTTAATTTTTTTCTTAAGAATTGATTAATCTAAAAATCAGTTTCCATTGAATTTTATGCATTTATATTAAAATTGATTTCATCCATGTCAGCATGTTTAATCAATAAAAATAGATTCTATATTTCAATTTGAGAGTATCAAATTTGGTAAATAGTCCACTTTTAATTTTGGTGATTGATGTGTCCTTAAAATGTATTTTTTTTCTCATCGTTTATAAAGTTTTTATTGATTTAGTTAATCAAAATATGTCTCAATTTTCCTATTATTTAAATCCCCTTTTTTTAAATTAATTAACATTTTTCATATTAATTTTTTTATTAAATTCAAATTATTTTTTCTCTGTTTTATAGGATTATATATATATTTTATGTTTATCTTGTAGAATATTAATTTTGATTATTTCTATATTTTTCTTATTTTTACTAATTCTATTAATATTATTTCATTTAGAGATTTATTTTTGTTAATGAAACCTTAATTAGATTTTATTTTTTGAATATTTTATTTTTTATATAAGTTAATATTAAAATAAAATTTTAATATTTAATGAGATCTCATTTTTTAATTTAAAAATTTTAAATGTAAGGATTTATTTCAATTTTTAAATCAAGTATCGAAATATTAATTGATTTTATTTTTAATCACAGTTTTATTTTCAGTTTATATATTTTTTGTCAATAATCCGAATTTTAATTTAATTATATGTTCTTCAATTTTAAACATTTTATTAATTAAATTCTTTAATCTGAGTATAATTATGAAAAGTAATTTAATAATTTTATTTATATATCTATTATTTTAATATTTTATTAATTATAGTTATATTTATGATTAAGTGTAATGACACAACCTTAAAACTTCTTTGCATCCAATGCTGGAAGATCCACTAGTAGATTCTAGATCCACTATAAAACCCCTCCCATTTTTAGTCACCAGTCATTGTTTCTACTACAACCACACGTGGTGGTAGTACAATAGAGGAATGATACACCATGAGGTCATATTTTTACTAATTTTTGGCATCCAAATAGAAACTGAGGATCCTCCTCCAAAAATCACCATCTGTTGGAGAAATCACTACTACAACTACCTTTGACCGACAACTAGGTAGCCTCTACTTCTATTTATCCATAATTGAAAACTACATATTGGTTCCTTTCATCTCACACACAAGTGACTGAGAATAATCCACAACTACATTAAAAATCCTATTATTCTTTTGACCCTCTACCATAAATCATTATTTGTTCGCACACTTACCCCCACTACAGAGTACCCATCAATGATCACATCCAATATTATTTATGACATAATCTATCCAACCTCCATGAATCCCATCTATTCATCACTAGAGAACTCAACCACCAGTTTAATCAAATCAAAGATTCTAGCTGATGGGTGAAGCTTACCCTAATGACTAAATTATAAGGAACCTGAACATTCAATGACATTTCCAACACTCAATACCAAGTGAGAATATTCTGAGGCCAATTCACAATGAGAGTGTTTCAATTTTTCCTTAAAGGGAATTCTCACAATTGGTTCTTGATTATAGATAAGAAAAAATTGAAAATTGGGACCATGTTTTTGAATCCTCAATGTTTCAATTTTACACAAAATGACTTATTAGATAATTGAGAACCAAAATAACATGTTTCTATAAAGAAGATGGATAAGCCCTTATTGAGGATTTGGATCGGTTTGGGGACCTATTAAAAATTAACCTAATCATCGTATTCCATCACATGTTCACATGAACACCTTCTATGAAGTATCATCATATTCTGGTAAAAATCATGTTGACCAATTATATGGGTGTAATTATAATGATAATACTTATGAAGATTCTAGAAAAAATTTCAACAACATTTCTCTAAAATATAATAATTAAAACTCTAGGAGGGATAAAGTGAACAAAATTGGAACCAAAAATGGATTAGGGCTAGATTCCAATTTCCATCTTACTGAAATAAAATACCAAGTCCAATCATTAATGAACAAAAATTCCATAAAACGGTTAACTAAGTGGGATTTCAGAACAAAAACTAATCTCTTATGAAATTGTGCATAATGTGCAGTATGTTTGGGTACACTAATAATTTATGTCCAACCATTAACATGAAAACCTAATAAGAAAAGTCCAATTTTTATAATTGTGGAACTATAATACCAAACAAGGATAGTCCATTTTAAAATAATTTTAAAAAGTCTATAGGAACCATCAAAATTTATCCTGGAATAATCTAGGCATGATTAGATAACATGCTTCCCCTGGTTACCAAAAAAAAAACATAAAAAACAATTCCAAAACCAACAATGGGGTGTGCCATCTAATTACAAAGATAATTTTTAGGGGATATTTCTGAATAGATTAGGCCAACTGCTTAAAATATTTTAATCACAAGAAGATAAATATGATTCAAAAAAATAAACATGAATCTGATAATTCTAAAGTTGATGCTAGAATTTACATTTTTTGAATTACAAATGGGAAAATTAGCTAGATACATGACATATAAGGATAGGGGTAAGATGACTCGAAAAACTAAGATTAACCCTAGGGAAAATATAATGGATACTGTCACATGAAGTGGGATAAATACATTAGTAGGAGTTAGGAAAGTATTTAGAAACTCATAAACTAAAAAACTATGTGAATCAAGATGTTAAAGACTAAAAAATAGAATTTAAAATTTAATGAAAAATTCCTGAAAATGATGAAAATAATAAATTTTCAACTATTTTTTTATTTTTATGAACCTAAGAAGAATAATGTAAAGGGGAAAGTTATAGATGAATTATGGGATATCCCTTCTGTTATTATAAACTATAAATTTTTATGTCCTTTCCCAAAAAAACTATAACAATTTATAACAATAAGGCTAAACTTCATCAGTTTCATGGGATCCTGACCATGCTCCATGGAAATATCTCATGGATCCAAGGCTTGATTCAAATAATAGTATATCTGAAATCTATTGAAAAAACGCTTTACAATAAAAATAATATAGATGAATTTTAAACATACATCCCCATTTTAGAGTGTAATATTGTTATTTAAAATAAAATAACTCCCAAGATTAAGGACCTTGGTATCTTTTAAAACCCTTACATTGAATGGAATACTGGTTAACTCAATTATCTATGTGATTTTGGTTCTAACACTAATCTACTCCCAATATCACTATTTTTACAGTTTATATTATATTGTTGTCTACCCACCATTTGCATCCTATAGTTAGAAAACTATTGAGTCACACATTCTATATGAAGTGTGAATGATCTTCTAGTTATAGTTTGAAAACTATTTCTTCAAGATGACTTCCTATTACTAGGAATAGAGTGTGACAAGTAGGTTCCAATCACTTTGGGTTTTATATTCTTGGCCACTAGTGGATAATTTATTGATTTTTCTAACGAAGACCCGATCTATAAAATTAGGTTGCAAATGGAAGATTCCAATGTGTTTAATTTTTATTGGACCATAATTATTAGAAAAATATTCTAGGGTGGAGTCCTTATAAGATGCAAATTCACATGAAAATATAAAAGAATTTGATAAAAAACCCCTTGTTGAAGATATTAATTTGGATGTTGAAAATGATTTTTCACATGTTATTGAACCTATTCAAGGTGACAATATATATAATTCTAAAAAGTGGATAGAAATATTCTTTCTACGGTTTCTATAGATATGTCATCTATTTCTAAAAATAATAATTTATTAATATAACCGGAGTTTGAATGTATTATTGAAAAAGCTATTGAAAAATTTTATATGGTTGATGGAGTGATTATTAAATAATTTGATGTTTTTACATTGTAAAATATTTTAAATTCTGACCTAGAGAGTATTGAGAGTTAGATATCCACTATGAATAGTAATGAAAGAAATATTAAAATTGGTTTTCAAACTCAAACTCAAAACCATTACACTTTTCAATGTCTTTATATTGATCATGTTTAAGATCTTGGTTCTCCTAGTCTAAATATCCTTCCATCCAATGATGAATCACCCACATTAGAGAAAACATAGCTCCCAAAACACCTAAAATATTCATTTATTAGTGAGAATTCAGAAATATCTGTCATAATTTCAATATAAAATAAATAAAACTAATAGAAAAATTGTTCAGTCTTCTAAAAAAATTA
Organism: Viscum album; assembly: GCA_963277665.1. Lineage (NCBI taxonomy): Eukaryota > Viridiplantae > Streptophyta > Magnoliopsida > Santalales > Viscaceae > Viscum > Viscum album. The sequence goes on along the minus strand of OY728134.1, from coordinate 807,326,446 downwards.
CATTTTCAATAGGATGGTCTATAACTGATACTAAAGGGATTAGACCTTTTTTATGCATGCACATGATACCTATATAACTAGACCAAAAACCTAGAGTTAAATGTAAAAGGGTAATGAAACCAAATATTAATAACGATTTGATAGATTAATTAATTATGTTGTTGAACACTCTAATTATATATCCCATTGCTGAAATATATTAGGTCAATCTAGTCCATGTAGTCCCGAAAATGAAGGTCTCACTATAGTGACAAATGAAACAAATGAACAAATTTAAGTGAGGAATGGAACCAAGTGTTTTGTCTGTTTTAATTATATAAAAATCAACTTATAAAAAAGTAAGGATCATTTTAAAATTCCTATCTTAGATCAAATACTTTAGATAATTGATGATGATGAGTTCTTTTTTGTTTTTAGATAGATATTCATGGTACAACCAATTCCATGTAGCTTCAGAAGATGAAGAAAAAACTACAGTCACATTACCCTTTGGTACATTTACCGATCTGAGAAATCCCTATGTATTATGTGTTACACTCACTAAATTTTAGGGATTTACAACGGATATAATTTAACATATGATATAGAGGATCATAGAAGGTTTCTTAAAATAATTCTCTATTGTTTTTATCACATTTGAAACATGCTTGAAAATTTTGGAATTGGTTTTAAAGTGATTCGTAGAGACCAACTTAGTTATAAACAAGGATAACTTCTAGTTTATAGACACTAAAGGAATTTTTATGAGATATAATATGTCCAAGAGGGTCTTAGAAATTGAAAATTCCATGTTTGAAGTTATTCAAATACTACAACCTCCTGAAAATGTTAAGGGTGTTCAAAGTTTCTCATGGAAATTTATTTTTAAACAAAGGTTTATAAATTATTATTATTTTTAAATAAAAAATCCCTTATGTTAATTTCTATTCAAAGATACAACCTTTATATTTGATAAAAACATCTTGAAATCATTTAATATTCTTATAGAAAAACTCACTTCATCAAATATAATAACTAAAAATTATTATAAATTCCCATTTGAAATAATCTGTGATGCAATTGAAATGGTTCTTGGAGTTATGTAAACATTGAGGGGGTGAAAAGAAGTTTCAAATGGTTTAAAATGAGATTAGGATTCTAGATTATGAACAATATAATTACACCACTACTTTGATGAAGTTGTTGGTGGTTGTGTTTTTTTAAAGAAATTTATATAGTACCTATTAGGATGCATGTTCATAACCATTACACACCACCCTTACTTGATGTATTTATTGTAAATAAAGGAGGAATATGATAGACTTATTAGGTGTATTTTACTATTAAATGAATATCATATGGAGATTATAGACAAAAATGGAGGTGATTATAATGTTACAGATCATCTTTCATGGATTTCAAAAACCTAGTGCATAGACCCAAGGTAGTAAAATTATTTTTCTCTTAATGAGATGTTTCTCAATTTCTATATTATGTAGTATTCATAGTTTGAATAGTTATCCATAATTATAGAATAAATTTTCATTACAATGTATTTTTAAAATAACATGAGAATGAAACTCATTTTATAGATTATATACTATCCTTGGGATGACCCCATGCAATTTTTGAGATGTTCTGATGCGATCTTGAGAATGTATGTGATGGAAGAGAAAATGATAACAATACTACAGATTTATTACTCCTCACCTTTGTGAGGGAATAATTTTGGAGAGAGTATATACCAAATAGTCCTTCAACCTAGATTTTACTATGACACATAGTTTAATGATGTAAAAAGTTTTTTATGGATTTTGATAGATGGTAGAGTTTATAAAAAGTTGGGAGAAAGTGAGAACTATTTAATAAATTTATTCTTGAAGTATAATTTTTTTATGTTTTGGGGTTTTGATTTTATGGAACCATTTTCATCATCTCATAGAATGAGTAAATTTTAGTTTCTATTGATTATGTATCCATGTGGGTTGTTGTAGTATCTCTTTCCAAAAATCAAGCTAGCAGTGTAATATAATTTATATAAAAGAACATTTTTCAATTTTAGGGGCTCCTAGATCATTCATTATTGATAATGGTACCCCTATTAAGATTTTAAAATATATGTCTTTAATAGATAAATATAGAATTACCTATAGGATTGTAACTACATACCATCAATAATCCATTAGATAGGTAGAAATCATAAACAAATAGAATATATAGATTCTATAAAAAAAATATTGAATATCTTGGATGGATTTCCTCTAACACTAGATAAGGAATTATTGGCCTAAATAATCCCATTAAAATGCTAGTTAGTAAATATCCAATAAATATATTATTTGAGATGTTCTATCATTTTCATGGGGAGTTGTAGCATAAGTCATATTGGGATGAAAATTCATTATACATTGATTTAAAGATTGTTGGAGAGAGAATAATTCTAGATCATAGAGAGTTAGATTATAGAAAGAGTGATTATTATAAGAACTCTACGAATTAAAAATAAAGGTCATATTTTTTTCAAGATTATTTCATTTAAAACTTGCAATTCAAAGATGGATAAAAGATTTTCTGTCTCTAATTATATACATAACCTCATTCTTAGTAAACCAAAATGTAAGTGGTCTGGACACTTCACTATTATTAGCGTGTTAATTAATGGATCTATATAAATTATAGGAGAATAAAATATTCCAATGATATTTAATGGTCTAGGAATTAAATATTATTTTGATGTGAAACCAAATGGCTTGTATTCCATCTATTTTCATGAAAATTCATACTCAATGAGGTCTAACTGATGACTTAAAATTTAATTCTTACGGGAGTCAACTCATTCCATCTTATGATTAATTTTTTCACTTTATCTTTAGTATTTTTGTTAAGAATAATGTTAAATGATTTCTACACCTATTATTTTTTTTCTTTTTTGCTGTGTCACGACCCATCCCTCGGGGCCTGTGCTGTGACTACCCCAAGTCCGCCTCCGATTGGCTTGGAGATGGTTAATAGCACCGAATAGGTATATCCAAAAAATGGGATGCATTTTTCTAAGTACTTGTACATATGCACACAACTCCAAGCCAAAGGTACTGGAAAGTAAAAACACCATGGAAGCTATGCATGAAACCACTAAGTATAACACAAAAAGAGTTAAAAAAACAGAAAAGTACAGTGTGGAAAACTCGGCCAGTATACCAGACCACCAAAATAAAGATAGAACACAAGTAAAACTTCACGTCCCTAAATCCTATCCACCAATAACCCTACCCGAATGGTAGGTGATGGGTAGCTGCCGGTAGCCATAGGAGTAGGCCTCGTCTGTCAGATCTCACTAAGCATGACCTGGTCCTAGTCCTCCATAGACTTCATCAAAGCATCAATATACTGCATAAGAGATGACATGTGTGGGAAAAACACATGTAGGGGTGAGAAAAACAATACTCAGTAGGGAACCCTAAAACCCCAAAGGTAAAGCGCAAAGGGAAAACCAAAAGAAAAGCACATTCAATTCCACAAAGGTATATGCCCATACATATAAAAAGAACATCCAGATATACTCATTTCAGACACTAAGAATCATGAGGTCCTAACCTCATAGTCAGCATCAGGATTGTCACTGAAGGATCTAAAGGAAACATGTAAACCTGGAGAACACACTCTACGAGATCAAACATCTGTAATGAACCCATCAGAGATATACACTCTATAGGGAACAACTCCAATGTTAGTAATGGTACATTTGAGAGAATGTGCTCCATTGGGGATGTTCTACTAGGTCCACCTCTAATTCCCAAAACCAATGGTCTAGTCATTTCTGCCTTGCACCTAGTGAAATCTAAGAAAACCCAAGTAAAAATGCCCACCCCTCGCCACTGCACACTATTGAGCGAGCACAACTCCAAACTAATTCACGAAACCTCTATCGCTCATACAAGGAGTATCCCAAACCTTAGTCCATTAAGGGGGAACCAGATCCTATCCAGGTATCATTCACATCAAGTGGAGGGTCTCGCTCCTCGTAGCTATGTCCTACAGCTGAGGGTGCTCCAACTCTATTGGAGGACCTGCTCCCTATTACTACCCAGAGACGGAAGAGTACATCTCCGTAAGCGAGGACCCGTGCCCAACCCGGTATGGGAGTACTACTAAATGACTCAAGGACCCACACGTTGGTATGACCAGAGAGTTCAAAATATTTCACTTTATTTGCTATGGGGGACCCCCACCCTTATACCACAGGGGAGTACCGACCCCGAGTTAGAGGACCTGCTCCCTAGCATAGCAGGGTAGTACCAACTATGCCAGAACAACACATATGGAGGACCTACACCCTACAACGACTATGCCTGAATTAGGATCCTAAAAAAAGAATAATCTATATCAAATTATTTATATAATTCTTAGTTTTTAGATGTGAAACTAATTTCTACACTTAGGAATAAAAAGAGTTAGATTTATAGAAACTAAAACATGAACAATAAAAAATGGTAAGGATAAATTTTCAATGGGGAGGGAAAATTTTCCTTATTAAGGAAAATAAAATTTGCCTTAAGATAGAGTGTTTGTGATTTTAAAAACATAAAGGAATGGAAAAGTCATAAGGAAACCTTATTGACTCAACAACGAGGTCAAGAATTACATCATAAATAAAGAAAAAATTTAAAACACAAAAAAAAACTAAAAATAGATCTAGGTGTTGGGAACAAATTTGTGCCACCAACTCCCATATACTCTCCTCAAGGAAACACTGTATCCAAAACACATGGACCAATGGAATTCCCAGTCCACAAAGCACCTTCTCACTATGGTTCTAGATTCCCACCATCCTCTCCACAAACATCTCATCCTCATCATTATACAACTCTCTATAATCAATGACATGGGAGTCATCCTATAGATATCGACGAAGATGAGAGACATGAATGACATTGTGGATCGTCTCCAACCGTGATGGTAATTCCAACTGATATTCCACCTTTCCAACTCTTCCCCACAACATGAAAGGTCCGATAAATATCAGATAAATGCACTTCTTACTGAAACTCCACTGCCCACACTGAGGGGAAACCTTTAAGAACATATGGTCTGTAACTTTGAGCTCTAAGGGCCATCTACTGTGATCAGAATAATATGTATGCCTGTCCTGAGCCTCCTTTATTATATCACACACAAGATAATCCTCTTCTTTCATGCTTTGCACTACCTCTGGTCCAAGAAGGACTACTTCCCAAACCTCAGTCCAACATACTGGTGAATGACACAACCTTTCATACAAATATTCAAATGAGGCCATTCCAATGGTAGATTGATAACTATTATTGCATGAAAACTCTACCAGGGGAAAGTGTCATACCCACAATCTTATGAAGTCCAAGACACATTCCTGCAACATGTCTTATAATGTTTGGATGGTCCTATCTATTTTCCCATTTGACTGAGGGTGGAAAGAAGTACTAAGGCCTCACTGGGTGCCAAAGGCATGCTGTAATCCCCTCCATAATCATAAAGTAAAACATGAATCTCAATCTGAAATGATGAATCTTGGAATCCCATGCTACCACACCACCTTATCCATATACCTCCTTTCTAAGGAATCCACTACAATCGACTCCTTGATTTCTAGGAAGTGATATGATTACATATATCGATCCACCACTACCCATAAAAGATCATAGACTCCTTGAGTCATGGGTAATTATATGTATAAATCCATTGAGATATCACACCACTTAGATTCAAGAATGTCTAAGTGCTGCAACAGACCTCCAAGAACACGGTTCTCATGCTTCAACTGCTGACACGCTAGGCACTTTCCCACCAACTCCCCCACAGCTCGCTTCACCTCGGGCCACCCAAATTGCTATTTCAAGCCCTATTACATCTTGGAAAATCTTTGGTGTAATTATTGGGGCGATTTATGGAACTCACAAAGAAAATACTTGTGAATTTCCACTGGGAATAGAAACTTCCCACAGAACAACATTCTATTCTGACCATCCTCTGAGCATTTTTTCGAAACATCGCCCTGGTGAACATGATTACACAACACTTTAGTCTCTCTTTCTCCCCACTAAAACACCTCCACCTGACTCACTATGGAAGACTACAATTTCATATGAAATAGATAGCCTCTACTGCCATCCACTCTCACTTCTAGACACAAAGTGACCAACTCCTCCATCAACTTCCATGAATCTGTGGTTTCCCGAACAACCTTATTCTGTGACTTCCCACTTAAGGCATCGTCCACCACATTCCATTTTCCTAGGGTGTAAGATATATCGAATTCAAAGTCTTGGATAAATTCCATCCACCCCTAATATCACAAGTTCAGGTCTCACTGGGAGAAGATATACTTCAAACTTCTGTGATATGTGAAAAACACCAATCATTCCTAAATGATGTAATGTCACCAAAAATTCAGTGTGAATATGACCGCTACATTCTCTATATCATGGGTGGAATAGTTAATCTCATGGTGATGAAATTTATAGGACCCATAAGATCTTACTCCTAAATGATACATGAGAAGGAACCCCAAAGATAGGCCCGATTAATCACAAAACACCTCAAACATCACCCCTTCCTTTGGAAATCTAATCATTAGGGCACTAACCATCTTCCCTTTTGAGTAGATGAAAGTGGCCTGACACTGCTCACTTCACATGAAGACCCAGACCCTTCTAGTCAAAGCTATCAATGGAGTTGAAACCTAAGAGAAGTTGGGTTTGAACATCCAGTAATATCTCTCTAGACCCAAAAATCTATGAACCTCAATCACATTCTTGGGTTATTCCCAAAAAAACATATTCTTCAACAACTTATGGGTTTAGTGCCACCCCTTGTTGAGACACTGTGTGTCTGAGGAAGTGCACCTCTTTCATCCATAAATTTCACTTGGACAACTTCCCGTAGAGCTAGTGGTGTCACAAGACATCCAAACATATCCTAAGAGGCTCATAATTCCTTTTCACTAACCTTCAGTTGATCTGGGTGTCATCGATGAACACGACGAAAAACTGATCCAGGAAATCACAGAAAATCGAGTTCATGAGTCCCCTGAACACGACTGGTTCATCTATGACACCGAATGGAATGACCATGAATGCGAAGTTCCTATTACTACAACAAAAAGTAGTCTTCGAGATATCACCCTCCTTCACCCTCAACTAGTGATACCTAAAAAACAGATTGATCTTAGAGAACCAACCTTCCCCCTTTAACTGGTCAAAAAGATCATCGATCCTTGGGAGGGGGTAAACATTCTTGAATGTCACCTGATTCTGTATCCTACAGTCTATGCACAATATCATACGACTATCTACATTCTTTGTGAATAGGAATTTAGAACCCCATGGTGACACACTCAAAAAGATAAACACTTTTTCATCGGGTCGTCAACATGAACCCGCAACTATCACAACTCAGAAGGCCCCATCCAATAGGGAGCCATCAGAATCATATGGCCACCAGGATGCATGTCTACTCCAAAGTAAACAACATTATTTGGGGGAATAGTCACATCCTCCTCTGGGAATATGTACAGGAACTCTCAGACAACCCCTAAAACCTCCACTATTTCTATGTCTACTGATTCCACTGAAGGCTTGGCTGACAATAAGTGAAGAGGCGTCATGCACAAACTAACCACCATATGACTCTACTCGCCAACACTAGTGCAGAAAACGTTTTTTACGTCGGTTATTTTTTATTATTTACGTCGGTTTTTAGGCGACGTTAATACGGACGACATTATAAATAACGTTTTTTACGTCGGTTATTTAAAACCGACGTAATATCCCTAACTTCACGGTGGTTATCACGTCGGTTCATATAATAACCGACGTGATAAATATGCGCGGGGGGCTTTATCACGTCGGTTATTCCCTAAACCGACGTGATAAAACGCCTGGGATATCGTTTATCACGTCGGTTATGTCATAACCGACGTGATAAACCCTTCCCCTGGCCTATTACCACGTCGGTTATTTAGGAAACCGACGTGATAAAAAGGCCTGGGAAACGTTTTAGCACGTCGGTTATTCAATAACCGACGTGGTAAATCGATTCCCAGGCCTTTTATCACGTCGGTTATACTAAGAACCGACGTGATAAAATCCCCGGGAAAGGTTTATCACGTCGGTTCTAGAAAAAACCGACGTGATAAACCCCTACCGATTTATTTACCACGTCGGTTATAAAATAACCGACGTGAAAGAAATTTTTTTTTTTAAATAACTGCACTGCTCTCACCAAAAAGCAACCAGAAACCAAACAAAAATAACCATGCCAGCCCTCCCCCAAGCCCCAACTGAACCCCACCCTCATCTATACCCACCTAACAACCTGGCCAGCCCTCCCCCACCACATTGGAGCCCCACCACAACCCTTGGACACCCTCCACCCCTTGGACACCCCCCCACCCTCATTTACACCCCCAAGACCCCTAGTGCAGCCTCAAACACCCATTGGACACCCCCCCACACCTTGACAGCCCTCCCAGACCCCTTGGACACCCCCCCCCTCATTTACACCCAACCTGCCCCTTGGACACCCCCACCCCTTCGACAGCCCCCCCACCCTCATTTACACCCCCCGAACACTAGGACAGCCCCAAACACCCCTTGGACACCCCTCCCATATCCCTTGGACACCCCCCACCCCTTGGACACCCCCCCACCCACTGGACAGCCCCCCACCCCCTGGACACCCCCCCGACCCCTTGGAAACCCCCCCTACCCCTTGGAAACCCCCCCTACCCCTTGGAAACCCCCCCATCCCCTTGGACAGCCACAAACACCCCTTGGACACCCCTCCTATATCCCTTGGACACCCCCCCACCACGTGGACACCCAACCGACTCCTTGGACAGCCCCAAACACACCTTGGACACCCCTCCCATATCCCTTGGACACCCCCACCCTCATTTACACCCCCCCGACCCCTAGGACAGCCCCAAACACACCTTGGACACCCCTCCCATATCCCTTGGACACCCCCCAAACACCCACCCACCCCCTTGGAACCTCTCCCCCCATACCAAAATCCAGACCAGAAAAACCATCAACAGTAGACCAAAACAAGAAGTAGAGAAAAATTAAACATTCACTTATATAACATTCAAAACTTACAATGTCAACTTCAAAAAAAACTAAATCCAACCTAAACGACTACGAAATACACAATTACATTGACAATATTCAAAATTACATTTTACATTACAAACAACTAAAAGTCAATCAAACCTGTAAAATAATTTGACCACTCCACTTGTAAGTGTTTGATATCTTCAGCAGTAAAGGGTTGAGGGTCATCAAAAAGCTACAAAGGAAAAGGATAGTAGTCAACGTGTATAATGAATAAATCAAATTGAAATATTATTAGAAAGAGGAAATCTTACCAGGTCAAAACTCAGAACTGTCCCAGTTGTTATTATTTCATACATAAATCTTAACATGTAATATCCGCATTCGATGATGCCTTGTTGCTCATGACATTTCTGTTTGAATGAGTGTAAATTCAATATATTATTTTTATGTAATAAATCAAAATGTACAAATTATAAATGGATATTTACCTTCACATGTACATATTTGATCTTGTAATTCCTTTTCTTTGCGCTTTTTCGAAAGTGGACCCATGCCCTGTTAGAAAATAATACGAATGGGGTAAATTTAAAATTCATTATAATATATAAAACTATTGTGAAATTGAAACTTACGTTTCCAATATATTCTTAAAACTTTCTCACACATCATCATGGAGAGAGCATATCCAATAAAGTGTTTTCTCCCTAGGGCAAAAAACCCCTAACATCCAATGATCCCTGAGAAAAGGAAATTTAACGTTAGTGGTTTTTTATGTTAAAATATAATTAACTCTTTGAGAGGGATGTGTTTCATACCTCTCACAAAAAGGCATCATCCAACACTGTGTGATTACATTCTTTTCAAATCTATCAGCAATATAAAGCATTCTTTGTTCCTCATCCAATGCACATGCTTCAGGGGAAATCAATTGTGGGTCCATGAATCCATATACATCTGTCAGCTCATTCCTCTCACAAATTTTATACATATACCTAATACAAAGCAGACATAAGTATACATTTTTAATAAATATAACGCAAGGAAAAGGAGTTAAGACTTACATGATAAAAATTTGCACCACGTTGATGCCCATCTTATCTCCAGTGACAACCTCCATGATATCAGTTTTCATAATCCCCACACATAGTTCACGTCCACAGACATGAGATTCCATTGTAAAGTCATAATGATCCGCCAACAAATTTGAATATCTTGACAATTTGTCAAGACTGCTAGTATCTGCATCTGATGTCATAGCTATCTGTCTTTGTTGTTGTCTATACAGTATTTCTTTACCTTTGAAGTATTCCTGTAAAAATAAATTGAAAAATATATTAGTTTTCAAATGATAAAACATTAATAAAAATATAAAATAAAAGATATAACATCCATACCTCTATGGTAATGAGTCGAAGAAGTCTGGATGGCCAAAGTAAAAAATGGCCGATACTATGTCCAACTGTCGTCACCTCATCTGTAGGTAATGGTATCCGAGCTGATCTATCTATAATATCCTGTACAGTGACCCTCTGATTCTCTACCTCTAACTGTTGATGATGAACTGTATCTCCTATACAATATACCATCCCATATGCAACTATATGATGTTGAGGATCATCAACATACAACTCACAATAAGTAGGTAGCTGCGGCGGAGGAGGAGGATCAAAAATGGGGTCCGCAGGCTGAGGTGGGGGAGTGGGAGCTACTGGGAGAGGTGGAGTGGGAGCTGCACCCTGAAATTGTCTTTGCAAGTCTGCAAACATTAACTGCACCGATGCTCTAATCTTGTCCTCCATTGTCGCATTAATATTATGGACTTCAGCCTCCAACGATTCTATTTTTTTTTTATTAACTCCCTCAACGTTAGAAGTTGAGGAACGTGGCAACACTTTTCTTACCGATACACCTGCCGGATATCCTCTTACACGGCCAGGATGTTCGGGCTTTCCCAATGCCACAGATAAAATATCTTCCCTCCCAGATGGTGTAAATGTCCCCTGTGAACTCTGCTCCTCAAGAGAGTCCTGTAATAATTAATTGAACTTTTCTATAATGATTGGAAATATATGACGAAAATAGTAAACTTAAATAAATAAAATAGATATCTTACAATCCTCTCAACTACGAGTCTCGATTCTTCCGAAAGATATTGTCCTTTTTTGCCCTTCCGAGCTCTTTTCCATTTCTCATGTCTAGATGGAGGGGATGGAGGGGCCACCTCTCCAGAGCTTGAAGACTCAGCTCTTAGTTGTTGAAATTTTTCTGCCATCATTTGTTCTTCCAATAATGCATACCCTCCCCGAGATAAACTATGAGGGTATACATTTTTAGATTGGATCTCTTGATGAGATTTCCTTGTTTGCTGTAAATTAAGAATAAGTAATCATTAAAAAAACAATAATAAGATCATTTATATAAGAAAGCTTATAAAAGTTTACATTGCCCTTACCAAAAATGATTCTTTTCTTCTACTTTCAAAAAATTCTCTCCATGTGTCTTCATCTATAAAAGGATATATACGACATGGATTCTCACGACTCCTATGACCATAAATGAAATCAGATGAGAGGGTTGATTTGAAATCCCTCCATCTCCTAGCAGCCAACGATAAGCATTTCTTCCTGACTCCTCCAGTGTCAGGAATATCAAATGTCATCTGATAAAAAAGAGGTTAAAAATATTATATATACTAGAAACATTTAAAGAACAGTCAAACAATAGCAAAAGATCTTACCAAAATGGTCTCCCACAGCTGAGAAATTATCGCCTTATCCACACTTCTCCAATCATCATAGAGAATGCTTACTTTGCTCTTAGCCTGAGTTGCTACAAAACCCTTAAAATCTTTAGCATTTGGACCTCTAGGAAGATCATCCTCATCAAACTCCACGACTATCCTCTCCTCCTTCGTACGGGCAAGTGATAATTTTGGTAAACGTGTGCACCCACGCTTACCAACCTTTGAACTCTTTTTCGTAATAGGAGCATGTGAATGTTCCTCCCCATATGTATGACCAATATGCTCATCTCCAGAATCATGTGGCTGATCAACTGATTGATCTGTCATTTTCCTTCAAATCAAAAAAACAAACATTAGTTCACAAATAGAAAAGTGTACTAAATTACATAATAGTAAACATCGGTAATATGATAAGCATGTTAAACAATGATAAACATGGTAAACACAGGCAAAATGTTGCCAATGAGTTGGCATAAGAAAGCTGAAAAGTGGACTCACTGATGCCACCGGCCGGCCGCTGGCTCACCACCGGCCGGCCGGTGGAGCAGACAGCCTTCCTCTGTCTGGACCACCGGCCGGCCGCTGGATCACCACCGGCTGGCCGGTGGACCAGACAGAGAGCCTTCCTCTCTGTCTAAACCACCGGCCGGCCGCTGGCTCCTCACCGGCCGGCCGCTGGTGATCCAGACAGAGAGGAAGGCTCTCTGTCTGGTCCACCGGGCGGCCGGTGGTGATCCAGCGGCCGGCCGGTGGACCAGACAGAGCCTTCCTCTCTGTCTGAACCACCGGCCGGCCGCTGGCTCAACACCGGCCGGCCGCTGGTGATCCAGACAGAGAGGAAGGCTCTCTGTCTGGTCCACCGGCCGGCCGGTGGTGAGCCAGCGGCCGGCCGGTGGTACAGACAGAGAGGACCGGTTGCCGGTGCGCGCAGGACTTCTCCTCTTTACGGTTTTTATTGTTTTATCGTTTTGGTTTGATACATATTTTAATAAGTAAAAAATTTACAGTATCTAACATTATATGAAAAAACTAAATGTAAACAAGATATATACTTGTGTTACCTGTAATTTTAGGAATGTACAGTTGGATTGTTTTCCCAAATTCCTTCGTCGTGATCGTTCCTAATGGCACAAACCATGTCTTCAACATACTCATCATTATGTTATGTTAATCTTTCCATGGAAGTAGGGATCTCACATAAATCAGCATCTTCATCAAATTCATCCTCACCAACATATTGGTTTTTCCCTTGTAAAACAACAGCCCACTGCATATCTGATTGATCTACTACATAGAAAATTTGTTTGGCATGTGTTGCCATTATAAAAGAATCAGCTGTGTCTTCCAATCTATTCAGATTAACAAGTGTCATTCCAAATTCATCGTGTCTGACACTGTTGTTACCGATAAACCATTTACAGTTAAAAACAGGAACTTTAATTTTAAAGTAATCAGCCTCCCATATGTCTTCAATCACTCCATAATATGCACTTGATGCCGAAATTGGGTTTCTGTCCTTAGCACTCGAAAAATGCATTGCTTCTGCAAACACCAATACACCACTATTCTGAACTGCACTTCTGTTGTCCTGAGCTTTCGTATGAAATGTATAGCCATTAATGTCATAAGCGGACCATGTTATCACATTTAAAGATGGACCACCCACTATCCATTTTAATGTCTCTGATACATCTGATCTACCAAGCAAGGTCTTTTTAAACCATGGCAAAAAAGTTTTGTTGTGCTCATTCAAAATCCACATTTCTTTCTTCTTTGGATGACATTGTTTCAACTCATTAATATGCAATGTGATATACGGTTGAACATCAGCTATGTTATTCAAGATGTATGATTCTAACTTCTTCATATGTTCAGCTGACAGTGATTTGACTTTCAAGCCACGAATCCCCTTTCCCTCATTATTAACCCGTTCATGGCGAGATGGAGGCAAACCTATGTGTTGCACCGTAGCCAAGTAACTCGTACAAAACTCTGCTACCTCCTCAGAAATATACTTTTCAATAATGGAGGCTTCAGGTCGATATGGATTTTTAACATATCCCTTTAATATTTTCATATACCTTTCAAAAGGATACATCCAACGAAGATATACAGGTCCACAAAGCCTTATTTCTCGAACCAGATGAATCAGTAAATGCACCATCATATCAAAAAAAGTTGGAGGAAAATACATTTCCAAATGACAAAGTATAATAATTGCATCCTTTTCCAAAATGTTCAAAGCATTCACATCAATCGCCTTGTTGCAAATTGAATTGAAAAAATAACACAACCTCATTATAGTCTTTCTGACACGGATGGGCAATATTCCACGCAGTGCAACTGGTAGAATTTGTTGCATCATGACATGACAATCATGTGATTTCATACCTATCAACTTCAAGTCTTTCAATGAGACAAAATTTTTTACATTTGAAGAATAACCTTGAGGCACTTTGATATCATGAAGACACTGACAGAAGCTACTTTTCTCCCTCTTCGATAATGTATGACAAGCCGGGGGAAGAAATGTTCGTCTTCCTTTAGGAGTGGGAGCTAACTCTAAACGTATTCCCATTGACAGTAGGTCTAACCTTGCATTCAACCCATCTTTTGTCTTTCCTTTAATATCTAGCAATGTTCCGATCAAAGAATCACAGATATTCTTCTCCACGTGCATGACATCAATATTATGTTTGACTTCATGATACCTCCAATATGGTAGCTCAAAAAATATTGACCTTTTCTTCCAAATATGTCTATCATTACCAGATTTCTGTGTCTTTCCCAATGTCACATCAAGGTTTTTCACCCTCTCAAAATACAATTCTGGGGATAAAGGTTGAGGTGCAGTATCAAATTCTTGTGAGCCATTGAATGCCTTTTTTAGTCTTCTATAAGGGTGATCCATAGGCAAAAACTTTCGATGACCCATGTACACTGTTTTCCTCCCATGATGCAATTGACAATATGACGTCTGTTGTTCGCAAATTGGACATGCTTTATGCCCTTTAACACTGTATCCAGACAAATTTCCATATGCTGGGAAGTCATTTATAGTGAATAGAAGCACTGCATGCAGTTGAAAATATTCCATTTTATAAGAATCATACACCCTAATACCATCATCCCATAAAAGTTTCAAATCATCAATCAGCGGTGACAAGTATACATCAATATCATTGCCGGGTTGCTTTGGACCAGAGATCATGATACTCAACATGACATATTTGCGCTTCATACAAACTTCAGGAGAGAGGTTGTAAATTACCAATAAAACAGGCCATGAACTATGTGTGCTACTGAGGGTTCGGTATGGATTCATTCCATCTGTGCACAAGCCTAGTCTCAGATTTCTAATTTCATTTCCAAATGTAGGGTACTGGGCATCAATTTTCTTCCATTGTGGACAATCAGCTGGATGACGTATTTTTCCATCACATACCTGCTCATCAGCATGCCATCTTAACCTTTTTGCATCATGTGAATTAGCAAATAAACGTTTGAAACGAGGAATTATAGAAAGATACCAAAATACCTTTGAAGGGAGCTTTGTAATCTCTACATCAGCTTGTGATTTTTCTTTCACCTTATACCGTGATGTCCCACATTTGGGACACTCTTTCAGAAATTCATATTCCTTCCTATATATAATGCAGTCATTCGGACATGCATGTATTTTCCTGTATCCCAATCCCATCGGGCATAATATTTTTTTGGCCTTATAATGTGAATCTGGAAGATCGTTATCTTTTGGAAGAATGTCTTTCATCAATTGTAGCAGCTCTGTAAAACTTCTGTCACTCCATCCATGTTTCGCCTTCAGGTTAATCAATCTTAACACCGCCAACAAAACCGTAAAATCTGTACAACCAGGATATAATGGTTTTTCGGCATCACCATATAGACGTGCAACTCTCGGTTCTATCTCAATTTGTTCTGCTACAATATTGCGAATCATTTCATCAATTCCATCAGAGTTACCATCTTGCGATTCATTATCATCAGTGACATTCTGTCCAGTTTCGCCATGCCAAATCCAAGGGTTGTAACTCGGATTGAAACCATGACAAATCAGATGATCTTTTATCTCTCTACTTTTCAACTTCTTCATATTCAGACATTTCAGGCATGGACAGAAAAAAATGTCACTACTTGGAACATTTCGTTTAGCAAATTCCAAAAAGGCATCAACACCTTCCTCATATTCATTGCTCATTCGATGTGCCGTAATCCAACTTCGACTCATTATTACCTATAAAAAATAGCAAAAATATATATATTTTTTAGATAAGACAAATATATGTTTATATGAAAAAAATCATAATTTGAATATAACAATTTTGAAATATAAAACAAATCGATGTGTAAACCCCCCTGGACACCCCCGACCCCTCTGGACATCCCCCCACCCCTCCTGGACACAACCCCCCACCCCCGACCTGCTTGGACACCCCCCTGGACACCCCCCACCCCTCTGGACAGCCCCCCCACCCCTCCTAAACACCACCCCCACCCCCTACCCCCTTGGACACCCCCCTGGACACCCCCAACGCCCACCCACACCCTTGGACAGCCCCCCACACCCACCCACCCCCTTGTAAACCCCCCTGGACACCCCCTGACCCCTCTGGACAGCCCCCCACCCCTCCTGGACACCACCCCCCACCCCCTACCCCCTTGGACACCCCCCTAGACATCCCCCAACCCTCTGGGCAGCCCCCCCACCCACCCGGACAACCCCAAATACCCTCTGGAGAGGCCGCCACCCACTTGGACAGCCCCCCACACCCATCCACCCCCTTGGACAGCCCCCCACACCCATCCACCCCCTTGGACACCCCCCTGGACACCCCACCGACCCCTCTGGACAGGCCGCCAGCCCCTTGGACAGCCCCCCACACCCACCCATCCCCTTGGACACCACCCTGGACACCCCCCGACCCCTCTGGACAGCCCCCACCCCTCCTGGACACAACCCCCCACCCCCGACCTGCTTGGAC
Source organism: Viscum album (assembly GCA_963277665.1). Lineage (NCBI taxonomy): Eukaryota > Viridiplantae > Streptophyta > Magnoliopsida > Santalales > Viscaceae > Viscum > Viscum album. The sequence goes on along the minus strand of OY728134.1, from coordinate 807,309,629 downwards.
ACCCCCCTGGACACCCCCCAACCCTCTGGACAGCCCCCCACCCCTCCTAAACACCACCCCCACCCCCTACCCCCTTGGACACCCCCCTGGACACCCCCAACGCCCACCCACAACCTTGGACAGCCCCCCACACCCACCCACCCCCTTGTAAACCCCCCTGGACACCCCCTGACCCCTCTGGACAGCCCCCCACCCCTCCTGGACACCACCCCCCACCCCCTACCCCCTTGGACACCCCCCTAGACATCCCCCAACCCTCTGGGCAGCCCCCCCACCCACCCGGACAACCCCAAATACCCTCTGGAGAGGCCGCCACCCACTTGGACAACCCCCCACACCCATCCACCCCCTTGGACAGCCCCCCACACCCATCCACCCCCTTGGACACCCCCCTGGACACCCCACCGACCCCTCTGGACAGGCCGCCACCCCCTTGGACAGCCCCCCACACCCACCCATCCCCTTGGACACCACCCTGGACACCCCCCGACCCCTCTCGAAAGCACCCCCACCCCTCCTGGACACAACCCCCCACCCCCGACCTGCTTGGACACCCCCCAACCCTCTGGACAGCCCCCCACCCCTCCTAAACACCACCACCCACCCCCTACCCCTTGGACACCCCCCTGGACACCCCCCAACACCCACCCACGCCCTTGGACAGCCCCCCACACCCATCCACCCCCTTGGACAGCCCCCCACACCCATCCACCCCCTTGGACACCCCCCTGGACACCCCACCCACCCCTCTGGACAGACCGCCACCCCCTTGGACAGCCCCCCACACCCACCCATCCCCTTGGACACCACCCTGGACACCCCCCGACCCCTCTAGAAAACACCCCCACCCCTCCTGGACACAACCCCCCACCCCCGACCTGCTTGGACACCCCCCTGGACACCCCCCAACCCTCTGGACAGCCCCCCCACCCCTCCTAAACACCACCACCCACCCCCTACCCCCTTGGACACCCCCCTGGACACCCCCCAACACCCACCCACGCCCTTGGACAGCCCCCCACACCCACCCACCCCCTTGTAAACCCCCCTGGACACCCCCGACCCCTCTGGACAGCCCCCCGCCCCTCCTGGACACCACCCCCCACCCCCTACCCCCTTGGACACCCCCCTGGACATCCCCCAACCCTCTGGACAGCCCCCCACCCACCCGGACAACCCCAAATACCCTCTGGAGAGGCCGCCACCCACGTGGACAGCCCCCCACACCCATCCACCCCCTTGGACACCCCCCTGGACACCCCACCGACCCCTCTGGACAGGCCGCCACCCCCTTGGACAGCCCCCCACACCCACCCATCCCCTTGGACACCACCCTGGACACCCCCCGACCCCTCTGGACAGCCCCCGACCCCTCTAGAAAGCACCCCCACCCCTCCTGGACACAACCCCCCACCCCCGACCTGCTTGGACACCCCCCTGGACACCCCCCAACCCTCTGGACAGCCCCCCCACCCCTCCTGGACACCACCCCCCACCCCCTACCCCCTTGGACACCCCCCTGGACACCCCCCAACACCCACCCACACCCTTGGACAGCCCCCCACACCCACCCACCCCCTTGTAAACCCCCCTGGACACCCCCCGACCCCAAATCCATGCACCTATGCCATGGTTGTGTGTGAATAAAGTAGTAACAACTGTAAAAGGGCAACCCATCCAAATGGACACGCCCCAACCCTCTCGGGGATTTATAGAAAACGATGAAAAATTAGTGAAATCATAAAATTACTCAATATTGCAAGTCGAACAAATAGATCTAGGGATGATAAATAAGATTATGGTGCCAAAACGAGTTAAAAGGGTTCGCAATCGAAGAATCTTAGCTAGTTTCAACAAAAAAATCACAACACATATATATTTACTATCCGCGAAAAAAAACGAACGAGTGGGAGGATTACCTGAGTGCTGCGAGTTTAGATGATTGATCCGAGGAGATTAAATATGAGAAACGATGATCGCAAAACGAATCTAAACCAACGAAATGGACGAGCCGATTCGGGTTTACGCGCGAGAGAGACGAGTCGCGACTGTCGAAGGTAAACTCGCGAATGACAATCCACGGGTCTGGGTAAATTTTTAATTGAGTTATCACGTCGGTTATTCAATAACCGACGTGATAATTGTTTTAAAAACATTTATAACGTCGGTTATTTCAATAACCGACGTCAAAAAGCCTTCAAAAACCGCGTTTGTTACGTCGGTTATTCAATAACCGACGTGAAAGGGCCTTCGAAAACCGCGTTTTTTACGTCGGTTATAAAAATAACCGACGTAAAAAACGAAGCCGCGAGATTAATAACGTCGGTTATTTGTATAACCGACGTTAAATGTCTACCGAACACAGGTTTTTACGTCGGTTAAGAAATAACCGACGTAAAAAACCTCGTTTTACATATTATGACGTCGGTTTTATATAACCGACGTAAAAAATGGTGACGTAAAAAACGTTTTCTGCACTAGTGCAATGAACAACACGTGCTGGGAATCATTATCTAAAATCAAGATTCTCCTTTAAATTCATTTTATAACATCATTCATAGAAAACAACCAGTCGATGCCTAGGATGACATAGTAGGGATGCATTTGTAGCAAAAATAGATCCCTATGGGACTGATGTGGTCCCATAATTATTCTACATCCATGAAACACATAAAATAGATTGGTCATATCACCAAATGGAGTACTCAACACCATGGGAAAAGAAAGTATCTCTATGTCTAGACCTAGGGCATTGGTAGAATGGGTACAAAAAAGGAGTATGAGGATCCTGGATCAAGAAAAGCACACACAATAGTACTAAATAGACTGATTGTACCTCAAACAACTTCCGAACCTACTGGAACCGCTACGTCAGCGGCTTGCAACTACCCGTAATCATCTCCTCTTCCTCTCTTTTATTGAAAAAATACCTGAACACTACCTAGTCGATGTCCCCAAGGAGCACCCTGAGGTCAACCTCCTCCAACACCATCTACCCTCGGGGGGGGGGGGGGGTGGGGGTGGAATCCCACCGCCCATGCTGCTAGAAAGGCCTGAATAGAAATGAATGCTACTGAGGTGGCACTGAACCATCCCACCCCCACCATACTACGGTTTAAATGGGATCTGGTTTCAAATATTTCCATGGTATCCACAGATAAAGAACCTCGATCTTAGGCCCATTGGAAAATGGTGAGGACCCAGAGATCAGAACTAAAACTACTAAAGCCTACTCCCCACCAGCCGAAACCTGGAAGGCCCTGACGTCGGAGACCTACTGCTGAATGCCTTCCCATTTAATGAGATTGGATGGTTCCCCTATCATGATAAACCTCACATCTAGTGCATCATTTCTACTACCTTAGCCTTATTCTGAACCTCTAAGTATGTCAGTTGAGTGGAAAGATTAACAACATTCTGAAGATAATGTCAGAGTGCCTCCATTAAGATTCTCACCCGAGACTGCACATCTGGAAAGTGATCCCATGAAAAGTGTAGGAGATCCATAAACTTGATCCCATATTCCCTTATAGAAACACTCCCATGTTATAGGGAGAGTATCCCATTACTCATATCATCCTTCATTGTTGAGGAAAGAAACTCCGCAAAAAACTCTATCACAAATTCATACCACAAAACATCAATATTCTTCCTTTCCCCAAGGTAGAGTGTCCACAATAGATATGTTGATCCCCTCATTTGGCCGACTACTAACGGAACCCAAGACTCCCTTGGATAGTAGATCAAGGTAAAAGAGATTCTCATCTCCTCATGCCAGACCTCTGTCTCTGAGTCAGAAACACTTCCTTTGTACTTTCCTAGGGTCTGCCATTAGAAAGCACAAAAGGGCCTTTTTCCACAAGTTGTATTCTGCCTATCGATCAGACCTACACTGATCAATCAGCTCAGCCTATTGGGCCTCAAAATTTCATACCACGGGAAAGTGACATCTGGGTGCCATAGCTAAAAAGGGTAAACAAGGAACTCTTAAGCCTGGGTAGTATTAAAACTTTTTTTTTTAAATTCATTTTAACTCGTTATTTACTTAATTTCAAGGAGCACCCAAGACACGCAAGAACACAATTCATTATGATGAGTGTAATTTTCCAAGGGTACCTACTCTGAAATCAGTGTAGCCTCACTTGGACATTTAGTAGGCTTAGATTCCTTGAATCAGATCACTAGGGGGCATAAAATCCCATTTCCTAACAAATATTCCCTAGAGTATTTAACATACCAAGATTTCCATACCATCCCATGTTACTCTCAGTATTAGTAATTCTGAACTCCATCATATCCCTAATCTATAACCAAAACAACCTGCATCTGATGCCATTTTTCACAACCCGCCTGCCTCAAGATGAGGGAAGGGGAAGCTAGGTGCCACAAAATTCCTTCTACAAGATGAAAGAGAGATAAAGACCCCCCGAGTCCTACCTTCAACTTTCAATAGAGTGGCGACTAGTACCAAGGGTATAAAATATCACAAAATATGGAAGGTATTACCCTTTTTAATGAAAATAGTATTGGGAGATAAGATAGTAAAATCCTAAACTGCACCAAAGTAAAGGTAAAATTATATCCAAAATCCATTCACATATGCATGTTCAAAATTAAAAGGTACAAAAAAACCCCAAAGTAATGTACCAAAAGAAAATAAACTAATAAAAAACAATAACTGTCTTGATTCCTAAGTTAGTAAACTCTAACAGAGTCCTCAAAGTCCTCCTAGAAACCTGAAAAGAGTTTTATAAATGTAGGGTGAGTATACATGTGTACCTAGTAGGAAATCTAAAACAACCCGTGCATAAGTGGGGAAAACATACTAATGCCCCTATGAGAGAATAGTGTTCCTCAGCGCACCTACCAAGGAGTAATAACCAACCCAACCTCACCAAGGCACTCTCACCAAATAACACAAGTCAAGTAAAGTATTAGTATAAGCACATCGACATTTGGGTACGCCGCACCAATTTCCCCCTAGTAAATTGTCCATTTCTAATAGATAACATCTTGAAGCTACCACTCGTCCCATACACAGTCCGATTGCTACAACCTGCCCGCACACACATGGGCCTCAAACAATACAAAATTCTAGTCTGTAGACACCGGGGACACAACAACCACATGCAATACCCAAAACACCAAGTTCTCATCTCGAAGACACTTGGTAAATAGGCAAGGCCCACAAACACTTGATCCCCTCATCCATAACAAACATGGCCATAGGATCATGGACTATGGTCAGATTCAATCCATTATATCCTTCCTAGATACTCTCAAGCAGTAAGAAATAGAAGGTCTTGCGAGGAAGAAATTAAGTAACCAGCCATCCATCCTTCCAATGGGATATTGGGATAGACACCCTCCCCCATGAAATGGGGGTGTTCAGAACATAGTGATCAACAAGGGTTGGGTTCATATAGAAATTAAAAGGGACTAAAATTTATATATATAAGTAATCAAATACTCATCCCAACCTATGGGTCCCAAAAAAAATAAACAACCAAACCACTAGAACCACCTTTTCTTCTACCCCTATATGCATAATCACACAAACAACCGCTTCCAAAACATAACCCAACACAATTTTCATTTATAATCTTTCCATTAATTAATTTAGGAGTTCACTTAAATTCATTCCAATAATACCTAGAAAAAATACCAACCAAAACATCTACAACTGTCCGGAAGGTGAATAGCCTAATTAACTAAATACACAACAATTAAACCTGTAGTCCCACTACACACCCTCCATTTTCCTAGACACCCATTCAACCATTGAAAACTATCATTATTCAATGTTACACCACACAATCGTTATCTCACAACCCATTCCTATATCCCCGCTACCCAAAAATTTCACAGATGTAGTCCACTGCATAACAAGATCATAACCACACCATAGTCCCACTGCACAATGTCATTCGATGACCACAACACAATAATGAAATTCCCACTACCTACAAGTCCATCCATTCCACTATCAATAAATCTCTAAAAATATGATACCAACATGCCCCATGTACCACCCCATACAAAAATCCCCACAGAAACTACCATTAAACTACATCAACATGTTCGGGTTTAACAAGAGGTTTTCGTAATTCGACTTTAGAATAACTGGGGTGATCTCACACCAGGTTTGATCACGGGGCATCCATTTCAATTAGATAAGTATACATGATTAAGAGAAATCATGTTACAACCATTTATCAAGCATCATGAAAAAGACTGGACATCACCAGTGTGCAAGAAAATACCACCAAGGACCATGATTTTCAGAAGGCATACAACCATAAAAATCCATAACATAAATAAAGATAACAGAATAAAATAGGTGATCAGACATCAAACCACTCCCATCCCATTATTTCACTGACCCATGTTATCTTTTCCATCCTATTATCTTCTTATTTATTCTTCTTTTTAAGAAAAATTTTCACCATTTATTCACATTGAATCATTAGTACACCCACTCTACATGATGCACGATTATAGAGAAGAAGAAGAAATCCCTACTTGAAACAATAAGTGACCAAAGATCCTCCTTGTGCTAGGAATAGAGGATCGCGCGAGTAGTAGGGAACCCCTAAGAAAGTTGAGTAAAAGGGAATCTAGCATAATATCATGACTCATCTAGGGAGGATGTCTCTAGGAAAACCAAAGAGGAATGAAAAAAACACTCGTAAGGGAAGATATTGGATTTGAAGAGCCAGATCCTCTTTCTTGGAAAGAATAGTTTCACTAGACATAAATCATTGGATCATGGTCAAGATTATGCAGTTTGAATTTATAAAAGTCCCTAGAGAATTAGGATATTAAATATATACATAATAACCATTAATATATTATTAACATTCCTAAACATGGCTTTAAACTCAGTTTAAATCCAATAAGATTTAGGAGGGGCATAACTAGAAATCTAGGAAAAATTGCAAATGAGTTACCGATGGGTAAGTCACTGGAGCTGAGCCAAAGATGGGTGAGCTACTGATGCGACCTACCAATGCCTCAACCTAACGATGCCCTGACCTACTGACTCTTCAACCTACCAATGCCCTCGACCTACCGATGCCTTGAATCATCGATGCTGATGCCCCTAACTAACATATGTCGATGCCCCTGCCTTGCTGATGCTGACACCCCTGACTCACTAATTCTGACACCCCTGAATTGATGCCGATGGCCCTAACTCACCAATGCCAATGCCACCAACTCACCGTTGCCGAAGGTTCAAACTGGATTTTTGGCTAACTCTCAGAATGGGTTACTGATAGCCCCCAAAACACCCCATACATGGATTTTCACAAAGGAAAGACCCAGGGAAATCCAGGTTATTACATATACCATATGAATATTATCAACTAACCATGAGGGACACGATCCTTGGTTGATATAAACACACATTTTACTTAATGTAACCACTTGAATAATCAAATAACTATACATTAGGTAAGAAATTTTTTCCCACAACTTGAGTTTTACATGTGTTTAATTTATTGATTGTATGAACAAAATAACATTTCACATGTGGTAATGATGTGTCCCTAAAAATAATTAATGTGGAAACATAAAGAAAAATAGACAATGAATGAAGAAATCAAGTGATCATGAGAATGAAAAAGGTTACCACATAAAGAGATGAAGATAGCACAATGACAAATGAAGTGATAATGATAAGAAATGCAGTTAATGCTTAATGAAATAAAGTGAATGAATAAATAAATTAAGTGAATATATGAAGTAAAGATGGTACCCCATATATAACAGAAGTGGAAACAAAAATAATCCATGTCACTACAGGTTGTTTCCAAAGAAAATGACTATTCTAATTGACCATTCATAGTAATCATGATCCAAAATATCCATGTATAAGTGAAAACCATGTGACAATGCTTATCTTATGTAATGAGGTATTTTAAAATCTCCATTGCCTATATTATAGAGAATTAATTACAGTTTAATGTATTTAAAGATACTAATGCTTCAATGAATAAACTATGAATATCCTCTAATGACTATATTAGAGAGATGATCACATTAAGAAGATAATACAACAATGGAAAAAGGTTCAAGAGGATATTCATGTGCATTATATACATTTTAAAATACAACATTATAGTACTGAACCATATATAAAACCATTTTATATTCTCATTGAGAAATAATATAATGTTTTAATTGATATATTTATAGATTATTGATCAAAAAATTATGACCAGATTGACCTATATCATATCTTCTCATATCCTATAATTTTCTCTCTATATTTTAGAATACTGTTAAAATTTGATAAAATTACTTGTTTATTATTTTACAAATGGTTCTTATTTATATTGTAGGGTTCTAGACACTCCTTTTTTAATTATTTTACACCTATTATCCAATATAGAAAAATGGTAGTTGGTTTGTGTAGTATAGACTAGTTGTGTGTTGTAATATTATGTAAAGCACGATTTAAGATATGGATCTTTATTTTAATATAATAATAATTTTTGGTGTGGGAGTTCGAAAAGTAGAGAGAACTATATATAAGCTCGAATATAAACCTCTCATGTTAATCCTCTATATGCTTTATCAATTTATTTATTCAATTTATAAAAAAAGAATTTATTAATTTTATAATATATAGAAAAATACTATAATGATATTTTTATTTAATAAGTGTGAAATATATATAAAATTTTTATAAATAAATAAGTTTCAAATGTAAATGTGGTTTCAAATGTATTTTAACTTTATTTTGATAAACTTTTTGAGAAGATTTTTGAATTATAAACATATATATTTTTTCTATGTTAAATTACTAGGAAATATATATAAATTGGGGTATTATGTTTTAATTCAATTTTATCCTATTCTTTAATTGAGAAATTAATTGACCCCCTCATTAGTTTTCATCTTGGAGAAATACATACCTTTTTCAAGTAAATGTTCAAACATCTTTATATATGTGTATTATTTTGGAATTAAAGGAATATTTTGAAGTGTAGAAGAAGGTCAGAAATGATCCTGAGTTCCTACTTTATTTTGATGGAATACTAATGTTCAGTAACCATTTTTTGTTCTTTCTATACTAGATATGAATAATGTATTATTTCATCTGGAACATAGAAAATCATTTTCTATTCATATCGGATGTATGATGATTATAGAGATCCAACAATGTATTTTATGTGGGAAAAAAATTAAAAGAGATATTTCAAAGAAAATTTCTTAGTTTATAGTATGTCATATTATTAATTCTAAGAGATAGAATTATTAGTGGATGTTTAAACCATTAACTATACCAGAAAGAAAATTGAAAAACATAATAATGTATTGTGTCATCAATCTATCTAAAATGTATGAAGGCCATATTTATATTTTGGTTATATTTGATCATCCTATGGTTTTATTACATTTCATTATAATAAGATAGTTATTATATCTTGATTATATTTCCTAAATATACATTAAATAAGAGGTATGGTTTCATAGAGTACCACATATATTATATCTGACTAGAAACTGAGGTTTAACATAGTGTTATGTTTATTTCTTAAGTAGTATATACATTTAGAGATGATTTTAGGTAATTATTATCATACTTATATACAAGTTATAATTCATAGAACCACTAAACCCAATACAATATTCTATGATCATGATCTATGGATTTAAATGGTGGTTGGAATCATAACCTTCCTCAAGATGATTTTTGTAAAATAATATACTTCACATTATAATTAAAATTTATCATTATGAATCCCACTATGAAAATAAGTGTTGAATTACAACTTTATAGGATAAATTTAGAGAAATAAATCTATTGGAACCAAAGATAACTGAAGAAATATAAGGGAAATTCTTAGCCATTTAACATCATATCAATAAATATTAAGGTCATCATAACAATTGTCAAAAAAATATTGAATTTATAGTAATTGAAAAAATATTATGATTAATATATATGTACAATAATGACATGAGATTTTGATAAAAGGAATGATGTACCATATTTATATTCTCCCGTATGATATTCTTGATAGAGTAGGGATAATATCTTATCAGTTTTCACTTCTACCAAAAGTCTATCAATAACATGTTCCATCCAATATATCATTCATGTTGAAGTACATACCCAATCACTCACTTGTTCACAACTCAGAGGTCATACAACTGAATCATGATTATTCTTATGAAGAACAACATATTAAATTCTATGATCATAGAGATAAAATGTGATGAAAAAAAGACCCCTCGCCTTGTTAAATTTTTCTGGAGGAATTATAATCTCAAAGAATCAACTTGGAATAATGAGGATGTTATAAAACATAGATAAATTAATTTTTTTATATTACTCATATAATTTTATGGATGAAATTACTTTTTTGGGGGTAAATGGTAAAATCTTCAGACATTATAATATATTTACCTTGAAATAAGTTAAATTCCATCAATAAAATTATGATACAAGAAACCCAAAGTCCAAAAAAATATAGTATACCACTACAACCAAACCGTCAAATTGGTGGATTTAATAAGAATAATAAATTATTTAAATCTATTTTTAAAGTACATATATAGACCAAATATATTAACTATGAAGTAATTAATTTTTATTAATGTTAGTATATGCTTTAAAATTTAATTTCCCCCAGAAATAATTTTTTATTTATTTAATAAAATTATAAATTTATTCTTTTCTATGTATTGAAAATGTATTTGAGAAAACAAAATTTATTTTTTTAATAATAAAATAAAAATTAACTTAGTTTGATTTTTTTTTTGATTTTTATGAATTATCTTATTTTTATTTTGATAGTAAAAAAATCATTTTTTTAAATAATATCACTTCTTTTAATTAAGTAATATAAAGGTACTATTATATATTTTAATTTCATATGAAAGATAAATATTATTTATTTGATTTATAATAATCTCAATTATTTTTTTTCAATCATAATTATACATTATTTTGATAAAAGATAATTTTTATTCATAAATATTCATTTTTTCTATAAAATAGTTTGTCTTTTAATTTTAAACATTTATAATAAGTTTTATATTTACTAAATATATACATTGATTAATTTTAAAAATTTATAAAATCCACACAATCATTTGACTGTAGTGAAATGTATGGAATATTTATTCCCTTATTTCTATAACAACAATTAAAGGATTATTATGTTATGGTTATGTAGTATAGGAGTATTCTAAAATGAGTATATGGACTCACACCAATAATTGCATAGTGAACCTTGTAAAAATATCCTATTCTATATTTACCTACTTTTATATACATTCATACGATAAATAAAAATGAATAAGTCAATCAATATCCTAAAAATTATTCAAGGTAAAAGGAATAAAAGAGATAATTGTAGAAAATGATCCCATCATGGTAGCACCACCACTATAAATTTTGAGTATAAGACATTGTGGTTATCTAAATTTATATTAATGCCAAGTTTCACCTGCATTTGAATATCTACTTTATCATTATTCTATATTAGGTATTTGATTTTCCTTATTATGTTAACAAATAAGTATAATTTTCATTAACATTCATTTATTTATAAGAATAACCCTATATTTACAATTATTTTGATGAATATGATAAATAATGAGAAATTTATGTTGAATAAGAGATCCCCCTTATCAAAAGAAATAAAAGTATCAGTTTCTACATGCCTTGCCAATAGTGAAGAAATTTCAGGATTCAGATGTAGAGAGAAGGTGGAACATGTTTCCACCATAGAGAAGGGAAAATTCTAACATCAAGGAAACTAAGATTATAATGTGATCATGAGGTTTGTAAAAATTTGTGTACAAACAATATTAATGATGGATATTATAGAAAAAGTGGTTATGATGATCAATATACAAATTTGGAAATATTAGTTGATAGTTTAAGATATATTCTTCACAATAATCCCATATAAATAGTATCCCTTGTTATCTGAGACATTCAATCTACATAGGAAGACATCTCCTAAAATTAATAGGAAGATGATAATTTGAAGAAGACTTTATAAAGAAATATTTTACAATTTTTAAATCTATCTTGAATGGTTGTATCCTTTTAATAAAAAATGAATTATCTTAAAACATTTGACTTATAAATGTTAAATTATGTTTATGTGAAATAGGGATTCAAGAAGGATCTAGAAGAAAATATCTATGAACTTGAACAAATTTTAAAAAACAAGCCTGTTTTCTGAGATTTACAATTTGAAGAGATTTTTATAAATATCAATGAACATGAAAAATTATTAAAAAGAAAAGAAAATATGCATTATGTCAAAGTTTAAGTAACAAATATGTTCTATAAAGAGGATGTAATTAGGATTTTTGATTATAAAAATACCCTCAATATTAAATTTCATGAATTTTATGCTCAATTTTCAAATCTTTAGATGACCCATATTGAGACTTCACAAAAAAATGAAATTTTCCTTGTCTATTAATTCTTAACTTGAAAAATATGTGGCTACAAGTCCAATACCTTGTGGTATAAATATCCTGAATTTTTTTAATGGTATATATCGATAAGCTATAAATAAAGAGGTGTCATAGATAACATATTATAATAATGTATTAAAATCTTGTTTCATGAAGAATTCACATTTGAATGTTAAATATATACAAAAAGGAAAAAAAAATAAGAGAAGAATCCTAATAGTATAACTAGGGTGGATATAAAAAAGAATCTATAATCTGTTTCGCCTAATAATACAATCATGTTCTGAATATAAACCAAAACTATTTTATAGGAAAATTGAAATAAACATATTCATTTGGATAGAACAATGTATGTATCACAAAATAATAAAAATTGGGATATTGAGGATCTCACATTATTTTATGTTGTAATTATTATTAACAAATTTTATTGATTTTCAATGGTGGTCAATGAAAAAGAGGATTTCTGTGGTGAAAATATGTTAAATAATTAAACAAGAAATACATCATTGAAGCATCCTAGATAGGAATTCTTAATATGGAAGATTATATATCTTTTATAATTGATTATTGTTGAATATAAGTTAAGTACACATGTTATAATATTTCATTATGTAGTATTAAAGAATTTGTTTTATAAGTTTAATGATTATTGAACTAATCATCATGAAAAAGTCTTGGTTCAAAATTTTTAAACATTGTTTATAACATTGAATAATTTTTTGGGATTGATATTCCAAAATAGATGATGTCTAATTATGGTAATATATAGAAGTGTTTATAATATGAATTTCTAGAATATATTCCATTTAAACAATGAAAATATTCATTTTCATGAAGTAGAATTTAATTATAATGAGAAATAGTATTTTTATTGAAGAATATAAAGGCTGTGAATTATATATATTTTTTGTTGGATAAATGGATAAATACATATGATTTACATGGTTTGGAACTTATGTTGATAAATTGGCTAACTCTTTTTATCGGAAATCACCAAAAAAAATTAGCTATCCAACTATGGACCACCACAACCATATATGTGGTCCCTTTGGTTGACCATGTGGGAGGTTGTGAACGTGGATAACTGACCATTCTTGTTGGAGGATGTGGTAGTATAGATCCCCCATGGACACACATGCATGTGTTAAAGAGGAAACCTATAAAAATAACAATTTTCCTTAGATAAATAGGGTATTATAGGTGTATCCTTTATAGAGAGTGTGTTAACATGTCTCTAGGTGTTGACATTAGTGTTGGATAAAGAACTTATAAGAAAATTAAATATTATTTAGACTCTTTTGAACAAAATAATTTTCAACATTGGATGTGTACTCATTCTCATTGTTGCACTGAATACAGAAATAACACATACTATCTGATTCGATCAATCATAAAAATTTGACCAGCCTAGTGTATCATCATATACCTCTCATAAGAGGTTTTCTTAGAATCTCATATAGATTGGTCAACGATGACTGCAGTGTTAGCCTAAAAATACATCATCCATCATCTATGACCATGAAAATGGATAGAGATGTGGTTGATTGAATCAAGACTATCCATGAAATAAAATTCTTGCATGCTTGTGATATGTTAAATATTTCTGTATTATCAAACAAAAATGTAGTTTTAGTTGGCTATTCTAGAATTTAAACTTCATGAATATGTTTGTGCATTTATAGTATCTAATGATTTACATCATGTACACTTTCTATACTCACCATGAAGAGTCGTGTAACATAATCAAGGATGAACCAATTATTATAGTCACATAACCCATGTTTATAAATTAGAAATGACATGATATTTGTGAATTCAATGAATTTAATTACACAACATAAAAAATATTGATTTGAGGCAGTTTAACATAATTATGATCTCTTCTATAAATACAGTAGATCCCAAGGCCAATAGAGAATATATCACTCAAATTTATTCAGTGGAACCTGTTTTTACAAAAAATAAGTGTATCGATCTTGAATTAATTTACATAAATATAGAAAACCATGATCTTTCTAATCTATTCCAAGATATAAGTTTCATGCTCAAATTCTATATGAGGAAGAATTGTGAGAATTTTTCTTCATAAAGATATAATAAAATATGAACTGCTTTCATGTAGAACTCTAGAGTAACATTTTATCATTTATAACTTCTCTCTTCATTCCTATTTGATGATATATACAATGAAACTATGATAATGAGATTATCTCACATAGTTATACTAAGACAATGTTACACACATGGTTTATGTGAAGAGGAAAGTAGTGTGTGATCATCATGTTGAACGAATGATGAGGTAGTCATATATACTAATCACAAAAGACATATGCATGAGAATTGATGAGTTATGTAAACATACAATATGTATATAACTGTAATTCTAGGGGAAGGAAAACAGAATAATTTTCTATAAAAGAAAAGTTTGTGCATATACCAGTGTACTGAAGGTTCCGGGTGCAGTTGAAGCATGTTTGGGACAACACCCAACATTGATTTTTACCATGATCAATTATTATTCCAAGATCAATACAACAATAAATGCCAGTTTCCATGGAATATAATCAAATATTTAGATAAGGAATGAAGATTCCCAAAACCTTTATAGAGGATCTCGCACATCATGTTTATAATTAATTTAATTAATTTCATAAAGAAAAAAATACATGGATCTTTGGTATTTTCATCATTGATGATGTTGATCATCTGGAATGGCCCTTCTAAATTATCTTGTTGCACTTGTAAGGATCAAAAATATAATCCCTCTAGTGGTGATCCACATGTGCTCTAATGGCCTTCGATCGACACTGCTCGTTCTCCAGGTGCTAACGTGACGAAACGAGTGTCTTGTGTCGGTCATTCATGATCTCTTTTTCTTCAGCCTTGAAGAAAGTCTCTCATTCTTGAGAGGGGTGGTAAGAGAATTATAGATAGAAATTGTTTAGCCCAACAATTCTCAATTCACTGGGTGTGTGGTTCGGTACATGGAATAATAGACATATGTGTATATTTATTGACACATGGAATTAGTTAAAATATTTAATTACATAATAGAAATTAAACACAGTCATAACCTTAGATAAAACCCATGCTATTAATAATAATACCATGTCATTATTTATGATGTTCCAACTTTCTCAAAACAGAATTTTAAATAGAATTCCGCGTCACAAAATAATAGTAGTGTTATTTTAATTTGTGCTAATGAGTTAAATAATTATTTATCATATTGTAAATAATTATTTTACTTCATGACCATCCATGGTCCTCTCAAACTCCACTTCAATCTATTGAACACCCCAATAAATAAATAAATAATTTATTCTCTTAAATAAATATTTTATTTATGAACTTGTAAAAAAATATTTATTAAATGTTCAATGAAATAAATAAATATATTTTACCCACATTCCAATTAATAAATATTTATTTAATTTATGAAATAATTTTAAATTGAATAAAATTATTCTATTGTCTTGAGAATAATATTTATTAATTAAATTAAAATATAGTTTAACCCAGACCACCAGAAACACTTAGTGTGTGACGCTCTAGGTTTTTTTTGTCGTTGTCCTTAGGCATGCTTGCCTAAAGTCCAAGAGTACTATCTAGCAACAGGTCAAGGAACCCAAGAGAAAGAACATAATGTCTTAATAATGACATTCACATACAAACACACACTATTTAATATAATCCCTTTGTTGCAATATCTCATCAATCAGGTTTCATGATAGTGTCATCAACCTTTATGTTTGATACGTCGTTCTTTGACTACCTGAAATAAACTCGTTGTTACCCCATGGCCATGGAATTTCACGTGATAGTTCTATTTCAATCAAAGGGATAAAATATCAACTTCCATAAATAGAAGGGACATATTCTTCCTCAACTTATCCATTAATAATATTCCACTCGTGACACACTCAATGTATCCTATTTCCCACCAACTGTATTCGAGAAGGTTTTCATCAGTAAATAAAAGTGCGCGAGTGGTGACAGGTATTAACGATAATATTTATATTTAAATATCAGTACACATGCTTGTAGATAGGAATTTTGGATGACACCAAAACATGGGGAATTCCTACTGGCGGGTATTTTCTCATAATCTCTTCTCTTGGATATTACCAAGTGTGAACTTCATGAGAGAAAGTCTCGTCTGCTTACGAGTACTCTCACCTGACTATCTTTATGATATGTTTCCCATTATAGTATGTCATAGAACCACAAAACTATATTTAATAATATTTTTATAGCATTTTAAGTTTATCATAATAGCGGGGAACTTCCAAGAACTTATCAATGCAACAAATAATCTAAGACATTATTATATCATAGTAATACAGAAAAATGAACAATATGTAATACATTAAATATCCATGTAATCAAAATAAAAACAGTTGGTTCTAGGTCACCAACTCTAACAGACTCCCAATTGGACTAGAGCCAACTACCTATGACTTTCAGTCTGCTAGACCTTACAAGATGATCATGTTTCTACTGAGTCAAAGCTTTAGTCTAGGGGTCTACCATGTCATCTTACATAGAAATACTACTCACTACAACATCACCTATCTGATAAAAATATCTCAAGAGATTATATTTTTGATGTATGTGCTTCATCTGATGATCCAACCTTGGATCTTTTGCAAGAGCCACCACTGTAGTATTATCAGAGTACAATGTGATGGGATCTTTACTGCTACGTATCACATCTAGCTCTTGGACAAATCTTCGCAACCAAACTGCTTCTTTAGCTACCTCATATGCTGCGATATACTTAGACTCTGCTATATAATCTACGACCACACTCTTATTTGAGCTCTTCTAGCTCACTGCACCTCCATTCAAAGTGAAGATGTATCTCGTATACGGCTTCATGTAATCTTGATCAGTTTGGAAACAAGAATCTGCATATCCTCTGATGACTATTTCTTCATATCCTCCACAAATTAGGAACATATCCTTAGTATGGCTCAGATACTTTATTACAGTCTTGACTGCCATCCAATGGTAGTCACCTGAGTCAGCTTGATATCTGCCTAACACACTCAATGCGTAGGCAACATCCTGCCAAGTACACAGCCTGGCATATATGACTGGCACAATCACTGATGCGTATGGAGTCCTTAACATTATATTTCTTTCCTCATGTGTTTGAATACACATTTTCTTAGAAGGATGAATTCCATGTGATGCTGAAAAAAAAATCCCCACTTGGATTGTTCCATACTGAATATCTTCAGTATCTTATCAATGTATTTACTTTGAATTAGGACCAACAATCTCTTGGATCAATCACGATGGATCTTGATCCCAAGAATATATGCTGCCTCACCCAAGTCCTTGATGGAGAAAAATTGATTCAACCATGCCTTAATAGACTGTAATACTGGTATCTTGTTTCCAATAAGTAATATGTTATCAACATATACTACTAGAAAAAATATTGCGCTCCCACTAAACCATTTATAGAAACAAGGCTCACATTCCTTTGTGATAAAACCAAATTTCGTTATGGCTTCATCAAAATGAATGTTCCATAACCTGGATGCTTTCTTTAATCCATAAATGGATTTCTGCAACTTGAATACCTTATTTTTATCCTTTGGTGTCATAAACCTTTCAAGTTGTGTCACGTAGACATCTTCCTGAAGGTTCCCATTAAGAATGTCTTTTTTTACATCCATTTTCCAAATCTCATAATCATGGTAAACAGAAATGGACAATATAATTATGATTTATTTTATTATTTCAACTGGTGAAAAGGTTTCATCGTAGCCAATGCCTTGACACTGTTTGAACCTTTTTGCAACTAGTCATGCCTTATAAGTACTGGATTTTCCTTTTATGTCTCGTTTATTCTTAAATACCCATTTTCAACCAATAGGAATTACATCAATTGGAGGATCTACCAAAATCCAGGCTTGGTTTTGGTACATGGAATACATTTAATAATTCATGGATTCTTTCTACTTGGTAACATGTGTTCCACTTACTGCTTATTTATAGGTTATATGATCATTATTATCATCTAATAATTATTCACTATCCTCAGTAACTATAAAACCATACCGTTCTAGTTCTCTAACCTCTCTTGTACTCCAACGCTGCTCTTGTGTATTTGGAACACTTATTTCTTCCACAGGGATTTGTGGAATCTCTTCATGTACCGACTCTTGTGTACCTTGATCCTCAACTTCATCCCAACCTATCTCTCTCCCACTAAATCTTTTGGATATGTGATCCCTCTCAAGGAATATGGTGTGTCTTTACACTATAACATTTTTTATGAGGGGTTGTATAGGTAATATCCACTTGTTTACTTAGGGTATCCAATAAAGGTACAGTTTGTGCATCAGGGTGCAAGTTTGTTACATGAAGATGCCTTAACAAACGCATCACTTCCCCACACATTTAAATTCAATAATATGGCTTTCCTTTTACTCAAGAACACATATGTAATACCATTTATCAATTTAGTTGGTACTTCGTTTAGTATGTGCACCGCTATTTGTAACGCATATCCCCAAAAAAATAATGGAAGACTTGCATGACTCATCATTGATCACACCATGTCCAATAGGTTCTGGTTCTTCCTTTTTCTCGCACAATTCCATTGGAAAGTGTATGGGAGGAGTGGTTTTGGATATGATCCCAAAATCCTGTAAGTAATCAATGAAGTCTTGATTAATATATTATCCACCTCGGTCAGAGCAGAATTTCTTAATCTTCTTACCAAGCTGGTTCTCAACTTCATTCTTGTATTCTTTGAACTTATCCAAAGAATCTGACTTATACCTAATTAAGTAGATATATAAATATATACTAAAATAATCAGTAAAAGTTATGAAGTATGAGTACCCTCCCCTTGCATCAACTGGAAATGGTCCACACACATTGATATGAACCAATTCAATAAGTTCTTTATCCCTTTCACCTTTCCCACTAAATGGTGCTTTGGTCATTTTTCCTTGTAAACATTCATAACATACACCAAGTGGTTTTAGTTTGAAAGAATATAAATATCCATCATGAGGTAACTTTTTCAAGTGTTTATCATTTACATGACTTAGCCAGTGATGCCAAAGTTGGGTGTGGTATGTGTAATGTGAATTATCTTTGTTATCAATTTCAATTAATTGGTTTGTGTAATCCAACACGCAAAGACAGTTATATAAATGTTCCATACCAAAACAAATACATTCTTTGTAAAAGAAGCTAAATTAATTTCCAAACATGAAAAAAATCCATATTTATCTAATATGGATACAAAAATAATGTTTTTAGTAACATATGGAACATAATAACAACCCTTTAACACCAAGATCATCCCACTTGGAAACCTAAGATGGTAGTCCCCGATAGCTATAACAGTAAGTCTAGCTCCATTGACTGCTCATAGATATACCTCCCCTTGTTCAATCTTCTTGATTATACTTGGTTCTTGTATTTGGATTCATATGTGAGCACCACAAGCTGTATGTAATACCCAATTTGTAGAAACATAGAGGTTTTATTCGATAATAAACACACATGAAGCTTCCCCTTTCTTCTTAGACTGGGTGCATTTCTTCTTCCAGTGTCCCTTCTATCCACATGAGAAACAAATAACCACATGTTCTCTTCCCCCCTTTGATCTTATTTTTCATGGAAGGTTATGAAGAAGCTTTAGGATAAAATATCTACGCCTTCCCTTTCCTCTTATTCACCATAATAATAGATCGCTTTTTGTTCTTCACATATTTGTCCACTTGGTGAATGAGGATAAGAAGATCAGATAGAGACTTATTAATGTTGTTCATATTGAAATTGACAACAAAGATAGAGAATCTTTGAGGGAGTGATGCGAGAATGAGATCGGTGCCCAGTTCTTTGGAAAGTTTAAACCCTAGAACCTCTAGGAGCTCAATGTACCAAATGAGCTTGATAATATGAGACCCAATTGGGGAACCTTCTCCAAGATTACTCTAAAAGAGTTTCTTAGAGATCTCAAACCTTTATTGTCTTTCTCTCTCCTAGTAAAGACCACAGAGGTGGTCAAGTAAGCTATAAGCAACCATGTTTTCATGAGACTTCATGAGCTTAGAAGACATTGATGATAACATCAAACATTGAACGTCGACCGCATCATTCATATGTTTCTCATAGACTGGGAAATCGTCATCACTCTTGTATTTGGTAGGAAGATTAGGTAATGCTGACTCCATCCCATAAGACTTCCATTCATGGAGTAGGATAACCCAAAGGCGTCTAAACCATTCCAGGAAGTTACTTATGGTGGGTATGTTATCTTTATCTTGAATTGATCGCATGGATTGTTTAGTTGACAAGCTTGTCATTTTTATTTTACAATTAAAAGAGCGGATCATTAGTACTTTATTGATTAAATTTTATGAGAAATATTTTTTTTATTAAATCTCCCATTACTTTATCAAGTCCCAATGGTCGTCACCATTGAACTCATAATGTCCAGTTTCAATGAAATTATAGTGGAAAGGATCCATATTCTACTTCACATAACCCCAACAAGGTTTGGTCAAGATATTAGAAGGTATTTAGGTAGTCATGTCTTTTTTAACTACAGACTGGAAGCTCCTTGATCTGATGAGTGGACTCCCCTATCCTGAAATCATGACTTTGGGTTTCCTCAACTCTTACCTCCAATATTAAACCATGTATAGCGAGGGATACTCTTATTGATGTAATATGGTTAATTCAACTCGAAACCTTTCATGAGGTATTCCTGTATAAAAGTAAGTGCCCCAAAAAGGGTTGGTAAAAACATAGTTTTGTTGAGTATTTCCCTGAATCAAGTAACAGAAGGCTTGATCCTAATTAATATTTTATTTGAGGCATTTTTATCTCTTATGCATGAATTTCTTATTATCATTATCAAATGCCTATTAATATTAATTGAAACTTACATAATTCATTAACCATGTATTGATAATATTTACGCATAAGTCTAGTTTATTTTAGTTATATCTTGCATGATTGTTTAATTCATTAATTATGTGATCGTAACAACACATCCATAATGATAAACCATGCAACTGATAGAAATAAAATAAAGAGAATGATCATGAGCTTTTGTAATGGTTAGTTTATCTAGTGGTTGATAAAATAACCCTGACCTAGAAGAGAAACATCTTTAACCTTTTGGGTTTGTGTTAACAGCTTTCCACCAGTCCACCTCTGTATCTTCGGGGATTGGTTTCGTCTCAGCTCCAGCTTGATATTCCACCACTAGCTTGGGAGTTCAATTCATTACATATTCTTTTTTTAACTCACATTCCCATGAGGGGTAAAAAGGGGTTTTACATAAAAGAAACATTGGAAAACATGCCCTACATATTACTGATGAGAAGGCTTGCAGGAAAATAAATATAATTTAAATAAATAAATTAAAAAAATCATCCACATAAAAAGGTATTTGTCTAGCTCATGATCATCCATAAATGAAAAGATATTTATGCATAAATAAAACCAGCATTCAATTCTTTAATCTTTTTGTTTAAGATAAATCACACTTGAATCAATTAATTATCATTTTTAATTAATCAATCCTTTTATCTTAAACACCTTTCTCAATTTCCTTGAGATTCTCATCCATCATAATTTTAAAAAAATAAATTCATTTAAAATTATCTTTATACGTTACTTGTTCTTTGGAGGCAACTCGGTGAATTCCTATTCATAACTACCCAATGAATATAAATGAACATTACACATATGTTAAATTAAAAACATATATATATAACACCTATCATGTGTTGTGACTCATATTTACACCTGCACGATGGTACCTGTCTCAAGGGTTTGTATAAAATAATAATAAATTTTAATAAATCAACATAATTTGCATGAGTATACGTCATGTAGTTCCAACTACACAGAGTGTACTATTTCTCACTATCCATTCAAAGTATATGCTCGGGGAAACGACATGTGAGTGTACTTTAGAAATCGTCAGAGTATAAAACACGTCTAGTAGGCCACAAAATGTGTAGTTCCTCATTACACCGTCTCCATCAGGGCAAGCCATTTATGGGATACATGGTCCAATTCTAACCCGAAGGGACTACACTTCGTGTCGATTGGGCCACCCAACATCTAATTCAGAAACTGTATGCCACCTATTCCTAGTCAACACACAGAGTCATTAGAACTTCAAAAAACTCCAATGAAACAGCTTGGTTTGGCGGACCAGACCTGGTACAATGAACCTTGGATATATGATGTGTATTTCCGAATACACGTCATGTGTTCTTGTGTTATACATCAAGGAACTTTCGGTACCTCCAGATGAGATACTATATTTTATTTTAATAAAAATTAAAATAAAAGATCATTTTTGTAAGGTGAACAAGAAATGAAAGAGGAGGAAGAAATATCGAGATTTAGATTTACAGAACGATTAACTTGAATTGAGACAACTAAATTATTAAATGTGTAAATCATCAAAGAAATATTTAAATAATTATAAACTATGATTTAACCCCTCTGATACAACTTGATGTTTTCGGGCGCAGTAGATGCGTGGTTGGGACGACACCCAATATAAATTTTTACCATGATTAATGATTATTCTAGGATCAATACGACAATGAATGCCAGTCTCCATGGAATATAATCACAGATTTAGATAAAGAAAAAAGAGTCCTGAAACCTTTAGAGATAATCCTTCACATCATGTTTATAATTAATTTAATTAATTTCATAAATAATATAATACATGGATCTTTGGTATTTTATTCTTTGATGATTTTGATTGTCTAGAATGGCCCTTCCAGATTATCTAATTATACATGTATGAATCTAAACTAGAATACATATAACGGTGATCTACATGTGCTCTGATGGCTTCTGATCGACACCACTCATTCTCTAGGTTCTAGCGCGGTGACACGAATGCCTTGTGTCGATCGTTCTTGATCACGTTTTCTTCAGCCTCGATGAATGTCTCTCATTCTTGAGTGGGGTGGTAATAGGATTCAAGAGAGAGATGTTTTAGCTCAAAAATTTTCAATTCACTAGGTGTGTGGTTCAGCACATGGCACAATAGATGTATGTGTCTATTTATTGACATGGGGCTTCAGTTAAAATATTTAATTTGATAACAACAATTAAATATATTTATAACCTTAGAGAAAATCCATGCTATCAATAATAATACCACATAATTATTTATTATGCTCCAAATTGCACAAAATGGAATTATAAATAAAACTTTGTGTCACAAAATAATAGCACTGTAATTTTAATTTGTGCTAACTAGTTAAAAAATTATTTATCATCTTGCAAATAATTATTTTACTATTAGACCCACCTTGGTCCTCTTGAAATCCACTTCCATTTATTGAACACATGAATAAATAAATTAATAATTTATTCTCTTAAATAAATATTTTATTTACAAACTAGTAAATAAATATTTAATAAATATTCAATAAAAATAAATAAATATATTTTACCTACAATTCAAGTGAATAAATATTTATTTAATTTAGAAAATCATTTTAACATTTAGAAAATTATTCCATTGTCTTGAGAATAATAATTCTTAATTAAATTAAAATATAATTTAACCAAGACCACCAGAAACACTTATTTTGTGTCCCTCTAGGATTCTATTTTGTTGGCATTAGGCAGACTTGCCTAATGTCCAAGAGTACTATCTAGAAACGGGTCAAGGCACCCAAGAGAATGAACTTAAAGTCACAACAATGAAATCCACATATGAACGATCACTATGTAATATAACACCTTTGTATTAATATCTCATCAAACATGTTTCATTATAGTTTCATCACCCATTGTTCTTGATATGTCATTCTTTGAAAACCTGAAATAAACTCATCGTTACACCATGGACATCGAATTTCGCATGACAGTTCTATTTCAATCAAAGGTCTGAGATATAAACTTCCCTAAATAGAAGAGAGAAATTATTCCTAGAATTATCCATTAATAACATGCCACTCATGGCGCACCCAACGTACCCTACTTCCCTCCAACTATATCTATGACGGTTTTCATCAGTAAATCAAAGTGTTCGAGTCGTGGAACATATTAATGATAATCATTAAGTATAAGGATTATTACACACCATCACAGATAGGAATATCTGATGACACCAAAACATGCGGAATTCTTACTGGATGCTCTGTTATCATAATCTCTTGTCTTGGAGATTACCATGTGAAAACTTCATGAGAGGAAGTATCATATTCTTACGAGCACTCACACATGACGGTCTGAATTCTATGTGTCCCATAATAGTATATCATCCAACCATAGAACTATATTTAAGAATATTCTTATATCATTTCAAGGTTCTCATCATAGCAGGGAACTTCCATGAACTTATTAATTCAATAAGTATTCTAGGACATTATTAAATCATAGTTATATAAAAAAATGACCAATATGTAATACATTAAATATCCATGTAGTCAAAATAAAAATAGTCGGTTCTAGGACATCGATTCTAACATGTAAATAAATATACAATAGAGAATTTGTATAGTTCCTTAATATATGAATGCAAAGGTGACTATACATTCATACATGAATGGATAAAAAAATGTAAAAAAATAAAATAGAAAAAAAATTAATATAAAAAATATTATATGTACATGATTTTATATCATTAAGAATACCCATGAATTTCATGTTTCGGATTCTAGAAAATATCTAAATGCACATGAAATATTCCAAGCATGAATAGTTTAAAGTGAGAAATAGAACGAATCTGGTAATAATATTTGAATACTTTATACCCACCATGCTAGTGTATTATGTTTTTTAATATCATTTATCCATGAAGTAATATTTACTATGTGGAGTGATTCAAATGAATAAATATTTATTCAATATTAGGAACAATGATGATCTGATAATATAACATTTAGTAATATTTTTTATCAATTAATTTGGGGTATTTAGTCCTTAGTAATAATGATATTATTAAGATTTAACAAGAAAAAAATTATTCCCAGTTATTGAAAATTTATTATTAATGGTAGAATAATTATGACTATAATTTTATACTCATTCATTATTTAGATAATAATAGATGAGGTTGGTATTATAGAAACACCAGAAATATAGTGTAATAGAATGAAAAAATAGAGGATCGAACATATACCTGAAAAACAATAATTGTTATTTGGGATGAATAATAATTATGATATTATCAGTCTACCACATATTTATATTATTTTTATAGAAGATAGAATAATAATATGTAAAAGTTTTCAGTTTTCATCTGTTAAGAAGAATATGAGTTTATTTCCTTTTTTAACTAATAAGTGAATTATGTTATTGGATGAAACAAGAAACCATAGTGACATCTATCAGATGTCACAAAAGATGGTTGGATTTCTAAGTGTTACAATGAAACTTCAAAAGAGATGAGTTTCTTTACCAGAAGTACAATGAACCTTCTATGTCCATTAAATTATTCACTTTGATTAGAATACAGTGTAATGAATGTAAATTTTTATTCCATACATAATATAACAATGTATAAATGATTATTTTCTAGTGATTGTGTGGTATTGGATTATTTCCATACCGTAAAAACAACTACCTATGCTTATTGAGTAGTGAACCAAATAAAAATATCATGTTCCATATTTACCTACATTCATATACATGAACGCGTTAATGAAAAAATATTAATAAAATCAAGATTCTAACATGTCTAAGATGTATAATGGATAAATTTCATAATTAGAGGAAATATTTCCTAACAATTATTAACCCCTATAAAAACTATGTATATCTCATTGTCTTATCTAATCTATGTCTATAAATCCCTATTAATAAACCATCATATATTCCTTCTCTTCATCCTCAATATTGTTTTCTTCTTCGAAGAGAAATATTTAAAGTCATAAGTAATAAGCCAATAGAGGTATCTCATAGACGAGGTATAAATCATAACCAAGATATTTATATTTTATTTTCCTTAAAACTTATATAAATTTATAATTAATATAAATCATGATGAATCCAATATCAAGTTATTATGATTATGGAAAAACTATTTTCAGCCACTTACATATTAAGTAGGAAATGCAATTTTCACTTGTCCGTACATATGGACTACAATGTCAACATATCGATATGATATATTTTTCATAAACATATTTCATGGTTAGTTAATATGATGTATTATTATTTATATATTTAGATGATATATTTTCTCAAATAGAATTATAATGACTTCTCAACATTATTACCATCATATCCATTGAAAAATTATAGTGTCTCAAATGCATACGGCTAGACTACCACCTCCACAATGTGATGATATTAGTTTTTCATTTCATAATTACTTATATGAATTTATGAATATATTAAATGAAAATATATAATATTTTTGATAAAATAACAATTCTATAATAGGTATTTATCATTAAAAATACTTTCCTTCCATCCATCCATAAGTAGAAACATCAATCATGTGTATGTATGGATTGCCATCCCCAAGAAATGATGCTAATCATTTTTCATTACCACATTATGTGAATGAATATAAATTTTTATATAATTAATATAAATAAAAAACATGTACTAAATAAAATTACTTACATTAAGGAACCTTGATCAATTTAAAAAAACCATAACTTCTGAAACATAAAATACATGGGAACCAAAACTATTTGCAACCAAAATAAAAACATTAGTAGAAAATTTTAGTAAAAAAGTGTTGAAATTATATAAGTGATATAAATATGATATTATATGTATGTATACCAATATTGAATAAAATTACAATGAATATATTTTTTTAATATAGGAGGTTTAAGAAAAAACAAATAAAGTCGAGTAAATGTTAAGGGTTCTTTATCTCACTATTGTTTCATTGAGACATTTTTTATGTGATAAAAATATTTATGTATATTACTTGTATATAAATATTGTATGAAATTTTATATCATATGTACTTATTAAATTATGTTATGTAATTTTTTAATTAATGTTATTTCATTATAGGGGTTTTTTATTCGTATGATTCTAACATGGTGAGGGTTTATCATCTCAAATTTACTTCTCGGGACATATGTGTCATTATAAAAATATATAATTTTATGAGGTTTATCTAATAATCATTTGATATTTTTTACAATCACTATACTTATATACATGATATATAATGTTAAATTTGATAGTATTTCTTACACATGGGTTATTATTGATATTTTACCATAGTAGTAAGGGTTTTATGTCATAATATAATTTTTACCCGGATTTTTTATTCACATATTTTTTATGATGATCTTTGATAATATACCTCTCCAAAATCTTATATATTTTATCCTCATATTTTTATTCATATAGAATAAATTATTTCCTTTAATTTTATTCTCTTTATGTACTCGAGATACCAAAACAATATTTTAAGGAAATTAGACTATATTTCCTTCTTCATCCGTGAATATTTTTCATCCATATATACATTTTGTATAAGGTTCTTTCAAGATTTTTTAAAAATATATCTGATCGTTTTTTAAATTTATTTTTATGCATTTTTATACATTGAATAATCAAATTAAATGAATCATATTATTATTTTCTTAACACAATACTTTTTAATTTTTTTTAAATCTTATTAAATGAAATTTAGTATTAACTTACACCACATGAACTAAATTTCATTCCATAATGACCTATCATTTCTTTTTCAGTTCAATTATAAGTATCCAATATTATTTTCAATGACAATTTTATCCATAATATTTTTTTCATTTTTTATATTTTGAGAAATTTATTTCAAAATGAAGGGGATATTTTCTTTAATAAATTCCCCATTTATATTTTAAAGGCACATTCATCTATATCACAATGCTGTGAGGTTTATTTTTCATTACTAGAGATTTTAACCTATGTTATCATATTTATTCTTTTTCTCTAGATGGTTTTTGATTAGTATGGCTTAAAATTTATAATGTTGAATTTCATTTATATATGTCATTCCATGATGTAAGGATCATTTTTTTCATGATCATTTGACATAAATTGGAATGGATTATTGTTTTGTGAATGGTTGGTCCATTATAAAACTCTAATATATTTGGTAAATTTTAATGTTCTTTGAGCTAGTATAGTACATGAGAGGTTACCAAGAGGAAAATAACATATATGGTTGGTTAAGTTATGTCCAAAATTGTAAAAACTATAGGCTATAACAATCTTAGAGAAGGTACATTAGTGGATAGAATAAATATAACTTGGTTTTAATGTTTTATAGGGTATCATTAATAATCTTTTTCTATGATTATGATATTTCAATAGTTTATTCCACAATTTTATGTTGTGGTTTTATTATAATATCATTATCCCATGTCTCACATTTTTTGATTCCTTTGTAATTAATCTTTTATTAATTTTCAAGATTTCTGAAATTCCTAATGATTACATGAATTGTTGGGTATGAATTTAAAATTTTAATCTCGGTGTTCAGATAGAATTATTTTCTTGATATTCTCACATATTATTATTCATTTATATCTCCATTTTTTCACTTAATTGTCATCTCAGTTCACCATTTAATATGATTATATTACCATGATAAATCATGTATTTTTTCATGTAAGATATTTTTGATAAGGTAGCTAGTTATGATGAACTAAGTGGGAGATGATGCAGATCTTTTATATAAATTTTTTATTGTATTAATGTTAAAAATTAATCTAAAACATTATAGTATTTGTGTGGATAAAAATTATATATAATTAATATTCATATAATAGATGATATATTTATTATTTAAATGATCATGTCTTCTTTAAATGGAACCAAAATGTATTTCATTAATTTGGTTATTCAGTTCATCTAATTATAATTATTTAGTTTCATTTATCATATCATTTAATTAATTAGTTTGTGGTGGAGAGTTTTATTTTTTTATCTCTCCCATTATTACCAATTTACAACACTCTATAACTCACTGTTGGATTTATCAATGCTTTCCCTTACTTGATTTTATAGTATAAAATATTCATGGGTTCTCATGGAGTGAGTGCCCTGCAATTACATCTATATCAGTAGATTAATCAAAATACGATCAAATTAGTTTTTGAACATAGCACTTAAATATGATTGTTTAGGTTTTAGAATTCATGGAATCATTATACATTTATCATAATGAAGAGTTTAGTTTATTGAACAGAGCATCCATGAATATATAAGAGCACGTACTATTGAAAATATGCAATTTAATTTCCATGTAATTTAAATTTCACTGGGTTCCCAAATATGAGAGTATTTACTATGGTTAAACTATATAAATAGAAACATATTTATAACTATGTTAAAAATATTCTCATGATATACCAAATTATCAGTCAATGTTAATTCTAACAATAATGTTTTGGTGTTTTCGTTTCATTTTTTAAATGAAGATCCTTATATGAGGATGATATACTCATGTGGGGGAGTGAATATTATTGAGAAAAGTATTGTTTTCAACAATACATAATAATGTTATTTAAAGGGGGAGATTATTGAAAATAATACTCTATCTCTTTATGATAATTTTGATGCTCACAAATACCCTTAATTATTTTCTAATGATTTTATTTAGTATTTTTTAGGAATTTATTAATTTATTTTACTCTTGAAATAATGAGAATTTATTACTTATTTGGGAACTATTTTAGCGCGTTCTAAAATCACTATTCATACCTTAATTATTCAGGATCTGCTTTAGCGTGTCATGGAAACAATGTTCATACCCTATGTGGATAAACGTAGCGTAATGATGAAAAGCATGTATACTTTTTGAGGTAAGAGAAAAGTATGGTCAATCAACCATACATTATCAACAAAGTATGGAAGAAGAACCTTATGTTAGGAAGGAACCTTACATTTGGGTTATCAAAAAAGTATGGAAGGAGAACCGTACGTAAGTACTAAATGTTACGTTTGTTTCTCAAAAGTATGGTTCATCAACCTCACTTTTGTAAAAAACCATATGTTACTTGAATGGATCTTTTATCTTTCGTCTGAGAGTTGATGAAAAAGTACGGATGATCAACCCTACGTTTATGATCAAACTTATGTTTGAAGAAAGTAACATGAACCCTACGTTTATGTTCAACCTTACGTTGTCAACCCTAAGTTTGGAGGCCAGGTCATCAACCTTACATTTTGCGTTGGAAAGTTTGAAAGATGATTTTTTTATGCAACAATTAGAAAGCTGATTGTTAGGAGGATTTCAAGCCAGATTTAAAGTCAATTTTAAAATATGACTTTGACCGATTCATAGCCGTTTTATCAATGGATTAAAGATCAAATTAATAGGAGCCTTTTATGCCAAGTCTTCAAGGAAGTTACGACTACATTGTAAATTAAAATATTTGAATATCGCGAATGAAAAGGCAAATTTTATGGATCTAAATGTGCAGGGGATATGCTCAGATTTATTATATATGTTTTCTCTAAAACACCAGGCACAAGAGTATAGTGATCAATCTATTATTCAAAAAAGGTGGAAAAAAGAGACTTCTAAAAGCACTCAGTTATGCTGATTCAAAAGGAGCGTCAAAGATCTATTTATTTAAGAAGAAGGAAATCAATAGAAGATTCACTTGTTATACATCAAATATCTACTGTGTATCTACTACTGCTGATGTTGTGAATTATATTTCTATATCTACTGCAACCAGGTCGACTCAGAACTGCTTCAACATGAAAATCAATATTTCTAGAGATGACGATCCATCTGCTGTCAATTTCATTTTGTTGCAATTGTGAAGATCAACTGGAAATATTATTTCTAATTTTTTTTATTTTGAGTAACCAGATTCTTGTACTAAGCTGAGTAGGTTTGTGTTTGAACCAGAAATCTTTGTTAGCCTGAAAATTATAAAGGTGTCAACTGCCTGTTTTTCAGTTGTTGGAAGGTCTGTGGAAAAGAGGACCAGATAGTGAAAATCACCAAGCTCGTGGAGTAGAGCGTTGGTGGAGTAGACTAGGGGCATTCTGTTCCCCGAACCACTATACATCTACGTGTCCCAGCTTTTAATTATTCTAATACATGATCAAATATAATAAAGAATAGAGGATATAACTTGTTCAATAGAAGAGTTAACGAAAAATCCGAAAGACACAATTCACCCCGCTGTTGTGTATAATCTGTATATTTAAGATCCAACAATTGTTATCAAAGGTGGAGCTTCTGATAGAGCCTTAGCAAGCTAGAAGCATTTAAAGATTATACAATAGAGCACCATGACTGATACAAGAGAATGGATTTCAATGGTCAGAGCACCATATTTTAATTGAGACAACTATGGATGCTGGAAATCGTGCAAGATAATATATCTGAAAAACCTTGGATATAAAATCTATTCAAAGATTCTGACTCCTTATGAATTTAATGAAAATCTTGAGACATGGAGTGCTACTACAGAGGAAGATAATGATATGAATTCAAAGGCTATGAATGCAATCATCTGCGGTCTAGGACTAGATGAATTTAACAGAGTATCTTAGTTCCTGACAGCATATGAGATGTGGAAAACAATAGTTGTGGCATATGAAGGAACAGACAATGTGAGACAAATGAGATATGCAACTGCCAAATTGAAATTTGTTACTTTCAAAATGTTTGAAGTTGAAAGAATTATCCAAATGAATGGGAGATTTACCCAAATTGTCAATAATATAAAATGTTTAGGAGAACCTATCAACCAGGTTGATCAAGCATTAAAAGTACTGAGGGTAATTCCTACTCGATGGAATGGTATCTCTGCTGCAATCAGAAAATCAACACCTATCAAAAATCTAACCATGAGAGAGCTGATTGGTACACTGATGATGTACGAAGCTGAAATGCAAGATGAGGAAAATGAAAATAAAGTATACATAAAAAAGGATGATACTTCCTTGAAGGTAATTTTACAAAAAATAATAGAAATATGAAGAACAAAGAAGTCAAAGCTAAATCAGAGAGCTCTGACTCATCTAACTCAGAAGAAGAACTGGCTCAGCTAGCCAAAAAATTTAGAAAATTATACAGCAAGAAAAGAGACTTCAAAAAATCCTTTAAGAGAGATGATAAGGAAGTAAGATGCTATGAATGCAAGAATATGGGGCATATTAGACCTTATTTCCCACAATTGAAATATTCAAAGAAGAAGAAATTCTTCAAAAGAAATGACTATGATCAGAAAGACAAGAAAGCTATGAAAGCCACTTGGAGTGTATCTGCAGACTCCAGTAGCTCTCCTGAATCAAGATCAGAGAAAGAAGAAGTCAATCTAAAATAAAACATGTGTTTCATGGAAAAAACCGATGAGGTACACTCATATTACTCCTGTAACTAAAATAATGAATCAAATTCTGAATCAAGCTACACAAATAAAAAACTTGTAGCCTACTGCAATATGCTTGAAGAAAGATATGACTCTCTATTTAAGAAACAATTGTTACTAAAGAACATACATAAATCTGTTTCAAATGAAAGAGATACAATGCTGAAACAACATAAGGAATTAACTGATAAATACAATTCTATTAACACTAACTATATTAATTTTGAATCAAGAATAAAAACACTATAGTATGAAGTAGAATATTACAAATAGAATGCATTGGTTTTTACAAAAGGAGAGAATTCATTAAATGAAATTCTTTAAAAAACTATCATTAAAAAGGAGATATTTGGAATTAGCAGTAAAGGAGAAAAACCTAAGCTATATAAAAATTATTTTTTTCCTAGCTCTAAAAGGGTTAATTGTAAATTTTGTGGGACAAAGGGGCATATAGCTAAAAACTATTTCTTAAGACAACCTCAAATTTGTGGTATTAAGAAAGCCTATATTTCAAAAGACTTATATAATTCAGCTGATTTTAAAATAACCAAGAAAATATGGATACCCAAATCATTGCTAGCTAACACCACTGGACCCAACAAAATATGGGTACTAACACAATTTGTTTGAATGTCTTTGCAGGTAGTAGGACACCAGAGTAGAAAAGATATATGGTACATGAACAGTGGATGATCAAGTCATATGAGTGGAAACTCATTAAAGTTTTCTTCACTCACTCAAAAGGAATGAGGACTTGCCACATTTGGTGACAATTCCAAAGGAAAAGTTACTAGCATTGGAACTGTTGGAGATCCAAAAACAGTCTCAATAAACAAAGTAATTTATGTAAAAGGATTAAAACACAACCTAATAAGTATCTCTCAACTTTGTGATGATGGATATACTGTTGATTTTACTAACAATTGTTGTACTATTTCTAAAGATAAACTGTTTAAATTTAAGTCACCGAGAACTGATAATGCCTATACTCTGGATTTAAATTCCTTGTGTAAACAACAAGTAAACTTCTTGACTGCTAAAGTAAGTAAATCTTGGATCTGGAATAGGATACTTGGACATTTCAATGTATATGTTTTACATACATTATATAAGAAACATCTAGCTTCTAATTTTCCTAGTCTCAAATTTGAAAGTGACAGATTATGTGATGCATGCCAACTTGGAAAGCAACACAAATCATCATTCAAATCTGATAATAATGTTGCTACAACGAAACCTCTAGAACTTACCATATGTATTTTTTTGGACCTTATAGAGTAGCAATCTTAGTTGGTAAATTATATGTTTATGTATTAGTTGATGATTATTCTATATTTACTTGGATTTTATTTTGGAAATTTAAAAATGAAGCTTTTACTTTATTTGAATGTTTATGAAAATATGTTCAAAATGAAAAAAGTTTTAATATAATCTCATTGAGAAGTGATCATAGAGGAGAATTTGAGAATCAGTAATTTAATTCCATTTGCTCAAACATGGGTATAGAACATACCTTCTCTCAAACAAGAACACTTCAACAGAATGAGATTGTAGAAAGAAGCAATAGAACAATTCAAGAAATGGCTAGAACTATGTTAAATGAATATAGCATACCTATATATTTTTGGGATGAAGCTGTAAATACAACTTGATATATAATTAATAGAGTTTTAATTAGACCTATTTTGAAAAAGAAACCCAATGAACTATGGAATGACATAAAACTTAAAGTAAATTACTTTAATGTTTTTGGATGCATGGTCTATATATTGAATACCAAAGATAATCTTGGTATGTTCGATCCAAAATATGATGAAGGTATTTTCTTAGGGTATTCTGCTACCTCAAAAGATTAAAGAGTCTATAATAAAAAGTCAAGGATTGTTGAAGAATCAGTTCATGTGAAATTTGATGAATCTGATCCCTTTGAGAAAAGGACAGAACAAATGGATGAACCTAACTCTAATGATAACATGAGACTTGATAACTTAAAGAATGATTTTGAAAATGATATAAAAGAAATTCAGTTTAGTTCAGAGGAACATGATACTGACGAACCCTTAAATGTATTACCCAGACAGTCTAGAACCCTAAAGAATCACCATTTAGAAACTGTAATAGGTGACTTAGAGACTGGTATTCAAACCAGAAGAAACATAGGAAACCTAGTGGAATTCTCTGCCTTCCTATACCAACTAGAACCCAAGACTATAGAAGAAGATTTAGATGATGAAATCTGGGTAATAGCAATGCAAGATGAATTAAACCAGTTTAAAAGAAATGAAGTTTGGGAATTAGTGGAAAGACCTAAGAATTATCCAGTAATAGGAATCAAATGGGTCTTTAGAAATAAACAGGATGACCAAGGCACAATAACTAGAAATAAAGCAATATTAGTATCTAAAGGATATAATCAAGAAGAAAGAATATATTATGATGAGACTTTTTCACCTGTAGTTAGGTTAGAAGACATTATTATCCTTTTAGCCTATGAATCTTATATGAATTTTAAATTATTTCATATGGATGTTAAACTTTCCTTTTTAAATTGTTATTTAATGGAGGAAGTTTATGTTGAGCAACCTCCTGGTTTTGAAAACTCTCAAAAACCTGATTCTGTTTTTAAACCTACTAAATCTCTTTATAGCCTTAAACAAGCACCTAGAGCTTAGTATGAAAGATTAAGTTCTTTTCTTTTGAAAAATGACTTTACTGTTGGATTGGAAGATCCAACACTCTTTAAGAAAACTGTGAAAAATAATGTTTTATTGGTTCAAATTTATGTTGATGATGTAATTTTTGGATCAACTAATAAAACCCTTTGTCATGAGTTTTCAAAGTTAATGCAAAAAGCATTTTAAATAAGTATGATGGAAGAACTAAATTTCTTTTTAGGACTTCAAATTTATCAAAAAGATTTCGAAAATGTTTTGAATCAAAGAAAATACATTACTGTTTTGCTGATGAAATTTGGACTTGAAAACATCATGACATATACAACTCCTATGTGTACTAATATAAAACTTGATTTGGATGAAACTAGGAAATCAGTAGACACCAGTTATATAGAGGTATGTTTGGTAGTTTGTTATATCTTACTGCTAGTAGGACAGATATAATTTATTTAGTATGTCTTTGTGCTAGATTTCAATCAAATCCCGAAGAATCTCATTTAACTGCAGTCAAATGAATTTATATATATTTAAAAGGAACTATTTTTCAATCTCTACTTTATCCTAAAACTTCCGATTTTAATTTGATTTCATATTCATATGCTGACATTGGATGTTGTAGATTAGATAGAAAAATCACATCAGGAACATGTCACTTTTTAGGAAAATCTTTAGTGTCATGGTCTAGTAAGAAACAACATTCATTTGCCCTGTCAATAGCCGAGGCAGAATATGTTTATGCTGGCAGTTTCTGTGCACAAGTGATGTGGATGAAAAACAATCTTATAGACTTTGGATTGAATTTTAATAATACACCTATTTTATGTGATAATACAAGTGCAATTAATATTTCAAAAAATCCTATTAGTCATTCTAGAACTAAGCACATTGATATAAGGCATCACTTTTTAAGAGATCATGTTATTAAAAAGTATATATTTTTAGAATTTATAAATACATAAATTCAATTAGCAGATATTTTTACTAAACCACTTCCCACTGCATGGTTTGATTTTATTAAGGGGGAGCTAGGTTTATTTGATTTTGAAGAAAATTTTATTTTATAATTCTAGTTCATTATTTTTAATTCTGCTTAAAATAATTTTGGTATTTTTGTTTTTCAAATAGAATAAGTTTCTTTTCCCCGCATAATCTATTTTATTTATTTTTAAATATATGTAATGATTATTAAAAACATATGAATCAAGGTTGTCAGAAACCCTTTCGACTTCTAAACCATTTCATTTCTATCGAAACCTTTTCAAACCCGCAAATCACACCTCTTCAAATGAACCCTAATCTTCAATCCACTGAAACCCTAACCTTCAAACCTTCAAATATTCTCCCAGATATGGTAAGGAGTAAAAGGGCCAGTGAAGCCGAGACAAGAAATTCCAAGAGACAACGCTCCAAAGGAAGAAAAATATTACAGGGCAGGGTAATCGATCTCGACTGGTTATTTCAGAAAAATCTACTGTTGAAACAAGCACTGTTGTTTCAGAACCTTGAATAGATGTTCAACAGTGAAAATACGAAATTTTTTTATGAGGTAGAACTTAGATACTTATTCAAATCTGTACAGTTTAATCTGGGAGATAATGAGGATAATATGATGGCTAAGATATAGGATAGGGATTTCTCAATCTTGTCAGTAGAAATTGGTCATATTCTCAACTACCCTCATTAGGGAGTTTTTCATTTTTATTTAAAAAAATATTAGAGATTTTGTGCATAAATCCGAAGACATAATGTCATTTCTTTTTGGTACAAAGACTATAAAAAAAGATTTATTAAGGATTTGGAGTCTGATCATAAAAGTTTGGTCAAATTTGTGCAAACATGAATTGCACCGAGGATGTCTGAGATGGAGAAAATATTATATCCCGATATGTATATAATGTATCTTTTTATCACTGATGTCAAACTCAATTTTCCTAGGTATATGGTTAGATACCTAAGATATCATTGTCAGAGTGATGCCCGAATAAACTTTTATCCTTTTGGTCGATTCATTTCCAAGCTGTTTCTTAAGAAGGACATGGTGAGATTAGTGGATTCCTGAGTACACTGTCATCATAGAAATGTGTTTAATACTGGAACTATAAGAAAAATTGGCTATTGTTGGAGCACCATTAAAGGAAAACTTTTTCCAGTATGAGAAAATGATGAATCAAAGAGTGCTTAGGATCAACCTGCTAAGTCCAAGGAGGGACAAGCTGAATCAAGAGTCAACAAAGTAACAAGAAGGATACGATTTGAAGTGGAAGATGTTGAGGAAAAAGAAGTCAAGAGGGACTTTAATTTCGAAGAACTAGAACTGTTAATGAGGAAATTACTTACCATGCATTAGAAACAACAGAAGCATTATTTTCTTATAATTTTGTATGAGAAGTTTCTATTGATAAGTCCATGGAAGATGTTAGTGAAAGGACTGCACCAGTAGAGGGATCAGGAGTTCAAGAAGAAGCTCAAAGGGAGACTCAGGAATAAGTTGTAGCTGATTTTGAAGTTACACTTCAACATGAAAAACATAAGGAGGCAGAGCCTGGTGAGGAAGTGTTCATACCTTAGGAATCACTTGAAAATATTTTTCTCAAAAATCCAGTGGAAGACAAAGATACTGATGTTTGTGATGAACATCTCCCTGATGCTTCAATAGAGGTACTTCAAGAGGATTTTCCTGTAGAGGAGTCTGAGGACTCTAAGGAAAAATATATGGACCAACCCACTCAGGAAAAAGAGAAAGAAAAATATGATGCTGACTCATTACCTTTGGTACTGCTGCATCATCCAGAGTCTGAGAATGCGAATCAAGCACAGGGTGCCTCTGATTCAAGGAAGGAAGAAGTTGAATAACTATTCAAAAAGGTGTCTCTGTTGGAATCTGAGAATGTCACTCTGAGAAGTGCATTAGACTTAGAAAAATTGAGATTTCAAAAGTTGAAGGAGAGTACATTCTCAAGGAAAGAAGTTGAAATGTTTATAGAGGATATGCTGAATACAGTTGTGAAGTTGAAATCTGAAATGGTTTTGAAGCCAGAATTATCAGATCTAAAATTGTTTATGGAGAACCAATTTGCATCAGTTTCAAATAGTGCTGTTAGTGGATCAGGTACTTCACCTGATTTAATCAGAATATTTCAAGCTATCATAGCCTCGATGAGCCACATGAATGATAGGTTTCAAGATCTACAATGTAACAGTGCTCCACTATCAGTGTTGCTGGACAATCATATTTTTTTTGTGGATCAACTGACTTCTAGCGAGCCACCAATCAGAACACTATTAAATCAGATGTTAGAGAATATGTCCGTGTTTATAGAAAAATATGAAAGGATGCATGAGTTTTCCAGGGTAATTTTAATAGAGGATATTCATATGACTCAGGAGAATAGAGATCTCATTATTAAACATGGATATGGGATGATGAAGAGACTAAGGGAACAGTTTATAGAAATCAAGTCTTCAATCCAAAGGAGATAGAACCTATTGTCTACCTTAACCAAACCTTGATTCCTGTGTATATCATTGTCATGTACATACTGCTATTTTTGAATGAAAATTTCCTCCATTTTTTATTTTTTTCTTTCTCTATTTTTTATTACTGTTTTACGTTACCATATGACGGTATATTAGATTACCTTACTACTAAATAGTTAATTATAACATTTACTTACAGTTCAGTGCAACATTAAATGTGTTAAAATCCATGATTTATCATTCTTTTTGATATCACAAAAAAGGGGGAGAAATTGGATAAACACAACATTTTATTTTAAAAAAACCTTATTTAAATGATTTATTGTATATTTAATGTTTTGGATTTATACAGATTTATACTTATACAAAAAATTATCTTATGTTATTAACAGTTGTTTATTATAAAGGGAAATTTTCTTTTACTTTTATTTTTAATGAAAATTAATTTTATTTTCATGAAGGGGGAGAAATTTTTATTTATTGAAATGAATTTGTTAAAATTAAATATTGTATTATCCTATCAAAATTCAAAAACTTTATGTAACTAATTTTGAAAGTTAATTTCATTTAATTAGACTTATTATTTTATGGGTTTTGTGATCATCAAAAAGGGGGAGATTGTTGAGAAAAGTATTGTTTTCAAAAATACATAATAATGCTATTTAAAGGGGGAGGTTATTGAAAATAATACTCTGTGTCTTTATGATAATTTTGATGCTCACAAATACCCTTAATTATTTTCTAATGATTTTATTTATTATTTTGCAGGAATTTATTAATTTATTTTAGTCCTGAAATAACGAGAATTTATTACTTATTCAGGAACAGTTTTAGCGCATTCTAGAATCACTGTTCATACCTTACTTATTCGGGATCTGTTTTAGCGTGTCCTGGAAACACTGTTCATACCCTACGTGGATAAATGTAGCATAAGGATGAAAAGCATGTATACTTTTTGAGATTAGGGAAACGTATGGTTAATAAACCATACATTATAAGCAAAGTATAGAAGAAGAACGTTAGTTTAGGAAGGAACCTTATATTTCGGTTATCATCAATGTATGGAAGGAGAACTGTACGTAAGTACTAAATGTTACGTTTGTTTCTCAAAAGTATGGTCCGTCAACCTTACTTTTTTAAACAACCATACATTCTTTGAATGAATCTTTTATCTTTCTTTCTGAGAGTTGATGAAAAAGTATGGATGATCAACCCTACATTTATGATCAACCATACATTTGAAGATATGAATATGAACCCAATATTTATGTTCAACCTTACGTTGGCAACCCTACATTTGGAGGCCACATCATCAAACTTATATTTGGCGTCGGAAAGTTTGAAAGATGATTTTTATGCAATGGTCAGCAAGCTGATTGTTAGGCGGATTTCAAGCCAGATTTAAAGTCGATTTTAAAATACAACTTTGACCGATTCAAAGTCGTTTTATCAATGGGTTAAAGATCTAATTAAAAGGATAATTTTTTGCTGAGTCTTCATGGAAGTTTCGACTACTTTGTAAATTAAAATTTTTTATTACCGTGAATCAAAAGGTGACTTTTATGGATTTAAATTTGCAGGGGATATGCTCCGATTTATTATATATGTTTTCTTTGAAACACCAGGAACATGAGTATAGTGATCAAACTATTATTCAAAAATGGTGGAAAATAGAGACTGCTAAAAGAAATCAGTTCTGCTGATTCAAAAGGAGCGTCAAATCACTGTTTATTTAAGAAGAAGGAACTCGATAGAAGATTCACTTGTTCTACATCAAATATCTACTGTGGATCTACTACTACTGATGTTGTGAATTATATCTCTATATCTACTGCAACCGGATTGACTCAGAACTACTTCGACTTGAAAATGAATATTTCTAGAGACGAAGATCCATCTGCTGTTAATTGCATTTTGTTGCAATTGTGAAGATCAACTGGAAAAGTTCTTTCTAAAATTATTCTTATCTTGAGTAACCAGCTTCTCGTACTAAGCTGAGTAGGTTTGTGTTTGATCCAGAAGGCTTTGTTAGCCAGAAAATTGTAAAGGTGTCAACTACCTGTTTTTTAGTTGTTGGAAGGTCTATGGAAAAGAGGACCAAATAGTTAAAATCACTAAGCTCGTGGAGTAGAGCGTTGGTGGAGTGGAATAGGGGCATTCTGTTCACTGAACCACTACACATCTATGTGTACCTTCTTTTACTTATTCCGCTGCATGATCAAATCTGATAAAGCATAGAGGATAGAACTCATTCAATCGAAGAGTTAACGAAACATCTGAAAGACACAATTCACCCCCCTCTTGTGTATAATATGTATATTCAAGATCCAACAAATATACCTTGAAAATCATGTTGATAAATAATGGATTTAATATCTTGATATAAGTAGTTTTGTAAATATATTATCCTTATTTACATTAAGATAATGTGTTCTATTATAAAAAATACTTTATCTCATAATGTTGAATTTACATAAACTTTTATTACACTCTCACTTTGTTCATAGATTTTTTTATTCTTGATGCAGTAAGGTTATTTTCCTACTATATTTATTTTTAAATTGATCTAATATTTTTCATCTAATAAATTATAGTGGAAAAAGAAAAAAAGGATTAATGAACTTTAATTAATGTTTGAACTTCTCTTTTTGGAAACATGAAACACATAATACATAAATCAAAGATAAAATTTCGGAGGATTAATTTGGATTACATGAATATGGATTATCAATATTTTATAAACCATGATGTGGTATATATAATTTTTTCATGGTTAATTCATGAATTAATAAGTAGCACTCATTTTATTCTATAAGAACCAAAACAATAAGATAATTTTGGAAATAGTGATTTTTTTCTCAAAAATCCATTGATTTTGAGAATAGTATAATAGGTTTTTTAGTAATAATAGAAATTTTAGGAAATAAAAAATAAACATGATTTGAATAACTTTTTTACGATGAAATGATGAAACATATATGGTTTTAAGGAAACACTCATATTCATTTGTCTTGTTAAATTTAGAAGGAATTTGATTCCATTATTTCCTAAATGGATTGAAACTTAACCGTGTTTTAATATTAACATCAATTTTTGTAGACTAAAATTTTTGGAATGATGATCTGGATATTTTTGGAAGAAGTCATAGATGTGTAGAAAAAACAAAATCAATATTTTATGGATATCATTCCACGGATCATTTTAATGAAAAAAATTATAATTTGATTTTGTGTTTCATAATGATTTGATATTATAGCACAGTTTCTAGATTAGTGCATGATTAGGAGAAGTTATTCCATGGATTAAGACACAAATCAATTATTTTTTAAACACTGTATGGAAATAAAAATTCATGTATATAATAGTGAGAGATAGA
The DNA here is from genome assembly GCA_963277665.1 of Viscum album. Taxonomy (NCBI): domain Eukaryota; kingdom Viridiplantae; phylum Streptophyta; class Magnoliopsida; order Santalales; family Viscaceae; genus Viscum; species Viscum album. The sequence continues at coordinate 807,267,312 of OY728134.1, read as the reverse complement.
AACCAAATTTTTTCTATAGATAACTCTTATTTGATAAGTGATGGTTTTATGAGTTGAATAGTGTTTACACATATTTGATGTATCGATGAATCTTGAGGAAGATGTAAGAAGATTATACATCCTTGCATACACTCATTATTTATTATTCATCGTGTTAAATTTCATTATTAATACTGTAACATAATGGAGGAACATTTTTGATTATCAGAAGAAATCATTATAAAAGATTTATTAATACATTCCTACCTTATTAACTCTTTTATGATACTAATACAATGACACTGGTACATGGAATATAACCAACCAATCACCAAATATTATCCATTCATAAAGTGTCAATAGACCTTGTAAATAATATATGGGTTCATGTTCAAGATTTTATGATTTTATAATCTCTCAGTACTCTATAGGTTTTGATTAAGATCTTATCTAATATTTATAAAAGAGATTAATGTGTTTTGTGGAAAATAATTTTTATTTAATAACCCCCCAACCCAGTGCTCCTTGTTATCCAATAGGAACTTAAATTAGTATCATATTTTTCTCTCACTCTCAATTATATTTAGTTTTTATAATGACAATACATTTAGGTAATATTAAATTTCATAATGTGAATTTATTCTATCAAAATTAGTGTAATTATATTTTATAGCAATGGATATCATATATTTAAAGGGATGGTGATTGAATATATGTGTTAATTGGGATTTAACATTCATGAAATCGTGATGAATAAATTTATTGTATATAAATAATAATTAACTTATAAATTTATATATTTAAAAAATATAGAATCCAATGTATAATATTATAATCAATTTCCTTAATTTAAATATAATGCGGAGATAATAATGGTTATAATTTCCAAATTATCCAATACTAAAAGGAATAAATTGCTTATTTTTCATGAAGTTGATAAAAATGGTGGTGTTCTACAATTCAAGCATTTTTTCACAACCTAATCCACCGGGGTCTGGATGACTGAAAAAAAGTCTAATGTGACCCCCCAATCCCACATGCAATAGGTCATGGGATGAAAAATAGTGATAAGAAAGCATATCACACACATGGGTGTCATTTTCCTATGATACTAGTACACATACTCATATCTCTCATTACACTCACAATGATGAATGGTAAAAAAATTCAATAGATTCAAAAAAATAATGCAAATATTATATCCCAAATTAGAGCATTACACAAGAATGAGAATAAAAAAAGGGAAAAAATAATCCCACGAAAGCTTTAAAATAGTACAACCTGCTATAAATTTGGGGAATCACAATTAGAAAAGTGATCTTCCCCCACACATCTATCCCCATGGTTTAGAAAAACCATGGGGATATCTATTTTTTTTATTATCTATACCCATGGTTTTAATAAAACCTTGGGAAACTAATACCCAATTCCTTGAATACCATCACACTCCTCCTCCTTCTTCCATTGCGTTCCTCCACTCTTCCATCATGCTCCTCCTTACCCTCTCTTCCATCGCCCTCTTCCATCATGTTATTCCTCACTTCCCCGAGTCCTGGGCCTCTCCTCCCCTCCTCGACCACCACCTCCCGACCATCCGACCTCTTCTTATAGACCCTCTCCTCCCCTCACCGACCTCCGCCTCCCGGCCATCCGACCATCGCATCCCTGCCATCTCCTCCCCTCCCTGGCCTCCACCTCCGCTCCCGTCCTCCCTCCCAACCTTCACCTCAGCCTCAATGTCTTGGCATCCACCTCCCTGCCCCCAGCTCCAGTGTCTTCCCCCCTCTCAGCTCCCTCTCCACCCGGCCTTGGCCTCCACCTCAACTTCCCCCTAGCACCAACAACGTCCCATCCCGACCTCCACCTCCCTGCCCCGAGCTCCGACATCAAGGTATGAAATTTCTTCTCCTTGTTTTTCTATTGGTTGAGATCTATTTCGTTGAGTTGGTTTTTTGAGTTATCATCTCTCAAACTTATCCTGCTTTTAAAATGAAGCTTATGACAGACTACAACAAATGTGTTTGATCAATAAGTGAACCTAGAGTGAGGTTTGAAGTAAAAAGGTGATTCTAGGAAGCACTAGGCCCCACTCTTTTTCTATTAGATGAGTCGATGAAGAGGATTCTGGGGTTGTTTGGTCTCATATCTTTCATGATTTTCAGCCTCTATATTATTTTCTAATGTGTTGGAATATGGTGATTCATGCATTGAAATATATTCCTTTTTAATTTTCTTTATTTCCATCCCTATAATTCAACTCTATTCCAAGAATTTCAGAGTTCTTAAGAATTTTGGTGATGCATTCAGTATAGTTTTGATTATAGTTCTAGTATTATCCCTAATATTGTTTATGAAGGTAATACTATGTATTTTAATCACTTTTACCTTGTGGTTTTCTCTTTCATTTTTTGTCACGTACGTTATATTTATTTTTTAGTTGATCATTTATGTATATCCTACTAGTGTTTTGAATATATGTTTCTATTACAGGTTTTATAGGATATGGAGTCCCATATTTTGATATATTCCTAATCAGTTATAATAACTATCCCCTGGCCTATTAGAATCAGGAATGAGGTGAAACTCCCAACTTACTAATGGATTGGGAAGTGCCTTGATGGGTCATGTCATGTCAGGAGGTCTTGATCTTAGGAAAAAATCCTAATTAGTGTATGATGACTATTGGGATAATGATAAGGAATAATGGAAAGTGGTAGAATATAGAATGAAGAAGAAAAATTAATTGGTAGAAGGCTTAGTTGTTGATCATGTTTTGGTGGGGAAGCAAGATATTAAATGATTTCTTTCGCACGAGGCTCACTTAGGTGATGAAAACACTGCACTGATGTTGTTTTATTATGAATAAGACATGTAATTTGAATAAGAAAACCATGAAATGATAAAAAATGTATAAAAAGGGAAGATTTTATGGAGGTCTAAGGATTATTATCTTTTCCAAAACCTATATTAATAATATCAATGGGAACATTTACTAGCATTAAGGGGATGGAGAAAGAATCCCTTGAGCCTAGAAACCATATTCTAAGTGACTTTCCTAAAGAAGATTTAGTGGCCTTAGAAGATAAAATCCAAACTGAGAATGAAGGGAGAATATGCAGTTAGGATAATATATAAGTTTACCTAACTCCAATTATCGAAGACAATAACATACAAATAACTTAAACCAGAAATCTTCTACAAGGGAAAGGATTCTACTACAGTAAACACATTTAAGGGTTTTTAGTTGGACCACAGATGAAAAGATGGAACTAATCCAAAATATAACTTGGATCTTATTATATACTCTAAGGAATAGATAGAGACATTGACCATCAATCCTTCACCAGAGGATATTGATTGAATATAAAATCAAATGATATAATTTGATACATATGAGGAATAAAAATAGTGGATCAAGAAACAATATCATATTTTTTTCTTTGAGTATTTAATGAAGGGAATATTAACATGGAATATTTTATCAATAGGAAAAGATGATCTATTTATTTAAGGACCTCATTAAAGATGATCCCAAGAATAGGGTAATTTATATTACATATAGATTATATAGGGTTCAAGACTCCAATTTTTTTTAGATAGGTCTAATGATGCCCTATATAATTTAATTTCAGGTCTGGATTTATCTTTTTTTTTTGGGTTAACACCAAGCCCATAAATATGGTCTTCCTAAAAATAAAAAAATATTTAATTGATGGTTGAATGAATGGAAATAATATGAGAAAATAAATATTATAGAATTAAGAAATTATTTGATTAAAAATGTTTTGTTTTAAGAAATTATTATAAAAATGATAATTTGAGATTTCAAAGAAGTTTATAAACTATTATTATTTTATTTAATATGTTCATTATTTATTAAATTATTTTAGTTGACTTACCATGTTAATATTTGACTATAATAAATGGGTAAATATTAAATAATTTAAATGATGAAAAATGATATATGATTTTGAATTATGACTTGTTAATTATTAGAGTTACTTGAAAAAAGTTATGTGAATGCTAAATATAACATTATCTCTCAATAAAACTCATAGGTGATCCTTTCCATTCTTCTTAATACATTCTTCTAATCTATACTCACAAATCCATCCTTGATATTTAATAGAATGGTAGTATTATAACCCATAGCTTACGGTGGAGGTATTCCAACCAAATAGATCAAGTCTAATCAAGTTAACTCATCATTTAAAATTAAATTAGGATAAACCATACGAATCCAAAATAATAATCAATGGAATTTGATATAGAAGACATTACCTAAATCCAAAGGGAGATTTCCCTGGTCATTTCTCTTCAATTTCACTCATTTTTATTTCCTATGAGAACCCTAATCACAGTATGTGAAAAATTTAGTGTTCTATATTAATATAATAATGTGTATTTGATTTTTCAATTGATTTTAAATTCATTTATTTTAGCAAAATGACCTTTTAATTTTAAAGAGTCTTGTTGTGACTTGTTCAACTTTGTATGAAATAGGTGTTTCTAGGTAATAATTTTATTAAAAAAATTCATGAAGTGATTTAGTTTATTAAATTAAGCTTCTAGTATATTTATACCAATATTTGATACCCATGATTGTTTTATACAAATTATCTAAATGATTTTCATTAATTCTTGGGGATGAAGTGGTTTTCTTTAATTTTTTCCCTCTTTGAATTAAAATTTTACCCATGGAAAATATTCAAATACATTAATATGGGGCTCTTTTTAAATATTTTTGATGATGGATGAATGTTTTTATCTCTACGTTTCTTTTTAAATGAAAAAACCCATGTTTAAGGGTGTGTTTTAATGTGAAAAGTTGAGTCTTTTATGTTACAACTAAGGAAAGACAAACATTTTTATCCCTCCCTTAGTTCAACTATAATGACACATACCACTCTATCGTAGAAATGATACCTTTATTGGACCATTATGGTTTACCTTGTCGATCATCCCTTTATAGGATAGAGGAAAGAATTTTATCTCTGATACTGAAAGGGTTGAAATTGGTTATAAAAATAAAGGAACTTGCAATACCAATGTAAATTAAATATTATGTTTTTATGTTCTAATAGTTTTATTTTCTATAATACATATCCCTTTTTAAATATAGTTTACAACGTTGATTGGAATATAACTTTTATTTTTCTTGTTATAGAATGGATAGAAGCTGGATGTATCATACCGATAGGATTTGATCCATGTTTCAAAATAATTTGGAGAATTTTTTAGATTTTTCATTTGACAATACTTCGGATGGAGGTTATATATAGTGTCCGCGCATATAATTTTTTGGACGACCATGGTTAAGCCCTGAAGAAGTTAGCTACCATATAATGAAATTTATATTTCAAACAAACTATTATGTTTGGTATCACCATGAAGAGACGAGTCAATGTTCTACTGGTGACGAAAAAAATGATAGTAGTGGCATGGAGAATTTGATATTCGATCAGTTTTTATTTTTCCATCATCCCGAGAGAGATAGTATGCTAGTGAAAAAAGATAATGATATCAATACAAATGAGGAAAATACTAATGGTGATGATGAGAGAGTGAAAAATTTATTGGATGATTCCAGAACACCAGTATATCAGGAATGTACTAAAATAACCAAGTTGGAATTTTTAATGTGGTTATATCATGGGAAAACCATGTATGGAATTTCTAATAACGTTATTGATTAAATTCTTACATTTTTAATGACTTGCCTCTTGATGGTGTAGATATTATCTCAAATCATTACAAGGCATGGAAGTTAATTAAGCATCTTGTATTTGATTCTAATAAAGTTCATTCTTGTTTAAAAGATTGCAGTTTATTTTGGGAGGAAAAAACAGACCTTAATGACTATAAATAATGTGGTACATATCGATGGAAGACAAATTTGGATGGAACACCAACTCATGTGTCACAGAAAGTCATGTGTTACTTTCCATTGATTCACAGACTTCAAAATCTTTTCATGTCTGCAGAAATATCAACCAATATGCGATGGAATGATGCTAAGAGAATTAAAGGTAATGATGAGTTGGTTCATCCTATAGATGGATTAGCATGGAATATATTTGTGGCACGACGTCCTAATTTTGTAGCTGAGGTGTGCAATGTTAGGTTGGTTCTATCTTGTGATGGTTTTAATCTTTTTGGTTAGATGCTTACTTCTAACAGCATGTGACCAGTTTTAATTCATGTTTATAATCTTCCTCCTTGAATGTGTATGAAAAAACCATTCACTTTCTTGAGTATACTAATATTTGGACCTTCTGATACCGGTAATGATATAGATGTCTACTTGCAACCTTTAATAATAGAGTTGAAACAACTTTGGTATTTGAGTGTATGGACATTCGATGCTTCTTCAAAAAACACATTTCAGTTGTGTGCTACCCTTCTATGGACCATAAACGATTTCCCTGCTTATTAAATGATTTCTGGGTGGAGCATGAAGGGAAAATGATCATGTCCTATTTGTATGAAGAATACACGATTGATAAGGCTTAAATATCATCGTAGTTTTAGTTTCACAGGGCATCGACGATTCTCTCCAATTAATATTCAATACAGGACAAATCGTCGGAGGTTTGATAATACCATTGAGACTTAACATCCACCTCAACGTATGTCAGGAAGCGATGTGCTTAATTAATTAAAAGATTTTAGTTTTTCATTAGGTAAAGGCCAGTTTAAATCTCAAAATAGGAATAATGTTGAAACTGAAACCACTTACAATTGGAAAAATATGTTGGGCGGAGAGTGATGGCAAGAGGGGGGTGAATTGCCTTTTAAAAAATAATTAATAATTTAAAAACAAAGTTAAAGGTGCAGCGGAAATAAAAAAGGCAAGACACAAAACTTGATATCGGAGTTCGGCTTAACCCAAAGCCTACGTCTTCGCTCCCAACTCAACCGTTGAGAGATTTACTACCGCTTGCTTTTTAATGGTTTTAGCAAGAAACACACTAGACTTTAAGGTAGTCTAGAACATATTACAGCTTGCTTTTAATGGTTGAGCAAGAACCCACTTGCTTTTAATGGTTGAGCAAGAACCCACTAGCCTTCTTACAGGTGAAGGCTAGCTCACCTATGACTCAAGCCTTTTAAAGGAAAGGCTTGACTAACCTCTTCACACCTTGAAGGTGGTGTGAAAACCCAAATGAAAGGGAGATGAGAGAAAGAGGGGTTTGTAGGCACAAACCCAAATTGATGCTCAAAATGATAAAACAATAAAAACCGTAATGGGATAAGCCTTGGGCGCCAAAGGATTGATGGAGTTGATGAAGAGCGCTCCCAAGCTTCTATGGTGGTGGTCCTTGGATGTGGAAATGTGTTGGAGCAATTGGGGGTTCCTTGGAGGAATGCGCCGGAGGTTCGCCAAATGATCAAAAATGTTCCCGTGGGCTTCCGTGTGTTTCCGGGGATTCCTAGTCCTTTATTTATAGAGGGGGAACCCTTAAATGGCCTTTGGGGGTCTTCGGAGCCGTTGGAGAGGCCTTCGGAGCCATTGGAGATCAAGTGGACAAGTCTGGTCAAAGCCCAACGTCTAGTTTGACTGGCTCCACCGGCTGACCGGTGCTTGGCCACTGGTTGGCCGGTGCTTTGAAAAAGGGAGAGGGCTCGGGCTCAGGCACCACCGACTGGCCGGTGAGGAGGCCACCGGTTGGCCGGTGCTGAGGCAGTAGCTGACCCATTCTGTCTGGGTTCCACCGGCTAGCCAGTGGTGGGACACCGGTTGGCCGATGGTCTGGACAGAAGGATGCCTTCTGTCCAGGCTCCATCGGATGGCCGGTGGGCATCCACCGGTTGGCCGGTGGACTGAAAATCAGTCCACTTTGGGTCCTTGCTTTCTTGGCCCAATTCCTTGGAAACCTGAAATCATTACTATCATCCAAAAACACTTAAAACAAGATTAGATAAATAAGAGAGTGATTGTGATCATGAAAATTAAACCACGAGGGGTACGAGAGGTACAACAATCTCCCCCTATTTTGATGATCACAATCACCAAAACAAACAATGTAAAAATGAAATGAAAGGCATGCTTTAAAGGATAAATGGGAAAGTAAAGCAAAGCATGAGAGAAAGATTTCTCCCCCAATCAACCAAGAATTTCTCCCCCTTTGTGATTATCAAAATAGCACGGGGCATAAAACTTGATTGAGGGAAACGTTGAAAAACGAGATAATGATTTTAAACCAATTGAAATTTTTGAAATTTGAATTGAAAGTTTTGAATTGAAAATTTTGAATTGATAATTTTGAATTGAAAGTTTTGAATCGAAAATTTTGAATTGAGAATTTTGAAATTGAAATCAAAAAGGCTTAAACGATCCTAACTCCCCCTAAATAAAAACAACAAATTACCGGGGAGTGGATTTTGAAACCGAGACAAATTTTGGCCCGGAGAGACTCGCTAAAAGGGATTTTTCAATCCATACTTGTCTAGTGGCGGGTCTTCTCCTATGAAATTCTTCATTAAAGGAAATGGTTTTGGTCCTACCATACCGGGCATTTTTGCAATCACACACATAAATTAAGTGCCCGAGTTTTTTGCAATAGTTACAAAATTTAAATTGGGAGAGCCCCCTTACAAAAATAGTTGGAGCATGGGAAGAGGAAGCTTGCTTGGAATAGCCAACCCCTTGGGTGGTTCTAGATACGCATTGGGAACCTAGCAATTTGGTCAAATTGTTTTCACCTTGGGTGAACTTGGCAAGAGATTCCCTTAAATCTTTGATTGTTGATTCCATAGAATCAATATCGGGAAGGTTTTGGATCTTCAGGGACAACTCCCCCTTTTCTTTGAGAAGTTGTTCCTTTTCGAAAGAAAGTTTTTTGAAATTCTTTTTTAAAGCAACAAATTTGGAAGAAAGTTCGTGAAAACCTTCCTCCAATTGATCTCTAGCATGTTGGAGATCCTCGTAAGATAAATGATTAAAATAATTGGAAGAACTAGAGGATGAGGAGTCGGAATAGGTTACCTAATGAAATTCCATTAGGCATTTTTTACCGTTGTAACTTGAGGAGGAGGAGGAGGAGGATGTGGAGCTATCACTCCATGTGGCCTTGAACGCTTTCTTCTTTTCCTTTTGCTTGGCCTTTTTCTTGTTGAGTGGACAATCGGTCTTGTAATGGCCTTTCTTGCCACACCCGTAACATGTTACCTCGGGCTCGGATTTTTTGTTGAGTTGAGCCTTGAGGGATTTCTTCTTTTTGTTCTTCTTCATGAATTTGTGCATTTTGCGGGCAAGATTCTCCATTTCTGAATCGCCGCTTGAAGAGGAAGACGATGAGGAGGAGGAGCTTTCTTCTTGTTGAACTTTGAAGGTGATGTTCTTTGGAACTTTGATCGGTTTGCCTTCCTTTTCAGCTTGCCTCCTCATGGTGATCTCATAGGTCATGAGGGATCAAATGAGCTCTTCGACCGGCATGTTCTTGATGTCTTTTTCTTCTTGAATTGCCGTGACTTTCAGTGCCCATGTGCTTGGTAAGATCCAAAGGATCTTCTTGACCATCGTTTCTGCAGAAACATCATCTCCAAGAGATTTTCTTCCATTGCAAACGTCAGTAAAACGTGTAAACATTTCAGAAATAGATTCGGATGGATGCATGGTAAAACTTTCAAAATCTTGGCGATACATATCCAATCGAGTATCCTTGACTTTGTTGGTCCCCTCATGGGTAACCTCCAATAGTTTCCAGATTTCATGTGATGAGGTGCATGTGGAAACTCGATTGAATTCATTACGATCAAGGCCGCAATGAAGAGCGTTCATGGCTTTGCCATCAAGCTCGAAATTTTTAATATCGTCTTGAGTCCATTTGGATTCATCGGGAGAGGAGAGAGAATAACCATGCATGACAATTTTATAAATAGGATAACCTATACTTCTAAGAAAAGTGGTCATGCGGGTTTTCCAATATGTATAGTCGGTTCCATCAAAGAATGGAGCACGACCCAAAGAATAGCCTTCGGGGGCGAAAGAAGTTGAAGTCATCACAAAGGATCTTGAATTTGAAACCGGTTAGGGTATTACTCAAATTTTGCCTCTGATACCAATTGTTGGGCGGAGAGTGATGGCAAGAGGTGGGGTGAATTGCCTTTTAAAAAATAATTAACAATTTAAAAACAAAGTTAAAGGTGCAGCGGAAATAAAAGAGGCAAGACACAAAACTTGATAACGGAGTTCGGCTTAACCCAAAGCCTACGTTTCCGCTCCAAACTCAACCGTTGAGAGATTTACTACCGCTTTCTTTTTAATGGTTTTATCAAGAAACCCACTAGACTTTAAGGTAGTCTAGAAACTATTACAACTTGCTTTTAATGGTTGAGAAAGAACCCACTTGCTTTTAATGGTTGAGCAAGAACCCACTAGCCTTCTTACAAGTGAAGGCTAGCTCACCTATGACTCAAGCCTTTTAAAGGAAAGGCTTTACTAACCTCTTCACACATTGAAGGTGTTGTGAAAACCCAAATGAAAGGGAGATGAGAGAAAGAGGGGTTTGTAGGCACAAACCCAAATTGATGCTCAAAATGATAAAACAATAAAAACCGTAATGGGAGAAGCCTTGGGCGCCAAAGGATTTATGGAGTTGATGAAGAGCGCTCCCAAGCTTCTATGGTGGTGCTCCTTGGATGTGGAAATGTGTTGGAGCAATTGGGGGTTCCTTGGAGGAATGCGCCGGAGGTTCGCCAAATGATCAAAAATGTTCCCGTGGGCTTCCGTGTGTTTTCGGGGATTCCTAGTCTTTTATTTATAGAGGGGGAACCCTCAAATGGCCTTTGGGGGTCTTCAGATCCATTGGAGAGGCCTTCAGAGCCGTTGGAGATCAAGTGGACAAGTCTGGTCAAAGCCCAACGGCTAGTTTGACTGGCTCCACCGGCTGACCGGTGCTTGGCCACCGGTTGGCCGGTGCTTTGAAAAAGGGAGAGGGCTCGGGCTCAGGCACCACCGGCTGGCCGGTGAGGAGGCCACCGGTTGGCCGGTGGGCATCCACCGGTTGGCCGGTGGACTGAAAATCAGTCCACTTTGGGTCCTTGCTTTCTTGGCCCAATTCCTTGGCAACCTGAAATCATGTCTATCATCCAAAAACACTTAAAACAAGATTAGATAAATAAGAGAGTGATTGTGATCATGAAAATTAAACCACGAGGGGTACGAGAGGTACAACAAAAGAGATGTATTTTTTTTGAATTTCTATATTGGTCTACCAATTTATTACTCCATTGTTTAGACGTAATGCATATTGAGACAAATATATGTGAAATGTTGACTAAAATTCTTCTCAATATCAAGGGTAAGACCAAAGATGACTTCTGATCTCATTGAGACTTGTTGGATTGGGGGTATTCGACCATAACTACATCCTGTCTATATCAGTGAAAAAAAATGGAAAGTTCCTTGTGCTTCTTATATGATGAAACTGTCAGAGAAAGATCAATTTCTGGATGTATTAGAGAATATCAAGGTTTTTGATGGCTATTCCAGCAACATATCTAAATGAGTCAACAGAAGATATGTGAAACTAAAATATCTAAGAACTCGTGATTATCACATACTTCTTCATGAATTGATTCTAATAGAAATTCTACATTTTCTATCCAATAATGTAAGGGTGAAAATGATTCACTTGTGCAATTTTTTAGAGACCTTTGTGCTAAAAAGTTATCAAAGTCATTGTTGATCCAAATGCAGCATGAGGTGCTATTAATTTTATGTGATATGGAAAATATTTTTCCTCCTTCCTTTTTCACTTGCATGTTGAATTTAACGGTTCATCTTCCAAATGAAACACTTCTTGGGGGACCAGTTTCTTTTCGGTGGATGTATCCTACTGAAAGTAATATATGCACAATGAAATCATATATTTGAAATAAGAATTATCCCGAAGGTTCGATTGTGAGGGGTTATCTGGCTCAAGAATGTATGAATTGTTGTTCAATGTATTTGTCTGATGTCACCACAATACATAATCGTCCAATGAGAAATGGAGATAACCAGTATGAGGAAATTGAGCCATCATTTCCATCTCTTTCCCAAATAGGAGGAATTGTTGGGTCTTATACACTGGATACATTGAGCCTTGAAGAGAGGGACATGGAACATCACATAGTCTTGTTTAACTTTGGTTTGTTCGATGACTATATCAATTAAGTAATTTGGATATTTATATGTTATTTCATATTTTGAAATTTCACATATACCCTAAAATTTAATTATCATTTTTTGTATGGAACATAAACAAATTATAAGTATAGTTCATAGATCTTTGTCTTTGATAAGGAGAGAGGATTTGCATCACCTAGAGTTTCCTGCTTGGTTGAAATGAAACGTATTACCATTACTTTAATTAGTTTACAAAATAGATATCCATTTAATTTTATTATTCATATATATTTCAGGTGTTGAGTTTACCTATTGACTCTGTTTCTCAAGAATTGAGAGCTTTGTCTTTTAGTCCTAATTCTTTGGTTCGTTAATGTAAATCTTTAATAATAAATGGGTATAAATTTGTTACAACGGATTGAGTAGTGAAAATGAGAACACAACATGATAGCATTAGGTTAACTGCTACAATGGATTGTTATGCCAGTGTATCATATAGTCGGCCTCGATATGAAGATGTGTATTAATATGGTCTAGTTGATAAAATATTGTTATTGGATTACTATTTTCAAGGTAAAGTCACTATGATGAAATATAAATGGTTTGATTCAATGAGACGTCATGGTACATTTATTGATGACTATGGATTCAGAGTTATAGATATGAGTTCGTGCTTGCATACCGATGAACCATACATTTTGGCATCAATGGATAAACAAGTGTTTTATGTGAAAGATCATCTGAGACTCGATTATGGTGCCGTTAATGACGTAATACCCAGACATATTTTTCATGATGCTAGTGATGAAATTTCCACTATTTACGTCCTCGTTGGTGCTGGCCAGCATATTTCATTTGATGAATCAAATTGTCCCATTGTGAGAGTTGATGTTGAACCTGAAGTAGTGGTCAGTAATATATAGAAGCAACCATATATGTTCACTATTCATTCAGTTTATATTGAAATGAGTTTCTCATGTTAGTATTACTGTTATTAATTTAATTATGTTTTATTTTGGAATGAAATGTTTGTTTTTTGTATTTTTTGGTGTTGTTTCATTAAATCAGATTTATTTCAATGTACAAAACATGGTTTATTTTTTTTTTGAAAAATTGTATAACTTGGTAATGTCATTTTAAAAACTTTTTTTGTCATTTCTTTGTAAAAATTTGTACAATTAGTAATTAAAATAATTCAAATTGGTTCCTCTCATGAATTATTGTTAGATATAAGTTGTATGCATGATTTGTAAAAACTATTTCTAAAAACATTAAATTTCACTATTATGTAGATTATTCCAAATAATACAGAATTTCGAAGGAAGCAACTATTTGATTCCGATCGACCAAGGAGTGAGCGTGCGTTGACTTCGATTCCATTATTTAGTATTATAATTGTATTGTTTTTTATGCATTACATATAATTTCATGTTAATATTCTTTACCAATTTTTTTAGGGAAATTCATTTCCACCGTATTTTAATCGTAATCCAGTTAGCATGGGTATGAGTGGGGATGCTCATAGACCTAGACGGAGCACCCGTCATACCCATTTCTACACTGACCTACCATCAGACACCCCTACCTCCACACTTTTCCATCCTACTCTCAAGTCTTCATGGATGTTTTTATTGATGCCTCCATAATCATCTCATCTTCCCTCTTATTCACATTCCATGTCTTTTCTGCATTCAGGGATGATCCCACTGATGCCTCCATCATTTCATTTTGCTTTATCTTCCCATACGATGACTACACCACCTCCACAAATGTTTCCACCCTTACCATATCCATACCTGATGATGTATCCCCCGTCCTACTACCCATATTCTGCCATGTCTACACCACCTCAAATTCCTACCATCAAGCTAGCATCTGATGAGTATATTCCATTAGCTTCCACTCTAGTTCATGAAGGCCACCTAGAGCATGCATTGGAACAAACACATCCCTCAGAGGCTACTATGTCAGGATAGCCCACAGATCCATCACAATCTGTTGAGCAATATGTAGACATTTTTTTGGATTATAACTGTTTCAAATTATATCACTTTATTTTTTTTGTTGTACCATGACTTAATTCTTCTTTCCCCTTATTTTTCTTATTTGTTTGGATCTTTTTCTAGGCGTTGTGGGCACACTCAGATGAAAGAAGTTTGTAATTTCCAGAAACAACTAATGGTGGATTACAATCAACAAAATCATATGGTAGATCCAACTGCAACGTAGTGTAGAAGTTTCATGGACACTTTTTCCAAGTATCATGATATCATTCCGGTGGAACCGGTGTCATAAAGACGTATCAGAAAAGAGATTAACGAAAAATCATGGGAGAAAATATGGGTATGAAAATTATATAATGTCATATCTATATTATTGGTCTATTTAAATGAAATAACATGTTCATTACAGATTCGGTTTAAATTTCCTGATGAAGAAGGTGATAAGACAACAAGGTTGATGGATGTTGGGGAGTTCCGGGACTTATAAAAGCATGAGTTGTATGTTGGTTGGAAGAGAAGGGTTGGTATTGACTTAGAGGGGGTACCCATTTTCCCCAACTGTCTAAAAAATCAATATAAAAATAATTGAACGTTGGAAGACTTCTAAGTTTAAGGTAATATGAATATTTAATGGTTGAAATATAAAATTTAATTATTATTATTTGTATTAGAATTTTTTTAGGAAGTGTAAGATCAAAACATAAAGAATAAGCATTAAATGAAATATTTGCACACATTGGGGTGCACTATAATACCCAATCATGAAAATCACCAGTTACTTTAACTGGGTATTGTGATGTTATACATGATGTTCTACTGAAAATATTATTGAATAGACATAGGTCGGATTTGTGTATTTATCATATATGGTACTAATCTAGATTTGTGCATTTCTCATTTACAGTAAGCTAAATTTGGCATCAAAGGTCCTGTACCGGGTGCCAAATTATTTTTCTCTAGTAGAAAGAAAAAGTATGGAAGTACAGTAAATACACAGAAACAAGATAAAATTGTAAGGTTTTTTATTTATATTTTAAATATTTATATGAAATTCATAATTTTATATGTTTATAATTTCAACAGTATTCATTAGAGGACCGCGATGGTAAGGAAGATGAAAACTTCAGTCCACATGATCATTTATGTCAGGTATTAGGTGAGGAGCACATGGGGAGAGTACAATTTTGACCAGGGAAAAACATCACCCCCTCTATGTATTTGTCATCATCAGGATACTATTAAGTCTCCCAAAATACTGAGCTGGAAATCGCTCGTGCTAAAGGAGATGAGGTAAAGAAAATAGTTTTAGAGTAGTGTGAAAGAAGTAAGATGATGACGAAGCATTTCATGAAATCTATGGTTTTTTTGAGTCAGTCGCTTCCATCAGAGGTTGGTCCTACTTTTGAATAAAACATGGAATCAATTCACTCTTTAAATGATGTGTCATGTGATTCCAATGAGGGTGGTAGTGGCAATGAAGTCGGTGGTGATAGAGCTGTTGGTGATGAGGATATTACTGATGATGCTCTTGGTGATGAGGATGCCGATGATGTTGTTGATGATGATGATGATGTTGATGATGATGGGTATGGATATGGGGATGGGTATGTTGGTGATGGGGGGATATTAATCCCCTCCATTTTTGGCTTAGTAGGGAGACTTATGTATGTATTTTAAGAACTTGAATTGAATTTATTTATATATGAGAATGGTTAATTTGTTTTCTTCTAAAAAGTTCTGCATAAATTTTCACATGAATTTACATAAAGTTAACATTCTAATCCTTAGTCATGAATATGGGTAAGAGATGCCCTTACTACCATACAATACTTATCTCTAAATGATACCCCATACAGTGATATTGGATTTCATTTATTATCTCTTTATTTTTCATAAATTGTTGAATTGAAAAGTCTAAATTAATTTAGGTAAAAAAGGAATATATTCCTCAGTTATTATTTCTAAAGTTTTCACTTTGTGACATCTGAAGTTTTTCTATTGATTCAACTAGTTGGGTTTTTTGAGATCCCAAGTCCCTCAATGATATGGAACAAACTAGCGATTTTTTGGGTTTATAGGTATCTTCGTAAGAAGGGTGCAGGGGGGGGGTCTAGGTGTAGGGGTGGGTCTAGGTGCAGGGGGGTGGGTAGGGTGCAGGGGGGGGGGGGGGGTGCAGGGGGTGGGGATGGGTGCAGGGGGTGGGGCTAGGTGCAAGGGTGTTGGGTGTAGGGGGGAGGCTGGGTGCAGGGGGGTGGGGATGGGTGAAGGGGAGGGGGGTGGGTGTAGTGGGTAGGGATGGGTGTAGGGGGGGTCTAGGTGCTAGGGGGTGGGGCTGAGGGTAGTGGGGGTGCTAGTGGTGGGGGGGGGGGGGGCAGTGGGTTTCCCACTACTAGGAGATTCAGTGAGCAAGGAAATCACAATATTTCTGGTGAAAATTAGGTAATCCGTTTGTATATTTTTTATCAATATTTGTGCAGATGGATTTTTTTTCTTAATTGTGAATTTTTGAGCTACTTGAGCATTCATCAATTGTTTTTCTGCCCCTCTTATCCTCCCACTCCCTGTATTTGTGTTCTATTTTAATGTTGATACAAATTTTTAGGCCATGTTTGCAAGTTTTCATTGAATGGGATATAATGATCATTAATGGAACCTTATGTAATGAAATTACATGTAAAGAAATTGAATTGAATGCTCAATTGTATGGTAGTTTCATGATTGAAAGGATTGGACTTACCTGATCATTATATAAATTTTTTCATAAAGTAAAATGTAGAACATGTTATATGATGCCATTATTATCTTTCCAGGATGATTTTATTTTCTCTACCTTTCCAATATAAGGCTTATTTTCATTCCATCTTGGTGCTAGAATACATGTGATCCTTGTTTGAAATGTGGAAGGTGTTATGAATCGAATGTTTTTACATTGTATTCCAAGGATTTTGGAGGGGAAATAATAGAACAATATTGAATATCATACACATTATAAATGATTATTCTTGGCTTGAACAGAAAGTGTGTTTGGTTTTATAGGCCTATGATCAATAATAACAAAATTAGGCTGGCTCAATTCATTCTTGCATGTACTCTTGCATTTGTTTTACTCTTCATTGGATCTTTCTTGGTTTATGATGTTACACAAGATATTGTTAAAAATAATTCCAGATCAAATGTAATCCCACACATTGTCTAAAACATGGATCATGTTATATGATTCCATTAATACAATGATAATCCCATGCTTCTTTTTATTATCATTTAAGAAAAATTTGCAATGATTTTTCAGGATGTATGAAATATTGTGATAGTTCATTTGATCTTGTTAATGCCCTAAAGCAGGATGTTCGTGATGGACAACTGAGGTTTAGAGGTAAAAAGTATGCAAGGTAATTCTTTTTTATAAATCCATGGTTTATTTTTTTAAAGAATTATCATGGTTTTTTTTTTCTTTCTATGATTGTATTTAGTAAGCTATGTGTGTATATTTTTTAAAATACAATGAATATTACATTCAAACTTCTCATAGAACAATAAAAGAAACACCTTTCAATTTGTATTCAAATGAACGTGTATGAATAATGAACTCTATAACTAGTTTAAACTATGGAAATTAATTATGCATACATTTTAAACACCTTTAAATTATTATTAGAATCATATTAATTATATTCTGTACTTGTGTAGGGAAACAAGAAGAAAAGGGTGTGCTGATATCAACATATATGACTATGTCATGCAAGATTTTCTTAGAAAAGGAAAAGAAGACCAAAGCTTTAGTTTCCACAGAATGATGACTGAAAGTGTCTTTACCCCAGGTAGTATTACTTGTAATAATATTTTAAAACATCTCTAAAAACTGAATAAATTTTAGTGGTGTCAGAGTTCCTTCTGCTACTTCTATTCGTGTGTCCAAAAACTAAATTTTCATTCATTTACTCCATTGATTGCTACTTACTACAATGAAGGAAGGCTAGATAAGGCTCTCATGTATAGTCCTTGAATGAATTTATATAGGATACTATTTTCAATCCTACTATTTCAACTAATCCATCCCACACTAGTGCTAAAAACAACACCATGTCATCTTATAAGAAAATAAATCCCAACAACCGATCTGATTCATCAAGCTCTTCTGAAAGTGATTCCGAAGGAGTGATCATTTATAAACTATGAATAAGAGTGGTCTATGGTTCTCATTTATTGGTATGATTCTAAAAAACCAATACCAATTTAAATTTTTTTCCATTCCTTTTTAATTATTATTAAACTATGTTATATTTTAGTAGCCTGTTGCTAAATATTCTCCTACTTTGAATGGGCAGTCTACTCTCTGAATAAGTCATTTTTCTACAGAAAAGGTTTCTGAGAGTGATTCCTCCGGTTCATCTAAAGTGATTATGATGAAGATGTGGGGTTTATTATTAATTCTCGCACATTATATAAATAGTGCCAATGGTTTTTAGTTTGATATATTTTATATAATCTTGGAAATTATGGTAACAAATTGTGCATTTGATGTTTTTGTGTAGGAAAAATTACCTAAGAAATATCTTGGAACAGTGATAAAATGTAAACCATAAAGTCTTCTTGAAACAAAAGAGGAGTCCAATGATGAAGCATATACATATTGATTTGATGATGATTCTTATAAACCAGTGAGTACAAATGATTATATCTTTATCTCTACTAATATTTCATTTAAATAAATCATTCTCATAATTATTGTGCTTGTATGACATGGATGTTTAAGGTGAATTTTTTACAAGAGATAAAACATTAGGCAGTTATTACTCCTATATTATTTAATAATTGAATTTCTATAACATAAAACATCTAATAATTTTCCCAATCCTATTATGCAGGTTTAGTTATTTTTAGTAGTAGCATTAAACACAAAGAAATTGATGGTCAATCCCAATATTCCAATATTTGACACCATTAAAAATAGGTTCCAATATATATTTACATTATTATCACTAGAATGAGACTAGCAGTGGTTAAGTAGCATTGGTTACATTATCACGACTTCTACTGTATCCTTTATATTAGGAGTGCTTACACTAGTAGCCCATACTAACTACAATGTTTACACTGGAAAAGTTTACATATATAGAAATTGGGTTTCATTAGAAGAAAAATTACACTAGCATTTCTTACAGGAGTAGTATTCACACTAGAAATGTTTATACTAACATCATTACAGTAGAAGTGCTTACATTATTAGCTCTTAGACTAACAAATATTACACTGGAACTGTTGATAAAAACATTACATGTACAAACACCTTTTCATAATGCATATGTCTAGGAAATATAAGGGTGACAAATCTAGGAAACATGGGAAGAATCCTACTGAATCTCTATCTACAACGAAACGAGCATCCCACTCACTGGTGCTAGGGAAGAGGACATGGGGGTGTGCCAGTGTGGGTGTGTGTGTGTGGGGGGGGGGGGGTGCTGCTGCTGGGGAAGAGGGAAGGGGTATGTGTTGTGGGAAGGGGGTGAGGGGGGTGTGCTGGGTGGTGGGTGGGTGGTTGGTTTACAAGTATTCGGGGGGGGGGGGGGGTGCTGGGGAAGAGGGAAGGGGTGTGTCTAGGGGGGTGGGGGGGAGGGGGTAGGGGTGTGGGGGTGTAGGGGGAGGGGGAGGGGGCTGTCTATGAGTGTGTAGGGGGTAGGGAGGGGGGAAGTCCAAGAGTGTGCAGGGAGGGGGCAGGGTGGAGGGGGAGGGGGCTGTCTAGGAGGGGGGTGTCAGGGGGGGGGTGGTGCAAGGGGGTTCTATCCATAGGGGAGAGTCGGGGTGTGCAAAGCGGGAGGGGATGTGCTCGGGGGGTCTGTCCAGGGGGAAGGGTTGTGGTAGGTGAGGGGGGTGGGTGTTTACAAGTATTGAGGGGGGGATGGTGCTGGGGAAGAGGGAAGGGGGTGTGCATGGGGGAGGGGGTTTGCTGGGGGGGTCTATACAAGGGGGAAGGACCCATGAGGCGTTGAAACATGATCCAAACTGATTATATACCATTAATAGGAAGATCGATTCTTAATTAACAGGACTATACTATTCGACAATATCATTATGAAGCTTGGATCTATTTCCCCTAGCATCCAGGAACATGATTAGACCCATGACGAATTGTGGTTCTTATATGTTGGGAGGTGATTTGTTTAATCACAGGAGAAAAGTATGTTGTAGATGAGTTTTTATTTCATTTTCTTTATCACATCAGCCACATAATACTTTTACCACTTTCTACGGATGGAGGGTACTTATATTCTGCGAAGGGGGCCATAAGTGAACTGGAGGTGGCTACACAATTTTCTTTGCAGGGGAGGGAGATCGGGGTAGTTGAGGGATTGATAGTGTGTTTCATTTTTTTCTACTTATACTGTGTTGCTTCTATTTATTTTCTTTTCCTTCATCATGGATGTACAACATATGGATGGGTCATGATGAAATTTTATTTGTTTTATACTACAATTTTAATTAATTGTTTTTGGGGGAAATCTTTCTTGAGTGGTGATTCTTTTATGCTCGGACACTTGTTCCCAACCATGGGTGTAGTCCATCCACCTTAGTCCGTCATAGTATTCCTATATCAGAGTCTATGTATGAACCATGGGAAGTCCTAGGAAATAAGGAAAATTAGAGAGGGATTGAGAATGTCTAGAAACTAATATTCAATTCCCATGAATAAGGATTGAGGACATTGGAATTTATAATGAGAAGATATGGGAGACTATGCAATATATATTGATTCTGAAATTGATATGGGTATAAAAGGTGGTGAAATGATAATGTGTTGGGATTAATAAATAGAAATTCACATTCATATATAATTTGATAATGTAATATCATATCATGAGCTACTCTACATTGTTGGAGTTGATGATTAGACTCCATCCCAATGAAACTATAGAAATACCTTGGTGCCAAAAATACTCTATCATACATTATATATTTTGGTTTGTAATTCCCAGTAAAACCTTCATTGACCTCATGGAAGGACTTAGAATTTGTTACCAGATCGAAACTACGGTAAATATAGTTACTACCTTATCACATACCCTAAGAGGAGTTCCACAAAACCCTAAATAGAACAATATCCCCAATATAAATACCTGAGATTGTCTGAAGCTACCTTCATTCTCTAATACAGTGTCAGGAACATGGTGAATCTTCCCATCGGTTCTCCTATGAATATATTGTTCATTCTTAGACCCACCCCAAATAGTTTTGTCTTTCTAGAGAATTCCACTCATCTGGAGAAGGACTGGTAAATGCCTCATGATAATTGGGTTTTTTGGATTGACTTTTCAATATCTATAGGAAAAAACTAAATGCCCCTTTTAAGCCTTTCTACTTTCAAACATATCATTCCCAGAAGTAGGGTGATTAATCACTTGCTCAAGACACCAATCACATATCAATATCTCGAAATATTGAATTTCATTTCATTATGAAATTATTCAATGCATACCTTCACCCTTGGTCCTCTTCCAAGACTTCTTCTTTATGTTAACACATTGAATGCACTCTTCATTAATAAAATTTCAACACATCATCATACAATATTTCTTCATGCCATTATTATTTTCAAATACCATGCCTCTTTAAAAAAGCATACCTCATTCATACCTCATATATTTTCCACCAATCCAACCAATCAAGCCTTGGTTGAAATAATCACCCCCTTTGGATGATCCTGTTTTTGAATTAGTTTCCTCTAGTAGAGAGTTTAGTGGACCTATTCCCCCCCATTCAAGAGAAGGTGAAAAATACTATCTTATAGGATGATATAGTACATGTTTCTCATCCCGCATATGAGGTAATATTTTTAAAGATACTCTATCAAGGGTTATCTCTGATAAACAACTTGTAGAAGCATCCAAGCATAGGCCCCTGACCATAAATTCTGGTTACTATAGCAACCCAGTTTGGGTTACTGTAGCAACCCAATTCATGCTATTGTAAAAACCCAATACAGGATGGATGTATTTTATTAATCCTTTATCTGACATTCTTTGGATTCAATAGGAGATAAATTATTGTGATGAATTGTAATTAAAAATTTATTTAGGAATTTTCTGATAAGAACTTTTTTCTTCTTTGAACACTTTGGCATGCTCTTCTTATATTTTAACTGGTAAAAAAATGAATTGTCATTCCATTGTTTTTTCATTCTGGTTTTCATTATTTCATAGTGGTTTCATAGGGGGGCTTGGTGCAGGGAGGTGGGGCTGGGTGTAGGAAGGATGGGGGGCCTGGGTGGAGGTCGTTTTGGGGGTGCGGGGGAGGGGGGGGGGGGGCTGCGTGCAAGGGGGATGGGTGCAGGGGGTAGTGGGGATGTGTGTTTGGGGGGGGGGGTGTAGGGGGGAGGGGGAACTTGGTTGAGGGGAGTAGTGGGGGTGGGGGGGGGGTTCAGGGGGTAGTGGTTGGGTGGGGGGGGGGATGGGTGCAGGGGGTAGTGGGTTTGGGTGTAGGGGGGAGGGGGTTATAGGTGAAGGTGGTACTAGGGGTGTGGGGGGGGGGTGTCCAAAAGGTGGGGGGGGGGGTAGACAATGGGGGTGTAGGTGGGGGGGGGGGTAGTGGTTCAGTGAAGGTTGGGGGGAAGTTGGGGTTAAGGGAGCAGGGGGTAGTGGGGTTGAAGGGGGTAGGGGGAGGGGGGCATCCAGGGGGTGTCCAGTGGGGGGTGTCTAGGGGGTTCAGTAGGTGTGGGGGTGGGGGGGTCTGGGGGGAGGGGGGTGTCCAAGGGGGGTCTGGGGGGGTCTAGGGGGGAGGGGGTTCAGTGGGGGTGTCCTGGGGTGTCGGGGGGGGGGGGGGTGCAAGGGGTTTTTGTCCAGAGGGGAGAGTGGGGGTGTGCTGGGCGGGGGGGGGGGGGTCAATCCAAGGGGGAAGGGAGGGGTTGTAGGGGGTCGGTCCAATGGGGGGGTGGGGGGGGGGGTCCAGTGGGGGTGTCAGGATGGGTCTTTTGGGGGTGTCCAAGGGGGGGAGGGGTCTAGGGGGTGTCTAGGGGGTTCTAGTGGGTGGGTGGGGGGGGGGGGGGGGTCCATGTGGGGTGTTTACAAGGGGGTTCTGTCCAGAGGGGAGAGTGGGGGTGTGAAAAGGGGGAGAAGATGTGCTGGGGGGGTCTATCGAAGGGGGAAGGTAAGGGCTGCATGGGGTCTGTCTAGTGGGGTAGCTGCTATTTCTGGGAAAACAATATATACCCATGGTTTGAAAACCATGGGAAATATACTACTACAGAACCCTCTATACCCACAGTTTTTAAACCATTGGTAAATATGCTGCTGCAGAACCCTCTATACCTATGGTTTACTTAACCGTGGGTATCTAATTTCTCAAGTAAAAATGTATACCCACGGTTCTAAAAACTGTGGGCACAGATGTATACCCACGGTTCACCAGAACTGTGGGTAAGTTCAAATTTTAGTGGGATATACCCACGGTTTCAATAAAACCGTGTGTATAGGGAAATACCGATTCCTCGGGAGCCTACATTTCATAAAACTGTGGGTATAGCCTACTCCCATGATTTAATGGCTATACCCACGGTTTGAAACTATGGGTTTAGGGCACTTTTTTAGTAGTGAACATTGTTAAATAAATATTATGGAACCAACCAGTCTATCTACCTCAACTATATTTCACGAAGTCTTGGTCCACCTAGGACAACATCTAAAGGAAAAACATTTTCTTAAGAGATGGAATGTGTATAAGAACCCCATACAAGAGTGAGTATATGCATACCTAATAAAACACCCATAAATCACTAAACATAAAGAGACAGTAGGGTAGACATATCACCATCACAAAGTCGTGTCCATTTTAATATGAAACCTAACTATAATAACCTATATATACTCAAGATTGAATTTTTTTTCTCAATTTAAGGTCACAATCATATTTCCATCCTAAGATCGTGATCAAGTTTTTGAGGTAAACCTTTTCTAGGAGAATTTAATCCACATGTCTGATAACACTTATTGGACTCATTTGATAGGGTGTGCTCATCTAGCCTCACTAATAAGAATTACACACTAGAAAATTGTAGATTTGAAAACATATATTCAAGAAACACACACAGTTTATGTGGTGTATACATGACTCAATATCGAATAACCTACTATGTAGGGGATCAAAGTCCTATGTAAGTTGGTGACATGATTTCTAACCCTACATATGGAATGTGAAAATTTATTGAGGATAACACGTTGATACACACACAGAGTATCCTAACATTATTTGAGTCTAATACCATAAAGGGGATCACATCCTTTAATCAAGATGTGATGCATAACTATACCCTAATTGGAATGGGTTAAGGGAACACACCCCATAAATAATATTCTATATTTAATACAATGAGGGTCCCAACCTAAACTATACAATGGTATATAACATGTATAGGGTATACAAGGTGTGAAATGGTTTACTCGAGTATTCCTATATACTCTGGCTCATGTACTAGGTCATTCCCATGTAATCTGGTCATTTCCATGTACATGGTCATTCTTATTGCCCTTTTACCTCAAGTGTATATGATAGGTCAGCAGCTCTAGGTCACATGGAGTGTATAGGGTGTACATGGAATATGATATCTATATTCATGAAACCCAAGAAACTATATATAAAGGGGAATAAAAAACATTTTTTCTTCATATTGTGTTCCACAAATGCTAGTTTTTCACATGTCCCTATTATTTTTATATGATTCCACCTATTCCACATCATCTTTCATTCCATTAACAAATCTGACCCATGAAATGTGTATCTAAGTTGATCAAACATTCATCATCAATGGTGGCCAGATTATAGAACCAATTTCTTTTAGGTTGTCCCAGTAGCACCAAGTCTTCCGAACTCTCAATCTCATAAAAAAAGCAATGATGATCCAATTCTAGTATATATCCTTCACCATTCACCATAATCTTTTTATTTACCCTAAACATGAACTCATGCTAATGATATGTTATTCCAATGAATAATTTTCGAATGATAGTCTACCTGGTATCTATTAATACACTATCAAAATGAAAGAATGATAATGAATTGGTGATGAACAATGGGATAAATGAAAAATACATAGACATGACAAGTGGACCTCAATCATTAATAGATCTCTCAATAGTCTGTTATAATGATAATTATGAAATAAGAAAAAATACTAATATTTTATCATATAATATCAATTAAAATTTGTATGAATATTAAACCATAATGGTCAATTTATTACAGTCCCACAAAACAATTTTTCAGAGGAATTGATACAAATTCATCATTAGATACCAAACTGTTGATTAAATTAAGATAAAAAAAAATCCAAAATCACATTTGGATTGATCTATGAGGTTGATAATTTCTATATTTTTGTTGATGTTGAGATCCATGAACTCTTTTAGAGATTATGAATCATTATAAAACCGATCTATGATCACCAATACCATTATATTTATACAAAAAATCCTACATGTCCATTTCAAGAATGCTAGTTTTATGAGGCTAACCACAAAGTATTTCATTAAATGTGATGTACCAACCCAAAATTTTAAAATGATATTTGTTTCCTGAATAAATTATTATTACATATTATATAATATTATATACATAAAAAATGATGATAATCATACAAAATTTTATCTTGTTATTAATGATCCTTACATTAGTCATCTATAAAACTAATTAATAATAAAATCATTAATGTTGGAATTTATTTGAATAGAATTGCTAAAATTGGAATGTATGGATCTATCCAATCTAACAGAGTAATCAACCATACTAAAAATGATATATAAATGAAACAAACTATTTTTTAACCAATCATAATATTATAGATATTAAAATATAACATTAAGATAAGGTGTGGTAAATTTTGAGTGAAAAAATGAACATGTATTTACAGCGAATAAAGGGAAATGTGGAATTTGGTATTCCATCGTTATACGAGCATTGTTCAAATATGATAATTTTTAAATATGATATTTGGTCAATATATACATTGTAAAATATTCTCTTGGTGGATATTTCTTACTTTATAATTAATTTTGTATATATAGTAATAACAAAAGATAATTTATATAAAAAGGATAATCAACAGCCTCAACCACTAGACTCATTCCCTTTGAAGTCCATTTGTTAGAATAAGGGAGGGAGGTAGCGTCATTGGGGTTCACACTTGAACAATCACAATTGGAGTTTTAGTAAGTGAATCTTGAATGGAATCACCTATGGGAGAAGTTCAATTTAGTATATATTACCACTCATTCGATTCTGGATAATTCACCCCATGTAATTTTGACCATCGTACAACTCCCCCTTATAGAATATGTGTGTGTAATAAGGGGTTACATCTATAGAACATAGTTACTTATAGTATAAATTCCTTTGAAAAAATAAATTTTTTATTCCATGAATTCAATTTTATGAATATTTTTTCTAAATAAAACATATGTTCAATTGAGATGAATTTTATAAATTTATTTTTCATGAAAATGAAACGTAATTTTATTTTTCTAGAAAATATATAAAATTTTATAGTAAGATCAATTATACTAAATAATATTTTATTTAAATGAAATAGTCTTATAAAACATGCAATACTAAATATAAATGATAAAATAATTTTTTAATGTCAAAAGAATGTTTTTAAAAATAGCCTAAAATTTGACAGTGCCTTATAAACTGATATTTTTTAATAAATAAGGTTTGTTATAATTAAAAGTTAAAATTATAATATTTAGAAAATTATTCATGAAAAAATATTCTCTTTTTCATATCAGCATGTTGAAATTATCTTAGGGTAAATTATCAGGAAACACTGTTAACCCAAAGGGAAATCCAATTGTTTTATGTTTTCCACAACCTAGTCTTCCAAGACCTATCTTTGGAAGTTATTAAACAATTAATCCATTTTTTATATAAATAACTACCCATTTATCCACTTACATTCACCCCCAATCCATCCTCCATGAATTTTTGGTGATTTTTTCCCAAGAAGTCTCACTAGGGTTCCCTCATTACCACATTGTTCCAATCCTCATGATTTTGGAGTAACTCTTCAAGGTAATGAGATTATCATTCTATTATCCTCAATTCAAGAAACTATTATTTTATATGTATTCTAAATTGTATGGTGACACTCATTTATTACACTTTTGATCATAACATTAATTCTACATTGTTTTTTATTAGTGGTATACCCCTGTATCCATTCAATTTTCCATTTTCTAAAACCGTGGTTTATGCCAATCATGCTGTCGAATTTACTTCTAAAATTTCTCTCTCTACATAGGATGTTTTTTTTTCTAATTTTCCTGTTATGAATAATAAAAAATATCTCTTTTTATGGGTATTCACTTATATGTAAATTTTATTAATTTTATTTTGTGACTTACACATAAGAAACCAATATTCCATTTTTGTGGGAAAAATATTTGGTAATGATGCAATCATTAAAATCTGTTTTATTAGATGATTTCTTAAAGAAAAATTTTCTTCATTATCCATGTAATATTAATTAAATTATTTACTATGATAAATGTGGGTATCATGAAATAAATATATATGAATGTTTTTCTCTAATAGTGCTCCAAAAACATTGGTTAATGAATTTAATCTTTAGAGATAACCTTTTTTATGATAACTTAGTGAATAAACATAATAATTATCATTTATTTAAATTTAGTGTTAAAATTTTTTGGTATTATTATGAATTTATAATTTAGATATTTTAACCACACGTGCATGTTAAGATTCATGCTCATATTATTATGATATGCCTCTTGTCTTAGCCTTATTGTTAGGCCTCATGTTCTTATTTATTTCTCTTAAGATCACATGATATATTTATTTCCTTTTCATTCCCTTATTGGGATTCATGCTCACCCCTTTCTATTGATGTATATCCCTAGTAAATGATATGAAATAAAATTATCCTAGATGGAACCCATGAAGATGTATTTCATGTGGATTTAGAATAATGTTTTATTATTTGATAAATTATGTACCATATTTTTGAGAAACTATACTTGAAAATAACCAATGCTTTATCTTATGTAATAAAATGTTTTATAATAAAGAGGAGGAATTCCATATAAAATTTTATATAAATTATTAGGTCACAAAAATTAAATAAGAAATAAATTAAATAAATAATATATTTTATTATTTTCACTCATGATTGAAAAAAAGAACCACCAAATGTCGATAAGGATTTCGTCGCGCCTTGGTTAAAATGTGCATTCTAGATGTGACCAAGATATGATATTTACCATATAAAACACCACTGATGATTTTTCTCATTATTTCAAAAAATATACATGCGCATGATATAGAATATTTAATATTTTTAATATATCAACACAGATTCTCCCTATTGTATACAATTCCATTCTATTTCAGTGTCTACTTTCAAAAATATTACATAAAATATTCTAATGTTTTTCAAGAAAACACTAAGTCATTAAATCATCCCTACCACAAGGAAACTCATCCCAAAATTTAAAAATAAACTCAAAATAAGGGGGATAATGGACCTAGATCTGGTACATTGGCTTCTAGGTAATGTCATAAAGATTTTGATACTTCCACAAGACCCACACTAAGGGAATAACTCACACATGAAAGATATTCTCCTCCTAATAATAGATATTTATGAGGTATTATATAGAGATATATCCATTCCTAATGTCCAGCTATCCTAAGTTGATTTCATGTAATGGGACATACACATTCTTTCTCAACTATGACATATGGAACACATCATGTACCCAGTCTAACTACCATAGTATATCCAAGAGGTATACCTCCCTGTTGACCATATATAGTGTCAGTAAATGGAAAACAAATCTAAAATATTACATTCCAACCCATCCAAATCTATGCTCTGATCATCATGGTAAGATCTTCAGGAACACATTGCCTCTTTTCCTGTACTCCAAAGGCATATGTCTATAGTCCACATAGGACTTATTATTGATCTAGTAAGACTTCATCCCATCAATGATGATCCACACCTTCTTTTTTTTCATCCACACCAACTCTAGGCCCATGAGGATGGAATCACATTGGTCAATACAACCTAGAGGTGTCTTTAAAGGGTAACTAATATGATGCCTACAATGGTCCCATACCAATGGTGAAGTTTTATAAATTTTTATATGAATACTCTTCTATGTGTAGGTGATCCATTGCACAATGTATAATGTAAAAAAATGCATACTTGAACCATTTCTTGCTAAAACTAAATGGTCATCTCATTCTAGAAGTCTATAACGGGGTGAAATAATGTGATTAACTATTACTAAGTCCCAAAGGGACCATTTCATCCTATAATAAATAATTTCATGAAGCTATAAGTGTGGACTGAACATATATTCAATGGAACTACTTAAAGATGGACTATCTCATCTACATAATAGAATCAAAATGACTCTACTAAATATTTCTATCATATAGATAGTAAGTGGGAAGACTTGGTGAGTTGAATGATGATCACCCGGATAGTATTTTTCATGTATAATATTGTGAAATCCTCATCATAATGTCCATATATGTCATGACCTTACCCAAAAGGGCTCGATATATAACTATATTAGGACTAACTCCATAGGCTAGAGGCTGGGGATATGTGTTGATAGGAAAAACTATAGTGGTAGACTATATTATAATGAACCTACATAAACACAGACAACCATATCCTTGCACAAGTGTAGAGGAATAAATATAAAATATAGTAACATACAGAGTAAAAACCATTCATGCAACAAGCACTCTATAATACAAGAGTACAACAACATAAACTAAAAAGTAATGGGAAAATAATCAACAAACCAGAATGATAGCGAAAACAGATAAAACTGAAAATAAAATGCAAATAGAGCCAAGATATAGATCTCCAAACCCCAACCACTGTATGTGGTCAAATTCACCATGGTATCGCTTTTCTCCCCTATAATTTCAACTGACCTGTCTCACATCATTATAAGATAAAACATGGGTTGGAAAAGCCCACGTAGGTGTGAGTATATACATATACTGTAGGATTCCCCAAATACTAATAGGGGATAAATAAAAGAAACGATATATGAAGATAGCTCAACCCATACCATGAATGAAATTAAATCCAACAATTAGGATGTATATGTAAATTAATAAATGAAACCCAATATGAGAGAGAAATGGAATCTTTATCTCACAATGTATCCTAGAAAAAGTGACCAAAATGAGTTCCACGGTGTCTATCAATGATTTAAAACATCTCAAGTGTCCATCTAATTAATAATCAATGTCAAGCCACACATCAACACTGTGATTTATAGTTATGGGGACATAATATCTAGATATAGTATCCATTCCCCAGTGCAAAATGATTGTACAACTCAGATGGTAGAGGACCCATTTCCTACCTCCAAAGGTGAGTGACACTTAATTGGTAGATATAGGTCCAAAGACCTATCCCAGTAGGGTGGTTCCACTGTAATAGTATATAGAGGAACTATTCCATTCCTATGAAGGAGGGTCCCACTATGATAGTAGATAGAGTACCCAATCCACTTTCCATTACGAGGGTTCCTCACTAATATTCGATATAGGAACCATTCCCTATCCTAGTTAGATGGTGAAACTTAGATAATAGATAGAGGACACATTCATTGTCCCAGAAGGAAGGTTCCACTCAGTTAGTTGATAGAGGAACCATGCCCTATACATATAAGAGGGTGTCACTCTAATAGTAGATAAATGACCCACTCCCTCTCCAAGTAAGTGTGTGCCACTATGATAATAGATAGATGATTGATGCCATGCCCAAATAAGAGTGAATCTCTCTAACACCTCTGACGATCATGCCTGATCACATCCATGGTGGATAATTTCTTAAAGAATCATATTTCTAGGAAAATTTCACATCATATCCAAAATAACACTAAAATGGTCACTATCACATTTAATATTGAAAACACTCAAGATATTCTACTTGTGGGAAAAAACCCGAGTCCAAACAAAGTGGATACTATCCTTAAATGTCTCCTAAAAAAGGTGGTGTAGGTTGTGTAAGGGCCCCAAAAATATGTGATCTTGCTCTATTTTTGGGTTGTGTTCTCTCCTATAAATGTCTCATTGCACATTTATCCATAATAAGTGTTTAAGGGAACCATCCTACATGTCTCAGCAACTATATTTTGAGTTGTGTTCTTTGACTGTTCACTGGTCCTTTTGGTCATGTCTATGTATACTGGGGATGTTCATGACCGTGCCTAAGAACACATACACCCACAGTTCATGCTGGGTCAATAGTACAAGGTGACATGATTTGTGGGTGTCCCACATGGAATGTGATACTTATTATCTCCCTAATACCCCTACTTCGTAGATTTCCTAAGAACAGACCATCTGTTCAAATTTACTATATGGAATGTAGTAACAATTTCCACTGAAACTATGGTATGCCATGAATTATTTGGAATATTCCTTCACCAACTCCAATTAATCATATAAGACACCGAAATGTGGTCTTAATTATATCAGTACATTGTTTACACATATCTATTGGTTGGAAAAAAGAATCTTTCCCTCCATCACAAACCCACCTTGTTCTGTAATCGCTTGTGGCACATCTCATTGCCTCTCCAGATTCCCAATCCATTATAGAATTATCCACATTGCACAAGCCATTCCAATCCATTGTCTTATTATAAATTCGTTCACCACACATGAATATTTGAAAAATTTGGATGATATATCATATTTTATCCTTCCTGTAAATGTCAAAATGTTGTCCCCATAATTCAATGATGAAGAATGTGATATATGATTTAAGAAGGTAATAAGAAACATATGTAAAATAGACATTGTATAATATATTTGGTCCAATGAATAAATATATATATATATATATGGGATAACTAGTATGATATAAAAGAAACAATTGGGATTAAATGAATAATCAATTGAAACAGATATACAAAATCATGTAAAGGGTATGATTAAATAGAGATCAACGAAAAATAAATGATCATGCTCAATATTTTAATCATAAGGGAATAATCCACAATTTATGAGTCATAAATCAATATTACATTAATTGAAGATGAATAATTCATCTTCCAAAGACATATAGAAGTAGATTCATTCATTGAACTTTGATGATCTTTGATCAGATTGTTGATTTTTTTGTCTGGTCTTGATTCCAAAAACAATGGGTGAAATTATCCTCAAAGTGGCCTCAGGGTTACGGGGATAACACTATAAGAACTACATAATGACATATTTATAGATAATTAAATATTTAGGTCATTTATTTAATTATTTCATTGAACGCACCTGCCAATGACTGCTTTATCCGAATGACTCTCACTAACCCACTTTAGGTCCTTCCTAGTGTAAAAATAACTTCCCAAATTCAACTTTGGTCTCAAATTTATTAATTGAGACTCCATTTATGAGATATTACATTATTTATAAAAAATTAATTCATGATATATGATCGATTTAATATGTTTATAAAATTAATTCATTTCTTTAAAGACCTTAGAATTACTCACCCTCTTAGCTTCTAGCATTGAAAACATTCCATGATATTTCTAAAAGACCTTCACGGAGAAAATAGGGTCTCTAAATTATTTATACCTTAAATATTTTAGTCCATAAAAATAAAATAATAAAAAAAATGATCAGGATACTGCGCTTGATTTTGACTCTCGCACACTCTAGAGGTCTTCTGTATCTTCCCATGATTCCACAACACACAAACCAAGGGAATGGTCCTTCAACACTAGATCATCTTCTATTGATCTTTGATAAACACTAGGTGCAACATAAAAGTGGATACATCAAAGATTTATATCTCTCCATATCCAATAACATACAAGGAACCATGCATGTATCTCCTCATTTATGACACATGGGATACATCGTTCACCTAATACAACAATGTTTTTATGTCGATATGGTATGAAAACTAACCAACCCTCTTCAATTCCTCAATTGTTCCAATAGAACTTGGGGGTAAAATCCATCCCTAGCATAATCATTTCAACCCTCATAGTGGGGAGACTCTTAGTGAACCGTTATCTACCTGTTAAAACTACAAGTGACTACAATGTGAATATTCATAATATTCATCCCTTCATTGAGTTGTACTCATTCAGTCAAGGAACACCTAGACCTTCTCCATCATTTCCTACACCATCTTTGACCTAACAAGATATTACTCACAAATATTATTCTATCACAATAGTGATCTATATGGTCTCCCATATAGTTCAGGGAAATGAAATATGATAATAATATAATGGTATCTATTATTATAAGAAAAATCATCAATGATCAAGTGATCTTCCCCGCTACAAACAACGACTAACACAAAATTACTTATCATATCCTATAACACCTATAATGTATACTATGTCTAGCCATCTGTGTTATAAATTCATCATGAAGGACACTCAACAACCACAATGTAAACAACACATGATAGAATGAAAGTGTGTTGACAATGTAAGTCAGTCAACTATCACCTATATGCCATCATGGAATCAAAATATCCACAAAATCTATTTGAAAAAGCCCATGGATATAACATCCAACTTCAACTCTGTGATATCAAAAGGCTGGGAGATCTTTCTAAAACCTAGTTCTGAGCATTTATCTTCTAGCACATGGGGCATCAAGAGACAAACTCAGGCATGGTTTGCCTCATTCCAGCTCACCAAAACTGCTACTTAAGGACACTATATATCTCCCCTACACCAGTATGTATATCCAGAGGATATGTTTGAAACCATATCATCACCTATACTCACATCGTGACTTGGACCATCATTTGTTCATGGAAAAGGATGGAATGATTCCTTCATTATGAAAATCCATTTTGTGAATCATATGCATATATCTTTGGCTGAACACATAAAAATCAATGTCTCCAAATTGGAACTCTCTCACATGATAGAGGATTATAGGAGTCAATACCACCAAATGAAGAAAATATTCACCCTCCTCCTCAACCTGGTTATACTTCTTGGACGATAACTACTCTGATGCCTCCATCCTCAAATGGGCCTAGGATTTCTTAATATGGCAATCATCCACCCCCTAACTCTTAACTGTAGTATAGACTATATCAATGCCATACTTCTATAGAATTGTTACCAATGCCTCTATCTTTTATTGAATTCTATTTATTTTGATACATACCTAAGATTATGATTATATATGTATACACACTGTGCTCTCCAAGAAGATAGTTCTTCCACACCCTCAGTGTTAAGACTACCACTATTAAATCTATTTATTGATTCATATTGTTATTAACATGGTGTCTCAACGAAGTCAACCCATATCCAATCACTTCATTTCACTACATCAACATGTTTCCTATCCAAGCACTATTGGAATCAAAATAAACTATATACTCATTTCCCTCCTCTAGTAGTCTCAAAACATGATCACTCATCAGCCTTAGCCTTAACTCCTCTAAGTTTCCAGGCTATTATTAGGCCGTGCATGGTGATCTCTCATAACTGGAGGGAGGAAAACATGGGGGCGGACTTCATGGCATTTACGCCAACATCAAACAATACTTTTTCTTCTTTATAATATTTGGGGTCCTTTCCTGGTAAGGGATTGAAGTTTGTCATTGATGATGCATTGGGTTTGCATTATTTTCGACCCCCATGAATTCTTTCCTTGTATTGGGATTACTGTTTGAAATAAAAATGTTAACCTTCATGTCATGTCTAAGTTGCACTGTAACAAATTAGTCCATGCATATAGCTATCCATTATACATTAGGGTGGTCAATGAAGCTAAAATACTAGATATGTATTCCAAAATACTCATGTATTACCCCTTTATTCCATAAAAACTTCTCACCAATGACACATTATTTGGTGGCTCCCATGAAAGAACTACACCAATCATCATCGAGTACACATATAATCCATGATGAAAAACAGAATTCCCATTAATGTGAAACTCAAGGATCCAGAAATGGATGCTTGAGGTATTTCCATATACATGGGGCTATTAAAAAATTCTATGAATGTAACGCCCCGACCGCAGTTACCCAGAGTCAGTGCATTATTACATAACATTGGAATGATCACAAAAGATAAAGTCTCCAAAGACTGATTAGTTTAGTAGCCTTGGAAACACTAGATACATTCATAAATTTTACATTACATCATAAAGTGAAAAGTACATCAACATTTTGTCTCCACACTCATATCCCTTTATACTATCCCTAAAGATCATTCATAAAATACTTCTTCACATCTTGGAAAAAATAAAACATAGAAAGGGGTGAGCACAAATTCCCAGTAAGGATAACAATATAGCAGAAACTTTCATAAATAAATATAAACATTTAAGGCAATGTATAACTAAAACAAAAGCATTTTAAACATTAACTTTAGCATAATATAGAAAAAATAAAATGAAAAAAATCCATTTACTTATTCACATGGATATGCTACTATTCGAATAATCACATGAAATATCAATAACCACTTTCATAATGATGGAATGCATAATTCCAAACTATCATAACCACGTAGCCAAGGCCTCGTGCCAAGACTATAAATAAGATTTTATCAAGGCCTCATTCAAAGACACTAGTTTGTCAAATGAGACCAACCGATGCATCAAGGATCTATACCGGGATCCACCCGTCACATACTAAGTCCAATGCATTCCTCATATTAAAAGATTGAAACATAACATAAACATTCGTATTAAAACTAGCATATGAAATGTCAATACTTTAACCACAAACCATGAATGGTATACAAATAGCACATCCACAGTCAAAAATAACTCATTCGATACAATATGGAAGATTTTATTGTATCATATTAACCTCAATTGAGAATGATGAAGGATATTGATATAGAATAAAATAATCATCAAACTATTGAGAAAAATATCCCCCTTTTTCTTGAAAACATTTAAATGTCACACTATTTGTCAAGAAGCCATTTAAAATAGATTTTTGAATCAAAGTGTCTCATACCAATTTGAAACTTTTAAAAGGAATTTTGATTTGAAAAATTTAATGTCCATATAAATAAATCCTTAAAACAATTTTAAAAACATGGACATTAATGAGAAATACTAAGAATAATAAATCTTTAAAACATTTTAAAATGATTTTTTAGTTAGAGTTCCCAAACAAAAGAGAGACACTTGAATACAAATAATTTCGGTAATAAAAACTTTGTAATATCATGAGAATAAAGGTATTCATGATATAATATGTCAAATTACATTATATACACCATATAAAAGTGATTTGGTGTATAACAACAAAGGAGTCTCAATGGAATGTAAATTGAGATGAAATATCTCATAAAATCCATATCCTTAGGTTAAGGATAAATCAAAGACATAATTATGTTTGAAAAATATAAATAACCTCAATATTATTGGATATTTAGGGTAAATTAATCAATGGACATTAACACATATTCTTGTAAAAACAACACCAATGAATTTGATGTTTAACTCAACAAATAGATATTGAGTAAAAATTACTCTTATCAAGTTCATACCGATGACTTGAGAATTTATAAATGGAGTTATTATGTACATCAAATGTATATACACAGAAATGGGAGTGGAAATTATGACATAAGATAATGAATAGTGATTCCACACATAATCTTGGAGTAATATAATCAATGAAGTATGCGTAAAGCCGAATGAGTGAAAATTGAAATTTCAAATTCCCTTATTGATTTGGTAACTTACGAAACATACACCCATGAAAGAAGAATAATACAACGATTATGTAAATATACATGAATTAAAGTATATTACACAATGAATACAAACATGGGCATTACACACACCACATTAAATAAATAAGTGGTGATCAATAAAAATCTCACGGAATTAAAAGTGAGATAAGAAACCCCTTACTTTGTACTTTTTCCTTGGTCGAGGGTAGGTTAGCCTCATGTATAATGGTGAAATAATTTTTATTGAATTATACAAGAATAATATAC
The DNA here is from genome assembly GCA_963277665.1 of Viscum album. Taxonomy (NCBI): domain Eukaryota; kingdom Viridiplantae; phylum Streptophyta; class Magnoliopsida; order Santalales; family Viscaceae; genus Viscum; species Viscum album. Next base: position 807,230,221 of record OY728134.1, on the reverse strand, counting down.
ATTAATATGATATCATATATGATCTTTTAACATTTATTTGTTAATAATATCTTAGTATTATCGTCATTTTGGGTGTTAACTTACTTGTTTTCTTTTATATGTTTTGTCACATAAGTCATGTTTGTTAATGATAGGTTGTATATTATTCATATACATAATGATATCAAGTCCATAAACATTATTTTTAATCATAAAATTAGAATTAAACAAGTGTGGATATGATGGGGAAATGAATCTCATCATGTTCGTGGAGACGGTAATCTGTACATACGCATGAACGCTACTTCCATTTAATTTTTAATTTTAAAAGGAATCAAAACCTAATGATAAATAGGTATATTATTATTAAATTATAATATAATATTATATATGTGTTACTTAATTTCATTAACACCATCCTTTATACGTTCCATGTATGGTATGAACGAGTCATATCACTTCGAGGGGGTGGTAGTCCACACTTCCTCAAATGAAATTATCGTATATATATACAACATGAAACGAATAATGGTATGATATAAAATGGAATTACATAAGATTATATATAAAATAAATATCATTAATATCATATTTTATTATAGTTCCATCATAATGGACACCATGAGATATGGTAGGAGATAATTGAACAATCATCATTTCGTGAGGCATTTGGTTGCCTTCCACAGAAACATTATGTTCTTCACCCATTAGATGGAGCTGTGTGTAAGTGTAGTTAGAATACATCTCATAAAAATATACTAGTATACTTAGGATACTGTTTTTGTTAAAAAAGAAAAATAATAAGAATATTTTAGGGGTTGGAGAAGTAAAATAATATAAAATAAGCTAAGAGAAATCGTTACCTTTAATTTGGGTAACTCCCTTTGGTTTGAACCAAAAAGGACTCTTGAAGTGCCTTATGCCTATGGTAATGCTTCTAGAAGGAGGATAGGGATGTAGGGAGCTTAATTAGGCAGAGTTGGGACGATCCAAAAGGATTGAGAGGTGTGAGGAATTGGTTAGAAGTGGTGTCCTTTTATAAGGGGGAGGAGGGGCTCCTTAGGAAAATATTAAAGTATTAATTTATAATAAATTCTTATTCGGTTTCTAATGGCTCCAAAGTGTATTATTAAAACAATAAGGTGGATATGGGTCTAAAATCACTCAACAATTATATTTTAGACTGGTTTGGGTCACTATAGTAACCTTATCTTTTAGATTTAACTCTTAGTTAAATAGTTTGACATTTACCATGTCTCTTTGTATTTTTCTATTATATAGTTAATAAAATTACTATATACTTCCAAGAGACCCCCCAAGTGGTCCATTAATAATACACCTATCATTATATAAGTCCTTTGGCTGAACCTTAGATTTTTAGGAATAGAATATCTATTAATAATATAATATTTGTTTTAAAAACTCATTTATGTCAATTTTGACACTATTGGGTATTTTGTTTTTGATAATTTCATAACAGCATTATTACTTCGAAAAAAATTTATATAAAAAATACTAATATGTCATATTAACATATAAAATTAGTGTATTTTATAAAAAGTCTCAAATTACAATTATTTTTATGTTTATAATATCACTTATTTTTATATTTTAATAACTAGGTAATTACTGCATAACCATTGTGTCATAAATAAATAAAATTATTTAATTTCTAAAAATTATAAATAAAATACCATTATGTAGGAAATATTATTATATTTATAATTAATATTTATAATCGAATTTATCTTATGTATAACTCTATATTAAAAATGTTTTAGTTATTAATCTTTGACTTTATCTCTTTTAGCTATTCTTTGAATTAAATAATAATAAATGCCCTAATCTAATCCAAGTGGATATAAATGATAATATTTTATTCCTAAGGTTGTTTTTGGTCGAGATACACTTGTCCAATATAATTAGGACATGTTTTAGGTTAATATTAATATCATTTTTACCCTTAATTACCCTATTTACTTTTAACCGTGGTAAATAAAAGTAAAAAGTTACTATTCACCAAAAATATTTTTCATCTCATTGAACCAAATTTTACTCATTGATATTAACCATGTCTCTAGAATTTTTAAAATTCCACTCACAGAAGCGGTAAAATTAAGTTTTATGTGAATTTCCAAATTCTCCTAGGAGGTGGGAAAAAGATGGTGAAAAGTTCAATAAATTTTTTATATATCTAAAATTATTATAAACTAACTCCAATAAATTAAATTGAACTTATATAGGTATTATGTATATATTTTGAACTTAATTAACTTTTAATAAAATAAATAAATATTTAAATAAAAAGTTGGTTTTAACCAATAACTCAGTGTATTCACTATTCATCAAAAATAGAAAGTTTTTAGAAAAATACCAAAAAATCACCCTAGGCTAATTTAGGTATTCCGAATCCAATAATGAAGTCCATTTTTAAATATAAAATTAATAAAATTTCAAAAAGTGGGTAATACTATCCATAACGGCTAGTTTGATTGGTTGTGGTGTGTGTTAGAACTCGAAGTTGCGTATAACACATGCTAATGTATTCTTCAAAGAGAAGCGTACCATGGAATCTTGGGGTGTTACAATGACCATCTTCAAGTGCTATGCATGTCCCACTAATTATGTAGATTATATGAGTATGTTTTTAATTTATATGTAAAAAAATCAATCCATCTATGTCTTGAAGATTCAGTTTACCGATTCTGTAACGACAATAGTGGAATCAATCACATATAAAGTCATCATGAGGAAATAATAGTGTTTATAGAAACACCAAAATGCATGCACTAGAATACATCCTCGTAACCCTCTACTAGTCATAGTAAGACTTGAGATTAATTATTGAGAACTATCACGTACCTCATAACTAATCAAAGTGGTCATCAATCCTCAACAATAGTTACTTGTTATTTATCATTTCATAATTCATGTGAAAATAGTATAGAAAAATCTATTGGATACCATATCCATTATGAATGTAAAACACTAAAGATAACAAGGGATATATAATGAGTCTTATAAAACCCTTTTCTCTATGGTCCTTCTATTACAAACATAGCCCCCAAAACATAGTAGGGGCCATCCGATATGCCAAATAATATTTTAAAGAATACATAGAGTTCATGATGATGAAAAACACCATATCCTACCACATAATTATTCTTAGAATTTCATTGGGAAATACATCCTTAAAATCCTCGATGGATGAAGGAATAAAGATACATGATGAGTGGGATATGACAGGGGTTGAACTCACCAACATATAGGTGATGGGTCATAACCTCCTCCTTAGAAAACCCCAATCACATCATCATGAGATATACCTTTACAATAATGGAGGTTATCTTCCCATAATTGTGAATAAATCTAACTCATATTCTATAAAAGTCAATATGTGATCCGATCTTGGACAACCAATAAATATCCATTAATATGTATCATGGTATCCTCATGATGAACAAAATTTCTATGATAATCCCTCCCTACCAAGAGATAAATCATAGAAAAAATAAGTTAAATGATATCAAAAAATAATTCCTTATATAAACCCCAAGTCAAGGATTCTAGGATAATGTGTCAACTATGATCTCAAACTATTGCACTAAGACTGATGTGATAAAGGAATGACTCACACATGTTTCCACTAATACTAATTAATGTCTCTAATAAACAAGGATCTCACCTAAAATCATCTTGTGATATATTGGGGTATATGACTCCATAGTGTATGGTGTCCCATGACCCTAACCACCTAGTCCCATAACATGAAATGAGCCTCCTGGGGGTGGTTTTTGAAGGACCTCATAACATCATCCACCCCAATTTTTCGTCCTCATAAATCCCCACCTTCTCCTTTACCATCTCCACCATCCCATGGAACCCTTCCCTCACCTGGGAGATCCATGATCATGGTGTTTCCTATATTGTCATACTATATCCACAATATACCTACACTCCTCATCATTTTGGTTCAAGAAATAATGTTCCATGTGACATATTCCATTATATAAATTTCACTTACCCTCTATGGGATACCATAGTCCTCTGCGAAGGCTTTGTGCCACAAAACCACATGCTTGAGTCTGATAATAAGATGATCCCCTTTTTATAGATACAAATGAAGGGTGACTTCAAGCTACTGGAGATGACACAAAACTATACTAACCACTAAAAGCACTAGCTACATAGAAGCCCTATAAAAGGAAGATCTATGTGATCATCACCCACTCAAAAAATCCTATATAAGTTGGAATTAATAGGGGTACCACATTATCACAAATGTCTATTTGGAGACCCAGATCAAAATGATTTTCCTTGAAATAGACACCAAAAATATTGTTAGGGAGTAACACGTGAGGTCATTGAACCTTGAAATATACTCAAAAAATGAAATCAAGCCCAACTGCTTCTCAAGAATATCATTAAAATGAACTGAGTGAAAGAAACAATGGTGTTTCTCCTCATGAAATAAATACATAAACTGAGACAATGAGAGTCTAAAATCCCTAGGGATCTATGTAATAAGCTCTAAAAATTCCAAAATTCTCCATGTAAAATACTTTCTTCCAACAAACTACATAATATTTTAGTTTCTAGATAATCATGAAAACATAAATAAATTAATTTAGCCAATACTCTTTTTTATGGGGATATGGGTCACTAAGGATCTTTAGTGGCATCTCAATCAGGAACTCATAGAGTGCAATAATATTTCTAGCATCTTCATACCACCTTTTGGTACTATCATATTCTTAATAGGTGGGGGGATTTTAAATTTGAAACAGGGGTAAGGGTATCATGAGATGACCCCTAATCTGATGCCACATAATTCATTAGATTTTCTCCACAATACCAATCGTTAACCTGGATAGATATCTTCAAAGAGTCATCCTGAAAATTTAATCAAGATGTACCATGGTCAGATGAGTATATATATAAATGTATATATACAGGTTGTTGACTTAAGAATGAAATTCAATGTATTTAATCATATATAATTCATGTACATATGTTCCGTGGAACGAATTTATCAGTACACTGAGTTGAATAAAAGGAGGTCAGTGCAACAACTCAATTATATATGATTTAATTTTTTTGTCTTTTGATTAAATTAAATTTTCTAGATGGATTATATTTTACTCTCCACTAAGTTAATTGTGATTTGTAAACATAACCAATTTAATCATGTGACACACCAAACAATGTTTTTATCTTGTGTTACAAGAAATAATATGATTTTATTTTTTAACACACAATACATTTTTTCTTGACATCTTCTGTTAAAAGAAAATCCATGTTTTTCCAAACTATAACATACTACCAATATTTTAATTTAATATTATAGTTATCACTAAGTATTTTGAATGATAGTTACGAAATGGATTTAAAAATTATGAAAATATTATTTATCCATGTTTAAAAAATTAATTCTTTAACAATAAATAATTATATATTAATGAATTAAAATTTTGAAAATAATTTAATTCCTTTTCTAAAAAAAGATTTTTTTCTGTGCATTATCATGTTTTCTCTCAATAAATTAAACATGAAACATTTAATGATTTATTTTAAGGAATTATAATTATTATATATTCAATGAACTCTTTAACATTAAACTTATGTGTTTTTCTATATAAAAAATTATAATAAATACAACTTTATTTATAAAAAGATGTATTTTTCTAAAAGGCAATTTCTCCACCTTTTAATCGTGAAATTTTATTATTAATAATTACTGAAAACTTTAGAAATTATATTTGAAAATAGTTTGTTCATTTTTTGAAATCATAATTTCAATATTATCTTTGGTTGATTTTTTAGTAGTTTTTCTAAAAATATTCATTTTTTTGAATTGTGAAATAAACTGAATTTTAATTGAAAATTCCTTTTATTCTAATTATTTACATAGTTAAATTATATTTTAAATTGTTTTAAAAATATAACTTATTAAAATATATATCTATAAATACAGTTTATATATTTTACTTCAATTTAATATTGAAATTGGACATAAAAACATTGTATATATTTGAACATATTCGCTTTAAAAACCCTCGTTCTCCACACATCCAAGAGATTAATTAAAAATTAATTTATTCTAATTATATGAATTGAATTTGGAAAATTGGATAAAATAATTGAAAGAAAAAAAATATAAAATTTTTAATAAAGAAAATATTTATTTTTTAGTATATTTATCAGTGACAATAGTTAAAATTAATTATGGTGAATAAGAGAAAAACAAGTTTACAAAGGGAATAATATTTAATATTAAGGGTGAAATGACCTCAAAACATGTAAAAAACATTGTATTGAAATATTTATATTTTATCCCTTCTAGTATCGATATTTTTTTCATTTTTGAACCACTTTATAATAAAAACATGTGTATGTAATTGACTCTTTTCCAAAATTACAAAAGTTTAACTCACCTCTCTTAAAAAGGTTACCAACTATACCATTTTATTCACACCATAAAAAGAAATTGGTTAAGAAAATACCTTCCACAATATATTCCCCACACATACATGTTAAGATTCATGCCCTTATTATTATGATATGCCTCTTGTCCAAGCCTCATTGTTAGGCCTAATGTTCTTATTTATTTGTCTCAAGATCAAATGATATATTTCATTCCTTTTCATTCCCATCTTGGGATTCATGCTCACCCCTTTCCATTGATGTATATCCCTAGTAAACGAGATGAAATAAAATTATCCAAGAGGGAACCCATGAAGATGTATTTCATGTGGATTTAGAGGAATGTTTTATTATTTCATCAATTATATACCATATTTTTGAGAAACTATACTTGAAATGTTCATATGTTTTATCTTATATAATAAAATGTTTTATAATAAAGAGTAGAAATTACATATAGAATTTTATAGAAGATTATTAGTTCGGAAAAATAAAATAAAAAATAAGTTAAATAAATAATTTATTTTATTATTTTCACACATGATAGAAATAAAAGAACCACCATATGTTGATAAGGATTTTGTCACGCCTTGGTTAAAAGGTGCATTCTAGATGTGACCAAGATCTGATATTTACCATATGAAACACCGATGATGAGTATTCCCATTATTTCAGAAAATATACATGCACATGATATATAATATTTAATATTTTTAATATATCAACACAGATTCTCCCCATGCCATAAAATTCTATTCTATTTCAGAGTCTACTCTAAAAAATATTACATAAAATATTCTAATGTTTTTTTTAAGAAAACACTAAGTCATTAAATCATCCCTATCACAAGGATACTCATCCCAAAAATTAAAAATAAACTCAAAATAAGGAGGATAATGGACCTAAATCTGGTACATTGGCTACAAGGTAATGTCATAATGATTTTGATGCTTCCACAAGACCCACACTAAGGGAATCAATCACACATGAAAGATCTTCTCCTCCTAATAATAGATATTTATGAGGTAATATATAGAGATATATTCATATCTGATTTCCAGCTACCCTAAGTTGATTTCATGTAATGGGACATACACATTCTTTCTCAGCTATGAAATATGGAGCACATCAGGTACCCAGTCTAACTACCACAGTAGATCTAAGAGGTATACCTCCTCGATAACCATATCAAGTGTCAGGAAATGGAAAACGGATCTCAAAGATAACATAACAACCCATCCAAATCTAGGTAATGATCATCATGGTAAGATCTTCAGAAACACATTTCCTCCTTTCTTGTACTCCAAAGGCACATGTCTTTAGTCCACATAGGACTTATTAGTGATCTAGTAAGCCTTAATCCCATCATTGATGATCCAAACCTTCTTTTTTTTCATTCACACCAAATTTAGGCCCATGAGTATGGAATCACATTGGTCAATCCAACATAGAGGTGTCTTTATAGGGTAACTAATACGATGCCTTTAATGGTTCCATACCAATGGTGATGTTTTATAAATTTTTATATGAAGACTCCTCTATGCGTAGGTGATCCATTTCACAATGTATAATGTAAAACATGCATTCTAGAACCATTTCCTACTAAAGCTAAATGGTCATCTCATTCTAGAAGTCTATAACGTGGTGAAATAATGTGATTAACTATTACTGAGTCCCAATGGGACTATTTCATCCTATAATAAATAATTACATGAAGCAATAAGTGTGGACTAAACGTAACTTCAATGGAACTCTTTAAATATGGACTATATCATCCACATAATGGAATCCCAATGACTCTACTAAATATTTCTCTCATATATATAGTAAGTGGGAAGACTTGGTGAGTTGATCGATGATCACCTAGATAGTATATTTCATGTAGAATATCATGAATTCTTCCTTATAATGTCCATATAAGTCATGACCAACCCAAAAGGGCTCGATATATAACTATCCCAGGACTAAATCCATAGGATAGAGGTTGGTGATATGTGTTGAGAAGAAAAACTATTGTGGTAGACCATATTCTAGTGAACCTGTATAAACACAGACAACCATATCCATGCACAAGTGTATAGTAATAAATATAAAATATAGTAACATATAGAGTAAAAACCATTCATGCAACAACCACTCTATAATACAAGAGTACAAAAAAATAAACTAAAATGTAATGGGAAAACAATCAACAAACCAGAATGATGGCCAAAATAGATAAAACTGAAAATAAAATGCAAAGACATCCAAGATATAGATCTCCAAACCCCGACTACTGTATGTGGTCAAATTCACCATGGTATCACTTTTCTCCCCTATAATTTTAACTGACCTGTCTCACATCATTATAAGACAAAACACATGTTGGAAAATCCCACGTATGTGTGATTATATATATATACTCTAGGATTCCCCTAATACAAATAATGGAGAAATAGAAGAAATGATATATGAAGATAGCTCAGCCCATAACATGAATGAAATTAAATCCAACGATAAGTATGTATATGTAAATTAATAAATGAAACCCAATATGATAGAGAAAGGGAATATTTATCTCACAATGTATCCTAGAAAAAGTTACTAAAACGAGTTCCAAGGTGTCTATCAACGATTTAAAACATCTCAAGTGTCCATCTAATTAAGAATCAATGTCAAGCCACACATCACCACTGTGATTTATAGGTATGGGGACATAATCTCTAGATATATTATCCATTCCCCAGTGCAAAATGATGGTGAAACTCGGATGGTAGAGGACCCATTTCTTACCCTTATAGGTGGGTGCCACTTAATTGGTAGATAGAGGTCCCCAGACCTATCCCAGTAGGGTGGTTCTACTGTAATAGTAGATAGAGGAACTATTCCATTCCTATGAAGGAGGGTCCCACTATAATAGTAGATAGAGTACCCAATCCACTTTCCATTAGGAGGGTTCCTCACTAATATTAGATAGAGGACCCATGCCCTATCCTAGTAGGATGGAGACACTTAGATAATAGATATAGGACACATTCAATGTCCTTGAAGGAAGGTTCCACTCAGTTAGTTGATAGAGGACCCATGCCCTATACATATATGAGGGTGACACTCTAATAGTAGATAAATGTCCCAATCCATCTCTGAGTAAGTGTTTTCCACTATGATAATAGATATATGACTGATGTTATACCCAAATAAAAGTGCATATCTTTAATACCTCTGATGATCTTTCCTGATCACATCCATGGTGGATAATTTCCTAAAGAAGAATATTTCTAGGAAAATATCACATCATATCCTAAATAACACTAAAATGTTCACAATCACATTTAATATGGAAAACACTCAAGATATTCCACTTGTGGGAAAAAACCGAAGTCCAAACAAAGTGGATATTATCCTTATATGTCTCCTAAAAAGGTGGTGTAGGTTGTATAAGGGCCCCACAAAAATGTGATCTTGCTCTATTTTTGGGTTGTGTTCTCTCTTGTACATGTCTCATTGCACATTTATCCATACAATGTGTTTAG